>OX422210.1:721956012-723206012 GCA_949130495.1 Sambucus nigra
ATAACATCAAATGTAATTATTTCAATTTCAAGACAAGTTTCTAGCATGAATCATAATTTTCAACAAAGAAAAATAGATAAAATACTTAATCATGTTAGCACGAATTTGTTTACTTCTACACATAATTTTAAGCTTGAAAAAAAAGATTTTAGAGGAGAACCTTACTTGGATAATATGGAGGATGAAGATTAGTAAGAAAGAAGACCAAGAGCTGCTCCAAATAAAAGCTCCAAAGAACTCCAACTTCAAGCTCCAAAACTAGTCCTAAGACTTCTTCAAGCCGTATAACCATCTATAGTGGATATATGCCACAATTATGGTGTTTGGGTGATTGTGTGGGGAGTGGGAAAGAGAATTACAAATTCGGATAAGTGTTTTGGCCTTAGAGAATTACTAGAAAAGGAGAGGATGATGGAAAATCTGTTGAGTAAAACTACCCAAGTCATAGGCACCCTAACCCCATATATAATTCCAATCTTCATCATTAGTGACCTGAGGCTAATTCCCCACCTCTACTCTACACACATGGACAGCCTAATCAATCCACTAAGGCCTCAATCAGGTCATAAAATGACACTTCAAAAACCAAGAAAGGAGATTTGGTAGAAGATAAACTTTTTTTTTCAATTTGGCCGAGTAGATTTTTACCAAAAAAGTTACTAGATGATTTTTTTTGTAGATGTTGAAGAAGAGAAAGTTGCTCAAAATTAAATTTTAAGTCGGTATGGTGATTTTCAAATTTTTCTGAACATTTTATTTTTTGACGAAAAATAATTTATTTTTATTTTTATTTATTTTTTGACTTTTGACCCCATGGTATTTTTAGGGTCCAATTATTTTAACCCCGACCAAATGTCCTACAAAAATCGGGCGAGTTTGTGTCCTGCGTGACACGTGCTGACAACAATCGCGTTATATTAATCATGATCGTGTCACAATCATTACATGTCATTTTTTCATCAAACTTAACCAACGTACTTGCTAGGACTATTAAAACTTAAATGCGTATCCATGTTAACCATGCAACGTGTCTTTCGTGATAATAATTTAGTAATTTTTTTTAAATAAACGCGTCACCGATCTTTTCATTTATGCGATATTATTCTAACACGATTGATTTTATTTCAAAGATGCGGGTATTACATTTTCCCCTACTTATGAGATTTCACCCTCAAAATTTTATGAAGATACTTAAATAGCTCGGGATGTTTCTCACGCATCTCGAATTCTTGTTCCCAAGTTTCTCCTTCAATACCCTAAGATTCCCAAAGGACTTTTAGCAACGGGATGAACATATTGTTCAGGACTTTGTCCTCGCGATCCAAGATGGATATAGGCTGTGTTAAGAAAGTGACATATTCTTACAACTCGATGTTATTCCATTTGATGACGTGGCGTGGGTCGTGAAGATATTTCTACAACTTAGAAACATGGAATACATTATGAACACGAGGCAATTGCAGAGGTAATGCTAAATGATAGGAAATGTTCCCAATCCGTTCAAGAATATCGAAAGGACCAATGAAACGTGGAGAGAGTTTACCCTTTTTTCCAAACCTTTGGCTTTTGGTCCGTGCCCGAACTTTCAACATTACATGGTCACCTACCGAAAACTCCATAGGAATTCGTCGATTATCGGTATAATTTTTTTGTCGATCTTGAGCCACGACAAGACTCTATCGAATCAATTGAACCTTGTCTGTCATCTCCTTAATCATATCAGAACTATTGAGGTGCTTCTCACCAACCACTACCCAACATGTAGGAGAACGACATGGAATTCCATACAAAGCTTCAAAAGGATCCATATCAATGCAAAGAACTCCGCCAGATGTAAATTCTCATCCCAACTTCCTTGGAAATCTAGCGCACAGGCTCTCAACAAATCTTCTGAGGTATGAATCGTACGCTCTGACTGTTCATTCATTTCTGAGTGATATATCGTACTCAAATTCAGTTCCGTACCTAAATCTTGTTGAACTTTTCTCCAGAATTGTGACACAAATCGTGGATCTCTATCTGATACAATCATCAGAGGTATACCATGAAGTCGAACTATCTCTCGAATGTACTACCATGCTAACTTGGCTATACAGTTTATAACCTTCATCGGTTGGAAATAAGTTGACTTAGTGGGATGGTCTACGATAACCCAAACTGCATCATGACCCCATTCGGATTGAGGGAAAGTAGTGACAAAGTGCATCGTGATATGTTCCCATTTCCACTCGCCTATAGGGAGCAGTTGCAGTAACCCTGCTGGTTTCTCGTGCTCAGCTTTCACGTGTCAATAAGTATAGGATATGTCAACAAATTCAGCCACATCTCTCTTCATATCGGACCACCAAAAAAACCTTATAGAGATCTTTATACATCTTTGTTTCCCCTGGGTGTATAATAAACTAGGACTGATGAGATTCTTCCAAAATTTCTTCTCATAGTTCTCTAATGGCCGAAACAATCATCCTGCCCTTATGATGTACGCCACCATCCTTGGCCATCGTGAGAGTATCAAACTCACCACTAGTATGAATACGATCCATGAGCTGCACAATCTCTTCGTCGAGTGACTGAGTATCGAGGGCTTTCTGAAGAGCAAGTGACCTAGATATTATTCCCCACAAACAGGTCCTATCACTACTCCTTTGAATATGCAACCCAAAATTCTGCCGGTCACAGTACATACTTCTTCGGTAACACTTCATCGCAGCTAAGGAAAGTCCTGACTTCCTTCTTGGGGAATCTACCACTACTTTGGCCTTTCTAAGATGATACTCTAAGGTAAAGTCATAATCCTCCAAGAGTTCAATCTACCTCCGTTGCCACAAATTGAGGTCTCACTAAGTGAAGATGTACTTGAGGCTCTTGTGATCCGAGAATACTTCAAATTGTTCGCCATACATGTAATATTTCCAAATCTCGAGAGAAAATACCACAACTACCAGTTCCAAATCTTAGGTGGTGTATTTTCTTTCATGAGTCTTAAGCTGACGGGACGCATAAGCAACTACTTGACCTAATTTCATGAGTACTATATCAATTCTAGATCTGGAAGCACCACAATACACCATATAACCTTTCCATCGCTCAGGAAAAATGAGAACTAATGTTGACGTGAGTCTAATTTTCAAATCTTAAAAAGAGGATGCACATTCATCTGACCACTCGAAGAGAATCTATAACCTTTGCCTCAAAATGTAGCTCATTGTCTGATACCAGCTCGTGTGGGACCCTATATCGGTAGATGATGTTTTTCTTGATGAATTTGGCCTCCTTATTGGCATTCAGAACTGCGTAAGACTCTATTTAGACCCATTTGGTGAAGTAGTCAATGGAGACTAGGATGAACTCATTCCTGTAAGATTTCTTTGTTGTAACTTTCCCTATAATTTTGATGCCCCATGTGGAAAACGATCAGGGAGAAGTCATGTTGTACAATTCTCATGGAGGCAGATGCTGTAGGTTGGAGAACTATTGGCATTTAAGACATCTTCGAACGTAACTTGTGCAGTCCTGAACCATAGTAGTCCAGTAGTACCCCTATCGTGTGATCTTTTTGGCGAGCATATGGCCATTTATGTGGGGTCCACAATCCCCGATATCGATTTTTTGCATCATTTCTTCAATGTCAGCCCATGTGATGCAGTGTAAATAGGTTCCATCAAAGTTTCTCTTAAAGAGTGCTTTATTACAGACAATGTCCTGGGTGGCCAGTCTGTGAAGAGTTGTTCGGTCTTTCTTGTTAGATCCTTGGGGATACCTACCATGCTTGAGGAGGAGCCATATGTCATAGTACCAATAGTCGGCAATTTTGGGTTCTTCCTCCGTGCAGAGCTCGATATGGTAGCAATGAGTTGGTTTATCTTACTTTTGGACAAGGAAGGGAACCATGGTTATTCCTTTAAGCATGTTAATCATGGATGCTAAGGTAGAAAGGGCGTCGTATAAGTTGTTCTTTGCTCGGGGTAGGTAGTGGAAGGTGATTTCTTAGAATTGGGAGGCTAGCTCTTAAAGGTGGGCATGGAAGGGTGAGAGTTTATTGTCCTTGACTTTCTATTTCCCGAGTACTTGACCGATGATGAGGGTTGAATACCCATAGACGTTGAGGTATCAAATTCCTTTCTTGAGAGAAGCTTTGAGGCCTACTGTGCATGCCTCGTATTAAGTCATGTTGTTAGTGCAGGGGAAATCCAATTTTATGGCAATAGGAGCGTGGGAGTCATTAGGGGGAATTAAGAGGATCCCAATGTCATATCCCTTCTTGTTGGCAATACCGTCAAAGAACATTTTTCATCAAAGATCTTATTGGGAGGCGCAAAGGATATTCTCATCAGGGAACTCGGAGATCGAGACATCGGCTTCTTCCATTGGGTAGTACATAAGGTAGTTAGAGATGGATCTTCCTTCTATGGTTTTCTGCATGATATAGGTAATATCAAACTCAACTAGGAGCATTAATGAACGGGCCATTTGATTGGACAGGGGGCATTTCTCGAGTACGTACTTAATGGGATCCATGCGGGATACGAGTATGATGGGGAAGGAAAGCATATAGTGACGTAACTTTTGGGTAACCTTGACAAGAGCGACATATGATTTTTCCAAGGCGGTGTAGTTAACTTCATAACCGGCCAATTTTTGACTGGCATAGTAGATGGACTTCTCCTTGCGAGTTTCTTCAAAGTATTGGGCTAGCAAAGCTATGGTTGTGGTATCGGTCACAGTTAAATATAGGAGTAAGGGGAGGCCAGGCTGCGGTGGCATAAGGACCGGGGGTTGGGTTAGGTATTGCTTAATTCGGTAGAAAGATTCTTGGCAAGCTTCATTTCAAACTTTGGTTAAATCCTTTCAGAGTAGTTTGAAGATGGGTTCACAAATGGAAGTTAACTGGCTGATGAACCGGCTGATGTATTGTAGTTTCCCAAGGAATCTTCGAACTTCTTTCTCCGTTAGAGGTGGAGGCATCTCTAGTATGGCTTCCAGTTTTGTAAGATCTGCTTCTATCCCTTTCTCATTGACCATGAGTCCTAAGAGTTTTCCTTTGGTGACACCGAAGACACACTTCTGTGGGTTAAGCTGTATCTGGTACTGTCGCAGTCGCTCAAAGAACTTTTGAAGAGCGAGAACATGAACTTCCTAAGTTTTAGACTTGATAATCACATCATCTACATAGACCTCAACTTCCTTGTGTATCAATTCATGCAGAATGGTTGTGGAAGCCCTTTGGCAAGTAGCCCCTGCATTCTTGAGATCGAATGGCATGACAGTGTAGCAAAAGGTTCCCCAAGGGGTGATGAATGCGGTTTTATCTTAATGATCAGGGTGCATATTGATCTGGTTATATTCGAAAAACCCGTCAATGAATGACTTAAGAGCGTGACTGGTTGTGTTATCCATAATCATGCCAATGTTGGGTAGCGCGTAATTATCCTTTGGGAAGGCCTTGTTCAAGTCTCAGTAGTCGACACACATGCGAACCTTCCCTCCTGATTTCAGTACGGGTACAATGTTAGCTAACCATATAGGATACTCAATTACTCAGATGAAGCCCACGTTCAATTTCTTGACTACTTCTTCCTTTAATTTAAGTGACCACTTGGAACAGAGTTCTGCAGTTTCTGTTTAACGGGTTTACATTCTGGGAGAGTGGGAATCTCATACTGTGCTATCTCAGGGTCGATGCCCGGTATATCATCATAGGACCAAGCGAAAACATCCATGAACTCCTTCAGTAATGGTTTGAGTTGCGTGCGCTCGTGCTCATCAAGGGTAGCCCCATCCTAATCTCACACATTTGGCTACTAGAACCGAGATTAATGACAACAGTTTCATCTTCATTAATTTGAACACGATTATGTTGTTTGTTATTAACCTTATTTAAATAAGTTAAGAATTGTTCATTTGCAAAGTCATCATCATTAAGAGTTTGATTAGAGTCAAGACAGTTAATGTAAGGCACATCAAGATACTCAAAATCTTTGTTTATGTGACAACCCGAATATGATTATGATAAACTATGTTTAAATCATTCTTACCGTATGGGATGAGGATAATGTGTTATTAGAATATATAATATTAATTTATTATGTTTAGTCTAATCCTACCTTCATAACTTATGAAATATTGAATTAGTCACAAATACAAATTTGTGAAGTCTTCGGTAGGAATATTCGAGTTAGGGACTAGTTTTGGACACTATAATATAATAATTGACTTTAGGTTAAAACTAGATAGATGTATATATATGAGTTATGTTTGTAACACAACAAACGATGTGTAAAACAGAGGTCCGAGCAAGAAGTTATGCTTGAATTACGAAGCAGGGGTAAATTTGTCCATTCGTTAAGTGGTAGTTTGCCTTATATGTATAACAAATGGATGAATTTCATTTGTTGGGGGGGAAAGCTTGGCTGAATAATACCCTTGAAAGGACCTTCTTCTTCAGCCAAACTCAGCCATTAGAGAGTTTGTCCTGAAGAGAGATAAATAGGAAGTTTAAGAAGAGCAAGACGAGGAAAAATTGGAGAAAAATCCATAGGAAATTACGAAAACATCCCTAAGGTAATTCTAACTGTAAATCTTGTATATTGTTGGAATAATTGATTTAAAATGATATAAATAATCATTTTTTTACTAAACTTCCATGTTTTGAGGTATACGTATGGATAGATGCGGGTTTAAGCAAAGTTGAATGTGTAAATCATGTATATTGATTCGATTGGAAACCCTGTGTATTCAAACTCCTATAACTTTTTGTATATTTATTGGAATTGAATAATTAAAGTTGGATATAAAAATAGACTCATATATGTATAACATATACTAATATTATGTGAAAATGCCAAGAAATGAATCTTTGGTGATAGTTTGAAGTTTATGTATCAAATCTGCCCCAAAGGTGTAAGTATGCACACTGGGTGTTCGATGTTTTGCTTGACATAGCAAATGAACCTTAAAAATTATGAAACTTTAATTTTGTATTGTTAAATATGTTTATGTATGTTGGGTGAAATATCAAAGGAAGTTATGATGCATAAAAATTATGAAAATTCTTCGAAGTTGACTGGGCGATTAAAGAGTCTATAGGGCAGATTTGATTTGTAATAAAGAAATGGACACATCTTTCTCTAGGAAACTTGAAATGATGTGTTGTCTTTTATATTGGGAACCTGATATGATAAGAATTTAATTACCGAGAAGAAATTAAATAATATTTGGGCTATGGATTGAATATGTTAAATATTTTAACATGAAATTGAATGAGACTTCATTTATGATAAATGATTAGAATGGGATGCTATGATGCTTATGAATTCGGTTAAGGTTAAGTTTTCTTTGGATTGTTAACATCCTTATTATGATACTAATATTATAAGAATGAATATGTGGAAGGGAAGAAGAACTGGTTGAACCGATGCCAGACAAAGGCAAGGGAAAAACACATGAAGTGGCCAAGGTGAGTGTACTCACTAGTAAGATGTATTTATACATGATTATGGATATTATATGTTGTACTTTTGAGGTTGAGTATAAATATGAGATGTTTTACTTATTGATATGATTATGGATGTCATATGTTGTACTTGTTGAGTTGATTATAAATATGAGATGTTGTACTTATCAAAATGATTATAGATATTATATGTTGTACTTACCGAGTTGATTATAAATATGAGATGTTGTACTTATTGAGATGATTATGGATATTATATGTTGTACTTGTCGGGTTGAGTATAAATATGAGATGTTTTACTTATTGAGATGATTATGGATGTCATATGTTGTACTTGTTGAGTTGATTATAAATATGAGATGTTGTACTTATCGAAATGTTTATGGATATTATATGTTGTACTTACTGAGTTGATTATAAATATGAGATGTGGTACTTATTGAGATGATTATGGATATTATATGTTGTACTTGTCTGGTTGAGTATAAATATGAGATGTTTTACTTATTGAGATGATTATGGATGTCATATGTTGTACTTATTGAGTTGATTATAAATATGAGATGTTGTACTTATCGAAATGATTATGGATATTATATGTTGTACTTACCGAGTTGATTATAAATATGAGATGTGGTACTTATCGAGATGATTACGGATATTATGTGTTGTACTTGTCAAGTTGATTATAAATATGAGATGTGTTACTTGCCGAGATGTGGTACTTGCCGAGATCATCTATCTGGACGTACATGCCCTTCCTCATATCAATCCCAATTCCCAATGGATGATTGGTAATAGAGAAAACAGCATGTTTTCCCTTGATAATTGGTTAGGAACCCCCTTACTCAGCATCATAACCTAGACAGAACAACTATTGGCTTTGATAAACCTAAGTTGTCCCACTACATTACCAACCACTCTTGGAACCTGTCCCCATTCTTTAAGTTTAATTTTGAAGAAACCACCTACCAAATCCTTAACACTCATCTCCCCCTCATACCCACATTCGACTCCCTGATTTGGCATTTTAATACTCTATAAATCTACATCTTAAAAGATTCCACTTCATATTACTCTCCTCCTAAACCGTTAGTGTCCTGGTGTAAGCCCCTCTGGAAAACCTTCACCCCTCTGTGATCCTCTTTGGTCACTTGGAGAGCCCTTCACAACAGGCTTCCCACTCAAGATAATTTACAAAAAGGAAGTATCCCTATGGCTCAAAGATGTAATCTTTGTCTCAATAACATATTTAAGATTTCGTGCTCTCAAGTTAATGATCTTATGGTTTAATGACATCACCCATTGTCTTGTAATAAAGACACCACAATTTTAATTTGAAAATTAATCATACATATTTTTGCTGCCATCCAACCTCGCCACTTCAACACTATTATTGTCAATTATCCCTAGTCATATTTGTTCTCACCAACGAAACAAATTTTCCCTATAAAACAGTAAAATTCTAAAAAATGTGGACACCCGCCACCTTGGAGTGACCCGAATTCATTAATGACGGTCTATAGATAATAAATCAATGGATTAAATACATCATTTACAAGACAAAAATTGTGTTTATCTAATTTTTTAAAATAAAAGAGAATTTAAACCATAACTCACACCACCCAAATGGAGTTTTGAACAGGATCTCCCACTTTCGATTGTCCTTATAACTAAGGGTATCTTTGGTTAATTATTTAAAAATTATTTTCAACTTTTCAATAATGTTTTTAGAGATTGTGTTTGGCACACTGGTTTTTAGAAACTTGTTTAAAAAAAATTTAATGTTAAGACACCGGTCTTATGAATAAACATAATTATTTTCAAATTACTTCTTGAAGGGTAATTTACATAAAAACTCCCTGGACTACAACATTTTTGCAAATAGCCCACCAATCTAAAATTCGATAAAATGCCCCCTAAACTATTGGATTTTGATGCCTAGCTAAAAGCTCCCTAAACTATTGAATTTTGATGTCAAAATTCAATAGTTTAGGGGGCTCTTTGTCGGGATATTTAGATTAAGGGGACACGTATCAAACTCGTGAGTCTTTAGCTCAAAATTACATATTCAACTTAACAAAGTCTTTTCTCAATTATTTGGGATCGGCTTAACTCAAAATTACTTATAGGTTTTAAATTTGGTCTAAGTAATTAGGCCGACTTGGACTAATGGCCATCCACCCTAATTATGGGTGCATTTGAATGGAAATGGAGCTAACTTAACTCATTTAATAGGATACATAGCAAAGACTTCATTGAATATCCTTCAGAAAAATCGAACCTTTCTAAGGGTTTGTTTGGTTTGCAATTATAATTTTGTTTTCGGTATTTAAATACAATTCTGATTAAAAATTGCATTTGGCAACTTGTTTTTAAACACTGAATTATAGTATTTCTGTGTTATAATCAAGTTTTTCAGAAAACAAGTTAAGGGTGTTTATAACTTCTGTTTTTTATTTTTCAACTCAGAATTATTCATTCTTAATATTTCAATGCATGTATACCTTAATATATAATATACACACATAATACATTAATATGTGTGTAATTCTTATAAATAAAAAATATATATGTACATGTACACAAAATTACGTATGGAATAATATAAAGTTAAATAATATTATCAATAGATACATGATACTTATACATAGTTTTATACATGTATTATTAATGTACATATGTATTAGAAAAATATTATCAATTAATGTATGTATATTATAGTGAATTATACATGTAATATCATTATATATATATAATATAAACATACATGTTTGACAATTTTGTCAAATTTTCAAAAAAATGTATTTAAAAACAAGTTTAACAAACATGCACCAATAATTATAAACACAAAAAACTGAATTTTAAAACTATATTTAAAAATAGCGTTTAAATCAAGTTTTCTGAATATAGACCTAAACGGCCTCTAAACATCTGTTGAGATATCCTTTAATATAATATAAGCGCATGTCGAGGCTAGATAATATAAATGAACATGTCGAAGCATTGTTATTTACTGTTGCTCTCCGTGTGCTCTAGTGCATAGTTGTTGAATGTGCTCCATTTACTTTTGCAGATAAAATAGGTTGGCTTCCGAGAAAAAAAATCTTAAGCATGGTGGATCTCAAATGCTTCTTTTTATTAGGCCATTATTACTCCCTTTTTCCTTCTTGGTGCACTCCCTGGTGAACTCATTCCACCACACTTAAGCTAAACATCAAGCTTTTTTTCCATTAATCAATCATATTGTATGACTCGAAGTGCACAAGTCGCCAAAGATGCTAAAACAAGTAACGAGGTTGCATCATATCGGTGTCTAATAATGTCGAAACAGCTTTACAACTGTAGTGCAAAACCTTGAAAAGATAATGAACTTTGAGTCTTTGAATCCCAACAGCATCTGCTGTTTTGTCCCACGTCGGTGGGTTATACAATTTAACTAGAGCTAATATATTCTTTTTTTAGACTAATGATTCAGCCCTTTGGGCATTCAATGTTTTGTGAGTTTGTGGGGCAGACCCAATGGGCCAAGTCACATGCGCGTCGTCGTCCGTCCGACCAACCCAGCCCGTGTCCGGGTCCTGGGTCTTAGGCTTGGGCTCATTAAGAAATAATTTTTTGGACAACTAAATTGACGATTTTTTGGGCGTAAAAATTATTAATAAGTTTTTTTTAATTTCAAAAAAACGTGGCCTTTTAACTGTTGAATATTTCCACCCACGTTTTTCTTTTTTCTCTCCACGATTTTTCCCACTAACGTCAATTTCTTTTCTACATAAAAGGAGGTTGAGGCCTCCGTTTTACAAACAGTTCTTCCAAAACAATTCTACTGCCAAAATGTTCTCAGATATGATTTTTTTTCCCATACACAGAGAAATAATTATTCATCCCCTGAATAATTATTACATCACAGACATAATTAATCTTCCCCCTAGATTAATTATACTTATCAGAATCGAGCAAAATGGGTGTTGATTGAATGAATCTGGTTCGTGCTACCAATTCATATTTTGGGGTTCTTTTATCCTGGGGGTGACAAGGCAAAATTAAGATTGTCAGAACACTTTGGACAGACCCTCGAAACACCTTAAAGAGAGCGATATTGTCCGCGACTCAGCCGGACCATTTCCAGTTCCGTATTTCTTATATTTTTTGTCTCAATTTATCAACTCCTAATTGGGTAGTTTCATTCCTCTTAAATTTTTGCATTTAATTTGTTGCTGCTATAACAATTTTAAGGTGACTGCAAATCTTCCATGGACGAAATTAACTCTTCCAATATTAACAAGCCTTTCAAATATGAAGGCCAACATTTTAAATGTTGGAGTAAAAAACTGCTATTTTATTTAACTATGAAAAAGGTCGCATCTTGTGTTCAATTTGACAAACCCGTAGTAAATAATCCACCTACTGTTGAGGAAAGCAAAACTATTCGAAATTGGGAGGAAAATGATTTTTTGTGCAAGAATTATATTTTGAATGCTCTAAGTGACGAACTTTATGACTATTATGTCAATTATAAAACTACGAAAGATATTTGGGATGCACTTTTTAAAAAATAAGACACGGAGGAGGCGGGTGATAAAAAAATATGTCGTCAGCAGTTATTTGAAATTTCAAATGACGGATGAAAAATCTATTATTTCTCAAACCCATGATTTTCAAATGATTGCCCATGGAATTATTTCCAAGGGCATGACTTTAGATGAGCAATTTTAGGTCGCTGTAATTATTGATAAATTTCCTCCACTATTCAAAGAGTTTGAAAATATTTTGAGGCATAAGTCTAAAGAATTTTCACTAGAGTCACTCATTACTAAATTGAGAATTGAGGAGGAAACTCTTGTTGTGTCTAACAACAAAAATCAGAAAAAAGAACCACACTCTAGTTGTTTTAAAGGAAAACGGGAAAAATATGAAATTTTAGAAAAAGAGCCACAACCAGAATTTTAAAAATCAGACTCAGACTGATAATAAGAATAAGAACCCTGGAAATGGACAGTCTAGCAACTCGGGACAGTTTCTCTATTTCAAATGTGGCACGCCTGGCCATATGGCTCGCAAATGCCTTAACATGCCACATGCACAAGCGAATTTGACTGAAGAGGACCTATATGCTATGATTTATGAAATCAACATGGTTAGCGGTGCCGAAGGGTAGTGGGTGGATACTGGATCTTTTCGCCATATTTGTTATGACCGTGCTCTTTTTAAGACTTATTCGGGGACTGTAGATAATAAGGTGTTGTTGGGTGATTCTCACTCCACTGAGGTTGTTGGTACTCGAAATATGGAATTTAAATTCACTTCAGGAAAAACTGTGATCCTCAAAGATGTTCTTCACACTACTAAGACAAGAAAAAATTTGGCTTCGGGTTATCTTCTCAACAAAGCTAGCTTTACTCAAACTATTGGTGTTGATTTATTTACTTTAACCAAAAATGGAATTTTTGTAGGCAAGGGTTACGCCATTGATGGGATGTTTATATTGAATGTTGATTTTATGAATAAAATTTCTACTTCGGCTTATATTGCTTGTTCATTTAATATTTGGCATGCTAGACTTTGTCATGTTAATAAGCGACTTGTCAAAACTACGAGCACTTTAGGATTAATTCCAAAATTATCATTAAATGAGTTTGAAAAATGTGAATGGTGTAGTCAAGCCAAAATCACTAAGACACCACATAAATCGATTTTTAGAGAATCTGAACCACTTGATTTAATTCATTCGGATATATGTGAATTTATGGTGTCATAACTAGAAATGGCAAACTTCATTTTATTACTTTTATTGAAGATTGTTCTAATTATTCATTTGTGTATTTAATGAAAAATAAAAGTGCAGCGTTTGACATGTTTAAAATATTCCTAAATGAAATTGAAAATCAATTTAATCGTAAAATAAAAAGGTTACGTAGTGATAGAGGCACCGAATATGATTCTGGACCATTTATTGAATTTTATAAAACCAACGGTATTATTCATGAAAAAACTGCCCCTTATTCCCTTGAAATTAACGGTAAAGCCGAAAGAAAAAATAGGACATTAACCGAATTAGTGGTTGCTATTTTATTAAATTCGGGGGATGCCTCACATTGGTGGGGTGAAATTATTTTAACGATGTGTCACGTACTTAATAGAATTCCTAAGACTAAAATGAAAATATCTCCTTATGAAATTTGGAAAAATATTAAACCCAACGCGTCATACTTTAGAACGTGGGGGTGCCTAGCATATGTACGTATACCCGACCTTAAGAGGTCTAAATTTGAGAGTAGAGAATATGAGTGCATTTTTATAGGCTATGTTATTAATAGCAAAGCATACTGATTTTATGACTTGAAAATTCAAGTAATTATTGAATCAAACGACGCCGATTTTTATGAAGATAAATTTCCTTTTAAATTGAGAAGTAGTGGGGGCTAGTCATCCACTAATATTTCTTTAAATAAATAATAATAATAATAATGACTCCGTTTTAGAACTTCGAAAAAGAAAAGGGGCATGTGTTGAAAAACAATTTGGCCCCGACTTTTATGCTTACACTTTAGAGGAAGATCCTAACACTATTCAAGAAGCTTTATCGTCTTTAGATGTCGATTTAGGGCAAGAGGCTATTAATGATGAAATGGATTCTTTGGAAACAAATAAAACTTGGCATTTAGTGGACCTTCCTCCTGGGTGTAAAACAATTGTGTGTAAATGGATTCTTAAAAAGAAATTAAAACCTGATGGCATTGTTGAAAAATATAAGCCATCTCTTGTTGCCAAAGGTTTTAGACAACGAGAAAACGTATATTTTTTTATACATTTTCACCCATGACTAGAATAACGTCTATACATGTACTATTTGCTATAGTTGCCTTTAATGATTTGATTGTACATCAAATGGATGTTAAAACTGCATTTTTAAATGGAGAATTAGAAGAAGAGATTTATATGGATCAACCTGAAGGTTTTATTGTACGCGTTCAAGAAAATAAAATATCTAAATTAGATAAATCTCTTTATGGTATCAAACATGCACCTAAACAATGGCATGGTGAATTTGATAGCTTATTCATCTCTAATGGGTTTAAAATAAATTAAAGTGACAAATGCATTTATCATAAATATGTGGAGAACATTTGCACTATCATATGTCTTTATGTTGGTGACTTTCTTATATTTGCTTCTAATATTCATGCCATAGAAAATGTTAAATCATTATTGTGTGCCAATTTTGATATGAAGGATTTGGGTTAAGCTAGTGTAATATTTGGAATTAATATTACTAGGTTAGAAAAGGGACTTTCTTCGGATCAATCTCATTACATCGAGAAAGTTCTAAGGAAATACAATTACTTTGACTGTAAACCTGCTAGTAATCCATTCGATCTTAGTGTAAAAGTTATTTAAGAACACTGGTGACAGTGTAAACCAAAATGCTTATGCAAGCATCATTGGTAGCTTACGTTATGCTACAAATTGCACTAGACCTGACATAGCTTATGATGTGGGAGTACTATGTAGATTTACCACTAGACCTAGTATGGCGTATTGGCATGCTATTGAGAGGGTTATACGGTACCTTAAAAGGACGATGAACTTCGGATTACACTATAATAAGCATCCCGTTGTTCTTAAAGGATTTAGTGATGCTGATTGGAACACCCTATCTGGTGATTCTAAGGGTACTAGTGGATATATATTTAGCATCGTTGGTTGTGCAGTTTCTTGGAAATCTAAGAGATAGACTATTTTAGCTCAATCCACTACGGAGTCTGAGATGATAGAACTAGCTACTGCTAGTGAAGAGGCATGTTGGTTAAGAAACCTCTTGTGAGATATCCCGCTATGGGAAAGGCCGATACCAATCGTTTTGATTCATTGTGACAGTACCGCAGCTATTGCAAAAGTTCATAAACGTTACTATAATGGTAATAGATGACAAATACGTCGTAAACATAGTACTGTTAGAGAATTCATCTCTACGGGTGATGTGAGGGTGGATCATATACAGTCTGAATAGAACTTAGTTGATCCTTTGACGAAAGCACTAGCTAGGGAAACGGTGTGGAACACCTTGAAGGGATAGGACCAAAGCCCTTGGATACATGAGTCATTTGTGATGGTAACCCAACATATAGACTAGTGATCCCAAGAAATATGTTCAAAGAGTAATAATAAGTCACAAGTGATATGGGTTGATTCATGCTATTGTTAATTAATATAGAACGGGGTATTACTTCGAGTCCATCCCTATGGAGCATGATATCTTAAAGTGAGTGAAGGATGAGTTATTAAAACTCTTAATGAGATCTGTAGCTCTATTTTAAGTGGAGTACCAAGCTACAGGAGTATTCTTGCACTACACCAAATCTGTCGAATTGTCACGGTCATTAACCTTGACAAGTTCAACTTGTCAAGGTCAATGACCGTGATAATTTTTAGGGTGATAAATTTTTTTGTCACGGTCATTGACAGTGACAAGCCTGTGACATTTTATAAAATATTTTCACGGTCAATGACCGTGACAAGTCTATGACAACTTTCTCTGTCAAGGACTTGTCACGGTCAATGATCGTGACAATCCTGGGCAGAATTGAAAAAAAATCTGTTAGGCAGTATGGCAACTGCCACTGCCCAGCAGTATATTTGTACCTGTTATAGCAACGTTGTACCTGTTCAAACATCATATATCCAAATAAAATAGAGATAATGAAAATATACATTCAAAATAGAGATAATACGCATCACGATATAATCCAAATATAATTCAAATGTAACAACTTAAAATCATTCAATTCAAACTTAAAACAATTCAATTCAAACTTAAAACAATGTCTCTAAATGTCTGGGCTATGGTTAAATCCGAGGAGGTGAGTAGGCCACACGATATACGAATTGACACACCCACTAATATACACTGTGCCGCATTGTTTGCGCAACCACAATGGCGAGTTATCCTTCCCGGGTATCACATGCATGATGAGCACCTCGGACTCGATGTCTTGAAGCTCACGTCCATGAACTAGTGCACCCTGAACGATATTCGAGTCCCTAAACCCCTGCCCTATCCGTTGGTCATCAAATATGTCCATTATAAACACGCTCGGCCAACCAAGTGTCGACATCGGTCTGTTAAAGGGAGCCAAATAGGGAAGTGGATCATCAAAGTCTGCACATGTCGGCGATGAAGCAGCGAGGTCCACATCCTCATCATCCTGCACCTCGTCCTCCCGCACCTCCTCCTCCTCCACCACCGCCTTCTCCTTCCCTTTCCCCTTACGGTTTCTGCCCAATGAACGCTTCATGAATGAGAACATATCATGGACCGTTGCCTCCAAACGGGACAGCTTCGCGTCATGTGAATCCACCGTTCGAGCCAACCCAGTGTCGCTCGTCTCCAATCTAATGATCCTAGATTTAGCCACCCGCGAGCTCACCCCCCTTGTCCTCCCCTTGCGATCAGAGTCAAGCACTTGACTGAGTGCGTCTGTGGATAAAGATGCCATGTCGGCATCAGACTGCGACTCATGCACTTCCTTAAGCTTTGACTAAAACGACAAAAAGCATATGATTAGTAAAATAAGTAAATTAAAAAATTATAATGTAATTAATAAAAAGTAAACTGTCGGATTACTTAAAATCGTGGCCGCGATGCTCGGGGACACCTCATTGTCCTTTCCCTTCTTCGTCCGAAGAGACACATAAGTATCTATCCTATGTGGCCTACCCCCAGGTCCACTCCTTGTCCCCTGAAATAAAATAAAGTAAAATTAGTATCAGCCCCGCAAAGTAAAATAATGCAGAATAATATATTTCTGTAGTTATAGAAAAATTAAATCTTACCATCAACCTATGCTCCACCTCGGCGTAAGACGTCCGGACGGAGTAGTGCACGTCCGTCTTTTTTGCCCAGTTTTCCCTCCCCGATTGGCGAGATGCCAATTGTCACTCCCCGATCTCATTGTCAATGAACTTTTTCCATTATTCCAATGAGATCGGCTCCTTCGGTGGGACGAATTCACGCCTTTGGATAATGGACTCTCGTGTCTTTCCAAAGTACCGGGTCCGCATATTTTTCTTCCACGTCTTTTTTTGCTCCCTCAACTGCTCCAAGACGGAATCGCGTAGCTTTGGATCCAGGATGAATTGTTCCTATCCAACAAATACAATGTTAGATGCAAATAAATTGAAATCAAAATTGAAATTAAAATATTCATATTCATATAAATATAAATATAAATATAAATACATTACCTGTAGTGATACCCAAACAGCTAACTTAAGCTCATATGACGCCTCCTTCCAACTAATGTACCCCAGACCGACTATCGTCTTTACTAGCTCGAGGGATCTCACTAATAGCCCCGACTTGTTCTCGATGGCCATCCCCAATTTGCCATATTTGGGGAGCCTAAGGGCCGAGGAGCCCTCGTCGCCTCCGCTACCACCGAGCCCAGACGACATCATCATAACAAGCATCATCATCCTCACCTTAATACTTGAAGGAGACATTCGCTATAAAAAAAAAATGTTATTAGTACATATCAAAATGAATAAAAAAAGACATGCAAATATGTACAATTACTACAAATAAAAATGAATTGATACTGTTAAACACCTCAATTCTGAATTCCAAAACAACAGCTTCTAGCTCATAACATGTACAATTACTAAAAATCCGAAACATCCCCACCCCCACCCCTACTGCCCACACACACGCACACTACACAAGAGTGAAAATGATAAAGTTCAAATCAATTAAAAGCAATAAAATGGATGTTTGGGTACAAATTGGAAATTTATTACAACTTGAAAAATTGTTTAAAATTCGGATTATCATAAAAAAGGGATTGATATTCGGTAGGAGCAACCAAGTCATCCACACTACTATTTAGACGCTTTGGCGCGTGTTGGACAATTGACCACGGCTCGTTGTTGATATACTCCGAGTAAAACACTTGGTTAACCTTTTGAAATGCACAAACAAATGGCTCATCGCTCACGTACTGCGTCTTCAAACTGTGTAAACCAACCATAGCATGTAAAGTTGTTTGATCTTTCTCACATCCAGAGTATAACGGTTGGGTCACCTTAAATTTTAAACTTTGGTAGTCATCGTCAAGTTTTATCATGATATCTTTATGAGCACTTGAACCTTCTACATCATCAGTAACCTCATTCTCCTCTGCTTTATAAACTCCGTACGCATCATCAACTAAATCCTCTAACATAATATGATCTACGTTGTCCCCTTCTACATCTATCCTACTTGTTGAAGGTTGTTGTGAAGGTTGGTCGGGGACAAAAGGAACTTTCAATTCACCGTGAAAACTCCAAAATCGATAAATATCTTGCATACCCGATCTTAACAAATGTAGTTCAACTGTTTTCCACTCAAACATCTTACCACTCTTACACCTAGCACACGGACACGAAAACTCTTCATCATTATGGCATCTCTTTGCATATTTAACAAATTTGTTAGCACCTCTGCGAAATACATCCCCCATTCTATTTGTCTCAACCATCCACTCTTTGTATTTCAGATATCCTATCATAGCTACCACAACTAATCACCTATTAAAGGTACGAAGCGTATATTCATAGATTAGTATAAACAAAACTTATATTTATAGTATGTTTCATTTAATTATGCCTTATTTATATTCGATTTTTAAATTTCAAATTCAAATTCAATTTATAATAGAAATTTCTATTTCCTCCATCTCCTCTAAAGGGTGAGTGGTCATATCCCATTCAAGATCGCATTTTTCTGTAATATACTTAACAGCTCATGCACATTGTTACGATTTGAGAAAACTTCGGCAGCATATCCCCGTAGTTCTCCAAGTACACGACGTAGATTGGCATGTGTGAGTGTTATTTCAATTGATCAATTGAAATAACAATCACACTTGTCAATCTAGTATGTACCCAGAGAACATTAGAATACGACTGCAGAACTTTCTCCAAAAGTAACAATTTTAAGCCACTAAGAATATTATACAGAAATTATGCAGTCTCAAACTATCCAAACGGGACAATTCGAGAGATCTCATTATAGGGGTAATGACTCTCGAACGGGTCTAAGGACTATTGAATGCGTACGCATAAGAACTAGAAGGCTAGTATCTATGCGCACTATATGTAATTTCAAGTATGTTTCATTTAATTATCATACTATATATATATTGTTCGATATACAAAGTAATTTTAAAAAAAAGTTGAAAATTTTCACCCCCATATGGACAATAATCCAGTGGTCATGCCACTTTTAAAATTAACCAACCCAACATCGATCCAACAACAAATGTGTATCCCGCACTCCTTCTAATTCATCTACTCAATTAATTATTTTCATCAATTAAACTAACAATTAAAGTATACAATTATTAATTTACTAATTTACAATGAGGGGAAATCCTACTTTCATAATTAATCATATATTAATTTACTAATTTACAATGAGGTGCAATCATATATTAATTTACTAATTTACAATGAGGTGAAATCAATCAATTCGTTTACAAGGAACATTACGCACACTACACACACATACACACACGCGCAGCCCCCCTACCCCACCACCCATCCCTTCCCCCTCCCCCCCCCCCCCCCACCCCCATCCTGCCTCACCCTCTTCCCCCACCACATACACACACAAACAACCCCACTCCCCTCCCTACCCCCAGTACACACACGCACACACACCACACACACACACACACAAACAACCCCCCATCCCCACCCCCTCCCCCCCACCCACCACACACACGCACACACACACATATAGACACACACACACATATATATACACACACACACACACACACATATATATATATATATATATATACATACACGCACACGTATATATATAAATGAAAGAGAGAGAGAGAGAGAGAAACTAACCAGAAAGTAGAGAGAGAGGGAGAGCAGTGTAGAGAGAGAGAGAGAAAAAAGGAGGGAAGAAGTCGGTGGGGAAAAAAGGAGGGGAAAGGGTTTTTTGCTGTAACATTTGTCACGGATGTGTCACCGTCCTTGACCGTGACAATATTATAAGGATTGTCACGGTCAATGACCGTGATAAAAAAATGCGTGTTTTTTTTGTCACGGTCAGCCGCTGGAAGGGTACCAATTTACCCATTTTGGTGTAGTGTTGATAGACTCACCTATGTGAATGTGGAAGTGGGGTCACTTCCTATGGATATTTTGGGCAAGTTCCTAAAGCGTTCACTATACTGGGATAGAAGCACATGGTCGTAATGTGGTGGCTATTAGAACTACACCCAAGTAGGGTTCTGTATGGGATGTTGTCAGAGATAGAGTTCAAAATTACGGTTACTCTAGTATATTCTGAATCATCTTTACTGCGTAAAGGTTCAGGTTGAAAGACACCTTTGCTTATGCACAATTCTATGGATTATTACCCGATAAAATGTTTTTAAATTTTGCAAGTGGGGGATTGTTGGAACAGCTTTACAACTGTAGTGCAAAATCTTGAAAAGATAATAAACTTTGAGTATTTAGTTCCCAATAGCATCTACAGTTTTGTCCCACATCAGTGGGTTATACAATTTGACTAGAGTGAATATACTCTTTTTTAAACTAAAGGTTCAGCCCTTTGTGCATTCAATGTTTCGTGGGTATGTGGGGCAAACCCAATAGGCCAAGTCACACGCGAGGGCCACCGCTGACGTCCGTCAGACCGACCCGGCCCGTGCCCGTGTCCGGGGTCTGGATCTTGGGCTTGGGCTCATTAAGAAATAATTTTTTGGACAACTAAATTGGCGATTTTTTGGGCATAAAAATTATTAATAATGTATTTTTTTTAATTCCGAATAAACGCGGCCTTTTAACTGTTGAATATTTCCACCCACATTTTCTTGTTTTCTCTCCACATTTTTGCCCACTAAAGTTAATTTCTTTTCTACATAAAAAGAGGTTGAGGCCTCCGTTTTGCACACTGTTCTCTCAAAAAAAATTCTCCCGCCAAACAGTTCTCAGATACGAAATTTTTTTCCCATACACAGATAAATAATTATTCATCCCCTGAATAATTATTACGTCACAGACATAATTAATCTTCCTCGAGACTAATTATACTTATCAGAATTGAGCAATATATATTTCAGAATGGGTGTTGATTGAATGAATACGATTCGTGCTTTCAATTCATATTTTGGGGTTGTTTTATCCTGGGGGTGACGAGGCAAAATTAAGACTGTCAGCACACTTTGGGCAGAGCCGTGAAACACCTTAAAGATAGCGACATTGTCCGTGACTCAGCCAGACCATTTCCAGTTCCGAATTTCTTATATTTTTCTGTCCCATTTTATCAGCTCCTAATTGGGTAATTTCGTTCCTCTTAAATTTTTGCATTTAATTTGCTGCTGCTATAACAAACAATTCTCTGTGTTATCTATATTCAATACCAAAAAAATTCCCCTTAAAAGAGGTGTTGGTGGTCATTGAATTTATTCTCTAATTCAACCTACTTGGTCTCAATAAATAAAAGATTCAATGGGTATGAAAGTGTGCACCAGTTATGTATATGAACCCACGGATGCTTGGGCGGTCCTTTGACCAAACAACATATGTTAGAGCTTATGCGATTATCAGTAAGATGCAGGGTTTCTCAAAGTCCCATGACAAGCCCTGTAGGGTGCAGCCTGTTGGATAAATTTCAATATTAATATAATATTATCTAATATTTAGTTGTTAATTTATTATGATAATTAGTGTTTTATTTTAAACTTTTGGGTTTTATTTTAGAAGGAAGAAAATGAGCAAATAGGGGTAAAAGATGTGGGAGTGCTCAAAATTCCACATTGTCCCACATTAGAAGATTACCATAAAAAGTGGTGATATATCAACTAAAGGACAACCAAGCTTCTTAGTTGATAAGTCAAATAAAGGGTTTTTATCCCACGCATTGGGGTGGTGCTTAAGCACCACACGCGACGTTCGTTTGAGCGACACGCGGCGCGCGAAAGGGCGATTGGACGACTTATGGTGCATTGCGCGCTTTGTAGCGCACTTGTCACTTCGCACGTGTGCATCGTCTCTTGGAGTGTGGGAGCCTAAAGTTTTGACGAAGTAAAATCGATTAACGATTGTGATTAAACGATCTGATCAAAGGGTTTAAAATCTAAAATGACTTGATCTGAACCGTTGGATGAACTCTTAGCGTTTCGTGTAGGGGATGTCCATTCCCTTACGATGGGATGCCTAATCTCAACCGTTAGATCGAAGCTATTCCAAACAGACACGATCCAATGGCTGCAGAGTCGCTACATAAAGAGTTATGACTGTTGAAGAACAGTCACATAAATGGCTATAAAAAGAGTTTCAGGCCTCTATTTTGGACACCAAAAATTGCTAATTTCTCCTCTCTCTCTCCGTCCTCTGTATTTGGCATTATCAGATTATAAATTCAGAGCGTTCTTGGTTTGATCAAATAGTACATAGTTTTAATCAAACAGTTGTTCATACACCGCATTGTATCCTGAAGGCAGAATCTACAAAACCCATAGTGTACTCGCGGTTCTGTCTCAACCGAATTGGGAGAAATTTTGCCTAAATGAGAGCATTCCCAGAACGTGCCTTGCGAAAATTAATTTAAATATTTCGTTCTTTCTGTAGTAATTCTCCAATAGTTTTAGGCAAAAATTATATTAGTATTACTCCACTTAAATGGAAGGAACGGTGGCACAATCTATCCAAGTCATGAGTCAAGATTTAATCCGACTCGACAATTTTGATGGTAAAAATTTCACCCGTTGGCAAGAGAAAGTTTTGTTCTTCCTAACATCACTAAAACTAGCATACATTCTAGATTACAACCTTGAGCAAATTCCCGAGACCACACCCGAAGACACTGAAGAAATAAAGCAAAAACCTGTGAAGAGGAAAAAAGACGAATTTATGTGTCGAGGACACATCCTCAATGCTTGGTCTCAAACTGTTTATAACGATCATCGAATGATTTCGACGGAAAAGGAATTATGGAAGTCTTTAGAGACAAAGTATCAAAACGAGGAAGTGAGCAACCATAAGTTTCTAATTTCAAACTATATGAATTTTAGAATGAGTAATGATAAATATGTCGTTGCACAAGCACATGAACTCCAAACAGATTGTTGGTGACCTTAAAGCCGCTGGGATTAATCTTCAAGATGAATTTCAAGTAGGGGTGATTGTTTTAAAACTTCCATCCTCTTAGAATGGCTTTAAGAAGAAAATTAATCGTGATGAAAAGACTTATATTGTGGAATCTCTTCTTTGTCACCTTTGTATTGAAGATGATACTCGTATTCGAGAAAAGAATGATGAACAAGGTGAGGGTCATTCAAAAGCCAATATGGTTGAGGATAAAAAATCCAAGATTACCAAAGACTCAAAATTTAAAGCAAATAATGATTCAAAATTCAAGAACCAATGAGCAAATAAGAAAAAGAAGGGAAAATATTTCTTCAGTGAAAAATCGGGACATTATTCTCGAGAATGTCGTCTTAAAAAGAAAGCATTTAAGAAAAAACAAGGGTCGAAGGAAACCAACAATGTTGAAGATCTTATTGCTGCTGTATGCAAAGCAAATTCAAGTGAAAATGAAAGTGGATGGTGGCTGGATACCGGCGCAACGGTCCACATATGCAAAGACCGCTCTTCATTCAAAACATATCAAGAAATTGATGGAAAAGAAGTGAAGATGGCAAATAATCTTCGCACTAATATAGTTGGGAAAGTCACAGTGGAATTGAAATTAACTTCTGGAAAGACTTTTACTCTAATTGAAGTACTTCATGTACCTGATATGTGTAGAAATCTTGTGTCTGGGAACCTTCTCAATAAGAGAGGTTTCAAACTTGTGTATGAGTCTAATAAGTTTGTCTTATCTAAGAATGGCCAATTTATTAACAAAGGGTACTCGTGTAACTGCATGATCAAAATTAATGTAATATATGATATTAGTTCTGCTTATAAGGTTGAGTCTATTTCTTTATAGCATAGTAGATTAGCTCATGTGAATTACAAAAGTATTAAAAATATGACTAATCTCGGCTTAGTCTCGGATTGTAAATTTGATAACCTTTATAAATGTGAAATTTGTGCTCAATCAAAGATAACTAGAAAGTCGTTTAAATCTGTTGAGAGGACATCCGAAATGCTTGATTTTATTCATAGTGATGTATGTGATATGAAGAGTAATATGACTTGTGGTGGAAATAAATATTTCTTAACTTTTATTGATGATTAATCTAAGTAGGCATATACATACATGCTTAAAAGTAAAGATGAAGTTTTCGAGAAATTTCTGATTTTTAAAGCAGAAGTTGAATCTCAAAATAATTGGAAAATTAAAGTCCTACGATCCGATATGGGTGGTGAATATTACCCGAGTGAGTTTATAGAGTTTTGTAATACTCATGGAATAATCCATCAAGTTACGGCGCGTTATACGCCACAACAAAATGGAACGGTGGAAAGAAAAAATAGGACTTTAGTTGAAATGATAAATGCAATGTTAATCAGTTATGGTTTACCTTTGTCGATGTGGGGAGAAGCGGTTTTATCTGCATGTTATATTTTACATAGAGTTCCATTGAAAAATAAGAATATTACGCCATACGAATTATGGTTTAATCGTAAGCCTAATCTTAGACGTCTTAAAGTTTGGGGATGTCTTGCTTATGTAAGAAAACCCGAACCTAAAAGACCTAAACTAGGTAATAGGACTTACATATGTGTTTTTATTGGATATTCTAGTAACAGTACGACTTATAGATTTTTAAATCTTGAAACTCAAGAAATTATTGAGTCGGTAGGTGTGCAATTCTTTGAACATCTAACAAAGTTTAGTACTTTGAATCAAGGTTTAGAAAATAATAATCCGAATGTTGACTCCTCACATTCAGAAGAAATTTCATAACCAATATCTTCTTCAGAAACAACGAATGACGTTGAACTGCGAAGGAGTAAAAGACAAAGAACTGAAAAAACATATGGGCCTGACTTGTTATCTATTTAGTTGAAGGAGATTTAAATGAAACTAAAAATAAAATAAAATTTGTTCTTAACATAGAAGATGAATCGATAACATTTCATGAAGAGATAACATCTAGGGATGCGGTCTTTTGGAAAGGAGCAATCAATGATGAAATGAACTCAATTTTGTAAAATCAAATTTGGGTTCTTTGCAATCTTCCCCCCGGAGCTAAACCTATTGGGTGCAAATGGATATTTAAAAGGAAATTAAATTCAGACGGTTCTATAAATAAATTTAAGGCAAGATTAGTTGCTAAAGGCTATAAGCAAAAACATGGAATTGATTACTTTGATACATATGATCCTGTTGCTCGAATCACTTCCATTGGGATATTAATATTTATTGCTTCTACTCATAATTTAGCAAATTCATCAAATGGATGTTAAAATTGCTTTTCTAAATGGTGATTTAGAAGAAGATATCTATATGGAACAACCCGAAGGGTTTATTTTTCCTAGCCAAGAAAAGAAAGTGTGTAAACTGGTTAAATCTCTTTATGGCCTTAAGCAAGCTCCTATGAAATGGCATGAGAAGTTTAATAATATTGTACTATCCCATGGATATAAAGTTAATGATGCTGATAAATGTATATATAGTAAATTTGAAAATGGCGTTGGTGTTATTATTTGCTTATATGTTGAT
This sequence comes from Sambucus nigra, assembly GCA_949130495.1. Lineage (NCBI taxonomy): Eukaryota > Viridiplantae > Streptophyta > Magnoliopsida > Dipsacales > Adoxaceae > Sambucus > Sambucus nigra. Next base: position 721,982,151 of record OX422210.1, read on the forward strand.
GACATGTTAATATTTGGGTCTAGTCTCAAATATGTTGAAGAAACCAAAATGTTTCTATCATCAAAATTTGATATGAAGGATCTTGGAGAAGCTGATGTGATTTTAGGAATCAAAATTGTGAGAAAAGATAATTCTTTAGCATTATATCAATCTCATTATATAGAAAAAGTTCTTAAAAGATATAATCATTTTGAACTTAAGTCAGTTGCAACACCAGTGGATCCTAGTATCAAATTAATGAAAAATATTGGGCGTACTATGGACCGAATTAAATATGCTAGTATTATTGGAAGTCTAATGTATGCCATGCATTGAACTAGACCAGACATTGCTTATGCAATAAGTGTCTTGTGTAGATTTCTATGTAATGCAGGACAAGAGCACTAGAATGCAATTTCTAAGGTGCTTAGATACCTGAAGAGGACTTTGGATTATGGCTTACATTATGTAGGATTTCCATCTATTTTAGAAGGATATAGTGATTCAAGTTGGAATAATCTTGAATCAAAATTCAAGTCAACTACTGGTTGGATTTTTACGCTTGGAGGATCAACTGTCTCTTGGAGATCCAAGAAACAGACATGTGTATCATATTCAACAATGCAATCTGAATTTATAACCCTAGCAAATGCGTGTAAAGAAGCATAATGGATTAAAAATGTGTTGTATGATATTCCTTAATGGAAAAAGCCATCTCCTTCTACTATGATAAATTGTGATAACCAAGCCATAATTTATAAAGTTTCAAACAAAACTTACAACGAAAAATCTAGACACATTAGTCTAACGCATCAAATTATAAGGAAATTACTCAAAGAAGGAGTAAACACAGTCGACTATGTTAAAACGAATAAGAATTTAGCAGATCCTCTTAGTAAAGGTCTTGTTAGGGAGATGATATATATCACCTCAAAAGGAATGGGACTAAGGTCTATTTAATAACGGGAACCCAAATCATATCTTGAAAATATAGATGGAATTCAACGTGGTACAAACAAGTTAAATTATAGTTATGGAACGCTAGGAATTTATAAAAAAAAAAAAGTTTCATTCCTATATGTCTAGTGTTGGTTTTCTGCATGTTAGAGGATGAAGGTTACATCTTAATAAATCATATAAGTGTGACTCGCAGAATCACTATAGTTTATTTACCTATATGAGTGTCAAAAGTGTGGCTGCTATCTATGAAATCAAGACCGATCGTAAAGCACTCATGAAATCAGGATTAGCACGAGGCCATAAACGTTCATGTTAGAAGAACACTTCTAAAACTCAGAAATCAGTATGGGTGAAAGTTTTGGCTCGTCTCAAAAGGTCCTTGGTTCAAGATACGTTCACCACAGCACCTTGATGAAGCTTTGAATTGTTTACACTATATGGAAGTTCAAGTCTGGAAGACACTTCTCATTTATGTACTAGATTTCAGCGATAGTGCCAAAAGCTTTCTATTATTATTTTGTAATCGATCATTTGTATCCCCTCTTGTGTATATTGAAATTGGTGGGGGAATGTAGGATAAATTTCAATATTAATATAATATTATATAATATTTAGTTGTTAATTTATTATGTTAATTGGTGTTTTATTTTAAACTTTTGGGTTTTATTTTAGAAGGAAGAAAATGAGCAAATGGGTATGAAAGATGTGGGAGTGCTCAAAATACCACATTGTCCCACATTGGAAGATTACCACAAAAAGTGGTGGTATATCAACTAAAGGACAACCAAGCTTCTTAGTTAACAAGTCAAATAAAGGGTTTTGATCCCACGCATTGCGGTAGTGCTTAAGTACCACCAATCGCGACACGTGACACACGTAAGCGTGACACGCGGCGCGCGAAAGGGCGCATTGTGCACTTTGACGCGCACTTGGTACTTCGCACGTGCGCGTCATCGCTTGGAGCGTGGGAGCCTAAAGTTTTGACAAACTAAAACAGATCAACGGTTGTGATTAAACGATCTGATCAAAGGGTTTAAAATCCGAAATGACTTGATCTGAACCGTTAGATGAACTCACAGCATTTCGTGCAAGGGATGTCCATTCGCTTATGATGGGACACCTAATCTAAACCGTTAGATCGAAGTTATTCCAAATGGGCACGATCCAACGGTTCCTGAGTCGCTACATGAAGAGTTGTGACTGTTGAAGAACAGTCACATAAATGGCTATAAAAAGAGTTCTAGGCCTCTGTTTTGGACACCGAAAAATTGCTAATTTCTCCTCTCTCCATCCTCTATATTTTGGCATTATCAGATTACAAATTCAGAGTGTTCTCGGTTTGATCAAATAGTACATAGTTTGAATCAAACAACTGTTCGTACACTATATTGTATCCTTAAGGCTGATTCTATAAAACCCACAATGTACTAGCGGTTCTGTCTCAACCGAATTGGGAGAAATTTTTTCTAAAAGAGAGAGTTCCCAAAGCGTGACTTGCAGAAATAATTTAAATATTTTGTTCTTTCCATGGTAATTCTCCAACACATCCTTCGCAGGGGGCCTTCGATGAACGGGGTAATGGGGCGTGTGGTGTTTGTATTCTTAGGGTTGAAATTGAATTGGGAATGGGTGGAAAAGATTGGGTTATCCTCATTATAGTCGTGGTTGAGTAAGGATGGAGGGGTAAGGGTAAGGAAAGCATATCTGGAGAGTTAATAGGTTTCCCTTCAATGTCATATGTGCTAGACAATTAGCGCTAGATGGGTATAAGGTTGCTAGAGGTATCGTGGTTTGTTAGTGTTGATGTTGGGTGGTAATGAATGAACGTCATATATAAGATAAAACTCTCATAATGTACTAATTGACCCAAAAGGAGGAGGATTATATAAAAGAGAATAATCTTTGGCACTAAGGAATTAACGTTAAATGGAAAAAATATCCAAAGGAATATTCCCTTCTAAACCTTACCATACTAATACAAAAAATAATTAAAAAAAAGGGGGACAACTATTAGAGATAACTAATTGAAAACCCGCGCGATGCGCGGTTCATACGGTATTCTAATCAATATTAACGAAGACAATGTAAATAAGACGACTTGATAGAATGAAAGTTTTGTTCACTTTTTTCGATCCGTTTAAGAGAAGTCCAAAGTATATACTTTTCTATATATATACTCACCCCTCTATCCTCTACTAACCTCAGTTTCAGCTATGTTTAAGATTGTTTACTGGTATTTCTTAACTCAATATTTTTTTTAATAACATAATATTTTCAAAATTGGAACAAAATTATTATTTATTTCAAAATTGTCTAAAAAGAAGTTGTGCCAAAGTTATCATGCGTGGATTTTTTTAATAATATTTCAAATTAAAATAAATTTCTAAACAAAAGAATAAAATACATTACTTGATCACAAATACAATTATTAGTTACAAAAATAATATTAGTAAAAAAACATATCGAGTGAGCACGGTTAAAATAGAGGTCTAATAGAAATTTATTCCTATATATTTTATTTGAAATGACAAAAATTAAGTAAAAGTTAGTTTAGATCTGAGTATTTGGCATAATGGGGTGTAAATATGAGAAACCCCTAAGTTAATGAACAGGTACGATATTTAAAGATCTAAAAAAATGATCTTGACAAAAAAAATTATTTTGCAATCACCAAATTAAAAGAAGAAAAATATGAGCTCAAATAACCGCACAAACAACAAACATTTACTTTCTTAAACACGTATTTTAATCTTAAAAAGGCATTGAGATAAAAAGGAATTTATCAAATGAAAGAAAATTCTCAAATTCAAGACTATTTACCATTGGTGCCTTGTTGAGAGATAGACAATCTGAATAACATGAGTAAAGGATTCTTGAATCCACAAACACCCTGCTTCAGGAAGAATCTTTCTCCACATAATTTCATTTTCCTCATCTTTTTTCTGTCATCTGATGTTTTATAAATGCTTATTTTTTATCTTGATTTCCTTTAGTAATCCACCAATTTTTCTAAAGACCCTTTAATGATTCTTCAACTTTAGCTTCTTTGATTTTCTTAGAGCCAGAACAGAGCGACAACAAAGCCCCAGTTGCATACTCTGTCACCCGATCCGAAATCTTCAATATAATTTTCACTAGTAATGGCACCGTCAGTTCGGGCGCCGCAAATGCCTCACACCTAAATGGAATCCTACACAACAACTCCACCTTCGCTAAATCCCTCTTCGCGTCGCATTTCTTAAACTCCGTCCAGGGATACACCAATGGATACGTTAATATTCCAACAATTCCTTAAAAAATGTCATTCGTGTTGGCTTCAGCACTGTCATTTGTTAAGAAAACTCGCGTCTCTAAATTTCATTAAGGGATTGATTAAAAAATGAAGTCTTCATATAGCTCACTTACACAGGGTTCTTCCCATTTGTTTCCATTGCCACAAATCTACGCCTGGTGTTGACAACTTAGCGAGGGTTTAAGAAATGGCAGATCCGAAGCTTAAGATTTAGAAAGAGAGGCAAAAATCTTAAATAGAGAAATAGAAGAGGGCAGAATGAAGAGGAGGATGAAAGGTAAATTAAAGTTTCATGATTTCAAAGGTTCAGAGTGAAGGGTGAAAAGATGGGTGTTTAAATGATAGCAAGATAATTGGAAATTGTAGTCATCTTACGTGGATGCTCTAGCTGAAAAGGAGATATAAATTTCTTTTATAGCATTTTATAATAGTACTAGATGCTCCCAAGCTCCATTTGACTTTGGTCACCTATTTGATTTGAGATTATCTTAATGCATTTTCATAGGACTCTCAGCCACCCATTTCCAAAGATCCATACCGTGCGCGAATCGATCTTAAGATTCACATTTAGTAGCCTTTTTACCTAAAAATCCTAATCGGAGTCTCCTCGAGCTCCGTTTGACTTAGATCAACTTTTAGACCCGAGAGTATCTCATCACACTTTTATATGGATATAAATCCACTTTTCAACGTTCCATATCGTGCGCGAATCGGACTTATGATTCATATTTTATGGCCATTTTCGAAAAAAACTCACTTTCAGGCTACCTATAAGCACCCCTCCCCCTTCCTGCAGGCAAGGGATACTTTATTTGGCCACCAAATTTGGTAAGCCTATCAATAGGCCGAACAAGGTCCATGACAATCGGCAACCCCTCGGGGGGAACCTGTTCTTTTTTACCCTTTAGGGTTTCCTATTTAAGGAAACCATGACCTCATTATTTTAGACCTTTTTCCTTGAAATCAACGTGCCAGCCTTTCATAACATCACTTTCAAAATAATATTCGTGAGTTCCCTTACCTCACCCTTACCTCACCTTTTACCACCACTTTGCCACCACTACACCACCAATTAAAATCAGCCTACAAGTCTCCAAGAAATTAAAATTCAAGTTATTTAGAAGGTCAAAATTATATTCGTTCAACCGTTTTAGTTACTGTTATTTTCGATATCTTATTACTTTTAGCATATTTCTTAACTAATTATTGTTGTTAACCACTAGTCACCTTTTTATTGTTTATATACACTCACGCGCCTATTTTCATAAACTAAAAAAACAAAGGAGGATTTAACTCATAAACCCCAAATTAGAGCTTTTCTCCACTTTTTTATATTTTCAGTGGGTTGGACCCCACCTTTATCCTCTTTTCGAACAATGTAGACCTTGATTCCAGTTTTAGCAACGTACGCATCCCGGGTTTACCTTGGGATTTGATTCCTCTTTCCCCTCATTTTCCTTCTTTAATTATTCTCATTTTATTTTCACTAGTATTTAACATATATATTTCCTCATCTATTTTTACTGTTTAGCGGTTCGGTTGACAGCCGTACTCACTCCTTTATAGTGAGTCATGATTTAGTGCATCGCTCGTAGTCTATCTATTATGGTCTATTTTTATCTATTTATTTGCCCCTTTAGCAGTCCCTTTGATTTGTGTACTCACTTATCCATAGTGAGTCACGATCTAGTGCATCGCTCATAGTATAACCATTTTCACTCATTTCATTCACTATTTTAGTAGTCGCATTAGATCCGCGTATTCACTCTTTCATAGTTAATTATGATCCGATGCATCACTCATGTTTTTCTTTTTCTTTTAATTTTACTTCTCTGAATGACTCGTTCCTGTCTTCTTTATGATGCGAACATGACGATTTCCCTCTTCAAAAATATACACATTTTTACCCTACACAATTATACACATGAACTACACATTTTTGAAAAAATAGAATATTTTTATAGACCATAAGAGACCGAAGGGAGGAATAGGTGCTTAACACCTTCTTATTCCATAACCTAGTCCCTGAACTCGTGATTTATTTTGTTTTATATGCTTCAGTAGTCTTTTATGCCATATTTTTGGGGGTAGTTACATCTTTTTCATGTTTTGAGTAAAATAAGCCGGAAACTCCAATCTCTAAACTTTTGACGACGACCATTTTTATGTACTTAGCAGCTCGCAAACGTCATGCGGATGGTGGAGAATGGAGAAATTATTTTCCTCCTTGAGCCTGATTTTCACATTCTTTCGGGACGAACCCATGCTGAAATGGTCATACCTATTGAGAAGATAATCCTAGAACTAGTGACATCTGTAAGAAAGGTACGACACTAATTTAATGCCCGCATAATAGTCATCCCAATTAATTATACTTTTAAGGAAGTTATCAAGAAGGCAAATCTTTCAAATAGAATAACGAAGTGGTCTTTGGCGGTGGTATAATTCGACATCAAATAAAAACCATGAAAAATCATCAAATATGACTAAGACACTTTCTCAAATTCTACGACACCTACTATATGAGGAACCTCAATGCTTATATGAGGCTTGACTTAATATACTTATCCTTCCAATGATAATGCACTCACTTATGACATTTTAGAAAAATTAAAAGAATGATACCGAAATTCTTCCTTTGAGACCGAACCCTACTTCATGCAAATGTTGTACGAGAGAACCCGCTTAGGGCTTACCTACTCTATATCTTCTTGACTCCAATCACTCGACATGTATCACACCAATAGACAGAATCATTTCTAACATTTAACGTGATTAAAGAATGCTATACTAGGATTCAAGACTTCCCTTAGGCAATGGGCACCTTTCACACTAGGTACCTAACTGTTTTAATATTTATTCAACGATACTTGAAATTCATTAACATTAACCCTTGGTGCGAATTTTCATGATGCTACCAACACTCGCTCGTGTCCTGAACAACCATCAAATACGAATAAGATCCCTTATATGGAGGAGAGATGTGGAAACTTCCACTTAAAATGCTTCCTAAACTTTGGCGACGATCTTATTTTTGGATGGGGAGGTAAATCCATCTTTAAAATGATGTGTGTGTTTTCTCAACCCTCTTTTCACGTCTTATTCAAATAGATGAAGTCTCTAAGGTTCCTGGCCTTAACAATGTTTCTCAATTGATGCTTCAACAATTGTAAAACCTCAACCGTATGGCCTTGGGCTTTGTGGTAAATGTATCTCATCTTTTTGTCACTTCGATATTGGTCTCCCCCATCTTAAGAGGCCATTTCAACAATTATTTATCTTTAAATTTGGTAGAATTTGCTAAATTGGTTCCTTAAAACTTGTATTTATATCCCACTATAAGTCTTCCATTGGTCAATTTTATAAATTGGTGAATTGAATTCTTTTTTAATGTGTTGATCGCTTATTTTTTTTAATAGTCATTGGGGGTTTGAAAAACTTTTCAATGAAATTAAATTATCAATAATAATTTTTGCCTTCTTGTTAAGGGACTAATAAAGATCATCTCTCAAGGCGAGGCTAGATTTGAAGGACTAGACAACCAAATGCTTATGATAATTATCAATCTCAATTTAGGTTTCCCAGTAACACTAAGTATATTTTTAAGGGGCTTCTCCTTGCTTAAGTAGAGGATATTAGTGAATCAACATTCTTCACAATCTTAATTTTATTGATGGATCTGGTAATGGACCGATTGGACAATTTAGTAAAGGTTACAATGGACCTAGGAGTTATCTTCTCAAACCACTTTAGGGGGATCTCTCCCATAGTTAATAAAAAAAACTTACACATAAGTGCAGTATTAGTTTTCATAAAACCATGGACTATTGATTGTGTTGAATGTGATGGGTCGAGTTTCGTTTCACATCATATATGATCATCTTTAGGATAAAAAAAATTCTTTGGTTGTTTCCTTATCAGTTAAATGACAAGGGAATCCAACCCTACACCGATAGAGTAACTTATAAGGTTTTTTAGGTTACAAACCTTATTCTCAAATAGTTTCCCCTAGTTCCTTTCTTAAAAGGGATCTCAAATCCTTATTGTTTGGGTCACTATCTTCCTTTGGGGATGATCTCGTGGGACTTAATGACGAATCCTATGGGTACGTATACCCATATGGTTGGCTACTAAAGCGATACAACAAGGTTATGCGTAACAAATTGATTCCATGGTTGATTTGGTAGCCAACCAATATTGGTTATGGTAGGTTGGTGTGTTACATGATGCACCCTTTTCATTATGGAAATCATTGTGATCCTCCAGGATTCTCCAAGATCAATAAATTTAATCTTCACTAGGAGTTCTGATTATCCTACAAGAATAATTCTCTATCCCGTGGTTCGAGTTGATCCCTTAGTGATGGATCCACATCCTTCGCTCTTATCATCCAACCGTCTTTTTAGTCAATTAATATCATTGATGTATTTATAAATATCTCATTTAAGTTCCTATTGCCCCTTATTATAATGTCAATCAATTAGGCTCCTCACTATGAGTGTCGCGACAATGACATTTGTGATGGTCATTGCTCCCACGATGGGTGGACCACCATTTCAAAAGAGCATCTGTATGAGGTTAGAATGGTCTTACAGGGTATTCAACATACCTCTCGATGCATATTTAAGATCTAATCATCTACCTAACACATTTCCCAATGGTTAACAAAAGTATGTTCATTTATGATAATGGGAATAACACTCTATCAAGTAGTGAGATATATGATAATTCTATAAACACCGCCTAACGGTATAGGGGATTAACCTTTAATAATAAACTTAGACCATATTAACCATTGATGCACACAAATAAAATATAAAAAGGCATCAAATATACGCTGTACAATAAGTTCGGTAGTGCTTACATCCACGGGGAAAGAGGGGGATATCTTTTCTTCAAAATTGGATTTGGGTGATTGAATTGTTAGATGATATCCAATACATGGGTTAAAATTAAGTTTGACAAATTTACTCCTCATATATGTGGGTTCATTAATATCTACAAGAAATTCCCTGGGTCCATGAGTTTATTGGCATGATTTTTCCCCTATTTGTTTTAATCCGATTGCAATAATGCTTACCCCTACTCGCGACGTGACCTTTACTCAATTATCCAGGTCCTTAATCTTTTGTGAAAATTTGATTTTCCTTGATATGGTTAAGGTCATCCTTCCTCATATAGTTCATTGAAAATTAATAGGTTGTTAGCAAGTTTTTTTGGACACATGTCATCACCTGATTGACTTATCGATTCATCCTCCTCAAAAAATCTAGTGAGTAAATTTTACCTTACTTACATGAGTTCAAACTCTCAATTATTGTAGAATTGGATATGTTTATAGTGAGATGGACTGACAAAATAATGATATAACTATATTACTTGAACTATTTAATGTTCTTACATAAATAAGTGTATATTACATATCTCATAAATAAATTGAAACTTAGGCATTATAACAATTTGTGAATGCTTTTGATTTAACTTAATCACTTTTAATGTTTATACCAACTCATATGGTACTACTTACTCTTTTCATCCCATATTTAAAGTCCTAATGTTTTGTATATATAATGATACACTCAATTTATGGTCAATATCAACGTTTGTTCACTATCGTAAATTTTAATTTGTTTGGCACGTTTAAAAAAGAAAAGTGAAGTATTTGAGTTAAACCAAAAGAAGTTAATGACTCTTGGCTCAAGATGAATGGAGTAGAGTGATATAAATTCATATCACATATGGATGAGTAAACGCTAACAAGTTAGATCCCAGCCTTTAAATTTATTACATACCTATAACGTAAAATGTGGCCTTTCATTTTAAGAGATATTAGTTTTTAACCCCGCGCAAAGCGCGGGATATTTGTAATCTTATTTTAAAATTATTAAATATATACTTAATTGCATCATCTTTGTGACCAATATCACCCCCAAAATCCCTAGTTCCGCCCAACACACAGCTCTTCATTACATTTGTTTTACAAAAATTATAGTGTTTGTTTCGACCTTAGGTAATATGCTAACATTTTATTATGTTATCATATAATGATTATATAAATTGGTGGTCTTCTTCACCGTTTTTTTAATATGGGATTGTGTTGGTATTTAGTTCTTTTATTTTTTAGTCTTAATTATTTTTTTACAGAAGAAATGACAAAAGGTGACCATACACACATACATGCCTAGAAAATCTTCATGAATCATATTTACCAAAGAAGCAAGCGGAACTCACACCCAATAATGAAGTAACATCTCTAAGGCTAAAATAAGATGAAAATGCAATGAGTTGTCCTGTTGTAGCACCTTTTGACCCACTGAACTAAAAGAGGATTCAACATATTTTTATCATAACACATCACTTGTACATCCCAAATAAATAAAAAAGTTTACACATGAATAAATGAAGGTCAATTCCAAATGAGTAAAAACATGTTCATATTTGAGAATATGATGAACATTGATGCTTAACTGAAACCAATCAAAATATTCTAAGTCAAAGACTTCGGCACTTGATTTGGGACTCTAATACATATGGGTAACATTTACCGATTACGTAGCCACTTTTAAAATTTGTAATATATGCATAAAATGCGATGGAGATTGGTAAAAATATAAACTATGAACAACTTCAAAAAATATTAATTATGAACTACTTCAAAAAACTTACGATGTAATCTAAAGTATCTGCAAGTGTAAATTAGATAAATAAAATACAAATATTCAACAACCATTTTTAACCCCAATGGTAAAAAAGGGCCACCATAGATATGTATTTAAGTCAGTGTAAAATGATTTTGCAGGAAAGGATATAAAAAAAATCTTCTAGGTTCAAGACACAATAGATTTGGCTAGGCTGCTAGGGTGAGCTGGTTTCAGAGAATATATATTATCGTTTTATTTTTAATTGAGAATAAAATGAATTATAAGTCATTTGCTAAACATCACACTATAAATTATGTTTGAGTTCTAAATCTATACACTATCTAATCTAAAATATATAATTATCAGCTCAATAAAAATAACAACTAAGTGCTTCTATAACTGAACATACTGAGTAAGTAGAAGAAACTCATAGTGGTATTTTATATGGTGAGAAACTTATTTGGGTAGAATGCTATTTGTAAAATATGTAAGTACTCATAAGAAAAATAGTTTTAACTATAAATTCAAACAAATCATAATTATTAACATGTTACTTGGGGTAGATTAAAAAATAACAACAATTATCACATGAAATTTATGCATATTTTCTACGGTTCTAGAGATCATTTAAAAAATTCTAATTTGAATAACTGATTTAATAGTAATTTTTCTTCAGCATTCAAATTGTATAAGCAATCAACAACTTTTGAACATGTACAATAAAAAGGAGAAAAATATAATAACATACGTCTCATACCGGAATTAAAGGTTGATTATATTGTTCAATTCAACAATGAGTTATTCCTGTAAATCAAATATCAAAATTTATAAGGAAAAAAAAGACCCAATAAAATTCTAAACAAACAAAATACCCAATTGAAAAGGATTCTACATTTTTTTTATATTAAGACAGAGTGAGAGAGTAATGGTAAATAGGGAAGTGAAAATGGTTCGAGGAGATATATGAAGGGACAGGAGAGAGAAGGAGAACCCTTCATTTGATTGATAAGAGAGAGAAAAAAAATTAAAAAAAAAACTCGAGGGGGGGTGAGAAACGCGAATCGTGCCATTGGAATTAAATGATATTTTTATGAGAGAAAGAAGAATACAAAGAAGCCATAATGCAGTGAGTTAAAAATAGACATTTCGAGGAGAAGAGAGAGAAGTATTAGATTTGGGTATAACTATTTTTAGAATTTTCCATAAACCTATATCTCAAAATAAAATTCATAGTTTAGAACATATGTTGTTGCCGTGGTGATACATTGCACAAATTCATACCTTGCATGCAGAAAACATTAAAAAAAAAGCACAAACTTAACACGACAGTTAGATGGACCGAGTAGGAAGAGATATAAATGGAGAAGAAGGTGGAAAACCAAAAATTGGAAGAGGGAGATAGGTTAAATGAATATAATGAGAAGCTGAAGAGATGGGAAACATGGGAACCGAAGTAAATGCAGTCACAAAATGCATCTTCTTGGCAGAATTGTATTAGGAGACACCATTTCTACCTTATAATATTAGATATAGATATCCAATAAGTACATGCAGTGTTCTAAAAGGTGCGTCTAGACTTGAGGTTTAAGAGAAACGCCCCATCTTAAATGTTTAATGCCTTGTTCTTGGTAAAAGGATTAAGGCGCACTTTTTATTAAAACAAAAATGCTTTAGTGAAACGATATTGCCTTTTAAAAAAAAATAAAAATCGGACCAATATCTCATTCAAAACAATCAAAAGACAAATGGTATCCCAAACCTCTCTGCCTCTCGTCCAAAAAAATGCGTTTGTTTTCTTTTTTTCTTAGTATTTTAAAAAAATAGTATTTCAGTTTGTATATATTGAGACATATTTTAAGGTATGTACCATTTTCGTATCTTTAATAGCCTTGTTATATTTAAAAATGTTAAAATATACTAAAAAGGGCCTAAATGCCTTTTCACGCCTTTTTACGCCTAAGGTCCACCTAAGCTTTTAAGGGTTAAGGTTTGACCTTCATGCCTCGATCACCCCCTGCATTTTTTAGAACCTTGAGTATACGTACACCCCATGCTTTTAACCAACATCATACTCCTTCCTAAAAAATAGTGTCAAACTTCTCCTGATCCCCTTCCTAAGCTTAAACTTTTTAGCTTTTTACTTGCAAATAAAATCTTCAAACAAATTTTGAAAGAAACGTAAATACAATTCTTATTCCAATGATAATTGGAATTAATGTCATAACATCACAAGTGAAAATTTTGGCATTTAAGTCGAAGTTGCCATATTGAAAACTTGAAATATTGACCATTGGCATATGAAAATTTTGATAATATAGCGAAAAAGTCACTGTAAGCTATAACTAATGAAATGGAATAAGTGAAAATGTGTAACATTTCATATTAGCTTGTAATCCTTTAAGGAGGCAGTAAAAAAGATGCAAGAGCAACAATGATATTGCATATTTCATGAAATAAAGTACGGGAACCAAAACATTTTTAATACTCGTGAAATATATGTCAACGTTATCACACTGACGAGTCGATGTTACCTAACCAAATTGAAGCAAGTTGTGGATGTAGAGGTTGTAATTGAAATTCCCAAACATAACACTACGAGAGAATTCACAAGGTATCGGTTCACTTGAAAGAAAGGTTACCTGAAAGGATCACATTCAAAACATTTCAAAAGGAAAAATATGCATTTTTTATGGAAAGAATATAACAATTACGTATCTCATGATTTCTAACAGTTTCAACCATGTAAAATCAAGGAAAATCATTTCAAAAACAATATAATTGGATACATGTAGTAACCTATTTGGTTAGGTGTAATTAAATAGTTGTGGTCTTCCAACATAACTTTACCGTTTAATTGATATATATATATATATATATATATATATATATATATATATATATATATATATATATATATATATATATATACAGAGAATGTATCCAAAAAATGAATGAATAAAACAAAGGAGTAGACCAAACCACCACTCCCACACACAAAACACAAAAATAGCATAAGCCAAACTATTCCTTCAACATAAATTTCTCCAAAATATCCAAAAACATGGAAGTCACCAACGACAACCCTTCCTTCAACCATAGATGTAAGAAACTCAACATTGCATACCTCAACCTGGACGGATCCGTCTCTACACCATCAAACCACCTCGTATTTATCTCCTTCCATAAACTCCAAAGAATAAAAAGAGAGGATGTCCCCATGCTGATTGCGACTGCCCACACCTCCACACAATATCTTCGACACTGGCCTCGGGATTACTCGATGCATGCCAAAAAGGGAGAGAATAACATCCTAAAATACCCCTCACCATGGCACCCAATAATGAAAAACTAAGCGATCTAAAATATCATCCTTCTTGCAGAATCAACATCAATTATCCATCTCCTATCCATGCAATGAAATCATCTTTAACTAGGGCCTTTATCCACTAATATTATAGATATAAATACATATTGTGACATAATTATTTTCCTTATATGTAGCAAACCAGAAACACATAAAATATCCAGTGACATACAATATGAACAACATTTTCAATTATTAGATCAAGCAAACAAAACCAAAATCAATATTAAACCTGAGCGAAAACCCCTCTAAGTTCAATGATTCCAGTTGTGTGCTAAGGATCACCTCCGAAAGAGCTAAGGGCATAGTTAGCAACAACCTAAGCATAAAACCCCTCATCAGAGCCTAAAACAAAGAATGACAAAATATTTGTCATTCAATTTGCCTTCAATTTATTCTTTTAAAGAATTGATTATGTTACCAAAGAGACTCTTGGAAATTAAACTATAGGATAATAAATATAAGAGATATCCATTGTTGCATATCAGCAAAAAATTAAAAGATGCATGCATATACATACTGTTGTTAAAGCACGAGCTTAGGCTCCAGGCTCACCTAGTCACATCATTGGTGCCTCACCCACATCGGGCAAGGCCCCTTCAATAAGGCGTTTGCCTAGGTTCTAGGCTTAAGGTAGCTTAGGCACAAATTGTTAAATATTTTTTGAAAATGCCCCTAGTATAAGAATGGACCAATTCATAAGTTGATTTTACATATTTTCAAATGAACTATAGAGTACTGAACAATTCCTCACCCCAAAACTAAACAAAGTCATTGTTAAATTTCTCTTTCTCACTCGTCACCAAATAGGCAAAATGAAAAAAATACACGAATGTTGCATTATAACAATTTATGTGTTGATTTTGAATTTTCCTGAAATATATAAATGTATAATTCTTTCAAATATATGATTATCTTTTCTTTAGTTGGTTATTGGATTCATAGATTGTTATAAATAATAATATCATATAACATTTTTCATATGGTGGTATTATATGTATATTCTTACGTGTTTGTTCACAACATGTAGTATAGTAATTTCTGCTATAATTTTCAAGTTTTAGATCATAAAATAATCCTCTTATTACAAAAACACAACTTTTGCATGTTTTATAAATTGTGCGCCTCACTTAGACATGTGCCTCGCCTTGCACCTAGAATCTATGGAAATACTGACTACTTGGTGCACTTGGAAACCTAAAATAATAATGTTTCTACATCACATATAAGAAAAGGTGTTGTTAAAAGCACCCCAAAAAGATCTCCAAATACGATAATACTTTATATGTCATTTTTTACTATGGCAGTCAAAATTGAATCCTATATTTTCGAAGTTTGAAAAATAAAAGTCAACCCATAATTTTTAACAACTACAATTAATTCTTTGAATTACATTTTAATCCCCGACATATTTTTCGACCCTAACCTTAACACCACCACCAAATCACAAATTTTCACCACGAAAAACCCTCTCCCTCCCAATCAAAACCCCCTTTATTTACGATCTTTTATGAGATGTAAAACGTAGGGAGTTTAGAGAAGGTTAGAAGTTGGAAGTTTAAGAAGTTTAATTTTTTATAGAAAGTGATAATTATTTACATTCATTCCTTGAAAATGATAAGAACAAAGGATTAACCAAAAAGTTATAGTAGTAATTTAAAATAAAATAACACTTAGTTGCAAACCTGGGATGTATACTACAAAAAAGAAAAAAAGAAAGATAGTTTATGATATAATATAGAAAACACTCAAGCGCAATATGGCTATGGAGTATCGTACTTGCAGGACCTATACTAGCTGACTACTTTAACAAATATCGAGGGTTGGGCGTTGTTATTGGTGTGAGGATAGTGTTGTCTGGCTATTGAGATATAGTATGTGCAAGACCTTCTGGTGATAATAACAATATATTTGGCTTGTCCTGATGTAGATTATGAGTTTAGTACAGGTACGTGCGTTAGATATAGTTGTTGATATTGGTGACATGGTACATGTGGTGCACTATGAGATGTGCAAGGCTGTGAGGGAGGCCAATAAATTATGCATATGATTGTAATATAATACATGGGATATAGTATGCTATGTTCATGGACGTGTAAGTGTTCAGTTACTTATAATAAAGCTATCTAGATAAACTTGACATAAGTGAGTCAAGAATGTTGTAATTGGCTAGTGTGCATTTAAACACGGTAAATGAATGGTCGGTTGGCTAGTTAAACTTAGAATATGAATACAATGTTAGTAATGGGATATAAAAGTGGAAAGTGGATAAAGACTTTAATGGGTTTATGGGTGAATATTATGTAATCATTGGTATCAATTGATAAATCGATAGTTGTTAGTACCTATCTTTAAAAAGAGGATGTTTGTAACTTTGGTTAATAAGTAGATAGTTGAGGAAATCTGGTATTTTGTTGTTGGTTTCTATATCGGGTTATCAAAGGGATAGCTCTTTATACTCCTATTTATATGAGGTTTGTTAAAAACGAGATAAGGATTAAAAACAGTTTGGAAAATCTAGAATTCTTCAAAAAAAAATTGTACTCGTTCGAATGACATTGAACCTCATTCGAACGATGTATAGAATCTCGTTTGAATACCATTCAAATTACACATCCGACGAGATTTCGGTGAAGGGTGAAAAACATCGTGTTTGAAGTTTTGTTTGAACAAGATCTAGCGAGGTAGTTATACTCGTTCAAAAGACTTCCCAAGTTCATTCAAACAAAGACAAGGAAAATTTATTTTTCTTCTAAAAAATATAGAAGGATAAATCATATTTTAAAATTTTAAAATTATTTTTGTAAAAAATCCTAACACACAATTATAAAATATCTTGAAAGAGAAACACAAGCCTACCCTACGACTCAAAATGTTTTGTCCGAAATTACGACAATACATAAAACTTGACTAAATCATAAAAAAATCTTACACTCATCATAACCCACAACAAAAAGTCTCCCACGTCATTTCTCAAAGTCATGTTGTCCAAATCTTATATCAAATTGCAAGAATATGTACTCTGTCATATGATTGGTAAACAAAGGAAAACATGTGAAATACTGCAAAGAAAGTAAACAAGTAATGATGGAACCAAGTTTTGAATTTCATTAAAAGATAAAGAAATGGGCAGGCCCCTACTTCATTAATTGAAAGAAAATGAAAAATACAATGCATCATAAAAAGTCTTAAGGAGAAATATCTTCGACCTTATCTTTTTATGGCTTGAACACTAGATATTGTCTCCAACCAATCAATCTCAATCACAATGGATTGTTCCACTGGCCTCTGAGAAATCTCAATAGCAGTAACTTTCCCTGAGAAAGCCCACTATAACCATATTATCCACTAACCTATTCCTCTCCTCATTATTATTATCCTCCTCTATGTAAGGAGGAGGATCAATTTCATACTATTTTAAAAGGTCAGAATCCTTGACAATAGGGCCTCATCCCAACCCTTTTTAAAGAAAAGCTTCTGCATATATGAAATTTTCTCATCAGCTTTGGAAAAGGCCTCATCACAACTACAAGTGTAAGCATCATATTTGGCTTGCAACACACTAGTCGGGGATTTCTCGACTTTTACGTTGGCCTCATAGGCCTTAGTCTTAGCATTTTAAGCTTAAATATTGTCCTTCTCATCATATTTCTTGGATAAGTCAGCAACAACGGCTAGAGAAACTGAGTCATCAATCTTCTTTTGAAGATTGGTCTTTTTGATCTCCAAGTTTCTAACCTTCTGGTCCAGCTTCTCCTTCTCCGCTACTTGGTCACATTAACAGATTGATCAACCGCTAAAGGAATCCTTTATAGCATTATTCATCTCCAATAACTGATCATAGTCAATCATAAACTATAAGATAATTTGAGAACAAAGCTAAGTAAAATGTTAGAAGAAAGAAGAATAAATGGACACTTATATAACAAACTTATAAGGGATAGGTTATGGTTGGAATGCACGAGCATCCAACCATAGGTTAGAGCGGCATCAGCAGCCATATCGATGGGAAATACCCCCAACCAAATCAAATCTCAATCCAGGTAGGACAAGCAACCATGGATTGGGCAACACCCTTGCCCTTATTAGCTATAGATTTCCTCACAACAGCCAATTGGAAAGGAGGTACGTGGTCTTTCTTGAACCTCTTTGAAAGAGGCTCATGATCCTTGGTGGTAAAATCCCATGTGTTCGTGGGTTTAGTGAACCCAACTACAATATTCTTATTCTTCGACTGAGGAAGTTCCTTATTCCTACTCGACGATCGAGAAAATAGAGACTAATTGATATATAAGCTTTACGCAATCAAATTTACTACCCTAATCCTTGGGGCCATGATATAAGTAGATATCTCAACGAGAAAAAATAGTCGAAACATCTAAGGGATTAAATGAAGAAGAGGCCCCCTCGCTTGATCGCTCATCGTACAAGACCTCATAATGGAACTACTCGCCAATAGAAGTCAATGGATCATCCATAACAATCAGAATAGTTAAAGCTTGTTCGACCCACCTAACAATAAAATAGTTAGTAAAACTCTTTAAACTGATAAGGAAAGTTATCGATTTGGGATGATCCCTCAGTAAAATTAATGTCACGAGCAAGATGAGGTTTTTTCTTATTATCTTCTGCAAGGAACAAAGAACACATTTGATATAAGTCAACATGAAGAAAAAGAAAGTGCAAGATTAAAGAATAGATTGGAACCTAACCTATTCCTTACCCTTCCAGAGGGCATCTTGGTGTAACACCTCGTATTTTTGAAAATATTTAAATTACACGTACCGCGGTAATTTAATCAAATTGAAAAATAAAGTGAATTGAATGAATATTAATTAGTGATAAATTGATTAATATGTATGTGTTATTATAATTATTTTTATGATACTATATTTACTTGTGTGATAAGTAAATGAAATTGTATTATTTTATAGTACATCATAAATGGGTAAAAGTGACAGGTCGATAGGATCATATTTGGGACGCATGTGTGGGGTCGTGTTGGGAATAAGATGGAAAATTGATGATAGCTGACATAGATGGTAATTTTGAGGGCGTGGATGATCCAAAATAGGTTCAAATAGTCAAAATTAAGTACCTGGGGTAATGATCTGATGTCAAGATCATTTTAAACTAGTCGAGACCCACTTGGGGGTATACGGGGCATTTGGCACCTATGGGTTAACCTAATTTTTGGATTATGGTTTTAAAATAAAAGATTATAGGCGTGTGGGTAGCCATTTTACATTAAACATCTTTTGTAAAAAGAATTAGGGAGAAAAGAGGAGGAAACACAAAGAAAATCGAGAGAGACTGAGTTGGAAAAGATCTTTGAAGAATTACTAGGCCACACTCAACATGCAAGGAGGATTAAGAGTCTTGTTTATACCTAAGGAAATTGAATTATGTAATTATTTATGTCATATCATAATTGGTAGTATTGAAACCAATTTTGGGTGGGATTGTCATGTTAAATGGGTTTTGAGAAAGATAAAACTTGTAATGATTCCATATGATCTTGATAGATTAGATGAACTATAATATTGGGTTAATTTCATGGAATTTAGGGGAATAATATTATGTTGATTTGTGTAAATGATCATCTAAACAAAGTTAGTTAATCATGGAGAATCTATATTAATGGAAATGAAGATGGGTAAAGCATTGGGACACAAGTTAGGTTTCAAACTATGAATCCCGTATTAAGAAATAGGCAAAAATCTGGGTTTCTGCACTGTTTTGGTCAATCTCATTAGAACGTCGTTATAACCTCATTCAAATGAGGTGGGTTTCTCGTTGAAACAATGTTAGTATTTGTTCGAACGACCCATGATTGCAGGTCA
Organism: Sambucus nigra; assembly: GCA_949130495.1. Taxonomy (NCBI): domain Eukaryota; kingdom Viridiplantae; phylum Streptophyta; class Magnoliopsida; order Dipsacales; family Adoxaceae; genus Sambucus; species Sambucus nigra. The sequence goes on from OX422210.1 coordinate 722,002,230, forward strand.
TGAAGCGAGATCTTTTTCGTTACGAACACGTGGCTGCCGATTTCATAGTTTTTATATTTTTTTTAATTAGTTATGAATTTTCTATGGAAGGGTATCCAAGATCAAAATCTATTGTTAATAATTTTGGTATGGACTTTAGTTTAGGCATGATTGTGTTAAGATTGATCATAACACATTGTTGATGTATTCTTTTGATTAATATGAACTCATAGTTGATGAAATTGAGTTATGGTTTCGCTCGAATAACCCTTTTAGGTTTGGGTCAGGTTAGGACTAGGGAAACTTCCGGGTAATTTTTATGAACTCAGGCAAGTATGTGGGAGGTTATCCAAGTTAAGAAGGTATTTTATTAAAAGAGGATTTATGGCATAATTTTAGCAATTCGGCCACAGATTAGCTGGGTTATGTGAATATATATATATATATACACGCACACACACTAGCGGAATGCCCGTGCCTGAAGGCAGGGCGAAAAATTTCCAAACACCATAAATAATTCTTTCGGGACCTCGTATAAATAACACAGGTTTTACTAAAGGTACGATATATCGATTATATTAAGCAACACTTAAACTAATAAATATAATTATAACCTATGACAATAATACTCATTTACGTTTAAATTCCAACAAAATTATGGTCAAAATAAATATACAATATTTAAGTCAAATATACAATATTTGTGGATACATTTTCAACCTTAGTAAAAACATGAGAAACTCGTAAAGCTGGACCAAAGTGATTTAACTGCCCTGCGGTGGGAGGGGCATTAGCTCTAAACAGAAAAGATGACATCGGGAATTGATAAACCGTCTTGAAATTATCAGTGATCTTCCGAGCCTCCAAAGGCAATTCACTAATCTCCCTTTGTTCAGCTTTCACTCTGAAAGTGGTCATTCCATCCTGTAGCTTTGAGATACATTCAAGATTTGTTGTTGTCCACTACTAATGCATACCAGGGGTTGTTCTTTTCGATCAGTTCTTTCCTTAAAAAAAAAATTCAGGCTCAGCTAGCTTCCACTTCTGCTTAGAAGCAAGACTGCTTTTAGCTAAAACCCCAGGAAGAAGAGGTTGAGAGAAGTCTGATGGCTTTTGCTTGGATATCTTCACAGTTCCACAGCTTTGACTCTCACGGTGGCTCAGTGCAGTGGGGTTTCTTGGACCACTATCACATTTACTCTTAGATAGTTTTGGTGTGGAAATAAATTTTAACAATTTTTTAGCTTTAAAAACTGATCGTTTGCAATTACATGGTAATGGATAGTTGGACTCATATAGTACATGAAAGGGTTCTGATGTGGTGGTCTATTGCAAGATCAGTCCATTAGATAACATGATATATAAAAAATGACAAAGAAGTAATAGATACCATTTTCGTATAATTCAGACTCCAAACATCCGCCTAAATATGTCACTGAAGGAAATTTGTCACTGAACTAAATAGTTCAACTGTCAAATATCCGCCTAAAACGCAAAAAAGATGAAAGCTGATAAAATCAAATGGGTATACACACAGAGAGTTAGATCAATGATAAACTCAAATGGGGATCCACACAACTATCATGTTATTTCAAAACAAAAACTAAAGAATCAATTCAGTTCTCTACAAAAAGAGAACTTACATGAAAGAAAACTTCCAAAATAGAGACATATTAATTGGTAAAACAGAACTTAAAATTACGAAGACTACCCAACACAAAACTTCCATATGATTGAGTCTTTCAATAAAACATAACAAACCATAATAGATAAAAAGAAACAAAAACAAATCATAAAGTAACATTAATTTGTATTGCATGTTACATCCCAATAACGGTCCAATCTAATTATTTGTCAAACTAAGAAATATTTACAAAGTTATTTCATAGCTGAGTCTATACAATGTTATATAACCCAATTATGTGAGTAAAACTACTATCGCATTCAACAACATATAAAATAACATATCACTAGGAGCTCGAGATTTAGAGTTTCAAACTATACACTTACCTTTCATGTTCTAAGAGGCTAGATGAAAATATTATGAAGATGGCCTGTACATAAGAATAAAACATGTTAGACAGAAAGATGGGAACCCCCTTTTTCTATGACATGGGAACCCTTAATGTACACACTGAATTAAATAAAATACAGAAGAACTACCTAAAAAGCTAACAAAATATAAAATTAAACGGAAAGGGAAATAATTGTGGTATAAGAATGAACCTTTGTTAGTCTTCACTGTTGGAGCATCAGCTGATCATTGCGGCTACAATTTCCCATGTCTGAACTTGATATGCCCATTCTTTCATAGTGTTCTTCTGTATCACAACTATGTATAAAAAGACGATGTTCGGTTATACCTTTCTATAAAGTTACATCCAAATGTCCTAGCTTATAATTGATATTATCTCTCCCTGTGAAAAGGTTATTTCATTACAATTGTTCATCTTGAAAAGGTCCCTAGACAGATTACTGTCAATCTTGAAAAAGTTAAAACAAATTAAATATTTGGGCATTGCCCTGTTAAACATACAAAAATTAAAGATACTAAATAGAATATAAAAAACGGGCTATAAAAAAAATAAAGACAATCAACAACACAATCTATACCATCATATCATCCATAAGGATACAAAAATAGGATTACTCATTCGGTAACTATTTTTTTTGCCCAATAAAACCAAAAGTCTTGACAGGCTTAATATTATCCATCCAATCCATGAAACCCATTTCTACACTAATAATTGTGGCAACTTCTTGATCAGATTGTTGAACATTACTCTGTCCCCAAACCCATAAAAACTGGCACGGGATTACCTACAACAGTACATAACCTCACACATGCACATATATAAAATTTATAATTAAAAAACACAATTCATACATATACCACTGTGATTTAATTTATCAAGACAAAGACATGATTCATACATATACCACTGTGATTTAATACATATACCACTGTGATAAATTTATCAAGACAAAGACCTCTGAAACTTAATTTATCAAGACAAGGACCTCTAAAACTTGTTAAGATCACTAGTGCTGAAATTGGTGTATCCCAATTCCATTATTTAATCATTATAGTTTATTTTGCTCAAGAAACTCATAATTTTTTCCGTGTTTAATCATTTGGGCTACCTTGGAAAGGTGATTTATTCGTCTCAATCTTCTCAGCTGCAGCAGTAGCTACATATGTTGTCATTACCAAACCCAGCTTCTGTAACTCGTTTAAAAAACCTTCGACATCTACACCGCTGGCTTTAATTATTGAAGGTAGTGATAAGCAAAAGATGTACACACGTCCATATTTTGTCATTAAACTATCGAGTAAGAGGTTTAAGAGAAGTTGTCGAATGAGATATTCAATTCTAAATGCCTGAGGCATGATGTGAAGCCTCAGATGAGTATGTTATTTTAAAAGCTAAACAGACTCATACCTAATGTCACAATTAATATATTTACTTTAGATTAATGATACATATTTATCTCGTCACTCTTAAAATTATCATCTCAAATGTTAACATAAACAGTGATTGGTAACAGGAGATCCGTTTTCGCAAAACAATTTTAAAATAAACACATATAGGTGAAAACTCTTTTTGAATAAACTTTTGAAACAGAGTCAACAATCTCAAATGCATCCGCTAATTCATATGGATAAATCTAATCAGGGGTGAAGACTTTTGCATATATTCACAACAAAACCAATTATGTGTACAACATTTGCTTCCTATTACAAGGTTCCGATGAAGTTTTCACTATGAGACAACTTCAAATATTGCAAATCCAACCAAAATAAACCATAATACCTTTGTTTTTTTTCCTTACTTAAACTATATGGAATTTTGAATTGATCGAATAACAAAATGAAGAAATTACCTAAAATTCCGAGAGTAGTTCAACTCTAATAAGTTGAATCATTGAAGAATGTACAACTACAAACAATTTATAATTAGTACAATTAAAAGAAGTGGGTGCAAAAGTTTCTCTATAAATTAGCCCACTCCAAAGGTATTTATCATAACCCATACTACTTGATTAAAATGTAAGAATGTCAATACATCTCACTCAAACTAAATCTCTTTAAAGCGTATTAGCTCTCAAGTCTTGAACATGTATTACTACTAAATTCTCGTCAACATCTTCAACATGTATTTTAATAACTTAAATAGCATTTATCACTATTAAGGGGACTGTAAAAGCATTTAGAATGATTCAACTTTAGTGACTGGAATAAACATTCAAACACACACCTATTCTGCTACATGCACTCTAATATGGCATGAATTAACATAAAGCATAAACATATTACTGACACTGTTCAGGATGCATTAGCACAGAGGCAACAATTCCAAATCTAATCGGGACCAGAATGTATGATACCATCTTTGAGAGCCTCGACTCCCCAAATAACACAGTATCCTGAAAACATAAAGTACAAACATTCAAATGAAGCCCGACAATTGTAATAATAACATCACAATTATTAAACAATGATATCAAATGATGGATACTCTCTGGAACACAACAAAATTAATTATACCCAGCTAAAATCATCAAAAATCAATGAATCTCATGTAAAACCTTCATGCACATTTAAGTCACGTGCAATACAAAATTAATTAAGTCGTGAGATCCACATAATTAATACGATCCAATAGATATGATTCATAAACCCTTACACCACTTTTGGCTGCCAGAAAAATGTACTCAAATAGAAGGTGTACAATATTGTACATCAAATTATTATAAAATAAAACATCAATCAATCAAATAATTGTGTAAAACTAAATTGAAAAGGACATTCAAATTTCCTTACCAAACCGCCAATTGAAGAAACCAATAAAAGTTTAATTATAAAAACTATAAATTGACCCCTGTAAAGACGCACACAACCAAACATCTACACACATTTGTATTGAAATTTTCTATAGTTATATTTCTGGCTTCTAATGTTCTATGCTTAATACTTAACCATGATTAATGAATGTTGATTCTAAATGCTGAAAAATCAAATTTGCCTTGTCTCACCAGAAAATATCTACTAAATAATGTAATCTAATGATAGATATCGAAAGCACAGAAAAAGAGAAGAAAAATACAAACATAAATATAAAACACATAATATTTATAAAACATTTTAAATATATAACAAAACAACAACACATATTTTAAATACAGTATTAGTATGAAGTTTGTCCGGCGCTAGATTGTGTGCAACTAATTTTTAATCCAAAATATTGATGGATATAACTAAGTTTCTAAAAAAATGCGAAAGATATTGATGGATGAATTTAATTTTCAATTCAAAATAGTTCCCAAATAATTGAAGATATAGTTTAAGCCAAACTTGATTCAAACGAATCAGTTTGTACATTCCTAAACTAAAATCACCATATCTAAACGAATCAGTCAGTACTTTCGTAAACTAAAATCGTTACCTCTTGCCCAAAACCGAAATCAAAACATATTTTAAAACCTTTTTTAGGAACCCCTAACTGAAAAAAGATCTCAAAAATAATGTATGCGTGACTAGATTTGATAGCCAAAAATGAATTTGAAAATATCTACACATAGTAGTTAGTTGAACAGAAAAATACTTTCACTTTTCAAATACCGAACAATCATATATTTAAAGAAGTATGCTTATCAATTGGCCTTCTCTGGTGGTGCCACCAACAATCACCGATTCTTTTTCACTTTTAATATGCATGTTAAATGTGAGTGAATCTTTCACAGGCCATGTATGGTTTAAAAAAATAGATATAATAACTAACACCCACAACTAAAACAATTTAAAAATAATTACTTTACCTAACAAACTTAAAAAGAATTTTTGTACATTCCACACAACATCAATTAATGTATGATACAAATGGTAGTCTCCAAGATCACTTTACCTAACAAATTAAAATAAAATTAAAAAAGAAACATATATATTAAGTGTTATATACATTCCTATGTATATACAAAAGACATAGGAATAAGTAGCAAATGCATTGGTTGTAAATTTATGACAAATGCAAAACATTCATTTGTTCATTAACCACCATCTGAGAAATATACTTATGGAAAAACATAAATAGGGCTAGCTTGTATACCTCAAAGAGAAAAAATATATATTTTTGAAATCAAATATTATGGGTTGGATTAGATATGCAAAAAAAAATACAATGCAAAAAAATACGTCACATCCCATTTAAACATAAAAATGAAAATTAATTTCAACACAAAAAAATCATTAATTTCAAAACAAAACCCAAACATATATAATCTCAAATTGGAAACCCAAACATAAAAGAATCATACCAACCTTAGAATGAGAACCCAAAACATTAAATCTGAAGTACCCAACCTTAGATCTGAAGTACCCAATGTTAGATCTACAAACAAAAAACACGTTATATCTAAAAATTAAAACCTTAAAACACATAATACTTGAACTCGATATGTGGTGAGGGCGGCGGCGTGAGAGGGGGGTGAGGGTGTATGACGAGTGTGGGGTGGAGAGGAGGTGGAGGCGGCGGTGTAAAGAGGAGGGGGAGGCTGTTTCGTGAGAGGGAGATAGTGAGAGGTGAGAGGGGTAGGGTTTGCGGGGAAGCATGGACGAGGGAGAGAAAAATGAGCCATGTAGGTTTGTGAGGAAAGACTAAATGAAAGAGATAGAAAGAAAGAGGGGACGTCTTGGGGTTGTCAAATGAGTGAAATGGGGGAAATGATCTCAACCCTCCATTTGTGAGTGATGTGGCCAAATATTCACCTCTACTTAGCTTATTATTTTATTGAATAGTAAAAACATTTTACTCCTTATTTTATATATATATATATATATATATATATATATATATATATATATATATATATATATATATATATATATATATATATATATATATATACGGGTATATGGGAAGTATACATATGAATAATAATATTTTTGTGTATGATTTTTAAGTTAAACATATCCATCCTAGCAAATTTTCTATTAGTGGAGGTTGCGCATTGTGGGAGGTCACTCTGGCGAATCCCAGCAGAGTAGTACTGTCCCCTGGGTCATAGGTATATGTACGACCATCCTATGTGAGTTTTGGAGTCCCGTGGAGTAATGTGGCATGGTTATCACCCACGGACTTAAGGCCATGGCCACCTCTGATTTTCGTTTACATTTTGGGTTCGATGGTGAGATTCTGACCTAGTTGCCCAAGTTGAGGTGTATATTCCTGGAGCTTGATAACATGCTAGTGATTTCATAATCCAACGAGGAAATGCTCGAATGGATTACCGTTATATGTATATAACGAGCGATATATATCTATGTGAACACTATGTGATATGAATATACGTATAGAAGTGTGACAATTATATACGGGTGAATAATATTAATACAGTAATATGGAATAAATAACTAGGGGGAAATCATGTGAATTAATTAAGATGGAATCTAAAATGATTTAGCGTGTGTGATAGCCAAATAAGAATTAAACATAGTCTGGGTAAAAGGTTAGCATATGAGGTTAAGACATGTGTTGGTTCTATTTAAACAGGGTAGCATAACTAAGGTGTTTAAAATCTATACGATAGGAGCGTAAAATATATGAGAGGTGAGGGTCGTCTCATGGGAGTGCACTAGCGGTTTAAATATGGAAAAATGCTTTACATTTTCATTAATGCATTTTATTCACTTGCTAAATGTTTTCAAAGGTTTTGGGCTCTGACCCACATCAAATATTTTCAAAACTTTTAGGCGTCCATCCACAGGAACGCCAAGAATGATTACTCATTCCAGGATTAACGGAGTTGTAGCTTATGTAGAAGCTTATAGGTTTTGGAGTAGCTGATTCTGTCTTTGGTATTCTAGATATGTCTCATTTTAGTCCATAGTTGGGCTTATCGACCCTTTTTCTCACTCTTTACATTCATTTTAAATTTAATTCAACTAGTGAGGCTTGTATTGGATTATTTTGTAACTGATGGTATATTCGTATTTGGATTTTAATTTATTTCGCTTATAGACTTTATTATAGTGGTAGTTTATTTTTAAATTTTTTTACTTTGAATGGGTGGTGGTGAATGGTTTACTTTTCAGTATGTAATTAAAGATAAAATTTGGCACCAACGTGTTTAAATAATAGGTGGTTAATAATTAAAATATTTTTGAAAGTGATGCTAAAAATGAACCATATGAGATTCCTATTTTATTTTAGTAGAGGACTAATCACCCATTATTGAAATAGGTGGGGTGTCACACTTGGCTCTTCATACACAACAACCTCAAGAAAAAAGTATTAACAACTCTTCACAATTATGTTATAATCCCAAAAGACCTTATTAGAATCAGGTACATTCACGACCAGAGCTCGATTGGTCACACGTTAATATTGTCGTGTGTCGTCTCCCACTAATAGAAATATCTGATTTCAGTAATGCTAAGATGGGTCCCATAATCCTCATTAATGCGGTGAACCATATTAATAATCCTCCAAGTCTTCAGAGCAACATGGGCTGCGACCGCGTCAAAATATTGACAGAACTCTAAAAATAAATGATTTGGGTAAAGTGACTCCACATTCAGCCACGAAAATTAAAGGCAGTTAATGATCGGGAAGAGCACAGGGGTCATAAGGGTCCCCAACTAAATCTACGATTACCCATTGAGGGATGTAGTGGTCAAGTTGAATCTTTAAATTGTGTCTTCAATAATAATGTACACCATCATCAGGGATAGCAACTTAAAATAAGAAAACTAAGAAGAGAAATCAAAGAATGCAGAAAAGTGACGGAAATGGAACTAAATGTGCTTATATAGAAACAAAGATGATTAAAAGCTTTTCTCCACAATTTGCAGTTGTTCAAATAAATGATAAAGAGAGGGAACGATCATTTTGTTATGAGAAATGATCCTAAGATTCCCAAGAAATGCAATGATCACGTGCGTGTGACGGCTATTAAAGCGACATATAAATCCCTTTACATCTAAGATAAGAGGTCGTATTTACGAGCATGCCCCTAAGGTACTTAATAGACGAAGTCTTTCCAATTTTTGAGGCATTTACTAAATTTCCCTCGGACCAACCGACGCAAATTTTAATTTCCATAAAAAGAATACTGCTATTTCCCCAACATGAAGACCTATCAGATATCAATGTGAAGAGCTGTCAGATATCAGCAAACAACCTAAATACAACAAAACCTAATGACCCTGGATTTGGGGGTCATTTGTGGTCCAGATTTACACAAGTACATGCGTCTTAAGTAAAAAAGGAGTCCAAGTTAACAAAGATTCCTTCAAGTCAAACAGTTAATTATGATAATAGATAAGTTCAAACTCTTTAGTATTAACGCAATATATGACTCTCTTGAGATGCCCTATAAATATAAACCCTCCTTACTTAAGAGGGGGATGTGATTTTCTAACATCGAGCAATATTAAAACTCTATCGACCAATTCTTTAAAGTAAAAAAAACAAACCCTTACTCCTCGTGGACATAAGCATGTTGTCAAACCACGTATATCGTATATTATGTGTGTGATCACATTTTTTTCGATTATATGCATATATTTTTGGTATGTGTCTATTGAATACTATAACCTTTAGAAAATTACCACATACACAATATTATATTTTCATTCATTATTTCTCCGAATTGAGAATAAACATATACATTATACAAGTTCGGATAAAAATATTAATATCGGTCATCTAATTGATATTTGATTCGGTTGGTCATGTTCTATATGCTCCTAATATACTAATAATATCCTACCGAAATGAAAATCCATATCCCATAATCAAGAATTTAGATAAATTAATGGATTCGTGTTACAACACTACCAACAATGTGTCAAATCCATCTTAATTGAGAACGACTTCAATTATATAAGGATCGATAATATAATTTTACGTGAGTAAACTATCTATACTCAACAAACTACTTAATATATGTAATTTACAACACAAGTCATTATAATAGCAATGCCCTCCACTATTGAATCTTTTATGATAGTCAATACAAACATGTATTAAAAAAATAATCATTGCAAGTTCCATACCATTGACAAATAATAATTCGAACATTTTGAATCCATACCAATCTAACATTTAACAAGATATTGATTTAACATTGAACAAGATGAATGAAATTAAAAATAAACTAGAACGTCATCAATGTATCTCTCTATTCTATCATATGTTTAGTCTTATGTTTCTCCAAAAATTATTTCGAGCATGTTTTTTCGTCTTTCCTAGTTCGTTTAAACCTTCTGGAAAGTTTTGACCCATTCTTAATTTGTAGTTCTAACTCACTCCCTATGGGGGTTCCATTTCATTCTTCATTGTCTTTAATGAGTTTCTAAACCTACACGATTCGAAAATATCCGCAATAATGGTCAGAATAACCTTTCTCATGCCTGCATTATCTATTTTTCTTCCTTTCTCATGCACTTCTTTCTGTGACTCTTCCTTGGTTAGGTTTTGTACAACATTTTTAAGTGACATAAATCCAAGTTTGATCCTTGAAACCTCAATCCCTATTACACATACTAGCGATTGATAGTTTGCCCGTAGCCAATTGGAGTAGAATTTAATATTTTTGGCAATCTGGATGGACCTTCCGGCACAGTTCATTCCAATGGAGATTTTCATAGTCGAGATCATCTAAATTGAAATCTCAATCTTCTTGAATCATAGTGTAAGCCCGGAGTTACAAACTAAACCATTTTACTAAGAAAAATACATAATCATTGTCAATTTGAATCCCAATTTTATGCGACAGAAATGTTAATGGGGGGCACCTATTTAATATCTTTTATAAGTTTTCACTACACCAAAACTACTGAGTTGTTATGGTAAAAAACTTTGACAAGTTAGACTTATCACAGTCTTTAACCGTGATAAGTTAGGGGGTAATAATTGTAATTGTCACGAACTTATCAAGGTCATTGACCGTGATAAGTTTGTAAGAGTTGTCCCAGACTTGTCATGGTCATTGACCAAGACAAGTTTGTTATGGTTTTTAATCGTGACAACGCTAAGATTTGTCACGGTTAATGACCGTGACAAGTCCGTGACAATTAAAAAAATTGTCACGGTCTTTGACCGTGATTATTCTGGGCAGAATTTAAAAAAAAAATGTTGGACAATATGGCCACTGTCGCTTCCCAGTAGTATATTTGTACCTGTTATAGCAAAATTATACCTGTCCAAACAGCATATATCCAAATAAAATATAAATAATGTATAAAATCATGTCATATATAATCTATATCCAAAAAAATAGAAATGCAAATATCCATATCAAAACCAACATGTACCAAAATCAAAAAAATATAAATACAATCAAATATCCAAATAAAAAAGATAGAAATAGTGTCATGAGGAAGGAATAGTTAGGAGGAGGAAAGAAGGCCGCACGACATATGAATTGATACACCCCTCAATATGCTGAACGCCACATTATTTGCGCAACCACAAAGGTGAGTTCTCCTTTCCCTCCACCAGATGCATGACGCGCACTCTTGCCTCACTGGCTTGGAGGAGATGTCCATGAAACGGCATACTCGAGCAGAAGCTCGGGCCCCTCAACCCCCTCGCTCTCAGTTTCTCACAATATATGTCGAGTAGAAACATGCTCGGCCAACCGATTGTTGACATAGGTCGCTCGACGGGGGTCATGATGGGAAATGGATCATTATATGGAACTGATCTCGTGTGGCAATGAAGCAGTGGCATCCTATACCTCCTCTACATCCTTCTCCTTCTCCTTCTCCTTGCCCTTGCCCTTTGCCCAACTGAGGCTTCACGAAGGCGTACATATCTAGGACCGTCGCCTCCAACCTTGATAGCTTATCGTCATGGGTGTCCACCTTATGTGCCAACTCACTGTTGCTCCTCTCCATTCTGATGATCCTTCCCTTCCTCACTCGTAAACTCACCCCTAGTCCTCCCCTTGCGATCCACCCTGAGCACTTGGCTGAGTGCATTTGTAGCCAAAAATATTTTGTCGGCATTAGACTGCGACTCATGCACTTCCTTGAGTTTTGCTTGAAAAGACAAAAAAAATTATACGATTAGTTAATTAAGTAAATAAAAAATTATAACATATTAAACTTACAACGGTGGCTGTAGCGCTCGCGGCCACCTCCTTGTCCTTGCCATTTTTCGTCCTAATTGCCACATAGGTACCCCCAGGGCCACTCCCCATGTCCTAAAATAAAATAATACAAAATTAGTAAGTAACGTAAAGTAATGCTAAATTACAATAACTAAAATTAAATAAGAATAAAAACTTACCATCTGTGCTCCATCTAGGCATAAGACGTCTGCCTGGAGTAGTGCACGTTTGTTTTTTCGCCCGGTTGTCCCTCCCCAATTGACGAGGTGCCAATAACCTCTCATCGAACTCATTGTCGATAAAATTTTGCCACTATGTCAATGAGATCGGCTCCATAGTAAGTCATTTCATATTACACCATAGTAAGTCATTTCAGCGTCAACGAGATTTTTATCTTACGCACTCGCTCGAAAGAAAGTAAGAGCCTTGTATGAAATGCTCGAGTTCTGTACATTTTTATTTTCCTCGTACACGCTTGTATCGAATACGTAACTATCCAATCCATACTTTTTATACTCTTATGACATGAATAAGGGTCCAGTGGCTAGACAAGCAAGCCTTGATGTCGCATCACCCATCTTCAAGAGCTGAGAATATAGAGAAATTAATTAGGTTAGTTGTAAATCTTTCTTGTAATTTGACATTTAATAACAACCATTTTCATTATAATTACCTCGTGTGACAACCACTGCCTAAATTCGTTGTCTTATTGTGTCATTATTTTTCGTTTTTTATTTTTCTCACAGGCTTCATATTTTCTGCATAGATCGTGACGAACGTATTACAAAATTAATCATGTAAAAATAAAAATAATGTAAAAGTTAAAATAATTTAAACTTACTTTTTCCATTCTTCAACATCTTCATGTGTGTCAAATAGATAACGAGCTACTTTTTCATGTTGCAAAGTCGTTAAGTTCACTTGTTTACCAATCACATGACCACCCTCATTGACGAACTCAACATTGATGACACCACGGTGATTTATTCCTTTGCAATTGATCCTTCAATGTATCCTATAATCTTTATGTAATCTTTGAAAACTTTCATCAATCTTTTAAACGAATACATCCACCGATATCTAACTGCACCACAAAGAAGTGCCTCGCCGCATAGGTGTACCAATAAGTGAACACTTATGTCAAAGAAAGATGGGGGAAAGTAATTCTCCAAGACACAAATTGCTTCATTCACTGTCATTTGCGGCCACTATATGATCTCGATTGACAACCTTCTCACTTTTACAACCTTCCCACATCAAAGTGAGAAACAAATACTAATTTGTATAATAGCCCTCCACAAATCCTTGTGCTAAGAGAAATAGTTCTTAAGCAATAGATAAACCAATTACATGATCACATGTCAATCGTGGGACTTACACTTTTGTAAATCATCGGTAGCATAATTCACAATCCTTTGGAAGTTGGAAGAAAAATTAGATGGAACTTTTAAATTATATATTGTGTCTAAAATCACCTTCATTTCCTCACTCATCAAAGTAAATGCATTAGGGGGAATTATTGTTATTCCCTTACTATCTTCTTTCAACCATAGTTGTGGCTTAAGTTTCAACGCTTCAAGGTCTTTTCATGCATTTTCTCCATCTTTGAATGACTTCCCCCAAGGCATGTGCCCACAATATGTTCAGCGATATTTTTCTCTGCGTGCATCACATCCAATACATGGTGCACTAGGTTATTCTTCTAATAAGGCAAGTCAAATAAATTTGACCTCCTAGACCATGCCTTCCTTATCTCTATTTCATTCCCAATTAGGGTCTTCTTATAATTGACATTCTTAAATTTAGGATTCTTACCTAGCATATTAGGGCCACAATCAGAAGATTTACCTTCAATTTCTGAGCTTAAAAGTTTTCTCGATCGTATCATATGTTCAACCCCACACGGTAAAAAATTAGAAACTTTCTCAAATCTAAAATTATGAGTGGGAGGTAAAAACCTCCTATGTCAATGATAGACATTTTTTGAGCTAGTGGGGATACGAAGAGATTCAATCTCCTTTTCACAAATAGGGCACCCCAAATAATCATGTACTACACAATCGGATAATGTCCCATAAGCTGGAAAATCATGAATTGCCCACATCAACTTAACTTTCAGTGTAAACTCTTTTTTTTTCTTCTAAAAGAGTCACAACTCATTTAATTCTTCTACCAAAGGAGCCAGGTAGACATTGATGTCCTCACTTGGTGCCTTTAGCCCAGTTATCAAAAATTCTGGTCTCATACACTGTGAGTGAGGGAGGGTAAGTGGGGCTAAGATCACTGGCCATACACTCTAATTGGTGCATAGATTTCCAAAAAATGAATGTTACGCTGTTCTCGAGAAAAATCGGGATACTCAAAACTCATCCTGTTCTAAGCTGTAGAATCAATAGGATGACACATGAGATTATCCCCTACTTCTGCCCTAGCATGCCAAGTCATTGCCTTAGCTATCCATGGTACTATGAAAAAACTGCTTCAATCCAGGCCCAACGGGAAAATATTTCAACACTTTTTAAGGCACTTTTGAGCTTGTCTTCCTTCCCAGTAGATTGGACATGTCTAGGTTCGTCGCATACCGGACACCGATTGAGATTTTCATACTCCTTTAGTATAGTATGCAGTCATACACACAAGAATGAATTGATTTATACTTCATTCCCAAACCTTTGAAACTTTTCTTCATATCAGGATAGCAGTTTGGAAGCGTATTCTGGTTAGGTAGCAAGCCCTTCACCCAATTCAAAATTCCTGTCACGCTATTATCTGACAAACCATATTGGGTCTTCAAACTATGCAAACCAACCATGGCATGAAAGTTTTTTAATCTTTCTCACAGCCAGAGTATAACGACTGGGTCGCCTTAAATTTTAAATTTTAGTAGTCATCGTCAAGGTTTATCCTGATATTTTCATAAGCACCTGAACCTTGTACATCGTTAGTGACCTCATTCTCCTCGACTTCATGAACTCCGAATGTGTCATTAACTAAATCCTCATATTATGATTTACGTTGTCCTCCCCCTTGTATATCTATCCTACTTGTTGAAGGTTTTTGTGAAGGTTGCTCGACGATAAAAGGAATTTTCAGTTCCCCGTGAAAAACCCAAATTCGATAACTATCTTGCATACCCCATCTTAACAAATGTAATTCAACTGTTTTCTACTCAAACACCTTACCATTATTACACCTAAAACATGAACACGAAAACTCTTCATCATTATGACATCTCTTTGTGTATTTCATAAATTCATTAGCACCTCTATGAAATACATCCCCTAATCTATTTGTCTCACCCATCCATTATTTGTATTTTGGATATTCTATCACATATACTACAAACAATCACCTATTATGGGTAAGAAACATATATTCGTGGATTAGTATAAACAAGAGTGTGAATATTTAGTTCCCATTAGTATAAACAATCACCTATTGAATGCGTAAGCATAACAACTAGAAGGCTAGTTTATATGCATAAATTTATTCGTTCATTCAAATTCAAATTCAAATTCAAATTTAATTTTAATTTGATATTGAAATTGAAATTGAAATTCAATTTATAATATTAATTCCTATTTCCTCCATCTCCTCTAAAGGGTGTGTGGTCATATCCCATTGAGGACCGCATATTTCTACAATATACTTAACAACTCATGCACAGTGTTCCAATTTGAGGAAAATTCGACAGCATATCCCCATAGTTCTCCAAGTACACGAAATAGATTCGCAAGTGTGAGTGTTATTTTAATTTATCAATTGAAATAACACTTAATATCGCATCATCTAGTATGTACCCAGAGAACATTAAGATACGACTGCAAAACTTCCCCTCAAAGTAACAAGTTTAAGCCACAAAGAATATTATTATACAAAAATATGTAGTCCCAAACTGTCCAAATGAGACAATTCAAGAGATCTCATTACAGGGATAATGCCTCTCGAACAGGTCTAAGGGCTATTGAATGCATATGCATAAGAACTAGAAGGCTAGTATATATGCACACTATGTAATTTGAAGTATGTTTCATTTAATTATCATAAGTTCGTTTAGGAGATGACATGGCTCTCGAATGGGTTGATTTAGGATATTGTACATCATCTGGTAAATACGAATAAATAACAAGTTTATACGCATAAATAATATATTGTTCGTGACACAAAGTAATTTTGGAAAAAAAGTTGACCCCCCTCCCAATTTGGATAATAATCCAGTGGTCGTGCCACTTCCAAAATTAACACACCCAACATCGGTCCAATATAATCCAACAACAACAACGAACAACAAATATGTATCCCGTACTTCTTCTAATTCATCTACTCAATTAATTCCTTTTCAACAACATAAGAAATTAAATAAATGGGATTAATTCATTTTTATATACATCTAGGTTCAATTTCAAGTTCCAAGAACACAATACAATTAAAGGAATTATATCCGTAATGCAAAGCTATAAACACAGGGTTATTCAATGTTCACGCACGCGCACACACACACACACACACACATCTACATACACACACACGCGCGGCTCGATACCCTTTCATTTAGATAAGATATGTTGTTAAGACAAATTCTAATCAATTTCAAACCTCAATAACAATACACAAACACCTTACTGCACACACACACACACACACATATATATACACACACACATATACACATACAAACACACACATATACAAAGGAGTGAGAGAGAGAGAGAGAGAGCAACTGCGCACGAGAGAGAAAAAAGGGGGAAATGAAAAGGTGGGAAAAAAAGAGAGGGTAGGGTTTTTTACTGATAAAGTTATCACAGACCTCTCAATGTCTTTGACCGTGATAAATTTTAAAGTACCCATTATCACGGACTTATCACGATCAATGACCGTGATAAATCTGACCGGCCCAAATGTGATAATTTAGCCTTTTGGGTGTAGTGTTTGTAAACTTTTGGACTCATTCAATCGATGACTCATTATCTGATGATGAAGATGTGTCATCATCCTCTCGTTTTCCTTTTTTGTGTTTTGAAACTTTTGTCCCTGTTGAAGCTGGTTCAGAAAATTTTAAAGATTTTTTTTTAACTCCAAATCATTTGAAAGATCTCGTAATGCCCTATAAAAGAGGAGGATCCCCTTCCCGTTTATTTTCAATACTGCAACTCTCCGACACATCTTTTTCATAAATAATTCCATACATCTAGTGTTGACAATGGATAAGATATATTCGTTAAATCTAGGATATTCTTTCCATCCAAAAGTTCGTCCACTATCATATTGTCCACCTCCTCGTTGTCGATCGCATTGTTTTAAAGAGAACAAATAAGTATTTAATTATTAATCAAATAAGAGTTTTAACTATAATAAGAGTTTTTATTTAAGTAGTGTTTTTCCATGTCATTACAGATCCATTTTGTACATTTACAAAAATGGAGACCAAGAGAGATATCCACAACAAGATAAATACAAGGATTTGTGTTCTGAGGACTTTTATAAAACCCGACCAATTAAATGGATTGAGAACCAGGCTTTTCCAAATAATTATTACAGCTTTCCCACCCCCTTTGATTATCATATACAAAATTCCACTTTCCTACCAAATCTCTTTGTATTCTGGCATAAGTAAACCTGATTCATTAAGGACTCAGCCCAAAGTTATATTATATATATATATATATATATATAGTCAGGCTTTTTAACTTTCCTTATTAAACATACTTATAAACATGAACTTCTCTCTCACACGGGCTGTATTTTTTTTTTGGCTACAATGTGTGTTTCTTTTTCCTCATGTGATTCTGGCCCTTTTTTTTAATGAACCTAAGGCTTTATTTTGAGTTTGGTAAGTAACGCTTAATTCTTTTTAACTGGCATTGCTTGAATCCACTTAAAAAGAGTTTTGTTTTGTGTTTTGGCCGGAGACATGGGAAAAAGGCGTGGTGCATATTATGTTGAATGTTTTTTGTGTCATTTTTTAAGGTGTCAGGAGATGACCAATATGGAAGTGGAAGAAAAGATTGTTCTAGATTTATCAGATTCCATTCTCAACACTAAATGTATTGAAGCATTTATGAAGAAAATGAGTACGAATGTTACAACAGTGGAGATAATGGGGAAGGGGATTCTCCCCTTTTGTGCGGCATATCCAAATGATATTGGGGCTAAAATGAAATTTTTAAAAATTCGCAGGCGATCTTCAAGAAGGGTAAAAGTTTCAAAACCCCAAAAAGGCAAACTCGAGGAAGAAGATACATTTTACAAAAAGGCAAACTCGAGGAAAATGATACATCTTCATCATCTGATATCAAGTCATCCCCTAAGTGGGTAAAAAAGCTTAATGAATTTACAAAAGGTATTAAATGAGTGCTCTCATCAATATTTTTGCGCCATAAAATTGAAATTCGAGTTAGCCCCAATATCATTATTAACTTAAATTCCAATTTTATGACACAAAAATATTGATGGGAGTATCCATTTAATATCTTGCAAAATGTAATTTTTAGCAAGCTTACTTAAAACACGGTGGTAAAATTTCCCTCCATTTTTTTTTTAGTATCCAAAATACTTACCGGCAACGTTCTAGTTAGTTCTAGTTAATTCCCTTGCAAATAAACATACATCTCTATCTCTATTTATCTCTCTCTTTTCCCTTGTGTGTCTACATAGCCTCATTTTTACCAATATCATCTCTCTCTCTCTAACGGCGCACCCTCCTCTCTCTCATTTAAATGAACAGGCGATTTAATCAAGCAGCTGTAGAAATTGACCCCGGCTATTCATTGTTGGGTTAACTAAACTGTAATTGTTTTGCTTCCCCACCAGTTTCTTGCTTCTTCGATCTTCAATGGTAAATCTCTCTCTCTCTCCCTCTCTCTCTGTATGTGTGCGTGTGTGTGAATAACCATTTAAAGATTCTTCACTAGCGCACACTCATTCAATCCAATTTTAAAGGTAATCTATCCATCCGTGTGTGTGTAGTAAATCTGTAGGGTTGTTTTACTTATTTGTTAGCTTTAGCATCAATGTTTTGGTCTGATGTAGAAACTTGTTGTGTTTAAACTTTGGTCTGAATAAATCTGTGTGATAATCCGTTGGTCTCCCACCCTCAACACCACCAGGTATTTTCAGATATTTTAATTTTACTCCTTGAGCGTTCTTAAATCTCAGTATTGTTTGTGAATGGGGGTTTGTATATCATTATTTAAAAATATAAGATGTCAAGAATGGTTCTGTTTTCAAAATCTAGGTTTTTATTGGAATTAATAATAACATTGATATAAATTTTCATAATCAACCCAATTTCTGTTACATTTAACATCTATTCCTATCCATACTCCTGCAGCTTTAAAACCTCCCACTAAAACCATCAAACTTGTTCAAAGTATGTTCAACAACTTCTTATGGGGCTGTTCAAAAGATTTGGCAATAAACTTCACTGGTTGAAATGGACTGATATGTGATTTCCAGTTAATGAAGGGGGTTTAGGCTTTAAAGAACTTTCTTATCTAATCAAGGCATTTGGCCTCAAAACATGGTGGAATCTCTCTACTTGTGCTAATCTTTGGTCTGGATTTTTCTGGAATAAGTATAGAAATAGCCTCTTATAGGTGGTTCACCTATCTATAAAAGGCTCAAATTGATCGAATCCTCAGCTGAAGATGCTTCAATCATTATTGATGGGATCAGATACTGGAAACCAAGATATGATGGGAAATTTTCTACTAATTTTACTTGGCAGTTGATCAGATCCCCTAGAACCTCTTCTCTTCTTTGCAAACTCTCTTGGAATTCAGCCTTTCCTCATAAAATCTATATTTATGTGGACATGTTACCACCATATTCTCCCTCTTGATGTTTCCATCAGAGACACGGGTATTCCTCTGGTTTCTATCTGTCAGTGCTGCTCTAAAGAAATGGAAGATTTTGACCATTTATTCCTATCGGGCCCTTTAGCTAAGAATGTTTGAAAATATTTTTCAAATATGTTTAAGCTTAAGCTCTCCTTCTCTTCTTTCAATAGCCTTTTGATGTCTTGGTGGTTAAAAAGACCACCTCAAGACTTTCTCCAACATCTTTTTTTTATCATACCAGGTATTATTTTGTGGGAATTTGGGAAAAGTCATAATAAAGCTAGATATAAAGGATCCTAAATGAACATAAATCTTATTATTCATCAGATTACTGATCTAGTGAGACTGTGTAGCATCAACAAAAGTTTTTTCTCCAAACCTACTCAATTTGATCATGTTTTTCTGACAGATTTTTTGTTCAGCTATGTGACATTATAGCAGAGTTAGAGACAATAAGATATGCCACTGATTTTAATAAATGAGATAATTTAGCAGTGATAAATGCCACTGATTTCAACACACAGACCCAAAGACCCAAGAAGTTTTGTTAAAAAAGGAAAAGTGTGTTTGCATTTATCACTGCTCAATGCAACTGAAAAAACTAGAAAATCCTACAGTTTTGTAACAATCCGTGTCTAGTATTTTAATAAATGAGTAGTTTCTTCAAGAACTGTTGATGCTTGAGTTGAATGGTAACTGGACTTTTTGCTACTTTTATCTTTTACAAATTTTGTCATTTCATCTTAATATTTGAAAGCCATATCATGCCTTAAAGGTTTCAGTTTGAATAATTTAGTTCTAAATTATTTGATGTTTGCGTGTGTGTCAAAACTTAAAAAATGTGGATCTATCCAAACTAGCTCTTGGGTATTTATGGTAAGTCTATTGTTTAATGTTATGAGATAATTACTCATTTTATTGACTAAGGCGGGTCAAATTTTTTTGGGTTGTGTTTACTTATAATTGTAGTTTTTTTCATGTAGGTATAGATTATTAATTTGTTATTTGTCATTGGAAAGAAGAATTCTTATCATTTTTATTTGAGATACTAAGCTTGAAGTTGTGATGTAGGTATCTGTTGATGTTCTAGATGTTCGAGGATGAACAAACATCTTAAAGGTTCACGATAACAATAAGAAATTTGATGGGGAAGTGTCTCTTGAAGTACGGTAGAGTTATGTCGAACAAATATTTTAAAGGTTCACGCTAACATTGTCCCTGAAATATTAATCTTCTTTCCTACATAAGGTAATAAACCATGATTTTTGAAACGGAAAAAACAACCCTTATCTTACGCGCACATCAGAATAATCCTTTTGTTGAAAACAAAGCTTGCGAAACATGAATGACTCTGTTTACAGCTACATCTAATTCTGCCAACTCGAAGAACCCTTATTGTATAAGTATTACAATTTACAATACACTAAGGGTCCGTTTGGTAGGGCTTATTTATCATGGCAAATGTGGCAAATGATGGTAAACAAAGAGTTTGCCCATTATTTTGTGCGTGTGTTTGATATACTTTATTTTTCATGACAAAATTTGCACGAATACCATGTTCACATTTATGATTTTCCATCTTTTTGACAAATTTGTGATCAAATTTTGCTTACCTATATAGGATGACAATTTTTTTCCATAGATTTGCCATCGCTATGATTTTTTTAAAATTGTAAATCACGGTTAAAAGTTTTATTTATTTATTTCGTTAAGAACTATTTTTAAATATTTTTTTTAATTTTTTGTTATTACTGTTTTTTTGGCTAAAACTAGTTTTGTGTTAAAACTACTTTTCTTACAAAACAGTTTTTCACCAACAAAATATTTTTAGCTAGAAATCTGTTTTATTTTTGTCAAAATTGTTTTTATTGTTAAATTCATTCTTCATTTAAAATTATTTTTAAATGTTTTTTAATTTTCATCATAACTTTTTTTGTAAAACTGTTTTTTTGCTAAAAATATTTGTGTTGAAATTGTTTTTCTAAAAAAAACCGTTTTTCAATAAAAAAAATGTTTTTCATTAAAAAAATTATTTTATTTTTGGGCTAACAACTATTTTTTTTAATGTATTTTAATTACAAACTATTTTTCTTCAAAAATTATTTTATTTCTTTGTTATAAATTGATTTTTATTGTTAAAGACTATTTTTAAGAACTGTTTTTTTACATTGTAAGTTGTTTTTGCGCTAAAATTATTTTTTTGTTAAGAATTTTATTTGGTTTAAAGTCAATTTTTTAATATATTAATTTGTTTTACTTTTCTAATTTTTACTATTAATCCTATCATACTAATTATTTTTGACACATGAAAAATAGATGTTATTAAACAATTCTAGTATTTTTACCACAAAATTGCGAAGTAAAATTTTACTTTAGACATGAATTTTTTTAACATTCAAGTCATTTGTCCGCTTTATAATTAGCCGGACCCTTAAATGAAGTGACAAAAAATGACTATTAATATGTATATATGACACAAACTTAAAAAATCATAAAATATTATAGATACAAAAATGATATTATATATATTTGTGGGACATACTATTAAATTGTTTATGTATTTTTTTTTTGGTAGTATTGTTTATGTATAAATGTCGAAATAAACTCTGGTTAGAAGTGTAATAACCCCTCTAACACTATCGCCCAAACTCTGGTTTGTGCTCTCATCCAACTCTTGCCAAAACTTATAACTCCCGCCAATACCAAAACCAAAACAGCTATATAACTAGACGTGAAGGTGCTATCCAAACATCCACACCAAGATATTCTTCGTGTTCTTTAGTGGTAACATTCTATCCCTTTTTATCTTAGTGTAGTATGTTCTTTGTTGTCCGAATTTATCACATTTTTTGTTGGACTCCATAATTTTAACCTTTCACAGACTTGTGTATTTTGTTAGGTACATGTTTGATACATTGTTTAACCCTATATATCTTACTCACTGTTTTCTTTTTACAATGCAATTGGACATAATTTTATTGATTTGCTTAAAAAAAATGAAAAATGAGAGAACCATGTAACTCTCATTCCCCTCATATTTTTTTATTGGACTCACATAATTTTAGCCTACCATGGACTAGTGTATTTTGTTAACTACATGTTTGATATATTATCTAACCCTCCAACTCTCATTCAACTCATAACACTCGGGGATTATTCTGTTTTCTCCTTATAATAAACGGATATTAATTGATTTGAGTAAAAAAATGAAAAATGAAAGTTAAGAGTGCTACATAATGTATTTTTCATTTTTTTATAGTCATTTAAATATAAGATAGGTAGAGAAAACTTGATACTTATAACTCATTTGTGGAAAAAAAATCCCTACTGTTTTATAGTCTGTTTGCCGTATGTGGTGTTCATGTTAATACTAGAGTTATTATTGTTAAGTCATTTTCTCTTTCTCTTTCTCTTTCAATTTTAACTTTATTTTACTCAAATCAATTAATATCCGTTTCATTATAAGGAGAAAACAGAATAATCTCCGAGTGTTGTGAGTTGAATGAGAGTTAAAAGATTAGATAATGTATCAAACATGTAGTTAACAAAATACACTAGTCCATGAGAGGCTAAAATTATGTGAGTCCAATAAAAAAATGTGAGGGGAATGAGAGTTACATGGTTCTCTCATTTTTCATTTTTTTAAGCAAATCAATAAAATTATGTCCATTTGCATTGTAAAGAGAAAAAGATATATAGGGTTAAACGATGTATCAAACATGTACTTAATAAAATACACAAGTCTGTGATAGGTTAAAATTATGGAGTCCAACAAAAAATGTGATAAATTCGGACAACAAAGAACATACTACACTAAGATAGAAAGGGATAATGTTACCACTAGAGAACACGAAGAATATCTTGGTGTGGATGTTTGGGTAGCACCTTCACGTCTAGTTATATAGCTGTTTTGGTTTTGGTATTGGCGGAAGTTATAAGTTTTGGCGGGAGTGGGATGAGAGCACAAACCAAAGTTTGGGCGGTAGTGTTAGAGGGGTTATTACACTTCTAACCAGAGTTTATTTCGACATTTATACATAAACAATGCTATCAAAAAAAAATACGTAAACAATTTAATAGTATGTCTCACGAATATATATAATATCATTTTTGTATCTATAATATTTTATGATTTTATAAGTTTGTGTCATATATACATATTAATAGCCATTTTTTTGGCACTTCATTTAAGGGTCCGACTGATTATAAAGCGGGCAAATGACTTGAATGTTAAAAAAAATCATGGCTAAGTAAAAATTTTTTTCGCAATTTTGTGGTAAAAATGCTAGAATTGTTTGATAACATTTATTTTTCATGTGTCAAAAATGATTAGTATGATAGGATTAATAGTAAAAATTAGAAAAGTTAAACAAATTGATATATTAAAAAATTGACTTTAAACCAAATAAAATTCTTAACAAAAAAATAATTTTAGCACAAAAACAACTTACAATGTAAAAAAACAGTTCTTAAAAATAGTCTTTAACAATAAAAATCAATTTATAACAAAGAAAAAAATAGTTTTTGAAGAAAAATAGTTTGTAATTAAAAGACATTTTAAAAAAAAATATTTGTTAACCCAAAAATAAAATAATTTTTTTAAATGAAAAACAGTTTTTTTTTTTATTGAAAAATGTTCAACACAAATTTTTTTAGCAAAAAAACAGTTTTACAAAAAAAAGTTATGATGAAAATTAAAAAACATTTAAAAATAATTTTAAATGAAAAATGAATTTAACAATAAAAACAATTTTGACAAAAATAAAACAGATTTCTAGCGAAAAATATTTTTTTAGAAAAGTAAATTTAACACAAAACTAGTTTTAGCAAAAAAAAAAACAGTTAAAACAAAAAATAAAAAATATTTAAAAATAGTTTTTAACGAAATAAATAAATTAAACTTTTAATCGTGATTTACAAGTTTAAAAAAATCATAACGATGGCAGATCTATGAAAAAAATTTGTCATCCTATATAGGTAAGCAAAATTTGATCACAAATTTATCATCCTATATGGAAAATCATAAATGTGAACATGGTATTCGTGCAAATTTTGTCATGAAAAATAAAGTCTATCAAACGCACAAAGTAATGGGCAAACTCTTTGTTTACCATCATTTGCCACATTTGCCATGATAAATAAGCCCTACCAAACGGACCCTTAGTGTATTGTAAATTGTAATACTTATACAATAAGGGTTCTTCGAGTTGGTAGAATTGGGTGTAGCTGTAAACAGAGTCATTCATGTTTCGGAAGCTTTGTTTTCAACAAAAGGATTATTCTGATGTGCGCGTAAGATGAGGGTTGTTTTTTTAGTTTCAAAAATCATGGTTTATTACCTTATGTATGTTTTTTGTTCGGGATCTTTTTCATGAATATTTGGATGTGCCTAGTGTTGATTGAAATTGATTTATCTAGTCACTTTGAGAAGATTAAGGGGATATTGAATATAATTTTGCCTTCGCTTTTATAAAGTTATTTCCTTTGCGAGAAATGTTGCGAGTACCAAAATCATCTTCCAATTTATTCCTCAATTGACATGACATGAATTAAAGTGTTGCATTTTATAATTGTGGCTCTACAAAGTACAATGTACATTATCTGCTTGACATAATGAATGTTGAAACTTGTGGCATTATTACACTATAACAAAATTGTAATTGTGCCATTGACACGAGTTACACCTAGTATATATTTGTATGTCTCGCGATAGAGAGAGAGTAGGGGAGGAGAGGGAGAGATAAACAAAGTAAAAGGAGAATTTCATAATTTTTTGCGCTCATTAAGCCCTATACAATGCACACCATGCGTCATTACACCTATCTCGTTGTCGCCCATATCATCAATTTTCATCAGAAGAATATGAATAAAACTTAATTAAATTCATATCTTACCGTTCCTCAAACAACACATTACTATAAATTACACTATCTCAAACCAACATTGGACATAAAAAAATAGCAAATCAATCACCCCATATTTGTTATTGCTATAGTAATGAATTTGTTGAATCTATTTTCAACTGGATTTAACTATAATCACCAAATTCATACCGTAAGAGGTATGATAGTCCCACTTAAATATTAACAACCCTATGTAGGGTGCTTGGCCAACGCAATATAAAGTTTTGAGATGCATAAACATAAACATATTCCTTTCATTTAATAGATAGTCTCTAACTTCCAAACATTGGAGAATATAAAAAGAAATGCAAACTATGATCATAAACATCAAGAACGATGTGTCGCTCGTTCCCAAACTATAAAACTGAAGTAATCGGGAAAGTGCATGCGGTTATAAATTAACTAAAAAGAATGTAATTTAAAACATCAAACTCATAATCCCGAATAAATTTTCTCTTTACGATTAAAATAATCATAATAAATTGCACACCATTAGTTCATATGTAGTAAAGAAATAAAAAAAATTAAAGCGTTAGATTTTTGTAAGGACATATTTTCCATAGTCCGATATTTATTTTGAGTATGTTGTATACCGTTACACCCGTTAAAGGAAGATCAATTTCATAAATTCAACAAGACGGATCCGAATATCAAGTATCTTCAACAACACGCCACTGCAAGATTGATTTTGGTAAGGATTGTGTTTAAGTTTCATATATGTTGCGTATTAGAATTGGGATATTTTTTATGAAAGATTTTTATCAAAAATAGTTATTTTTCTGAGTTAAAATAATTTTTGGAATACCTGTAGGTGAACTTTAAAAATAATATTTATTTACGCTTAGGTCGTTCAGACAACATAGTCATATTGTTCGAACGACAGTGATAAGTCGTTCAAACAATCCTCATAATGACTTCACATGTCGTTTGTAAGGTCGTGAGATAGGTCATCAGTTGTCTTCTTCAAACGACCCTACACTATTTTGGTTTTTTAAATGTCGTTCAATAGGTCGCGAGATCCAGGGATCGAATGACATTAGATGTTGAGAGATTAGGAATAAGTTATAACAGTGTGTATACTTCCTATGTTGCACCCGAGCCGGTTCCTGAGTTTATGATAGATCCTTATGGCTCTCAACCCAACCCACTAGGTGTCAGTTTCAACATAGGAGAGTTTGTCCTAGACGTTTTGAGAGAGGTGTTCCTAGGACCGTTTATGTTTGCTCCCATTGCAAGAAGAGAAGATACCTTAGGAAAATTTGTTTTAAGTTGGGTAGTGTTTCTAACAGTTTTTTACCTCGTTATGCTACTACAATTGTTCCCACACGCACTCCCACACATGATACTTCACATGCTCCTGCACATCGCATGAGAGATTTAGAGAGTCTTCGAGAGTAACTTGAGTATTTAGACAAAACTTCACATGACTTAATGGATGTTTTTCATAGGATGCCATCACCTTTGGAAAACTCTTATGGACCTATTGACTGAGGTTTAAAACTTGTTTGCTAGTATAAGATTCTTTTCATGATGATATTTTAAGCCTATTGCTAGTGTGTACCACTATTGTATTTATGTTTTCCATTTTGATATATTTTTCAAAAAACCTAAAAAGATTTTCATCTTTGAAAATTTTTGGAAAAATACAAAAAGATTTTCTATTTTTGGAGAAAAACAAAAAAAGCCAAAATGATTTTATTTTGATAAAAATTTTGAAAATTCAAAAAGATTTTTGTATTTTGTTTCACATCGTTTATGAATGGACATTTAGGATGACCAAGTCAAAATTTCATTCTATTATTCACGTGACAGTTTGATAGAGTTTTGAGATGATACTTCATTTCATTTTGTGCTTCACAATGTTTAGGGTCATTGAGATGGTATTAGTTATTATAACCTACATGTTTGACTCGTGATTTCCTTTATTTCACATGTGCACGAATTTATTTGATTATAGTTCTTGTCTATCACATGTTCCCCGGAGTGTTTTTATCTCAATTATGTCTTTAAAACAAACCAAGTGTGATAAAACTTGACAATAAAAGTAGTGTATGTAAGAACCATTACCCCTGGGGAATTTGTTTAGGATGAAAAAATGATGAGTGTACATGGGAAAGGGCTACGAGAGAATAATAATATCGTCGTGAAAGCCATTGTTTGAAATGAGCTCGAGAAAAATTAAGACAATAAAAAGAATCATATCCCCAAAAAGGGGGCCAAATAGTTTAGTTTGATCACCTCAATAGAAAAATAAAAAGAATTACTATTTATAAGGGAGTCTGGATGGAAATAAATAATGGGTTTGCACGTCTTGACAAAGTCTACAAAAAGTGTTACATAATTTTAGACGTTATTGATTTGGAAATCGCTTTAAACTTTGATTAGTTGATTAGATTGCGTCGATGCCATCTAAATTCAATGCTTTTACACCTAACGACGATTTTGAGATTTATTCGTTAGGAGTACACATATTCATCATGCATATATGTTGTGATTGATTGAGTTAATTTAACTGTCGAATTTGTTCATACCCATTCATTCTGTTTCCACTATTTGGTTATCTTACTCTAAATTCATAGTGTGTTGTTTTTGTAAATTATTTTTACTTGATTTTTTTTCAAATAAAAAATAGTTTGTGAAATCTTTTGATTATTTTCTTGCATGAGCGTAATTTTCATATATTTGCTATGCGTGTCGCGACACACCAGTTTATTATTTTTTATTATTTTCCTTATCTATTTCGGATAAATTAAAATGGGGAGAACGTATTATGAATTATGGGGGAGTGAGATTTGATTTGATTATGATGATTTGATTTATGTATCTCATTTCAATCTCGATACGTCACGAAGTTATTTGCTTTGTTTATTGTGTGTAAGACTTTTGGACTTTGTTGATCATTTGGAACGCACACAAAAAGAAGAGGAAGGAAAGCAAAGAGATTTGGATATTAAAGTTAAAGATTTTTTAAGAAAGATATAAGACTTCCATTTTTAGTATCTTTTCACTTTTGGGTTCATGGGAGGGTATTAGATTTGTATAGGCCATTTGATTTGATAATTCAGATTATTTTTATTTTGTACCGGCATAGACATAGGGAGAGATTTGTAAGGACATATTTTCCATAGTTCGATTTTTACATTGAGTATGTCGTATACTGTTACACCCGTCAAAGGAAGTTCAAGTTCATACGTTCAACAAAAGGGATGTGAATATCAAGCATCTTCAACAATTAGCATCTGCGAGATTGATTTTGATAAGGATTGTGTTTATGTTTGGTAAATGTTTCATTTTAGTATTGAGATATTTTTTTATAATTTTTTTTTATCAAAAATAGTCCCTTTTTCGAGTCAAAATAATTTTTGGAAGACCTATAGACGACCTTTAAAAATAATGTTTTTTTATGCTTAGGTCGCTCAAACGACATTGCCATGTCGTTCGAACGACAGTGACAAGTTGTTCAAATGACCATTCTAACGACATCACATGTCCTTTTTAAGGTCGCAAGATAGGCCGTCACTTATCTGCTTCAAACAACCCTACACTGTTTTGGTATTTAAACGTCGCTTGATCAAGGGATCAAACTACATTAGATGTTATTCGAACAACATCCCCGAGTCATTCGAATGACCTGCCCACTTAAGGTTTTTTATAAATAACTTCGTTGTGAGATTTTTTCATTCAAGACTTTTGATACATGAAAACCACACATCTGCAGAATTTTGGTCTTCACTTTGGGGCACAAAACTTTGTTTTTGACTCACAAATCATCCCATATACATTAGTGAATCGTTTTGGAACCCAAGGCAAAACTTTGTGAAAGTTTCTCTTGTAGAGAAGTTTTTTATACTACTGGATTGATAGTTCTTACAGGATCTATTTTCTGACGACGACTGCGATCATTGGGGATACTCGAGGGTGTTCACTACTGAAGAAAGAGTTACGATTCTAAAGGTTCTCGTGGGAATCTTTGTTGTGCTAGATTGCGGTCTATATAGATGTTATATTAGAGATTCATTGCAGATTTCATTGTGTAATTGTACGTTGCGATTTACAATATATAGTAAAATAAAGGTTTTGACCTTTAGGAGGATTTTCCTGAATTTGTGATTGTTTGATTTGCATGTTTGATTCATCCTCGTAGATGCATGTTTAGGATCTAATAAACTTGGATTGACGATTAACTCTAATTAAATAAGTTTAATCAGTTAGAAATTTGCGAATTTATATATTGATATCACAAACCATTTTTTACAAATTGGTATGAGAGCTTTAACTCACGATTTCACCTCTTCAATTATGCACCTACCAAAAATACAAAAAAAAAGAAAAAGAAAAAAACAGTCGAGACACACCAAATTTGCGTGTGTTCCAAATAATCAAGCCCCTTAGAAAGAAACTAATAAAAAATTTATAACAAGGTATAATAAGGGTGAAGATGTGTTTTTAGTGAAGCCCCTATGTGTGCATTATAATTGACACTTGCTTTGCATTTTATTTATTTTTAGAAGGTCTAAGAGGGTAAAAATGGGTGTAGGTTTAAGATGGTCATTTTTTAGCTTTAAGGGGTTTAAAGGAGGTGAGAGGGGAGGGGAGAAGATGAAAGCTTAATATGTGTGAGCAAAAGTCTTGGTGCTCCCATTTGTATTAAATTCCTTCTGAGGATGGTGTTGTATGGTTTGGTTGGGTCCCACCACTAGGTTTGAAATAATAAGATACAACACGATAACACGACATAAACCAATACGAGATTATAAGTTAATTGGTAGATCCTTAATAGTTTTGGGTCATATCAGTGCCAGCTTAATAAGACACGATAGTTAACGGGTCAGGTTAATGTCGACGCATTCACTCATCAAAATCTACTAAGACTCTTTAATTTATGAAAATTAGATATATATTGTCGGGACTTTTAAATAATGTATGTAGGTTAATGTTAATTTAGTCATAACAAATACTATTAAATGAGATATTTAGTAATGTCAATGAATTAATGGGTTTAATTGTGTTTAATAATGGGTTGATGTGTCGATTTATATGCGATCCAAGATAATTGAATATCTGAATGGGTAATGGCGGGTGAACACGACTACAATAATGAATCGAATTTGAATATGATTTTTTCACACGATAAAAAGTCATTTGTTTAGACACAATTCGATATAACCCGAGCACAATGAAAGTAAACATGAACACGACTCGATGCGACACGACTCGTTACTACGTCTACCGACCACTATATTAGAATAAATGATGAAACATTAATGCAATAGAAAACATATATCTCCACCAAATATACCACATAATTACAAGTACGAACTCTCTCAATTTTTCACTTGTTGTATTATTGTTTGATCTTAATTACAATTTATATTTGTTGCATTTGGGTAGTCTAATTTGTATGATAAGCCCTGTAATACCCCGTATTTTCTGCGTTATTTATTTTTGGGGATTAATTGAATTAAATGTTTATTAATTGGAAATTAATCCGGATAATAATATTAACGAGATGTGAGTTAGTATTTTATTATAATGTGCATACTTGGCATTATATGAATATTGGTAATATTGATATTGTCGTGAGTTATAAATACGGCAATTTGGGAATTTTACTTGACGCGTGTGACCGCCACGTCATGATATGGTGCTACATAATTAAAAAGTGAATTTTAGTTCCATTAACCGTATGGTCGTTTTGAGTGCGCCAACGCGTCCGGAAGGGTCGAGATAGTCAGAAAACACTAGCCGAAAGTTTAGTTTGGGTCCCGGGATATTTGTGGGCCATACCGACATCTTAAGGGGTAATTTGGTAATTTGTATTTTTGGGAATTAAAAAGTGACGAAAATGGAATTAATAAGCTGACTATTTCCTTAACCCACTTAACCCACTAACCCCACTATATGTCATTATGGGCTACGGGAGAAGTTGATATAGCAATTCAACTCCCACAAACCATTTCACACCTCCATTCTCCATTATCTTCAACCTTGGGAAAAGCTTGAGAGAGAGAGAGAGAAGGGAACCTTGAGAAGAACTTGAGAGAAAGAGAGAAGGGAAGAATTCTGCAGAAAAGAGAGAGAAGGAACAACTTTGTCACAAAGATTCTACACCAAATTCTGAGATAATTAAGGCAAGTGATTTAAACCCTTTTAATTCAAGATATGTTTCCATGTTTAGGAATTTTCGAAATTGATTTTTGGAGTTAAATTAGACCCATGAATTGAAAGGTAAAAGCCATGATTTATGTAGGATTTGCATGTAGTATATTCTGGACGAAATTATATGTTGAAAACAGAACCTTAATGATCAAAAGGTAGAATTAGAAGAAACTTAATGATGTTCTTGAATGGAAGAAATCTGGGAAATTTTTGATGTAGTTTTATTCCAAAGTAAGCCTTTAAATGATGAATTATGGGATTTAGAATGTTATTACTGATATAGGATGTTAGTATAAAGTTATAGTGACCTTATCTTGAAGTTTCATGCTTAAAAATGGTGAATTGGGACGAAACTGTAACTGCAAAACGAAGCAGTCCGTAACAGACCTGTGTAATCGATCGATCGACATTCATCAGTCGATCGATCGACCACAATCGATCGATCGAAGGTCAAGGTCGATCGATCGACCTTCCCAGAATGAATAAAGTTTTCCTTAATTGAATTTTAATGATGATAACCCTTGGATAATTTTGTTGGAGACATTGTGATTACCCTTAAACTTTAAGGAAGACCAGTAGGCATGATTATGAGATTGGACTTTAATTAGAATTTAATTTGAGGAATTATTCTAAATTAATGAAATTCGTTATGTGAGTTAATATTTGGGTTGATAGTACAAATTTGAATAATTTGATGAAATAAGGTTTGGGGCAGAAGTAAGGACCTTAGGTATAACGATGTTATATGAGGGAATCATGGGAACTTAATAGTCTATTCGAGACAGGTTTTAAGTTTAAAATATTACGACGTGAGACGTGTCGACTATTTAATTTATATATTGTCGGGATACTTGAAATATATGAATTGGGAATAATGGTATAATGATGTAGAGAATACCCTTATTAATATTGAAATATCTAAGATGTGTGAATGCTTAGTATATAATCTTATGTGTATGACATACCTACCATACTTGCTATCACGGAGGTTACGTTCGCTTAGGACCTTCTTATCCTTGTGTTGCCCGGATTTAGATTGGTGCCTAGAGGACATAATTCAAGAGAATGACTTAATTGTGAGTTAATAAGCCAGCTGACTATGGAGCGTAGGTATGTACGTGACCATGGATATGATTGAATTATGTTCGCCTCCATTTATGTGTGTGGTGTTGATTCCAACAATTCCTGAGAGATTCGGAATTTGTAATCCTTATGTACGTGATGTACCGGGATGGATAGCAGAGTATGTGTGCACCGCAGCTTAGCCTTTGGGTGCTTGTATTGTATATTTATGATGTGAAAATATACGGTTAATCGAGAAGGAATTTACTATAATAAATTGTGAGTATAATTATGGTAATGTTTTGAAAGATAAAAAGAGATCTTTTTTGGTATTGTTAATAATTGTGAATCCGGGAATTAAAGTAGAACTCTCTATTTAATTTTTAAAGTTGGAAATTTAACGAAAACCGAGTAGAAGTGTTAGAAACTCTTTAGATAGTTATGAGATAACACACGAATGGGTACAGGAACGTTAGGAGTGCACAGTTAGTCGAGAGGTGAGTATATCATGTGAGAGCACGTCCTAACATGTACTTTGCATATACTGTTTTAAATGTTTTTAAAGCACTTGCAGGTTTTTAAAATATCTCCACATTCGGGCTCTGACCCGTTTGCTTTCAAATCTATCTTTTTGTAAAACCATTTTAGGTGCCCAGCCACAAGGTCACCATGCATAGGATTTCCATTCTGATGACGAGCTGTAGCTGCTTGTGGAAGCTACAGGGACTTGCTTTTAGCCGCTTATATCATTTGGACTCCTTATTCATTATTCCTCAGTTGTAGGGCATGTCGCCCAAGTTCTATTAGATACATTTCCATTTCAGTATTCAGTATTTCATTACTTACTTCAGTTGTGAGATTGTATTATGAGGAGTTTTTCCTCCAGTTTTATTTATATCATGTTACGGTTATTCTATTACTTCATTATGGTGAATGGTGCTATTATTTCTTCATTATACTTGCATGTTAATCAGACTTTAAATTAAAATTTGGCACTTACTTTTTTAAATACTAGGTGGTTAGTAATAATAAAACGTTTTCGACAGTGATGCTGTTAACTGAGCCAACTAGGCATTTTGAATTAATTTTATAAAGGAGTAGCTACCCGGTGTTTAATTAGTCGGGGTGTCACAAGCCCGAAATTTGGGACCCTTGATATGTGTGATTACATTTATCATTAAATGTAACGACCCACATTTAATTTTGGAAATTAAATGGAATATCTTAGACTTCAATTGATATTTTATTATTGGATAAAATTGTTTGACCTAAAAGTTAAGACTAAGAATTTAAGGTCCAAATAGTCAATTATGATCAAGTTATGAATTTTTGAAATTTATTTATGATTTTATGGATCATTTGGTAATTTAATATGAAATTGTTATATATTTTATGTGAGGTATTAAATTAAATTCAGTATGGTGAAAGAATTCATTTTATTTGAACTAAATTACCATTTTTTAGGTTAAAGGTTTTCCATTTTGAGTTAAATAGGAATTTATAATATATGGCATATTCATGGGTGTTTTTGGAAATTAGGGTTGACTTACGCTCCTAAACACGTGTCAACCAGGCTGTGGATGACAACCTCAATCCATCGAGAGTGGTCCCGATCGATCGAGACAACCATGGGCATACCACCCATTGCATATTTTGAGGCCTAATTATTGTTGGTGATGAGTGAAAGAGGAAATGGAGAGAAACAAGAGTGACTAAAGTGAGAGTTTGAGAGAAAACAATGAAAAAGATGATGGAGAGATTGAGAATTGATACTTTATGATAAAGCAAATGAAACCATGATGGCGTTAAAGGTCCTCATAAGAGATGATGTGGAACCTATAAGAATGGTTAGAAGCTTCATTAATGTAATACTCAAGGGGTTATGGTAGTTGATTTATTACACACACACACACACACACACACACACACACACACACATATATATATATATATATAACTCATACTATATATTTGCTAGAATAGTGGGAACATTGACGCACGAGTGTTGACTCCGAAGCGTTCTTAGAAGACATAGGAAGTTTGGATGACCCCCTTGAGGGAACCTTTAGAGGCTTGGGGTCACCACCCTCACTCAAATAGTGTGCTGCATTGCTAACCTGAGGTAGGTTTTCTTTCCTTTCCCCTGATAATATGAGGTGTCATGTTAGATGTAGAGATATATAAATGTAAGTATATATATAACCATGATAGAGAAGTGTAAGGACAAAATATTGTGAGGAGAGTATATATAAATGTAAGTATATATATAACCATTCTAGAGAAGTGTAAGGACGAAATATTGTGAGGAGAGTATTTATTGTGGTAATGAAAGTGAAAGCATAATATGTAACGTAATAATCTTAATCGCAAGTATGATGAATATTATTGGGATTTGATTAATTGGGTGGTATGAAATAAATTGATTGTGTGATAAAAACATCTAAGCCTTTTCTCTAAATTCTAAAAATTTTGATGAAAATCTCGATTGATCGAGGTAGAGATTTTTCAAAATTGTAAATCAATCCACTAGAGTTATGAAAGAACCTTTTTTGAACCTAGACTTACCGATTTTGCACTTTGAAACCATAAATAGTATTTGAAAGAATAAAAATAGGGTTCTTAATAAAAGTGAAAAATGGAAAATTAGTGTTACGAATGGGGAACACATTTTTCCTCAACGTTTATTAAAATTGGGTTTTATTTTTGTATAAAATAAACATTAATGTGTGAGTTGAGAATAGCTTGTTTCGATTAATGGTGTCGGTTAATTGGGGGCCTATGAACAGTAATGAGATTTACTCGTTTATAAATATTGAAAATTGGTTTCAGTATTTTTAAAATAGGAGTTAGATAAATGGATAATGATAAATGGCATTTTCATAATAAGGTGTTAATGAATCATAAATAATGTCTCTATACCATTGACACGCACGCACGCACGCACGCGCGCACACACACACATACATATATATACATACGACGATATGTTAGGTGTTTTGATAAGAACATCGGTTGGACTATAAATGAAAGAGTGTAATGAAATGTAAGAGAGTTTTCATAATGTAGTAACCGAAAAAAGTTTAAGAAGGGTTAGAGACTTAGGGTGCATCTTCGGCTTATACAAAAAAAATCAATGGTTGTGGAAGTAATAGGCCGCTAAATTTATGGCGGACAGTGTAAGCCCGTTAACATAACTAGGATATGGTTAAAATGGATTTAAAAAATTATTTAGAAGATTTAGATAATGGTTATTCTGGGTATATTAAATATGGCTTTATACATGTAATATTTTTTTATATAAATATATGAATTGGGAAGATTCAGTCTTCAATTTGATTGGATGTGCATTAAATTTGTTTTGGGAATATAAGTTACCAATAGCTAGTGTGGGTGAGTAAGTATGATTACTATTGGTAATTAACAATGGCCTTTAAAAGGGTAAATAAGTTATTTAAGTGTGAGATTTAATGGTTGTTTTATTTACGAACTAAAATAAATATTTTGACCTTTGGATGAAATGGGTATTCTTGTGAATAAGTAGGGTTTTACCATTATGATTAGCAGTCATTTGTTGATAACCATTCTCTAGTGATGTTGTATCAGGTTTCGCTTATTAGGGAGTGAATGTGAAGGAGATTCAGTATCGGTAATACTTTAATAATATTGTACTAATATGATTTTCATATTATTATGCTATGCACTCGTTTCATATATTCTTATGTATATTTTGTGAAACCCTATTGATCATTTTCTGATGTCCTTCATTCATCATGCCAACTCTTAGGGAGTTATTTTATGCATCGTGATTGCAGTGAGCTCATATAAGGCATGACATATCTAATTTACTTTGATCACTTGGACCCTAAGGGGTAACCTATGGGTCCTTCCGACACTTTCTTAATTCACGAATTGTTTAAAA
Organism: Sambucus nigra; assembly: GCA_949130495.1. Taxonomy (NCBI): domain Eukaryota; kingdom Viridiplantae; phylum Streptophyta; class Magnoliopsida; order Dipsacales; family Adoxaceae; genus Sambucus; species Sambucus nigra. The sequence continues at coordinate 722,039,207 of OX422210.1, forward strand.
TTATATTTGGATGCTTACTTGGTAAGTTAATGAAACGACGTAAAATGAACTAAACTGTAGCTCGGGAATTTTGACCTTTCACTTAATTCACCCTAACATGGTCGACTCAGGATGGTTCGAATCACGGATGTCCTATTCTTCGAATTGGGGCGTTATGAACATCCCCTAACAAAACTTATATGGTTCAACTAATATTAGATTATATAGAAAAACATGTTTTCATCTAACATATTTGTTGATACCAAATTTAGTCAGCAAAAGTGGACCAATCATATAAAGACACATGTCAATCTACGTAGCAAATATAAATACTTTCAATGAACAACATACTTTCACCGAGCTACTTAGGCGTTCCGAGATGCTTAAGCATACCGAGCAACTTAAGCGGTCCGAGCTACTTAGCGTGCAGAGCATCCAATCAAGAAAACCAAAAGGCGACTACGCATTAAATGCGCATTATTATTATACAAATGTATATGTCTACTAATAACAGTGCATTACCTTTTCGAATGTATAGCCTCAAGGCTATAAATACATTATAACCTCGTTATAAGAGGGGGACTTTGGATCTTTTAGTCAACCTATCATCGAGATTCAAGGCAAGCAGTCGGAAATACAACAACAGTGGACGTAGGCCATTTTTTATAGCCGAACCACTATAAAAACCCATTGTCTTATTTATTCATTTTTATCTGTGATTAATTAATTAGATTGCATCTAGTTTTTTACATCAACAGATTGGCGCCGTCTGTGGAAAACGATTATACTTAGCGTTTTTCACCAAACAACTCATCATCTATGGCTGAGATTCCTGATTCTAGTAATCTAAACACTGGGGTCCCTCTGAACCCCTCTACTCCACCAAATATTCAAGATCTGGTTGGCATAATGGCTAATTTAGCCCAAGGGCAAACGGCCATGCAACAAACCATGCGTCAACTTATACAAACTGTTCGAGATGGAGTGCCGGCTCAATCAGGACAACGAAGTGTTCAGAGAAATACCCATCTGCGATCTTCAAGAACTAGACGAATTCTATTCCCGGAGGTTTCTTAATCTAGACGTACTGGCTCATATCGTACTGAGAGGTCTAATGATCATTCGTATCAACCTGGTCGGACTTCATCAGTACAAGCTACAAATTCTCAACGGAATGTCACTCTAACTCCAGAACGGACCAGTGCTCTAGAAAGATTGAGTAGAGTCTCTCCTTTTGATCGATTAGGCCCCAGAAGGAATAGAAAACCTCCTAGGATAGCATCGAGCAACTCTCAACTTCCATCCAATCTAAGAGAAGGCTCTGCCCAATCACGCCCGATAGTCCGTAATGAAAGGTCCCAAGAGGAAAACTCAACGCGATCAGTTACTCAAATAAATAGGCCCGAGGCGGGAAACGATGCATGGAAAGGCTCTATTCAAAGGTTGAAAGACAGGTTAGGGGAAATGGCTAAGGTCAAGAATCCTCTATAAAGAACTTTTGTCCAAGGGACACCATTCGTGCAGGCAATTGTGGATTTTCCCACACCAACAAAATTCAAAGCTCCTATGGTGGCACCTAAATATGATGGAAAAACTCATCCTGTCCTCCATATAGAGCAATACCAAGCTGCTGTCGATATCTATGCGGTTCCAGATGATATAAGGTGAAGGGCATTTTTAGGAACTCTCACCAGGTCATCTCAGATATGGTACAACAACCTTCCTCGGGGAAAGATTGCAACTTTCCATCAACTAGCAAAGCTTTTCATAGGGAATTTCTATTTTGGAGCGAAACTAGTTAAAAGAGTAGCACACTTACTGAGCGTTAGACATAAGACAGAAGAAAGTACCAGGGACTATATTACTCATTTCAATAACGAGAAACTTGAGGTAATTGATTACGAGGAGAAGACAGTAATTACTGCTCTGATGAGTGGACTGTTACCCAACAAGTTGTACTATACTTTGGCCAAAGATCCACCTAGGACCATGGAAGAATTGATGGCAAAGGTAACTAAGATCATGAACGCTGAGGAAGCCATGGCTGCGTAGAAGAATACAGATACTAAAGAGACCAAGGTCGAGGCTAGTAAAACTGAGAAGAAGGATCAGAAGAACAATGGTGGCAACAAGCAGTCGAGAGGTAAATAAATGCTGAAGCAGATGAAGAAATATGGAAATTATACTCCCTTGAATGTAGATATAAATCACATTCTGAAAGAGATCAAAAACAAGGAGAAGCTAACCTGGCTAGAGAAAATGAAGGCAAATCCTGACAAAAGGGACAAGTCCAAATACTGTAAATTCCACAAAGATCACGACCACACGACTAAACGTTGCATAACTCTTCAGAATGAAATTGAAGCACTCATTAGGCGAGGAAAACTAACTAAGTACGTTGATCGCCAAAAGAGTGGAAAAACTAACGACAGAGGAAGGCAAAGATCTAAATCTCGTCGCCGAGCAAAGGAAGACAAGAAGAGAGATCCCGAAGATGATCCAAAAGATGATCCTGATCTCCCCAAAAGGCCAAGGCAGCCTGAGCGCGAGGTATTTTCAATCCATTTTGGATCATTTGAATGTAATGTCATTACAGGTGGAGACGTAGGAGGTGGAGATCTTACCGCGGAGAGAAAAGCTTACCTCAATGAGGCCCAAGCTTGCTTTTACATACAACGCATAAACTTGGCTAAAGACGAGCGCCCGAGGAAGGTGAATAGGGACAAACTGGTCATCGACTTTTCTAAGAACGACCTGGCAGGTGTACTTTATCCTCATGACGACCCATTGGTGATCAAGATGAGAATGAAGGAGGTGGTGATTTCACGGGTACTGGTGGGTAATGGTAGCTCTGCAGACATCATGTTTTACCCATGCTTTGATAGTTTGAATATGAAATTAGCCCAGTTGGAGCCATATTATAGGCCCCTCCTCGGTTTTACTAGCGAAAAGGTTTTTCCACTTGGGACGATTAAGTTGGACATGCTTATAGGTACATGGCCTGCTTGCCGAACAAAAAGAGTATGCCTTTTCGTAATGGATAAAAATGTCCAATCAGCCTACAACATCGTTATGGGGAGGGTAGGTCTGAAGAAGTTCAAGGAAGTACCATATACTGTACATCAATGTTTAAAGTTCTCAACTAACTTCGGAGTGGGAGTTGTGAAATGTGACCAGAAAGTAGCTCGCGAATGCTATTATTCATCTGCTGAACAGGAAGAATGAGAAGAATCCAGGAAGCAGACTACTACATATCAAGTGGATGAAACAGAAGATGCAGAGATTGAAACATTAGACCCTAGAGACAAGTCTCAGCTCGTGAAGGGACAGGTCATGGAAGCTACCGAAAATATTATTTCGGACGATGAACACCCAGAACGGACAACCCAAATTGGTGCCTCATTGGATGTATTGATTAAACAGGAACTGGTAGCATTTCTAAGGCGCAGAAAACAGACTTTTGCATGGAGTCATGAAGACATGCCAGGGATAGACCCGAGTTTCCTGTGCCATGAGCTCAATGCTAAAAAGGAAGTCAAGCCAGTGAAGCAGCGAAGAAGGGTGTTTAGCCCTGAAAAGAACCAAGATATACAGAAAGAAGTAGAGAAACTACAGAAAGCTTTTTTTATCAACGACGTCAAGTATCCTGATTGGCTAGTAAATGTGGTGATGGTAAAGAAGAAAAACAATAAGTGGAGGATGTGTGTGGACTTCACTGATCTTAATAAAGCCTGCCCAAAGGATCATTTTCCTTTGCCCCGAATCGATCAGCTGGTGGATGCTACATCAAGGAGCAGAGATCTGATATCCAAGACTGAAAAAGTTAGCACTAGCACTAATTGAAGCAAGCAGAAGGATGATGCCATACTTCCAAGCCCATACTATAATAGTGTATACTGATATGCCATTAAGACAAACTCTGCAGAAATCGGGAAGATTGATGTACTAGGCAGTAGAACTTGGTGAATATGATATAGTTTATGAGCCTAGATCGTCACTTGAGGGCAGGCAGTAGCGGATTTTATCGTAGAATTTACTCACTCTGATGCATCCGAAGTGCAGGAGTTTAATACAGACCAACTCGTGGATATTACGGGATCATCGAAGATAACACCCGACCAACTTCCATCCATGGATAAGCAAGAGAAGATAATCAACGAGCAGTGAGAAGTGTCGAGGGATGACAAAAGGAAGTATTAAATATTCCACGGAGAAACTCTGTCTGACCAAGAGTTTGATAATGAAGTACCTGTATGAAATCTATATGTGGATGGCTCTTCGTGTGCTACAGGCAGTGGAGTAGGAATAGTTTTAAACAGTCTTGATGGAATTGGCATGGAGTATGCTCTACGTTTTCAATTTAAGGCTTCCAATAATGAAGCTGAATATGAAGCTATGATAGTGGGTCTAAGTCTGGCCAAAACCATGAAGGCAGAGCAGGTCGTTGTATTCAGTGATTCATAATTAATCGTAAATTAAAATCTCGGGCTGTATGCAGCGAAGGGAGAACTAATGGTCAAGTATCATGCAAAAGCTATGGAGGTTGTCTCGAATTTTATCGCAGTTCAGTTGATCAGAATACCGAGATTGGAGATTGCAAGAGCAGACGCTCTAGCTCGGCCGGCATAAGTAACACGCACCGAGATTCGAAGAAAAATCCCAATAGAAATCCTAGTAGATCGGAGCGTAGACGAAGATTTGATGATGAAATTCATTGCCCTCGACTTGGGACCATCCTGGATGGATCCCATTAGGGCCTATATCGAAGAGGGGGTTGTGCCAACTGATAAACTCACAGCCAAGAAGCTGAAGTTTAAAGCTTCTCGTTACGCATTGACCAGTGGCATTTTATATAGAAGAGGCATTATAGCAGGACTACAGAGATGTGTCCATCCCTCCGAAGTTAAAGACTTAATTGAAGAGGTTCACGAAGGGTCTTGCGGAGCCCATGTAGCAGGTTGGACGCTTTTATAGAGAATAACAACACAGGGGTATTACTGGCCAATGATGAGAGTTGACAACGCAACTTATGCTAAGAAGTGCGAAAATGCCAACGTTTCTCTTCCATCCGAAGAACTCCCCAAGCATTGTTAACACCCATTACGTCCCCTTGGTCATTCGCCGTGTGGGGGATAGACTTGTTCGGGCCACTTCCAATAACCAAAGGGAGATTCAAATACCTTGTAGTTATTGAGGATTATTTTTTCAAATGGGTGGAAGCTTAACCTCTTATTGATATGACGTATGACAAGGTCTATTAGTTTATTTGGAAGAGTATTATTTGCAGACATGGTCTCCCACACGCATTCATTACTGACCATGGAATCTAATTTGACAACGAGGAATTCGCTGCATATTGTCATCAATCCAATGTACAGAAGATCCACTATGTGCCAGGCCATCCCCAGAGCAACGGGAAAACTGAAGTGACAAACAGAACCCTACTGAATGGTCTAAAAAAATGGTTGGATGGCATAAAGGGAAACTGGATTAACGAGCTACACTCTGTGTTGTGGGCTTATCGCACTACATCACAAACAAAAGTTGGGGAGTCTCCGTACATGTTGACGTTTGGGAGTGTGGCTGTCATACCTGCTGAATTGGGTCTATCCACACATAGGGTGCTTAATTTCAATTCTCCTGTAAGCGACTTGATGAGACGTTTAGACCTGGATATGCTCGAAAAAGTTAAGCAAGAAACAACAATCAGGAATGCAGCATACCAATAACGAACAACCTTGTTCTGCAACACAAGGGTGAAAAAGTGCGATTTGAAATAGGGGATTATGTGCTGAAGAAGGTGATCCAAAAGCATAACAAACTGGAGGCCAACTGGCATAGACCTTATAGAGTAACTGAAGTTGTTCGTCCTGGGACATACATAATTAAAACTTTGGAAGGAGAAAAAAATCAAGAATGCATGGAATGCAGAGCATCTGCGCAAGTATTATCAGTAATTAAAGTCCATATGTAATACATTTCTCTTAATATGAATAAAGTGATGTTTTACCCATATTTCCTCCTTTGTTGAATTTTCTTCGGAATATTAATGCTACACACTACACAAACACAAATTCAGTAACCACCAACTCCGATTGGTCGGCAATTCAACAACCACCAACTCCGGTTGGTCGGCAATTCAATAATCACCAACTCCGGTTGGTCAGCAATTTAATAACCATAAACTCCGGTTGGTTGGTAAATAAAAATCATACAGTGCAAAAGCATGTTTGATCACGGGTGATCTCAAGGGACACCCCAAACTAGGCAAGAAGATGGGTGACCTCCCGAGGCATCCACTGTTTAGACAACAAGGTAATCCTTGCACGATTACTACAACTAAGAAGGAACATGGGATGAAAATCATTCCATTGCTTAGGCCCAAAGAGTGACAAGTCACTACAATCAGACAACAAATGGGACAAGTTCCATTGTCTAAAAACGAAACAGGACATTTCGTCCTTCTCTCTCTCTCTCTCTCTCTATATATATATATATATATATATATATATATATATATATATATATATATATATATTCACCAACGAATAACAAAGACATTCTACAAAATATTTCCAAGGAAATGAAATTGTAAAAGAAACTAAATCTTTCTTTATTAAAACCAAGCAGATTACATACGACATGAAATTTGATTCATTACATACAAATGTCCTATTCTATGGGTTTCTTTCCCTCTGCTTTTGAAACAGGTTCCACCCCAGCTGGAGGATCATCTAATGCGTAAGGAGAGTTTATAAAGTTCATATCTCGTAGCATTCTGACATTGATTATGGATGGTCGATCAAGCAAGTGCTCTGGATGAGATATCTCAAAATTCGAATGAAGACTATAATCATCGAGATACTTAGAGATCAAAATCTGAGGAATGGCACGGGCTGGAATCCAGCTAAGGTCAAGTTTACTGGGAGGCACAGGTAAATCAATCCATAAGAAATGACCTTGCTCCAGTTTAAGAACACATAAGGCATTCAACCATCCCTTCTTATATCCTTCGTTGCTCGACTGCTGCAATCGAGCATCAAGATGATACAGAGCTTCATTATACCCAGCCATCCAAAACTCCCTGGGCTGCTTGTGAATTGATAGATCAATCTATCAAGATGCTCGTGGAGCTTTTTTTATCAAAAGATCCTTATTTCCCAATACTGAATTTTGGTTGGAGAGTTGGTCGGTGAGAACTTGCATTTTCTGAGACATTTTGACCAAGGCTTGAGTTTTAGATTTTATCTGAGTGGCTTGATTTACTAAAGTCTGGTCAGTCCTCGTCTCTTCAACACTTTTTTGAACAACTCTACCTCTACCCCTTGAGGAGGATGTCGGTTTAGCTCGTTTCAAAGTCTCCAGCTCTTCTCTCAAAGCAGCATTTTCAACCTCTAAAAAGGAATAACCCCCATCGTTGACTAGAACCAAGGCTCCCGAGGAAGAAGAGGCAACAATTTTAAGTCGTTTTATCTCCTCCTGCAGTGTAACATTTTTTTCTTCCAACATCTTGGCAATGTGCCTATGTTCTTCGACCTCATGACTTAGAACATTTTCTCTTCTATTATGAGCAGAGAGATACGTATCATAACCCCGATCAACACTCAGTTGTTGATACTTTTGCTCATAACCCTCATATAAGAGTTTACTGGATTCTTTGTACTACTGTTGAAGTTCCTCGATCGTTCCTTGAAGATCTTCAATCATTTCGTAATAAGCCACATTGTTGGGTACAACACGATCAAGTAGGCACTTCAAGTACTGGTAAGCATCAATTGCTCGTTCAGAGGCATCTGATCCATGGATGCCAATTATTTGGGCCTCTGTAAAGTCTGCATGACCAACTTTGAAATAATCATTGCATTTCTTGATCAACTCTGTATCAGTAGCTGATAAGAGTTCCATACTGGCCACAAACTAGCAAAGTGAAAATAAAAAACAAAATCAACAATGATGCGAACAGAGCAAGTAAGAGAAAAATTCAAGACGAACAACAAAAGTTCATTTTTTATTCATCACGACAAAGGAAAATACATATCAGAGTTACATCCAAGAAACAACGCAATAAAAGACCCGAACAACTTTACACATTCTCCTTATTTCCTACAACCTATTCGGACGGTTTAGATGAAGGGGTTGGTTGCTCGGAGAGCAATGGTAGTTGCTTGGTAGATGTGCTAGCTTGTTGGACTTTCTCGGAGGGTTGAATAACACCAACAACAGGGACTTGCTCTCCTATCATTATAGAAGACTCATCTGATGCAGTTTCATCTTCTTCTCCAGGAGAGGGAGGAGGGCCATGAGTATGCTCCTGGAGCAACTCAGAATTTTTAGCAAAACTTCAATTTCTTCAAAGCTGTTATCCATTTATCCCTAAAATACTTAACACTGGCACACTCCATCTGAGAAGACATAATGGCCAAGCCCTTATTCCAACCTTTGTCCCAACCAGCACTAAAAGATTTCTTAACATCAATTTTCCTTTTTGTTCTCTCCGAAGAAATATTTTCCCTAAGGAGCTCTTCGGCAGATTTCAGTCTTTCTTCTACCTCTTTCTTATGTCGTTCAACATCTTGAAGCTTGGCGACATCTTCCTCAGTAGATTTAAGCTTGACCTCAAGCTCCTTTTTATGTTGTTCAACATCATTTAATTTCTTCGCTAACTCTTTGGAGGCAGTCACAGCTTGATCTCGATTTATTTCAACAGACTGGAATTGTTTCTCCCATGCATTTTTGTCTTCCTCGTACTTCTGATGATATTCCTTCAAAGATTGAATTAATCCAGCAAAAGATTCTTTTATTCCACCCTAAGAAGTGGAAGCCCTGATGGCTTCATCTTTCTTCAAAATACTATTGAAACACGTCACGAGCTGAAAAAAAGAAAGAAGTTTAATTCAATATATGAATATAGTACTAGAGGATAAAGGACTCGGGCTAATGATACTTACTGAGGTAATATGTTGAGCAGCCAAAGTAGTAATTCTCTCACGAGAAAAGGTGCCTTCAGTACCTTAGAGTTCTGGGATAGTCCAAGATCTGATCAAGCCCATAGTAGAGCTCGGAGGAATAAGAGCTGGAACATTACCCTCAGCATTTGAAGGTTGAGAAACAGAGTCAACAGGTCTCTCAGTAGGAACTCTTTTTAATCTCCTCAGAGGAGCACTTTCAATTAAATGTGTTGTCTCTCCTTGTGAAATGGCAACATTTTTAATCGAAGGTGCTGCCTCTTTTGGAGGCACAAGAGGCTTCTTGCCAATTTCCTTAGCAGCAGTAGATTGGGGTACATCTACATTCTTTTTCCCCTCATCTGGGGCATCCTGTTTGTTCTTCTTTGGCCCTTCAGTGGCAAAGGCAGACTTGTCAAAAAATACGGGAGCTTTCCTCTTCTTCATCAGATCAGTAATAAGAGTACTTAAATCAGAAGAAGATCCTTCCACACTAGTTTCAAAAGTTGGTATCCGATCAAGATCAACCACCACAGGACGAGCAATGAAAGATGAAGTGGAGCTTCTATATCTCAATAAATATGAAGCAGACCTCACGTGCTCTCCATTGATCGACTGATGCGAACTCCATATAAGTTTCAAGTCATTTAAATTAATATCAGTTTCCCTTGGAGATTTCCTTTTACTGTCAACTGTAAAAAACAAAATTAATGTCAGTGATGCATTTCATCGAATACAAAGAAAATAAGATTTCAAAAATAAAAACAAGCTATCCCATTGCCATAAAGCGGACACCTGGGACCTTGGTACACATCATTTTCATTTAATGGGGGGTGTTGCCAATTTTTCATCACAACCCCATGATCAAAATAGTCCCTATTGGCATCGGGAAGATTGACAACTAAAGCTCCATACGAAAACATAGTTTTTAAATAGAAAGTAATGTCACTGGTAACCCATCCATAACAATACATAATTTTTGGAATTCCCAAATGAGTTCCATGAAGTTGATTCAACCTATATACGCCATTAGCTACCCTTCATGTATTTGGAGCTACTCTTGCAGGCACAATATCGAAATATTGGCAAAACTCCAAACACAGGGGATTTAGCGGGAAAGAAAAGCCACACTCAGCTACAAAAAGAATTGGGAACCAGTGTCCCTCCGCCAAAGAAAATAAATCAAAAGGACATGGAGGTTCTTCCAAAATAACCCACGAAGGGATTGAAAAGTCAGACCGAAATTTATCCAACGATTCAACAAGACAAACCATAGCGAATAAAGTAAATAAAGAAGAAGGAAGAAAATCTTACAGAAGAAAGAGAGATCGGTTAACAATGAATGATGGAAAAAATGAAGGCACAAGATATAGAGAAAATGAAGAGTTCAGAGATACAGATTTGAAAAGTAGAAGACGATAGGATTTCTGTCGCACTTAAATACTTTACCTCAGGAATAGAGAAAAGCAATGATTATAAGGGAAGACGTTTGCATTTTTGGCGGCTAAAAGAGGAAAAAGGCACAAATATCGAAGTGATCGTGAAAAATTCAAAATATTTACGAAGTTTGATATTATGCGCTCAAAAGGAATTATATACAATGAAATTTTTTCTAATCTCTGAAGACCAGTAATCTGAGCAGCTTTCAAGCAAAATGTTCCACACTCTTCTTCAACCTCAATTGTGAAACACTAGGGGCTTCTGTTGATACCAAATTTAGTCAGCAGAAGTGGACCAATCATATGAAGACACGTGTCAATCTACGTAGAAAATATAAATACTTTCAACGAACAACATACTTTCACCGAGCTACTCAGGCGTTCCGAGCTATTTAAGCGTATCGAGCAACTTAAGCGGTCCGTGCTACTTAGCGTGCAGAGCATCCAATCAAGAAAACCAAAAGACGACTACGCATTAAATGCACATTATTATTGTACATATGTCTATGTCTACTAGATAACAACGCATTACCTTTTCGAATGTATAGCCTCAATGCTATAAATACATTGTAACCTCGTCATAAGAGGGGGACTTTGGATCTCTTAGTCAACCTATCATCTAGATTCAAGGCAAACAGTCGGCAATACAACAACAGTGGACGTGGGCTATTTTTTATAGCCGAGCCACTATAAAAACCCATTGTCTTATTTAGTCATTTTTATCTATGATTAATTAATTAGATTGCATCTAGTTTTTTACATCAACAATATTTAAGATTTCATTCTCTCAAGTTAATGATCTTATGATTTAATGACAACACCCATTGTCTCGAAATAAAGATGCCACAATTTCAATTTGAATATTAATCATACACATTTCCTCTCCTATCCAACCTCGCCACTTCTATTATCCCTAGTCATATTTGTTCTAACCAACGCAACAAATTTTCCCTAAAAAATAATACAATTCTAAAAAATGTAGACACCCACCGCCTTGTGGTGCCCCAAATTCATGAACAACGATCTAGGTATAAATCAATGGATTAAATACACAGTTTACAAGACAAAATTTGTGTTTTACCTAATTTTTCAAAATAAAAGAGAATTTAAACACAAATATTTTGTTTTACCTAATTATCTACTAAAGTTTTTTAGGATAACTCCAACAAATATAAGTATTACCACTAAGAAATACACAATATGCCTAAAAAAAATTATGTGTAATCAACCTAAACCAAACTTAAAGGATGTGAATAGTTTTGAAGGCTTCATGTGTCCAATTTAGAATTTTACAAAAATTCTTTAAAATGAAAATTTATCAAAAAATAAATTAACAAAACACATTCCAATTGCCTTACAAAACTCACACAACAATGAATCAAATGGATATAGGTGTAAAAACATAATTTAGCAGGTGGAATCAAATTTTAACCTAAATTATCGGATACAAATTCAATTAGAGTGAGGTGTGTGATCAAATGTCTTCATGAGTAATAGAGACAATCGTAAACTCATATAAGACATATTTATGAGGAAAACCCCTACCTAGGGATAAAGACCTCGATGCGCTCCAATTCTCATTTATATTTGACAAATAATTTTACAAAAGACAAAAAGTACCTCTTACTCAATCTCTATCGTGTAGTTACCTATGAAACTTTAAACTCTTCTCCATAAATTTGAATCCATCAAAATATCCGTGAAATGAATGAAGAAGTCCATTATCCTCCTTGTAAGTCACGCCATGCTTCGATTTCTCTAACAAACCATAATGCCTCCTCTTATAGATCTTGGAGTGTATGGTTATAGTAATTAAAAAAATGTAAATTGAATTAACAAAGGCTAGTGTATAGATCTAAACCAAAACACTTTAAATTCCCTCTCAAAAGAATAAATCAAGTATAAATCTAAGTTTTATCAAAATAGGAGAGAACAAGTGAAATTGGAAATATAAGCAAAAACACAATGCAAATACGACCCTTGAAAGATCTTTTATATAAATTTTTGTCAAGGGATGGGTAAAATCGAGCAACCTTATCTTTGATATGATTAGCCTAGTTCTTATCGACTGGAAATACATCTTCTCATAAATATGTAATGATCGTATACATCCATCTTTGAGCCTTTTTGGGTAGTAAGGACTTATTCGGCGGCTTTGGCTTAAAGATGCTTGGATGGGCCATATATTCTACTTCAACTATTCTCTTAAGATCGGAGTCAATGGTTGAGGCTAAAGTACCTAGGAAATCTGCATGAGTATTATTTCCATGGGGAAACTGTTAGATTTGGACGTTCTTGAACTTGTCGAGTTGGTTGGGCTTCTTGATAGTTTGGTTGATAAGTTTTCTTTTATCGGGATCATGTCCTCCAGTAGTAGATAATTAATCTTGTGATATAAATTGTAGTCAGTAGCAGATAATTAATCTTGTGATGAACTCAAAAGAAGAATCATTACCAAAAACAGAACATTAATCCTACTTAACTGTAATCTTTAGTATATATAATGATCATTCAACTAGAACATAGAGGAGAGATATATATAACTGCCTGTCAAATAGTAGTTAAAAGTTGACGATGCTGAGTTTACAGTGATGGGTTTTGCAACCCAAATATGGTCCTCTTCTCTATCAGATTTTGTTGGGTTTACTCTCACAAATGAACGCATATCGGTTCTCAATTGTGGAACCTCAAAGTGCTGAATAAAAAAATCCAAATCTAAAGGCTATAGTCCAATTTAGTCTCCCGTTAGAATTCAACAGAAATATCATTAAGGTGGTCGAGTAATGGATGTCGATGATTTTATACTTCATCATTCGCCCACCGACCATAACCTTAAAATTACACCTTATGCCAATCATAAATCTATAATAAAGATACACCCAATCGAGAACCACACCGACATATATATGAAAAACTTCATCTCTTGACAAACTCGAAGATCACAAAATGGGAGGGGCGGTTTCAATTAAGAACTAGGAAGATTTTAATCGCCCAGTCTACATCATGGACAGTACCATTGAATAATTTATATGTGATTAAATTTCATTGGCAAGTGTATATTGACCCCCCCCCCCCCCCGAAACAGTAAATCAGAAGTTTGAGAGGGTGATTTGACAGAGGATATAGAGAATAAAATACCTTTCATGTGAAAATTAAACACTTCACAAGTAGTGACGAACGTTTGACTTCAACAAACTTGGTTGTTTTCTCGGTCGTAAATATAGCTACACAACTGCACATGTAGTGAAGAAATTGGTTGTTTTCTCGGTCGTAATGCATGATTTCATCCCATTCTTTCAAAGCTGGTGCAAAAAAATGAATAAAACTACAACGCATCTGAGAGATAAAAAGTGAAATCAAAATTAGAATGCCATAACTCTCATTTTTGTTCTGAACATATTTCTTGGAAAGAAAATACATGTTTGTGATGTTTTAGATTTAGGTGCAAAAATACCTATTCGTGAGATTTCTTGGTAAGAAAATAAATGGGTATATTTCAGATATGGGTGCCTTCTTGGTAAGAAAATACCTGTTCGTGAACAATAGCAAGTGTGGATAGAGATCAAGAGAAAGGATGTCTTATGATGTTGGATTTTTGTGTATGGTGAAAGGGGTGAAAAGTTGAATGTGAAAGAGTGGAGAATGCATAAAATGGAAGATCACATGTGCATATCTTATGATTAACCGCAAACATAGTTTGAAAGACAATATTTCAGATATGTCGATTATTAATATTAAGGAACAAAACTTGCGCAAATAGATGAATATGAATTATAATTGTAAAAGTTATCTGACATGGATAATTTTATCTTGTACATTTAGAGCTACCAACGTCCACGTGTTGTTTGATTGCCGGTGCTCTATTTCCTTAAATATGTGGTCATTGCAACAATGGACCTGTTTTGCACAGTTATAACAATAATGAAAAATGTTTTCAGACTGAAGAAGGTCAGTATTTATAACAACAAATATCAACATGTCGACAATTATAACCGCAAGATTCCTCTACATATGCAATTTTCATACTCCTACTCTTATGTCAATATCGCTTTTAATCATTCCACCGACCGATATGTTTTGCCCAACGATAAGGCAACTGAGATAAGGCCAATGTTAGGCTTGCCCTATACTAACTACGATATGCTTATATTTTATAGCAAGAAGTTCCCCCGTTAATAAGTGTCAAATAGGATGCATTGTTCCATTTCGTGTATATTTATATTTATGCTTTTGATCTTTTGCAGACCCATCATTCATAGGATTACCCTTGTCAATCACTTGTGGAATTTCTCTGTTATCTTATTATTCTCGTATCTTTGTTCCTTGATCACACTCATTATAGTTCGAATATTTTATACAACGACATTACCTTTAACAGTTATTGTAACAGGGAGGGATACTGACATCATTTTTTATCAATTGATAAAGTTTTAAAGTTAATCTTAATTGTATATAGTCTTTTAATTTCTTAAATATAAGACGAAGAAACCTACATCAAAGCACATATTACATTTTATAGCGAGGTAGGTTAAGGGCTACTATCCGTAGAAGCTATAGTTGCAATCTTTTCTCATCTAATATATAACACCATCAATATAAATCAAACAGCATTATAAGCCATAGTTGTAGAACTCCACACGATTCATTAAAGTTCCCAATGAATAAATCAATGTTAATCATATACAATAAACATCATACTCGATGTTGATCCACTATGACACTTCCTTTGGCAAAAAAGAATCATTAGTACGATTTAAAGTTCTCTTTTACTAAATCTAAATTTAAAGTTGATTACGACTGACTTTTGTATTTTTGTGTCTATGATTGAGGGGTTTCAGTCTCCACAGATACATGTTTGTGACATGTGGCAGGGGCAAGGACTGTTGTACCTCGGTCCTACATGGTTCATAGGAGTCAGGCCCTATAAGGCTGAAAGCAGCACGTTGATGGCTTCGACATTGGCGATGGTTGCTTTGGAGATATCTCAAGACGTTTCGACAATAAAATATTCAAACATCTTTGCAAGACTTTTATCGAATTCCTATATGATTCTGGTTTTTTATGGCATGGCAAGTGATTAATCATATAAATGATAACCTTTCATTTAACTATATTGACTACCATGCCATCAACGCATTATAAGCTATATAAATTTATCAGAGATTTTGATGCTGCTATCACATGTGAGCCTGTTAGTGGATTTAAGTTCACATCCAGTGCCTTCATATGCAGATGATTCACTAAGGGCCCGTTTGGTTGCGTAAATTATTTAATTTTATAAATTGATCAATTTGAAATGAATAGATTGTTGATGTATTAATTTTAAATGGGTTTAAATCTAATTTGTGGTGTGTTTGGAAAAGAAAAATGGAGTTATTTACTTTTTATATGTGTGTGTGTGTGTGTGTGTATAGAGAGAGAGAGAGAGAGAGAGAGAGAGAGAGTAGTATGGTGAGAGTATTTTATGGTAGTGGTGCATTTAAGATTTATGGTGTAATTATAAATTGTGCAATTTCAAGCTTTTGGTGAAATGAACTAATTTAAGTTTTTGTGAATCAACATGAATTGGTTCATTTTTGAATTTGTTCATTCTTGTAACCAAACACTAATAATAATGCAATTCATGAATGAGTCCATTTTAAATTGGCTAATTTACAATTTTGGGGACAACCAAACAGGCCCTAAGCATTTTCTTATGTTTATCTATTCCTGCAACAATGCCACATTATCACGTTCGTCTCCTATGTCATGAACACTATCTTCTCTCAATGTGTTTGTTCAATCTATTTCATCCTTTTCATCAACAAACTTTGATTGGGCATCTTTAAATGTCGATTTCAGTTCCAATAACATCATAGAAGATTCCTCATTCAGCAATGTTAATTGAATTATCAAAGAATCAAAAATTTCTAGCTCCATTATCAGTTCATTTATGACTGCATCTTTACTTTCAAAATCAATTTTGTATTGATTTAGGTCCCCTTTCGCATTCTCTTCTCTATCCTTATTTTTCAGCTCCATTTCAGTCTTTTCTTCCACACGGTTTAATTGGGCTTCTGTAAATCTGGAATTTAACACCAATATCATCAAAGAGGACTGCTCATTCGGAATTTTTAACTGCGCTATCAAAGAATATGAACTTTCTAACTCCAATCTCAATTCCTTTATAACATCATCTTTTCTTTCCAACTCAAATCTGCAGTTTTTCAGTTCCTCTTTCACATTCTCTTCTTTATCCTTGTTTTTAATTTCCATTTCACCTTTTTTCACCAACAAGCTTTAATTGGGCCTTCAACACCAATAACATCAAATAAGACTCCTCATTCTTTAAGGCTAAGTCCGTTATCAAATAATATTAACCTTCCAACTCCATTTTGAGTTCCTTTAAAGATGCCTCTTTACTCTCTAACTGAAATCTGTATCGATTAAAGTCCTCGTTCACACTGTCCAATTGAGAACTCCACTTTGCTTATTTTTCTTTGAAATGCTTTGAATAATTCCCATGAATCTGCTCAAGCTTTTTAGCTTCTTTTGAATCTTTGACATTGAATATTGGCTTCCTGCTTGATGAATCTGCTCTTCTTGTAACTCCTCGAGGGAAAATTTCAGCTCTTGATTCTCTTGCTCCAGCTTCTTTACTTTATAATCCATTTCCTTGTAAAGTGTCTCCTTTGAGTATTAGAACTCTAATGATTAAGGACAATAATGTTGATCTGTCTTCATTAAGGTGAGACGACAGGGGTGTATAATTATAAACCGCAACATTGATTGAAAAATAAATTAATATATCAAAATCATTTAGAAAAAATAAATTCAACTGATTGTATATGAGACCAGAGAGGAGAAAAGCAGGTGCCGTTTAAAAAAAAGATTCATTTAGAAAATATAAACCAAGTTATACAAAGATGAACCCCCCAAAAAATTAAACCTGAATCTCCAGTTTGGTCTCCGGTTGTGCATCTGGCCATCAATAGATTGAG
The DNA here is from genome assembly GCA_949130495.1 of Sambucus nigra. Lineage (NCBI taxonomy): Eukaryota > Viridiplantae > Streptophyta > Magnoliopsida > Dipsacales > Adoxaceae > Sambucus > Sambucus nigra. Next base: position 722,056,550 of record OX422210.1, read on the forward strand.
AGAGAGAGGGAGAAGTAAGAATATAAATATTGAACTATTATCGTTCCATCGGTGTCATTTGATTTCATATAACTCTTTCAACTTTGATAGTGTGTTTACTCAACTATAAAAAAATATAGTAACGTTGAGGTAGTTCCAATGCTAGCAATAGGGTAAGTATAAAGCAAGGAAGACTGATTGTTCATGTGAAAGGGAAACAGCTATCTTTGGCCATTATCATCTCCCTTACAAATGAATCGAATGAGATGCTCCTAGTGAAGGGGTAAGCAAGGAAGGAGATGAGCTCTGATAGGCATAGGCGTCTGTGTTTTAAACTATTTCAAAGATTTAGGTTGTTGATGTTATTTTATAGGGAAGAATGCACCGATCAATAAATGAAGAAAATAAGATGACCGATTAATTAGGCAGAAACAATAGCATGCAATTTCAAAGTTGTTTAACACTTTTCATAGGTTAGGAGATCATCCTAAGTTTTAATATTTGGGGTTAGAATGAAAGGAAAATCCAATTAGCTTACTCGTCTCTAAACTTTGTACTGATTGTATTTATATAAACTTTAGTTGCTTTTGTTGCCGAAAGAGAAAGATTCCCCGTGCAACAAATTTTTGAGAAAGATCCCCTATGTTTCTTTGACATCTTTTATCGTTTTATGGTTACTTATCCTGCAGAATCTGGAGATCTTCTCTATAAAATTTACATCCCCCTAATTTAAATAAGGCTATGAATAGACTTAAACAAAGAATAAAATACACTATTAAAACATGGAATTCAACGTCTAATATCTCAAAACTCGTTGAAGGGTAATTGTAATTTACCCACAAATAAATTAATAAAACATCACATGTAGTTACAAAATTGAGTAAATAACTTAAAAAATATTGAGTGAAACAGTCACCGTATCCCTTTGATTACCTAATATGACCTAACAATATAAATTGACCATGGAAATTAAAATCATTTTGGATTTAGTTAGACCAAGAAAAGTTAAAAGCGACACAAATTAATATAAAATTATCAATTAATGGTGGACCCTTATTAGATGCCGCATCATAACAGGTTAACCACTCTAACCCTAGACATTTGAGTCACATGAATCGACACGACATGACGCCGATTTAACATAACGCGAACTATATACAAAATAGACATGCAACAGATTAATCACCGAAAACGCTACTCCATTAGATAGTCATAGAAAAAAATGCCTCGCAATAACATCATTCAACCCGAAACGAGCAGAAAATATGGTCTTCTAATTCTCTTAACATAGCACTTCTAACAGAGTTCTTGGTAATGCATGTTTTGGACATTTTCCCAGACTTTTTTATTTATTTAGGACGTAAGAAACTACTCAAAACAACTACACCCTTAAGGTATGCTTGGTTCGCCATATTTTTCATGATAAACATGAATCTCAATCAATGCGTTTACCTTTATAAACACATCTTTTAACACAATTATATGAATGCACATGAAATGTCAAATTTTCATTTTTCAAAACTATTTTATGAAAAATATAATTTGTTATTTGGCACATTTCATCAAACAATGATTAGGCACTATTTTTATATGGGAATTACTTATGTGGGCACTATTTATATAGGGGAAATACTTATGTCTTCTCAAATAATGATACACCAAATTACAACCATAACATGAAATCAGCTTATGTTCTTCAACAAATCTTTAAGCATTTCAACACACACACACACATATATATATATATATATATAGATATATATAGATAGAGAGAGATGTATAAATGGAAAACTTCCTTCATTTTATGAATGTTGAATCTGAATGAAAATGTAACACATTTAAATGGAGAGAGTAAGAAATGGTAAAATTACTTGATCAGATTCTCTTCTGCAACACGATTTTCTTCAACAAATTTGGAGATTCCAGCAGAGGTTGCTTCACAAATTTGGGCCAATACCAATGATTTCCATGAACATAAATAGATGTCCTTAATGCATTTACATTTTCCATTATCAACTATGCTGCTGTACACTCTTTATTGCTACAAAATAATAATCGATGTAATGGAATAAATTTTAGTACTGAATGGGCATTTAGAGCTGAATGCTAATGGCCGATTGGAGTTGAAGGGTCGATTGAAGTTGCAACCCATTGGAGTAGAAGGTTCATGTGAATCTGTAATGACCATATGAGACCCAATTCATGTGCATCTGACGTGGATATGTTGATTGAAGATGGCGTATGACGTGGAGTGTTTTGTTGATGCGGAGTCTTAAATTCTTGTAAAGCACTTTATAATAGTATAGAGATAATTTAAATTAATTAACTCGGGCACCCACACACCCTTTACCCGTGTTTAACAGCACAAAAGTTATCCGATTATACTAGCCGTAAATCATAATATAACTTCCAAACCGTAATCATATCACATACATGAATAATAACCTAGGTACATCTCCCCACTTCTAACATTGCGCTGAGTTTCATACATAAGACGTCTCGCAAAGCGAAATCCAAAAAAGGAACCCCCCTGATACACTACTACCTAACATTTTCGATTGGTGAGATTCGTTAGGTCCTCAGTCCACAACACGCACCCCCAAATACATGTCTCTTAACACAAAAGCATGCATGCCCAGTCTTATCCTACAAAAGACAATAAAAATACCGCGCCCTTTCTATCACTAGTTCTTACGCAAAATAAACCCCGGGCTATCTTTCTTCGCTTGAAAATAAACCTAACCGCCCTGAATCACCTCAGTAGACATCCCTACTTACTGGGATAAAATATAATAACACAAGACATTCTTATGTGTCTATCATACCACACAATACAATATATACACACACATATATATAGGCTAGACTCCCGTTAGGTGACACCTAGCCGAAGTCATCCATATCCTTGTACCGCGAACACCAAAACTTACTATCACTATCCACAATAGTTCAAATCCATCGCTAACCAGCCGAAACTTGGTAAATCATCTACCCTATTCCCTTAATTCTCCAAAGTAGTAACCCCTCATATAGTTCAAACCTCTTCTCAGTGTACGCCCCCACTCTCTCGTTGTTAACACCAGAGAACTCCTCTACCCCACAAAATTTTTATATGTATAGTATGGCTGCTATAGCTAGCTCACCCACTAAATCTGACTTACATGCGAACTCCAGTGAAAAGAAATTTTTATATTGTGACACTCTCACTGTCACCCAAAACATACCCTATGCTCAGGATAAAAAGAAAGTTACCTCCATACTCTAGCTGCATTTGCTGATCCTCGGGTTCCTGGTTAAAATTTTCTCATCTGAACTGGCCCAGAAACTGCTATAATGGTTGTACATCCAGAACCCCATCCTATAGTTTCCCCCTGCCTCGCTTAGGTCAATCTCTCTTCATGCGTCCTGCTTCCCCACAAACGAAACACTTCCAAATAAATTCACCCTGCCAATGATCTTGTCCTTGCTAGCCTTGCCAGAAGTCCTGGCCATCTTGTCGATAGCCCCCAGATCAAATCGCTTGGCCTGATTCCTTTGTCAGGAATCCTGCACCCGATGTCCCTTATCTGCTGCTGGGATACCCACTCGCACTACCCCCTCCTGCTTTACCTGGTTGACTTAGTTTGGCTCCCCTCTTGCTTCCCTTCATCTGGAGGCGATGATCCTGGCAGTGTAAGAGTGTTGTATTAATGACGTCTGTATAAGCTGCAAATGTGGGATTACTAATCAAATGTTTCCCGATCCTCTAGGATAACCTATCCATGAACTTCATCTTCTTTCTTTCTTCATTGTTTACCTCATTCCGTATAAAATTTGCTAAACAAGTGAATTTTTCCTCGTACTCGACCACTGAACGTTCCCCCTGAGTCACCTCACTAAATTTCCTCATCATCTCGGCTTGAACTACTGGAGGAAAATACTTGAGGTCAAATTGCACATAAAACTCGACAATAGTCATTGTGTCCCTTTCCTTAACTGTGGTAATCGACTCCCACCACTGTAGTGTTGCCCCTTTGAACCTAAAAGTGGCTAGCATCTGCTTCTGTACCCTGCCATAATCTACCATGCATAGGTGACATTGTATATCTCTACTCCACTGGCATGCCTCAATCACATTTGAGCTCCCCTGAAACTCTGGTGAATGGCCCTTCTGAAAAGTTTCCCTAACCCTTTGCCACTTTGACGGCCCCGGGTGGGCTAAAACATCTAGCGCCACTTACGGCTATGGTTGATGCTGAGGAAAATGGGCTGCCATAGATGCTATAGCTGTATTAACCACCTGGGCCACCACTTCTGCCATCTGTGTTACCGTCACTAACCTTACTAGGGCCTGTGGCTGTGGCACCTCTAGTTCCTGCTAAACCTCCATCTCCTCATCCATGGCTCAATGCTCGCTCTCTCCTAGGAGGCATCCGAAATGAGATTCGAATTGTATAAGTTCACCATCAAATTTAAAGTAATTGGCAGAAGAACGTAAATGCCCGCACGTAAAAGAATATAACAATCCTATCATAAAGCTCTACTTCAAAGAACGCAAATGTTGAAACGTGAAAAGCTGCACAGATCCTAAGGACACTAGAACCTCATGCTCTGATACCATCTATGACACCCCGCCTAGTAAAATATCGGGTGATCAGTCCCATATCAAATTAAACATGAATCTCATTTGGTTCATTCTTAGCATGTGACACCCGCCTAATTAAATTTCGGGTGATCAGTCCTTTAATAAATTAAATCAAAGTGTCCGGTTGGTTCATTCTTAGCATCACTGTCGAAAAATAATTTTCTTTATTATAAACACCCTAAAATAATTAAGCTAAGTGTCAAAACATTTTCCCAATTAATTGTATTCCACTAAATCGGTAATAAATTTCAAATTTTAAAACTTAAGCTAACTGCATTCCATCAGAATAAAATAAATACTGAATATGAATTAAATACTGAAATAATTACGACTGGATAAAACATTCCAGTTCAAAGTCTCAACCAAAAGTATAATAATACTCCATCCAACAGTAAAAGAAAGGCTAATAAGAAAAATACAATCTCTGAAATAACTATGTTGGAAACGCGCGACACATGCCCTAAATGAAATGTCTGAACTAGGAACGAGATGCAAAGATAGAAGCGTCTAAACTCAATAACCTACAACTTCCACAACAGCTGCAGCTTGTCAAATGATCCACGCATCTAAGTCTGGTGGTAACCTTGTGGTTGGGCACCTTGTATAATATATATATAGCAAAATATAAAAGAATAGCAAGAAACGTGTCAGAGCTCGAGTTGTAAAAACCTTTATTTTAGCAAGTATTTAAAACTGCATTAATGCAATGATTATGTGCATATTAGTTCCGAACTCCCAAATGAGATCCTCACCCCTCCACTAATGTGCACACCTACCCTACGTCTACCCTAACCTAGTCATCTATAATATTTCCAACTAGGTCATAGACATATACTAGTAATTGTAACTCGTAGAAGGACCCGTATCGCCCATACAATATGTTATTAAACACCTTACTCCAATTAGCCATATTTTATATTCACTGTTCTGGTAGTAAGTCTTGTATCCCTTTAAGTTACTTTGTTTACCAACATTTAAATATTTGCTAATTTCACACATTGGGATTATTCACCAATATATATATATATATATATACATAGTCACATCATCCCTATACATATATATACAAATTATGTTCCCCTTGGATAAGACCACTTGGCGCAAAGTATACTCTGCTATCGAGTCCCGGTGCATCGCTCGCTGCATAAAGGACAACTGGCTCGGCGTCTCTCACGAATATTAAATCTCATAACAAAAATATTGGAGGCGAGCATAATCACCAGCTAAATGGGTCACGCACATACATATGCTCCCATTCAACTGTCGAAACTATCCTATGTAACAAGTAACACGTATCCAAGTTCATATACTCTGGGTACAAGTCAAATAACCCCCCATTGGGTCACCCAGGATAAGTCTGTCCACTGCACGAAACCTCCTCCCGATAGCAAGCAGCGTAGGTATGCTATACACACAATAATAATAAATAATTATTTATAATAATAGGAATTCCCACATCCTATTAAAATTTATAGGCCTTCACCCAATTCTATTTTATACTTTCCATACATGTTATTCTCTCATAGCTACATATAGTATAATTATTCTGATTACTACCTCTCTCGTAATCCCCAAAGTTATCACATTATCCAAAATACTTAAGGTATTTAACTACAATTACATCAAAACTCTACACTACGCTAATAATAATCAACTGACAGTTTTCCCCCTTCAGATGACTGTGTAACACGATTTGGGTAAAATATGAAATTCTGGATTTTTCTAGGAGGTGTCGTTCGAACCAGAATTGAACTCTTTTGAATGAGTAAGCAGGTCATTCGAACGACTCTGCATCTCGTTTGAACAATAAGCCATCTCGTTCAAACGAGATGTCATCTTCCCCATTCTGAACACTGTTGCGTTTTCCGACCTTTTTTAATTTAATTAATCCAACAATAATAATGTAGGAACCCCCGGGTTTTAATAATGGAAAATTAAAATGTAATTTCCTTTCTAATAAATGCGGAAGCGTTGAGATGGTTTTAACTTTCAAAAATAACAACAAGTTTTAATTTCTCAAAACAAATTAAAACATAATTCAAGTCCTAGAATTTGCCTAAGTCATAATTACTAAATTATATCCAAAGTTAGGCGAAACCAATTTTAGTACATGACTTGAATAAACCAAATTTACCCAATATATAATTTAAGTCCCAAATTAAATATAGTGTGATAATAAATCAAATTTTATCTTGAATTAATTCTAAGCATGCGTTCTAAATTATGATGCAAGATAAAATAAACAATGTCACACTACGCCGAGATGTACGAGGAAAAACCCAAGACGGGAAACAACCTCGGACGGCCCTAGCCACAAGTCCACTAGATACGGAATTACAATTACAAGACAGGTAGACTTACAACGACTGACTCGATCCCTCTCAAGCCTCGACGCTCCTCCTCGTAGAAACCTCTTCCTAGAGGACAACCTCGGAACACCACCGCGGTCTCGGAATCCACCGATGGGACTTTATATGGTCACCGTCTCCCAAGCATGGAGCCTTTCTCCGTGTGGGTAGAATCTCAACAAAAGTCTTCTTTGTGATGGGGTGTAGACGCAAACCCGAAACGTCTCTTGAATTCGGTAGAGAAAACCGGTGCCAAAAACTCCAAGCAATTGATATAGATATAGAAACTTGGATAAACAATTATTGGGTGTAAACTAGAGTGTTATGAATTTTTCATGAAAAAATTAACACTCAAAACTTGAACATTTTCCTAAACTAATTTTGCTCTCAAATTCTCTTTTGGAGATAAACAAATGTTGGAAAAGTTGTCTTGGAAAATGTGTTTCCCACACATAATAATGTATGAAAAAAGTTGGTTGAAAACCAAGTGGAAGAGTGGGGAAAAACTGCAAAAAACTGCCAAATAACTGTTCCCGCTGGAAGTTCGTTCGAACGAACGTGATTCTCGTTCGAACGAGACTTCTAACGAGTGACCAGCCTGGGCTCGTTAGAAGTTCGTTAGATACCTCGTTAGAACGAACATTCGTTCGAACGACATATCGAACGACTGTCCAGTTAGGGTCGTTGGCAAAACTCATTCGAACGAACCTGGTTCGAACGACAAAACTCGTTAGAACGAAACTGGTTCGAACGACAAAACTCGTTCGAACGAAATCTGGTTCAAACGAAAAAACTCGTTCGAATGACATTTCTAACGAACGACCAGAAAGATTAAAAAATTCGATTTTTGCCCAGAAACTTTTATATACTTATTTTAAAGTTCTTAATTGATTCTTTCTGAAAATAAAATGCAGTATTTATTTCACCTAACACCCAATACAAATTGTTCCAAGCTCCTATATACATATAATTACATTCATACCTTGGGAGCATGGAACCTTAGTTGATGACGTAGAAACGAGGCACGCAAACCGGCATTTTGATGAAGCTTTAAATTCTTTGCCGCTACGTCTTCAACATACACTTCATAGGCTTGAGACTATTACAATAAATACTATCCTATGAATAAATGTTTTTGTCCGGAATTGAGCCAAAACTATATATGGACTCAATTGGAAATTTGTGTCCTTACAAATCTCCCCCTTTGGCTATTCCGGGACAAAAACCAAACAAAAATCCTAAAGGCCCGTCAAGCTCTACTAGACTCAAAACATAACCCGCCCAATCTTGACTCAACCCAAGGATCAAACGCTTTGCCATAGAAAGATGCCGCTTTAGAATAATTCCTGCACACTTAAGCAAACTCATCAAATGCATAGGGAATATCAAAATATTAAATGCAATTAATTAATTACTCCCCCTAAATTAATTCTCCCTTTAAACACATGACCTACTTAGAAAGACGTCTCCCCCTAAGATAAATCTCCCCCAAACGAAGATACGATAGGATTAGATACCATTTCTCCCCCTAACATCATTCTCCCCCTTTTTGTTCGGGAATAGGCAAAGGATAAAGAACTAATAGACAGCATGTGAAAGCTTAAAGTGATAAGACATGAAAGCATATGGGCAATTAAAGCAAGGCAAAGACAAACAGATATCATATATATATATATATATACTTTAAATATACCAATAAGTACATGCATATATAAATAGATATAAACACACACATGACACAAAATACAATAAGTTTGCACACTCGTATGGCAAAAATGTGTCATATGGAAACGGAAGTGTAGGGGTGTGAACTAGCAACAATTAAATTTAGACCCAAACACTTAAGAAACGTTCACGGAGTTCTCATTTGATTGCAAACTTTATCACATTTAAATATATCCTCATGTGACAATATAAAGATTGAACTCAATGAACAAACATACACAATGCATACAAGCCTAGCATGATGATGATTCTACAAACCAAATAGAGTCATGACATTAAAGACAACTAGGATAAACGGACATTGTGCAAACCGTTGATATACCATCCAATTCTCCCTCAATGAGCATATATATTCTTTTGTTTTTGAATGAATATATCATACAAACATAGGCCTTGGCAATTGCTTTTTGTTTAATGCCAAATATTCTGTTTTTAGGCCTTTGGATCACGTATTTCTTTTAGATCCAATCAACGGTGGCTTACTATCGCAAAGGATTTAATCCATCCTTTCGGAGCCCTTCCCCGTGCATATATTAATTTATCATGTTTTCAGTTTTTCACACAAATCTCACATGCAACGGATTTTGACATGCACTAGTCCTCCTAGGTCATAGATATGTAGATGACTAGATTGATATGATAACACCTCAAAAATCTCAAATATAACATGTGACATTAAGATTTCAAAAGAGCTCGTGCATGTGTGAATAGAGGCATATAGAAATAGAATCCATTTAAACAATACAAAATCCAACTACTCCATATAAAACATGGTAAAGAACATTTTAAGGATTGAAAATCTAAACCAAAAGTTCTAGCCACATGGAAGCGTAAACGATAGGATTCAAACACAAATATATGCCACATAAAGTGTGTTAAACAAAAATACACACAAAACAAAATCTTTTTGAGTTTTTAACATTTTTAATCAAAAATATATATTTACTCAAAAGGACAAACAAAAATCATTTGTATTTTTCATTAAGCTTAAATGAAATAAATAAAACACAAATGATAAACAAAAATCTTTTTATATTATGCAGTCGATTCAAACACAAAATATAATACAAAAAGATAAACAAGTCATAATTTCTAGCATGTGATATGAAGTAAGGCAATGACTAGAGAATGACTAAACAAGCATACATTTAGCATATGAATATAGCATGAAGTACAAACGCTAAAGTATGCAAATACTAACACATTCATCCATTAGATTTAGCAAGGGAGGAAGGATGTGAAAGTAAATGAGAATCAAAATCCCTATTTTGTAAGGCAACCAAGTCGGATTTCCTAACCCAAATTAATGAAGAATTACTATCTTGGGGTGTAGGAACGTTAGCTATCGTGGTTACTTTACTATGGGATTTTCTAGGAATTCGTTTAAGATCTAAACAAAATTTCCTAAGATGACCTTGTCGACCACAATGTGTACAAGTGAGAACATGTCGAAAAGATTTATCTAAGGAGTGATCATTAAATGCATTCCTAGAAGATTCTCCTAAAACATTGGTTTTGACTTTAGGGTTAACATCATTACAAGAATTGAAGCCTAAACCAAAAGTGTCATTTTTAATTTGGACCGTTCCTAACATTTTATCTAGTTTTTCCGAACGACACTCCAAATCAAATTTGACATTACTAGAATCTTTTAATTTATTTTCCAATTCTAAAATTTTAGATTCTAGTAAAACATTTCGCTCTTCAAAAGCAAGAAGCTGCTTTTTCAAGGATTGCATTAAACCCCTAAGACTATCTCTCTCGCCTTCTACATAGTTAAGCTTCTCTTGAAGAGTCCTCTCATGTGTCCTCAGGTCTTCTATTAAGGCACTTTGATCAATGACCTTGACACTCTCTCTTAAACTCGCTTCTAACTTCAAATTAGCTCTTTTCAATTTAATAGACTCTTTATATAATTCATGAAAAGCATTTTGAAGTTCACTCTCATCAACCTCTTCTTCATTTTCACTCTCTCTTTCTTCTTCACTCTCACTATCATCAAAAATAAGAGAATCATGTACAATGACCTTGGAAGTGGCATGTGCTATAATTTCATCATTCGATGAGTTCTCATTATCACTCACATGTCTAGCCATAAAAGCCACAAAATTTTTCTTAGTGGGGGAATCGGGCTTTTCTTCCTTATCACTATCACTAAGGGTTGCATTATATGCAGTGGGTCATTTACCCTCTTTCCTTAGTTTAGTGGGGCACTCATAAGCCCTATGGCCATAACCTTCACAACCAAAACATTTATTAGACTCGTCCCTATCAATATTTTCATTACTAGGTTTAGGGATCTTATCGGCTTTAGAAATCTTCTCGTTTTTATCATGTTTAGAAGATTCAAATTTCTTAAAATCATTTTTAACTTTATCTTTGTTAAATTTAAGAAATTTTCTAAATTTACGAGCAAACAAAGCCATATCTTCCGAGTCACTATCACTATCGCTCTCTACTACTTGTTTAACCTCTTTGCGGGCTTTTAAAGCAACGCCCTTTTCGATTTTCTTTTCATTTTTAGAGGGAAACATATCTAGTTCATATGTTTGTAAATCACCTACAAGCTCTTCTAATTTCGTAGAGGCTAAAGTGGGTAAAGAATTTAAAACGGTCACCTTTGGAATAAATCTATCGGGTAGGGACCTTAAAATTTTCTTTACTACACGGGCGTCAGGTATTTTCTCTCCCAAGTTAAAGGATGAATTAACAATGTCATAAAGTCTAGCATAAAATTTATCAAAAGTTTCATTTTCATCCATTTTGATAGTTTCAAATTGAGTGGTGAGGTTTTGGAGTTTTGAAGCTTTAACGACACTAGTTCCTTCATGAGTTAATTGTAAAATATCCCAAGCTTCTTTAGGGGTTTCACACGTCATAATACGTCGGAATTCATCCGGTGTGACAGCGCTAAATAAGGCATTTAAACCACGGGGATTAAAATTTGCAAGCTTAAACTCATTTTCGGTCCATCTATCGATGGGTTTGGGAACACGTTCATTTTCAATTAGATGAGTTGGTGGGGAGTACCCGGTAACAACAGACATCCAAACACGTTCATCGATAGATTTAAGTGCCGATTTCATTCGCGCTTTCCAATACGCGTAGTTAGAACCATCAAAAATAGGAAATTTTGAAAATGGGGAAAAATCCATTTTAGCCAAAAATTAAAGAATCTTAACGAAATAATTTATCGTTTTTGGCTCTGATACCAATTTGTAGGAACCCCCGGGTTTTAATAATGGCGAATTAAAATGTAATTTCCTTTCTAATAAATGCGGAAGCGTTGAGATGGTTTTAACTTTCAAAAATAACAACAAGTTTTAATTTCTCAAAACAAATTAAAACATAATTCAAGTCCTAGAATTTGCCTAAGTCATAATTACCAAATTATATCCAAAGTTAGGCGAAACCAATTTTAGTACATGACTTGAATAAACCAAATTTACCCAATATATAATTTAAGTCCCAAATTAAATATAGTGTGATAATAAACCAAATTTTATCTTGAATTAATTCTAAGCATGCGTTCTAAATTATGATGCAAGATAAAATAAACAATGTCACACTACGCCGAGATGTACGAGGAAAAACCCAAGACGGGAAACAACCTCGGACGGCCCTAGCCACAAGTCCACTAGATACGGAATTACAATTACAAGACAGGTGGACTTACAACGACTGACTCGATCCCTCTCAAGCCTCGACGCTCCTCCTCGTAGAAACCTCTTCCTAGCGGACAACCTCGGAACACCACCGCGGTCTCGGAATCCACCGATGGGACTTTATATGGTCACCGTCTCCCAAGCATGGAGCCTTTCTCCGTGTGGGTAGAATCTCAACAAAAGTCTTCTTTGTGATGGGGTGTAGAAGCAAACCCGAAACGTCTCTTGAATTCGGTAGAGAAAACCGGTGCCAAAAACTCCAAGCAATTGATATAGATATAGAAACTTGGATAAACAATTATTGGGTGTAAACTAGAGTGTTTATGAATTTTTCATGAAAAAATTAACACTCAAAACTTGAACATTTTCCTAAACTAATTTTGCTCTCAAATTCTCTTTTGGAGATAAAAAAATGTTGGAAAAGTTGTATTGGAAAATGTGTTTCCCGCACATAATAATGTATGAAAAAAGTTGGTTGAAAACCAAGTGGAAGAGTGGGGAAAAACTGCAAAAAACTGCCAAATAACTGTTCCCGCTGGAAGTTCGTTCGAACGAACGTGATTCTCGTTCGAACGAGACTTCTAATGAGTGACCAGCCTGGGCTCGTTAGAAGTTCGTTAGATACCTCGTTAGAACGAACATTCGTTCGAACGACATATCGAACGACTGTCCAGTTAGGGTCGTTGGCAAAACTCGTTCGAACGAACCTGGTTCGAACGACAAAACTCGTTCGAACGAAACTGGTTCGAACCACAAAACTCGTTCGAACGAAATCTGGTTCAAACGAAAAAACTCGTTCGAACGACATTTCTAACGAACGACCAGAAAGATTAAAAAATTCGATTTTTGCCCAGAAACTTTTATATACTTATTTTAAAATTCTTAATTGATTCTTTCTGAAAATAAAATGCAGTATTTATTTCACCTAACACCCAATACAAATTGTTCCAAGCTCCTATATACATATAATTACATTCATACCTTGGGAGCATGGAACCTTAGTTGATGACGTATAAACGAGGCACGCAAACCGACATTTTGATGAAGCTTTAAATTCTTTGTCGCTACGTCTTCAACATACACTTCATAGGCTTGAGACTATTACAATAAATAATATCCTATGAATAAATGTTTTTGTCCGGAATTGAGCCAAAACTATATATGGACTCAATTGGAAATTTGTGTCCTTACAAATAATTAATCCCATAATTATTTAATATAGTAACAATACGGGGTATTACATACTTCCCCCCTAATAATGAAATTTCGTCGCGAAATTCAAAAAAGAAAGCATACCTGGTAAGAATAAGTCTGGATATTTCTTGCGCATATCCTCCTCTCGCTCCCATGTAGACTCCTACACATTATGATGCTCCCACTGAACCCTCACCAGTGGAACTACCTTTGACCTCAGTTTTCCCTCACTATGGTCTAGGATAGCCATAGGCCTCTTCTCATATGAACTGTTGGGCGGTAAATCAATCTACTCAATCGCAATGTGGGTGTGGGCCAACTCATCCCTAGGAAACCACCTTAACGACAAGATGTGGAAAACATCGTGAATACGGTGCAGGTGCTTCAACAACCCAAGCTTATATGCCATCGGTCAGATACTCTTAATAATGAAAAATGGTCCTACATATCTCGGAGCCAATTTTCCCCTTTTCCCGAACCTCATCACCCCTTTCATAGGACACCCTCACAGTAATACTTAATCCCCCACGTTAAACTCCCTGAAGAACCGCTTTGCATTGGTTTAGATTTTCTGCCTGTCCTGGGATACTCGAATACGATTCCTTATCATCTCAATCCTGGATGACGTTTCTAAAATTACTTCTGGCCTGAGTAACTTGTTGTCCCCCACCTCCAGCCAATAAGTATGAGAACGATAAGGTATGTAGTACAATGCCTCAAATGGGACCATGCCGATCGTGAACTGATAGGAGTTATTATAAGCGCACTCCAACAGTGGAAGATACGTCTACCAACCACTCCAAAGTCAATGACACACATGCGCAACATGTCCTCTAGCATCTGATTAGTACACTCAGTCTTCCCATCTGTCTGTGGGTGATAAGTCGTACTCAACCGCAGTTCAGTGCCCATAGCCTCCTGAAAGCTCTCCTAGAAGCGTGATACAAAAGTCTTGTCTCTGTCAGAAATAATGTTCACGGGCACCCCATGCAACCTTAGTATCTCGGCAATGAATATCTGGGCATACTGACCCGTAGTATAGTCCGTTCGCACCGGTATAAAATGAGCTACCTTGTTGAACCAATCCACCACCACCCATATAGAATCGTGAATCCATGAGATTGTGTCATCACTACATGGCATAAATCCTCTCCTTTCGGGACCACTAACCTCCCATTAAACCGTAATCCCCCATCTAAGCTCACTGAGTAGGACTGTGTGTCCTCTGCTAGAAGCCGTACAATCTGATCCAGACAAAATGAATCCGTGGCCTGGGCCTGGATCACTCTCGTAACAATTTTTGGAGTGATAGTCATAACGGACATAAAGGATCGGGCCACTGCCTCCAGGTGTCCCAATAATTTCCACTTCATCTTCCAGACTTCTTTCGCCTCACCTACCGATTTACGACTCAACGCATTAGCAACTACATTAGCCTTCCCCGAATGGTACTGTATCTCGAATTGGTAATCTTTCACAAACTCTAGCCACCTGCGCTGACGCATGTTCAACTCCCGCTGAGTGAACAAGTATTGCAGCGACTTGTGGTCTATGAACAGGCGAAATTTCTCCCCAAGAAAGTAGTGTATCCCGATCCGCAAGGCAAACACGACTGCTGCTAACTCCAAGTCGTGCGTGGGGTAATTTCTTTCGTGAGGCTTAACCTTGCAGGAGGCATAAGCTATAGCTTGTTCCTCCTACTGAAGTACTCCACCAAGTCCCTGTAGGGAAGCATCGGTATACACTAGGTACTCCACTCCTGGCCTGGGTAAAGTAAGAACCGACACTGAAGTCAACTTATCTTTTATCTCATCGAAAGCTAACTGACAAATGTCGCCTCATATGTACGGCACTCCCTTACATGTCAAATTCGTCAATGGCCCTTCAATATTTGAGAACCCATGGATAAACCGCCTATAATACCCGGATAACCGCAAGAAGTTACACACCTCGGTCGATGTCATGAGCTATCCCCGCTCCCTCACCGTCGACACTTTGCTCGGGTCCACTGATATCCCCAATTCTGACACAACGTGCCCCAAAAAATGTACCTCCCATAACCAGAATCCGCACTTCTCATACTTTTCTCGAGTCCACGAATGTCATCTATGAAGACTATGACAAACTGATCTAAGAACTCTCTGAACACCCAGTTCATAAAGTCCATAAATACGGCTGGAGCATGGAGCATTTGTCAGTCCAAACTGCATGACTCAGACCTCATAGGACCCATACCACGTCAAGAAAGCAATCTTTGACACATCCTGCTCCCTAACCCGTAGTTAATGGTATCCCGATCTCAAATCTATCTTTGAGAAGAAATAATCTCCTCTTAATTGGTCGAATAAATCATCGATTCGGGGCAACAGATCCTTATTCCGTATCGTGACTTTGTTCAACTCTCGATAGTCCACACACAACCTTAACGGACCATCCCTCTTCTTCACAAATAGAACGGGAGTACCCCAAGGCTAGGTACTCCTACAGATGAAGCCATGTCCCTACAGCTGTTCAATCTGATCTCGTAACTCCCTCATCTCCGTTAGATCCATACGGTATGGTGCATGGGCTATCGGCCGAGTGCCCAGCATCAAATCTATAATGAAGTCTATCTCTTAACTAGGCGGTAATCCCGATATCTCCTTGAATACATAAAAAAACTCTTGAACAACAGGAATCGAGTCAAGAGTAATCACCACCTCCTTAGAGGTCTCCTCCTTTTTGTAATACAGGTGGGTGGACGATCCTCCCTCATAACGAGGCATCACAACCAGAAACATCTCCTAGCTCGGTATCACAGAAATAATAGTCCTACTAAAATAGTCTATCATGGCTCTATAAGCAGAAAGCCAATCCATACCAATAATGGTGTCATGTTCATGTATATCTAAAACTAGCATGTCCGCAGGTAAAATCAAGCTACCAAACTCTATACCTACTCCCCGACATATAAAGAAAATTAAATACCCATTTCCCAGTGGTAAGTCTATGCATGTCACTGTACTATCTGATGTGTCTAGTAACCCCGTGCCCTATGCAAAGCTAGTTTCGATAAAATAGTGTGATGCCCCAGTATCGAATAAAACACGCCCCATAGTTCTATAGATAGGAAACATACCCTCAATCACGGATGGCGCCTACTGTGTGTAATAACCCGCGTAATTTTTGGAGTATTTTCAAAATAAAGAGGAAAAATAAAGTTTTTGATAAAATTATTTGTATTACTCAAACTTGTTGGTTATTATTTTTAAAGGCGAGAATTTCAAACGGTTTCGAAAACGGAGTTAAAACGGATTTTAAAACGATTTTTAGATGTTTTTAACTCTTGGAGTTGTTTTGACTTCCAACTCTTCATTTCTTTGCCTTATTTAAAGGAGTCTTTTGGATTACAACTCTTCATTTCTTTGCATTATAAAAGGAAGTCATAGGCAAGCCTTTTAACATACTTTTGGCACAAATTTTGGTAGCAAATATATTTTATATTCCTCTTCTTTTTATATACACATTGGCCCTTGAGATTTGTGAGTTCCAACCTTAGATTAGAGGTGTTCTTGGGGCTATTTTGTTGGAGGTTCTTGGAGGAGATTTTGTAGATCTTTTGTGTTGATCTTGAGGATGTGATCATTGGTTTCTCATCATGGTTTGAGGTATGGGGTTTTACATAATATGCTGCTTAAATCTCGCGAGTGTCATTCTCTTTGAATTCTTGTTAATTGAACTCATATTTGAATTGATAAATTCATTGAAATCTGAAAAATAATTGTTGAAATTATTTTGATTCATGTGGTATCATTATATTGTTGATGAGCACGTTGTCATGAGATTTTAATATGGCACGGATGTTGAGTACCCGCCAAAATACCTATTCCCGGCTATGGCTTGATAAAGCATATGCGAATGGGGCGAGGCCTGGTGACCCATTGATGTGTTGTTGAAAAATTTATTGATAAATGCTTATGAGATTTGCATTTTGATTTGAATATTTGTACTCGTGTTGTTACGTTTTATTCATTGCTAACATATATTTGTTGAGCATCTTTCTTGTCGTATTGTGTACTTCCCCATATTTTCTTTTAGTGGCAGGTTAGCGCGGATTTTGGGGTGCTATGGAGATTGATTTTAGCAAGGATTGTTTGAAAAATATTTGTATTATTTTGATGTATAGAGCTTTGGATATTTGTAGTTTATCTTTTGTTATTGTGGGACATAGATGCTCTATACCTTGTCACTTGTGGATTTGGATTTATTTTATCGCATTAGCGCTCCGTTCGCTCTCCCCGGGCGGGCGGGGTGTTACAAATGGTATCAGAGCTTAGGTATACGGCAACCCTTGGGGCTTGGGTTTTGGGTTCATTGCGTGGATAGCAATTTTTGGATATAGAAAATTTTAGGTGATATTCGTGATAGGCATCTAAATTAGATGTGAGGAATTTATTTTTGGAGACGAAATTATTTTTGGGGATTGTTAGCCTGATTTTTTAGAGTTAGGCATTCGGCGAATTTCGAGGGCGAAATTCCATTGTTAGTGGGGAAGTGTAATAACCCGCGTAATTTTTGGGGTATTTTCAAAATAAAGAGTAAAAATAAAGTTTTTGATAAAATTATTTTTATTATTCAAACTTGCTGGTTATTATTTTTAAAGGCGAGAATTTCAAACGGTTTCAAAAACGGAGTTAAAACGGATTTTAAAATGATTTTTAAATGTTTTTAACTCTTGGAGTTGTTTTGACTTCCAACTCTTCATTTCTTTGCCTTATTTAAAAGAGTCTTTTGGATTCCAACTCTTCATTTCTTTGCATTATAAAAGGAAGTCATGGGCAAGCCTTTTAACATACTTTTGGCACAAATTTTGGCAGCAAATATATTTTATATTCCTCTTCTTTTTATATACACATTGGCCCTTGAGATTTGTGAGTTCCAACCTTAGATTAGAGGTGTTCTTGGGGCTATTTTGTTGGAGGTTCTTGGAGGAGATTTTGTAGATCTTTTGTGTTGATCTTGAGGATGTGATCATTGGTTTCTCATCATGGTTTGAGGTATGGGGTTTTACACAATATGCTCCTTAAATCTCGCGAGTGTTATTCTTTTTGAATTCTTGTTAATTGAACTCATATTTGAATTGATAAATTCATTGAAATCTGAAAAATAATTATTAAAATTATTTTGATTTATGTGGTATCATTATATTATTGATGAGCACGTTGTCATGAGATTTTAATATGGCACGGATGTTGAGTACCCGCCAAAATACCTATTCCCGGCTATGGCTTGATAAAGCATATGCGAATGGGGTGAGGCCTGGTGACCCATTGATGTGTTGTTGAAAAATTTATTGATAAATGCTTATGAGATTTGTATTTTGATTTGAATATTCGTACTCATGTTGTTACGTTTTATTCATTGCTAACATATATTTGTTGAGCATCTTTCTTGTCGTCCTGGTGGACGTTATAAACACGTCCATACTGTAACTGTCCCTGCTGTTAGTAGGTTGACGGGAAAGATGGGCCTCTGGGGCTCTTACTGGGCACCTTACTGTTGGGGAAAGTTGCCCTTATCGGGGCAATACTACTTCCTATGTCCAGTCTTGCCACAAGAGAAACACCTGCCACTGAAGTTACCTCCCCTCTACCCCTGTTCGCCTTGGCCCTGGTGGCCATTTTCGCCCCTCCACTGGCCCTGGTGGCCCTGTTGATGCCACTGTTGGCCCTGTTGATAGCCCTGCTGATAGCGATGTTGGCCCTGCTGTCCATGCTGACTAGACTTGCCCTTTTGGCCCTATCTATAACCCCTATATCCCTGCCTAGAATCACCAGATGAAAACCACTTCAGCCTGATGAACCTGCCCCTGAGTCGTTGGTGACCCACTAGTATTACCACCTCCTGTCCGGCCCTGTTGGCTGGACTCCCCAACTCGTTTTCTCCCTTGTTGATGGAAGCGATGATCTTGACAATGTAACAAAGCGTCGTTTAGCACATCAGTGAAAGTACCCAATGACAAAATCTTCCATCCATGAACATCAGAATCTTCTTCTATTCAATAGGTGCCTCATCTGTCACTATAGAAAGCAGCCTAACAAATTCCTCCTCATATTTTACCACGGTCATACCTTCCTGCTTGAGGTTCAATAGTCTCCACCTCATCTCTGTCTGCATGGCAGAAGGAAAGTATTTGTAGTTGAACCTCACCCAGAAGCTCTGAATCAAAATATTGTCCCTCTCCTCCAAGGTAGTAGTGGACTCCCACCACTGCAAGGCTGTCCCGACTAGCTTGAAGGAACAAGTATCTGTTTTTGAATATCGGTACACTCGTACATGCGAAGATGTCTCTGGATGTCTTTCTTCCATTGACTTGCTATGATAATGTCAGAACTGCCTGCGAACTCTTGGGGATGTGCCTTTTGAAAGGCATCCCTGACCCTTTCCCATAGAGTGGGAAGCTATGCTGGAACTAACACAGCAGCCTGGATATGAGGTGGGGATTACTGTACCACTGCTAAAGCTGCATTCACTATCTGAGCAACTATGGCGGAGACCTCAGCTGCATTCATCATTCCTTGAGCCTGAGTTGCTGGTTGCTCGGGCTCGACATTTTTGTTTCTCAGATCTCGTTTTGGAGGCATCTAAAATGAGAACAAATTTTATTTGTCCACAATTTAATAGAACTCAACAAAGCTAAAGACGTATATATATTCGGAATGCAACAATCCTAATAATAGGGCTCTATATCAAAGCACGCCAAGGTGGAAGCATAATAAGCCGTACAAATCCTAAGGATACTAGAACCTGATGCTCTGATACCACCTATGACACCCCACCTAATTAAATTGAGGTTGAACAGTCCTTTATTAAATTAAATCAAAGTGTCCGGTTGGTTTATTCTTGGCATCACTATCGAAAAATTCATCATTCAACATCATCAGAGTCTAAGTTAGATCTACAATCACTAGCCATGTGTCCTAATTTTCCACATATATAGCATTCAACATTACTACGATCTTTATCAAGTCTCTTGAGATTTTCAGTCTTGTGATTGTCATGTTTCCTCTCATGAGGTCTGTTATTAGAGTGGTTGGAATAATTAGGTTTGCCTTGTCTTGAAGCAATTTTTTTTTCTAAATTTAACAATTTTCTTAAATTGCTTATACATAAGTGCAATCTGATTATCCAGGTTATCTAAGTCACAATCCTCATCAGAGTCTAAGTCAAGGTCTGGTGTGGTCAATTTAGATGAGAAAACAAGATTAGATCTAGCTTATCTCTTATGGGATTAAGTCAATTGTTTCTTAAATTCTAATTCCAAATCCATAGTTCTCAATTTACTACTAAGAAGTTCAGGAATAAGATTTTTATCATCTATCTCCTCAATTGCATATCTTTTAATTTTTTTTCTAAATTTAACAATTTTCTTAAATTTCTTATACATAAGTGCAATCTGATTATCCAGGTTATCTAAGTCACAATCCTCATCAGAGTCTAAGTCAAGGTCTGGTGTGGTCAATTTAGATGAGAAAACAAGATTAGATCTAGCTTATCTCTTATGGGATTAAGTCAATTGTTTCTTAAATTCTAATTCCAAATCCATAGTTCTCAATTTACTACTAAGAAGTTCAGGAATAAGATTTTTATCATCTATCTCCTCAATTGCATATCTTTTATTATCAAATTTATGTGGAAGTGATCTCATAATTTTTGAAACAATTTCCTTTCTCTCATACACAATACCATTGGCATGTAACTTAGTCACAATATCAGTTAACCTAATACAAAAATCATCAAAGGATTCAGTCTCAGTCATAATCAGTGAATTGTATTGTTGTATAAGCATTTGTGTTTTAGCCGCTTTTACTCTAGTGTCACCTTCATGTGTAGTTACAAGAGTATCCCAAGCTTCCTTTGAAGTGGAGCAAGACGAGATCCTCTTGAACTCGTGTTCATTTATAGACATACATATAGCATTTTTGCCTTTGTTGTTACTAAGCGAGGCTTGTTTCTCTTCTTTAGTGTACTCACTGACAAGCTTTCTGATTCTCTCATTGCTTCCATCAGTGGATGGTTTTGTAGGAGGAGTATAACCATTTTCAATAGCATCCCAGGCATCATCTCCCAACGTACCTTAAATGAAAACAACCATCATTACCTTCCAGTAAGGAAAATTGGTTCCATCAAAGAGAGGGGGCCTGGACAGGTTACCTAATCTCTCAAATTTCTCGTCCATATTTTGTTTTAAAAAAATATTTCAGAAACTCAAGATCTAAAAGAATTTTTGAAAAACTAAAGCTCTGATACCAAATAAAAAATTGCCACTTAAGTCGTTTAATACAGGATTAAACTGTATATTTGGCTCTGAATAGTTTGTTGGAGAAACCCTTTAATCAAAACAAATTACTTAACACAATATGTGTAAAAATGTATGAACGAGCTATTTCAAATCTAGTATTAACCAGTTTTTAAAAACTAAAAACTTAAAATGTTTTAAACCAACACAACCTTTAGAAGGGGATGAGAAAAAGAGGAAGAATGCAAGGTAATTTTTAACGTGGTAAAACCCCACCCAATTGGGAAAACATCCACGATGACCTCTAGGTCACAAAAAAAATCCACTAAATAAGAGTAACAAGTTACAAGCTATATAACTACCAAGACACACAATCAAACCTATTATAAGTTCAGAATTTATACCAGCTCCTCTGGCATGTTCTTACTTCTCCCAAGGTTCTGATGTTGCTTTTGTTTTTCTAGCTTCAAAACTTTTACTCCCTTATTTTTACATCAACTCTAAAAGTCCAATATCTCAATACCAACACTTTTCAGTGCAATGGTGTGAAGGTGTATGTGGTGTAGTGATCTAAACTCATACATGCAACTCACACACACACTTAATTAGAGACAATATGAGAATCAAATTACATACATTTCACTCAAGATGCATGGGTTTCTAAAATAACCTTAATCAAATAAATCGGACTTTGGATCTTTCAAATAACCGCGGATCAAGAGGGAATATTACTATATAAACTAGCCAAGATCCTATACACTTTCCTTATTTGAAAATATTTACTGATTTCACAAAACGTGAAATAGTTTCGAAAGTGAAATCCCCAATCAAGATCCCAAACTAGATCTAAGTCTGAAGATTGAATAAGTTGAAATCAGAAAGGGTTTTATTGGTTTAGGGTTTAAACACAACATTTATTTTGAAAATAACCAACAAAAATAGATTTCTCGAAACAAGAAATATGATCTAACAAATAACTAAGTG
The DNA here is from genome assembly GCA_949130495.1 of Sambucus nigra. Classification (NCBI taxonomy): domain Eukaryota; kingdom Viridiplantae; phylum Streptophyta; class Magnoliopsida; order Dipsacales; family Adoxaceae; genus Sambucus; species Sambucus nigra. The sequence continues at coordinate 722,079,347 of OX422210.1, forward strand.
ATACGTATCACAATAATCAAATATCAAATTTTTATGCAAAGAAATAGCGACTTAATCAACGTGATTAAGTTGGCAAAGAGATATAAGACAGTAAAGGAAGAAGCTTCACAAATCTTGAACTAAAAACAAAAAAGAAAAATATTTTCTTGTTTTTATTTGGTTGAAGTTTGAGTTAGGGTTTGTAAAAACTCTTTGAAATCTCTCTCTCTCTCTCTCTCTCTCTCTCTCTCTCTCTCTCTCTCTCTCTTTAACTCTCAAAGGTTTAAAATGACTAAAAGTTGCAAAATTGAAGATAAAGTTCTCTTATATACTAAGTGAGGAGGATCGAGGTAAAATGAACGAACAAGATTAAATCGAAGTTCATCTAATGGTTACCAAGGCACCGCTTTTAAAAACAATTTGATTAGTTCAAAAGTAAATACGGGGATTAAGTGAAAACACATGCAGTTCGCTGATTAGAATTGATCCAATGGTCCATAGTGAGGCTTAAGTATGTGACAGGGAAAAAACACAAATCTAGCTGTTATATAAGCAACACGTGTAAGGCTGAGATGCAAAGAAAAATGCGTGTTTTTCAGTTGTTAAAAAATCAATTTACACCCACAAAATTCTCAAGCGCTTTCAGATTCTACCCAACCAACATTTAAGCCTTTAAAACAAATTATAATTCAGCCCCAAACGGTTTTTAAGCCATTGTTTTTAATTTCTAAAAATCATTTTAAAATCTTAGAAATTATTTAAAAATTCCCCAAAAAATAGAAAAAAATTATTTTAAGGGAAATTAACTCACACACAACCAATTAAAATAAGAAATAATGTATGTATGCAATCATAGTGTATGGTGTTGGTAAGCTACCTTTAAGAACTTAGAGAGGTATCATGTAGAGTCTGAGGTTCTTTGGTAACAAGGGATGGGACTTAAAATTTTGTCACAATTTTCAAACTAGATGAGTGCCTATATAGTATAGACTTAAGTAAGTCAAACATATAGGGTGCTTCAATCTCCCCCTTTGGAAATATGAGACAAAATCTCCTTTGAGTCACCGAGGACTCGTAGGGATACAATTATACAAAATTTTCTATCTACCCAATATCCTAGAAAAGAAAAGTACATAACTCAACTAATTACAGACCAATAGCGTGAAAAAATCAGATGTACAAGACGGTATTGATTCATGTAGATAAACATTAAGATCAAGCTTTTTAAAGACGTATACAAATAAAGTATCCAAATAAGACTCAAAATTCTCCCCAATTTTCTCTCAAATGGACAAAGGGTAAAGAAAAACAGTCATAAATCATCATTCTGCAAAAATCATAGCAATTAATTTGCTTAAGGATTCAAAGCGAACATTATCTAATGATTTAATGAATAAATCAGCTAATTGTAATTCAGTAGGCAGATAGTTAATTTCCAACTCTTTAGATTCAACTAACTCACGTATAAAATGATAACGAATTTTAATATGTTTAGTACGAGAGTGTTGGACTGGATTTTTTGAAATATTAATCGCGCTTTGATTGTCACAGTAAAGATGTAACTTAGTTTCCTTAATACCATAATCTGAAAGCATTTGTTTTAACCAATGTAATTGCGAACAACAACTTCCTGCAACAATATATTCAGATTCATCAGTTGATAGAGAAATACAGTTTTTCTTTTTACTATTCCAACCTACCAAAATGTTACCAATGTAGTAACATGTACCTGAGGTACTCTTACAATCGTCGGAACAATCGGCCCAATTAGCATCGGTGTAACATATTATAGTGCTAGTAGTGTCACTAGTGTACCATATTCCTAAGTTTAGAATGCCTTTAATGTATTTAATGATTCTTTTAACACATAATAAGTGACTCTCCTTAGGATTGTTTTGATATCGGGCACACACACAAACATCATACATAATATCAGGATGCGAGGTTGTAAGGTATAATAAACTTCCTATCATGCTACGATATAAGGTTCAATCAATTGGTTTTCCATTTTCATCTTTAGTAAGTTTGATAAAGGTACTCATAGGAGTCCTAGCTTCCTTAGCAGTTTCTAATCCAAACTTTTTGACGGTTTCCAAAGAGTATTTTGATTGAAAGAATGATAAGGGGTATTCACCATCCGGAAGTTTTATATCTGGATTTATATAAATATGAATCATAGGTTCTAGTGAGAACTATATTTATATATACGAGATATATTTATGTGTTATGTGCTGAGGGCTTAATGGATCTCGATGATCAACATTGTCATGTAGTAGTATATTGGGGGGATTCCTTGTTTGGATTTCGCTCCGCTAGACACCCCACGCATGAAATGTAGCGCAGTGTTGGGAATGGGGAGAAGTTTAGCCCTTAGTACTTGGATTGTGAGGTATTTTAGAAGATGGGTGAAACATATTTAGTACGGTAGGGTAGATTAACTAGGTTGTGTAAAATGTGTGCGATAGGTGTGCACTATTAGAAGAGGGGTGTGGTGTATCTCATGAGAGTGCGATACCAATTTAAATATGAGATAAATCATATTTTTAAAATATAGCATTTATGCACTTGCAAAATATTTTGAAAACTCGGGCTCTGACCCGTTTCTCTTTTTTTCCCCTCTTTATAAATATATATATATAGGTTTCCAGACATTGGGATGCCTGGATGATGATTCCTTCGAGTCAGACGCTTGCTGCAGCAGCAGTGGATGCATGCAGGTTTATTGTAGACGCCTCGATCATTGTAATCTATATAGGAGGTACTGTGGAAACATTCGGGTTGATAGCCCAATTGTATTATTTATTCTTTTACCGCCTTTTAGTGCGGCTTTCGATTTGGTTGTATTATGTTAAATCGAGTGTTCGGTTATTTTATTGCATTTCAGTTTTTACATATAAACTGCGTGGATGTTTTATTTGTATGGTTTGTTTAAAAAGATTTGTTACATAAAATTTTGACGCCAGCCTAATAGATTATTGGTAATTAAATTGGGTTTTCGACAGTGATGCTAAGAATAAACTATATGAGACTCCTATTTTAATTTGGTATAGGATTGATCACCCGGTATTTTATTAGGCGGGGTGTTACAGTTAATTCTTACGCACCTCGGGCTCTAACCCAAATTATAAATGTTTTTCTCGTGCTCCTAGATAGGGATAACTGGATTGTGCTATAGCAGTCTTGCAGTCTCATTTGCCATTCGATTTTCAGATCGGTTGGATTATAGCATAGGTGCTTTTTAGCTGTTGCTATTTTATTTATTTGAAATATTTGTAAAGGCATACCCCCGATACTTCTTAATTTTTGTCGGTTGAGGTTTTCATATTACTTGTTGGATTTATTACTTCATTATGTTGGTTTGGTTTATTTGATTAGTATCGATTTTATTACTTCCTAGACAACCTTTCCGTGAGAAAATAATTTCCTTAACGTAATGACATAGATACCAAAAGACTCCATTAGCACACTAAACCATCATTAGTTACTAAATTGTTATCAAGTGTCCAGATTCTGAGCTCCATCATCACATGGTTGAGATTAACATCTGAAACTTGAGAAGATCATATAACCTTTGGTAGTTAGTTTTCAACTTTAATTCTCATATCATAAAAATAACTTGACAATATCATATCACCTATGTTATTGGTAATTATGTTCCAGCCAACATTTCATTTCAGTTAATCTCAAGTTGTATTATGTTTCGTCTACTAACGTTGTTTGTTTCTTTGAGGGGAAAGAGTATATATGACCCGCATTCATTAGTGACGTGTGTATTAAGGATTATGGCATAGTTTTTATTTTAATTTCTACCATTTATGTCGCACAGAGATTTTCCTTAGGATATTGATAATAGTTGCCATCCATTTAGTTGTTAATATGTATCGAACATGGATTTGACTGTAAAGCATCTCATCAGGGCTGCTATCCCTTTGGACATTGCCCTGTCTTAGTTATAAATCATCATTGCCCTATTTTAGTACAAGTTTTATTGATCGCTTTTATCAAAAAATACAAATTACAACCTTAAATTAAATATGATATTTTATTAGTGTGGGCTTATATCAGTTTATTTGGTATTTTTTTGATAATTCCATGTTAAACATTGTTTTTAATACTCTAACATGAGGGTATAAGCTATGCATACTGGAAAATATTTGAAAACATAGTGGGATACACCAAGACCATCACAAGGCCAATATTGAATGTATTTTTTAGGTAATATCATTTTTATATTGACTCTTTATGTCAATTTGTTGCAGGACCTAGAAGAACTCGAGACATTAATGAAGATAAAGATCTATTTTGTACCTTTTGGTAAGTGATGAATACTAAGTTATAGTTATATGCATTAGAAATTATTTTCTTGAACATGTGCAATTTATGATTTGATCACTTTGATATCTAAATTTCTATCTTTCTATCTCATTGAAGTACTGGCAAAAGAATATGTCTAATTCATCTCACTTTTGAATTGCACTGTTATTTCACTGTTACTTTTCACCAAAACTTTCTTTCTCCCTTTCTCCTAAAAATCATTGAACTCATAAAGGCCATGTGAGGAATCATGGAAATAAAGACCAAATTTAAATTTACCTTGCATGATTTGGCTCCATATAACACTCTAATTGTACTTTATTGTTAATTTATGTATTTTTTTCTTCTTTGCTTTTGTAAACTGTATTTTGTTTTAATTGTAAATTGTATGTTGATGGTAATCGATAACAAATGTATATTTTCGGCCACTAGCTAGAACTGCTTTCTCCATCATATAATCCACTTGAAGAACCGTCACTGATAATAAAAAGTGAGCATTATCGATTCTCACTCGTACCACTTCTTTATGCTTTCTTTTTTGTTGATAATACAAGTGACTGTTTAGGCTCTCACTAATTACTTAGTTTTCTCTACCTTTATAGTCTCTTGTTGTTTATTTACATTGTGTTTGATATGTTTCTATGTACACAGTACTATGCACCATCTTGATATGTTGACTATTCATATTTGGTAAATTATTATTGTCTATACATATGCAATATAATTAATTGATGTCACTAAAAGGTTGTGGTGGAGTTGTAGTCTTCCAAATGTTTTTAAGAAACTGAAACGATAATGGGGGAAATGAGTAGGTGGTGGAAGCTACATCAAAAGTTTAGGGCTCAGGAACAAAAGATTCTCAATCCATCCAATGAAATAGAAGTAGCGAAACATTTCTTTATCTTTTTCTATTTATAATTTCTTTTTCAATCCATTTTTTATTGGTGCATTTAAAAAGAGGGGTGAATTAGAGTGTGTTTAAATTTGATTATTTGAAATTTTAAAAAAATTGTTAAGATGAGTTTGTGTTTTGTGTGGAGTTTAAATTGCATATTTAATTAATAGTTTAATTTGTTATCTAATAAATATTATGTTCACGCTCAAAAGAGTTTTATTTATTGATTTATTTTGTTGTAAGGGTCACAACAAAATACTTAAAGAAAAATGTTGTTGTAAAGAAGGTTCCATGCAGCTAAATGTTGTTGAGAATTTGTCGTTCCTTGAGAAGCTAAAGAAGAAGGGAAATGAGATGATTTTCATAGCTTTCGAGATTGACGAGTACGCTTTGGGTTAATTGAAGGAATTAGAGGGAAAGAAGTTAGTTTCCACAACAAAGGGGGTTTTATATTAGGCAAGAGTGAAGACAAGAAGAAGAGGGCTGAGACGGACAAGAATGACATGTCTATTAAGGAATTGGGTCTATTGTTATTTGAGACTGTGCTGCTCACGTCCGCCTTTAGCCGCGAGATGATTTTTTTGCAGTTTTTTGAGACTGCACTGCCTCCATTATCAATTTTTTTCTACTTAAGACTTGATTTTGTTATTGTTTGAGACTTGGTTTTGTTGTTGTTTGAGACTGCACTGCTTCCATTACAATTTTTTGTGATTCTCCTTGAGGCATGCCTCGACGCATACTTCTCGAGTGATAATTAAAATATTGCTCTACAGTGCCTTTCGGCACGAATTATATATATATATATATATATATATATATTTATATATATATATATATATATATATAGAGAGAGAGAGAGAGAGAGAGAGAGAGAGAGAGAGAGAGAGAGAGAGAGAGAGATTATAATACATCATGCTCTATACATCATCCATACATCACACCTAATTCTAGGGCCTAGAAAACTTTTTTTTTTCAAATTATATATTTTTCCATTGAAATTAACCTTCCAATAAACACATGTTCAAAAAATTAGGTCAAAATACTTTTTTAGCTATTTTTAAAAAATCCACAAAAAACTGCTCAAAACACTTTATTTATAAGGGTCTGCGCCAGCATTTTTTTGTTGATTTTTTAAAAATAGATTCAAAATGTATTTTAACCTAATTTTTATAATATGGGTTGATTGGAAGGTTAATTTAAGATATAAATAAAAAACTTGCAAAAAATGTTTTTTAGGGCCTAGAATTAGGTGTGATGTATACACTATGATGTACTATAGCCTTCCTCTCTCTCTCTCTCTCTCTCTCTCTCTCTCTCTCTCTCTCTTTATATATATATATATAAACATTAAACACATTCATTATAATTGGAGATTAATCTGTTAGTTCCAATTTATACTTTTTTATTTAAGTTTAAAGTCTCCATAAATGTGCTATGTTGCATATGTTTTGGGGCTTTCTAGAGATGATTAATACAATGTTGCATTTGTTTATTGTTAGTTTTTCTTAAATACCTGATGTAATCTTTACACATTTAACAAAAAAATTGGAAAAAATTTCAACTTTATTTGTTTTGGAAAATAGGCCCATATGAATGACATGCGTTTGTTGGGTTCTAATGGAATGTGGGTGTTTATATTTGGGTGGAATTTATTTTGGGCCGAATTCATTGTGGATATCTAATATATCTATTGTAAAAAAATTCAGGATTAGTTGCCTAATACGAGATTAGATTTAATGATGGGTTCTTTTGAGTGGTAAGAAAAAAAGAAATTTTCATATATGATGCTCAATAGGAAGGTTGTGGTCAGTGACGGATCCATGATTTTTGGTTAAAGGGGCAAAAGTTTCTAGGGGTGCCGGGGGCTCGAGGGCGGGAGGCCCCAAGACTATTTTTTGGGGTAATTTCGAGTATTATATAAATTATAGCTTTATAATGCCCAAACAACTACTCTAAATCATTATTAACAATACCTAATTCATTTCAAGAAATAAACCACGCTTAATAAATATTCACAATACTCAAATTTTAGTAGTGATAATAATTGAATTTCGCTTAATATGAAGTACGAAAATGAGTTAACTCACCTTACACCATTAAGGTTAAACCTAAGATTAATTGTGTCGTAAATTTGTGCGACACGTCACTGTATCGCATCACTTTGTGTGGCAAATCTGTGTCGATCTAACATTATTGTTTTGCCTTGAATGGAAAACTGCTTTCCACGGAAGAAGAACATAATATTGCATGAAGTAACAAAATTGATAATAAAGATGAAATTTCCCTGAATAACCTTTGTGAGTAATCCATGGCGGTTGATCTGGAATATCGGCCAGAAATGGCGGTGGATATGGAATCTCAACCAGAAATCTTAGTTGTGACTATGGAAAATGAACAAAATAAAGTGACTACACCCAAGAAAGTTCTAACCTACAAAAATGTTGTCCAAGTATCGTCAAATCTTGTAGACCTACCAATGGAGTTTTGTGTACGGACCTGGACTAATAACCCTAAAAAAACATTTTCAAATCTAAACCGGGGGAGCCACCCCAATTCGTCCTAACCAGTGTCCGCCCTTGGTTGTGGTGATTGTAGTTTGGAAAATTATCATCGTGCCTTCAAGCAGAGGCATACCCTAGTGTGTGTGTGTGTGTATATATATATATATATATGTATATATATATATATATATATATGTATATATATATATATATGTATATATATATATATATATATATATGTAGATCATGTGGTGTTTAGTTTTATGAAAAGTTCATGTGGATCCTGCAGAATTAATTAGACGCTGATTATGGCTAATCTCAATCCCTCATCCGTGGCTTGAGAAAGGATGCTAAATCAGAGCTATGGTTTGCAGTGTTAATGATTTGGTGAGATGCCAAATATTTTCCAAAGGGACTTAGATCAAAGCTTGAGGAAATGGACAATATAGTTGTTGGTAGAAATAAAACATTGGGGGTAGTGTAAGGACATTGTCCGTCACATTTAGTATGTTGTATACCGCTATAAGTTTATCAAAGAATTGGAAAGCGTACATCTACAACTGACGATCTGAATTTCAAGTCTACTTCAACAATCATACCCAACAAGGACGAATTTGGTAAATGTGTTTATGTTCCATTTACATTTTACATTAAACTGTTGGGATATTTTTATGAAAAAATAAAATATTTTTCAATTTATGAAAAATGATTTCTGAAATAATTTAATTGGTTTAAAAAAAAAAACATTTTCTCATAAATATTTTGGATAAACTTTGTTGATCTCGTAAACAGTCTTAGATTTGAGGTTTCCAAGTTTTTTAAAAGACTGAACTATTTTGGACACATGTACGTTGTCGTTCGAACGACATCATTTCTCATTCAAACGAGATTATATCTCGCTCGAACGATGTCGTGTCTCATTCGAACAAGCTATTTTAAGTTTACACTCCACCGCCTTGAAATTTATTATTTAAAGGGTGTCAGACTTCGTTATTTTCTGTGGAGAAAACACTGGTTTCAAAACTTTATTTTTTGGTTTATTCTCCATCTTTTTGAGGGTTCAAAACTTTGTTTTACAATTCACAAATTCCAGGATTTTTGTGTGAGTTGTTCTTGGAACCCAAAAGCATAGTTTTGCTGCTGAATCATAGGTGCCATGGGAAGGTACTAGGCTGACCATAGGTTCCACTTGCGGTAGGTACTGGGCTGATCGACTGCGTGTCATAGGGAGTATTGCGGTGTTCTTGGGCTGACGACTACGAATCGACACCTGCGGGTATTTCTTAAGTCAAATTGTATTTTTGCTGTAATCCGATTGTAAACCGTTACTTTGCAAATTATAGTGAAAATAAAAGGTTTTTGGCCTGTGGGGATTTTTTCCTGAATTCTGCATCGCACTTTCTTTATGTTGGTTTGACACACTCACTCACACACTTGTGGTTGGTTGTGTTTAAAAGGACTGTATTGATTTAACTCGTAAATTGACATTGGTTAAATATGTTTGTGTTTGAAACTTGCGAACCCATTTGAATCAATATCGTACACTGCATTTACAAGTTGGTATCAGAGTGGGTTGCACAATTTTATTGCGTTTAATTCTTGTTTTCCGCAAAACTTTCTGTGATATTGATTTTTGTTGAAAAATTTGTCGCAACTTTTCGATGGCACACCTATCTAATTTGATGCCCCCAGCTGTTGGCTCGAATCGGAGTTTTGATGATTTAAATCGTTTGAATTTGATGTTTGTTAAAAGAATTGAAGTTTTAGAAAAAGAAAATTCTCGTTTTAAATCCACTTTGGATCTTTTGCACACGGTTCAAAATCTAAGAGATTTTAATCATGAAAAATTTGCTTCTTTGGACCTGGACTTTAATGTTTTAAAATTTTCCAAAAATAAAAGTAATGAAAAAGTCCTTGTTTTAGAAAAGGAATTAAAGTACTTGAAAGAATCCAGCATTTGTGTTTGTGCCAAAGAGGAGAAAAATGTTTTAATCGATAAGTTTGTGGCACGTGAAGAGACTCTCAGGGAAAAGTTTGTTTTAATTAAGAGTAAGCGTGATAAACTGTTAAGTTTAATTGATAACGTGAAAAAAAAACTAATTTTGGAAGAGTCTAATTTGCTGCTTGAGTAAAAAAATTTGAAATTGAAAAATGATTTGAAAAACTCGAGTAGTTTGTGTAGTAATGGTAATGACTCATCTTTTTCACATGCTTCTAGTGTTAAAGCCAAGACCATTATTTGTTTTAGAGGGTCAATCGTTTCCAAGGATGTTAGAAAAGGTCAACCCATAGGTGTCATTCTACCCGTTTACACATGTTCATATTGTGGAAGGAAATGGCACCTAAAGTGATTTTGTTTTGATCTTCGAAGAGGTCCTATGAAGTTTAAGTCTAGTGTTCCCATGTTTTCTTCAATTCCTACACGTACTTTCACATATATTTGGGTTAGGAAATCAATTTTAGAGGCTCTAGATTTCAGACGTGTTGATTCCCGTTTGCTTGCACACGATTCTTCTCTTGCTATATCATATAGAAGATTGTATTCTCTTGTTTATCATACGCTAGTCGTGTTTCATGATTTATATCTTTGCTAGTGTTATGACATGTATACTTTTTGTATTAAATTTTTGTTTTTGAAATTTTTTTGAAAAATTCAAAATGATTTTTGTATATTATTTACACCTTGTATGAATGCACATTTAGGATGACCAAGTCACAATTTCATGCCATATCCTTGTGACTATTTGATAGTGTTTTGTGACAATATATTGTGTCCTTCATCTGCTTTACAAAGTTTGGAGTCTTTGAGACGACATAGTGTTACTACCTACATGTTTGACTCCTTTTATCCTTTATTGCACACGAGCACGAATTTGTTTGATTTTGTTCTTGTCAAATCACATGTTGGTTACGTGTTTTCATCTCAATTATGTCTATTAAAACGAACCAAATGCGATAAAATAAGATAATAAAAGGTTTGCATTTTTTAACCGTTTGCCGTAAGTTTGTGTGAATTTTATAAACGGAAAAGGGCTGCGAATGATGCTCATTTTTTCCTTTGCGATAAAGCCACCATTTAAAAGGACCTAAAAAATTGAGGAATTTTAATTATCCGGGGTCCAATGAGGTGTAAAAGAGAACGAAAAAAATTGAATGGAAATAAAAAGAAACATATGCCAATAATGTGCCATTAGGTTTATTCACCAATTCTCCAATGCTTGAGTGTTTAGATCACCTCAAAAAGAAAATATATATGAGGGAGTTTGGTTAGAGAATTAAAACGGATTTTCACGTCCTTAAAAAGTCTTGAAAAAGCATTGAAAAAGTTTTAAGATGTTATTGGTTTGAAAATCATATTGACTTTGATTTGTTTTTGGCTTAAGACGATGTTATCTAAAATCAACATTTTTACACCTAAGGATGATTTTGATGTTTATTCGTTAGGAGTACATTTATTCATCATGAACATATCATATGATTGATTTTTATTTACTATGAAATTTTTTCACACACTTTCATTCTGTATCCACGATTTGGTTTTCTTATTGTAAATTCATGGTGTGTGATTTTGTAACATCATTTTTTGCTTTTACAAATTGGTATTTTGGTTTTTTTTTGTATAAAAAAATTCGAAAAAATTCAAACATTGTTGGTTTGTTTGTTTCCCGTGACACCCCGATTTGCACTTGTGTGCTTTATTCTTTTCCTTGTCTATTTTGGACAAATAAAAAGGGGGATAACGAATTATGATATTATGGGGGAGTTTTTAGTATGGGGGAGATTTCATTATTCTTTAATTTGATATATGCCTTTAATCATTTCAAATTCGATATGTCACGTGGTTTTTACTTTATCTCATGTGTGCAGGTACAATTGAAGACTTTTGAATTGCACACCCTGATGAGAAAATCTTGAAGAGTTTTGAAAAGTTGATTGTTGAAGCATTATTTGAAAAAGTCTGAAGACTTGGATTGCACACCCTAATGAGAAAATATTGAAGAGTTTTGAAAAGTTAATTGTTGAAGCATCATTTGAAAAAGTCTGAAGACTTGTCATTTATCTTTCCACATTTTGTTTTTGGGAGGGTAGATTTGTATAGGTCATTTTTTTGTTTGATAATTCGAATAGTTTTTATTTAGTACCGGCATAGACGTAGGGGGAGATTTGTAAAGACATTGTCCGTCACATTTAGTATGTCGTATACCACTATAAGTTTGTCGAAGAATTGGAAAGCGTATATATACAATCGATGATCCGAATTTCAAGTCTACTTCAACAATCATACCCAACAAGGACGTATTTGGTAAATGTGTTTATGTTCCATTTATATTTTACATTAAAAGTGTTGGGATATTTTTGGGAAAAAATAAAATATTTTTCAATTCATAAAAAATGATTTTTGAAATGATTTTAAATGGTTTAAAAAAAATATTTTCTCATAAATATTTTGGATAAACTTTGTTGATCTTGTAAACAGTCGTAGATTTGAGGTTTCCAAGCTTTTTAAAAGGTTGAACTGTTTTGGATACACGTGCGATGTCGTTCGAACGACATCGTTTTCCGTTCAAACGAAATCAGATCTCGCTTGAACGACGTCGTGTCTCGCTCGAACGAGCTGTTTTAAGTTGACACTCCACCGCTTTAAATTTTATTATTTAAAGGGTCTCAGACGTTGTTATTTTGTGTGGAGAAAACACTGGTTTCAAACAGAATACGTTTTTAGTGTTTTTGGTTTAGTCTCCATCTTTTTTAGGGTTCAAAACTTTGTTTTACAATTCATAAATCCTTGGCTTTTTGTGTGAGTTGTTCGTGGAACCCAAAAGCATAATTTTGCTACTGAATCATAGGTGCCTTGTAAAGGTATTGGGCTGACCATAGGTGCCACTTACGGGAGGTACTGGGCTGATCGACTGCATGTCATAGGGAGTGCTGTGGTGTTCCTGGACTGACGACTACGAACCGACACCTGTGCGTATTTCGTAAATCAAATTGTATTTTCGCTGTAATCCGATTGTAAACTGTTACTTTACAAATTATAGTTAAAATAAACGGTTTTTGCCCTGCGGGGATTTTTTCCTAAATTCTGCATCGCACTTTCTTTATGGTTGTTTGACACGCACACACACACGCACACACTTGTGGTTGGTCGTTGTAACAACCCTCTCTTTTGATAGCCTATTTTATATTTATTTACTATGTGTAGTAATTAATTATAAAATGATGGATGTTGAGTAAATATTAATTTAATATGGGAAAGGTTAATATTTACTGAAATGTTGTATGATTACCTGATGAGTAGGTAAAAATATCCATGTGGTGATTTATTGTGTCATAAGATATAAAATGACATTTTGGTTTAATGTGAGACCGGAACTTAAAATGAGTTATAAAATTTCCAAATGATAATTTGGATGGTGTAGTTAGTCCCGGTAGGTGCGAGACAGTCAAAATAAGTTCCATATTGCATTTTGGTATTTCGGGCACTTTTGACTGGTTATAGCTTAAATGTGTAGTTACGGTTTATTTTATCGCATATTAGCCATTAGAGTTGGGCATTTTAGACTTAAGGCCCGATTAAGTCTTGCTAGCCTCATTTTTTTCCTCATTTTCTCTTAACACACAAATGAGCCCTAAGGAGAAAAGAGAGAGGAAGAGAAATTTGGAGATTCAAGCTTGGATCATTGCCTACACCAAATCAAATCTGCATTTGCATGATCAAGGCAAGTTATCTACTTGCTATTATATGATTTAAGGAGAATAATTAGTTGTGATAGTTATGAATTTGTTGTGTTTAAATCATTTTAGGGTTTTGTTGGATTTTTGGGTATTAACCCTTGGAAATTGATTTGGATGATAAATGTTGAAAATGATGGTAGTTGGGTGTATTTATGGAGTTTTAGTTCCATTATATAAGCTTGGTTTGGTTGGTTTTGGTTTTGGGAGAAAATTTGGAGTTCAAGACTCCATAGCCAAACTTGGCTTTTTCGCAGGGGCGAATCGATTCGGCCTCTAGGGCGAATCGATTTGCATAGTTGCAGATTCCCAGGTCTTGGTACCCAAATCGATTCGGGTTAAGGCCGAATCGATTCGGCATTTTCAGAAACCTGGGTTTGGTTTTCAAACCGATTCCCTTTCAGAGCGAATCGGGTCCTGTAGTTTTGAGTCATTTTCCTTTTTAATTTTTGATCTTTTTCTTTAGGCTTAGGACTTAGGAACCTTCTTAAAAGAAGTAAACTTAGAGTCCTAGAGTATTAGTTGAGTTTGGTCGCCACCCTAGATTAGAATTGGGTCATATGGGGTTTATTTCTCGAGGTGTTTAAAGAAATGTTAAGGCATTTCTTCTTTTATTCAAACTTTTTGAAGTTAGGAAGTTAAATGCCCATGTTTGGAGACTTAGGGGCTTATCGAAATTATCTAAATTTTGGGAATTGTAAATCATAATGATCATTTGGAGATTTAGTCGGGACTTGTAATTTGAGGAATATCAATGATAATATTCGATGGGAATTAGGTTCGCATAAAATGAACCCAAATGGTTTAAAGATGATAGGTTCCACTAAAATGAACCCAAACTGTGTTAGAAATGATTGGTTTAACTAAAATGAACCCAGTTGTTTAGTAATGATTGGTTCAACTAAAATGAACCCAGTTGTTTAATAATGATTGGTTCGAATAAAAAGAACCAAGCACATGGATAATGGAAATGGAAAATTGGTAATGGGAATTGAAAATGGAAATGAGATTTAAAATGGTAAATGTTAATTTACTTAAACACACCTCTCTAAATGACATCATAAGGTAAGTTCACGCGCTTGGTGATGCCCCCTGGCTAATGAATGCAGGGTGGATATAGTCCTAGGCCATATGCGGGGTTTTTATATGTTTTCTGCGCTGGTGAGGGGATTCCGGGTGTGGTCCTGACTCTCCCACAGGCATATGGTCGCTTACCGACGTTTTCGTTATAGGTTCCCAGGATGCCTTATTTGATAGGCCCCTGGAAGATAATGGTCATTTAGGGGCGCGCCCAGTGGGGAAACTCGGAGGGGCGGTCTTAGAATCGTTATATGTATAAGAATATAACTTTTCTGCATCAAGTGGGACTTGATGGATATATGCCATAAAGAGCACGGGAATGTGATATGTGCCATAAAGAGCACTTGGTATAAATGGTATTCCTATTAAGGAATGGAAAGATAATTAACTATGGAAGTTAATAAATGGTTTTATTCCTATTAAGGAATATAAAAGATAATGGAAATTTCATAAATGAGGAAAGGTTTTAAATTTAAGTTATTTACTTTTATTTCTCTTATGTAAATGACATTTTATTTCTTCATTTAGTTAAAATATCTTAAATTGTAATGTAAGTTTAACATGCTAGTTATCATGCCAAATAATCATCCTTGTCATCCATGCATAAGTGTTCATTTCTATCATGCTTTTTATTTCTTCTGGTGATCATATAAAACCCGGCCCTGACCGATTTACTTTCCTTGTTGTGTATATGATTGTATCAGCTCAGGTGCTCCACCGCAAGGACGCCCGTTTTGATGTTTCCATTCCTTTGCTTTTGTCGGGATGTAAGATTTTGCGGATTATTACAGGACATTGAATTAGACGTTTTCTTCTTTGTATTCTAGATATGATCGGGTCTTTTCATCAGGCGTGTGGCCCAAACTTTTGTATTTGATTAATGAATGTATTATGTAAGATATTTAAATTGTTGTACTTCGTTGTATGTTGTTGTGGATCGACAGCTTATTCGGTCCTTTTTTATACATTCGTGTTAGATGTATTATATATATTCTTGTGGAATTCCACTTGCTTATCAGATTGGGTTGTTTAAATTTAATTTTCTTAGCTAGTTTTAAATTTCTAAACTTTTTGGTAACCCGTTTTCTGATTTATTGGGTGGTTTTCCCGTATACTCAGTTTATTTTTTGTTGATGCTGAGGATGATATCCATCCATGATTCCTGTTACGTTTGAGT
This sequence comes from Sambucus nigra, assembly GCA_949130495.1. Taxonomy (NCBI): domain Eukaryota; kingdom Viridiplantae; phylum Streptophyta; class Magnoliopsida; order Dipsacales; family Adoxaceae; genus Sambucus; species Sambucus nigra. Next base: position 722,095,026 of record OX422210.1, read on the forward strand.
ATCGGGCTGGCCACCCCTTATCTCAGATCGCGGGTTGTCACAGTTGTGTTTAAAAGGACTGTATTGATTTAACTTATAAATTGGCATTGGTTAAATATGTTTGTGTTTGAAACTTGCGAACTCATTTGAATCAATATCGCACACTGCATTTACAGGTAGAAATCTAATTAGGAAGACTTATTATAGATCCTAGGCGGAACATCATGTTCCGTTTTGGGCATTTGATTTTTTTTTAACCGGGGAACAATGTTTCCCGCTTAAGGGTGGGTCCCATAGCAAACCAACTAGTCAATTGCTAAATTTGTTATTTTTTACGACAGCGAAGTGTAAATATGCCCATTTGTGGTACCCACGGCATTCACATTTACCTCATACATACACTTTTAACATACCCATAAGGGTTACTCTAATAGATTCAATCCTCATCATTTGGCTACCAATTCAATATCATCGTCATTTACTAACTTAACATAATTATTTCATATAGCACAACAGTTAGTCCAATCAATGAACCATAACTGATAAAATATGAAAATGTTTAGTAAAGTGGGGACATATTAAGACGTCATAAAAAAAATTGAGTACTATTGCGGGAACATAGTATCACCCCTACGCCTAGCCATATAACGAACCCATTATTATCACACAAACATGAAGTTTACCCTCAAAACGAGATGAATATGCAGTCATCACATAAAAATTAAGAACATAATACACAATCACACCAATTAGATGTAATAAAAATAAAAAAACTCATTCATTATACTACATAGAAAAAATTTATTTCAAAGTTTGTCAAAAGAAAGCTAAAATAATAAGTTGGCTAAAATTAACATTTATTGGTTTTAGTGTTAATTATTTGTAACACCCCGCGCGCACAAAAAGACACACGGCGTGCTACTACGATAAATACTAAACTAAAACCATCCAAACAAGTATTAAGCATCTAATTTTCACAATTTAAATATATCAACTCCATAATTCTTACATTTCCACAATAAGGATTACAATAATGTTTCTCTCAAATACAAAATTCTCCAACTAAAATTACACCACTAAGTTACACATACAAAAAATCTTCCGATCAATGCTCTAAATATTTTTCCAAAGTAGGATATAACGTCCAAATCCACGCTAACCTGCCACTAGAAGAAAATACGGGGAAGTACACAATATGACATGAATAGATGCTAAAAAATAATTAGCACGGAGAATAAATCGTAACAATACGAATCCACATATACAAATCAAATGCAACACTCAATCATTATATCAATATTAATTTCTCAACAACACATCAATGAGTCACTAAGTCTCACATCACCTCCCCTAGGCATCTCAAAGCCATATAGCGGTTTGTACGACTATTGACGGGTGTTAATTCTTCATGCCATATTAAAATGTCATGACACGATGCTCAAATCACAGTATAATATATCAAAATATTATAGATTCCAACAAATTTCAGATTTCAAATGAATATCACAATTCAGTATGAGTGCAATCAACACTGAAGAACAAACGAAATATTTTTGAGAGAATTTCAGAGTATATCTCATACCTCAAAATTTGATCACACCATCACGTTCCTCTCGCGAAAATAATCAAATCACGTTCTAGCCCCAACACGAGATAACCCCAAATAGGCCTCCAAATCTAAGGTTGAACATTGAATAAAATATGGGCTAGGGTTTGTATAAATAGGGGGAGGAAATATAAAGGGTCAGCTGTAATTTTGTGCTGATAAAAAGTTGGTTAAAAGCTCCTACCCACGACCTCTATTTATAAGGGAAAGGATAAGGAATTTGTAAAGGCTAAAACTCTTCAAAACAGATCTGCCGACTCAAAATTGGGCATAGTCCATTGATCGACTCCCTGGGTCGATCGATCGACCCCTCAGGAAAAACGATTCTACCAACTTGTTAAAATGAAAGGCTTAAATGTTAAAAACTCTTTTTAAACTTCATTTTAAATTCAAACTCAAAACCAATTGAAATTCCACTTTTCAGAAATGAAGCTCAACATATTTAACTATTAAAAATAATTAGATTCAAAAATTTATTTTCCTCGACTTTTCCAAAATTAATTTAAAAATGCCCATTAAAAAAATTTCGGGTTGTTACGTACTTCCCCACTAACAAGGAATTTCATCCTCGAAATTCGAAGAAACCCAACGCTAAAAAAAGCGCTACTCGATTCTATTTTCCAAAAAATCATAACTCTAAAGTCCTCAAGTCTATTCTAAATATCCACACCACGATGCCTAAAACGTCCTCAAAAATTTTCTATCTCCAAAGAAAACATATATAACCCGCATGCTAGACCCAAAACTCGAGGGTTGTCGTATACCCAATCTCTGTTACCATCTGTAACAACCTCGCGCGCCCAAAAAGACACGCGGCATGATACTATGATAAAAACTAAACTAAAACCATCCAAACAATTATAGAGCATCTACTTTCCACAATTTGAATATATCAACTCCATAATTCTTACATTTCCATAATAAGGATTACAATAATGTTTCTCTCAAATACAAAATTCTCCAACTAAAATTACACCACTAATTTACACATAAAAAAAACTTCTTCCAATCCATGCTCTAAATATATCTCCAAAATAGGCCATAGCGTCCAAATCCATGCTAACCTTCCACTAAAAGAAATTATGGGTAAAAACACAATATGACAGGAATAGATGCTCAAAAATAATTAGCACACAAAATAAATACCAAAAATACGAATTCGCATATACAAATCAAGTGCAATACTCAAGCATTATATAAATACTAATTTCTCAACAACACTTCAATGAGTCACCAGGCCTCACCTCACCTCCCCTAGGCATCTTAAAGCCATATACCGGTTTGTGGAACTATTAGCGGGTGCCCATTTTCCGTGCCATAATAAAATCTCATGACACGATGCTCAAATCACAATATTATAGATTCCAACAATTTTCAGATTTTAAATGAATATCACAATTATATATGAGTGCAATCGACAAAGAAAAACAAACGGAATACTCTCGAGAGAATTTAAGAGCATATTGTGTAAGTCCCGTACCTCAAAATCTAATCGCACCATAAAGTTCTCCCGTGAAAATAATCAAATCACGTTCCAGTCCCAACACGAGATAACCCTAAATAGGCCACAAATCTAAGGTTGAGCATTGAATAAAATAGGGGCTAGGGTTTGTATAGAGAGGGAGAGGAAATATAAAGGGTCTACTGCATTTTTGTGTTGATAAAAAGTTGGTTAAAAACTCTTACCCACGACCTCTATTTATGAGGATAATGATAAGGAATTTGTAAAGGATAAAACTTTTCAAAACAGATCTATCGATTTAAAAACTGGGCATAGTCGATCGATCGACTTCCTGGGTCGATCGATCGACCCCTCAGGGAAAAACGATTATGCCACCGTGTTATAAAGAAAGGCTTAATGTTAAAAACACATCTAAAACTTCATTTTAAATTCAAATTCAAAACCGATTGAAATTCCACTTTTCAAAAATAAAAATCAACATATTTAATTATTAAAAATAATTCAATCAAAAAATTTATTTTCCTCGACTTTTCCAAAATTAATTTAAAAATACTCATTTAAAAAAAATTCGGGTTGTTACATTATTATGTGGCTCAATGGTTACCAAATGGTCCCCACCTCATATGGGCAAACTAAACATTAATGTGAGTGTTAGTAGGGGTGTTCGCGGTCCGGTCCGATTCAGTTTTGAGGTTTTTTTTGGACTGGACCTGTCCTCTAAAAAATGGACCGAGAGCGAACCGGTAATGTCGGTTAACTGACCCTAATCGGTTCGGTTTTTTATTGGGTCGGTCCTCTCTAAATCCTTGGTCCTCACATTAATGAATTACATTATTTATAATAATAAAAATATACCCGAGTCTATTTTTTCCAAACATTAAAAACAAAAAATATCAAATTTTGCAATTAAAACAAACCTACGATTGGATTAAACAATAATTTAAACTAATCTAATATTAAAATATATACTTTTACTATTTGTTTATCTTATATATATACATATATATGTAAAAATATATAATTTTATATAGAGTCGGTCCGGACGGTCTTAACGGGGTTTTTGAAACTGTAAACCGTGGACCAGACTGACTAGGTCGGTTCACCAAAAAAATAAATCGAGACTAGACCGATTAATAAAAAAGACAGAAAAAAGGGTCGGTTAAGTTCAATTTGGTTTGGTCTTTCAGTCCAATTAGTTTTTTAATCACCCCTAGATGGTTGCTTCAAATCTCATTAGTTCGAAACCAGTGGCCAGATGCATTACTGCTTTCGGCCCAAGCTTTGGGTGTGACAACTGGACTCTATTCAATTATTGTTTGGTTACTGCAGAGATTTCTAATCAACTAGACTATAGTCAAAAGGACTCTTATCTATGACATTAAGAGATTAGCCGAAGCTTGGGAAATGGATTTGACATGGGGAGACAGTGCATCTAAGGCCATCTCCAGTGGGCGAGGCACAAACAATGGGTATTTAGATTTTTTAGGGTAGATTGTTGAATGTGGTTCCACAGTGGGAGGGTGTAAAAATGGTTTGGGTGGGAGACTTTTATCTGCCCGGGTGTAGGGCCCACCCTGGGAGGGAGACATTTAGCTGCCCACTATTTCGAGCTCCGACCGTTAAAAACTATCCGTTACCATATAAAGAAATTATAAAACAACCCCTATATAAATCCTATATCTTCATTCATTATTTTCACATACCCATTTTTATATATCTTCCATCCAAAATATCAAACATTATAATTTTTATAAGGCAATATTTTTAGTCACCAAAATGTTTCATATTCAAAGAAAATAGAGCGGCAAAACGACAAAACCAAATGAAAACCCACCTCCATCACCCAATTTACCAATCGTTTATCGAAATTTATTTCAATTATGCGACGAAACACCTCATGCGACAGACACAATTATTGATCCTAACGCACAAGCAAATGATAGTCAATTTCACATGCGTGGTAGTGTATAAGGTCCGATTGAAGTGTATGCAAGTTTATCTGATGTTCCTGTAGTACGAGATGCCATAAACAATTTCGGGTTCAGTCATTTGTTTAGTGAAAGTTATCCCAGCTCGAATAACCAAATAACCGGTGCCTTAATTAGTATGTGGTTGGAGAGAACACATACATTTAAGCTACCGTCAGTGGAATTGGGGATAACCCCGTTTGATTTTTTCCATTTAAACGGCAATTTATCAATATCTTGCTACGCACTTTATTTATGTTAACTATTTATATGTCAAATTTGCAACTTTTAATCATTGTAAAAATTTCCCGTATCATGAATTCAAATTGGTACCAATCCCATTTTGCCATCGTTTCCTCATTCTAGTCCTTTTACGATGGAGGAAACATTTGAATCATATTATCCTGGAATAGGCAACCCACAGTACAAAGGACGAAATATTTCGCGTGCAACGCTTAAAGCATACATGTTGCATTGGCGTCAACAAGCTCCGGAGCATAGATTAACGAAGGTAGAACAAATCGCTCGAGCTTTTATTATTTATATCATGAGCTCCAAATTTTTTTCCAACGGGCCATAATTCAGTGTTTATGGATTGGGCAACTTATTTAGACAACCTAAATGACATTGCTGCGAAAGATTGGGGTTCTGCCATTCTTACCCGAGTTTACGACGCACTTGGCGCATGCACTGCAAATGTCCAGAAAACAGTTAATTATTTTTGGCAATTAATAGAGGTAAAATATTTACACAGTGAACATTTCAATTTTTTCCAAATAATATATATGTAGTTACTATGTGAATATACAAATTCGTTAATTGCTTCTTCTTATAAATCGCAGTATTACGGCTACGAGTACCTCCACACGATGGCTCCCCTCTTGCACAATGATGCAATTGAAATATGGACGCGTATTTTACGATGGGGGATCAATAATCGTGGTGTTGCTCAGGATCAAATGCATTTTAAAAGTTCGGTCAAGCAGGAGCAACTCGAAATGCGATCACCCGAGTCAATTATATGGAAATCGTTTATGGAATTGTCACAAAACCAGTTTCCTGCTCCTGTAGTTGCTCATGATTTGGCTCAGAGACGGTACATGCTTTTTGCTCCGGAATTAGGTGGGAGTTGGTATCTCGGAGACCACTGTTACCGTTAAATAACAAGCCACATTGCTATCCCCAATAACCCACTATATCCTATGGCATTCATTCCTCTAATATATATATATATGCCAGAAATTGGCAATTGGCAGCCTGCAATTGCTAATGTAACAATCACAGGGAAGGATGAATGGCTTACATACTGGAAAGCTATAAGTAATGGTCCAATATTATCCTTGTTAATTCGGTGGCAGAACCATGATGGGGTTGGGTTTGCCTCGATTGTACCACATGATTTATGGGTACCCATCGCACCGACAGATAGATGGCAAGCTCCATATTCGTACAATACACAGGGTCAACCTTGTTCCTTGAGTTTGATACTGTTATCACGGGAAGTTGAAGAGACACATATAAGTGGAAATGGCACAACATTTATTCAAATAGATCCACCAACTATGCCGAATGACTTAGCTTCGGCTAAATTTTACTCACGCTCATAATGGAGTGATATGGTTTTTTTATAGATAAGACTACATCCGGAAATCAAGATCCATAACGTTAAAATGGGAGCTTATGTTTCAGAGGTTATTACGTAAGAAAGATCAAGATATTGCAAATCTGCGTGGGACGGGACCGAGTTTGGCCCCAGAACACTACCCCATTCCGCAACATACACCTCCATATATATATGGAGATGAATATCGTAGTGCTTCTCCCAATATTGCCCATCCACCCTCCCAAGATCCTGTAGGATCGTATTCTCAACCATCTTTTGCCGATGACGTTTTTCGGATTTTCAACACATTTCCTTATGACCAATATCAAGATAGAGGTCTAATGTAAAGTGTATTTTCCAATGTAATACCATTAACTATTTTTTGTTACAATCATGGACATTAATACCAACTTTACTTTATGAATATTAATATATAAAAAACATACTAAAGTTATATAATTTTATCATTTATATTTCCTAGGAAACCACGGAACACAACATAAGGCATTCCCATCCCCCATCAACATGTTAGGTAGATGATGTACGAAATCCAAGTCCGAATCTAGACCTTTGTAATCCGAGAGTTCCGAATATGATTCATAGATTGGATCGTCAAGTTTAGTATTTATCAAATGTTTAGCATGCCACCGCTCTAGCCTTTTCTCCATTTGTGCAATTTCGCGTACCAATAAACGAAAGCATTTTTCATTATCTTTCTTTAGATCTTTGTAATATGTTACCGATTTTTTCTGTGGCACGGGTAAACCATGCCACTGACAGTAGCACTCCAAATCACAACGTCTATCAAATAACCTAGGCCATTTCAGATGATCATCCTATGGAATATTTCCTTTTATCGGCGTTAACCATTACATCACATAATTAACATCGCCTAAGTAATGGATTGTGCATATAGGGATGTTTTCAAAAACCCTTTTCTCGCCAAACCAACCACCTCCATGGGGATCTTAATAGATCCTTGGGTTATTCAACACTTGTTAAACATTACTGCGCGTCGCCTCATCATGTTCATCACTAAATTATGTTGATGCTTTAGACTTACACTTTGTCTTCTTGACCTGTTGTATTCAACTTATCCCCCCTGTTGAGAGGAAATCATTTCGCATAACTTTTTTAGGCGGTGACCAGTTATAATATGGAAGTTTTTGCCCGGATAGAGTTTTCAAGGGAACATGGGTTAAGAAGGGTAAATCTTCATCAAGCATGTAGACATGGTTATGCATTTGGTAGTTTATGATTTGAGGAAGTATAACTAAGGTTGTGGTGTATATGTATGACAAAATAAACTAATGAGTTACTGACGCTCTAACTAATAACGAGACGATTTACTTAAAGGGTAGAAAATGGATGAATAAATGTTTAAAAATATTACCATTCAATTTTGGGCAGTTCTTTTTTACCATCCAAGTATGAGTGGTCACATCATCTTTAAGTTGAAAGTGACCATACACAAGCCAGACGAGCCTTCTTTACCGTTCAATTTTGGGCGGTTCTTTTTTTATCGTCCAAGTACGAGTGGTCACATTGTCTTTAAGTTAAAAATGACTATGCATAAGCCAGACGAGCCTTCTTTACCGTTTAATTTTGGGTGGTTCTTTTTTTGCCATCCAAGTACGAGTGCTCACATCATCTTTAAGTTGAAAGTGACTATGCACAAGCTAGATGAGTCTTCATGAAGCTTCAATATTATAAATAAATGAATTAGATAGATGTTGAGCATAACAACTACTACTCCTAAGATAACAATATTTCCCAAGTCCATAACAAAAATGTCTAACAACGATCTGGAGGAGATGATATTAGCGCAGATCGCCTAATCTTATGATCTCGACTCAGATGATGAAGCTGTCGCGATCCACAACAGATTGCAGAGTATAATCTATTAATCATCCTTACTACACAGTGATAGGGAAATACATGAGAGAAGAACGGTGCACAGGGATAGAGAGACGGCTCATCGTAATTTATGGAAAGACTATTTCTAAGGGAATCCCACTTATCCTGAAGAAATGTTCAGACTAAGGTTCAGGATGAACAAGGCGAGCTTCAATCGTATTTTAGAAGAAGTATGTGAAAAAGATTCATATTTCATCCAGAAAGCCGATTGTGTTGGACGAATGGGATTAAGCTCTCACCAAAAGATTGTTTGTGCACTTAGTATGTTGGCATACGGTGGATGCGGGGATTTACAGGACAAATATTTAAAAATATCCAAGACGACAGCAATTGAGATTTTAAAACGGTTTTGTAGGGTTATAGTGAAGGTGTTTAGCCCGGAGTATTGCCGCACACCTACAGTCAAAGATATAGCTCGCATGCAGCTCGAAAATAAACGACGTGGCTTCCCCGGGATGATTGAGAGCATTGACTGTATGCATTGGGAATGGAATAATTGTCCACATGCATGGAAAGGACAATATCAAGGACATTGCAATGCTTCCACTATAATTTTAGAGGCAGTGGAATTTTATGATACTTGGATTTAGCATTCGTTCCTTGGGATGCCTGGTTCTTGTAATGATCTGAATATTCTTGCCAAATCTCACGTGTTCGAAGAACTTCTAGAAGGAAATCGCACCCCTATGCACTTCAAAGTAAACGGAAACACATATGACACAGGGTACTACCTTGCAGATGGTATCTATTCGCCCATCGCAACTATCGTCAAGAGTTTCAAGAGACCAGTCACTTAAAAACAGAAGGTGTTCACATGAGCTGAGGAAGGAGCCCGAAAGGATGTGGAAACGGCATTCGGGATCTTACAACAACCACTACAAGAAAAAAAAACCTTTTTTATGACGTTTTTAAGTGTCATAAAACGCATATTATGACGTTTTATTTTTCAATAAAAAGCGTCATAAGTTTGGGTGTCATAATTGATACCCATAAAAAGTGTCATATTAGGTAACAGTTATATATGACTTTTTTTTCAAAAATGTCATATCTGCTACAAAAAAGGGTCATAATATACTTCATAAATTGTCACATTTGAATTAAAAAGCGTCATGATAAACAGTTTTCATAGTTTTAAAAAGGTCATATAAAAAATTTCATCACATGAGGGCTTAATATAAATGGTCATAAATTAAACATATAATAAAAACTTTAATAACCAATATTGATGTCATAATTGACAAATTAAATTAAACACAAATCAAAATTTGTAATATTATAAAAATTGTCTTCAATTTTTTCGTATTTGAAGTCACGTACACCTAAAATGCACCAAGCCAAGTAATTTGTCCACATAAAAAATAGTTGGACACAAATAAATATACCCACAATCTACATTAATTATCCACAAAAAAATAATGACCTACTACATGTATCATAGCTAGATATACCCACTATGTACATCACTCAAAAAAATATCTCAAAAAAAAGTACATCCAAAAATCACACATATATATCCTCAATTCTGCCATTGCTTCATGAAGACGTCGATCTATTCCTTCCATTTTCTCTTCTTGAAGCCTGGAATCTAATTCCTCAACATGTTATTTCGATCCCCGTCTTGGGATATGAAAGCAAGTTGTAGTAAGTCCCTTGAGTTTCTCTGGAGTACCAAGTTCCAAGGTTAAGATGCCTAAAGTCCCTTGAGTTACTAAGCTCTCATCATGAACTTGCTTCTTCAAAGCGTCCTATAATAAAGAAAATTACCGAGTGTTGTTAAAAAAATTCTTTTCAGTCCTCATATGTAGTATATATCCAAAATTATAAAGATTATATAAAAAAATTGTGTTTTCTTAGCTTTTGAAAGAAACTCACAATTTTTTCACTGACTTCCTTGGTTGCATCATCGTGACATTCTCCATTTCTCGATTATCGGGTGCTTATTCACCAAATGCATCTCCATTTCTAATTTCCAGTACCCAATTATAAAATCAAATATAAGAAATTTAGCACACAACATAAAATCCTCATGATGAATTTATTATGGTTGTATACTCTACAAATAATACAAGAATTCAACCACATGCCAAAATTTCCTCGAGACCTGCATACCCCAACTTTCTAATAAGCTTGTGGCTGAACTTATTCTTTGCTCGTCTTTCTCATTGTACATCACTTAATTTCAACGCATTGAATATATAACTAATGTAAGAAGTTGACGATACTATTAATAAATGTTATACATTTACATAATAAAAAGGAATTTAATTACATTTAAGAAATGGTATATCATTATGAACAAGCAAATGAAAATCAAAGTTTGATATCAATAAGTTGAGTGTAAACAACAAACAAGCCACAATTTATCTGTTTACCCACCCACCCACCCCACCCACACACAGAGTAAACAAAGAAGTTTTACCTCGGTTTTGTACAATGACTTCCTCATTGCTTAGAATTTCTAATGTCTCTACAGTCAGGTTTTTGACATCATAACCAATCAAAAGTGGCACCTGCACATAAAAGCAATGCAATCAAGTTTGCAAAAAATTAAAAAATCAAACTAACAAATGTTAAATGACTCTACGATCGTAGGTAGCATATCGATCTACGCATCATTTAAGACGATGGAACCATAAGTCGGGTTGATTTTCTTTTTAAATAAATTCCAAGAAACGGGTAATAAGAGACCTAAAAAATCTTACAAATTACTAATATTTAGAATCGCAAGCTGGTCACAGATGGGGACAATGGTGACTAAGCATGACTAATGTGTGGCGATTTTATTTCTTTTAATAGTGACCAATTTATAGTTGTCTTCCTAAGATTAAATAAAAATTGATCTAAAATGGATGCAATCATACAACCCACATGTTTATTAACAAAGAATCACAAAACCAAAAAATTAACTAATTCCACCAAAACCATCCACATAATTAACTTATATTATCGTTCAGATCATTAATAGAAGTCATACTGAAAAAGGGGAAAGCAATGCTTGATCGGTACAACTTCTCCAATAAATATCAGGAAATCAATGTGGGTAATGTGCAAATACAAATCAGATCCAGGGAACTTAGATCCAGCAACCAGTTAATGAATAGACTGAAATAAGAAATCTTGGTTCACACGGAACATGATATAACATTTTGCTACAGGACCATTTAGAATCTCTTGTATATATTCTGTACCTGTGACGGCAGATGTGTGATAAGGTTATTTTTGTGCATTTAATAAATAGAGAAACATCATAAACTCATCGTCGTCATCGTCATCATCATTTGTAGAGTCCTCATAATATGATCCATTTGCATTGTTAGGCATCATCGTCATCTGCATTTTTATTAGCAATTAAAATACACTAAATAAAGTTGTGATTTGCATTTTATGAGGTGCTAGAATCCCTAAACATTAATCAAGTAGTAAAAGTAACTCAACATTAATCATCTAGTAAAAATACCAAATGATAACATAGTACAAACAGAAACGTAGTTCAAACATAACATATATATAGTACAAACAGATTCGGAGTACAAACAACATAACAACATAATCTTTTTTTTAAATGAAGTTCTATCCCAGTTATTTAGAGTCGATTACATTAATTGTATGGCACTATTATTTCGTTGTATTATTGATCTCTTATACACTAACAAAACAAACTCTCTCCAAGGAACTTGATCCTACAATAACAATTAGCTTTATGTGATATTATTAAGTGAAAGGTGGGAAAATGTTAGTAGCAATAACGTTTTTATTGACTTCTTATTCAGGATTCTGCTTATAACATTTTTTGTGTTGGATCAGATTTAGAAAGTTTCGAGTACATTTATGATATTTCTTTAGAGAAATACTCCTTTGCTTGTGCCCTCTTCACCTTGAATGTTGGAGTGAGAAGGCCATTCTCCAAAGTGAATGGTTCAGCCACTAAGGTTACAACTTTTACGAATTCAAAACCTCTCAACTGAGCCTCCCTTCTAAAATCATCCATGTCATATAAAATGGCAGCTCTTGCTCTTGGATCTTTACAAAGTTATTCTATTTCTGTATTATTGATGCCTTCAGATGTAGCCCAATCCCTCAACACATCTGTTGTACAGACAAGGAACACTGCAAAATAGTGTTGGTCTTAGAGCAACCAAATCGTCCATCAATTCCATATTGTCCCCTTGATAGAAACCCACAACAACACTATAGTATACAGAAAGAATTTGGTTAAGAAGTTAACATATTGTTCCAACGACTATAATACATACAGATGGAATCTCGGATAAGAAATTAACATACTGTTCAGTGAACTTGGCACAAAAAAAATTGCCACTATAATATGTACAAATTCTACTTTTGATAATCCATGAAAGTGAAGAGCTAAACCTATCACTGATTGAGCAGAGTCTACCTCTCCATATGTCATCCATTTGTAGTCTCCAATGGTTCCATCTACCCGAATGCGTGTACCAAAGTACTTGTAATCTCGAAATGACTCAACAGCATGAACAAAGTTATTATCCAATGTACCAATTTCAGGATGATTAGAGAATCTTCGAGCAAGTTCCAATGGAGAACGTGCAGATTGATCTTGATTACAAACTATGTATCCAACTACGCTAGTTGGATAAATGTTTAGCCAGACCCTATTAATGAAAAACTAAATCTAGAGCGAAATAAATTATCATAAGATTTGTATTTTCTAATAGGACATGACAATACTTCCAACAACACTAGTAAATTAAGACACAAAATGAAAGGAGAAAAAAAGACTGACCTTTTGGGCAACTGTATCATCATCATTGACAAAATATTGCCTAGAAAAAAAAGAAGGAATTTTTACGAATAGTGCAAACCAAAAAATTCCCCTAAATCAAGTGTCATATATGTTAAATGCATAGACAAAAAGCAACAACTAAAAAAAAACTAAATCCACTTACTTAACAACAGAGTATGCAGAATTGTCTTGCAATGGATTAGAATTGGTCTAACACAAACACAAGGAAAAATATTAGTATAGAACTACAAAATGGATTTCCATAAGATAATACTACATAACGATAGGGTCAACTTACATTTGGTGCCTGAATAGGATATTTTACACAATATATTTTTCTTAGTTCAATTATCCATTAATCTAAAACTTAGATTATATATTCAATACATATCTGAAAACTAAAGATTACTGAAGTAAATTCTGAAAGAATATAGAAACTAAAAGATAGATGATTAAAATTACAAAATAAAAAATAAATCTCCCAATACATATCTGAAAACTAAAGATTACTTACTGAAGTAAATTCTGGGTGACCAGCTCCGGAGGATCAAAGATTAATTTACCTTTTGATATCCCAACACATTTCTGAAATTAAGACAAAACCCAAATATGAACAATTGACTTAAGGTAATCTATAAATGACAATATTCGCATGGAATTTGCTCAGTGATCGGCACCAAAAGTCTAAAAAAAACTGACAAACTGAAACACAACTATGAATTACATTAAAAAAACATATGTTCATCTCAAGATCTGGTAAAATTTTAGGAGGATTTTGTTCAGGTTCAAGCACTGGTATCCCTAGAAATATTTCAAATTCAATTGCTAAAAATGTTTAAATCTAGTTCGAAACTAAAATGTATGCTACACTTGTATTCTTTCTATCACCAGGTCGGAATGAAGAAGGGAGACATACATAAGACTAGTTTTTGAACATGTATCTCCCTAAGGTGATTGCTTTCATACCCATCAAATGTAGCCAACCCATTACTCTGGATGACATCAGGATGTTCCTCTTAGGAGAAATTTATTGTTGTTAATACAATAAGGACGTTCCTCTGGAAAATTAATTTGTTACTCAGACGTGGTACAGAACAAACTAGAACCAGTGGCATGTCGCCACTAAGAAAATTAAACATAGACTCTTATATTTTACGTGCACTTGAAGTAGACATATCAAAGTAATTCCAAATCATAATGATATAATGCATTGCCACAAGCATTGAGCGTGGAATCAAATTGAAATTTAAGCTTGAATGACCCACGTGCTTTCACCATGTCTTCACATTTATAACTATTTACTTGGAGATGTTCTCGAGATGAACCATCAATGCAAGAAAAAGGCTGCATGTGAACAACACAAGACTGGAATGGAGCCCTAGAGAACTTTTTGGATCTCTTGTAACACTTAAGAGGTAACCCAAATGCTAAAGGCTTCTTTTCCAAATGCAAAGAATCATATCACAATTTGGATCTCCTGTAACACTTCAGAGGTAACCGAGCTTCAAAAGCCTTCATTTTAAAAAGAAAAGAATCGAAAAGAAACTTATTTTCACTATTTGAAATTGCTTTTAAGCTTATAAGCCTTTTACTGTACTTCAAGAGATAACGATCGAGTTGTACTAAACCTTGAGTTTTATGCTCATTAGAACCCAACTCGTGGCTTGACATGTCTTGCTTCTCAAAGGGCACATATTTAGATTTCATCCTACTATCATCACTAGAGTTGCATTCTTTAGCATTGACGTCAGCAAAAACAATGACACCATTTTCTTGGCACTCCTTGCCATTTAGACTAATTATTGTATCAGCAGCTGGTACCTCAATCTTCACACGAGCACTAGAATCTTGCATCCCTCTCGAATCCCTTATTTTCTTAACATCGAATCCGCTTGAGTTCATCAAGCACGAGTTCCTCAAAATCCTGCGGGAATTGTTTATGGCACAATGTAATTGAAACGCCAGCTCACCCGCTAGTACATATAAAGATTCATCATGTGTTGCCTGCACAAATTCTCGTCAGATTAATATATATATATATATATATATATATATCTTGCAGAATGATATAACTAAAGGGGAGAGAGAGGGAGAGAGAGAGAGTACAACACATTTCAGCACATGGTTACCTGTAATAAGCATAAAGCACAATATTGACACATAGCAGGACCTTCAAGTTTAGCAATAACATATGGCATTAGACATACTACATAAGATACGACATAATTTCACATAAAAAATATGACCCCATAGATTGAATGTAGTGCCTTAAACATTTTGGGGCACACATAGTGGTTCCTTCCATGTGAATTTAAATTTATTAAATATATAATAGTTCTTATATCAACTTTGTAATCCAAGTAAAACTAAGTGTTCAGATAGTGCAATGTTTATGTTTCATGTTTTTTCCTTGTTTTTCAATAGCACAAAGATCCTCCTAAATCGGACACAAAATTTATATGACCAAATAAATATCCTTCACAGGAGTGCTTGAAATGACACTCTGCTCTATACAAATACTAAAGAACAATGCTAACAAAAGGTAGGTAATGTTATCACTCGAGAGTACAAGTTATGCGGAGAAAAATGTATAAGATAGAGAGACCAAGAAGCATCTGTAGCGGAACAATAAATTACTAAATTACATATTGGTGATATGGTTCACAGAAAGAGCTGTAATTTCTTGGCCATAGGCCTGCACGGGATGAGGATAAATTATATAATGCTTCACAATTGAGATATGACAAGGTTATCAAAAACACACCACACATCACATACACACTACGATAAAAAAAGTGTGTATGTTTGTGTACACTTATTTACATATAAGTTTCAGCAATTTTTACTTCATGTGATTGATGAGGAGTTAAAGTTGATTAAGGATTCTTGTGTGGCATGTGTTTTTTCCATTTGCTTGTTGGGTCACAAGGAATTTATCGACGTTCCCATAGTTTTCTATATTGATTTTCTAGAAAGAAATTCGAGACATGATAAATGCAATCCTTTTGGATAGGGAGTTGATTCTCGTATCAGTTACAGTCATTAGTGTTTTAACCTATTATATACCTCATTATATACTTCCTTCAAACATACATTATAGTCCCTTCACGCTTTTTACTGAACTTCAATTTCAACAAAAGAACTTAATCAAAACTGGAAATATTCTTTTAATCAGTTAATGAACTAAGTGAATTTAAATCATATCCCGTATAATACATAACATCAACATGGGTGTTAATATCACAAACACAGAGTCGCCCATCAAGAGAAATCTGTCCTATTTTTTAACCTTAAGTGCGTATAATAGGATTCGATAATATAAGTAAGAAAGATGGAAGTAAATGTTTGTCAAGTTCATTCTGTCGTAAATTTTGTTGAGACATCTAATGGCAGAAACCAGCTATATTTATATGAGATAGGTACATACTGGAGTAATTTTAGTTTAGATAGATGCCACAATATAAACATTTTCTAAAGTTTTAAATACAAACGTGTATGAACCTCAAATGCATTAGAATTATCATGTCTAAAATAATATCCTTTAATAAGCTTCTATCAAAACAAAAACTATTCTCCAATAAGAACAAGCAAACAAACCTGAGCCATTTTCCCAACCACGAAGTCTCTGCAAAACCTGTTTTGCCTCTGCCATCCTCCCTTTACTCACGAGCCACTTTGGAGATTCAGGTAATAAAAACACTGCCAATACAAAATAAATCACAGAAGGGATAGAAAGAACCCCAAGCATCAACTGTCAAGTAAATGTTAAGTCATTTTTCCTTCAATGCGATTGCTGATGGTTCTGATGATGGATTTTGATCAACTGCATCTCCATCATTTGATAACATTTCTTGGACTCTGCGCATGTTCTTTGATTATATGTAATTAAGGCGATTGATAAACTAGAAAAATAAAACTGGATTTCCACAACATAAAGTAAGGGTATGAACTTATTCTACATTTCAAGAATGAATTATTTTGTAAAGGATGAGTTTCTGAATTGCATGAGAGGAGGCTACTCCAATTTTTGTAATTAATTCTCGGCAATAGATGCCTTTACATCTAATTATCAACTTTACTTATTCATCCCTTCTCTTTTATAACTTGGGGTGTCCATGACAAATGGGTGAATTCAAACCTTCCGATCTGCACACGCCAGGACAAAGCAATGTTACCTGGAGCATGGCTGCTCAAGTACATGGAAAGGGAAAGTTTATTTAGCTGGCCCGGACGCTTGTCGGACTTTAACACGCCACCGACACACTGGGACACGATTCGAACATGATGAAAAAAGTGGCCAATGTTTGTTCTTTAGTTTTTTAAAATTCGACACGCAAGGGCACGCTTGAGGACACACTTACGGACACGCTGTGGAAAATTTTCAAATTTTAAAACAGAAAAAATGGAGGCAAAAGTGTACTGACACCTGTAAATATAAAAACAATAGAACATATATAAAGTCCTCTTGCCTAATCTCTTTCTTAGATAAATATGAAGACATATCAGGCCAAAGGGTAAACTTTTCTAAACATCCCTTATTATACATCCTCGTCCAATCTCGCTGCAGGGCCACATTTGTTCGCCTCGGATCAAGTTATTCCGTCATCATAATAACAATGAGTGGTGAGCTTATATGCATATGGGCTGCTACAAAAAGATTTAAAACATCACTTATTACACATCCTCTAAGAAATAACTTCATCTGGAGATTGGTGCAATATCAGAGGCTCCATTAAACTGGGAGACTTGGTGGGAACACCTTCAGGTTGCTGAAATTGCATGTATGATGGAGGGCCTGTTTGGAAGGATCAACACGCCACATCTCCTGAAGAGAGGCAACAACCATAGATTGGTAGATATCCCTTTGCATACCGAGCATGGAGGCATCAAATCTTTACTGCATCCAGGGTGTGACCCCCCCAATCCCCTGGAAGTTAAGGGAAGCTGCACTATCTCCACATAGCCACATCAACGAAGAATTCATACCCATATCATCATCCTTCATCCCTATGTTCAACAATTAGTACATGTTACAAATACGAAATTACAGATTAGCTATGATATCTCTTTAATTAAGGAGATGGGTTGTGAGACTAAAATAAATTGGAAATAAAACATTCCTAATTGAGTGAAGCCAGCTTAGTTTCTTGCTTCACAAATGAGTTGCTCGAAAAAGAGGGGACATTCGGATGTGGTCCCCTCCACAATATTAAGCAACAGATATATTACTGAAATTCACACACACACACACACACACACACACACATATATATATATATATATATATATATATATATATATATATACTAGGGTGTACCTGTGCCGATGGCACGGTTGTAAAAATGTTTTGGATATTTCTCAATAGTAAATAGGTCGAAAAAATTAAGAATAAGATTCTTAATTTGAGTTAATGACTATCGCACGGGTTACAAATATTTTAAAACTCAGTTCCAAAATATTACTATGGTACCCCAGATAAAAAACTTATATAACCTCAAAAAGATTATTGCTAGTTGATTCTCCCAAGCATTGAGGTTTGGATATTCACCCAAAATAGGAACACGTTTCCAATCCCCGAAGTCCGAAAAATAATCAATAACACAAATTGAAAACATAAGTATAAATTTTTAACAATCCTTATTCTAACAATTTAAAAACAAAATTAGCCTGGTTACCATTTGTATTTGGAACTCTTTCTATTAATGCTTGTAGCTAACAAAATTTTAATCAATATGTTTCATAAAAATTGCACACACTGAAAAGTTATAAAAAAACAAAGGGTATAGAACAGTAGTTTGAAATGAAAATATACATCAAGTTATTACTGTCGTGAACATTTTTATTTTTAATGACACCATTCGCAAGGAGTACAACAAAGGACATAGAATGGAAGAGATCAAATTAAAAAAAATGGAAAATTATACCAAGCACTTTCTTGGAACTGTTTTCCACTTCTCAAAATCAAGATCTTTCTTGTGGTCGGGGTTAACAGCTCCAGTATCTCTCGTCAACAGGGCTTTCTGCCCTGTCATAGTCAGGGATTCCTCTTGGCTTAGTTCTGGACTTTGGGTCAAAATTAATGACAAAAAACATTTTTGAAAGCCTAGTAGTAGCTTAAGAAATGGGAATGACCTTAATTATGTCAGGCCTCCTAATGCCTCATTCTTGATTAGTCCACTCAACACGAAGTCGGTGACCCTTTCTACCCAACTCTGTCTAGTCAGGTCTACCTCCTAATTTGAAGGCTTGAGCCTTAAAACTGCAGTCTCAAAATCTCACTCATCATCCATATAAAAAAAAGCACTAACCTATGCTTTCACTGGCATATATTAGAGAAAGCTCAGCATTGGTCTGCATAATGAACTGATAGTGTCTATTCTATACACTTACTGAATCTATTCTATATTATGCACGCCTTTAAAGATATCTAACCAAATGAATGCACAATGACTTGTTAAAATTAGATGCAGAAATCGATGTATATATGCCATTTCAATTACTTTCCCCCCTAAAGATAATAACAGAAAATTATATTAAACATGTATATAACAGGCTACAATTTGCACTTAATTATATCCTTTTCACTTCTTCCCATTCATCACCTATCCAGATTTTCAATTTTCCCCGGTTTATTCATGCTTGGGAGAGTCACCCAAGTACCGGACTATGAGTCATAAATCTCTGTCGAGGTCAGGATATTGCCTGATGGATCACATCCGCCTGCTACTATTGCAATTTCACCAAGACTCGCCAACCTAAACAGGAATCTAGGCGTATTTGTCTTCATGTCAAATGACCTTGAGTTGGTCAATATGCTATAAATTAAGCAATGCCTTATATTTAGTTTTCTCAAAGACCTAATAATTGAAAATTAGAAACCTCAACATAAACTTAGTTTACTGTTAAAGAACAGGGGGCCATCTTTAACTGTAAACTATATTTATTGAGTTCCTAGGATTTAAGTTTTACGGGTAACTATGATTTTATGTCCCATCTGCTCAGAGCCTCTAAGAACAAACCATACCATCTTGTGTCATCATTTTTGGATCTTTTTGAATAGTATATCATATTATAATTATGAATAGGTTGGATGATCTTTACCATTCAAGAAGAAGCTTAATGTACAACATAAATAAAGAACTAGGATTAAATAACTTAGGAAATTCCAAGAAATTACATGCTCATTGAATGTTACTCTAATTTCAATGGTCGATTGAAGCTTGTATACTAATTTTTATAATGGAATTCACTAAAAATAGTAATCGGAGTACACTACTAACCTTCTATATGGGTAAATTTGTAGTAACGAAATGAGCATTTAACTACGAAGCTTTTTTGGATATGAATTGGGGGAGAATTAATGTGTAGGATTTTGCATGCTTCAATACATGAAGATAATCTACTAGATTTGAAGTTGATAGAGGAAGCAATGTGTTGAATTCTTTAGTTGATGTTTTTGATGATTAATTGAGCCCTCATTCTATGACCATCACATATCGCCCAAAAGGAGCAGCATATGATAATTTTGTGGAGCCATTTGAACACCTGATCAGATCATGTATGCATCCACCAAGACATGATGATCGAGTTAGGAGAAGTGAAAGACAAAGAATTAGTAACTATCCCCAAAAAAGACCCATAAAAATTCCAAATATGAACAACAATTAGTCTGGAAATGAAAATGGTGATTAAAAAATTCCTCTAAGTTGTAACAGTAATGGAATCTAGAATTAAGTCTACTTCCTGTTGAATTGATATTCAAATCTAAAGGAACAACATTATTAAGCAATTTCCAGGAAAAACCAGATAAATTAGGGGGTATATGAGGATCCCAAATTTCATTGACACCTTTTATACATAATAAACTACTTTACCTTGGGATCATGCAGCATCATGCTCTGTATAGGTTCACTTGACACTTTTCTAGTTGTATCGCCACAATCTTCATAAGCTTGAGCAATCTACATATATGTCAGTAAAAATTCAGAGAGGTACAATCCCAATCAACCTTACTGCTACCTCCTGCATTCTGGACATTAAATTTTGCAATCTATTTTAACAAAGACTATTATTACAATGCATTATGTATTATTATCACAAGCAAATGGCAATATCCTTCTAATTTAATGTAACTAAAAGAGAATTTTAACAGTTACCTCAGTCCTTGAATGTTCACAGTGTTGATCATCAAAAGCGGGTCCTAAAGACACATCAGACTCAATTTTTTGGTATAGAGTAATTGGCACATCTCCACCTCTTTGCTTACCATCTACTTCAACAAGATTCACAATAGATGATGCCTTTTTTTGATGGACCTCTTCAGGTTTCTTGAGATCTCAGCATCTTTTCTAGAATCATATATGATCTCATGTGTAACCACATATTCCTTTGAACCCATTAGAACATTCAATTCTTACTTATCACTATTCCTGGAGCTATTCTATGGCAAATGTGGAAGAGTAGAAACAAATGCCTCTATGAAGACTCAAAAATAGACACCAAGCAGATTATCAATCAAATGATTACTCTAATATAAGCTCTCAACTTCAGATATACACAATGATCAAGCAAGCAATATTATCAACTTTTCAGTCCAAACAGTTCAGTAGACAAACAAATTCACCATCAATATGGCCAACACAAATTTCTCCATGTTTAAATTATAAAGATGCAGTGCCTTAATCCTTGTTATTAGAGTGGTTGAGATTACATTTGAAAAGAGTGTTGCTCAAATCAATTCATAATATCAGCTTTAGAGGTCCAAATATCACCTTTCATGGCATATTTGAAGGACAAAATGACAACTCTCATACTTAAACATAAAAAAAAATAGTGAGGCATAAATAGATATACCCACCATCTACATTAATTATCCAGAAAAAACGATGACGTACTACATGTATCATAGCTAGATATACTCATTATGTATATCGTTCAAAAAAATGTCTCCAAAAAAATGTACATCGAAAAATCATGAATAAATGCGTCGGTCCTCCTTTGGCTTTCTCGAAATTGTGTTAACAAAGTGCTCCAAATCATATCCTATAAGGCTGAATAAATTCAATGAACTCATATTGAAGTTCATTGATCTCATGAGTTTGATATGACGACTTTCCAGCCAACTCCTTTATCTAAACAAGACAAATAAAATTACAATTAGCTTTTATCACATCTAAATAAAAAAGAATGTAAAAACATATTAAAAACATGTGACCTTCATTTTTATTAATTTCGATGAATTTTCTAAGAGCTCTCGCATGAACTTCAATACAAAAAAACCATGCATAATTTCTCCTCGTTGTTTAGGGCCCTGAAAATAAAGGAGTTAGTATATTACTAATGTCAAATGTGAATACCTAAATATTAAATTTAATTTATCGAACAAATACCTTAACTTTCTCCCAGTTTAGTAATGATTGTTTTCCTTTGATTGTCAAAAACGATCTAATTCCACTTCAATAAAAAAAACATAATTATATTACAATTATGTAAAATGAAATCAATAATTTTATTATAAGCATTTATTTAGGACACTAGCTACTTACGTGTTTATATAGAGCTTAAGGTCCAAGCTCGATTCCCAGTGTAAATAATCAACCCAAAACACATTGTTCGAAATAAAGTCGATCACAAGCAAAACCCAATGATAACTATATTATGAAGAATAATTGGAGATTAGGAATATTATACATACACACATTTATTATTCTAAAGAACTTATACATATCTACAAAACTCATCCGGTATTGAATGGAATAACAAATATTTATTTGTTTGATGCCTTCTGTAAAGTTTATGTTATAAATTGATGCCCAATGTTTTTAGAAAATGCGTCCCGAATGGAGAGGGGATTTACTAATCTAATGAATTCAAAACTCCTTCCAAATTTGTCATATAGGCATCTATACATAAACCAAACGCATGTGAATTAGAAAGGCATCCATGTATGCAAAAATGTAAACTCCATCTAACCTCATGTATGCATTCACAAATTACATTAAAACATGGTAAAACTTAAATCTAACCTCCTGTATAAGATAATGCGAACTCCATCTAATTCTTGCATCTTACAAAACTGTATTAATTCAATTTTTGGAATATAGGTGAACTCAAGATCATCATAAAAAATAGCCACCGGAATCTGCACCGTATCCATCGTCATGATATTATCAAGCATATTAGCAAATACAATAATTGAGCCATCTTTGCCACCGGAATCTTTCTTTTTTCCTTACTTTTTACCTGATCAACAATGTCAAAATACAAAAGGTCAAATTACAATTATGCTCACATTAACTAGTCCAAGTTGAGTACAAACTAAGGAATTCACTATAAACTAGGTGTATTTATTAGCTCTTTCAAAATAGACAATTCATCGAAGAGCAATTGGCGAGGAACTTGATCCGAATGTACAATGTGTGTCTTTGAGCGTGTGATGTTAATAAATATACAGTTGTTCTTTCCCCTTTTTTTTTGTTGAATACCTCCGGCAGATTTAAACAATTAAATATTGAACTTCATTACGTAACATATCGTCAAAGCAGTCTCTAAAGTAGATTTTTTCACCGTCGGATGCAAGACAGTCGGTATCTGCAATGCACAATGAAACATGAGCACATGAAAATAGTTGATGACTTTAGTCTAAATAAGGCTAATTGGGCTATGTTGAATGGAAATTTGGGTAAAACCCATTTACCCAGTGGGTTTTGGCCTTCTATATCCAGGTCGGATCCGTGTTCGGGCATAATTCGGGTATGTTGAGCTCGAACTTCTCATTCAACAAATGTTAAAATTGTTGTAATCAACATTCTGAAAAGAGCCTTGGGAAGTCGAACGACGGGAGACTGCCTAGTGCATAGGGGTGACTTTTATTATTGGATACAATCTTATAAAAAGATCAACTATTAGCATGTAATAATTGCACAAAATGTCTAAATCAATTTAATAATAATCAATGTTTAAAAAAAGCTAAAAATATCCTTTATATGGACAATCAAAATGATTTCGTTTGATCTTTTAGGTGCTTCACTTGATCATTAACAAAGAACTCCAGTTATTGAATGTGGCATGGATAATGAATTCAAAATGCGGTATGGAATGTATAAAAAAAGAAGTTACCTCATCACACGGTAACACAAATTCTTTAGGCCAAGCTACATGTGAATTGTGTGTGTCTTTAACAACATACATCTCCACGTTAGGTACTGGTACATGAAGATATGCTTCAGGAGAGTGAACGTCAGTTATTGATAAACTTATATAATTATCCCCTAAGCGAACGTTGTGGATGGTATCATTAGGTGAAATACGATCAGAAAACACCCCAGATGCAACAACATTCGCACGAGAATTCAATGCCAATCTACATTGTTTTCCATATATAAAAAAACAAAATGAATAATGAATGACATATATATACTACTAAAAGAATAAAAATCACTAATATAATTAGAGTTGTTACAAACCTTCCCAATATTAGATTTAGGATCTGACGGTAAAATTATATGTTGTCTATTCACATTGCTTTGGGCCTATATACACATGAAATATTCCAAAATGAGTATAGTAAAGTATGAGACATAAATGTAATAAAGTTTTACCAATTACGTGATTACCTTCTCTTTTTTCCTCTTGGATGGATAATCACATGATTCACCCACATAATTTAAACGCTTCCCATATTTTTTATTATCGCTTTTCTGACTATTTGAGGAAATCTTCTCAATTAACGATGGTGCAAGTGATCTACTTTGATACTTCCTCAATTCTTCCATTGCCTCCTGAAGTTGTCGATCTTTTTCTTTAGCCTTCTCCTCTTCTTGATGAAGTCTAGACTCTAATTCTTAAACATGTTGTTTTGATCCCCGTCTAGGGATATGAAAGTAAGTTGTAGGAGTGACTCATTTTCCCATCCCCCTTACTCGACCGCTATACTCTGGAGTACCAAGTGCCAAGGTTAAGACGTCTAAAGTCCCTTGAGTTACTAAGCTCCCATCATGGACTTGCTTCTTCAAAGCGTCCTACAATAAAGAAAATTATTAAGAGTGTTGTTAAATCATATTCTTTTCAATCCTCATATGTAGCATATATCCATATTTATAAAGATTATATAATATACATCTCCGCGTTAGGTACTTTTGAAAGTAACTCATAATTTTTTCACCAACTTCCTCGATTGCATCATCTTGATATTGTCTATTTCTCAATTTTTGAGCAGTTATCCACATTAGAGACCTATCATCCTCATCAAATGCATCTCCATGTCTCTTTTTCTGTCCCAATTATAAAATAAAATATAAGAAATTAAGCACACAACACAAAATCCCCACAATGAATTAATTATAGTCATATACTCTACAAATAATATAAGAATTCAACTACATACCATAATATCCTCAAGACTTGCATACCCCAACTTACTAAGCTTGTGGTTGAACTTATTTTGTGCTCTCCTTTCTCATTGTACATCACTTAATTTCTACGCATTAAATTTATAATAATGTAAGAATTTAACCATACCGTGGATAAATGTTACATTTATATAATAAAATGAATTTAATATACACCTTAAACTTTGGGGATAGTCTTCCTCTTACAAACGCATCCCAATCGTCCTGATCAATAAACTTTTTAAACTTTTCTGGACGGCTCCAAAGATTATCGGGATCATTTTTAAATGGCTTGACACAACTCCTGGTGAGTTCTCCTTTGAAATTCTTCCACGAACAACCAATAGCGGATATAACTTCCTTCTTTGATTTGGGGTCCATGTTCAACTTGGCCTGTAATTAATGAATATTATATTACATAACGGAATTATATAATACCAATATAGACTTCAAAGAACATCAATATAAATTATTAGCATTTACCTCCATAGCTACCCATAAATTCTCTTTTGATGACTTTGGGACTTTGGGCCAACTTGGATAACTTATGGGCACCATTGTCCTTGCCAAAAGCCCCCCTTAACTTGCGAAATACTTTCTTGTATCACCATTTGGTTGTCATTTTCTATTGTAAGTTACTAGTATTCGATCATAAGAAGCCCTTTTGCTTATTCGTTCTAAAAGAGCCACGCCTCTAACTTTTCGTTGTTTATTACTTGAATTTTGTGATGACTTTGCTAAATCGTCTGGACTTTTTGAATGAAAATCATCTTCCTCGTCCATATCCACTACAATGACAAATAAATTGATTGAAGTAAGTGTACATGTTGATGAATAACAAAGAATAACAAATGATATGTTGAAATTAATTTGCAGGACGCAAGAGCATTATTAATAAAAATAAAACATATGTTATTCATAATTTTACCTGTAGAGACACTCCCCTGTTGTCTTTGGATTTTACATGAAAATACCAGTCACTCCCCTATTTTCAAAACAAGGGAAAAACATGTATTCTTTCCACTCGTCTCATGTTTTCCCTTATTTGCATGAGCATATGTCGAGCACCCGAATATTATCAAATTAGTATATGCGGCAGGGTATCTAGTACACAATTCTTTTGGTGTCTTTATCTCAATAGTTGCGGATAGATACTTATTCACTAAATAACATGTTGTGTTAACAACTTCATCCCAAAAATCCTTAGGCAAAACTGCATTAGACTTCATGTACCTTGCTATCTCAATAAATGTCATGTTCATCTGCTTGGACACTCTATTTTGCTGAGGTGTCTTTCAAACTTTGTGGTGTCTCACAATTCCCTCATTTTTCCAAACTCATCAAATAGGCCCGAGTAAAATTCTATGAAATTATCAGTTCTCAAGCACTTTATTTTCTTACCAGTCTACTTCTCATTCAAAGCCTTTGGCTGTTTAAACTTGATAAATACCTTATCCTTTCTTTTCAGAATGAAAAACTAAACTTTCCTTGAGAAATCAACAATGAACGAATATGAATTTTTAAAAACATGAAGAAAATTATGGTTATTAGTCATGCCGGTCTTATTAGAAATGTACTTTTCATATTTGTATCCATATCTACCTCAATTATGAGAAAAACGTGACAGCAAGGTCAAGTTTTCCCAATCCTGAGGATTGAGAAGTATGAAAATCCTGGGAAGTATGAAAATCAATAACATTACCCCAAATTTGATAACGAGTCAATTCATCTCATATGTACACCAAAAGAAATTCACCATAAATGATAATTGCCATCAACCATTAAAATATAAATTATAAAATGTAAACTAAAAATAAATAACTTTTTAAAAAGCATAGATAACTCTAAGCATAAGCAAAACACAAATAACACTCTATTTATTTTTATTATCAATCCAAATTCCCTCACAATCTACACGTGCATGTAATACCCCACATTTTTATCGATATTTAATTATGGGATTAATTAAATTAAATGTGAATTAATTCGGATAAAATACTAACGAGATGTGAGTTGGTATTTTATTATAATGTGTATATATGGCAATATATGAATATTGAAATTATCGCGAGGCTGAAATACGGCAATTTGGAAAATTTAGTTGGGACGCACGTGACAGTCGCGTCAGGAATGTAATTATTTGAATTAAAAAGTGAATTTTATTTCTATCAACCATATGGTCATTTTGAGTGCGCCAACGTGTCCGAAAGGGTAGAAATAGTCAGAAAATACTAGCCGGGTGTTTAGTTTGGGTCCTGGGGCATTTTTGGGCCATACCGGCAACTTAAAAGGGCATTTTGGTAATTTTGAAATTTTGGGATTTATGACCAACGAATTTTGGGAATTAAAAATAGGGAATTTAATAACCCACTAACCCATTACCATCACTTAAGTTATTAGAGGGCAACGGGAGTTAGAGAAAAAAATTAGAAAAGTTCCCAAAGAGAAAACCTTAACCTCCATCTTCAACCTTCAACCTTGGGAGAGAAACAGAGAGACCAACCTTCATCAATTCAACAGAAAATTCAGAGAATAATCCGAGGCAAGTGGTTTAATTACGTTAATTTCAAGCGAATGTTTCTTCCATGATTAGAAAATTATATAATCGCATTGTATTGGAAGATTTATAAAAACCCATGAGATTGGAGTTATAAATTCAGATTTTGATATAGGTTGGCATGTAGAATTGTTATTGGGTGATTGAACTAAACGAATTACTACTCTTTATGTTAAAAATATGGATTTATTTATGGAAACTTTTGATTTTATATTCTAGGGTTCTTACTCATAAGATTTGGGGAAAAACTTTGGGAGATTTGATAATTAGGTGTTGCATAGGAAGATTTATCCCATGAATGTGTTAAAATACGACCTAAGTATGTTTAAGAATGATTAGAAACCTTGAACTACTATTGGAATGATGTTTAGATGAGATTAGAGGTGAAGAAAATTGGGAAAAACGAGATAGGAGAATTCTGGGCTCGAAACTGTCACCTCGTTAGAAGGCTTGCCCAGGTCGTTCGAACGAGCTCGTTCGAACGAGCTTCTAACGAGTTGACAGTTTGACTTCTAACGAGTGGGATGTTCGTTCGATGCCTTTCGTTCACACGAGATCTCGTTAGATGCCCACTTCATTCGAATGAACTCTCGTTCGAACGACCTCGTTCGAACGAGACTTCTAACGAGTTGACAGATTGGCCTTTTTGGCCTGGTTTGATTTCTAGTGTCCCGTAACCTTGTTTAATTGTAGAGATAACATTACCTTGATGACTAATTGATATAGTTGGGATATTCGGGATATATTGAGGAGTAAAATATAGAAGAATGATTTGAACCAAATGGTAATTGTGGGTTAGGACGCGAATAACTAATTACGACGTGAGGATAATGGATGATGTGTATATATAAATCGGGGACACGTGTATTGGTATAAGAATGAGAAGTACACCACTAATAAATTATGGTAATTACTAAGATGTGTGCATGCTTAGTATATGTATTTGATTTTATGTGTATGACATACCTACCATACTTGCTATCACGGGAGGTTTACATTCGCTTAGGGCCATCTAATCTTTGTGTGCCCGAATTTAGATTGGTACCTCGAGGACATAGTTCAAGAGAATGACTTATTTGTGAGTTAATAAGTCAGCTGACTATGGAACGTAGGTATGTACGTGACCCATGGATATGTTGAATTATGTTCGCCTCCATTTTTGTGTGTTGTGCTTATTCTAACAATTCCTGAGAGATTTGGAATTTGTAATCCTTATGTACATGATGTACCGGGATGGATAGCAGAGTATGTGTGCACCACAGCTTAGCCTCGGGGTGCTTATATTGTATATTTATGATGTGAATAATATACGGTTAAATGAAAAGGAATTGTTATGTTTAATTGCGAGTATAATTGTAGTAACATCCTGATAAAGATAAAAAGGGATAACCTGCTGTGAAATGTTTTGCTAATAATTGAGAATCCGAGTTTAAGTAAGGCTACCTATTTAAGTGATGACGTTGGGAATTTATATTATGAATCGAGTAGAAAGGTTAGAACTTATGTCGGTTTAGTTAGATATGAATATCATGTGTATGGGTATCGTACGTTAGGAGTGCACAATTAGTCGAGAGGCGAGTATTTCATGTGAGAGCACGTCCTAACATGTATTTTGCATTCATTGTTTTAATGTTATTAAATCACTTGCTATTTTTAAAATACTCTCCACTTTCGGGCTCTGACCCGTTTGCTTTCAAATCTATTTTTGTAAAAACCTTTTTAGGTGCCCAGCCACAAGGACACCATGCATAGAAATTCTATTCAGGTGACGAGCTGTAGCTGTTGTGGAAGTTACAGGGCCTTGACAGTAGACGCCTCTTTTCTAGTTCTGACTCCATATTCAGTTTCATCATTTGTAGGGCATGTCGCCCATTTCTATTTAGAGACATTTCATAATTCAGTTATTCAGAGTTTGGCATGTATTTAATTAAGGGTACACTGTTCTATTTATTTCAGTTGTGGGATTGTTGTGAGGAGTATTTCCTCCAGACTTATTATTATTTGTTGGTTATTCTATTGCTTCTTTAGGGTGAATGGTTATGTTATTCTTTCATAATTCTTTTATTGCATGTTAATAAGATTTAATTTAAAATTTGACAACTTACTTTTTAAATACTAGGTGGTTAGTAATCATTAAAATGTTTTCGACAGTGATGCTATTAACTGAATCAACTTGGCATTTTGTATTAATTTAATAAAGAAGTAGCTACCCGATATTTAATTAGTCGGGGTGTCACAGGTGGTATCAGAGCATCAGGTTCTAGTGTCCTTTAGGATCTGTACGGCTTGTTATGTTTTCGCTGAGCTTTCTTTGATGTAGAGCCCTATATTTTAGGACTGTTGTATTCTTTTGTGTATGCTTCGCTCTTCAGCTATTTTGAGTAAATAACTGCTAACTTATATACTCTACTCTTATTTCAGATGCCTCCACGACGTGCGCAGCGAGTTCCTAGGGATGCAACGGCAGAGCCACAGCCCGTACCAGTTCAGGGCACTATGAATGCCGCCGAGGTTGCAGCCATTATAGCCCAAGCGGTAAATGCCGCTCTAGCAGTTGTACAGCAGACACCACCCCAGGCAACAGTAGCCGCGCCGGTTCAGGCACATGCATTCCCGTCTACTTGGGAACGTGTACGTGATGCTTTTCAGAAAGCGCACCCGCCGGAGTTCGTAGGTAGCTCCGATGTTGTGGTTTCAAGTCAGTGGAGGAAAGACATTCAGAGGCACTTGAGGATGTATGAGTTCACCGATGTTCAGAGGCAGATACTAGCTACTTTCAAGCTAGTGGGATCTGCACTGCAATGGTGGGAGTCTATTACCACCGTGGAGGAGAGAGATACTCTCACGATACATGAGTTTTGGGTGCGGTTCGACCGCAAGTATTTTCCGTTAGCTGTTCACACGAAAATGAGGAGGAAACTAATGAATCTCAGACAGGATGGAAAGACTGTGGCCGAGTGTGAGGCCGAATTCACAAATCTACTGAATATTGTCCCGGATGAGATACCGACAGAGGAGAAGAAGATCCAGAAGTTCACCGATGGATTGACATAGAGGATCCGTCAGCATTTGTTGGGGAACCTCTCGTTGGCCACTTATTCTGACGTGGTTAACACTGCACTGTTACACTGCCAGGATCACCGCTTTCACATGGCTGAGAGAAAGAGATCAAGAGAGTCCAGCCATCAAGGCAAGACTGGAGGAAATGGTGCCAGTGGGGCACAATCTACTCAAGGGCAGAGGCAGGGTGACCAGGGTTCTCAACAGGGGGATCATAAGAGGTTCAGATCGGGGAATTTCAGATACGGACAGGGAGGTTTTAGGCAGGGCCATCAGGGTCCGAACGGCCATCAGGGCCAGCAGGGGCAGAATGGTCAACTGCAGTTTCAGCAGGGCCAGGGCAAAAATGGTAACGGTCACCAGGGCCGTGGTCAGCAGGGGCAGCGGGGGGGAAACTTCCAAGGGAAGTGTTTCATTTGTGGTAAGATTGGCCATAAACAACAGGATTATCCTAATAGGGGCAGGGCCCCACAGCAGCAACAACAGGGTGCTCGACACGAGCCGCAGAGGCCTATGTTTCCCGCCGCCCTCCCGGCACCGCCACAGATGGCAGCATTACCACCCATTCCAGCGGTCCCAGTTCAGCACGGGCAGCTTCAGTATGGGAGAGTATATCAGCTTCAGCAGGCCGCAGCCCCACAGGATCCACCGGCCATTGAGGGTATGTTCTCTATTCAGGGGAGTATGGGGCACATTTTATTTGACACGGGGGCTACACATTGTTTCATTGCTATGAGATTTGCACGCACCATTGGGTTGTTAGACACCGCCGAGAGTACGGTTACTTATGTAGATTCACCGTTGAGTAGGGGTTTTGTGATTTCCCTTGTATGTAGAGGCGTGGGTATAGAGATCGGGAGGTTTACTTTACCCGTGGATATGTTAGTGTTAGAGATGACCGAGTATGATGCCATTATTGGTATGGATTGGCTAGTTGCGTACCGAGCCATGATTGAATGTTTTAGTAGGAGTATTATCTTTACCATTCCCAGGCAGGAGATGTTTTTAGTGGCGATGCCTCGTCTTGAGGGAGGATCGTCCACTCATTTGTACTATATACAGGAGGATACCTCTAAGGAAGTGGTGATACCACTTGATTCGATTCCGGTTGTTTGAGAGTTTACCGATGTATTTCAGGATATACCTGGATTACCTCCGAGTAGAGAGATAGATTTTGTGATCGATTTGACGCCGGGCACTCAGCCTATTGCCCGCGCACCTTACCGTATGGCTCCAGCTGAGATGAGAAAATTACGGGATCAGATTGAGTAGTTGTTGGGTCAGGGGTTTATTCGGAGGAGTACTTCGCCGTGGGGTGCCCCTATGTTGTTCATGAAGAAGAGGGATGGATCATTGAGGTTGTGTGTGGATTACCGGGAGTTGAATAAGGTCACAATACGGAATAAGTATCCGTTGCCCCGAATCGATGACTTATTCGACCAGCTGAAAGGAGCTTCTTTCTTCTCAAAGATTGATTTGCGATCAGGATACCATCAGTTACGAATCAGGGAAGAGGACGTCTCGAAGACTGCTTTCTTAATGAGATATGGTTCCTACGAGTTTCGGGTTATGCCTTTTGGTTTGACCAATGCTCCAGCCGTGTTTATGGACTTGATGAATAGGGTGTTCAGAGAGTTCCTAGATCAGTTCATCATTGTCTTCATTGATGACATTCTGGTTTACTTCCAGACAAAGGAGGAGCACGCCGAGCATTTGAGGCCGGTTTTGCAGACACTACGTCAGAACGAGCTGTATGCAAAGTATGAGAAGTGCGGGTTTTGGCTGAAGGAGGTTCAGTTTTTGGGGCATATTATTTCGGACCGAGGGATATCTGTTGATCCGGGGAAGGTATTCGCGGTGAGGGAGTGGGGACAGCCCACGACACCGACTGAGATCCGTAGTTTCTTAGGCCTAGCAGGATACTACAGGAGGTTTATTCGGAGATTTTCAAAGATAGCGGGTCCTTTGACACATCTGACTCGTAAAGGTGCGCCGTTTATTTGGAGTGATGTCTGTCAGTTGGCATTCGATGAGTTGAAGGACAAGTTGATCTCAGCACCTGTGTTAGCATTGCCGAGACCGAGAGTTGAGTATCTAGTTTACACCGATGCGTCTTTCCAAGGACTTGGAGGTGTATTGTAGCAGGAGAGTCAGGCCATAGCTTATGCTTCCCGTAAGCTTAAGCCTCACGAGAAGAATTACCCCACCCATGACTTGGAGTTAGCGGCAGTGGTATTCACCCTTCGGATTTGGAGACATTATCTTTTGGGGGAGAAGTTTTGATTGTTCATAGACCACAAGTCCCTACAGTACCTATTCACGCAGAAGGAGTTGAATATGCGACAGCGAAGGTGGCTTGAGTTTGTGAAGGATTATCAGTTCGATATCCAATATCACCCGGGGAAGGCTAACGTGGTAGCAGACGCGTTGAGCCGTAGGCCAGTAGATGAGGTGGCAAGGGTGTGGAAGGCTAAGTGGAAAGAATTGGGACACCAGGATGCAGTGGCCCGATCGTTCATATCTGTGATGACTGTTACACCGCAGATTGTCACGAAGGTGGTAAGGGCACATGCAAATGACTCGTTCTGTCAGGAGTAGATAGTTCGATTACTAGCAGATGGAGCTGAGTCCTATACCGTTAGTTCAGACGGGGGATTACGCTTCAATGGGAGACTGGTAGTTACGAAAGGGGAGGAATTGCGACACGAAGTGATGGCAGAGTCGCACGGCTCACGGTTCGCGGTACATCTCGATGGGGACAAAATGTACCAAGACATGAGACGACAGTATTGGTGGAGCGAGATGAAGAGAGATATTGCCGTGTTTGTTTCTAAATGCGCCACTTGTCAGCTGGTAAAAGTGGACCATCAGAGACTGGCAGGACTTCTACAGCCATTAGAGGTTCCGATGTGGATGTGGGAGAGCATCTCCATGGATTTTATTACGGGGTTACCCACGTCACAGAGGGGTCACGACTCCATTTGGGTAATTGTAGACAGGTTGACCAAAGTTGCTCATTTTCTACCCGTAAGGACAGACTACACTACAAGACAGTATGCCCAGCTTTTTATTGCAGAAATAGTGAGACTTCACGGTGTGCCCCTAAATATCGTGTCCGACCGAGATAAGATATTTGTTTCACGGTTTTGGGAGAGTTTTCAAGAGGCCATGGGCACGGATTTGCGGTTGAGTACGACATATCACCCGCAGACCGATGGGCAAACCGAACGTACAAATCAGATGTTGGAGGACATGTTGCGTATGTGCATCATTGATTTTGGGGGTGGATGGGAGCAGTATCTTCCACTGGTGGAGTTTGCTTACAACAACTCATACCAGTTCACCATTGGCATGGCTCCATTTGAGGCGTTGTATGGTAGACCTTGTCGTTCCCCAGCATGTTGGTTGGAGGTGGGGGACAACAAACTACTTGGGCCGGAAGTGATTCAGGATACTTCGGCAAGGATATAATTGATACGGAGTCGCATTCGGGTAGCTCAAGATAGGCAGAAGAGCTATGATGATGCGAAGAGGTTCTTTAGGGAGTTCCAAGTGGGGGACCAGGTTTTACTCAGAGTATCTCCTATGAAGGGGATTATGCGATTCGGGAAGAAGGGGAAGTTGGCACCGAGATACGTGGGACCATTTCCTATCATCGAGCGGATTGGGTCTGTTGCATATAGACTTTGGTTACCGGAGCATTTGTATAGGATTCATGATGTGTTTCATATTTCCTCGCTAAGGAAATATCTTAGAGACAATTTGGCTCATTCTCACATTGCTTTGGAGGACATCGATCTCCAGCCTGATAGCTCCTACGAGGAGGGGCCGATTGCTATTTTGGACCGAAGTGAGAGGAAACTGCGGTCAAAGATAGTTCCATTAGTGCATGTTCAGTAGCAACATCATAATGTCGAGGAGTCCACATGGGAGCGCGACGATGAGATGCGCGAACGTTATCCAGAGTTATTTTTACCAGGTACTTTCTAGTTTCGAATTTTGGGACAAAATTTTGTTATTAGGAGGGAAGTATGTAATACCCCGCATTTTTATCGATATTTAATTATGGGATTAATTAAATTAAATGTGAATTAATTGAGAATTAATCCGGATAAAATACTAACGAGATGTGAGTTGGTATTTATTATAATGTGTATATATGGCAATATATGAATATTGAAAATATTGAAATTGTCGCGAGGCTGAAATACGACAATTTGGAAAATTTAGTTGGGACGCACGTGACAGTCGCGTCAGGAATGTAATTATTTGAATTAAAAATTGAAATTTATTTCTATTAACCATATGGTCATTTTGAGTGCGCCAATGTGTTCGGAAGCGTCGAAATAGTCAGAAAACACTAGCCGGGGGTTTAGTTTGGGTCCCGGGGCATTATTGGGCCATACCGGCAACTTAAAAGGGCATTTTGGTAATTTTGAAATTTTGGGATTTATGACCAACGAATTTTGGGAATTAAAAATAGGGAATTTAATAACCCACTAACCCATTACCAGCACTTAAGTGATTAGAGGGCAACGGGAGTTAGAGAAAAAAATTAGAAAAGTTCCCAAAGAGAAAACCTTAACCTCCATCTTCAACCTTCAACCTTGGGAGAGAAAGAGAGAGACCAACCTTCATCAATTCAACAGGAAATTCAGAGAATAATCCGAGGCAAGTGGTTTAATTACGTTAATTTCAAGCGAATGTTTCTTCCATGATTAGAAAAATATATAATCGCATTGTATTGGAAGATTTATAAAAACCCATGAGATTGGAGTTATAAATTCAGATTTTGATATAGGTTTGCATGTAGAATTGTTATTGGGTGATTGAACTAAAAGAATTACTACTCTTTATGTTACAAAAACGGATTTATTTATGGAATTTTTTTATTTTATATTCTAGGGTTCTTACTCATAAGATTTGGGGAAAAACTTTGGGAGATTTGATAATTAGGTGTTGTATAGGAAGATTTATCCCATGAATGTGTTAAAATATGACCTAAGTATGTTTAAGAATGATTAGAAACCTTGAACTACTGTTGGAATGATGTTTAGATGAGATTAGAGGTGAAGAAAATTGGGGAAAACGAGATAGGAGAATTCTGGGCTCGAAACTGTCACCTCGTTAGAAGGCTTGCCCAGGTCGTTCGAACGAGCTCGTTCGAACGAGTTGACAGTTCGACTTCTAACGAGTGGGATGTTCATTCGATGCCTTTCGTTCGAACGAGATCTCTTTAGATGCCCACTTCGTTCGAACGAACTCTCGTTCGAATGACCTCGTTCGAACGAGACTTTTAACGAGTTGACAGATTGGCCTTTTTGGCCTGGTTTGATTTCTAGTGTCCCGTAACCTTGTTTAATTGTAGAGATAACATTACCTTGATGACTAATTGATATAGTTTGGATATTCGGGATATATTGAGGAGTAAAATATAGAAGAATGATTTGAACCAAATGGTAATTGTGGGTTAGGACGCGAATAACTAATTACGACGTGAGGATAATGGATGATGTGTATATATAAACCGGGGACACGTGTATTGGTATAAGAATGAGAAGTATACCACTAATAAATTATGGTAATTACTAAGATGTGTGCATGCTTAGTATATATATTTGATTTTATGTGTATGACATACCTACCATACTTGCTATCACGGGAGATTTACGTTCGCTTAGGGCCATCTAATCTTTGTGTGCCCGGATTTAGATTGGTACCTCGAGGACATAGTTCAAGAGAATGACTTATTTGTGAGTTAATAAGTCAGCTGACTATGGAGCGTAGGTATGTACGTGACCCATGGATATGTTGAATTATGTTCGCCTCCATTTTTGGGTGTTGTGCTTATTCTAACAATTCCTGAGAGATTCGAAATTTGTAATCCTTATGTACATGATGTACCAGGATGGATAGCAGAGTATGTGTGCACCACAGTTTAGCCTCGGGGTGCTTATATTGTATATTTATGATGTGAATAATATACGGTTAAATGAAAAGGAATTGTTATGTTTAATTGCGAGTATAATTGTAGTAACGTCTTGATAAAGATAAAAAGGGATAACCTGCTGTGAAATGTTTTGCTAATAATTGAGAATCCGAGTTTAAGTAAGGCTACCTATTTAAGTGATGACGTTGGGAATTTATATTATGAATCGAGTAGAAAGGTTAGAACTTATGTCGGTTTAGTTAGATATGGATATCACGTGTATGGGTACCGTACGTTAGGAGTGCACAATTAGTCGAGAGGCGAGTATTTCATGTGAGAGCACGTCCTAACATGTATTTTACATTCATTGTTTTAATTTTATTAAAGCACTTGTTGTTTTTAAAATACTCTCCACTTTCGGGATCTGACCCGTTTGCTTTCAAATCTATTTTTGTAAAAACCTTTTTAGGTGCCCAGCCACAAGGACACCATGCATAGAAATTCTATTCAGGTGACGAGCTGTAGCTGTTGTGGAAGTTACTGGTCCTTGACAGTAGACGCCTCTTTTCTAGTTCTGACTCCATATTCAGTTTCATCATTTGTAGGGCATGTCGCCCATTTCTATTTAGAGACATTTCATAATTCAGTTATTCAGATTTTGGCATGTATTTAATTAAGGGTACACTATTCTATTTATTTCAGTTGTGGGATTGTTGTGAGGAGTATTTCCTCCAAACTTATTATTATTTGTTGGTTATTCTATTGCTTCTTTAGGGTGAATGGTTATGTTATTCTTTCATAATTCTTTTATTGCATGTTAATCAGATTTAATTTAAAATTTGACAACTTACTTTTTAAATACTAGGTGGTTAGTAATCATTAAAATGTTTTCGACAGTGATGCTATTAACTGAATCAACTTAGCATTATGTATTAATTTAATAAAGGAGTAGCTATCCGGTATTTAATTAGTCGGGGTATCACAGTGCACATGAATCTTCACTTTCATTAATCAACTCTACGTTTGGCGATCCGTTGGTGGTGACATGATTTTCGGCACATCCAGCAGAGTAGTCATCATCATCACAACCATAGTTATAAACTCTTTGTGGAGTCACAAGAACGATTGACCATTTAGGATCGAGTTGGTCTTGAACATAAAAAACCTGTTTGACTTGAGAAGCTAATATGAAGGGCTCACTCTTATGGCCAACTCTATAAAGATCAACAGATTTAAAGCCAAGCTCATCTACTTTAATACCATTACCGTTGTCGACCTAATCACACTTGAAAACTAGAATTTTGAAAGTGAAATAATCAAGCATCCATATTTCACTGATGACACCATAGAAACTTAAATTTGAAACCACGGGATGCTTATCCTTTGCACTAGAAACTAGCATTGTTGTGGCCGTAATGCTAATTCCACTGTTTTGGCTAACTCGTTCAGCATCACGTTCTTTCATAATGTAACGACAACCATTAACGATATAACCCTGATATTTTATCACGTCTCGATGAGGTCCCCGAGCTATCCAGTTTAAGATGTCTGAAACATTGTTGTTGGGGAGATTTAGCTCCTTTTCAACCTGATTTGTCTTAAATGTTAGTTACAATTTTAATAGTATATTAAATCTTCACATATTGATATTAATCATACCCTTTCACGAAGCCAGCTAATAATGGTCTTGTTATGTTCATCTTGTAACCATTTTTCATCTTTGCACTTTCGAGGACACGTTTGCCTCAAGCTCTCCATATGCTCCCTATAAGGATGTTAATAGAGAACAATATTTTAACCATTAAAACAAAATACAATATAGTACATGATTTGTTACAAAAGCAATAAAAAGAGAAATTACTCGAAATATGGTTGAACATCATCTGTGTTTTGTAACACATAACGATGTGCTTGCTCCCATGACAATTCGTCCACCTTAATTAATTTACCACCCCTATTAGTTTGCCATCGCATATTATATCATCGTCATCATATATTGTGTTTCTACCTATTGGAACCCCAACGGCATCAAGCCCATGTAAAAATTCCGTACAAAATTCAATTTCTTCTTCGGCAATATAGCGTTGGGCGATGCAACCTTCCGAACGACTTCGATTGTTTACTTGGCCCTTTAAGAATTTCGTGTTCCTAAAAACATTTTAAATAAAAAAATATTAATAATGTTTACTTATAGCCTTAGAAAGTAATGACATATTTTTTAAAGCATGTGCAAACCTTTCAAATGCATACATCCAACGAGCAAAAACTGGACCACATAGTTCAACCTCCCTAACGAGATGTACCATTAGATGCACCGTTATATCAAAGAATGCCGGAGGGAAGTACTTTTCCAACAAACACAATGTGATCACAATGTCTTCTTGAATACTGTTCAACTTCTTCACATCCACTTCTTTTGCACAGAGAGCATTAAAGAAAAAGCACACCCTTATGATTGCAAATCTAACATGCTTTGGTAACACGGATCGAATGGCCACCGGAAGTATCTATTGCATGAGTATGTGACAATCATGGGACTTGAGACCAAACAATTTTAACTCTTCCATCTAAACAAGGTTACTAAAATTTGATGACTATCCATCGGGAACTTTGAGTTGAAGCAACGTC
Organism: Sambucus nigra; assembly: GCA_949130495.1. Classification (NCBI taxonomy): domain Eukaryota; kingdom Viridiplantae; phylum Streptophyta; class Magnoliopsida; order Dipsacales; family Adoxaceae; genus Sambucus; species Sambucus nigra. The sequence continues at coordinate 722,134,885 of OX422210.1, forward strand.
TCGCATACCCTTTTCTTCTACTCTCTAGATAATGTATAACATGCAGGTGGTAAATACGTCCGTTTCCCTTATCTTATGGTGCCAACTCCCCTCTTAAACCCAATTTTACAAGATCAAGACGACTATTGACTCCATCTTTTGTCTTACCGGGAATATTGAGTAGCGTCCCTATTATGCTATCACAAACATTCTTCTCAATATGCATAACATACAAATTGTGTTGAAGAAGAAAATGTTTCCAATACCCCAACCTAAAGAATATTGATTTTTTCTTCCAACATTTGGACTTATTAGGCTCATCCGTATTCTCCTTAGTGCGTTTCCTATTTTGTTTCAATTTATCCTTTCCCTTTGTTATTTGTGCTTCAAAAGGACCCATCTTTTTCCCCAACATGCATTAATATTTTCAACCTGCTCTAGTATTTGCTCTCCGTTCAACGGATTAGGTTGTTTGCGAAACTCTTGCTTACTATTAAAATCCTTCTTTTTCTTCCGAAATGGATGATTTTGTGGAAGAAATCTTCTATGTGATGTATATACATTATTTTTAGAATGTTTTAATCGAATAGAATATGTTTCTTCACCACAAATTGGACAAGCATAGTACCCCTTTACAGCACAACCACACAAATTACCGTATGCAGGGAAATCATCAATGGTCCAAAGTAATACCACCTTCAAAATAAAGGATTCTTGGAGGTAAGCATCATAAGCATGTACACCTTCATCCCATAAGGTTTTCAAGTCCTCAATTAATGGTGCCAAATAAACATCGATATCATTTCCAGGCTGTCGCGGACCTGATATTAACATCAAAAAAATTCTCTTTGTGCTCAGTGATGGCTCAAAGTTATAAGTTGCTAACATGATCGGCCAACATCTATGCTTACTACTAAGAGTACTATGTGGGTTAATTCCGTCCGCTGAAAGTGCTAACCGAAGGTTTCTAGCTTCATTTCCAAACTTCGGCCACTTGTCATCCACCAAATTCCATGCAGGAGAATCTGTGGGGTGACGTAACTTACCATCAACTTGTCTTTCATTTGCATGCCAAGTCAAGGCCTTTGCAGCTTGTACAGATTGAACGACCTTTTGAACCTAGGAATGGGCGGAAAATACCATAATACTTTTGCAGGCACTCCCACCTTCACCTCGGTTGTATTTTTTTCAACTGATACCTCGGTGTTCCACAACTAGGGCATTCAGTTGAATCTTTGTACTCTTTTCTATAGAGTATGCAATCATTAGGACATGCATGTATTTTTTCATACCCCATCCCAAACACAAACAATGTCTGTATGGCCTTTTTCGTAGATAAAGGCAATTCATTATCTTCTGGGAGCAATTGGGCAAATAATTGAAGCATGTTTGAAAAGCTCATATCAGTCCACCCACTCTTTGCTTTCAAATTGAGTAGACTCACCAGTGTAGACATCTTCGTAAACTTTTTACACCCTTTGTAAAAGGGCTTTTGGCATCCTCAAGCAGCTTATCAAATGATTTAGGATCCCCCATAAAGTCTTTATTTATCGCCTCAAACATCTCCGCCATATCATCAGCGTCTTCTGGATTTTTGACCAAATTATCATTATGGATGGGGTCACCCATGTTGACATGTGAGAAAGTTGAATTAGGAGCAACTTCCCTGTGCCATATCCATATACGATAACTTTGATCAATACCATTCGCATATAAATGATCTTTAATTTCTTTTAAAGTCCATTTAAAACAATTTTCACATGATGTACATGGATACCGTACAACTTCACTTTTTACAGCATTCCTCTCTGCAACTTTAAGAAAATATTCAACCCCTTGCAAGTACTCGTTTGATAATCTATCCATAGACATCCACGATTTGTTTGTTCACATTTCTCACATTCTACCCATATTAAGATTGTAAATATTAGTTATACAAATGTGATTTTCATATAAAATAACACAATCCTGAAATCATATTAATTTTTCATTTTCTAATTTGTAAAGTATGCATGTGTTTTATACGATTCATCTTAGTTTAAGTCACAAATAATGTTATTAATGATATAATACTAACACCGCCGACACACATTAACTTTATTACCAACGATAATTGATAGAACGGATGCATTTTAACTCAGGCTCCGGATAAAGTATATGTGTGTGTAATATGTATCTGGTAATTTCTTTTGTATTTCTTTTGTGTATATAATATGTATTTGTTACTCTGTTGAAAAACAAAACAAACCCAATCTACCAAGGTCACATTTACCATTCACACACATGTTATCATTCATTAATGATAAATACTCGAAGTGTATAAGTACACTAATCTTGCTTATTGAGAACAAAATTCACTTCTTTGATTCCTTTGGTTCTGTAGTCTTATTGATTTCAACTTCCAATACAATTCACACCAGTACTCTTCCAATTAATATTGAAAACATGCAATTATGCTCAATATGACATCATCAATGCTCTTCCCCAAATTCAATACTAATTTTATCATTGAAATTCTATTATACGAACAATGGGCCTATTTACCAGCATTAAAATGATCCCATCACATTAAATTCAAACTCATCTAACCTTAATTGGATTTCATTAAAATCGCACTTTATAAATCTTATTTATTTCTAGATCCATGCAAAGTTTTGGGGAAAAAGCGAAAAGAAAGAAAAAACTTAAAAGTTAGCTTTCTTGGCTATTGCCCTGGGGCCTGCGGTTGCCACTAGTGGGCCCTGACTCTACGAGTTGAGGTAGTTTCTCCCGGGAACGGCAGAATTCAACAAAAATTCTTCATTTTCTCATTTCTCCCCTCTTCAACCAACACCCAACCATTTCACCAATACATACATATAAAATTCAGCATATATAAGTCCATATGCAATCTCAAGATTACTTTGGAAATCAAAATTTCTATAAAACTCATCAATACTAAATATTTTTAATGATAATAAGTTTTAATATATATTACCGAGTTGGTTGTCAAGTATACATATCATATGCGATTTCAAAGGAACAAGATATATCAGACTTCTTGACTATGTTACGTACATATACATATACATATACATATACATATACATATACATATACATATACATATACATATACATATACATATACATATACATATACATATACATATACATATACATATACATATACATATACACATACACATACATATACATATACATATACACATACATATACATATACACATACATATACATATACATATACATATACATATACATATACATATACATATACATATACATATACAAGTGGCGACTGACCTGATAATGAAAATCGTCCAACTTTGAGAGAGAATGGATAACAGCCGTGATGAGGAAAGGAGATGAGATGAGCCGTGAGAAGAATCGTGAGCCGTGATGAGAGGAATGGAGCCGTGAGGATAGGAACGAACGCGCGGGTATCAAAATTTCAAGCCATATAGATGAAGCGCGCGGGGGTTAAAATTTTTTCGAAAATACAAATTAAAGGGTCATGTTATATAGTTAAGTCAAAAACTTTTCAAAAAAATGTCATAATATGTAAAATTAAATATGATCTTTATATTTAGAGTGTCATAATAATATGTATAAAATGACATTTTATATTTAAAATGTCATTTTAATAATAGCATTAACCCTTAAATGATATTTTTGTAATAAATGTGATTAAACTATTTTTTCGAGCATCATAAAAAGGTGTTTTGCTTGTAGCGAACAGTTCACTTTATTAGGAACCCGAAAAATTTCTGGGAATATAAAGACTTATGTGTAATTATGAAGGCTTGTGTCATATTATACAATATGATTGTCGAGGAGGAGTTACATAACGGGACTTGGCGAGCTGACCTTCCCATAGGTGACCCTCCCCCATGCTTAAGCAGGCACAGTCTCGCTGGCCACTATCAGTACCAGGTGCGGGAGGCAAAGATGTGGAATAAGTAAGCCCATAACCAGTTACGTGACGATCTTATGGAACACATTTGGAATCGTCATGCAGAATCATCAACTTGTTGTAATTTCATTTTTATCCATTTACCCATTTCTAACTATGTACACAATTCTCTTCGTGCTAAATAACATTTGGTTTGGTAAAAATAGTCATTCATAAACATTGGTACAAAAGTTAATAACTAATAAATTTGGATTATATAAAGAACCATATAAATCTATTTATCTATTGTAAGAAGTTCCGATATGCTTGAGACCGACGCTGCATTATCTGATTCATTCGCATCTCGTGAAAGGCATTTTGTTGGGGAGTGAATGTAGTTGTATCCATGTAAATAATATAATCTTCGTCACGTTGGAGTTGATCTTCATCACGTCGGAGTTGAGCTTCGTACTCTTTGGGTGCGAATTGAAATGAAACCATCAATCTTTTCATTTAGAGTTCTCCTGATTGTTTGGCATTCTGCAGAATTTTTGTCATAAAGTGTGTTGAATTCTTCGGAGTTCTCTAAAAAGGACGTGTGTGTAGCCGCATTGTTGGCGATCGCTCGTTTCTTTCCTTTCTGTTTCACAATTTTACGTCCTTCCGGTCTTCTAAGAGCATTATTGAATTCCCTTGTTTCGTTGTCGTTCGAATCAAGCGGGCTCTCATTATTTTCTTCATCCGTATATTATGAACCGGTGGTTGACATGGAATACTTTGGCAAGTCCTTGAGCACCTCGTAGCAGTAGTCGTAATTGAATTTATGACCCGCTTTGCTTAGAAAGTTATCTCTAGCTCGTTGGATCTATATGAAAAAATATTCCCGCATTAGTGATGAAAATTTATAAATTTAATAATAAATAATAAAATAAACGAAAATTAATTGTAATTACCCACTTAACCTCCGTCGTGCCACTATCTTTCCCGTTTCCGTAAGCTTTGGACAACTTCGACGTATACAACAAACACTCGGCATTAAGTTTTCGAAATTTTCCCTGCAACGCATTCTCGGTTCGTTTGTAAATAACACCCTCGCTCGAGTTATATTCGTTGGTAATTTTTTTCACAAGGTTGTACGTGATTGGTTAATCCCCATACCACCATCTATAGAATATTTAACTTATGCCAGACAAAGTAACACCTCGTCGTGTGGATTAAAATTTGGTAGCCGACTAGAACTTAGCGGAGTACTTTGTGAAGAAGTATCCATAGAAATTATTTGAATTGATGATAAGTAAAAGAAAATAACTTAGTTTTGGTGTTAAAGATTTTAGGGGAGCATAATGTATATATACAAAATTAAATGTTACCGTTGGTAATTTTTATAGCTGTTAAAATTTAACAGTTTGGCTATTAATTTTTTTTATTAGTGGGTGGATCTGGGCGGTAGAGAGTCATCCGCCCACATGCTGGGTGGCTAAAACTTGCCCGCCTAGTTGTGGGGCCCCCGTCTTGCACAATGTCTTCCGCCCATCCAAATATGCATTGGCGTTAGACTTTCTCTCTTTCAAATGTGCACATTATTTGACCCACTGCAAACTGAGACAGTCTAAATGTATACATTTAACTGCCCATTGGAGATGGCCTAAGGCCATCCAGAATGGGTCCTCTAATTCCATTGTGTATCCTTTAGTTTGGTGATTTTTTACTCACAGTGGACGGCATAATCGGTATAATATGGAGGGGAGTCGCTTAGCATCCCATAAGTATATAGGAGGGATAACAGATCCTGTAAAGTGGAAGAGGCGGGAAACATTTGTTCGCCCCATATCAGAAGGACAACTGGTGTACGCCCCTTAGCCAGAAGGACAACAGTTTTCCGTCCCACACCATTTTTAAATAAATTTTTATTCAACGGATAATTTGCCACGTAAGCCAGGCGCAAGACTTTTGTTCGTCTAACTCAGGCGCAAGAATGTTTTCCGCCCCACATTCATTTTTAATGAATTTACATTACACCACTCACCCGTTTACTCATTCTATAAATTTATGAGATCCCATCGTGAATGCCCTAATAAGACGAGCCATTGGATATTTTCGATTTAATCCTGTACGAACCATTTGATTTAACACATTAACTGTTGGTTTTTCATTTGACCGGATATAATAGATTGGCTATCGCCTTTAACCATCAGTTAGAAGCTTTTGGTATTTGGCATTCAATATTGTATATCCATTAGGTTAAACTGAAATCTTCTAGGGTGGAGCTATTGGCACTCCACCCAATTCTTTTAGCACTCCAAAACTTTTGATACTTACAAATTTACCCTCATTCCTTTTATCCCTCTTCAAATGGAATTAAACATCCATCTCCTTCTCATTTAAAAATTATTTTTTTCTACAAACATTACTAAACATTTGCATAAATATGAGCATTTCAACAAAAATATTCTAGCAAAAATTTATGAAACTAGATATTTCTGTAAGAATAAAAAACAGCAAAAGTAAAAAAAAAATCTAAACAAATAAAAAAAACAGTAAAAGTAAAAAAGAGCATCAACAAATATTCCCAATCAAAAAAAAACACTCAACAAACAATCCCATTTATCAAGCATGAGTTTTCAAGTAAAATGACAAAAAAAACTATTTTTCCAAAATAAAATGGATGGAGCGACGCGACGCGACAAAATGCAAAATCTTATTTTTATAATCAAATTCGTACACTTAAAACAGATTTTGGAGTAAGGGCTCTCAGAGCCATAAGAAAAATGATCATAAAACCCTTTGGTTGGCATCACATATCATCATCTCCCATCCCTCGTCAACTTTGTGTTAATTTTTATATGGATAAAACTATGTCTTCTCTTTTTGTGGATAAGTGTACACTTAATCTTTTTATTTATTTCTTAATAATTTATTTATATATATATATATATATATATATTAATATTTACATTAATATATTTAATACACATAAATACGAACACGATACAAAATAAAAGCAATACGACACGAAATTAAAACTACACGAATGTATATTAATTAATATTTACATTAATATAATTTGATCATGTTTACTAATAAAAAATACGATCCAATTAAAACTACACGAACCAAATAAAACTCGACACACAATCTTATTCTTTTACCAAGTACAAACACGACCCAAATAAAATCAACACGAGACAAATATATTTCGTTTCGTATTTTAATTTGATCATGTTGTACCATGTTAAAGAAAAAGAAAATAATTGTGTCGTGTTTGTACTAGGTACAAAAATAATTTTGTGTCATGTTGATTTTACTTTTACCTAAAACGAAACACGACTCCTATAAAATTAGAGAAATATTTTTTGCACCGGTTTGAACACGACTCCTATAAAATAATTAAATTTATAAAATGAAATATTTCAATTGTGTTTGATATTGGACAGTTATGAAAGTAATTTTATACCAGACAATTATGAAAGTATAATTTTATACCGAACACGATTAAAATTCACCATAAAAGTATAATTTTATACCGGACAGCTATGAAAGTAATTTATTTTAATAAATTCATCACAAACCGCCATTATAGTTATGAAAAGTAATGTTTGTGTTTGATAAATTACATCGGATTGTGCTTGTGATTGTTAAAAAAAATCATGTTGTGTCGCTAGTGCGGACTCGTATCATTGAATGAATGTAAGTCCACGTCAACAAATTGCTTTTATATAAAAAAATGTTTTTTATTACAAAAAAACTCTACGTTTATTAGATTATATTTTTTTTATCAAGAAATCCGTGCTACTTAAAAAAATAGTTTTAAAAATTTATGAAAGAGAATATTTTTGTGCAGACCCATATTATTTATTGAATGTGAATCCACAGCAGTAAATTGCTTTTACATAAAAAAAAATTATTACAAAAAAATTCTACATTGTTAGGCTAATTTTTTTTATCAAAAAAAATGTGCTACTAATTTTTTAATAAATTGTTTTTCACTTTTTTTTTAATAAAAAACTATTTTAGAAGAAATTACTTTTAAGAAATAAAAAACTGTTTTTAAAAAAAAAAAGGTTTCAACAATTTTTTTTAATTGTTTTAAAAAAAATTAGCATTCTTTTAACCAGTTTTAACATTTTTCTCGTCTTTTAGTGAGTGTGTTTAATTTATGAAAAATGATGTATGCACCGAAATTGGGTACCGAAAAATTACCGAATGTGCTTTAAGGGTATTGTACTATGGTGTGGGTCCCGCCAGGGCACAACCCCTTAAAGCACAATTTCGGTAATTTTGGGGTAAATTTGGTGTGTGTGTATCATTACTCTTAATTTATATGTCCACTTAGAATTTTCTTATAACTAAATCTAAACATAAGGTCAATCCATTGAAGTTAAAAAAAACTAATATATTAAAAGAATGAGTGAAATGGTGGTGAATCGATCCGAAGAAAAGAAAGATTGAAATGGGACTTATTTGGCATAAAGAGTAATATTGTCAATTCAAAAATAAATAGAGTGTTTTCAGAATTTGAGGAGTGTTAATAGACATCAAAAATTTTATTTTGCCCGAATTTTTGATCGAATTTTTGCCGACAAATTGACGTGTCCGCTTGTTATTGATTGATTTGTGGGATCCGTACCAACGAAACCTCAAAATCAATCAATAATAGATCGACACATCAGTAGTGTGTCGATTAAAATTAAGTAAAAAATTCAAGCTGTATAGAACTACTCTAACAGACATACCTAATCTTCCATTAGTTTTTTTATGATGAACACGTCAGCTTTTAGGTAGCTGTGACCCATTTCAAATGTCAGTTCGTACCTCCATTAGGTTTTAGCTTTTACAGCAATAATCACCTTTTTGATGTTGACTGAATAGGACGTCCATATCCATTAGTTTTGACCGGTTAGATGTTTTACATCTTTAAGGCTCATACAATTGTTTTTTCCGAGATTTCTTACCATACTTTCCTGGGATCTTCCTTATTCATTACAGCCGTACCTGCAATATCTTTGGTAGGGATCTGCTGTTGTACTATCTCTGTGGTGGGGGTGCCGTACGAACGTCTATTTCTAACACTGTTTTGGTTCTAAAGTTTTCCCACTGTCAAATTATTATTTTTTGGCAAATTATACCCATGAGTTTTCCCACTGTCACCTTTAAGCTAGTTGTGACTCGTTTCAAATGTCAGTTCGTACCCCCATTAGGTTTTGATGTTGACTAAATAGGACGCCCATATCCATTAGACTTGACCGGTTAGATGTCTTACATCTTCTAAGGTTCATAGACAATTGTTTTCTCCGATATTTCTTACCTGCTAGTGCCATTCATAGCCTTTGGTTATGTCCATTAATTGGATTCCTTAATAGCAGGAGGACTGCTGCTAATCAATCAGATTATAAGGTAAGTCGCCGATAAAAAACTCCTAAAGAATTAATGGCCTATTAACTCAACAAGAACACGTGCAAATATATCACGACATGACTTGATTCAAGAACGCAACATGACACGAAATCTTTTTTTTTTATCTAACATGAACGCGACCAAATTAAAATGCGACACAATACATAATCTTTTTTTTTTACGAAACACAAATATGGCGAACTAAAAGTGGCAACATGATTTTTTACCAAATGCAAATACAATTTATTTTACCGAGCACAAATACAAAATATGTTGTGTTACTTTTACTTGACCATATTGATAAAAAAAAATTGGTATTGTATCACATTTTAACTATGTTTGTATTTGGTAAAAAAAATATTATTTGTGTTTGGAAAAAGAAAATCTTATTGTATCGCTTTTACTTGACCATATTTGTGTTTTCTAAAAAAATATTTCGTATCATATTGCATTTTTATTCAGTCGTGTTTCCGTTTTTGTAAATAAATTAAAATAATATTAAGTGTCATTTCGTGTCTCTTTGACTTAGATTGTGTTCGTGTTAGGTTAAAAAAATATTTTGTGTTCGTTAATGATAAAAAAAAAAAATTTCGTGCCGTGTCACTTTTATTTGAGTTGTGTTTTTGTTAGATAAAAAATAAGATTTCGTGTTGTGTCGCATTTTAACTGGATCGTGTTCATATTTGGTAAAAAAAAAAGTAAGCACTAAAGTGAGTTTAATTCACTTTATTTTAACGATGGGTTATTTTGAGTTTTTCCTCGCTTTTGTGACCTGTTTTGCAATGTACCCCCACTTTTTTAAAAATTTGCAATACACTCTCATTCTGTTAATTGTATCGCTTTTACTTGGTCATATTGATTAAAAAAAGATTTCGTATTGTGTCGCATTTTAATTGTGTTTGTATTTGGTAAAAAAATTATTGTTTGTGTTTGGAAAAAAAATCATGTTTTATCGCTTTTACTTAAGCATATTTGTATTTCGTAAAAAAAAGATTTCTTTTTTTTACAATGCGAAATCTTTTTTTACGACACAAGTACATAAGTACAATACGAAATGTTAGTATTATTTATTAGTTAATCTAAAAGTTATCTAAGAGATTTTTTTAGTAAAACTATTATTTAAAAATAAAAGTTATCTAAAGAATTTTTTATTAAAACTATTATTTAAAAATAAAAATGAGTAAACTTATTTTTGGTATAAAGGAAAATCACTTATTTAAAGAGAGAGAAGGAATAAATGATAAATAATGAAATAAGAGTTTATTTGTCATTTTCAAAAATTGAAAATCAAAATGGAGTGGAGCCAGAATTTTTGGAGCGCTGATAGCGACCCCTAAGATATTTAAGGATTAAAGGAAGTTCTACAATGGGACGTGTGAAAGGAAACATTATTATTTTTTTTATATAGACCCTTAGGTTTATGCCTTGTTGGGTTAAATCTAAACCATTAAGTGTCTTATCTTTTTATGAAACACTGAAAACTAGGGGTGGCCATAGCCCGAGGCCCGCCAAGCCCGCCCAACCCGCCCAATAAAAAAATAGGGCTTGGGTAAGGTAAATAGGCCCGCAAAGCGGGCTTGGCAAAATTTTATAGGCCCGATTTTTTTTTGGGCGGGCTTGGGCATGAGTTCTTAAACCCGATGAGGCCCGGCCCGGCCCGAGGCCCGAAATATATATATATATATATATATATATATATATATATATGTGTGTGTGTGTGTGGAGGGGGGGAGGGGGACTTCTATAAATATAAAAACGTATACCAAGTCTTTTCATGTAAAGTGAGAAACTTTATATATGGACTTTGTAATATATGGAGTTTAAAACAGATTTTTAATTAAAAAAATTGGACTTTAAATAAAAAAATAGGTATTTTAATTTTAAAAAAAAATCTTTTAATTAATATAATAGGGCCCGATCGGGCGGGCCTGGGTAAAGAGCTTTCAAATCTGAGCGGGCTTGAGATTACATAATAAGGCCCGATCTAGACCCGAGCGAGCTTGAAATAACACTTAATTTTTTAAACCCGGCCCGAGCCGGACCGGGCTGCCCAGGCCCGGCCCACGGCCACCCCTACTGAAAACACACTTACTCCAATTATACCGATTTTTAAAACGTACGAGTCAAAAGGTTAATAACACTGTCCAAGACAGTCATGATCAGATGTGTGGGTTCGAGGTTGTTCAGATATCTGATAGTGTGTTGCAGGAGTTAAAAAATATAAGGTGCAGGGCACAAGAGCATGATGTCGATAATAACTGATTGAATTCTAGAATCAAGTCTAAGTTGATAAGTAGTAGCTAGAGGATGCACTATACACAAAATCGTTTTAATGTATCCATGGGTACAAAAATGAACAAAACTTTCGCCAAGTTTTCAGCATTTAATGGTGACACGATTTCATAAGGTGTGAAAGTCCAGTAAAGAAAATTGATAAAAAAGAAGGCTAAGCTATAACAGAACAAAGAGGACAATCTGAGGGTTAAAAAAAGTTGGTCAAGAAAATATATATAAAAAAAATTCCAAGCTATCTTACAAAATATATATAAACATGTGGAGTATCTGAACAAAGATGAAAAAGCGTGTTTAAATGTTTTAGGAATATCCATATAGATACATGTTTGTTAGGTGCCAATGTTATGCTCCATGTATTGTATTTATTAATACAACAAAGAATACTACTTCTAAACATAAAAGGCACAATTTTATAAATCACTTCTTGGTTTTAGAGATAAAAACATCATGCTTTAATGTCAACCAATTTTTAAGTGTCTTTAGTTAGTTTAATATAGAGTAAGGGTTATAAAAAAAGCTTGTATATAAAATTATACATATCAATTATTTAATCTTATGTATATAATAAAAGTGTATCTATAACTTTATACAAAAATAAAATTCTTTTGAGTATATTGAAAAAATAAATCTATATTGTATATTAAAAAATACAACTAAGAAAATATTATTTCTAATAATTATACAAAATTAATAAAGTAATAACTATACTATAATTACAAAATAGATAATAGTTTACAAATAAAACTAAAGTTATATATATATTATATATTAAGAAGTATTTGCATAGTACTAAATAGATATATGTTTGGAATCCTAAAAATTAATATATAACATTAAACTAAAATGTACATAAGTCATAATTAGGATAATTAAATGTTAAATAAATGGTTAATTATATTTTTGTTTAACAATATCCCCCTTTTTGATGATGAGAAAAAAATGATTCACAACGATCGATAAAGTTAATAAATTAAGCACAATTAGTGAATCACACATATTTCTTCCCCTTTGATATTATCAAAAAAATTTACATATAAATTGAGTGTCAATGTTAAAAAGCGACACTCCCCCTATAAAAAAATAATTTGTGCGTGGGATCCAAATGTAAATAATAATGAGCACATATATTATCCACACAAAATATCTCAATGAGCATGAAATTCTCAAAATTATCAATGATATTACAATATCCGTAATAGCGCATCAAAAAATCATGTTAAACATTTTTCTAATAATTAATTTTCAATAAATATTTTTCTCCCCCCAAGGTATACCAATGAAGGCATATATACATGTAACAATTATGGCGCATATTTTTCATGAGACAAAATATTTTCAATATTTGCTTCCATAACATCATTTCCAATAAAACTCAATATATCCACAAATCATTTCAAATTTCAATATATTCAATCGATGCATAATTATCAAAAGTGTCATTTTCTACCAAAAAATATATCTTTTTCATAAAAGACAATAATATTCATATAACATGCCATAAATTTAAATCTTAAAGATCAATATGTGCATATTATCAAAAACAATAAACGCATATCTCAATATTAACAAAGAGCTAATACATATCAGAATATTTTCAAGAAATAATTCAATTTTGTTAAAAACAAATATATGTCTACATATAACAAAAAAAATGAATTTTCATCTGAAACATTTTATCATGAAAATCTAGTGTTTGTCTTACAACATAAAATCATTAAGAATATATGATATTTGAAAACCAAGAAATGTGTTCCTTACCACCTTACCAATACCAATGATATTTCCATGAAACTTTCTTCTAGTGTGCCATTTTCAACTTATAGCAATGATGCATGAAATGTCAATTTTGCTTCCAATACCAAATCGTGCGCCTCAAAAATCCACAACCCTGCTCAAAATTCAACGTACCCAACTTTGAAGATTTTCTCTTTTCGAAAAAAAAAGGTGTTAGGTCAATAATAAATGATCATCACCAAGATCAATAATAACAAACAATATATGACATACTATCATGTAACCAAAAATATCAATTTTATCATATTCAATAATACATTAAAAAAAATTATCAACCTTAGTACACTTTAACTTAGACAATAATAAGCTTATTCACATTATCAAGCAATCATTAAAATATTTTGAAGCAATGAATGGTGTTCAACTCAAATAAGCCTACAAACAGGTAAGTAACATTTTCATAATAGTTATATCAATTAATAAAAAAATACAATACTTGTTTTTAATCCCATGTGGCACCCCGCATATTAAAATAAGAGGTGGCCAGCTCGATACTCCAATAATTACAGGAATCATAGATGGTCCATTCTTACCATTACTATCGTAAATAAAAAAATATTAGATAACCCCCAATTATTTTAGAAAACGGATGTTAGAATAAATTTTGTAAGTTTAAAGAAAATTATTTAGACAATCCAATTTGAAAAGAAGGTGGATATAAATAAAGACAGACAATCGACCAACGATCAAATACAACCAAATAATCGAATAAGCTGTCGGTTAACAGACCAATACAAGCAGGTTACATCGAGTATTAAAGTAAATATCACATTACATTAAACAGGTACAAAGCTTGGGCAACACGCCCGAATATGTAAACTGATCATAATTAGAGTAAAAAATATGGAGGCGCCTATAAAAAATATCCAACAACATCCGCAAAAATGTTATAGCTCCTGGACATTTGGATAGGAGGGTCAATGCGGGCGTCCTTGCGGCAGAGCACCTGAGCGTAAATAGAATTCATGCAAAACAAAGAGATAATGAACGGGTTAGGGCCCAATTTGGTATGATAAGCATGTAAATAAAATGCATGACAGTTATGAATACAGAACAATGTGGACAAACTTATCTCGCTCTTCATAAATAAGAATAATCCTCACCTCTCATCTAAATGCACAACCTAGCGCAATGTGATTTACAATGATGAGTATTTCTTAATACAAGAGAATATAATTCAATTTCGACTTCATAAGATTTCTTTTTCAGTTTTATACACTATAACTTCACCGTTCCACATCTCATTAGGAAAATTTATTCCAAAGCAAATGATTATAAGATACTTTACCATTTGTGAAATACCATTTTCATAAGAATAGTTATAGTCACAATTTAACGATTCTAAGACCATTCTTCCAGGAGTCGCCCCACTGGATGCGCCCCTAAATGGCTATCATCTTTCAGGGCTAAACCTGGGCATCCTCAATCGCGTGACGTGGGAAGCGGCCATATACCTTCGATAGTGAGTCATAACCATACCCAGAATTGCCTCACTTCGAATAAAATAACATCACAATATAACAACCGATCCTATGGTCGTGGACTATATTCACCCTGCATTTACTAGCCAGGGTACTTCACCTCATCCGCGTAACGTCCCTTATGATAGCATTTAGAGAGGTATGTATATGCAATTCATCATTCACAAGATATGCCAATTTAAAATATTCATTACACTTTATCCGGAGCCACAAGCATTTAATGATATAATTATAACCCTCATAGTTTAATTATCTCCATCTTAGTCTCCATGAATTTATAACAACCCTATAAACCATCATGTATGATATTTCTTCCACCTAATTTTACAAGTCCACAATTATCTCACTCTACTTCCCCCTAGACCTAGACTAGATTGTTATGTAAAAAGAACCCTTACCTTCTTCTAACAACTAGCTGAATTAATTCCCGGTCTAAACCCCAAACTCTCCTTTCTAATGTAGGCTCTTGATTTCCTTAGTAATAGACTTTAATACTCTAGTTTTACTTCAATCAAGAAGGTTCGTATATCTAAACCTTAAAAGAAAGATTCTAGAGAAAACTAAATATTTCGGGGTGAAAAACAGGGTACCTGTCGATCGGACCCTGACCCCCGGTCGACTGCGTTTCTAAGGTCTCTCTTCTAAGGAATGCAAAAATCCTAATTACGAAGGCCCGGTCGACTAGTCATGAGACCGCGGTCGACTGCGCTTTAAAAATATGCCTATCGAGAGAAGTAGTGGGCTTTTCTCTTTAGGTCCGATCGACCGGGCTTTAGACCGCGGTTGATCGCGCTCAGCAGACCCATGGCTATACCTTCTTCTAAGACACCAAATCTAAAATCTAAACTCCATTCTATTACACATCCTTCATTCCCATCAACCAACAACATAACCATAACATTTCTACTTAACAATAGATCCATATATCCAACTTAGATCATACAAACAACAAAATCTAAGGGTTAAAAACTAAAATTCATCAAAACTTACTATTTGTTCAATCCTTTAAAATACACAACTATCACTACACTTTATCCACATAAAATCATATATTTGCAAGTTAGAAACTTGCCTTAGGGTTGTAGTGTCGAATCTTCTTCCGGTAGAAACAAATTCAAGTTCCAATCTTCAATTTTCCCTATTTTCTCTTCTTTTTTTCTCCCAATATCTCTTTCTCTCTTTCTAGGTTTTTAAGATATGTATGAAAATAAATGTGGTCGGGATACTTAAATGCCCAGTAATACTAAATTCTATCTTTAAAAGTTACTACGCAGTTAAAATGGCTCATTACTACATAATTAAGTCATAACTTGTTAAAAGTGTCTGGGACCCAAAATATAACATGACACTTAATTTGACTATCTCGACTTTTTCAGGACTAACCACACCCTCTAAATTGGCATTCGGAATAACATAAATCATTTCATGGTCCGATATTATTTTAAATCATAATCGTCGCTTTAGGCACAACGACGCAACAAAACGTAACATGATGCTATTTACATTTACTTAATCAGTAAATATGCTAAACTAAGTAAATATTACCTTTTAAATCACTTAAAATAATATTTACTCCAACTTCCATTATTTTATATAATTACCTCACTTGGCAAATTTATATAGAAACAATTACTCAAAAATAAGAGTTATTACATACTCCCCCCCTTTATAAGGGGATTTTGCCCTCAAAATTTAGGCATGCCTTGCAAAAAGAGGTGTGGATACTTTTCTCGCATATCGTCCTCACGCTCCCACGTCGACTCCTCAGAATTTTGGTGTCCCCATTGGACCCGAACTAAAGGCACCACCCTCGACCTTAGCCTACGCTCCTCGTGATCTAAGATTTCAACTAGTTGTTCCTCGTATGAAAGATCGAGTTGTAATTCGATATCATCCAAAGGAATATGCCAGTGAGCTCCCTCACACCTTTTGTACTTCTTCAAGGACGAAACATGAAACACATCATGAATCTTTTGTAGGCATTCTGGCAAGGGTTGATAAGCTACGGGGCCTACCTTAGCGATAATGGGAAAATGGCCTACATAGTGAGGCGCAAGCTTGACTTTCTTCCCAAATCGTGTTATGCCCTTCATTGGTGACACCCGTACCAAGAATTGATCTCCAACCTCCAATTCCATATTCCTTCTATTCGCATCTGCATAGCTCTTATGATGGCCTTGAGCGATTCGAATGCGGTTGCGAATTAGCTCAATCCTGGAAGAGGTATATTGGATCATTCCAGGTCTAAGAAATTTATTATCCCCTACTTCCAACCAACAAGTAGGTGATCTACACGGTCGGCTATATAACGCTTCATAAGTTGCCATACCTATTATGAATTGGTACGAATTATTATAAGCAAATTCGACCAAGGGAAAGTACTGCACCCATCCTCATTTGAAGTCAAGAACACACATTCTAAGGATGTCCTCCAATATCTGGTTGACCCTTTCTGTCTGTCCATCTGTTTGCGGGTGGTAGGAGGTACTCAACTTCAACTCGATTCACAATGCTTCTTGGAAACTTCACCAAAAGTGGGACACAAAAATATTATCTCAATCGGAAACTCTATTGATGGGCACCCCATGGAGTATCATAATCTTCGCAATAAATAGTCGGGCATAACGAGCCGTATTGTAATCCCTACGTACCGATAATAAATGTGTCGACTTGGTTAGACAATCGATGATAACCCAAATGGAATCATGACCACTTTGGGACATTAGCAATCTCGTGATGAAATCCATAGAGATACTTTCCCACTTACATACCGGTATTTCCAAAGGTTGTAGCA
The DNA here is from genome assembly GCA_949130495.1 of Sambucus nigra. Classification (NCBI taxonomy): domain Eukaryota; kingdom Viridiplantae; phylum Streptophyta; class Magnoliopsida; order Dipsacales; family Adoxaceae; genus Sambucus; species Sambucus nigra. Next base: position 722,152,516 of record OX422210.1, read on the forward strand.
ATACTGTGGGTCTTTGATGGTCTACTTTCACCAATTGACAAGTAGTACATTGGGAAACAAATTCAAAAACGTCCCGTTTCATACCTGCCCACCAATATTGACGATGCATGTCTTGGTACATTTTGTCTCCATCGGGATGTACTGCAAATCTGAACCCATGTGATTCAGTCATAACGGCCCATCTCACATCTCCTTCATCTGGGACAATAAGTCTCCCGTGGAAACGTACCCCACCCTCAGAACTTATAGAGTAGGATTCCGCTCCCTCGGTAAACAATTGGCGTATTCGATCTTGACAATCTTTGTCCCTGCCTTGAGCTTCTACAACATTAATCACACTCGTAGGTGTAACGGCCAACACCGACATAAATGCCCTTGCAACAGCATCCTCTTGGCTAAGTTCTTTCCATTTAGCTTTCCATACTTTCGCTAACTCCCCTCGGATTTTCGACTCAGTGCATCTGCAACTACATTAGCCTTACCTGGGTGATAATGAATATCAAATTGATAGTCTTTTACAAACTCTAACCATCGACATTGTCGCATATTCAAATCCTTCTGTGAAAATAAATATTGCAATGATTTGTGGTATGTGAAAAGACTAAACTTCTCCCCCAGGAGGTAATGTCTCCAAATCTTCAGGGTGAATACCACTCCAGCAAGCTCCAGATCATGCACTGGATAATTCTTCTCATGGGGATTTAGATTATGAGAGACGTAAGCAATAGCCCGATGCTCTTACTGTAACATACCTCCCAATCCTTGCAGAGATGCGTTAGTAAAGACTAAATAATTCACCCCCGGCCTCAGTAATGCAAGTAGTGGAGTAGAAGTCAACTTATCTTTCAACTCATCAAAAGCTAGTTGACAGGAATCATCCCACACAAACCTCACTCCGTTCTGAGTCAGATTTATCAAAGGGTTAGCAATCTTGGAAAAACCCTTAATAAAACGGCGGTAATAGCCAGCCAAACCCAGAAAACTTTGAATCTCAGTAGGTATCGTGGGTTGACCCCATTACCTCACCGCGACAACTTTGCTTGGATCTAACGAAATGCCTACAGCTGTCACAATGTGACCCAAAAATTGCACTTCTTGTAGACAAAAACCACACATTTTAAACTTACCATACAATTGATGATCCCGTAACGTTTGCAGGACCAACCGTAAGTGCTTAACATGGTCGGCTTCATTCTGAGAATAGACTAGGATGTCATCAATAAACATGATAACAAATTGGTCCAGGAAGTCCCGAAACACTCTATTTATAAGGTCCATAAACACAGTAGGAGCATTGGTTAGCCCAAAAGGCATAACCAAAAACTCATAGGACCCATATCTAGTTAAGAACGCAGTTTTGGAAACATCCTTCTCTCGAATCCGCAGTCGATGATACCCAGTCCTCAAATATATCTTAGAGAAGTACGACGCTCCCCTTAGTTGATCAAACAAATCATCGATCTAAGGTAGTGGGTATTTGTTCCTGATGGTAACCTTGTTCAATTCCCGGTAATCAACACACAGTCGGAGGGAACCATCTCTTTTCTTCACAAACAACACAGGAGCCCCCTAGTGACGTGCTACGCCGAATTAACCCCTGCTCTAACAACTGCTGAATTTGATCCTTTAATCCCTCATCTCCACAGAAGACATGCGATATGGAGCTATAGTAATCGACCGAGTTTCCGGTGCTAAATCAATCACAAACTTGATCTCACGACTCGGAGGTAAACTCGAAATCACCCGAAACACATCCTCAAAGTCACTAGCTACGAGAATCAAATCTAGGGAAATGATTATATCACGAGAAGCCTCCTCCGTAATGCAATATAAGTATGTGCTAGAACCTCCCTCCATAAGAGGGAAAATACTATACTCCTCCCATAATAATTTACTATCGCACGGTATTTCACTATCCAATCCATACCCAAGATAACATCATACCCGACCATATCCAGGATAAGTAAATCGGCTTCAAAACACAAATTATCGAGGTTTATTTCTACTCTTTTACAAACAAAGAAAATGAGAGAACCATAACCCATGGAGGATTTGACACTAGTAAAGGTACCTTTCGCAGACTTAATTAACTTCGTCGATTGAGCAAAGCTTCTAGAAATAAACTAGTTTGTTGCACCCGTATCAAGCAACACACGACCCATATACCCATGAATGGGAAACTTACCCTCGATAGTTGGCGGTGCGGGCAGGGCTGGAGGAAGTAAAACATCCTGGATGTGATAAACACGCCCATACTGTAATTGCCACTATTGTGGAGGGACGGCTGGAATAGGCATTAGTGGAGGTAGATGTGTCTGCTGATGCTGAGGACCCCTAGACAACTGTCCCCCAATCAACTGTGAGCAAGTCTTCTTAAAGTTCCCCTGTTCCCCACTTTGAAAGCAACGGCTCACCATATTCTCCGGGTAACGGACCCGATTATTATGAAATTTCCCCACACCTTGGCCCGGATGTCCTGGACCCCCATTATTACCCCGACCTGCCTGGCCTTGTTGGCCCATTTGTTGCTGCAGTTGCTGATGGGCACCCTGACCATGCCTGAAATCGCTACCACCAAAATTAAAGCTCCCAAAATGCTGTCTCTTGGACAAATCCCCTTGCTGGGTGTCCCTTTCCTTTTGCTTGCTTCCCGGCGATTGAGATGAGGGTAGTTCTCCACCGGCACCATTACCTCCTTGCTTACTAGGTTGCCCAAACACTGAAACCTTCTTACTTCCTTTCTCATGCAGACAGTGATCTTGGCAATGAAGCAATGATGCATTCATCACATTACCAAATGCTTGTAAAGCTGGATTTCCTAGCAAGTTTTGTCGTATTCTCCAATGCAAACCTCCCATAAACTTAGATATCCTTCTTTCCTCCGAAATTACCTCATCCGTCACAAAGCTAGCCAGACGAGTAAATTCCTCCTCATACTCTGCCACAGAACGTTCTCCTTGAACTACATCTTAAAGTTTCCTCCTCATCTCCTTTTGGATGGCGGGAGGAAAATACTTTCAATCGAACAAAACCAAAAATCTGATATAGACATAGTATTTCTTTGTTATGGTGTGGTCACCGACTCCCACCAGTGTAAAGAAACTCCTACTAGTTTGAAAGTAGTAAGTATTTGCTTCCTCATCTCACTACAATCTACCATTCGGAGATGACACTACATGTCCTTCTTCCATTGGTTAGCAACTATGGCATCAGAACCACCCTGAAATTCTGGGGGGTGACCTTTCAAGAAGGATTATATTACTCTCCCCCACGGAAAAAGGTCACACATGGGCTTGCACTTCCTACACTATCGGTTGCTGGGCTTGAGGGAACTGTTGAGCCATAGCAGTCATTGCAGCATTGACTGCCTGGGTGACAATATTAGCCACTTCCGCGACATTTATCATTCCTTGCTGTGGCGGGGGTTCTAAATTATCTTCTACAATTCTATTTCTCCTCGTTGTATGACCTCTTTTAGGCGGAATCTAAGACAAAGAATCAACAGAATTATAATACAATTTAAAAACAATTTATCTTTGCAGAAGATCGCAAGCATACGCAAACAAAACAGTCCTAACATTAGGGCTCTATATCAAAGAACGCTATGGTAGACCGTGACAAGTTTGCATAGATCCTAAGGAATCTAGAACCTAATGCTCTGATACCATCTATGACACCCCGCTTATTAAAATAAGAGGTGACCATCCTGATAATCCAATAATTACAAAAATCACAGATGGTCCATTCTAAACATTACTCTCGTAAATAAAAAAAATATTAGATAGCCACCGATTATTTTAGAAAACGGATGTCAAAATAAATTTTGTAAGTTTAAAGAAAATTATTTAGACAATCCAATTTGAAAATAAGGTGGATATAAATAAAGATAAACAATCGACCAACGATTAAATACAACCAAATAACCGAATAAGCTGTCGGTTAACAGACCAATATAAGCAGGTTACACCGAGTATTAAAGTAAACATTACATTATATTAAACAAGTACAAAACTTGGGAAACACGCCCGAATATGTAAACTGGTCATAATTAGAGCACAAAGGATGGAGGCGTCTATAACAAATATCCTACAACATCCGCAAAAATGGTATAGCTCCTGGATACTTGGATAGGAGGGTCAATGCAAGCATCCTTGCGACGGAGCATCTGAGCATAAATAGAATTCATGGAAAACAAAGAGATAATGAACGGGTCAGGGCCCAATTTTAAATGATAAGAATGTAAATAAAATGCAAGACAGTTATGAATATAGAACAACATGGACAAACTTATCTCGCTCTTCATAAATAAGAATAATCCTCACCTCTCATCTAAATGCACAACCTAGCGCAATGTGATTTACAATGATGAGTATTTCTTAATACAAGAGAATATAATTCAATTTCGACTTCATAAGATTTCTTTTTCAGTTTTATACACTATAACTTCACCGTTCCATAGCTCATTAGGAAAATTTATTCCAAAGCAAATGATTATAAGATACTTTACCATTTGTGAAATACCATTTTCATAAGAATAGTTATAGTCACAATTTAACGATTCTAAGACCATTCTTCCGGGAGTCGCTGAAGCACCTTATACCTTTGACTTACTTAAGTCTATATTGTATAAGTGCTCAACTAATTTGGAAATAGTGACAAAATTGGTTGTCTAACCTAGAATCCAAAGAACCTCAGAATTATTCTCACTATTCCTCTTCAATGATCCAAGAAGGAATAAATTGAATCACACTACACACATTAGAAGTGCATACATGTGTATATATTGCTTAAAATTGATTGTGTGTTAAATTCCCCTTAAAATGTTGTGTTAATAATTTTTTGGGAATTTTTAAACATTTTTTTAACATTTTTAAAATAATGTTTTCATTAATAAAAGTTTGATTATAAACTTTGTGGGGTTAATATGCTATTTTGAAAAATTCATTTTTCATTGGAATGTTTGATTGGGTAGAATGTAAATGCGCTAGAGACTCTAGGTTACAACGTGTAATTTCTTTTGACGCACATTTGCAAGCCAATTAAGTGCCAACACATGTCAAGCTCCTGTTAACTCATTTGTGTTTGTTATGTGAGAGGGTTGCCTGGTGGTTTGCTGATCGTTAGATCAAACCTTATCGATGGCCTGCATGTGTTTTAAACCTATCCATGTGCCATCACTGTGGACCAATAAACTTCGACTTAACCACCGCTATATTATCACCCTTGGATCAAGTCAATATTAGGAAGACCTAATCTCAGCCCTTGATTGCCTTTGACAATCCAGAACCTTCCTCTACTCCTATATAAGCCCTCTAATTCTCAACCTTTCAAGACTTTTGGCAGTCGTCATTTTTAAGAGAAAAAAATAGAGAGAAGAGAGAAGTGAGAGAGAAGAGAGAGAAAGGGAAACTGTGTTAGCCAAACCCTAACCCTAAACACTTCATATCTGATTCAAACCTTCGTATATTCAAAACCCCAAACACAACCTTGAGTGTTTGAGAGAGAGAGTGGTGTTACTGGTTTGTTCATTTGAAGCTGTAACCTCTTGATCTGTGATCTTATTACCAACTTAAACATTTTTGTGAAGATCTGTATTTCTTCTTCATAGAAATTGTAGATCTACACTTTGCATGTTATATTTCACTAGATCTGCATATTTCTTTCTCGTTTTAAAGAAAATCTTTACTGATTCAGATTTGTAAATATTTTATGGTTTCTGTTCTTATGAAACTTAACCTTGACCTAGTTGGATTCACACTTGGAGATTTTCAATCTCAAAAATATTTTTAAAACAGAGATTGATTAAGATCTTGACCGATTTTGAAGAAAGATATCCGTGGAATCTGGGATAAATTAAAGGTAAAAAAGGTTTCAAGTTCTGTAAGAAAGAAAGAAAAGAAAATCACACCATATAGTCTTTATATGTAATTTTTTAGGACTGTCTGTAAAAACTAAGTGTGTATGAGTTCATGCATGTGTTTAGAAATCACATCACAACCACTTAACACACTACCACACTGGAAGTGTTGTGAATAAGATCAAAGATTATTGAGTCGACGCAAGGAAGCTAAAGCAAAAGGAAGTTATCAAACTGGAAGAACATCATCAACAATTAGATCTAAGAGAAGTTAGAAGGACACCAAGTGGGGTATATTCCTAAACTTAGAATAGGCTGAGTTGTGTGCATGTATGTTGTATTGTTTGTAACTGCTATTTGTTTTTAGTGGATTTTTACTTTTGTAACTTAGAAGTCACCGTGGATGTTTCCTCTATTGGGAGAGGTTTTACCACGTTAAAATTGTGTGTTCTGATTATCTTCATCTACTCATCTCATTTTATAGTGTGCTGAATTTTTGAAACTGTCTTAGTTTTAAAACTGATTACAAAGTCTTGATTATTCTCGTACATAAGTTTTTGTAAACACATCTTGTTGTTTATAAGTTTTATTTTCAAAAGAAAAGGGTTTCTTCAACAAACATCTCGGAGTTGCTTATACAGTTTAATCTTGTATTAAACGGCATTAGCAACGTTTTTCAATTGGTATCAGAGCCCTGTAAACTTTTATTTTAAAAAGATCTTGTGTTTCTAAAATCGTTTTCTGAAAAATCCTAACTATGGACGAGAAGAATGAAAGGTTTGGTAATCTGTCCAGACCTCCACTCTTTGATGGAAACAACTTTGCTTACTGGAAAGTAAGAATGGTTGCCTTCATCCAAGGGACTTTAGGAGATGATGTCTGGGACATTATTGAAAATGGATATACTTATCCTACTAAACCATCCACTGAAGGAAGTGATGAGAGGGTAAAGAAAATCTTATGTGAGTTTACCCAAGAAGAGAAAACTATTTCTCGCAATAACAATAAAGGCAAGAATGCCATCTTTATGTCTATTAATGAGTATGAGTTTAAGAGAATCTCATCTTGTGCCACTTCTAAGGAAGCTTGGGACACATTAATCACTGCCCATGAAGGAGACTCAAGAGTTAAAGCTGCTAAAACTCAAATTCTTACCCAGCAGTACAACTCTTTCATTATGTCTGACTCTGAGTCTTTTGACGACTTTTAAATGAAACTAACTGATATAGTTACTAAGTTACATGCTAATGGTATAACATATGATAGAAATGAGATTGTTTCTAAAATCCTAAGATCATTACCACAAAAGTTTGACAGCAAGAGGTATGCTATTGAGGAGATGAGTGATCAAAACCTTACCCCTGAGTTACTCAGTAGCAAACTTAGGACTGTGGAAATGGAATTAGACTTTAAGAAACAATTAAATCATTCACAAAGAAAACAACCCAACTCTAACTTGAGTTTTGTCTCTAAGATATCTAAACTTGAGACAAATTTGATCAACTCCGACTCTGATGAGGAGTGTGATATAGACAAACTAGATAATCAGATTGCCTTAATGTCCAAACAATTTAAGAAAATTGTTAAATTTAGAAACAAACAGGCATCTAAACAAGGCAAGCCTAATTATCCTACTCTGTCTAATCCCAAACCTCATGAGAGAGGTCTTGACAAACATCCTAAGGACAAAAACTTCAGATCTAACAGAGACCTTAAAAAGATTGAATGTTTTAGATGTGGGAAACTAGGTCACATTGCTCACGATTGTAGAGTTAATCTGAATAAAGCCAACACACACAATAGAGCCAATGTCTGTAAAACTTGGGATGATTCAAGTGACTCTGATGAAGAGGAACTTGAGTCATCAAATGTACTTGACCCTTGCATATCTTTTTATGCTAAGATCATTTACAATGATGATATGCCTGTGTGTGATAATGATGCTCCTACTCCTGCTTGTGTGAATACTGCTTTGACTGGCCTAGATGCCTTGATTTCTGAAAATGTTGCTAGATCTAGTTCCGTGTGTGTGAGTTAAAGTGATCTCGATAACGATGATGTAAATGGGTGCGTGAATACTAAAACTGAATCGTCAGGGGCCACTACACACACCTCACTTAGCGACTCAGACACAGATGACCTCCCAGATATTCATACTTTGTATGCTAAAACTCTTAAAAAAGGCACTAGACTGGAGAAGACTGTTAGAGACCTGACTAAGAAATTAGATGATCTAAGTCTTATTGTGAAGCTGAATGCCGAAGAGTACACTAACCAGTGTCTGTCTCATCAATCTGAAATTGAAACTTTTGATCAAAAAATAAAAGAGTTGACCAAAACTAATGAAACTCTGGAAATGAAATACAAGGGAACATTATTAGAACCGGAGGAAGCAAAAACAAAGACAGCTACTGTTTTCAAAAAAAATTCTAAGTTTGAAAACAATTCAAATTGTTTCACTGACTTTGTTGTTGACTCCAAGACCAATTCTGATGATAGAACCGGTATTGGATTTTGCCCTAAGAATAAACCACAAACTACAAATCTTGAACCTATTAAGTTTGTGTCTGGGGGCAAAAGACCAATTGAAACATGTCCAGATTTTCATTTTATTAAAAAGGAATTTGATCAAAAGCAACAACACAGAGACATTGGAGAGTCTAGTAATTCTAAGGCTGACAGTACACTTGAGACTAAATACGTCTGTCCTTTGATCAGAAAGGCTGAATCTACCTTTAAGACCATACCTCCTAGGAATAAGAATTCTGAACAGAATGCTATTAAACCCATCTTTAGAAGTTTTCCTAAGGAAGTTCATCCCTCAAGCAATCAATATTGCTCCTACTGTGACATTTATGGTCATTACTTTGAAGGTTGTTATGCTAGGCGTCTAAACACCCCTGTGTACAACACTCCTGTTTACAAGAACTTTAACTATTCTAGGCAAAATCGTAACCATTATGTCCTTCCAAGACAACCTGACAAGAACTCTAACTACAGGAATAGAAAGACCAAAACTAAGAGTTCATTTAAGAGAAAGGCTCCCAGAAACTTTCCTAAACCAAAAGCTCAATTTTTCCACAAAAATCAGTTTGTTGCTCCAAATATTTTTCGACAAAAAACTGCTTCTCGAAAATTTTATCAAATGAGAGCAAACTTTCGCAAAATTAAAACTAGACCTATTTGGGTTAGAAAAGATGATCTTTTACCCCAAATGAAGTGTAACATTGTTATTACTGCCTTAAAAGCTGAACACACTTCATCTGGTTGGTATTTAGATTCAGGATGCTCCAAACATATGACAGGAGATGAAACCAAACTCTTAAACAAAACCAGATTTGCTAGAGGCAAAGTAGTTTTTGGTGACGGAGTTTCATCCCAGATCATAGGTAAAGGAACCCTAAAAGAAGAGGGAATGCCTGTTCTGGAAAATGTACTATTAGTTAAAGGCCTTAAAGCCAACCTCCTAAGTATATCACAGTTTTATGACTCTGACCATACAGTTACCTTTTCAAAGAACAATTGTAAAATTCTAAATGATAAAGGTGAATGCATTATTACCGGATTTAGAACACCGGACAATTGTTATACTGTCAAGACTAGTTTTGAAACCTGTAACATTGTCAGAATGGATGACAATGAAATCTGGCATAATCGTATGGGTCACCTAAGTTATGATATCCTTGGTAGATTGTCTAGTCAAGAGATTGTTAGAGGAATTCCTAAAATTAAACCTATTTCCAGTGTTGTCTGTGGTCATTGCCAGGAAGGAAAAATAGTTAAGACTTCGCATAAAAAAGTTAAAGACATTCTTACCTCTAGACCTCTAGATCTTATCCATATGGACCTTATTGGTCCCTCTAGAACTGTTAGTCTCTGTGGACACAGTTATATCCTTGTCATGGTTGATGATTTCACACGATTCACTTGGGTTGCCTTCTTGAAACATAAATCTGACACGTTTCAGAATTTTTTGAAAATTTTACTAAGAATTGAAAATGAGAAGGACACACAAGTCAATCGCATTCGTAGCGATAGAGGGGGAGAGTTCATAGACACAGGAATAGTTGAATATTGTGACTACAACGGTTACAAACACGAATTCAGTGCCCCTAAGACACCTCAGAAGAACGGTGTTGCCGAAAGGAAAAATCAAACTCTTCAAGAGATGGCACGTGTCATGTTGCATGCCAAATCTCTACCTAAGTACTTTTGGGTAGAATCTATTAGAACTGCATGTCATATCATTAATCGGGTTTACCTTAGGAAAAACACTAAACAAACCCCTTATGAGTTATGGTACGGTAAGAAGCCTAATATGAAATATCTAAGAACTTTCGGAAGTCAGTGTTATGTCTGTAAAGACAAAGAACATTTGTCTAAATTCGAGACGCGTGGTGATAAAGCCATCTTTTTAGGTTACTCACCAAACAACAGTGCTTATCGTATATACAATCTGCGTACTAAGACCCTTATGGAATCGATAAATGTAATTGTAAGCGACACTATTATCGAAAATCAGATATTTGAATCACCTATTGTGGTTGAATCTGAAAATGATTTCAAAACTGATTCACCATAAATAGATGACTCATTACCTATTGAGAGTCCTGAAGTACCTGGCTGGGTCTCTAAAGATCATCCCATTGACAACGTGGTCGGTAATCCTAATGAGACAGTTCGTACTAGATCCCAGTTAAGAAATTATGCTAATTATGCATGTTTCGTCTCCCTTGTGGAACCGAAAAATGTTAATGAAGCATTGAATGGCACACACTAGATTTCTGCAATGCAGGAAGAACTTTTACAATTTGTCATTCATGATGTCTGGTATCTTGTACCGCGGCCTCAAAATAAAAATGTTATTGGGACACGTTGGATCTTTAAGAAAAAATCTAATGAAAATGGGGTAATCCTTAGAAACAAAGCTAGACTAGTTGCTCAAGGTTACTCACAAATAGAAGGGATAGATTTTAGCGAGACATTTTCCCCTGTCACTCGTCTTGAATCTGTTCGACTTCTTTTTGCCATAGCGTGTCACTTAAAATTTACACTTTATCAAATGGATGTCAAGTCTGCCTTCCTCAATGGAATTCTGTCCAAAGAAACGTATGTAGAACAACTCAAAGGGTTCATTGACCCTAAATACCCTGACCATGTCTTTCGTCTAAAAAAGGCTTTGTATGGCTTAAAACAAGCTCCTCGAGCTTGGTATGAACGCCTTTCCAACTTTTTGTTGGACAAGAGTTTTAAGAGAGGAGGAAATGACCAGACCCTCTTTGTCAAACATTTTGACAAAAACATTATTATAGCCCAAGTCTATGTAGACGACATCATTTTTGGGTCTACTTCAACATCTGAATTTAAATCTTTTTATGCTATTATGCATAAGGAGTTTCACATGTCCCTTATGGGGGAGCTACAACTTTTCTTAGGATTTCAAGTGAAACAGAATTCTGATGGACTATTTGTCTCTCAAACTAAGTATGCCTTAGATCTTGTTAAGAAATTTGGTTTAGATAATGCTAAAGTTGCCAAAACACCTATGAGTACTACTGTTAAATTATGTAAAGATGAAAATGGAAAGTCAGTTGATTCCACACTTTATCGTAGTATGATTGGTAGCCTACTCTATCTAACTGCCTCATGACCAGATATAATGTATGTCGTATGTCTGTGTGCTCGTTACCAGAATAACGCTAAAGAGAGCAATTTATCTTGCGTAAAACGTATTATAAAGTACATAAAAGGCACTCTTAATCTTGGACTTAGGTACACTAATGATACCTGCAGCACCATCATAGGGTATACCGATGCTGATTGGGCCAGTTGTACTGATGATAGTAAAAGTACATCATGCGCCTGTTATTATGTCGGCAATAATTTAGTAGGATGGAGTAGCAAAAAACAGAATTGCACATCTTTATCTACGGCTGAGTCCGAATATATAGCAGCAGGAAGTTGCTGTGCTCAATTGTTATGGATCAAACAAATGTTAAGCGACTATGGGATTAAAGAAGATCAGTTACAATTGTATTGTGACAATCAAAGCGCTATTAACATCTCTAAAAACCCGGTTCAACACTCGCGAACTAAGCATATCAAAATAAGACATCACTTTATACGCGAACTTGTTGAGACTAAGGAGTTAGAAATTCATTACCTACCTACTGATTTGCAACTCGCAGGCATGTTCACTAAACCTCTAGACTATAACAGATTTCTGTATTTGCGTAATTCTATAGGTATGGTATGTGCTGATTAATCTCTTAAAGACCTTAATTTTTACCCTTTGTCCATTTGAGACAAAATGGAGGAGAAATTTGATTCTTACGGGTTCATTATTTTGTTCACATTTCATCTAAACTGCTTGATCTTAGTGTGCATATTTGCAGGAATCTCTTCTACTGATTGTCTACCATTTCTAGTGTACAAATTTGTAAATAGTTGAGTTATGTAATTTTTGACTTTCTAGGAAATGGGTAGATAGTATCTTTTGTATAGGACTAGGTTTTATTTTTTTTGGTTCCCTAAGAGTTTAAGATAACTCAAAGGAGATTTTGTCTCATATTTCCAAAGGGGGAGATTGAAGCACCTTATACCTTTGACTTACTTAAGTCTATATTGTATAAGTGCTCAACTAATTTGGAAATAGTGACAAAATTGGTTGTCTAACCTAGAATCCAAAGAACCTCAGAATTATTCTCACTAATCCTCTTCAATGATCCAAGAAGGTATAAATTGAATCACACTACACACATTAGAAGTGCATACATGTGTATACATTGCTTAAAATTAATTGTGTGTTAAATTCCCCTTAAAATGTTGTGTTAATAATTTTTAAACATTTTTTTAACATTTTTAAAATAATGTTTTCATTAATAAAAGTTTGATTATAAACTTTGTGGGGGTTAATATGCTATTTTGAAAAATTCATTTTTCATTGGAATGTTTGATTGGGTAGAATGTAAATGCGCTAGAGACTCTAGGGTACAGCCTGTAATTTCTTTTGACGCGCGTTTGCAAGCCAATTAAGTGCCAACACATGTCATGCTCCTGTTAACTCATTTGTGTTTGTTATGTGAGAGGGTTGCCTGGTAGTTTGCTGATCGTTAGATCAAACCTTATCGATGGCCTGTATGTGTTTTAAACCTATCCATGTGCCATCACTGTGGACCAATCAACTTCGACTTAACCACCGCTATATTATCACCCTTGGATCAAGTCAATATTAGGAAGACCTAATCTCAGCCCTTGATTGCCTTTGACAATCCAGAACCTTCCTCTACTCCTATACTCCTGTATATCGCTACATTGTATCCACATAAAATTATATATTTGCAAGTTAGAAACTTTCATTAGGGTTGTAGTGTCAGATCTTCTTCCGGTAGAAACAAATTCAAGCTCCAATCTTCAATTTTCCCTCTTTTCTCTTCCTTTTTTCTCCCAATCTCTCTTTCTCTCGTTCTCTCTTTCTAGGTTTTCAAGATATGTATGAAAATAAATGTGGTTGGGAGACGTCAATGATCATTGAAACTACATTCTATCTTTAAAAGTTACTACACAGTTAAAATGGCTCGTAACTACATAATTAAGTCATAACCTGTTAAAAATGCCTGGGACCCAAAATACAACATGACACTTAATTTGACTATCTCGACTATTTCAAGACTAACCACGCCCTCTAAATTGGCATCCGTAATAACGTAAATCATTTCATGCTCTGACATTATTTTAAATCATAATCGCCGCTTTAGGCACAACGACGCAACAAAACGTAACATGATGCTATTTACATTTACTTAATTAGTAAATATGCAAAACTTAGTAAATATTACCTTTTAAATCACTTAAAATAATATTTACTCCAACTTCCATTATTTTATATAATTACATCACTTGGCAAATTTATATAGAAAAAATTACTCAGAAATAAGGGTTATTACATTCCATTTTTTGTTCAAGTACCAACACTTGTCTTGCACCTACAAATTTTATCTTTTAGAATCCAATATGAGTGTGGTTGTTTAGGGTTAGCATGCATAATTATTTCTTTTGTAATCCAAGCTAATTTTGTGTTGTTATTCCTTCTTTTTCTCTAATAACAAAATTTAGAATAATGTGTATGTCTTCGACAATAAGTGCTTAAGGATTTAGAATGACTACACGAGGCATCTGTAATACCCCGTATTTCTGAGGATATAAAATTTAATTAATTTCATGATATAAGATTTAATTACTTTTGGTGATGTAGGATTTTGTAATTTGGAGGATTTAATTAATTTAGTGAATTAAGATTTAATTAATTCAGGTCAGTTTAATTATCACACATGTCGTATTTTAACGTTGAAGTTAGAGAATATTATACAGTAACTGAGATGATGAGTCTGAGCACACGATTGGTTTCGATTAGGTGGAGATAGTCGAAATAGAGAACTCGGGGTAGAAATTGGGCCTCAGAGCATTTTTAGGCATAATCGGACTCATATGGGGGTGTTCGGGTCATTTGGGCTTGACCCATTAGCCTAATTTCGGGATTAGATTTATTTAACCTAAGTTATGGGATTACAGGCAGCCGTAACTCAAATAGAAAACCTTAGATCTGTAGAGAAGAAAAGAGGGAGAAATTAAGGAGATTCTTGGGAGTCAATTCGAAGAGGGATCGAGGTGTTTGGGACAAATTCATCCTCTTCATCAAAGGAATTGGACCCTATGAACCAATATGGTCAAATGGTTTACTTGCATTCAATTAATTTGTCGTCTTTCAATTCATATCATGGTGGGTGTGAATGAAAATCCATTTTTGGGAGAGTGACACACGTTAAATCTGTGTTTTTGGGGATTTTAACACTTACTGTGAAATTTATGTCTAATTGATGATGAAACCCCATCCTATGATGTTAGGATTTGATTAAAGATCGAAATCCATTAGTCAATGATGTCTAATTTTAATTGTGGAGTAAAAGGGAATATGCATTTGAATGAATTTGAAGAAAAAGGCCCGATATATACATTTGAGAAGTATAATAAGAATCAATGTTAGTGAGAGATTTATATAAGTGTTGGAACAAGTTTATGAGTGAAATAAATCTTGAATGCCATTTGGTTGAGGTTTCCGTGAAAGTGTTGGAGGGCCATTGAATAAAAATGGTGGAAAGTTAAAACGGGGAAGACGCAAAGGTCTGATCGATCGATCGATCCAAGGATCCCATCGATCGATCGATGGGCCATAAATTTTGACAGCTCGTCCTTTTTCTCATAAATGACCTTATTGACATTAGGGGATTATTAGGGAGACTTTAATTAAAGTTAATTATACTTAGTGAGATTAGGGGATTATCAGTGAGATTTTATTTAAAGTTAATTATCCTTAGTGACATTGGGGAATTAAGGTTAATTATTTAGAAACTAATACTTAGAGTATTGGGAGACGGAGATAAGAAATCTTAAAGGTAAATAAAAATGTGAAAATTATTAGAAGGATTTTGTGAAATAAATTCATAAGGGTTTAAATATGGAGCGAGTGATTAAGTCCGGGTATACTTTGGTCATATCAATCACTCCCTAGACCTTAGCCTTCTGTGTAAATAGGAGGTTAAGGGGTATGTGTTGTTGAAGGCGTGATGAGACGTCTCAGACGTATTGGCTATATAGTGTTTGATGTTTTAGTGGGTGACACATGTCACTGATCTGGTTGGTTGGCATCTACCCTAAGTAAGTTTTGATGGTTATGCGCTTAGGGTTTTATTCCCTTGATGAAGGTGCCCTTGGGGAAACGTGTATAATCATTAGGTTAGTGTTTAAACCCAAAAAATTCTTTATTTTCAAAACAATCCTTCGTGCCTTTGCCATTTTTTGCCCAAAAACCTCCATAGATTTCAAAACCTCTAGGTTTTCTAATCCTTCGACCTCAGGCCGCTTTTTTCTACTTCCTCTACCTCCAAGAACTTAAGTTCGCTCACGTAACATTCTTCACCCTTGGTTTTCTTCATTCTTAGAAATTCTAATCTTTGTATTTCTTTTTTGGTGACCCTTCATATTTTTCGACGACGGTGTTTACCATAGTTGGGGATTGAACGGTTGAAGAGGGAAGCTTCCTCGTGGTTCTTATGTTGTTTTTGTGCTTGTGAGCATTTTAGTAGGTTTAGACTTTCGCTTTTTAGGTTTCTAGGCAAACTTCGGTCATCATCTCCGGTTGGCCAAGTTAGGTTTATTCTTGGTGTTCTTAGGGAAACTATTC
Organism: Sambucus nigra; assembly: GCA_949130495.1. NCBI lineage: Eukaryota > Viridiplantae > Streptophyta > Magnoliopsida > Dipsacales > Adoxaceae > Sambucus > Sambucus nigra. The sequence continues at coordinate 722,168,613 of OX422210.1, forward strand.
AAATTCCCAAGGTTTGATCCTTGAGTCAACTGTAATCAGACCTTCAAGTTGTTTGCCCTTTATTTCCTTTTTTCTCTCTTTTTTCACCCAAGTGTAGTCTCGTCCTTCGGATGATACGCCCTCTGTACAAGCTAATAAAGGATTTCCCTACCCTGAGAGAGAAGTGTTTTGAAAAGATTATACATATAGAGGAAGCCCAAGCTGAGATCCGAAAGGCTGAGGCTTTTCTTGTTCGTCCTATCTATCCACCACCTTTTGATGTAATATACCCCTTAGGAAGTTGAGACTTGCAATCCAATGTCAGAGTCATCGGTTGCAGACCCTATGTCCACCTCTCAAGCTGAGAGCATAAATTCCTATGTTGAGGCTATGAATTATTTCCCTATGCAAAGTGCAGGGTCTAATGCTGAGGAGATTTCCTCTCGTATCACATCTTCCAAGGGGTCGACCCTTCACATGTCTCTGATTCTATAGAAATAATAGAACCTAGTGTTGCATTAACCCTCCAATAGATGCCATTCCACAGTTGGCCGCGACTGGGATCAAGTTCACTGAAAGGTTTCCTAGTGGTGTCGCGAACAACACCCAGGCTGAGGCCCCAAGAAATAATAGTGAGGGGGAGAGTGAAGTTGACACCTCCATTGCCACCGAGTACAAGATCTCTGTAACTGAGGCTGATCTCTTACTCTCCAGACATCTCTACGGCATACAATTGAGTCCTTGAAATGAAACAAAATCCACTAATATATAGTCTGATAGAATTGAGTAAATGAAATAACTAAAACTCAATTATACTCTTGGAATAAAGCAACTGCAGCATCTAATCGAAATCCCGCAGGCATCCACAAGTGGTGCAACTCCTCATCCCTGGAACATATCATCAAGCTTGGCATCCTAGCTGTTGGACACCTAAAGGTTTTGAAAATATTTTTCAAATAGGATAGAGCCGACACATTTGAAAATATTTAGCAAGTATTTATCACAGTTTATAATCAGTTACTGATTACACATGTTAGTTCAACGTACACTCCCTTGATATCCTCACCTCTCAACTAATGTGCAAACCTAACATATCCTATATAGTTATGATACCCATCCCAAATAGGTCTCCTCAATAATTATCTATCCACTAACAGGTTTGGCTCCCCCGTACCGCCCATATAGTACGCTACTCATTATGTCCTTAGTTGAATATCTCTTTAACTTCTCCCGTACTGCCCATACAGTACGCTATCGTTAATCTAATAATTAAATATAATTAACATCTCACTTATGTTATCATTAAACTATCTCATTAAGTTGCTCTACTTAAATCATCTTTTATATATGCACTGTCTTACTTTACTACCATCACACACTAAGTAGATTACCTCATAATTAAATCACTTTTAGATATACACTATTTATCCTTCCTACATTACACATAAGTAGGATAAATCACCCAAGTATATATATATATATATATATATATATATATATATATATATATATACCTCTACAACCATCGAAGAAATATACCAGATCATTATAGCATCAAGAAGATTCCGAATATCAAAGTTGTTCATCATAATAAGACTCCATGAGAAAATTTTTGGTAAGGTTGTGTTTAAGTCCCTTAACAATTCACTTAAGGTGTTGGGATATTTTTTACAAAATATTTTCTAAGTGTTGGTGCGGAGTGTTTCGTCAAAATAATTTTTCCAGACCTGTAGACGTATTTTTTGAACTAAAATTTTATTTTTTAAATATCTCGTTCGAGCGACATTGGGATATTGTGGCCATCCCAGGAGGGGCGCGCGACGACCGACCTTCGGAAGGGAAGGAGGGATCCCTCATAGAAGGTGGAGCACAACAACTGCACCGCGGTCTCACACCACTCTCTTGAAAAGGGTGCTCCGGCTGTCATCGGTTTGGGGTGAATGTAAAGAGATGGAGTCACCAACCTATTTTGCACAAAACATGCAAAAGAACGTGTTGCCTCTTTGAGAGAGAAGCATCAAGGAAAAACTGATGCATACGAAACCAATAGATTGAAGTTTCGGGGACTAAGTTACAGAATGGGAATGTGTTAGGCACCCATCCTGCCCTTTTGGTCTCTCATGGACTAGGGTTAATATTTTTCTTTATATCCCCGTGAAGTGTGTGTGTGTGTGTGTGTGTGTGTGTGTGTGTGTGTTTATATAATGGATATCGGTATTGTCCAACACATACCATAGACAAGGTAGAGAGAAGCCATCCATATGAATGTTCCCCAAAATAAATAGAAGAAAGAATATGAGCATTCATCATGATATTGATCGTCATTGGAGTACGATACTATGTGTTGGATGAAACACGAACAAACATATTATTTATAAAAGTATGATAATTATGGAAAAGAGGAATTTTGAGAAATTTGGAGAAATTGGAAAATTGGACTCGAGTCTCGAATTTTAATTCGAGACGCCTATGTAACGTATAAAGGAATCAAAGTCCACGTAGTTAAAATGTAGCAAAGGGGTGGGGTTTAACCCATAAATTCGGACGGAATTTTATTATTTGGGTATGTGTAGAAAATGTGTTTTTAGTTTTGGAGAATGTGTGATAGACAATTTCGTGCAGAATTTATGAATATAACCCTCTTTTATTGTTTTTTTGGTTTTTTTTCCTACAGAAAATAAAGTATGTGCAATATACTAGTAAAACTGTGGATATTACTATGCATGAACTAAAGTAAAACAAGATTATAAATCTAATGTGACTTATTCAAAAATAAAAAATTAAAAGAGAGGGAGAAGGAATCGGACCTTCCTTGGAGCTTGAGCTTTGATTTTGGATGAAATCCTTTGAATGTTGATGAATGTTGATGAGAGAGAAGGATTTTTGCAGAATTGGGATGAAAAGGATGGGAATTTAAACTTGAATGGAACTTCTCATATGGAGTTTTGCGAATTGATGAGATCACTGATGCTGATGAATATCTTGTGTTTTGCTGCTGATTATTGATGCTCTCAGAGTGAGGTCATGGCCTCTATTTATAGGATAAATGGGGTGTCAATCAGCCTACCCCAGGGTATGCCTATCAGCATGTGTCCCTTAACACTGTGCCGATAGGCAGGGTTCAAAACCTGCCAATTGGCTGTCTCGTGTAGACTTTTTGAGAGAGAAAAAATGATCAGAGAACACAAATCGTAGATCCAAATCGAGCATGGGGAATACCATTAGAAAGGTACTTCAGAGACCTTCGAGAGTCCTTTGGACCACTCCTAGGTCTGAGTGTTGACTTTGGGTTAAATGTGGCTCGGAAGCACACGTCGATCCTTTGGACGGGAGAACGTCAGACGAAAACGGTTCGTTCGTCCATATGGCAAGTCAAAATCGAGCACGAGGTAGATTATTGGAAAGGTTAGGAGATGTAATTCGACATTCTAAAGAGTTTTTCTCAGTTCAGAAAGTTAACTTTGGTCAATCGGGTCACGAAAGCACCCGGTGACCTCTCGGAGTATAACGGATAGTTCATTCATGTCGTAGGTCAGAATCACGCATGGGGCAGACCGTTGGAAACGGTATTTAGTGAACTTCATAGATTCATTCAGTCTCACTCGATCTGAAGAGTTGACTTTGATCAACGGAGTTTGGGGGGGCCTGCTAGCCTTCAGATCAATTTTTGGGGGAAAATTGATCATTCGTCCGAACAGTTATGCCAATTTACGCATGATATGGATCGTTGGAAAGGGGTTTTGGTGCCCTTCGAAGATCCAAAGATATTTCGCTCTGACGGTGAAGTTGATTGGGGTCAATTCGGGGCCCGAGAGCGCCCGATGGCCTCCGGATTAATTTTCGATGGTGAAATGGTCCGTTTATTAACCATTATACCGATCTGTGAATGGAGCAGACCATTAGAAAGGGTATTCGGATCCCTTCAAGGATTCAGAGAGTTTTCTCTCTAACTATAGAGTTGACTGGAGTCAAATGGGACACAGAGGTGCCTGATGACCTCTAGATTAGTACTCAAACTATGACTTAGGGTTTTTAGTGAGAGGGGAAGTGCTCAGGACATAAGGAGAGATTCAAGGGGTCCTAAAATGTGGTATTTATAGAGCCCCTCAATGGGTGATATTGGAATAAGTGATAGCCATCGATGGGGTCAGTTCTGACCTAGAAGAGGTGATGACTGAGGACCGAGGTCAATTATGACCTAACTAAGGTGACGATCCAAGATCGAGGTCAATTCTGACCTAGAAGAGGTGATGAGAAGGGATCAAGGTCAATTCTTACCTAACTAAGGTGACAATCCATGATCGATGTACATTCAGACGTAGAAGAGTAGACGACCAAGGTCCGAGGTTAATTATGACCTAACTAAGGTGATGATCCAAGATCGAGGTGAATTCTGACCCAAAATAGGTGACAATAAAGGACTGAGCTCAATTTTGGCCTAACTAAGGTTACGATCCAAGATCGAGGTCAATTCTGACCTAAAAGAGGTGACGACCAAGGGCCGAGGTCAATTATAACCTAAATATGGTGACAATCTAAGACTGAAGTCAATTCTGACCTAGAAGAGGTGACGACCGAGGATCAAGGTCAATTCTGACCTAATTAAGGTGACCATCCAAGATCGAGGTCAATTTTAACCTGGAAGATGTGATGATCGAGGACCGAGGTCAACTCTGACCTAACTAAGGTGACGATCAATGACAAAGGCCAATTCTGACCTAGAAGAGGTGACGATCGAGGACCGAGGTTAATTCTAACCTAACTAAGGTGACCACCTTGAAGGCTAGATTGAAAAAGATCTTCCCTTTTTGAAAGTATTTATTTTGAGTAAAAGTAGAGAAAATGTTTTTTTAAAATTTTTGAACAGTGGAAGGCCTTAGCGGCTCGGTCTATGGCCACCGGCGGTAAGGTCGATCCTATTTTCTGAGAGGGAGCCATGTAATGATGCTTATGTGGTTGTCCAAGAGATTTTGCATGGTGGTGCCATCGAAATATCCCTTATCGGTGGTACTAGACTTCTTCTCGCGCTCCTTCATTGGCGTAGGCAACTGGAAGGTAGAGCACGGGGCTCTAAGCTTGCGCTGGTCTGTGCCATTATGGGGGGAATTGTTGCCCATTTTGGAGCTTGGGGAGTACCAATACGTCCGACTGGTTTGCCTTAGGCAGACCTCCTTTTATTTTCCCTAGCAGCTTCTGTGTCAGTATGGTTGGGAGGAAATTATGCCACCGCTGGTGCTGACGGAGCACATGCGCATGCAGTTGGGCTCTTTGTGGGAGAATCTACATCCATCAAACCATCCTTCCCAATCTGTCGTGCGAGTCTGGCATGTCTCGAGGGACTACATGAAATGGATGTGGAGGAGACTGGTTGCCAACATGCTGGCTGTGGAGACTGGGCAAAGGTAGTTTGTCTTTTTTTTATACTTTGAAGGGGGCATTGTGGTCTTTCCGCAACTTGTTCGGGCCTATCGCTCAATGGAATGTCAACGATATTCCCTCAAGTCGGTAAAGGTTTGGGGGCCCCAAGATGTGAGAGATGGAGGTCATTCTTCTGACAGCTGTGGGTAGATTTATTGAGGCTTCCGTATGGTGTTTGGTTCTATTTATGACTGCTTCCAATTTGTGGGTTGCTTAAGAGTAGTGGGGCTTATTTTTGTTTTGTTTTAGGAAAGTAGGTGTAGGATGGCATGGAAAGTCTTATGACTCCTTACGCCGATGTAATTGTACTGAAATTTTAAATAATGAAATAAATATGTTTTTGATCATCTAGTTGTGCCTCTTGATGACTTTGCATTTGAATTATCTATACCAATTGCTAAGGCATATATAATCCTTTTGGTCATGTATATGTTGAAATAAAATGTCATTCTAAGGGGTAAGAAAAGAATAGTATTTTGTAAAAAAGAAGGGGTCGCGCTCATGTAAAGGGATGAGCTGCCTACGTACCGCTGAGGGTTTTGAAAGTTTTTTTAAGTATTTTTAGAGGATCAGGCCCACGTAGTTCTGGGTAAAGGGGAAGATGAAGGTTTTTTTCAGAATAGAAGGGGGATGAGAAGACTTATAGCTCGTCGAGATTTCAGATAAGGAGTAGAATTTTTTGAGATGGTCTAGGTTGACTAGACGCACCATTTTGCTCTCCATTAAGATTGGTGAGCACAGCGGCACCACCTAACACGATCTTCTTCACTATGTATGGGCCGCTCCAATTGGGATTAAATTTCCCTCTAGGGTCCCAGATGGGCTCTATTATTTCTTTAAGGGCTAAATCCCCTTCTCAGACACCACGGTCCTTGACTCTCTTATTGAATGATCGTGATATATGGTAATGGTACCCTTGTATGTGATATAGTGCCTTCAGTCTCCCTTCGTCTAAGAGGGACAAATCATCAAGATGGCTTTGGTGCCAGTCTTCCTCGCTGACTTTTCTTTCCAACATAACGCGCAGTGAAAGGATTTCTAGCTCCATGGGTGGGACTGCTTCCATGCCATAGACTAGAGAGTAAGGGGTAGCCCCAGTAGAGGTTCGAACTAAAGTGTGATAGCCCCAAAGGGCGTAAGGGATCCTGTGAGCCCAATCCCAATAACTCTCAGTCTTCTTACTGATGATGGCGTTGAGGTTCTTATTGGCTGCCTCGACTGCCCCGTTGGTTTGAGGTCAGTATGGAGAGAATTTATGTCTTTGAATTCCATACACATTGACCACTTCCATGAATTTTGCCTCGAAATGTAACCCATTATCCGATACTATCTCGTGTCTATCGGCAGATGATGTTTTTCTTGATAAACTTGGCCACTTTCTTGGCATTCAGAACTGCGTAGGACTCGACTTCGACCCATTTAGTGAAGTAGTCAATGGCAACTAGGATGAATTCATGCTCGTTTAATGCCTTCGGTGCAACATTCCCTATGATGTCAGTGCCCCGTGTAGAGAACGACGAGGGACAGGTCGTGTTGTATAATTTCCATGGAGGCAAGTGTTGTAGGTTTGAAAACTATTATCACTTGAGATATCTTCGAACGTAGGTTGTGCAATCTTGAACCATGGTAGTCAAGTAGTACCCTTATCGTATGATATTTTTAGCGAGCATATGGTCGTTTGTGTGCGGTCCACAATCCCCATTGTGGATTTTTTATATCATTTATTCTATGTCATCCCCTGCAATGCAATGTAAATGTGTTTCGTCGAAGTTTCTCTTGAATAATGCTTTAACATAGATAATATACTGGGCAGCCAGTCTACGGGGAATTTCTTGGTATTTCTTATTAGATCATTAGGGCTACCTACCATGTTTGAGGAGGCACCAATTATCACAGTACTAGAAGTCGACCATTTCGGCATCCTCTTCCGTGTTGAGTTCGATGTGGTAGCAGTGAGTTGGTTTGTCTTGTTTCTAGATAAGGAGAGGGGTCATGGTTATTCCTTAGGGTATGTCAATCATGGAGGCTAAGGTAGAAAGGGCATCGGCTAGGTTTTTCTTTGCTCGGGATAGGTAATGGCTGGTGATTTTATAGAATTAGGATGCTAACTCTTTAAGGTAGGCATGGAAGGGTTAGAGTTTCTCGTCCTTGACTTTCCATTTCTTGAGCACTAGACCGGTGATGAGGGCTGAATCCTCATAGACGTCGATGTATCGAATTTTTTTCTTGAGGGTAACATTGAGGCCTACTATGCATGCCTCATATTCAGTCATGTTGTTAGTACAGGGGAAAACCAGTTTGATTGCAATGGGAGTGTGGGACTCATCAGGAGCAATTAGGAGGATCCCAACGCCATATACTTTCTTGTTAGTAGTGTCGTCAAAGATTATTTTCCATCAAAGATCTTCTTAGGAGGCACATGGGATACTCTCATCTGGGAACTCAGAAATCTAGACGTCAGCTTATTCCATAGTGTCGTCTACAAGGTAGTCAGAGATGGCTCTTCCTTTAATGTCTTTCTGTGTGCCATAGGTAATATCAAACTCATCTAGGAGCATCAACCAATGGGACATTTGGCTGGACATGGAAGGCTTTTTGAATAGGTATTTGATGGTATCCATACGGGATACGAGTCTGATGGGGAAGGCGAGCATGTAGTGATGTAACTTTTGGGTAACCTAGACAAGAGCGACATATGCTTTTTCCAAGGCGATTTAATTAACTTTATAACCAGACAACTTTTGACTGGTATAGTAAATGGATTTCTCTTTGTGGGTCACTTCAAGGTACTGGGCTAGAAAGCTTCATCTGTAGTATCGATCACAGTTAAGTATAAAAGTAATAGAAGACTAGGTTGCGGTGGCATAAGCACTGGGGTTGGGTTAGGTATTGCTTGATTCGATCGAAGACCTCTTGGCAAGCTTCATTCCCGACTTTGATTAATTCCTTTCGGAGTAGCTTAAAGATGGGATCATAGATGGAAGTTAACTAGTTGATGAACCGGTTGATATACTGTAATTTCCCAAGGATTCCTCAGACTTTTTCTCCATTTGAGGTGGAAGCATCTGAAGTATGGCTTTCATCTTAGCAGGGTCTGCTTCTATCCCTTTTTCACTAACCATAAATCTTAAAAGTTTTCGTTTGGTGACACCGAAGACACATTTTTATGGGTTAAGCGGCATTTGGTATTGTCTCAATCGTTCAAAGAAATTTCAGAGAGCATGAACACGACCTTCCCTAGTCTTGGACTTGATAATCATGTCATCTACATAGACCTCAATTTCTTTGTGTATCAGATCATATAGAATGGTTGTGGCAGCCCTTTGGTAGGTAGCCCTTGCATTATTATGACCAAATAGCATGACATTGTAGCAAAAGGTTCCCCAAAGGGTGATGAATGCATTTTTCTCTTGATGATCGGGGTACATCTTGATTTGGTTATATTCGCCAACCAGCCAACGAATGACTTGAGAGCGTGATTGGTTGTATTGTCCATAATCATATCTATATTCGATAGTGGGTAGTCATTATTCAGAGAGGCCTTATTCAAGTCTCGATAGTCGACACACATGTGAACCTTCCCTCCTGACTTCGGCACACGTACGATATTATCTAGCCATGTGGGATTTTCAATTACTCGAATGAATCCCACGTTCAATTGCTTGACTACTTCTTCTTTCACTTTGAGTGACCATTCAGTACGTAGTTTCTGCAGCTTCTGTTTGATTAGTTTGCATTATGGGAGAGTCATAATCTCATGTTGTGCTATCTCAGAGTCGATGTCGGGCATATCATCGTAGGACCAGGCAAATACATGCACGAAGTCCTATAGTAATTCTTTGAGTTACGCCCTCTCGTGGTCATTAAGGGAATCCCTTATCCTAATCTTGCGTATTTGGCTACTAGAATTGAGATTAATAAAAACAGTTTCATCTTCATGAACTTGAAGACGGTTATGTTGTTTGTTATTAACCTTATTTAGATCAGTTAAGAATTATTCATTTACAAAGTCATCATCATCAAGAGTTTGATTAGAATCAAGATAGTTAATGTAAGGCACAATAAGATACTCAAAATTTTATTTCATTGATAAGAAAAAAATCATTGAGAACCTCATTAAAAGTGGTCTCGATTACATCAGAGTTAGGGTCAATAATAAAAGAAGAAAGGGGGTAAACATTAGGGTTAGGTTGAACATTATCAGGTGGTACAGGTGCAACATGCCATTTGAGAAGAGGTGTATCAGCATCTTTGATTAGGCATGATGGATCTGATGATGTAGCCCCTGAGTGCATCATGTAGAGTTCCAGCCCTAGTGTTTGCAAATTGAATTAATCCTCAGAGTCACTGTCTTCAGAATCCTTGACATCGTCTATGATCTCTTTAGTGAGTGGTTATACATAGTGTTGGGAATTCTCGACCCATCTCTAACTATTTTGAAAGAAAATTTCCATTCCTGGTTTCATCCTTTTGTTAATATGGTCATACCAAGGTTCAGGGAAGCCGCAGAAGGGGAAATGCTCACCCTCTCTGATGATTCTTCCATTTAGAGAATCTCCCAAGACAATTCAGGCAGACTTTAACATCCTCTTCAGTCGAGGTTGTCAGATCAATCTGAGCTCTTCTTTTGATGACTGATAGCCTAACCCGTAATGAGGAAATGCCTTCTTCAACACAATAGGTTCAGTTATCCCTTGTTGTCTTCACCCTAGCCTCAGTCCGGGCATGAAGTACATGTTCTTGAACATTTAGATTACATTGATGTTTCCATGGGGGTCGTATTCTTGACAAACCCTGTCTTTGAAGTTATCCCATGCTGGGAGTAGGAGTGGTTCAACCTGGAAACCTGATTGCAGTATATCGTTCACCCTGTATCATATCTCGAGTACCAGATTACTGGAGCCTGCATTCTCAATATTGTCGATGTCTCCTAAGATGATGATAACTTATCCATTGGTGAAGAAATTTAATTTCTAATGAAGGGAAGAAGACACCCCTTTGATATTGTGGAGCCACGGTCGTCCGAGCAGCAAATTAAAATAGATAGGGATGTTAATGATTTGGAATTCCATAATATGGTTTATAGGTCCAGCCCCCATTACAAGCTTGATAGATCCCACTACTTCTCGGTGGGTGTTGTCATAGGCACGTACGGCATAAGAAGTTGGAGCGAGTTCGCTTATCTTTAATCCCAAACCTTTATAGAGTTCTTAATGGGCACACATTCAGAGCTGATTTGTTGTCAACGAGAGGGGGGGGGGGGGGGGGACAGTTTTTCCCATAACTTCAATAGAGATATTAAGAGCATAGTTGTGGTTAGGACTTGTCTTAGGGATTTCTTTTTCTGAGAAGGAGAGCATTCGGGTAGAGGTCAGGGATCCATCTAGGTTTACTTCTTCTTTCGGTGTGGTTGAGGGAGGAATTGAGGGTCATGTGAGTAGCTTGACTAGGGCATTTCGATGTAGCTAGGAAGATATGAAAAGTCCCCATAGAGTGATGTCGGCTTGAGTTTTCTTCAGCTCTCTCTTCAAGAGTCATTTCTGGCATATGTAGATTCTCAACAGTCTTCCCTTTATCGATTGTTGATGGTTATAGGCTTGGGTTCTTATAATGTCTTCCTGACCTAGTCAAGTGGTTCACAGAAGAGGGGAAGAATAGGAATCCTATCTCTTCATCGATATCAGTTTGCTCAGCCACCTTGTTGATCTCTCCTAACAGCTCCTCGAATGATAGCACCCCGTATAGGTTGGTTATTGGGCTAGTCTTCTATGAATCTGGTTCTTTATCTGAATCTTTAGCATCGCCCCCCCATCCGGTGGTAATGATACTATCTTTCCATGAAAAGTCAATGCTTTGAAAGTACAAGGGACTAGGTACCCTTGTACTTTCAAAGCATCAAGTAGCTCGGACATACTATGAACATTACCACTCCGTTGAAATAAATTTGTCATGACCTGAATCATGTCATCTAGGCTGACTTTGTCGGTTGGCACTAACTAGTTATCTAACTCTCGGGCCCATTTTTGTCTTTAAAGAACAACCCACTGAATCTCTGATAGTCGATGGTCATTTGGGAGGGCAATTTCAGTCTGAACTTTAAGAGTTGGTTCAACACTTATGACAATTCCATATATTTTCCTCTAGAACAGGTGCGAACATTGATGCATGCTCTGGTGAGAAGTGACAAGGCTTGATCGGCAAGACTAGTAGGGTGTAAGAGGAAATATGGGCATGCTTGGAGAGGTTTAGGAGAGTATATGGGTATGACTGGTGATTTACTTGGTATTATTTGGGTGGATGGGTCCAATTTTGGGTCTTCATCTAGGAAGACGATATTTGCATGATTCGAGAGTGGATTATGGGTAGTGTTTTGTTTAGGATTAGCTAGTAAGGTGATGATACCCCGATTAATCAGGCGTTGGATTATGTTTTGAAGATGGAAACATTTGTCAGTGGTATGGTCGATAGTTTGGTAAAATTCACGATGGGTATTGGGTATGAAGTTTTTTAAAAGTGGGTTTGGTAGATGACGAGGGTCTAGGGGTTTGATTAGGTTTCGCCTCAAGAGGGCCGGGTAGACATTAGAGAGAGGAGCGTGACGCTCGGTGTATTCCTTCCGGATCGGGTTAGGGAGATTTATGGTGCCCATGAAGTGGTAAGCTGAGAGATGTTGTTGGTGGTAGAAATAGCGGTACTAGTAGGTTTTTCAAATTTTCTAGGAGTAAAATGTCATGAGGTTTTCTTTGGTTCAACTTCTATCTTGTCTATACCTTCTTCGATTTCGACTCCTATTTCTCGAAGGAGTCGGAAGTGAGGGTAATATTTTCCTCTCGTGGTAGCTCGGGCATGGGGAAGGAAATTCTTCTTCATGATGCTGACTTGTTCTTCTTTCGAAGGCCGATTTGTCATGGTAGATTCTTTTTCTTTCCATCTTGCTATGAAGTTGTTGACTGATTTCCTAGGATTCTGCTTAAGTAGCTCCAAGTCACAGCGGGTAACCTCTAGCTCCTCGTTGTACTTGTACTGTGACATGAACTCAAGGGCAACATCTTCCCAACTACGGATGCTGAACTCCTCAAGGGATAGGAACCAACGGACAACAATGTTCTTTAAAGTGTGTTGGAACATCTGAGGTATTATTTGTTTTGAAGCCCCTGGGAGAGTCATGGCTTGGTCATAGCTGCGGAGATGGACAATCGGGGGACCACTGCCTCCAAACTTCTCGATATTAGGCATCTTGAATTTCTTCGATAACCTGGCTTTAGGATAGGGAGACATGTGGGTTTAGTCCATGTAGTTTCCAGAGATTCTGACTTCGTCGAATTTCTTAGTCAACATATTGAGGTCTTCCTTGACCTTATTCAGTTCTTCCTCTTTTGGATCAATAGTTATGGGCAAGTTAGCCCCGTCTGAGTACGTTTGGCATGGGAAGTCGGGCTGGTGGGGGCCCATTAGCAGGAGGATCACGTGGATCATGCTAGTATTCTTCAGGGAACCAAGTAGTCTCGGGTGCAGCAAAACCCATGGCATGATGGAGAATGACCTCGGGATATTTGGGGATAGGAGGTTTCTTTGCATCTCGTCACCCTCGGTTTGAAAGCTGTCAATTTTGGTAGTGACTTGAGCCAGAACTGTCAACAAATTCAGCTGTACAATTAGAGCTTGATATGTGTTCTCCATAGAAAGAGGGTGAATCTTGGTCTCGAAGGAAGTAAGGGGATTGGTAGAGCTTCGAGGCGGTTCGACTGAAGACCGAAGCCAATAGGGACCCAGGCCAAGGCTATGTGATCGACCTGAGTAGGAGAAAAGTTGGGATTTATTTTTGAAAAGGAAAAGGGAAATTCGTTATTTTTAGAAACGGATGGAAAATATTTTTGACATTTTTGGAAAATATAAGGACAAAATGTTTTTGTAAAATATGTTTTTGGTATTTTTGAAAAATATGAGGAGAAACAGGTATTTTTTTGGTATTTTTAAAAAAGGAGAGAAAAAAAAATAAGAGAAACAGGTCTTAGCATGATTATTATGTTTATTAGGTTCTCACTTGTATTATGTTTACCTAAATGCAAAACGAAATTCCGGATGGGACCCTATCCTGGAAAAATTTGGATTGCAACATATGTAAAGCTACGGTTAGACTTGTAACCAGGCTCATGGGCAGGGTCCCGTTTTAAAAATCACTCAAAAATTTGAGCGGTATGCTGACCCGTCATTTCGGATGAGTTTCGGTTTGAAACTGACAATCTAGTATGTGTGTCCTAGGTTTGACACCTATATGCGGGTATGCATTGGTTGGGTTAATTGGAAAGCGTTACCCTCTTTGGCGTGACTTCCACGATATATGTCTTGCTTTTGAGGGCAATCGGTACATGTGGACAATCCAAGTGATATACCTGAGTGTATGTGATTTGCCTCGCTATATACCTCATGGGGACGGTACGTGTGAGAGAGAATTCGATATACTCAACGTATGTGAATGATTTCCCTCTGATATACCTCCCATAATGACCTCGGTCAAGTGGTATGATGCGAGAGAACCGTTCGATTTACGTCGAAGGTACATGGCCAATGGAAGGTGAGAGTCATATCACTCTACAACAATTTTCCATCTCGACCTCAAATAGTTTACACGTGACTCCTAGTTGAGATATAATTTAGTTACGTCAATATCAGTCGCTATGACGTATAGTAATTATCCTAAATTATCTACTATTCACTTAGTAACTTTATTCCATAATATTAATATTTATCTCACCCGATTAATATTTAATTATTTAATTCAACTAAATTACGTTACACATGTAATTCAAAATAAACCAAATTAATTACCGAATTAATTAAATTCTAAATATGCAGAAATACATGGTATTACATTAGCTTAACTAACTATTAGGTGATTGGTAATTGATATGATTTTCGACAGTGATGCTAAGACTAAACCAAATGAGAAACCTTTTTTTAATCTAATAAAGTACTGATCACCCGGTATTTAACTAGGTGCGTTGTCACAACATCATTTTGAAATAAATTGGAATGACTTTTTTCTCATTTTCTTCATTAAATCCAATAGCATTTTTATTAAACTAAATTCTTTGATTTTCCAAAATGTTATGAAAATATTAATTTCTCTTTTGTGAATATATCTACATCTTTCTTTAAATAATCAATCTCCCTTTTTAAATCTTTATTTTCACATTCAAGAGGGTTAGTTATAATAACCCATATTTCTGATGACATATAATTTAATTATTTCGATCATATAGGATTTTATTAATTTGGAGGATTTGATTAATTTAGTGAACTAAGATTTAATTAATTCGAGTTATTTTTAAATTTCACATGTGTAGTATTTTGTGGTGGTAATTGGAGAATTTTATAGAGTAACTCGGCTGATGATTTTGAGTGCACGGTTGATTCCGGATAGGTCTGGTCATTTGGGCTTGGCCCATTAGCCAAATTTCGGGATTTTCTTTATTTAACCTAAGTTATGGAGTTAGAAGCATGAATAATTGAAATAGAAATCCCTAGATCCGCAGAGAAGAAAAGAGGGAGAAATTGAGGAGATTTTTGGGAGCCAATTCGAAGAGGGATCGAGGTGCTTGTGTTAAATTCATCCTCTTCATCAAAGGAATCGGACTCTACGAATCTAATTACGCAAGTGGTTAACTTTCTTTCAATTAATTTTTTATTTTTGTATTCATATCATGGTAGGTGTAATTTAAATTCGTTTTTGGAGTGCGTTAACATGTAAACATGGATTTTGAGGATTCATACATGTTGTGCAGATTTGGGGTACAATTGATTGTGTAACTTAACGTAGTGTTCTTGGAAATTAAATAATGATAGGAATCTAGTAGTTAGTGTGCATTAGTTTAGATTAGGACATCTGAAGTTTGAATGAGATCGTATGAAAATTATGAAAACCCCAAATGAGGGATTGATGACTTTTAATGAAATTAGATAATGTTTTGAAACCATTACAAAGATTGAAACTAGTTCGAGGATAAATATATGAAGAAGAGCGATTATAAAGTTTGAATTGAAGTTTAAAACATTGAAGGTTTGTTAATGGAGGAAGTCAGTTCAGGGAAGAAGATTGATATCTGATCAATCTATCAATTTCATGGATCGATCATTGATCCTAGATTTTCGACAGTGATGCTAAGAATGAACCAAATAAGAAACATATTTCCATTAAATAAAGGACTGATCATCCGGTATTTAATTGGTCTGGGTGTCACAGATGGTATCAAATCATCTGGTTCTAGAGTCCTTAGCAACTATGCAGCTTATTATGTTTCAGCTCAACGTTCCATTGATATAAAGCCCTATTACTAGGAATTTTGTGCTCATCTTTACATGTTTAAAGATAATGTACTCCAACTCTTAAATTTGGTATTGACTGTAAACTCATACAACTCATTTTAAATTTCAGATGTCGCCCAAGACCGGTAGACCGGCTAGAGCAGCAGTGAGATCCGAGGTGAGAGAGGTTTATTAGGAGAAAGTGGTTTCGCGGCCGTAGCCACCACCAGGGTTGGTGACGACTGCATAATTGGTAGAGATTGTAGCCCAGTCAGTCATTGCATCCATGACTGCCATGGTCGTCTACTTTTCGTATAATCATCCACGGTCGTTAGTGGCCCCCGACGTTCAGGCCCACCCGGGGTCGTTCGATTAGTTGAGAGCAAGGGAAGCATTTTAGAAGGCTCACCCGTCGAAGTTTCATGGTAATTTTGATGTAGTAGTGCCCAGTTAGTGGAAGAAGGACATGTAGCATTACCTGCATATGATTGAGTGTAGTCACACTCAAAAATAGTTCTTGGCGACATTCAAGCTAGTGGGCGCAGCTTTGCAGTGGTGGGAGTCTGTGACCATTGCAGATGAGAGAGAAGTGATGATCATTGGAGATTTATGGGCATGGTTTAACCGCAAGTATTTTCCATTCGATATTTCGAGAGAGATGGGGGGAAAGGTTCTCAATGTTTATCAAGGAGATTGGACCATGGAAAAAGATGAGGAAGAGTTTACTCGATTAGTAAATTTTGTGAAAGCTGGTTAAATACTGAAGAGAAGAGAATGTATAAGTTCATGGATGGACTTGATTGGAGGATCTGACATCACATGTTTGGTAATGCGACATTAGAGACGTATACAGAGGTTTTTATTGTAGTGGTACTTTATTGCCAGGATCAACGTTTGTACACGAGGTATATCAAAATTATGAGTGGATCCAGTCAGGCTGAGAAGGCAGATGGGAACGATGGCTAAGATATTTAAATTCGGAGGTTATCGATCTGAGAGAGGTAAATTCAGTCTAGGAAAATAGGGCCCTCAACATCAGAAACATCATTTCGTTCCTCAGGGCTGCTAGGGCCAAAGGAAAGGTGGGGGAGGCCAATAAAGACAGGGTCAGGGGCATGAAGGATTTTAAAAAAAATGTTTCGTTTGTGGAGAAACAGGCCACAAGAAAAAATATTACCCGAAGAAAGAAAAGGGAACTATAGAATAAGGTTATGGATGTACAACCACTACAGCAATTCATGGGTCGATTCAGACACGAGAATTTCGACAAGTAACCCATTAACCAGGCAAAGCAGTTAGAATATAGAGGTAAATTGTCTTTATTATCCTATGATTATGGGGGAGATTTTTATGACAGGGGGCATCACAAGTAAGATTATGACCACTAGAATTCGTGAGTGAGTGGGATTAAGTGGGTGCGATAACCATAATATATATATATATATATATACACCGTGGGGTAGCAAGGCTCTTTGGTGTTACCCAGGAGAGAGCGGGGGTGTACACTAAGAGGATGGTTGCATTACATGTGAAATTAATACTTTTGAGAGTTATGAGATTAGAGTAGACCATTTTCAAGTTTCGACTGGTTAGCGATGGTTTGGGCTATAATATATAATTACAGTAAGACTTTGTGTTCACTGTACCAGGGTATTATTTTCTTTGCTAGGTATCACCTGAAATAGGGTCTAGCCAATATATATATGTGTATAAATGTTATAGTGTGTTGCATAATAGACTTATAAGAATATATTTGTATTTTTAATTTTTATCCCAGTGAGTAGGGTCATTTACTGATATGATTTAAGGTAGATTGGCTTATTATCGAGACGGGAGATATAACTCGTTATTGTCTTAGCACAGAGAAACTAGTGATAGTAAGGGCGCCATATTGTATGTTGTATTTTGTAATAGGGGAGTGGACTGTGACAACCCGCTATCCGAAATAAAGGGTGGCCAGCCCGATACCCCGATGAAACAGGAATCATGGATAGATATCATTCTCAGCATCACAATATCATACAGATTATCAGGAATAACAACACAATATTCCAGAAAACGGGTTATCAAAAATTTAAGTTTGTAATTTAAAGAAAGCACTTCAACAACCCATAATAGAAAAAGAGGATGGGAACTCCCACAAACATATATATATAATCCAATAGATAAGAAAGGGCCGAATAAAGCGTCGCTCGATACAATCCATACAATATACAGTAAGTTTCATGTGTTACATAATACATCATTTATACAATTACACCATTTTGGGCCACACGCCCGAATAAAGACTGATCTTAGCTAGAAAACAATAATAGAGGCGTCTACACAAAATATCTCGTGATACCCGCAAAATGTCACGGCTCCTCAAAAGACTTAGAGAAAAGAAAGTCATTACGGGCAACCTTGCGGCGAAACACCTGAACGAAAAATAGAAGATACATACACAACAAGAAAACGAAGAACCGGTCAGAGGCCGATTTTATATGATCACTAGATAAATGACAGGTATGACAATAATGGACAGGTAAGCATGGATGATATTCTAGCATGGTAACATCATATAAAGAACTAAGACAGTTAAATGATTATTAAAATGAAATTCAATTATACAAAGAAATAAAAGTACTTATGAGCCTTTTTCATTTTTCCTCATTTTCATTTCCGTCTTCTTTCCATTCCTTATCAGGAATGCAACTATTACTATGTGCATTTTATGGCACTTATCTCAATAGTATTCTCTTTGTGGCATATACTTTGCTCTTTATGGCATTGATGTTCCATCGAGTCCAACTCGATAATAGAATAGTTATAAATATGTATATAACGATTCTAAGACCGTCCGTCCGGGTTTCCCCACTGTGCGCACCCCTAAATAACCATCATCTTCCAGGGCCTAACATAAGACAACCTGGGATCCTATCGCAAACGTCGGGAAGCGGACATATGCTTGCGGGGTAGCCAAGACCACACCCAGAATCTCCTACCCATCGCAGAAAAATATAAAACAAGCGCTCATATGGCCTAGGACTATATCCACCATGCATTCATTATCTAGGGGGCTTCACCTCACGCACGGACTTCCCTTAAGATGGTATTTAGAGAGGTGTGTAACATCCATTTTATAAATTTCCATTTCATGATTCAGTAATTTATGTTTTACTTTATCCATTTTACATTTTATCAAATGCATTATGGTATACTTCACATCATCATAATAACCTCGAAGAATATTTAAACTCCCAAGTTATCTCTCCCAAATGTCCTTGTTTGGACTTTATAATAACCCATCAAATGAGACCTAGTTCGCATTTACTCCTAAAGTCTCCAAATTCGACCTTAAGATTTCCTAGACTCTTATAGAACTACCTAACAGAAATAATGTCTAAACATTTCTTTAAATCTCCCCTCCCCCTAACAGGAACCCTAGATGAATCCCTTCGAGTCTAGGGAGTCGACCGAACTCAACTAATATTCTAAGACCCTATTTTTACTTCATTTAAGAAGGTCCCTATGTTCCTATGAAAAGAAGAAGTTAAGGACTGAAAATAAAATATTTGGGAAGAAAACAGGGGACCGGTCGACCGGTCCTAAGACCGCGGTCGACCGCGTCTCAAGATTTGGGCTAAAAAGAAAAGCAGAAAGTTCATTTAGGCGGGGCCGGTGGACCGGTCAGGGGACCGTGGTCGACCGCGCCATAATTTTGGGCCTTTGAAAGAAATGCAGTGAACCCTCTCCCGAAGACCCGGTCGACCAGTCTGAGAATCGCGGTCGACCGGTCCCTGCAGACCTAGACCAAGACTTCCTATTTTCAAGCAATTCCCAAAGCCAACTCATTTATTCTCACCCACACAACATAAATGCTACTACCACTACCATCAACATCAACAATCATTCATCTATCCTTTAATGATTCAAAACCAACCAACATCCAAACCCTAGACTAGTAAACCATAATCAACTACATCATTCTCACACAAATCATTTATCTTAAACCATAAATAGCAAGTAATAAACTTGCCTCAATGTAGAAAATGCAGATTTTCTTGGTGTTGGAGCAAGAATCCTTCTTAAATCTTCAATATCCTTTCTTCTCTCTACTCTTTCTCTTTCTCTCTTTAGCTCTCTAGGTTTAGGAAATACAATTAGGTGAATAGTGATTTACTCAAGACATAAATCGTGCCTTTAGCCAAAAATCCCAGCTCAATTAATCGATATTGCGATAAAATAATACGCAATTGCATATTTAAGGCATAATCAGTCTAAAATGCCCAAAATCTCAAAACACATATTGGCACAATATCTGACTATCTCGCACGTTCCGGAATCAACTGCGGCCTCCGAATTATCATTTGGACATTTTATAATTCAATTTAAGTTTCAGTCTCATTATTCAGCCAAATATCATTTTAATTCATGTGATATTAATAAGCATAACATAGAAATATTCACCCATAGTTATGGTATATATGCAAACTCATAGTGAATATTAACTTTTCTTCATTAAATTAGCACTCAATTCATAATCCAAAACTTATATCTAATTACCATACCTAGTAATTAATATAAAATACGTTCTCATAAGCGAGGGTTATTACATGGACGAGTATACTTTCATGTCAAGATATGGGGAGTTGGGGTACGTGTTATGGACTGAGGGCCTAACGGATGTCAATGACCGATACTGTTAGGTAGTAGTATATCGAGGGGTTCCTTGTTGGATTTCTCTGTGTGAGACATCCCACGCATGAAACTTAGCACAACATTGGAAATGGGGAGATGTTTAGTCATTAGGACATGGGTTTGTTACCTTAGTTATCAAACATATATGTAGTTATAACTGTGAGCTGAAAGCTATATTACGATTTAAGGCTAGTAGAGTCGGGTAAGATTTGTACAGATAAGCATGGGTATAGGGTGTATGGTATCCCAGGTTCATTAATTTAATTTTAATATAATCTGCTATTGGAAGAGGTAAATATGTATGTAGTGAGCTTAGGAGTGTGTGAATTGGGAAATATTCGAGGCTTGGAGTATTAGAGTTATCTTAATTTCGAGGACGAAATTCCTTTAAAATGGGGAAGTATGTAATACCCCGTATTTCTAAGGACATAGAATTTAATTATTTTGGTGATATAGGATTTTATTAATTTAGAGGATTTAATTAATTTAGTGAATTACGATTTAATTCATTCGGGTTATTTTTAAATTTCACAAGTGTCGTATTTCGAGGTCAAAATGTGAGAATTTTATAGAGTAACTCAGATGACGATTCTGTGTGCATGGTTGATTCCGGATAGGTCGACGTAGGCAGAATAGAGTACCCAAGGATAGTAATTGGGTTTCATGACATTTTTAGGCATAACCGGAACCACACGGGGTTGTTCGTGTCATTTAGGATTGGCCCATTATCCTAATTTTGATATTTTCTTTATTTAACCTAAGTTATGGAATTAGAGGCATCCATAACTAAAATAGAAAACCCTAGATCTGCATAGAAGAAAAGTTGTATAAATTGAGGAGATTTTTCGGAGGCAATTAGAAGAGGGATCGAGGTGCTTATGTCAAATTCATCCTCATCATCAAAGGAATCAGACTCTACGAATCTAATCAGTCAAGTGGTTAACTTTCTTTCAATTCATTTTCTGTTTTTCAATTCATATTATGGTAGGTGTAATTGAAATTCATTTTTGGAAGTGTGTTAAAGTGTAAACATAGGTTTTCCGGATTCAGACGTGTTGTGTAGTTTTGAAGTACAATTGACTGTGTAACTTGACTTAGTGTTGTTGGAAATTGAATAATGATATGATTCTAGTAGTTAGGGTGAATTAATTCAGATTAGGACATTTGAAGTTTGACTGAGATCGTATGAAAATCGTGAAAAACCCAAATCAGGAATTAATGAGTTTTAATGAAGTTAGATAGTGTTTGGAAACCATTACGAAGATTGAAACTTGTTTTGAGGATAAATATATGAAGAAGAACAATTACTTAAAGGTTGGATTGAAGTTTAAAACCTTGAAGGTTTGTTAATGGAGGAAAGCAGTTCGGGGAAGAAGATTGATATATGTGTACATATAATAAAAAAAATGAATTTTCATCTGAAACATTTTATCATGAAAATCAAGCGTGTGTCTTACAACATAAAATCGTTAGGAAAATCTGTTATTCGAAAACTAAGAAATCTGTTCCTTACCACCGTACCAATACCAATGATATTTACATGAAATTTTGTTCTGGTGTGCCATTTTCAACTTATGATAATGATGCATGAAATCTCGATTTTGCTTCCAATACCAAATAGTGCGACTTAAAAATCAACAACCCATCTTAAAATTCAACGTAAACGTCTTTGAAGATCTTCTCTTTTCGATGAAAAAAGGTGTTAGGCCAATAATAAATGGTAATCACCAAGATCAATAATAACAAGCAATATATGACATACTATCATGTAACCAAAAATATCAATTTTATCATATTCAATAATAGGTTAAAAAAATTATCAACCTTAATAAAATTTAACTTAGACAATAATAAGCTTATTCACATTAACAAGCAATTAACACATATGAGATTATTATGAAATAAATTAAATTACAAATCATCAATCATTAAAATATTTTGAAGCAAAGAATGGTGTTCAACTCAAATAATCCAACAAACAGGTAAGTAACATTTTCACAATAGTTATATCAATTATTAAAAAAAATACAATACTTCTTTTTAATCCCATTTTTTGTTCAAGTACCAACACTTGTCTTGAACCTACAAATTTTATATTTTGGAATCCAATATGAATGTGGATTTTAGGGTTAGCGTGCATAATTATTTCTTTTGGAATTCAAGCTAATTTTGTGTTGTTATACCTTCTTTTTCTAAAATAACAAAATTTAGAATAATGTGTATGCCTACCACAATATGTGCTTAACGATTTCTCCGTATTTTTGAGGGTACAGAATTTAATTAATTTTGTGATATAGGATTTAATTACTTTTGGTGATATAGGATTTTATTAATTTGGAGGATTTAAGTAATTTTGTGAATTAAGATTTAATTAATTCGGGTTAGTTTTAATATCACACGTCTCGTATTTTGAGTTTGAAATTAGAGAATTATATAGTAACTCAGATGATGATTCTGAGCACACGGTTGGTTCCAGATAGGTGGAGATAGTCGGAATAGAGTACACAGGGGTAGTAATTGGGCCTCGAAGCATTTTTAAGCACAATCGAACTCATACAGGGGTGTTCGGGTCGTTTAGGTTAGGCCCATTAGCCTAATTTTGGGATTAGCTTTATTTAACCTAAGTTATTGGATTAGGCAGCCATAACTCAAATAGAAAACCCTAGATCTGCGAAGAATATAAGAGGGAGAAATTAAGGAGATTCTTGGGAGTCAATTCGAAGAGGGATCGAGGGGTTTGGGCAAAATTCATCCTCTACATTAAAGCAATCAAGCCCTACGAACCATGGTGGGTGTGAATGAAAATCCGTTTTTGGGAGGGTGAGACATGTTAAATCTGTATTTTTGGGCATTTTAACACTTAGTGTGAAATTGATGATAAAACACCATCCTATGATGTTAGGATCTGATTAAAGATCAAAATCCAGTAGTCAATGGTGTCTAATTTGAATTCTGGAGTAAAAGGGAATATGTGTTTGAATGAATTTGAAGAAAAAGACACGATATATAAATTTGATAAGTATAATAAGAATCAGTGTTAGTGAGAGATTTATATAAGTGTTAAAACAAGTTTATGAGTGAAATAAATCTTGAATATCAATTGGTTGAGGTTTAGTGAAAGTGTTGGAGCGCTGTTGAATAAAAATGGTGGAAAGGCCGAAAGGGGAAGACGCAAGGGTCTGATCGATCGATCAATCTAACGATCCCATCGATCGATTGATGGTACATAAATTTTGACAGTTCGTCCCTTTTTCTTATATACGACCTTAGTGACATCGGGGGATTATTAGGGATATTTTAATTAGACTTAATTATCCTTAGTGACATTGGGGGATTATTAAGGAGATTTTATGTAAAGTTCATTATCCTTAGTGACATTGGGGAATTATTAAGGTTAATTATTTATAAACTAATACTTACAATATTGGGAGACGGAGATAAGAAATCTTAAAGGTAAATAAACGTGTGAAATTTATTAAAAGGATTTTGTGAAATAAATTCAGAAGGGTTTAAATACGGACCGAGTGAGCAAGTCTGGGCATTATAGTTGACTGACACTATTATAAAAAAAATATTTAATGTTAAATTAAGAGTTGATAAATAGACTCGAGCATTTTTGTGCTAGTGTTATGGGAGTTAGGCACGGATTAGCCAGGTTTTACTTATATATATATATGTGTGTGTGTGTGTGTGAATTATAAATATTGGCATGAATGATATTTATAGGAATACTTACACCTCTAGTGCTATTCCAGAAGGTTGCGTGACGTGGGTGAATCTCCTAGCTAGTGAACACAAGAAGACTATAATCCCCATGTCATAGCTTCCATTATTTTATACAGTGTTTCTTTTCGGGGTGAGATGCTTTGGGTATGATTCGGTCTCACACCCTGGGAACTATGACCTCCTCCACTATGCTTATTATATTTTTTTTATTCGATGAGTTAATCATCTCGGGGTATCCGGGTTAAATAAGCATGCCCGGGGTGATATCATTTTATAGAAAGCTTGCGGTGAGTTATTACTCGCGAGGATGGATATAAATACGACATGTGTGTGAAGGTTGTATACAATTTTACGTATGTAATAATGTAGATATTCATATACGGGTGAAATAGATGAAGTGAAATTGTATTAATTATCTTCGTTTATAATAGCGTAGATATTCATATACGGGTGAAATACGTGAAGTGAAATTGTATTGATTATGTTCGTATATAATAGCGTAGATATTCATATACAAGTGAAATACAAGGCTAGTTGGATGGGGTATTATCACTTGGAGGGTTAGGAAGAAAGCTTTAGGTGTTCTCTTTAGACGAGGTTGAGTATTATCTCAAGGGAGTGTGACACTAGCCTAAATTTGAAGAGTATTCATGCATTCTGATTTTTGCAAATAATAATCACTTGCTAAATGTTTTCAAAATATTTTGGGTTCTAGACCTTGATGCAAATATTTTCAAAATCTTTTAGGTACCTAGCCACATGGACGCCATACTTGATTATCTATTTTAGGATCCTTTTTGGTGCGGCACATGTGGATGCATGCTGGAGTTGGAGTAGACGTTTCTCTTATTCATTCCTAGTTTAGGAATCATATGTTTTGGGCATGTTGCGTTAAGTACTTATTCAGTTTAATCATTTCATATTAGTATTAGGATTTATTTATTAGTTGTTGGATTTATTTTGTGTTATGATTTTTGTAGCCGATGGTTTATTTGGCAAGTCATTTATTTATTAAATATAATTTTAGACTTAGTGATTGTGTGTCTGGTTTAGTTTTTTTTATTCCGCATATTGTTATATATTTAATGAAAGATAAAATTTTACACCAACTTAACTAATTATTAGGTGATTAGTAATTAATATGGTTTTTGACAATGTGCTAAGAATGAACCAAATGAGAAACCTATTTCAATCTAATAAAGGATTGCTCACCCGGTATTTAATTAGGCGGGGTGTCACAGTTGGTATCAGAGCATCAGGTTCTAGTGTCCTTAGGATCTATGTAGCTTATTACATTTCAGCTTAGCATTCCTTTGATATAGATCCCTATTATTAGGGTTGTTGTACTCATTTTTACTTTTTTGAAGATATCGTACTTATGCTATTAAATTTTGTATTGACTGCGAACTCATAAAAATCATTTCAAATTTTAGATGCCACCTAGGAGAGGTAGACCGACTAGAGCAGTAGAGAGAGATGAGGAGAGATAGGCTCACCAAGTGGCAAAGATTTTGGCCCGGGCAGTCAATGTAACCATGACTACCATGGTCATCCACTTTCCGTAGAATTAGCCACAGTCTTTAGTGGCACCCAATGTTCTGGCCCTCCTGGGGTTATTCGATTAGCAGAGAGCAATGGAAGAATTTTTGAAGGGTCACCGGCCATAATTTTATGGTAATTTAGATGTAGTAGTGGCCAGTCAGTGGAAAAAGGACATGCATCTCTACCAGCGTATGATTGAGTGCAGTGACATTCAAAAAATGTTCTTAGCAACATTTAAGTTAGTGGGTGAAACTTTGCAATAGTGGGAGTCTGTGACCACCATAGATGAGATAGATGTGATGATCATTGGGGAGATTTGGGAGCATTTTGACTGCAAGTAACTCTCGTTCACCGTTCAGACAGAGATGCAGCAACGGTTTCTAAATATTTCTCAAGGAGACAGGACAGTGGAAGAATACAAGGAAGAGTTTACTTAGTTAGAAAAACCTTTTGAAAGATGAGGTAAATACTGAAGAGAATAGAATGTGTAAGTTCATTTATGGACTTTCCTAGAGGATCCGACAACACTTGTTGGGTAATTCAACATTAGAGACATACGCATAGGTTGTCAATATAGCGCTACTCCATTGCCAGGATCAACGCATACACATGAAGTATAGAAAAAGGATGAGTGGTTCCAGTCAGACTGATAAGGTAGATTGGAACAGTGCCAGTAGGGCACAACAACCACAAGAGCGGGACTCTCGACAGGGGATTTCAGCTAAGAGATTTAAATAAGAGATTTCGGCTAAGAGATTTAAAGGAGTTAAGGTCACCCGATTGCCACACAATAATACCCCAACTCACATTTGATTATCTATTTTAAATAATATATGTATGCATGTAATTCGAGAGACATCGGGGATTTTTCATACAAATATTTCTTCAACAAACAAATATCTCTATGAAGGGGAAAATGTAGAGGGAGGTCCAGGATTAAGGTTGATTAAACAAATCTAACACTAAACATGTCAAGACCCAAGATGGCCATTCGCACAACACTGAAGTTGCTCAAGGAATCACAATACTGAAGTTGCTCGAAGAATCCCAAGACTGAAGTTACTCGAGGAACCTCCCATAAAGACTAAGCCCATTTGACAAATATGGAAAGCATAACTTGTAATAACAACTATGATGTACACGTACTTAGTTTTTCCTTGTAAATGTAAAGTATAATTTGTAGTATTTATGAAGTTGATCGGTACCCTCGAGAGACCATATCTGGCAGGGCATGGGAGAGCTCACATGCTCTATCGACAGCCTTATCTTGAGTATCTCATTGGGATTTTATTTGGAGGATTTGGATCAATCCAACGTTGGAATAAACCAACCCCTTTAGTCTACTTAGTAAAACCTTATTTTATATAAACAAGGAAAACACTTTCTCGAGATACCATTTATGGGGGAACCTAATCTAAGGGCCGCAGTTCAAAATACTTGCCCAAAGTGTTAGCCTTCGATAAATCATATACATATCACAATTTGCTCTAGAAACCTTTCATTCGAGGAACTACCTTTTGGAGTAATGTGACAGCACGGTCTCTATAGGTAATGTTTACCAACTCTTTGACGTCAGCATGCTTGACATTTAGGAACTCGATAAAATAACACTTAAGTGAAAGTATTCCTAGGATGGAAAGTTTGTAACTGGCACATCACATCATAACTGATATAACCACAACTCTTAGAACCCAAATAGTGTTCCCGCCAAAATATCATATCTAATGCATTAATGAAAATATCCTTGGCATTAAATGCACAACATGCATTGGCATTAAAGCACATCATAAGCATTTAATAGATGCAAGGTCACTCGAATGACCTTGCCCTACTATAAATACCCAAGAGTTATGTTATTTGAGGGTCACACTTTTCAAGCCTGGAATTGCTGCCAAAAAATTCCCAGGCAAGAGAGTTTATTGTGAGAAAATTTGTTATGTGACCAATCCTACTTACTCCATTAATACTAGTGCTAGCTTTCATTTGAGGATCGAGGTTACTGCCTTGCCTTTATTGCACTAGAGATGCTTGCTCCTACTCCCCCCGACCAAGTTAACTGTGGGGTCACTTTCATTTATTATGCTCTTATAGTATTTCTGTTGTAAGATTATATTCAATATAGGAACCTTCTTCGTATTAAACGTATCATTCCTTAACTTATATTAATTGCGATGAGTAATTGATTATATGTTCACTAATCTTCATCTTGATAACGGGTTAAGCCTCCCTCGATATTAACACTTTTGGCTCATATTAATATATTTTCAAGGACTAACATCTTACAGAAAGTAAACTCTTTCAAGTTTGTGCAGAAGGGTTATTGCCTGAATATATATCATTTCATCAATGAAAATTGACACGGCACGTTTGTTTCGTTCCTAAGAGCGACAAGGAACATTGCCTTGCTGGTAAAACCTTTACAACCTCCACCCACCCCTAACATGTTATTGTTAAGACCATCAGTTGGTTCGGCGAGGGGAGTACACTGAGGGTAAATTACATAGACGGTGGAGATAGCGAGTAGGAAGGTAGAAGCCAATGATGAATAAATAGGGGCAACAAAATAAGGTTTGATGGCAAAGATGATCCCCTTGAGCTACCATGTACGCTCGAAAGACACTAGACACCCATGACCACATGGTCCGTGATAAGGTGTGAAGACTAGTCAATATAAGCACAGTGCATGCATCTTGAGAGGAAAGAGGTAAACCAAGCTTCTGTATTTTATACAACAAGTTGGGACACCCAACTAAGTCATGTTTCTCATTAATAAGGTTGATCGATTGCCACATCAAAAAATTAGACATTCAACTGCCTAGGCCAATGTAAATGATAATCCTTTGCCAGTCCATGGGGCATAAATGGATAGTGCCTTCGATGAGAAAGCATAATGGTTGATGAGGGAGAAGTGGTCTCTTGACAAGGATTTTGATGAATCTCTGGAGGAATGCATGTTTAAGATGTCCCAGTTGACATTGGGAGATGAAGTAGAAGATGAAGTTAAATCCATTGAGGATTTGAGCAGGAAGACGAACTCTTTCTCCCTATAAACAGTGAGCGTTGTGTTAGCGTACGATGAATGTGCCTATAGAGATGTAGAAGAGGTGTTTAAGCTTGAGGAATATCAAGTTGATCCTTGGATAGAGTGTGCCACAGTCGCGCGGTCATAAAAGCTTGAGTGGTTCTTCGATTAGGTTAGCCTACACGAGCACTCATGGCTGGAAGTTACCCGAGATATCCTAGAGAGTGCCAAGAAAAATATAGCTCAAAATTTAAGTGAAAATGTCCCATGAACAAGCTAGTAATAAAGTACCTTTTAGAAGATGGCAAATCAGTCAGGTAACCCCACAATCGACCACTCTACATTATAGCTACCGGGAATGATTATGTCTTTAATCATATTTTATTGGATGAGGAGAATCCATTAACATCATTACCATTGGGTCTTTTTATGCCACTGGTTTGTCAGAGACATGGATTGTACAAATTATTTATCTATCTCTGGATATGATAACCAGTCCATCGGGTATGTTAATGTGGGTATTATAATAGGGAACATCACTTCTCACATCAAGTTCCATATCATGGAGTACGAGCCATCATACCAACATCTGGTAATAAGAGTGTGGATGCATAACCACGAGTTGGTACCTTTCACTTACCATGAATGTGATAAACCAAATGTCAAGGTCAAATAGATAGTGATTCGAACATCTAAGAATCCATTCGCATAGGAGGAAGCTAACCTGGTGGATGCTGCCTTCTACACCGAGTTAGCTGTAGAAATTGCTATGATTATAATGTAAATTGGGGGCATCAGAGTCCTTTGCACTCAAGAAAGGTTATGTGCACCATCTCGACTAGTGGTGTCTTATGAAGATGGAAAAGAAGTTATTCAGGAGGTAGTGAGGCCTCCCAGATTGTCCAAACAATTGTATGATAGGATGACACTGCGCATCGATCCAATTGAGCATAAAGTCGAGCGCTAAAGTGTGCTCGGTAGATTTTTTGTGAGAGAGATGGAGGAAAATTATCTTAAGAGGTCACACAAAGATGAAAACTACTTCCAATGCAACAGGGTGGTTTTTTTCCTAATGGAAATATTATTTACATGTTATGAAAGTTTGAGGGGGTAGCTGAAAGCCTGGGTGATGAAGCTAACCATGTATATGAATGTTTTCTTGTAGATAACTAAGGGTAGTGTACGGTGATTAAAAACTCCAATATTCAGGAACTCGTAGAAGAAGTGGAAGAATAGCCTGAATGTATGAAAAATAAGCCAAGACGACAAGTTCAAAAACTAGAAAGAATAGATTTAGTAGAGGATGATGATTATCATAAGACAATCTTTATCTCGAAAGACCTTGATGCTGCCTCGAAGGAAGGGTTGGTTGAACTTCTTCAATAGTTCAAAGACGTCTTCACTTGGAAGTACATTAAGATGCCAGGAGTTGATAGGGATGTGAGATGCCACAAGTTGAATGTGTTACCCGCACGTATTTCGATGAAATAAACTACTCAAATGTATAAATTTGAGATGGATCTGAAGATCAAGGAAGAAGTACATAGGTTGCTCACAATAGGTTTTATTGCTCCTATCCAACATCCTATTTGGCTACCCATCATTGTGCCCATGGGGAATAAAGATAAAAGCCAAATCAGGATCTGTGTAGATTTTATGGATTTAAACCGTGTGTGTCCAAAAGATGACTTCTCGTTACCCTCAATTGATAGCTTGATAGACACAACGGTGGGACATAAAATGTATAGCTTCATGGACAGTTATGTGGGGTACAACCAGATCAAGATAGATCCAATAGATGCCGAGAAGAGTGCCTTGCAAACTCCCTTAGGTAACTTCGTATATACTGTCATACCTTTTATGTTAAAAAATGCAGTAGCTAATTACCAAAGGACTATGATGAGCATATTCCATGATCTCTTCGACGAGATTATGAGATTCTATATTGACGATTTGGTGATAAAATCCAAGAAAGAAGCCTGTCATTTGGCATACTTGAGGAAGGTGTTCGTGCAGTGTAGAAAATATATGTTGAAGATGAACCCTCTCAAGTGTGCCTTTAAGGTTGCAAGATGGAAGTTCTTAGGCTTTGTGATTAATCGGCAAGGCATTTAAATGGAACTTGACAAATAAAAGGTCATACTCAACATGCCTAGGCCTAAATTTGCGAAGGCGTTAAAAAGATTCTTGGGGAAAGTCTCCTACTTGAGGAGGTTTGTGCCTAGGATTACTAAAGTTACTCACCCGCTGATGGAGAAGCTATAAAAATGGACCAAAATTTTATGGGAGCAGACACATTAGGAGGCCCTGGACCAGTTGAAGAAGCTCTTAACATCTCCCAAAACGATCCCTTCAAAGGCATGTATTCCTTCATAACTTTATCTCACATCTACTGGGAAATCAATTAGAGCATTGTTGTTAGCTCGAGAAGTAGGTGGTGTAGAGAACCTTGTTTATTACTTTTATCGAGCCATACATAGGCATGAATCCAGATATACAAGTATTGAGAGGCACTATTTAGCCCTTGAATTTGTTGCACAAAAGCTTAGGCGTTATATGTTGTCTTTTACAATTCACATTATAACTAGATGTGATCCCATAATGTTTTTTCTTGCTTGAACTGTGCGAATAGGTAGGGTAAACAAATGGTTTCTATTACTTTTAGAGTATGATCTTAAGTGTGTGGTCTCTTGAGCCATCAAGATCCAAGATTATGCATATCTATTGGCTATATTCCATAAGGGACCTTCGAGCCACCAATCAAAGAACTTTTAGGCGATCATCTTCAAGCCAACTACCTAGAAGCTAGTATGAAAGAATGGAATATGGAGTTTGATGGCTATTCGACCATAGGCAATGGATGAGCAATATTGATCATGATCAAAGGGGGAGAAGAAGTCCGACTATCCTTTAAGTTGGACTCCAGTTATTTAAATAATGAGGCTGAATATGAGGCTCGGGTGTTGGGTCTATTAGAAACTCTTTGAAGGGGCATCCAAATGCTCATAATAAAAGGAGATTCCAACTTGGTGGTAAAATAGGTAAACGAGGAGTATGATATAAAGTACATGAGTTTGGAACCCTACCAAACAATTATACAGAGGTTGCTCGACCATTTTCACGAAGTAAAAATCAATAGACATACCAGAATAATGAACAGACATGTTGATGCCTATGCTACGATTGCCCAAAAAATTGCCTTCGAAGGGGATTCAAATATCTAAGAGGAAATCTCCCTCACTTATATATAAATGCTTCCCACTGATGATAGCAATGATTGGAGAGGTAAGATAAGGAAGCAACTAGAAATCGAGAAAGGACCACTTAGTTTAGTTGATCTTGCACAATACTTTTCCACTACAGGAAATTTATACTACAAAAAAGGAGGTTTATTGTCTAGATATAGGGATCCCTAAGAAGATGAGAGGAGGTTGAAAGAGGTTAATGGATACAACTGTAAGACCAAAAAAATTCCTTTGTATCGAAGGATCCAAAGAATAAGCTAATTTTGGCCTATGATGAGGCAGGATGATGCAATGCTACAACGAGATTGTGGGAACTTCTCGTTATATTACCAAGTTATTAAATGCAACATAATCTAACAATCGTCCGATTAGAGGCAACCATATGTTGATATCTTAGTAAATGGGGTTATGCTAGCAGATAAAGATGATTCTATAAGGCTAAAGCGGCGAATATCCAGATATTATGTTTAAGATGGGAACTCTATCGAAGATGTTATCATGGTAGACATCAGGTTAAAAAAAGCAGAGGAATTACTAAAGAAGGCCCACGAGCCAGGTCATATTGGGGGAGCAAGACTGTATGATCAACTTATGAGTTTGGGGTATTTTTAGCCTATTATGTAAAAAGACTGTGCGGAGTTCATTTAAAAATACAAGGAATGCCGAATCCATGGGAATATGATTCATGCTCCTATGATGGACCTACACTCTCTCTATACTCCTTTCCCATTCCACCCACGGGTATTCAATCTAGTAGGGGAAATAAATCCCTCCTAGAGGGGTAAGATCTGGATACTTTTTACCACATAATGTTTCACTAAATGTGCAGAGACAATACCAATTAAGAACGCTATAGATGGGGTGGTTTCTCGATTTATGAAGGAGTACATCATTTTCCATATTAGCATCCTAAATGTATTTCTATTTGATAATGGCACCCCATTTATGAATAGTGACCTGAGGTTGCTCATAAAAAAATATTCGATTATTCATCATAAGTCGACTGTGGCATACCCAAAGTGCAACGGGCAAGAAGAAGCTACTAATAAGACATTGGTACACATCCTAGCAAAGATGCTAAAATATTTTATAGGCACTTTGGATGATAAAATACCGAAGGTTTTATGGACTTATAGAACAACTAAGAGGAAACCTATAGTCTACACTCCTTTTTCCTTAGCTTTTGGTGCTAAGAAATCCTTCCAGTTGAGTTAGAGGTACCTTTTGCCTGGTATAACTTGTGAAGCACAATGCTTCCCCACTACAGGAATGTACAACTCGAAGCACTTAAGGAGCACAAATATAATGCAAAGAGGCACTTGAAGATGTATAGAATGTAGTTTTTCAAATCCTACGACCAACTAGTAAAGCTAAGAAAGTTTCAAAAAGGAGACTTAGTTTTAAGGCTTGTACGAGTCACGTTCAATGTCTCTTACTACCCAAGTTTGAGGCAAATTGATAAAGATCGTACGTTGTTTGAAAGGCACACGACCCATATTACTGTGAGATATTAAAGGTTGAAGATGATGTTACTTTTAAGATGAATAACAAGTGGCCCAAAATTTATCATGTTTAGTAACACTTGTTAGTCTATCTTCAATTTACTTTACTTAGGTTTGCTTCGTTGTACTCTTTTTTGGGAATACCTTACAAATTTTCATGAGAAGATGTTCTCATAACCTATAGAAGTGGTTCAATCATGATATAATTCAAAGCTATCTGTGAAATAGTCAAAAGCATTATCTCCATGAACAAATGTAATAACATATATGAAAGCCTGTATGGGATAAATAAAAAATAAGATTCCAATAATCACTTAGCTCATCAATAATAAACCACAAGTTTGATGACTCAAGTAGCTGATGGTGATGCTGGGGAAGGATGCCTACCAGATAGTTTTATTCACTAGCCAAAGCAACCATATCCTTCTCATTTTTCTCTCTCCTCAGTTGAAGACCATCTAACTCTTCCTCTGCTTTGGTCAAAACTTCTCGACCTTCTAGCACTTGTTCTTCTGCCTTGATAGTATCAGGCCTAGACTTGAAATCTCCACAATAATAGCATCTTACGAGCGATTTGAATTCTATAGGCGTGCATGGAACACAACAAGATCGAATTTTCTTAAAATCCCTTAGAAGTTCAACTAGCCAAGACAAAGAGAATTCATCACTCACAAGATGGTTAATTTTACCCATTAGCTCCTTAATCATTGAAGCACTAAGAGATTGTAAAGGATAATTAAGAACCTCGCTCAGAATAGTATCTACCTCAAGAAGTATACAAGCCATCATCATAGGTAGCGATTACATGCAGTGAGTAGTAAAGATTGAGGGGAAATGATCCAACAGTCTCTCAAGTAATTATCTATGAAGGTTATTGAGAATATGAGGAAAATAACGGATTATCTGCCTTACAAAAATAGTAGAACACCATCAGGAGGATGCATGTTGAGGGCATTGTTAGTAGCTGATGCACGTTAATATCATCAGGAGTGATAAGTATTATACCTGCTCCAATGTCGGTTGCACAAGAGGACCCGTCAATATATAAATTCTATATTGGGGCGTTATTATCAAACACCTAGTCTGTTAAACTCACATAGTGGAATGTTTTTACTCTTGTTTCTTCATACCTCCTGGTCATCTCTTATGTTTAGGAAGAGGAATTTGGTATGTCGACAATCGTTTCTTTTGACGAAAGTTCCTCGTAAGCTTGGTTGTTGGCATTATTCCCTCATGATTCTTACTCGACCTGTTCACTTTATTGTTCGGGGGTCTCAGAGTAAAGTAAACTCAGCAATGAAATATGCCACTGCTTGGCCCTTCAAATAATATCTTGGCTTATAGATAATATCATATTCCCCCAATTCCATAGCTCAATACATCAATCTGCCAGATTTCTCTGGTTTGTGTAAAGCCTGGCTTAGAGGCATATCAGTGTAGACCACTATTGTATGGGCTTAAAATAAGGTTTCATGCATCAAGATGCTTCAATAAATGTTAGGGACAACTTCTTCAATCAAGGATACGTGATTTTTGTTCCTCGAAAGGCCTTGCTTGTGTAATAAATAGGTTTTTGAACTCCATTTTCTTCTCAGATCAAAGAAGAGCTTACAACTGATTCAGAACAACTAAGTACATGTATAGCTTTTCACTTGTGATTGGTCGACAGAGCAATGGAGGTGACCCAAAATACTTTTTCAACTCTAGAAAATATTTTTCACATTCTTTATTCCACTCGAAACTCTGTCCAAGTACTTTGAAAAATGATAGGCACCTATCTATAGCTCGGGACACGAATCTGTTTAGTGCTTTTACTCATCCGGTCAGCCATTGCACATACTTTTTGCAGGTTGGGGATTGCATTTCAATTAATGCCTTGATCTTATCTGGATGTGCTTTGATTCCCCTCTGATTTACTATATACCCGAGGAACATTCCTTCTCGCACTTCAAAAATGCTCTTGGTCAGGTTCAGCTTCATCTGGTGCTTTTCCAGTTGATCAAAAGTCTGGTTGAGGTTGTCAATATGATCAAATGACCTTTTGTTCTTTATAAGCATATCATTTACATAGACTTCCATTTTCTTGCATATTTTCTCCTCGAATACCTTATTGACCAACCTTTGATATATAACACCTACATTTTTCAAACCAAATGGAATAACATTATAATAGTATGTTCCTCAGGGAATGAGTAAAGAAGTGTTTTCCTTGTCTTCAAGCTTCATTTCAATCTGGTTATAACCAGAATAAACATCCATAAAACTGAGTAACTCATGTCCCGAGGTAGCATCCACGAGCTGATCTATTCTAGGCAAAGGAAAATGATCCTTTAGACATGCTTTGTTTAAATCTGTGAAGTCTACACTCATTGTCCATTTATTATTCATATTTTTTACTATAACTAAGTTGTCTAACCAATTTGGGTATTTTATTTCCTCGATGAAGGTCATTTTTTTAAGCTTTTCAACTTCATCTAGTATCGCTTAGTTTTTCTCGGGGTTGAACACTCGTCGTTGCTTCACCGACTTGACTTCTTTATTTACTTAAGTTCATGACAAATGAAGTTGGGATCTATCCCAGGAATATCTTCATCACTCCCGACAAACACATGCTTTCTTTGTCTAAGGAAGCTTACTAGCTCATGTTTCAGAACATGATCCAGCATAGTCCCTATTTGAGTGGTGTGTTGGGTTTGTCATCATCCAACATAATGTTTTATGTTGCTTCCACAATTTGGACCTTCACTAATTTTATTTCCTCCCAATGATCTAAGGTTTCAACCTCTGATTCTTCATTAGGTTTAGAGGTATCTACTTGGTAAATAATAGTTTTCCTCTTTATTTTATCCAAATCTTCTTGCTCGGCAGAAGAATAGTAGCACTCCCGAGCTACTTTTTGATCACATTTCACCACTCCCACACCAAAGTTGGTTAGGAATTTTAAACATTGATGGACAATGGAAGGAACTACTTCAAACTTTTTGAGTTCAACTCTTGCCATGATTATATTATAGGTCGAATGGACATTTTTATCCATTACAAAGAAATGAATCTTCTTTGTTCGGCTGGCTGGCCATGTGCCAATCATGACCTCCATTTTGATGGTTCCCAATGGAAAAATCTTTTTGCCTCCAAAGCTTATTATTGGGCGATGATACGGATCCAACTGCTGAGATTGAAATCCAAGTTGTTGAAACAAGGATAAAACATGATATCTACCGAGCTACCTGTGACACACCGCCTAATAAAATACCGGGTAATCAGTCCTATACCAAATTAAAACAGGAATCCCAGTTGGATCATCCTTAGCATCACTATCGAAAACTTTTTAAAACTTACTAACCACCTAGTATTCCAAAAACTGGTGCCAATTTTAACTTTTTAAATAAACAAAACAGTACATGCGGAATAAAAATATAAACCATTCACACAACTGAATGAAAGTAAACAGAATAGTAATTACACAACTTGTCGAAAATCACTGGCCACCAAATAAATAATCCAATGCAAATATTCAACACCTGAATGAATTACTCCTAAAAACTGTACCGAGAAGTCTGGGCGACAAGCCCTAAATAAAACTGAGACTACTACAAGATTCCTACTCTAGGAATGAATGAATGATGCGTCTAATCCAAACTCCTGCTAGCATCCACATGTGCCGCAGCTCCATGTCCCTGGAATAGAATATCAATCCTGGCATCCCTGTGGCTAGACACCTAAAAGGTTTCGAAAACAGTTTATAGCAAGGGTTAGAACCCAAAACATTTTGAAAATATTTAGCAAGTGAATTAACTGTAGTAATTTAAAATGCATGAATGCGCTTCATATTTAAGTTAGTGTCGCACTCCCTTGTGGACATTCTCACCCCTCCACTATTGTGCACACCTACCGGTTACCTTAACCCCACCTAGTTGTACTACCCCGTCCAACTAGTCCTGGTATAACCTTCCCTTGCCATACTACTCTAACCCGAGTATAATGATTATTGAATTATAAGTTATTCCACAATTAACTTAATTAATTCCTCTTAAATATCACCATGTAACCGTCTCACAAGTTATATAAAGCACATACATCACACACTGTATTATTCCCACAAATGATTAACTTAGTTAATTTCTCATTAATTAACTGCATATAACTGTAACCCGAGTTATATAAAGTAAATACATCACACCCTGTATTATCACCTACATATAATATTTACTACCATAATATATGTATTTTTACAAACATCCACACATATATCATACGTGTATCCATCCTTCCGAGTTTACCCTCACCGGATGATTTCCTCTAAAATGCTATCTCACTAGGTGTGCTCACAAAACCTAGTTTCCCCGAGTTGGAATCGCTCACCAACTTGGACCAAAATATAAACGAAGTAGAGGCGGTCATATTCCTACCCTAAAAGTGAGATAAATCCCTCACCCATATATACCGGACGCTATGACCTGGGATATACTCGCCCTACTCCTCAAGCTAGGGGATTCACCCACA
This sequence comes from Sambucus nigra, assembly GCA_949130495.1. NCBI lineage: Eukaryota > Viridiplantae > Streptophyta > Magnoliopsida > Dipsacales > Adoxaceae > Sambucus > Sambucus nigra. The sequence goes on from OX422210.1 coordinate 722,206,535, forward strand.
TCGCGCAACCTCCCCTGATAGCATTAGAGTATATAAATTTAATAAATATCTAGTCACTGATATTTAATATCACACACAATATATACACATATATATATACTATCACTACCCGTATATATATATTATGAACCCCGATTTTTCTACCGTGTACTCAAACTCCTGCACACTGCCTGTAATTTAATGTCACACACAATACATACACGTATATATATATATATATATATATATATATATATATATATATATATATAACCCCGGCTTTACCATGTACTCAAAATCCCATACACTGCTTGTAATTTCCTGAGTCTGTGGCCCGACTCAATGTAATTAATTTTCTCACTTAATAACTTATCCTCTTCCCGAGTCTATGGTCCGACTCTAATATAATTAATTCACAGCTCAATTAATATAATACTTTCCCCGAGTTTATGGTCCGAATCTCCTTAAATTAATTAACACACATTTTAATTTAATACCTCTCCGAGTCTATCGCCCGACTCTAATTAAATTAATTAACAAATTAATTAATCAACCCGAATTCCGAGTCTGTGGTCCGACTCTAATATAATTAATTATCTCATTAATTAATAAGTACCCTTCACGAGTCTACAATCCGATCCTGATTAAACTAATTATCCCACCCATTAATTTAATCATACCCGAGTCTACAAACCGACTTTAATTAAATTAATTAACACCTTTATTAATTTAATCCTACCCGAGTCTACAATCCGACTCTAATTATATTAATTATCGCATTTATTAATTTAATAACTTGGTGTCACTCAACCATTGTCCCCGGACTCACTTACTTGGCCCGTAACTTAATATTTCCCGAGTCTATATCCCGACTCAAAATTATTTAGTTTATCTCCAAACTTAATTCACTACCTTGGGGTCGCATGTCCAATATACCCGGATTCACTCACTTGATCCGTACCTCACTATTTTGGAATAAAATTTCTCAATTTCATCCATTTAATGTCCCACATAAATTCATCATAATCCCAATTACTTTCTCCCATAATTGCTAGGAGTATTTGTTTCACAATTATTTATCACTAATAAATGTATGGAAATTTAATTTATAATTAATTCCCCCTTATACTTCACCCAAGGCCGAACTGCCCAGAATTTCCCACCATCGATCGATCGATGCCCCCGATCGATCGATTGACCCCTTCGTTACAGCTCTGCCTCCCCCCTGTTTTCCACCATTAACGAACCTCAAGGTTTCTAAACCAGAATTTAAACCTCTAATTACATCATCCCATCGTCTACACATGGTTAATCCACATCCCATTCATCATAGAGACCTTAAGATAATCAACCTCTCTACTTATCTCATAATTTTCGAAATGGGTCTTTCTCCATAAAATTCAATTATCTGTTTTAAATCCCAAATTCTAGATTCGATTTCCACTCTTTTATGTTCTGAAATTTTCGTTCAAATCATATATACATATTCAGATAATAATCACCCATCTAAATCTTACTTTGAATCTCATTCAAGTGTTTCAAAAACAAAAACCCCATTTTGTACCCATTTACACCCAAAAACGAATTTTGGTTTACGCATCACTATGATATGGATTGATTATCATGCTTTAAGAATTAAAACAGTTAACCACTTGCCTGAAAGCGTTCGTAGTGTCTGATTCCGTTGGCATAGTGCCTAGATTTGGCTCCAAAATCCCCAAATTGGCTTTTGCTAAGCTTTCCCCCAATTTTCCTCTCAAGCCCTAGGCTTAGATTTGATGGCTGCTGATTTCCTAATCTCCCCATTAGGTTAAAAATTCTTAATCCCATTTTTCACCTAATGGGCTTAATTAAAGTGGCCCAACTCACCCCGTGTGGGCCCGGCTATGCCCAAAAATACCCCGAGACCCAATTACTACCCCCGGGTACTCTTTTCTGACTATCTCGACCCATCCGGACTCAACCGCGCAGTCAGAATTGACATCCGAATTAATTTATAAAAATCCTTATCTCACACCCCATTAAGTCTATACCGACTCCCGGCTGGAATAAGTGCATACCCCGTCATTAATACCCGAAATGACGTAATTAAATTATTACTATTCACTTAGTAAATAAATTTCCCTAAACATTAACCATTTACTCCTCGATTAATATTTAAATATATATATTGTCATAATTAATTCAATTAAAATTACAACACACCAGTAATTTAAAATCCCGAATTAATTAAATATTAAATGCATAAAAATACGGGGTGTTACATACTTCCCCCCTTGCAAAGGAATTTCGTCCTCGAAATTAAGATAAACCTACTGTTCCAGTATTCACATATTACTCACTAGTCAAGTGCCTCCAAGCCCGCTATATCTATCCCATCCGATTCTAACCATTCGTTACACAAGTATGCATTTAACTTTATTAGGGCGCCCATACACCTTATACCCGTGCTTAACCGCACAAAATTTTGCCTTAATTAACCTGGGTGCCCATACACCCTATCCCCGCGCTCTACCGCACAAAAGTTACCCGACTGTGCTAGTCGTAACCCGTAATATAACTTCGAACCCGTAATCATATTACCTATATATATATATATATATATATATATATATATATATATATATATATATATATATATATATATATATACATATATAGTTACTACCCGGGTACTCAACCCATGCTACATCCAACCATCTCCCCATAACTACTTATCTCTCAACACAAAAGAATATACGCTTACCCTTATGCTACCAAAGACAACATAATACCGCGCCCTTACTACCACTAGTCCTTGCGCAAAATAAGCCCCGAGCTATCTCTCTTTGCTCGAAAATCAATTTAACCACCCTGATTCACTTCAGTAAACACCCCCACTTACCGGGATAAAATGTGAGAACACGAAACCTCACTATGTGCCATCGCACTACGCAATACAACATATATATCCGCATATATATAAGCTATACGCCCTCTCCGGTGATACCTAGCACCAACCATACCCTGGTGTCACGGACACCAAAATTTAACTCCACTATCCACAATAGTTAAATTCCATCGCTATCCAGCCGATGTTTAAAAAGTATTATCAACCCTACTCCCATAATTCACGAAAGTAGTCATTCCTCGCATAATTCAACCAATCACTCAGTGTACACCTCCACTCTCCCGTGAAGAATACTAAGGAACTCCGCTACCCTACGGAAAGTTTACCCACATGTTATGGCTGCTACCGCCAACGCACCCACTAAGTTCGACTCACCTGCGAACTCTAGTGAAAAATAAGTCTTATACTGTGGCATCCTCTTTGTCACTCAACAATATACCCCACGCCCCTAGGGTAAAATAATTACTTCTATACTCCAGCTGCATCGGCTGGTTCTCGATTTCCGGAGCAGCTTCTCCCTGCCCGAATGCACCCGTGATTTGCTTTAGTGTCTGTACATCCAGGACCTCGTCCTGTAGTTGACCCCTGCCTCGCTTAAGGCAATATCTCTTCATGTGTCCCACTTTTCCCACAAACTAAACACTTTCTAATATGTTCACCCTGCCACTGATCCCTTCCATGCCAACCTTGTTAGAATTCCTGTCCATCCCGCCAATAGCCTCCAGTTCTAGATTGTTTGGCATGATTTCCTTGCCGGAAATCCTGCCCCTGATCTCCCCCAGTCTGCTGCTGGGATACCCCACTGGTATTGTCCCCTTCTGCCTCATCCGACTGGCTAATCCCCACTCCCTTCCTGTTTCCTTTCGCGTGGAAGCGATATTCCCAACAGTGCCGGAGTGTTGCATTAATGACATCAGTATAACCTACTAATGCGGAATTATCAATTAAACGTTGTCTGATTCTCCAGATTAACTCATCCATAAACTTTTCTTCCTTTCTCTTTTCCTCGCTTACCTCATCCGATATAAAATTTGCCAACGAGTGAAATCTTCCTCGTAATCGACCACTGAACGGTCTCCCTTTGAGTCTCCTCACAAAATTTTCTCCTCATTTCGATCTCGACCGTTGAAGGAAAAATACTTGCGGTCGAACCGCACCCAAAACTGTGCAGTAGCTAGTGTGTCCCTTTCCTCAACTGTGGTGATCGACTCCCACCACTGTAGCACCGCTCCCACTAACTAAAAGTGGTTAGCATTTACTTTCGTACCCCATCACAATCTCCCATTCGTAGGTGATGCTGGATACCTCCCTTCCTTGACACGCTAGTACTACACTTGAACCCCCTCGCAACTCTGGTGGGTTCCTGCTAAAATAACCTCTCTTTCTTGCTTCCACCCTGACGACTCCGCGTGAGTCTGAACATCTGGCGCCACTAACACTTGTGGCTGATCCCATGGAAAGTACCCTGCCGTTGTGATCACCGTTGCTCCAACTTCCTGTGCCACTACTTCAGTTACCTAAGCTGCCAAAATCATCCCTGACCGTTGCTGCGGTAACTCTTGCTCCTGACGAGCCTCCCTCGCCTCATCTCCCCCTGTTGCCCTAGCTGCTCTCTCCTGGGTGTCATCTGGAATGAGAACCGAATTGGTATGAGTTTACTCTCAAATATAAATTTCACAGAAGAACGTATATGCGCATACGTATGAGAATACAACAATCCTATGATAGGTCTCTATATCAAAGATTGCTAAGCCGAAACGTGAAAAGCCGCACAGATCCTAAGGACACTAGAACCTGATGCTCTGATACCATCTGTGACACCCCGCCTAATAAAATACCGGGTGATCAGTCCTATACCAAATTAAAACAGGAATCCCAGTTGGATCATCCTTAGCATCACTGTCGAAAACTTTTTAAAACTTACTAACCACCTAGTATTCCAAAAACTGGTGCCAATTTTAACTTTTTAAATAAACAAAACAGTACATGCGGAATAAAAATATAAACCATTCACACAACTGAATGAAAGTAAACAGAATAGTAATTACACAACTTGCCGAAAATCACCGGCCACCAAATAAATAATCCAATGCAAATATTCAACACCTGAATGAATTACTCCTGAAAACTGTACCGAGAAGTCTGGGCGACAAGCCCTAAATAAAACTGAGACTACTACAAGATTCCTACTCTAGGAATGAATGAATGATGCGTCTAATCCAAACTCCTGCTAGCATCCACATGTGCCATAGCTCCGTGTCCCTGGAATAGAATATCAATCCTGGCGTCCCTGTGGCTGGACACCTAAAAGGTTTCGAAAATAGTTTATAGCAAGGGTTAGAACCCAAAACATTTTAAAAATATTTAGCAAGTGAATTAACTGCAGTAATTTAAAATGCATGAATGCGTTTCATATTTAAATTAGTGTCGCACTCCCTTGTGGACATTCTCACCCCTCCACTATTGTGCACACCTACTGGTTACCTTAACCCCACCTAGTTGTACTACCCCGTCCAACTAGTCCTGGTATAACCTTCCCTTGCCATACTACTCTAACTCGAGTATAATGATTATTGAATTATAAGTTATTCCACAATTAACTTAATTAATTCCTCTTAAATATCACCATGTAACCGTCTCACAAGTTATATAAAGTACATACATCACACACTGTATTATTCCCACAAATGATTAACTTAATTAATTTCTCATTAATTAGCTGCATATAACTGTAACCCGAGTTATATAAAGTAAATACATCACACCCTGTATTATCACCTACATATAATATTTACTACCATAATATACGTACCTTTACAAACATCCACACATATATCATACGTGTATCCATCCTTCCGAGTTTACCCTCACCGGATGATTTCCTCTAAAATGCTATCTCACTAGGTGTGCTCACAAAACCTAGTTTCCCCGAGTTGGAATCGCTCACCAACTTGGACCAAAATATAAACGAAGTGGAGGCGGTCATATTCCTTCCCTGAAAGTGAGATAAATCCCTCACCCATATATACCGGATGCTATGACCTGGGGATATACTCGCCCTACTCCTCAAGCTAGGGGATTCACCCACATCGCGCAACCTCCCCTGATAGCATTAGAGTATATAAATTTAATAAATATCTAGTCACTGATATTTATTATCACACACAATATATACACATATATATATACTATCACTACCCGTATATATATATTATGAACCCCGATTTTTTTACCGTGTACTCAAACTCCTGCACACTGCTTGTAATTTAATGTCACACACAATACATACACGTACACATATATATATATATATATATATATATATATATATATATATACTATCACTACACCGTATATATATATATATATATATATATATATATATATATATATATTAATAACCCCGGCTTTACCATGTACTCAAAATCCCATACACTGCCTGTAATTTCCCGAGTCTGTGGCCCGACTCAATGTAATTAATTTTCTCACTTAATAACTTATCCTCTTCCCGAGTCTATGGTCCGACTCTAATATAATTAATTCACACCTCAATTAATATAATACTTTCCCCGAGTTTATGGTCCGAATCTCCTTAAATTAATTAACACACATTTTAATTTAATACCTCCCCGAGTCTATCGACCGACTCTAATTAAATTAATTAACAAATTAATTAATCAACCCGAATTCCGAGTCTGTGGTCCGACTCTAATATAATTAATTATCTCATTAATTAATAAGTACCCTTCACGAGTCTACAATCCGATCCTGATTAAACTAATTATCCCACCCATTAATTTAATCATACCCGAGTCTACAAATCGACTTTAATTAAATTAATTAACACCTTTATTAATTTAATCCTACCCGAGTCTACAATCCGACTCTAATTATATTAATTATCGCATTTATTAATTTAATAACTTGGTGTCACTCAACCATTGTCCCCGGACTCACTTACTTGGCCCGTAACTTAATATTTCCCGAGTCTATATCCCGACTCAAAATTATTTAGTTTATCTCCAAACTTAATTCACTACCTTGGGGTCGCATGTCCAATATACCCGGATTCACTCACTTGATCCGTACCTCACTATTTTGGAATAAAATTTCTCAATTTCATCCATTTAATGTCCCACATAAATTCATCCTAATCCCAATTACTTTCTCCCATAATTGCTAGGAGTATTTGTTTCACAATTATTTATCACTAATAAATGTATGGAAATTTAATTTATAATTAATTCCCCCTTATACTTCACCCAAGGCCGAACTGCCCAGAATTTCCCACCATCGATCGATCGATGCCCCCGATCGATCGATCGACCCCTTCGTTATAGCTCTGCCTCCCCCCCCTGTTTTCCACCATTAACGAACCTCAAGGTTTCTAAACCAGAATTTAAACCTCTAATTACATCATCCCATCGTCTACACATGGTTAATTCACATCCCATTCATCATAGAGACCTTAAGATAATCAACCTCTCTACTTATCTCATAATTTTCGAAATGGGTCTTTCTCCATAAAATTCAATTATCTGTTTTAAATCCCAAATTCCAGATTCGATTTCCACTCTTTTATGTTCTGAAATTTTTGTTCAAATCATATATACATATTCAGATATCAATCACCCATCTAAATCTTACTTTGAATCTCGTTCAAGTGTTTCAATAACAAAAACCCCATTTTGTACCCATTTACACCCAAAAACGAATTTTGGTTTACACATCACTATGATATGGATTGATTATCATGCTTTAAGAATTAAAACAGTTAACCACTTGCCTGAAAGTGTTCGTAGTGTCTAATTCCGTTGGCGTAGTCCCTCGATTTGGCTCCAAAATCCCCAAATTGGCTTTTGCTAAGCTTTCCCCCAATTTCCCTCTCAAGCCCTAGGCTTAGATTTGATGGCTGCTGATTTCCTAATCTCTCCATTAGGTTAAAAATCCTTAATCCCGTTTTTCACCTAATGGGCTTAATTAAAGTGGCCCAACTCACCCCGTGTGGATCCGGCTATGCCCAAAAATACCCCGAGACCCAATTACTACCCCCGGGTACTCTTTTCTGACTATCTCGACCCATCCGGACTCAAACGCGCAATCAGAATTGACATCCGAATTAATTTATAAAAATCCTTATCTCACACCCCATTAAGTCTATACCGACTCCCGGCTGGAATAAGTGCATACCCCGTCATTAATACCCGAAATGACGTAATTAAATTATTACTATTCACTTAGTAAATAAATTTCCCTAAACATTAACCATTTACTCCTCGATTAATATTTAAATATATATATTGTCATAATTAATTCAATTAAAATTACAACACACTAGTAATTTATAATCCTGAATTAATTAAATATTAAATGCATAAAAATACGGGGTGTTACACTACCATTATCTACCAATACTCTGGATACAATGACTTCTTCCTTTCTGACTTTGATTACCAATGGGTCATCGTGAGGGTACAATACTCCTAGGAGATCATTTTTAGAGAAACCAATTACCAGTTTGTCTTTTTTAACTTTCCTTTGTCGATTTTCCTCAACAAGGTTGATTCTCAGTATGTACGAGCAAGCTTGTGCCTCATTGAGGTAAGCTTTTCATTCTGTTGTATGATCTCCTCCTCCTGCATCTCCACATGTAATCATTTAGCAATTAAAGGAACCAAAACTGATACATAATACCTCATGTTCTGGTTGTCGGGGATTTTTAGGGAGATCGGGATCATCATCCTGATCTTCTTCATAGGCTCTTTTATTTTATTCTTTAGTCTTACAAGGAGATTATGATCTCTGTCGAGCTCCTTTATTATGTTGTCGATCAACATACTGGTTTATATTTCCTTTTTGGATGAGAGTTTTAATATATTTTGAAGAGCTATGCAACGTTATGTGATGTGATCGTGATCCGAATGGAATTCACAGTATTTGGTCTTAACCCTCTTGATCGGGGAACTACTTATCTTGTCGGGCCATCATACATCTTTGTTGTGATTGATCTCCTCCAAGACATGATGAATGCCCATAGTTAAAGGGGTATAATTTTTATACTTCTTGAGCCGCTCCAACACTCCTTTTTGCCTAGATTCTCGATGCTCTTTGGGATCCATATGATCTTTCTTATCATTTTTTCCTTCATCCTTTATTCTCGAGCTCTGCTTGGCTGCCATAGCTTCCTCAGCATTCATGATCTTTGTTACCTTGGCCATTAATTCTGCCATTGTTTTTAGGGATCATTGGCGATAGTGTAGTATAGTTTCTTTGGGAGCATTCCACTCATCAGAGCAGTTATTGCAATTTTTTCTTCATAATCCACAACTTCCAGCTTCTTGTTATTAGAACGAGTGATGTAATCTCTAGTGCTATCTCCTTTCGTCTATCTAACTGTGAGAAAATGTTCCACCCTTTTTAAAGATTTAGCTCCAATGAAAAAGTTACTAATGCATAGCTCGGTTAATTGGTTGAAGCTATAGATTTGTCCTCGAGGAAGACTATTATACCAGATTTGGGCAGATTCGGTGATTGTTCCTAAGAATGCTCTATATATCATTTCGTCGAGAATAATTTAAATGTTAATAGCTGCTTGATACTACTCTATGTGGATAACTGGGTCATTTTTCCCATTATACTTGGGCGTTACTACTGGAGCCTTGAATTTTGCTGGAGTAGGAAAGTCCACGATTACTTGCACAAACGGAGACCCGTTTACAAAGCTTCTCTGTAGTGGGCTTTTAGCCTTGGGAATTTCTCCTAGTCTGTTATCTAGACTCTGTATAGAACCTTTCCACGCATCATTATCATCACTGGATCGATGTGTTGCAACTATATTATTTGCTGAGCTTTCTTCCTGAAGTTGTTTCTTGAGCTGAGTAGCAGTTCGTCTGGCATTTGATCTAGACTAGGCAGTGTCTTTCCTTTGATCAGATGGTGGTCGAGTGTTGCCAAACATTACCCTCTTTAAGGAACTTAACCTTCCTGGAGAATAAGATTGCGTATGGAAAGATTCTAATGCCTTGAGCAATGAATTTGACATTGGATGGTAGGAGACATCCCTTATTGTCCTTGAGTGCGTGTGACAACCACCTCTTGGTGGAGGTGGGGGCATATTTCCCTAGGCAGAGAAAGAAGGTTCCATTACTTGAAGGGTTTGAACTAGTTGCCTGATAGTATCTTGCATAGCATCTTGGCCTCTTGCAAGACTGGCCAAAATTCCAGTTAAATCATTTGCCGACGGAGGGGCGGAAGGGACAGGTGGAATTTTCTTCATTCTTGAGACTGAATTCAGGGATATCAGCCACTTAGTTTCTTGAATAAGTGAGATCGATTAGAATTATGTTCCCACATATGGCGCCAATTTGTTAATGCAAAAAACTAGACTATGCTAATTAATTGATCACAGATAAATATAAGTAAAGGAGACAAAAGATTTTTAAAGTGGTTCGGTTTAAAGGAATACCCTATGTCCACTGTTGTCTATTTCCTTAGGCTTATTGAATTGCTTCTTGTCCCGTGTCCTTTGGGTGTAGGGTTTATGAAGCACCCTATATCTTTAACTCACTTTACTATATAGTTGCACATCTAGTTTGGAAATAGTGACAAAATTGAATCATGTCCTAGTCTACCAACAAGCCTTCAGACTCAACATATGATTTCCTCTAATAGTCCCTAAAGGTAAAACACGAACACCTCACCTAAGATTGCATTTATGTGTTGCATTCTTTATAATATGGGTGTGTGTGAGTTAAATCCCATTAATATAATTTTCTACAATTTTTGGGATGTTTTAAATAATTTCTAGGAATTTTTTAAATAATTAAACTTGATTTTTATAAAATTTTTAGGTTGTTTTATAATTATTCTAACGTGATAAAACATTTCTTGGGTAGAATCCAAAAGCTCTAGAAAAAATTGTGGGGGAAATATGAATTTATTAAACATAAAAAACACATGTTTTTATTGCTCGTAGCCTTACACGTGTTGCAGTTATAACGACTGGATTTGTGTTTTCTCTCCCTCACATATCTGAGACATCTTTTACATCCTTGAATCATTTTTATCAATGGCCTGCATGCATTATCACTTGATCCATATGATAACGTTTTGAACCAATGAGATTGTTTTTAAAATCGGTGCTAAGACAATCGTTAGATTTCCACTCATCATTTACTTTCAATCTCGATCGTTGATTTGCCTCGTTGTTCCAGATACTTCCATGATCTAATATAAATAGATGGCATATGTGCAACGTTTATAATCTTTGGATCATTTAACCTCTGAAAGAAAAAAAGAGAGAAGAGAGAGAGAGAGAGAGAGAGAGAGAGAGAGAGAAACCTAACCCAACTCAGTCCAAATTTTCACCTGAAAACACCTTTGAGAGTTGAGTTTGTTCGAGTTTTGAGAAGATCCATCCTCTCTTGTTCTTAATCTCTCGTTCAACTAAGTCACGATATACAAATCTCATTTTCTTTCATAGAAAGTTGAGATTTACGATTCGGCGATACATATCACGTATATCTCATTTAGGTTGATTTCTTCTTTCGAGAAATTTTTATTTTTGTTGGTTGTGTTTAAACGTTTATGTTGCCGTCAAAACCTACACCAACAAAAACATTTCTGATTTCAGTTTATGAGATTATTCGAACTTAGATATAGTTAAGATCTTGAATGGGGATTTACACTTTCAAATATTTCACATTTTATGAAATAACTGTACATATTTTCGAATAAAGAAAGTATCTAGGATCTTGGCCCTTTTATATAGAAATATTCCCTCTTCATTTGTGGATAAATATACAAATCCAAAGTCTAAGAGTTTCGATTAAACTGATTTTATAAATTTATTTTCCATATTAGAAATCTATTTTTAATTTGATAATCATTATGTCTATAATAAGTGTGTGTGGGTTGCATGCATGTGAGTTAGAGCACATCACTCTTACACTTTCACACTACAACACTAAAAGGTGTTAGTAGAGAGATTTTGGACTTTTGAGTCGATGTAAAGCTTTTAGCAGTGTTGCAAAGCTAAAAGAAATGGAGTTACAAAGCTGAGAGAACATCAACAACATCAGAGCCTTGGGAGAAGTCAGAAAATCTAGAGGAGTTTGTATAATTTCTGAACTTAAATTAGGTCTGATTTTGTGTCTTGATTATTAAATATTTTGTAACCTGTTACTCTATTTTAGTGGATTTTTCTTTTGAGGTGTAGAGATCTCCGTGGATGTTTCCCTAATTGGGTGGGGTTTTACCACGTTAAAAATTATGTGTACTTGCATGCTTCCTCATACTCTCATCTCCTTCTTCTAACTGTGCTGATTTAATATTTTTACAAGTTTTTGTTTTTAAAACTCGTAGACCTATACCATAAATAACTCGTTCATAATGTTTTAAACACATCTTGTGTTAAGTAATTTATTTTTATTAAAGAGTTTCTTCAACAAATTGTTTGGAGCCATTTAGACAGTTTAATCTTGTATTAAACGACTTAAGTGGTACTTTCTCAATTAGTATCAGAACCTTGGTTTTTCAAAATTCTTTTAGATCTTAAGTTTCTAAAAGTTTTTTCTTAAAACAAATTATGGATGAAAAATTAAGAGATTAGGTAACCTGTCCAGGATCCCTCTCTTTGATGGAATAAATTTTCCTTACTGAAAGGTAAGGATGATTGCTTTCATTCAAGGTATGTCGGGGGACAATGCCTGGGATGCTATTGAAAATGGTTATACTCCTCCTACTAAACCACCAACAGATGGAAGTAATGTGAGAATTAGAAAGCTAGTAAGTGAATACACTACAGAAGATATACAGGCCTCCCTTAGCAATAACAAGGCAAAAATTCTATATTCATGTCTATAAATGAACACGAGTTCATGAGGATCTCATCTTGCACAACTTCTAAGGAAGCATGGAATACTCTTGCAACTGCACATGAGGGTGACACTAGAGTTAAAGCTTCTAAAACAAAAATTCTTATTTAGCAGTACAACTCCTTAATCATGACTGAGACTGAGTCATTTGATGACTTCTACATTAGATTGACAAACATTGTGATCAAACTGCATGCCAATGGAATTGTGTTTGATAGGAAGGAAATTGTCTCTAAAATACAAAGATCACTCCTACAGAAATTTTATAATAATAGATATGCAATTGAGGAGATGGATGATCAAAATCTTACCCCTGAACTCCTTAGTAGCAAATTAAGAACTGTGGGAATGGAATTAGAATTTAAGAAACAATTAACCCAGTCCCAAAAGAAACAGGCTAGTTCAAATCTTTTTTTTTCATCTAAGTTGACCACACTTGACCTTAGTATACCATACATTGACTTAGACTCTGATAAAGACTGTAATTTAGATAGCTTTGACAATCAACTTGCCTTAATGTCTAAACAGTTCAAAAAAATTGTGAAATTTTGAAATAAAATAGCAAAAAGACAAGGCAAACCTAGTTATCCAAACCAATCTAATAATAGGCCTCATGATAGAAGACAAGACAAACACAAGACTGATAATCATAAAAGACATGAGAGAGACCTAAAAAATGTTGAATGTTATAGATGTGGGATGTTAGGACACCTGGCTAGTGACTATAGAGTTAACTTAGAGAAAATTCACAAACATAATAGGGCTCAGCTATGTAAGACTTGGGATGACTCAAGTGAATCTAAAAATGATGAACCTGAGTCATCTAACACTTTTGACCCTTGTATGTCATTATTTTTTAAGATAATCTACACTCATGAAAAGGAATCTGATCATGCTATGTTGAACGATACTTTCCCTACTGGTTTATCGGCTCTATTGATTAAGAATGTTAGTAGCACTTCGACCGATGTGTGTGTGAGTCAAAGGGAACGTTCTATTATTAATGTCAATGGGTGTGTGAGTCCTAAAAATAAATCGCAAGGGGACACTGCACACTGCACACTTAGTGACTCCGACAAAGGAGGAACCTCCCGGACATTCACACACTATACACAAAAACTCTCAAAAAAATTACTAAAGTAAAAAAGGTAGTCAAAGACCTTACTAGAAAATTAGAATCCTTAAGCCAAATGGTTAAACAGAATGCTGAAGAGTACATTACTCGATGTCTAACTCATGAGAATGAAATCAAGGCTTTTAAACAAAAACTGAAAGTTTTGACTGAACCCAATGAAATTCTGGAAAAGAAATATAAAGGAACATTGTTAGAATTGGAACAAACAAAACAAAAGACAACAACAGTCTTAAAAAAATTTACAAAATTTGAAAATAATTCTAACTGTTTTGAAGACTTTTTTACTGAAGGAAAAACCAATTATGATGACAGAACTAGAATAGGATTTTGTCCCAACTCTAAGACACAAACTAAAAACCTTGAAACAATCAAGTTTGTGTCTGGTAGCAAAAGACCTATTTAAACTTGTCCAGATTTTCAAGCTTTGAAAATTGAGTTTGATAAAAAATAACAGAAGATAGAAATTTGTGAGTCAAGTAACTCTAAGTGTAGTGTTGAACTTAAGGCCAAGTACATTTGTCCTCCCATCAGAAAGAGTGAGACTTCGTTTCAACCCTTACCCCCTAATAATAAGACTGGAGGTCAGAATTTAGGGAAATCAATATTCAAAAACCATCCTAAAGATATACCTTCAATGAGCAATCTTTATTTCTCATACGGTGACGTACATGGGAATTCTTTAGAGGGATACTATTCCAAATCCTTAATCAAACCAGTCTATACCTCTCCAGTATATCACAACTTTAATTATTCTAGGATAAGCCGTAACAACTATGTCCTTCCTAGATAACTAGATAGAAATTTAACTATCGAAAGAGAAAGACAAGACATAATACTAAAAGATCATCAGCAAGAAAGAATCCTAGATACTTTTCTCAACCAAAAGCTCAAACTTTTTATAATTTTCAAAAACCTGCGCCAAAATCTTTTAGATAAAAAACTGAAGCTCGCAAGTTTTATCAAATACGAGATAATAAGCGCAAATTGAAAACTAGAGAAATTTGGGTTAGAAAAGATAATCTATTACCCCATATGAAATGTCACATTGTGATTAGTGCTTTATAAGCCTAACACACCACATATAAATGGTACTTAGATTCTGGATGTTCTAAACACATGACCGAGGATGATACCAAACTTTCAAATAAAACCATCTTCTTCGGAGGAAAAGTTTTGTTTAAAGATGGTGTATCAGCCCAAATCATTGGTAAAGGAACACTCCATAAATAAGGATAACCTGTTCTTGAAAATGTTCTCTTAGTAAAAGGTTTTATGGCAAATTTACTAAGTATTTCGCAATTTTGTGACTCCAATCATATTGTCACCTTTCCAAAGAATAATTGCAAGATTTTAAATGAAAATGGTGAGTGAATTATTACTTGACTCCATACTCCTGACAATTGTTATACAGTCAAACCAAGTGCAGAGGTTTATAATATTGCCAGAATTGATGACTATGAGATATGGAATAATAGATTGGGTCATATGAATTAGGACAGCCTCAGTAAATTATCTTCTCAAGAAATAGTTAGAGGTATTCCAAAGATAAAACTAATTTCAAACATAGTTTGTGGTCTATGTCAAGAAGGAAAGATTTTTAAGGCTCCACATAGGAAAGTTAAAGAAGTTCTATTCTCTAAACCCTTAAAACTCATCCATATGGACCTAACGGGTCCTTCTCGTACTGTTAGTCTTTCTGGCAACTGTTACATTCTTGTTATGATTGATGATTTCACTAGATTTACTTGGGTTTCATTTTTAAAACAGAAGTCTAAAACCTTTAGAACTTTTTTTAAAATCTTACATCATATTGAAAATGAAAAGGATACTCAAGTAGATAGAATTCGTAGTGATAGAGGCGATGAATTCTTAAATTATGGAGTTATTGAATATTGTGACTATCATGGCTACAAACATGAGTTTAGTGCCCCTAAGACACCCCAATAAATAGGATAGTCGAGCCTAAAAATTGTACAATTCAGGAAATGGCCCGGGTGTTGATTCATTCCAAAGATTTACCTAAATATTTTGGGGTAGAATCTATTCGTACTGCTTTTCACATAATCAATAGAGTCTATCGTAGGAAGAATTCTAAACCGCCCCCCTACTAACTTTGGTCTGGAAAGAAACCAAACCTTAAATACCTTAGAACCTTTGGTAGTACCTATTATGTCTGTAAATACATAGAATATTTATCTAAGTTTGAAACAATAGGAGATAAAGCTATCTTTTTAGTACATTCTCCAAATAGTAGAGCCTACCGTAGCTACAACCTGTGTACTAAGACTATGATGGAATCCATTAATGTGGTTGTAAGTGACACTACTTAGAAAGTAAGATTATAAGACCAACTATTATGGATGAGTCCGAAAACACTCTAAATTATGACTCTCCATAAATAGTTGAATCTTTACCAACTGAGACCCCTGAAGTGCCTAACTGGGTTTCCAAAAATCATCCGTTAAATAGTGTTGTTGGTAATCCTATAGAACCTATTCGTACAAGATCTCAACTTCATAACGTTTCTCATTTTTCATGCTTTGTGTCTCTTATTGAGCCAAAGACTGTAAATGAAGCCTTGAATGACACTTTGTGGATAAGTGCTATGCCAGAGGAACTTCTTCAATTTGTCATTCATGATGTTTGGTATCTTGAACCCAGGCCAGAAAATAAAAGGGTTATTGGCATATGTTGGATTTTTAAAAATAAAACTGATGAATCTGGGATGGTAGTAAGAAATAAAGCTAGATTAGTTGCCCAAGGTTACTCTCAGATTGAAGGAATAGATTTTGAGGAAACGTTTGCACCAGTTACTCGCCTCGAGTTTGTTCGTCTACTTTTTGCAATAGCTTGTTATTTGTATTTCACACTTTACCAAATGGATGTTAAGTCTTCTTTCCTTGACAGAATCTTAACTGAGGAGACCTATGTAGAACAACCTAAAGGGTTTATTGACCCTCATCATCCAAATCATGTCTATTATCATAAAACGGCTCTTTATGGGTTAAAACAAGCTCCTAGTTCTTAGTATGGATGTATATCCACCATTCTCCATCATTCTTTTAGGACTCTAGGTTAAGAAAAATTCAGATGGATTATTTGTGTCGCAACTAAATATGCTTTAGAGATTGTCAAGAAGTTTAGCTTAGAAACAGCAAAAGAAGCTAGGACTCCTATGAGTACTTCTGTCAAACTTTCAAAAGATGAGAATGGTAAATCTATCGATTCTACTTTATACTGTAGTATAATAGGGAGCTTACTTTAGCTTACTGCCTCGCGTACTGACATTATGTACGATATCTATGTGTGCCCAATACCAAAACAATCCTAAGTTTACTTGCCTAAGTTTTCGTACCGCCCATACAGTACACTCATTTTATTAACATCTCGCATATGTTAATCATTTACTTGGTAACATTTTCACATCTAATATCTTTCCATACTTATTATTAAGTCTCACCACTTAATTTACTTTAAATGTAACTATGTCATATAATTATCTACTATTCCACATAAATAGATTATTTACATAGTACATATATTTCGCACACAATATATACTATAAGTGTATATTCTGCTATAGAGTCCAATTGTCACACATTAAGGACTTATTGGTTCGGACTGTGCCATCGACCCCAATGCATCCCGTCATTTGCATTGGTCCGGACAACCATCGACCCCAACGTAAATGTTATACATATATTGGTCGAGGCAACCATCGACCCTAATATAGTCGGTATGCTTTAAGCATTCACACCATCTAAGTATTAATATAGTAGGTATTCACTCCACCAATGGGTTTATATTGGTTTGGATAGCCATCGACCCCACTCTAAATGTTATACACGTACGTATATTGGTATAGATAGTTATCGACCCTAATATAGTTGATATACTCTAGTCATTCACACCGCCTAAGTATTTAATATAGTATGTATTCACATAACCTAATGATTCACATTGGTACTCAGTATATTTCTCTCTAATACTCACGGTACCTTTTATTTTACGATTTCTTTCACTATCGTATTAATTTAAGCCTTCGCATATTACCCCTTATATATAATTTCAGTAGTTATTATCTCTAACCTACTGGTATAATCTAGAATTGATGTTAAATCTCCTCATAACTCCATTCCCAATTTTCCCCAATATATGACCCCATCGGTGTATCCCCGTCGGTCCCTTTTCTAAGTCCTACCCACAATGGTCTTAACGGACCTCAACGATATACCTACTTGTCATTATTCAGTCCCCACATAAGTATAATATCATTCCTAGGGTTCCCTTCACTTGATGGTAAACACAAGAATTTAAGCAATCAAAAGAACCTAAACTTAGCTTTGGTTGATCGATCGATGATTTGGTCGATTTAAGGTTCGTTCGATCGATCAAGCAGTGACATACCTAGTTCATCTTCTTCATGCACCTGCCCCAATTAACACACCTCAAACTCGCATGATAGTTCACCAACTTCACAACCAATCACCCAAAACTATTTCTACACGTATAGGGATGATTTCTAATGTTCCTAACACATCAAATCTTCGTAAAATTCAATCAAGAATGGATTCAAACATTTATCATTAAAAATCCTAGTTTAGTGTTCTTCCTAACCACAAACCCAGATTTAAATTCGTAAAAGTTGATTACAATATCATCTTATTTAAAGTCCTCTATAGATATAGTTCCATCTACGTGAAATCCTATCCTAACATGCTTAAATTTCATTATTTCTCCCAAGAATTCATTCACAATCAAATCATTTATCAATTTCTACACATGGGTATTATAACTTGAATTTAATTTGCAAATAAACAACTTGCCTTTGATTGTTTGATCTGATTTTGTGGTTGATGTTGTTGTGGGGTTGATTCCTGCTCCAACCTTCCTCCCCAAGTGGTTTATCGTGTAAGGCACCTTGAACCCTTCACAGTTCTTTCCTTTAGCCTTGAGAATGTTTTCGATCTTCTCTCTAATGGTCTCCTTCTGTGTTTTGTGTTTCTAACCCTAGATCCAATCTCTACTTATCAGATATAGAGTTGCAATTTTCGTAGGTCTTTTAACCTCCATTTTTAAAAGATCGAAACGCCCTCAATAGGTTTCGGTTTGGTCCAAAATTGACCCGGGACCCAAACTAAACCCATGGGTACACTATTTCGACCCTAACGGAGTCATCCGTGACCTTTAAATCATCATACGAGTCACTAAAAATATATTTCTCATTTCTCACCTCAAAGTAGTCTACACGCGACTCTTGGTGAGATAAAATAAAATACGCACACGTCACTCACTATGCCATATTACAATAATCATCAATTATTTACTAATCACACTTAGTAAATATTTTATCATAATATTAATCAGTATCTATCTCTCGATTAATAATTAATAATCACATTTATCATTTAATCACCTGAAATTACTTCCCCCGCGTAATTTAAATAAAATGTATTTTCCCAATACGTAGAAAGTACAGGGTATTACACAAACGAAATAAGGGTCTTCATCCAAAAGAGATGTACGTCATTCAAACGAGCCATCAATTTTTTTTCAAGATCTTTCTTAAATGATTTAATCCTCATCTCGTTTTTAGAGAACCTGTTATAATAGGAGTGCGTAGTGGAACCTTTTTTTCAAGGAAAAAACTTATGTTTTGAGTTTCGAAACTCTACAAAAAAATCTCTCCAAAACCCCATTTTTCACTTAACGTGTTTAGGATCCAAGTGTTCATCATATTATTATTTGAAAATCCTATTTTGGGCATAAAATATTGATGCTCTACATTTATTGGGAATTATTGAGTTGTGGTGTATTCTTAATTGCTCTTTACGTTGGGTGGACTCCGTATTGTTGTTTTGCATAAGAAATGGTGTATTTTATATTTTAATATGTTAATCGTTACTAATCTTATTAGTTGATACTGAGGAGTGTGTGGACTCACACATTGTGGCAGTTTCACGTGTGGAATCCTGCGTGTCACTGTGTAGAGGTTGAGGAACAAGGAGCATCAAGTCTTGAGAATGCATCAAGTCATTGTGGAGATGTATTATTGTGTCCTTTGTAAATCCATACATTATGGATTTTCATGGCTGAGTCATCCAAGGTTTTTTTCGCTATGGGTTTTTCCCGTACATTTAAATGTCATGTCATTGATCTATTTTGTCATTCTATCACTTAGATGAATGCTTTCGGATAAAGATAAAGTTGGTTAATTTGTTTTAAAACAATACTCATTTTAATTAGTACAAGTTTAAATTGGGTTAATTTGTTTAATTAATTTAATTTGAAATATATAAAAGAATAAATTGATTTATTTATTTTATGACGATCCTTCATATAGAAGCAGCTTCACTATACCATATGAGTGATTGTGTTCATTGTTCTCATACACTATCTTTTGCCCTTCATGTTATATATTATTGCTAGTTGTATGATGTTTGAGTCTTTTGTATTTTGATTTTTGATTTATTGGGTCTTATTGAACAAATTCAAAAACATTATGTTTATCTTTTGAGTTGTTTTTAAGTGGTGTCATTTGAAAATAAAAATAAAAACTTAAAATTATTATTTTTTATGTATAGTTTGGTTTTACACATTTTGTGTGGCATACCAGTGTGTTTGAATCCCTATTCATTCCATCTATACATGTGATTAGGACAATGAATGTGATTTTCAAAGCTCGAATTGTTCTTAATTATTCTTGCATGGAGTAGTTTGACTTTGATTTGGTTAATATATTCACATTACATATGTCTCTACACACACATGCACGATCTCTTTTGGATTTTAACATAATGTGTTGCATAATCTAAGTGAGTCGCTCTCCTAATAATATTATGATATACATATCTATTTGATTGTGAGATTTTTGCATGTAATAAGCATTTCCTGTGAGTTTGTTGTTTTATTGAAAAATCTAAGTGTGCACGGAAAAGGACTACAAAAGGGGTAAATCTACTTTTCATGAAAGGCCACCGTTGGCAAGAGCCTAAAAAATTAAGAGGCGGATAAAAGAAAATATTATCAAGGCTAATAATTGTTTAATTGATTCTTTTATTAAATTAGTATCTTCAAAAGGAGGAGAAAAAAAGGTTGAATATCTATAATTTTGTGGGTTCATAAGTTAAAGATCAATGGGTTTGTATAATCAATCCTAGTTAGTTATTGTTTGGCGTTATTGATTTGAGAATCATCAATATTTTCTAGGACAGTGTACGTTGTGTTTGTTTTTCCATTTACAAGTTAACTTTATTTGTCACTATGAGGCTAAATCGCTGTTTGATAAAGTTAATTCCGTAAAATAGAACTCCATGGACGTTTTTGAGTGATATGATCATAACTAATTTATTTTCAATTCACACCCATTCACTTCGTTTATCATGTATTTTTAGACACATTATGCCATACGAGTGCGAAAATATTATTGTTTTTAGTGTCTTTTATGGTTTATATATATATATATTAGGGCGAGGATCAAAAGTGGACCTAAAAAGTGGACTTTTTAATGGACCTTAACAAAAAAAACACCTAATAACCCATTAATTTTAATTCTTATGGTATAATTGGTCCGCGCTAGAGGCAACGGACAAGCGCGTAACACAAGACCCCATCTCCCCCCCCCCCCCCCCCCCAACTTCCCCAAGCCTATAAAGAAGCAACAATCAACATAAGTTAATTAGTAGCAACCTACAGAAGTTAGTAATTACATCATGAATACGAGTTCGGGGGAGCTTCTGATGTGGGGGGTAAGGGGATCTCGTATCACACGTGTGTCCATTGTCGCTGGCGCGGATCAATTACACCATAAGAATTAAATTTAATGGGTTATTAGGTTCTTTTGTTAAGGTCCATTAAAAAGTCCACTTTTTAGGTCCACTTGTGATCCTCTTCCTATATATTTATATATATATAGAGAGAGAGAGTGTGTGGCCTTTTCTGTAAGGACTCCTTATGGTGCAGACCCCGATATATACCATTTTTTTAAAATAGTAAAAGAAATGAATTTTTTGATGAAGCTTCATGGATATGATCTCCACGGTGGTAAGATCATCTCCAATTTTTTTCATTAAAAAATTCAATAAAAAAAATCATTGAGATGAGGTGATAAAAAAAATGGTATAAATATACATTTTCGATCGTTGAAATGTTGACGATCATCTCACCCACTTTTTGATTGAATTTTTTGATGAAAATGCATGGATACGATCTCGATAGTGAGAAGATCATATCCATGAAGTTTCATAAAAAATCAATCAATAAAGGGGTTGGCACCGACCAAATATTTCAACGGTTGAAAATGCATATTTTTACCATTTGTTTACATATCACCTCATCTCAACGATTTTTTCATTGAATTTTTTGATGAAAAAATTGGAGATGATCTTCTCAGCGTGCAGATCATATCCATGAAGTTTCATAAAAAAAATCATTTTTTTACTATTTTAAAAAAATGGTATGTACCAGGGTCTGCCCCATAAGGAGTCGTCATAGGAGATTTTCTATATATATATATATATATATATATATATATATATATATATATACTAGTATATACCCATGCCTGAAGGCATAATGAAAAGTTTTCAAAGTACGTAATCGCAAAACGCTAAAAATTTCCAAACTACATACTTACAAAACGGCGAAAATTGAGTTCCCCAATAAAAAAGTGTAATTTTGAAAAATTTGATCATAATATGTTTTGTTTATAGGACTATCCACCTTCCTTAACAAACAAAAAATTCATCGAACAAATTCACATATAATACAAAATATATAATATTCATGAATCGAATTCACATTGTGCCTCAAGTAAACAAAGTATCAATTTTTAAAAAATGGACATAATCTCCTTTGTTTATTAGACTATCTGCCATGTTTGAAGGATAATAACCAATCCAACAACATTCAAATAGCCCAAATTGATCAAACAAAACTAAAATGCATGTAAGTGCATGCCCTTACCATTGGGTTGCATGTAATTCTATTGAGGAATAATCGATTCACAAGCATCCATACCAAATCCATATGCGTTAAAAGACTAAAATAAAATTAGAAAGATAAAAGCTACATCCCCAAAATAAAATATTGTTTACGAATTCAGATTTATGTTAAACATGATTTAAATATTAAGAAATATATTCATGAAAGATAGTGTGCACCACATACAATTAAAATCTTACGATCATAAAATTCCACAAAAACCAAAATCGACAATTACAACTCACTTTGATTGTATATATTGTGCTCGTATTAATAACTTCACACAAAACAAATACTTAAGATCGTTAATGATCGGAGATTAGAGACGTAAAAGGTCTGGGTGATTTTCTATTACCCAAGTTTTACAAAAGAAACACTTTTGCCATCATAAGACTTGTAAAAATCAATAAGAAATAAGTTAGAATAAAAATGAACTAAGTGATACAAATTACAATATAAATAAGCAAACGAACGTTATTAAAGTTGAAAAAATAACAATATCCATGACTCGCAGATTTTATGATTGGATCATAATCAAGCCCATAATCTGAATATAAAAATTGAAACTCTTCAATGAGTTTAATCTTCATGACAATCCGCCTAATACTAATGTAACTTGTGAAATTGGAAAAAATGTAATGAACCAAAACAGTAGTATAAAAACTGTTGTACCAACCTTCAAGAACCTTGTGGTGAACAAAGGTGAAAAACCTTGTCAAAAATGGTGTGGAAACTATGTAAGTGATATCCAAGACATATCCAACTCCAGAATCATCATTTGGCCATAGATTCACACCAAAAATGTAATACCAACTACAAAGACTATGGTTTAGTAGAATCGGGTTAGCATCCCAAATGAAATAGGCTTCAAGAGGGCAGTGGCGGGGTCATGAACATCCAAAGTGAGGAATAAGGTAGGGGCACAAGCATTCATAGAAGGTCCAGCACATACATTGGTGTGAGATCTCATGAATGGCATGGATTGAGCATGTATAGAGTGGATCAAAATGAGGCTAACAGCAGGAAAGTGTGCATAACTGAAGCAGGTATGCACACTAAGTGTAGCTGATATGGGTGGACCACCAAGAGAGGTACCAAGCTATGACTATTGTAGGAGAGTCAGCAGTGTGTCCATCGCACACTTGTGATAAATTACATTGATGTAAATCCCACATCCTCCATATATTAGTTGATTAGAAGACTTAATATTCGGACTTAACTACAAAAAATCATATTTTATATCACTAATATAAAAATAGAAACAAAAATAATGCAGCTCACGTAGTTGTGTGACCCAAACAGAGCTAAACAGAAAAATGCATCTCAATGTGAAAAATGAAGCTCAAACTAACATTTTACAACAAAAACATAATATGCCAATATTCAACTTTTTGGTCTCAATGACTTAATGTTTGAAAAAGTAGGTTGAATTTTCCTGTAAAAAGGAAATCATGAAATTAAACCCAATTTAGATATTAAAGACAAAAATTGTAAGAATAAACATCCAATCTCATGGAATACTCTTAGGTGTTAAGGCCTGGATATCAAATAAAATACAATTATACCCACTAATCTGAATCCATAGAATCCGAGGCATTAAAGTTGCATATCAAATCAAATAAAAACATTATACCCATGTTCTATCTATACAAATAGTAGCAAATAACATAGAAAATGATACTACTTACCGTTAGGCCCATCTCCTATTTGATAAAGTATCCAATGCACGTGTTGTCCCAGTTGATGAGGATTCCACGTAGCCTACTACATTCAATTGCAACCATGATCATCCACATAGTTAGCTAGCATGCCCATGGCTGTTATGACTCGCATAATAGTTATTGTGACACCCCGACTAATTAAATATCGGGTAGCTACTCCTTTATTAAATTAATTCAAAATGCCAAGTTGGTTCAGTTAATAGCATCACTGTCGAAAACATTTTAATAATTACTAACCACCTAGTATTTAAAAGTAAGTGCCAAATTTTAAGTTAAGTCTGATTAACAAGCAGTAAAAGAATAATGGAAGAGTTAACATAATCCATTCACCATACGAAGTAATGAAATAACCAACAATAATAATAATAAATTCGGAGGAAAACTCCTCACAACAATCCCAACAAATGGAAATAATACTACAAGTCTGAATCCTGAATAATTACATGCCAAAAGTCTGAATAACTGAAATAAATGAAATGCCTCTAAAAGAAATGGGTGACATGCCCTACAACTGATAACTGATGAATATCGAGTCAAGATCAATGAAGCGTCTACAAGCAAAGTCCTGTAACTTCCACAAACAGCTACAGCTCGTCACCTGAATGAGAATCCTATGCATGGTGTCCTTGTGGCTGGGCACCTAAAATGGTTTTTACAAAAATAGATTTGAAAGCAAATGGGTCAGAGCCCGAAAGTGGAAAACATTTTTGAAAACAGCAAGTGTTTTAATAACATTAAAACATTAAATGAAAAATACATGTTAGGACGTGCACTCACATGAAATTCTCACCTCTCGTCTACATGTGCACTCCTAACGTACCGTACCCATCTATAAGACATCCATATCTAACCAACCCGTAATAAGTTCTACCCCTTACTACTCGATTCCCACAATACATTCTAGCGTTAGATATGGATGTCTTATAGATGGGTTACATTCTAGCGTTATCAAATAAATAGAGGATTTTACTTAAACTCAGATTCTCAATATGTAATGCCTTTCACTATCGGTTAACCCGTTATGTTTTCTCAAAACAATACCATAATTTTATTCACAATATTAACATGAAAGTTCCCATTAATTAAGTGTATATTATTCGCATCATAAATATACAATACAAGCACCCCGAGACTAGCTGCGGTGCACACATACTCTGCTATCCATCCCGGTACATCACGTACATAAGGATCACATATTCCGAATCTCTCAGGAATAGTTCACAGATAACAACATCACAAATAATGGAGGCGAACACAGTCACATCACATGGGTCACGCACATACCTGCGCTCCCACGATCAGCAGACTTATTAACGTCCTAATAAGTCCTTCTCTGACCTATGTTCATCGAGGTAACCAGTCTAAATCCGGGCAAAACAAGGATTAGAGGTCCCTAAGCGAACGCAAACCTCCCGTGATAGCAAGTATGGTAGGTATGTCATACACATAAAATCAATACATATACTAAGTATGCACACGTCTTAGTAATCATCATAATAGATTGGTACATATCTCTTCTCGTACTGACATATACTACACCATTTATATGTTCCCGGTTAATATAATTAATTAGGTCGTCAATAGCTCACATCGTAATAGACACTCACGTCCTACTTCATATTTTCCCTTAGGTTCAAACTACACTTCTAGGTTTGACTCCTCATTATATCCCAAACATCCCAAATATATCAATTACTCATCAAGGAAAGGCTATCTCTACCTACACACAAGGTTACGGGGCACTCGGGATCAAAACAGGCTAAAAAGCCCAAACTGTCAACTCGTTCGAACGAACTGAGTCTTTAACGAGATCGCGTTCGAACGAA
This sequence comes from Sambucus nigra, assembly GCA_949130495.1. Classification (NCBI taxonomy): domain Eukaryota; kingdom Viridiplantae; phylum Streptophyta; class Magnoliopsida; order Dipsacales; family Adoxaceae; genus Sambucus; species Sambucus nigra. The sequence continues at coordinate 722,232,943 of OX422210.1, forward strand.
GTGGGCTTTCTAACGAGATCTCGTTCGAACGATCTCATCGAACAAACTTCACCCTCGTTAGAAGTCAATGGTCAACTCGTTAGAAGCTCGTTCGAACGAGGTCGTTCGAACGACCTGGGCAGGTCTTCTAACGAGCGACCAGATTCGAGCCCAGATTTCTGATTTTCGTTTTTCCCATCTCTCTACACCCCAAATCTCATCCAAACATCAATCTAACAATTGTTTAAGGTTCCTATTCGTCCCTAAACATCCTTAGGTCACATATTAACATGTTTGGGGGTCTTAATTCATCCTAACATCATTCAAATATCAAATCTCTACATATTTTCCCCAATTTCAAACACATGAGCCCTAGAATTTATAAATCATCTAGAAGTCTAATTAAATCCGTTTTTGGTTTCATACTAATTGTAATATCATCAGAATAATCATCAACTACAAATCTACATGCAATTTCCTCATCAAGAATGTAATTTCTATTTCCAATTTAATGGGTTTTTCATTAACTCCCAAGAACAAATCAGATTTTTATCAATTCCTACACGTGGAAGAAACATTCTCTATAAAAATGAAATTAAATCACTTGACTTAATGGTAACTCTGCATTTGATGACGAATTTGGTGAAGTATTCCCTCTCTCTCTGCAGAATCCTTCTATCTCTCCCTCTACAAGCTCTTCTCTAATGGTGGCTATGGAGGCTAGGGTTTTGTCTTAGGAACTTTTGGGTTTTCTTCTAATAACCCCCGTAGCCCTCTAATTAGATAATGGCTGGTAATGGGTTAGTGGGTGTTTTAATTTTCCATTTAAAATTCCTAAAATTCGTTAATAAAAAATCCCATAATTCTAAAATTACCAAACTGCCCTTAAACGTTGCCGGTATGGCCTAAAAATGCCCCGGGACCCAAACCAAACCCCCAGCTAGTGTTTTCTGACTATTTCGACCCTTCTGGACGCGTTGGCGCACTCAAAACGATCATACGATTTATAGAAATAAAATTTACTTTTTAATTATCATAATTATATACCATGACGCGACTGTCACACGCGTCTCAACAAAATTTGTCGTATATCAATCTCACTACAATTTCATAATTCAAAATTCATATATAAACATATATGCACATATAATCAAATACCAACTCGCATCTCGCTAGTATTTTTAATCCGGATTAATTTCCAATTAGTACGCATTTAATTTAATTAATCCCATAAAATAAATATGACAAAAATATGGGGTATTACATACTTCCCCCCTAATAACTGAATTTCGTCCCGAAATTCGGAACCAGAAAGTACCTGGTAAGAACAACTCTGGATAACGTTCGCGCATCTCATCCTCGCGCTCCCATGTGGACTCTTCGACATTATGATGTCGCCACTGAACACGTACTAACGGAACTATCTTTGACCGCAGTTTCCGCTCACTTTGGTCCAAAATAGCAATCGGCCCCTCCTCGTAGGAGCTATCAGGTTGGAGATCGATGTCCTCCAAAGCAATATGAGAATGAGCCAAATTGTCTCTAAGATATTTCCTTAGCGAGGAAATATGAAATACATCGTGAATCCGATGCAAATGCTCCGGTAATCCAAGCCTATACGCAACCGGTCCAATCCGCTCAATAATAGGAAATGGTCCCACATATCTCGGTGCCAACTTCCCTTTCTTGCCGAAATGCATAATCCCCTTCATAGGAGATACTCTGAGCAAAACCTGGTCCCCCACTTGAAACTCTCTGAAGAACCTCTTCGCATCAGTATAGCTCTTCTGCCTGTCCTGAGCTACCCGAATGCGACTCCGAATCAATTATATCCTCGCCGAAGTATCCTGAATCACTTCCGGCCCAAGTAGTTTGTTGTCCCCCACCTCCAACCAACATGCTGGGGAACGACAAGGTCTACCGTACAATGCCTCAAATGGATCCATGCCAATGGTGAACTGGTAGGAGTTATTGTAAGAAAACTCCACCAGTGGAAGATATTGCTCCCATCCACCCCCAAAATCAATGATACTCATACGTAGCATGTCCTCCAACATCTGGTTTGTACGCTCGGTTTGCCCATCAGTCTGCGGGTGATATGCCGTACTCAACCGCAATTCCGTGCCCATGGCCTCCTGAAAACTCTCCCAAAACCGTGAAACAAATATCTTGTATCGGTCAGACACGATATTTAAGGGCACGTCGTGAAGTCTCACTATCTCTGCAATAAAGAGCTGGGCATACTGTCCCGCAGTGTAATCTGTCCTTACGGGTAGAAAATGAGCGACTTTGGTCAACGTGTCCACAATTACCCAAATGGAGTCGTGACCTCTTTGTGACGTAGGCAATCCCGTGATAAAGTCCATGGATATGCTCTCCCACATCCACATCGGGACCTCCAACGGCTGTAGCAGTCCTGCCGGTTTCTGACGATCCACTTTTACTAGCTGACAAGTGGCGCATTTAGAAACAAGCTTGGCAATATCTCTTTTCATCCCGCTCAACCAATACTGTCGTCTCATGTCTTGGTACATTTTGTCCCCACCGGGATGTACCGCGAACCGTGAGCCGTGCGACTCGTCCATCACCTCGTGCCTCAATTCCTCCCCTTCCGGAACTACCAATCTCCCATTGAAGCGCAATCCTCCGTCTGAGCTAACGGTATAGGATTCGGCTCCCTCTTCTAGTAATCGAACTATCAGCTCCTGACAGAACGAGTCATCTGCTTGTGCCTTTACCACTCTCGTGACAATCTGTGGCGTAACAGTCATTACCGACATGAATGATCGGGTCACTGCATCCTGGTGTCCCAATTCCTTCCACTTGGCCTTCCACACCTCTGCCACTTCATTTGCTGGCCTACGGCTCAACGCGTCTGCCACCACGTTAGCCTTCCCCGGGTGATACTGGATATCAAACTGATAGTCCTTCACAAACTCAAGCCACCTTCGCTGCCACATATTCAACTCCTTCTGCGTGAATAGGTACTGTAGGGACTTGTGGTCTGTGAACAATCGAAACTTTTCCCCCAAAAGGTAATGTCTCCATATCCGAAGGGCAAATACAATTGCCGCCAACTCCAAGTCATGAGTGGGGTAATTCTTCTCGTGAGGCTTTAGCTTACGGGAAGCATAAGCTATATCCTGACTCTCCTGCTGTAATACTCCTCCTAATCCTTGCAAGGACGCATCGGTATAGACTAAATACTCAACTCCCGATCTCGGCAATGCTAACATAGGTGCTGAGGTCAACTTATCCTTCAACTCATCAAATGCCAACTGACAGGCATCACTCCAGATGAATGGCACACCCTTACGAGTCAGATGTGTCAAAGGACCTGCAATCTTCGAGAATCCCTGAATGAACCTCCTGTAGTATCCTGCTAGGCCCAAGAAACTACGAATCTCCGTTGGTGTCGTGGGCTGTCCCCACTCCCTCGCCGCGGATACTTTCCCCGGATGAACAGATATCCCCCGGTCGGAAATAATATGTCCCAAAAACTGGACCTCCTTCAGCCAAAACTCGCATTTCTCATACTTTGCATACAACTCGTTCTGACGTAGTGTCTGCAAAACTTGCCTCAAATGCTCGGCGTGCTCCTCCTCTGTCTGGGAGTCAACCAAAATATCATCGATGAAGACAATGACAAACTGATCTAGGAAATCCCTGAACACTCTATTCATCAAGTCCATAAACACAGCTGGAGCGTTGGTTAAACCAAAAGGCATAACCCGAAACTCGTAAGAACCATATCTCGACAAGAACGCAGTCTTCGAGACATCCTCCTCCCTGATACGCAACTGATGGTATCCCGATCTCAAATCAATCTTCGAGAAGAAAGAAGCTCCTCTCAACTGGTCGAATAAGTCATCGATTCGAGGCAACGGATACTTATTCCGTATCGTAACCTTATTAAACTCTCGGTAGTCCACACACAATCTCAGTGAACCATCTCTCTTCTTCACGAACAACACAGGGGCACCCCACGGCGAAGTAATCCTCTGTATAAACCCCTGACCCAACAACTGCTCAATCTGATCCCGCAACTCCCTCATCTCAGCTGGAGCCATATAGTACGGTGTGCGTGCTATAGGTCTCGTACCTGGCAGTAAATCTATAACAAAGTCTATCTCTCGACTGGGGTGTAGGCCTGGTATCTTCTGAAATACATCAGAATACTCCCTGACAACTGGGATCGAATCTAAAGGAATCACAACCTCCTTAGAGGTATCCTCCTCTAGGTAATACAAATGAGCGGTCGAGCCTCCCTCTGGGCGAGGCATCGCCACTACAAACATCTCTTGCCCCGGAATGTCAAAAACAATGCTCCCACCGAAGAAATCAATCATGGCTCTATAATCAGCGAGCCAATCCATACCGATAATCACATCGTGAACATGCATATCTAATACCAACATATCTGCAGGTAATACCAGACTACCAATCTCTACCCCTACTCCCCGGCATATAAAGAAAATAAGTGACCCACTCCCCAATGGTGAGTCTACACACGTCACTGTGCTCTCTGCCGTCGCTAACAACCCTAAGGCTTTCGCAAAATGTGTAGCTATAAAGCAATGTGTTGCCCCCGTATCAAACAAAACCCGACCCATAGTACCATGGATAGGAAACATACCCTCAATCGCAGGTGGTGCCTGTGGAGCCGCTGCCTGGTGGACATTATAGACACGTCCATACTGTAACTGTCCCTGTTGCACAGGAACTGCTGGAATGGCTGGAAGAGCTGGCACCTGGGCTGGAGCTGGGAGGGCTGGTGGAAAAAGTGGCCTCTGTGGCTCATGTCGAGCACCCTGTTGCTGCTGCGGGGACCTGCCCCTATCAGGACAGTCTTGGCGTTTATGGCCAGCCTTGCCATAAACAAAACACTTCCCCGGGAACATCCCCCCTCTCTGTCTCTCCTGCCCCCGGCCCTGGTGGCCGTTACCATTCCTCCACTGGCCCTGCTGGCCCTGCTGAAACTGCTGTTGACCATACTGACCCTGCTGGTGCCGATGGTCGTTCGGACCCTGATGGCCCTGCCGGAAACCTCCCTGTTCGTGCCTGAAGTTTCTTGACCTGAACCTCTTGTGATCCCCCTGCTGAGTACCCTGATCACCCTGCCTCTGCCCCTGAACAGATTGTGCCCTAATGGCACCATTTCCTCCAGTCCTGCCCTGATGGCTAGACTCTCCAGATCGTTTTCCCTCAGCCATGTGAAAGCGGTGATCCTGGCAATGGAGCAATGCAGCGTTAACCACATCAGAATAAGTGGCTAACGAGAGGTTCCCTAACAAGTGCTAACGAATCCTCCATGTCAACCCGTCCGTGAATTTTTGTATCTTCTTCTCCTCGGTCGGTATCTCATCCGGAACAATGTTCAGAAGATCAGTAAATTCAGCCTCAAACTCGGCCACAGTCTTACCCTCTTGCTTGAGGCTCATCAACTTTCTTCTCATTTCTGTGTGAACAGCCGACGAAAAGTACTTGCGGTCAAACCGCACCCAGAATTCCTGAATAGTGAGAGTATCCCTCTCCTCTACGGTGGTAATAGACTCCCACCACTGCAGTGCAGATCCCACTAGCTTAAAAGTAGCTAGTATCTGCTTTTGGACATCTGTGCACTCATACATCCTCAAGTGCCGCTGTATATCCTTCCTCCACTGACTCGAAACTACCACATCGGAGCTACCTGCGAACTCCGGAGGGTGTGCTTTCTGAAAAGCATCACGTACACGTTCCCAAGCAGACGAGAATGCATGAGCCTGAACTGGCGCGGCTATCGACGCCTGAGGTGGTGCCTGCTGAACTATAGCTATTGCGGCATTTACCGCCTGAACCACAATGGCTGCAACCTCGGCAGCATTCATCGTGCCCTGAGCTGGTGCGGGCTGTGGTTCTGGCGTCGCATCCCTGGGAACCCTTCGTGCACGTCGTGGAGGAATCTGAAATAAGAATGAAGTTTATAAGTTCGCAGTTATAAACTTAAAATAGTTGAAGAACGTAGCATATACAAAAGAATACAACAGTCCTATAGTATAGGGCTCTACATCAAAGGAAGCTCAGCGGAAACATAATAAGCCGTTCAGATCCTAAAGGACACTAGAACCTGATGCTCTGATACCACCTGTGACACCCCGACTAATTAAATATTGGGTAGCTACTCCTTTATTAAATTAATTCAAAATGCCAAGTTAGTTCAGTTAATAGCATCACTGTCGAAAACATTTTAATAATTACTAACCACCTAGTATTTAAAAGTAAGTGCCAAATTTTAAGTTAAGTCTGATTAACAAGCAGTAAAAGAATAATGGAAGAGTCAACATAATCCATTCACCATACGAAGTAATGAAATAACCAACAATAATAATAATAAATCCGGAGGAAAACTCCTCACAACAATCCCAACAAATGGAAATAATACTACAAGTTTGAATCCTGAATAATTACATGCCAAAAGTCTGAATAACTGAAATAAATGAAATGCCTCTAAAAGAAATGGGCGGCATGCCCTACAACTGATAACTGATGAATATCGAGTCAAGATCAATGAAGCGTCTACAAGCAAAGTCCTGTAACTTCCACAAACAGCTACAGCTCGTCACCTGAATGAGAATCCTATGCATGGTGTCCTTGTGGCTGGGCACCTAAAATGGTTTTTACAAAAATAGATTTGAAAGCAAATGGGTCAGAGCCCGAAAGTGGAAAACATTTTTGAAAACAGCAAGTGTTTTAATAACATTAAAACATTAAATGCAAAATACATGTTAGGACGTGCACTCACATGAAATTCTCACCTCTCGTCTACATGTGCACTCCTAACGTACCGTACCCATCTATAAGACATCCATATCTAACCAACCCGTAATAAGTTCTACCCCTTACTACTCGATTCCCACAATAAATTCTAGCGTTAGATATGGATGTCTTATAGATGGGTTACATTCTAGCGTTATCAAATAAATAGAGGATTTTACTTAAACTCAGATTCTCAATATGTAATACCTTTCACTATCGGTTAACCCGTTATGTTTTCTCAAAACAATACCATAATTTTATTCACAATATTAACATGAAAGTTCCCATTAATTAAGTGTATATTATTCGCATCATAAATATACAATACAAGCACCCCGAGACTAGCTGCGGTGCACACATACTCTGCTATCCATCCCGGTACATCACGTACATAAGGATCACATATTCCGAATCTCTCAGGAATAGTTCACAGATAACAACATCACAAATAATGGAGGCGAACACAGTCACATCACATGGGTCACGCACATACCTGCGCTCCCACGATCAGCAGACTTATTAACGTCCTAATAAGTCCTTCTCTGACCTATGTTCATCGAGGTAACCAGTTTAAATCCGGGCAAAACAAGGATTAGAGGTCCCTAAGCGAACGCAAACCTCCCGTGATAGCAAGTATGGTAGGTATGTCATACACATAAAATCAATACATATACTAAGTATGCACACGTCTTAGTAATCATCATAATAGATTGGTACATATCTCTTCTCGTACTGACATATACTACACCATTTATATGTTCCCGGTTAATATAATTAATTAGGTCGTCAATAGCTCACATCGTAATAGACACTCACGTCCTACTTCTAGGTTGTTCGAACGAGACTTCGTTCGAACGAACTGAGTCTTCTAACGAGATCTCGTTCGAACGAAGTGGGCTTTCTAACGAGATCTCGTTCGAACGATCTCATCGAACGAACTTCACCCTCGTTAGAAGTCAATGGTCAACTCGTTAGAAGCTTGTTCGAACGAGGTCGTTCGAACGACCTGGGCAGGTCTTCTAACGAGCGACCAGATTCGAGCCCAGATTTCTAATTTTTGTTTTTCCCATCTCTCTACACCCCAAATCTCATCCAAACATCAATCTAACAATTTTTTAAGGTTCCTATTCATCCCTAAACATCCTTAGGTCACATATTAACATGTTTGGGGGTGTTAATTCATCCTAACATCATTCAAATATCAAATCTCTACATATTTTCCCCAATTTCAAACACATGAGCCATAGAATTTACAAATCATCTAGAAGTCAAATTAAATCTGTTTTTGGTTTCATACTAATTGTAATATCATCAGAATAATCATCAACTACAAATCTACATGCAATTTCTATTTCCAATTTAATGGGTTTTTCATTAACTCCCAAGAACAAATCAGATTTTTATCAATTCCTACACATGGAAGAAACATTCTCTATAAAAACGAAATTAAATCACTTGCCTTAATGGTAACTCTGGATTTGATGACAAATTTGATTAAGTATTCCCTCTCTCTCTGCAGAATCCTTCTATCTCTCCCTCTACAAGCTCTTCTCTAATGGTGGCTGTGGAGGCTAGGGTTTTGTCTTAGGAACTTTTGGGTTTTCTTCTAATAACCCCCGTAGCCCTCTAATCAGATAATTGCTGGTAATGGGTTAGTGGGTGTTTTAATTTTCCATTTAAAATTCCTAAAATTCGTTAATAAAAAATCCCATAATTTTAAAATTACCAAACTGCCCTTAAACGTTGCCGGTATGGCCTAAAAATGCCCCGGAACCCAAACCAAACCCCCGGCTAGTGTTTTCTGACTATTTCGACCCTTCCGGACGCGTTGGCGCACTCAAAATGACCATACGGTTTATAGAAATAAAATTCACTTTTTAATTATCATAATTATATACCATGACGCGACTGTCACACGCGTCTCAACAAAATTTGCCGTATATCAATCTCACGATAATTTCATAATTCAAAATTCATATATAAACATATATGCACATATAATCAAATACCAACTCGCATCTCGCTAGTATTTTTTGTCCGGATTAATTTCCAATTAGTACGCATTTAATTTAATTAATCCCATAAAATAAATATCACAAAAATACGGGGTATTACAGTTATCTAGAAATTGTTGTAATAACTATTTGCATTACCACGTACATGAGTCGTTTCATGTTTGTATTGCCACGTGCCTGGGGCTCAAGGGACTATCTGTTTTTGAGGATGTAGTTCCAGCATACCTTTCATCAGTCCATTCAATCTGTTTCGGGATCACTTCTTTGAATTTTAGCTATACATCTACTGATGGATACTAAACACATCAACCATTAATAGGGAGAATAAAAAGTTCATGACAAAACAGAAAAATTAGATTCCATAATGTTGATTAGAAGTTGAATTAGGCAAATTCCATACTCAAGACCCAATAAAAGAAGATAGATAAATTCTATGTCGAATAGTATATGTCAAAAATTAGTACACTCTTCGTTCATTCTCTTATGGACGTTCCAGCATACCAAAACTCAATCTATTTTTATTTTAATTAAATATGTTTTGACAATGGACAATTTTAGGCATCAGATTATTAAGAGCCTTTTTAGGCTTTTTCTTTGACAAATATAGCTGAGTGTACGACTTCGCAATATTAACATAAATACTAAATCTGCGAGCAGTGCAAAGCTAATTAGTAGCATTAGAATAACAAAACTTTTATGAATCGAATAACAAAATCAACTTTGAAAGTGTTGCCGAAGAAACCTGATCTCCTTTGTCGTTGTGGGTGATTACACATGCCTTATAGATTAAAGGGTTGGCACACCTAAAAGAAATATCATAGCAAAAAGATGGTGAATACAACAGACCCAACACCTAAAACAACATAAGAAAAACCACGCAGGGGAGAAAATATACAAAATCTAAAACATAACTATCGACAAACATAAATTAGTGAATCCAATAATGGAAAATATCATAAATGAAAATTAAAAAACCCAAAAAAATCTTTGATAAAAGTGAAAAATTTGTGAAAGCCAAACAAACAACGACATTTCAGTCACAGGCACGGGATAATGTCGTTGAAGTTTCTATAATGGGATTGATTGGTCAGTTCTTCTCTGGTATTATGTTTGTGTGAATTCAATTTTCTCAACTGTGAAAATCTAAAATTAATTCATTTGCATATGCCAAACTCAGTACATCTGGTGTGGGTGTAAATAATATAATTGTTCTGGAAGAGATCCCAAAAGCATGAACAAACAAATAACACAAAAATGAAACCACAAAAATAATCATGGTCCAAAAGAGAAGTACCTTTGAATTGGGAGATTGTTTCTTTGGGGGAGCCTTGGTAGAGAAGATATATCAGGCCATTGAGAGGTATTTAGAGTCCCAATATCACCAAGTCCCATAATATGTAGATCCCAGTCAAATAGAGAGGATTTTTGATTGAATTAGTCCATATATTTTGATAATACCAAATCAAATCAGAACAAACTAATTCCAAATTGTTAGAAACATTATCCCTCAGAAGAATACCAAATTTATAAACATGAAAAGTGTTTATCTTTGAAATGAAACGATGGTTAAACCACTCACATAGAAAGTTAAACCATTTAAGACTAACCTTAGAAGAGCGGTGTCCTGGTGAGAGGTGCGGCGTGAGAAGAGGGGCGACGACGAGGAAGTGAGGCGGTGTGGGGGGGGGGGGGGGGGGGGAGTGGTGTCCTATGATTTAGTAACTAGAAAGAATAATAAATGAAATGACAAGATGATATTATTAAACTTGTAACAACCCGCCTAATTAAATATCGGGTGATCAGTCTTTATTTAATTAAATCAGAATATCCAGTTGGTTCATTCTCAGCATCACTGTCGAAATCAATTTCTTTATTAATAACCTAATAGCTAATTAAGCTAAGTGTCAAAAACTTTTTCCATTTTTAATTAAATTAAAACCATTCCATGACATGGAATATAATATGCATCGACACATCACAACTGAATTAACTATAATATGAATAAATGTGACTAGAATAACTCTCCAGTTAAATTATAACTTTTACACTAAATAAAACTGATATCCATAATGTATACACAAATAATTACAACCTCTAGAATCTTGGGCGACATACCCTAAATAAAGTAGAAGCTACAGATGGGTGAATCAACAGAAAGGAAGCGTCTAAACAAAATCCGCATCTCTGCTAGTAGCTATAATCCATCAGAACATCCAAAATCTATGATGGGCATCCCTGCTACTGGATACCTGATGTAAAAGATAGTGTAGAGAAGAGAATATGCAAGGAAACGAATCAGAGCCCGATTGTAAAAGATTTTAAAAATATCAAGTTCTTAAGAATTATAAATAAGCATTTATTATGTACATGTTAGTTTCTCAGGCTCTCTCTAGAGAATTCTCACCTCATATCTGGAGTGCACACCTATCTTATCTTAGTAACTTCCTAGTTAAGGTTCCCTCCTAACTAGTTTCCAAAACATAATTCTAACCCATATAAAAAAAACCTATGTCCCATACCATACGTAATATAATTATTTATATTCATTTCTCTTTAATATTAACTAGTCTTATTACAGCCTTGGAATTAAGTGTTCACTTACTTAATTCAATTAAGATTTCATTATTTACGTCTATCTACAACATTACACACTAGATTAAATTACATTTTATATTTTTAATCTACAATTTCACATAGAAGATTACATCTCTATATCTACAATATCACACTGTAGATTAAAGCACAATTTATATATATAATGTCACACTAATTATATAGATACTAATACGGCACCTCTCGCGTCACAGTTACGGTGCATGCATACTCTGCTATCATGTCCTGATACATAATGTCACTGTCTAAAGGACTATTGATTCGGCTTCTCTCACGAATCATATCATAACACAAATATATTGGAGGTGAGCATACCCCCCCAGCCAAATGGGTCACGCATATACCTACACTCCCATTCAACCTTCGAAACTATCATATACACCGATAGCATGTGTCCAAGGTCCTATGCTCAGGGTACGAATTTAAAATCCTCCCATATGGGCGCACAGGATAACACAGTCCACAATGCGAAACCTCCACCTCAATTGCAAGCAGCGTAGGTATGTCATACATACAAATAATATTATAGGTATTCATCACACCTATATAAATATAACATCCATAAGGCATTCACACAACCATACGATAATTCCCATACGTAATATTTTTATCTATCAAATCCTACGTATTAAAATTTATGACTTTACCTCTTTACTTTATATTCCCGATCCTCACTCATTACTCGAAGATTAAATAAGTATTCCTTAACCTAATTCAGTAGGTAAATGTCTACACCCTACTTGTCCATGTCATCACAACTTCCGAAATTCTATGAATTAAACTCATCTTTAATTAGGTTTAATTTTAGATAACCCTTAATTCATTCTTAACCCTTAATTCTATCTCTTAGGGTCAATCCCACCTATTCCTAAGGTTATACCAGTAATTAATAACTCTCTTACTACTGGTCCCAACCTTAAATTATCATTTATCCCATTTAAATCCCAAGTAACATAAGTCTCGATAATAACTCGTTTATTTAACACTCGTTAATTTCCCCTCATTCAAGAATCCAAAAAATAATATCTTTCGGGTCTTAGGAATATACAACTGCCCTTCTCTAAGTCCCAATATGTTCAATAAATCATCACCAAATATTTCTCAAAGTTGGTGTGGGGGCAAAAAATATGCCTACGCAATAGCATGACACGTAGCGAGCACCCCGGTCAAGATGGCGAGCAACAGACGCTCCAACAAGATAGGGACGACTAGAGTCCTTGATAAACTAGAGGACCAAGGAGCAGTATCGGATTGGAATTAAACTCCATGAAGATAAGACTCATCCATATTTGTAACCCCTAATGTAACCCCTAACTCTATATAAAGGGGACACCCCCCATTGTGAAAGGGGGCTTGGAAGCTAGAGAAACGCTCTCATGTCAAACTCTCTCATCATTCTAATGGAACACAGCAACATCCCCGTGGACGTACCCCATTCATGGTCAAACCACATAAATATTTGTCTCTCTCGTATTTATTATTGTGCATACATCGTGGTACATGGGCACCCCCATATCCCATATTTTTTGACACCACAATTAGCGTTGTCTGTTGGAAACGAGACAAAAAGTCTTTCCTTCTTATTGATGAGATGAAGATTTACGTTGCGACGCAATGGTTTACACGCACAAAACCTCATCAAGAGCTAAGTTTTCTTTTTCTATCTTGCATGAACAACCATATATTTTATACAAATATCGTTTCATTGATACATGATTTTTCATACAGTTGTATTTACAAATTTTGTATTTAATTTTTATTTGTAAATCTGCACAACGTTGTTGATTCTAAGCAATTTTCATTATTTATTCATGATGGATTTGACTATCGGTGGTATGCAATGACTCCCGAAGTATTTAGAGTCCCTGGAAAAAACTCCTAGTCAAACACGTTGGTTTTCTGGGTTACATCATGTGACTCCCTTATCAAAAATTTCTGGGGATGGAGAAATGGATTCCTATGATTGTCTCACGGTGGATTAATCGTTGATCATCAAATCCAAACCCAACTAGGTGGAAGGGTTTAACCACAAATTCACCATGACCTGGGCTACATCACGAGGAAACCCCCAAGTTTTCTTGTCACATTTTCCGGTCATCTCCAACCTACGACTTCGGGCTACCATTTAGCGGGGCACTAACGAGTTTTTCGGCTGGTTGACGACGACCATGATGAGGGCGGCCTGAACAAATCTAAGTACTGGCCCTTATTACCAACCCACGAAGGTAGAACTCAATCTGATTACATAAATGAGACCCAGTGTCAGGTACTTGTTAGAAGACCTCAAAAAAATCATCTAGCACCAATCGAGCATCTGTCGAAGCAACCCCCTGTGGTCGGCGACCTGTTTGCGACCTACCGACAACCAATCGAGCATCAACGAACATTAGCGAGCTCATCTCCGACTTACAAACTTCCCAATCGAGCAACTCCCTGTGGTCGGTGACCTAACAAAATTTTTCTTTGATTTCTCTTCGGCCATGCTGACCAGCTCTCATTTCTCTACACTGGCACCACGACCTGGGTGACATCGCAAGGAAACAATTTCTCAAATCGCATCTCTCATTTCTCAACACACATCGTGCGTTTCGAACAGGGGTAGAAGCCTTTTGGGGCACATGGATGTTCATACCTGATTTATTGAAGTATAAGTCTTTATTAAAATCAAGCCCCTGTTTTATTATAATTTTTTCTACTTGTTCTCCTACTTCACAGCTTTACGAGGAAACAATTTCGAAAACTAACTTATAACTCATTATTTGGTTGGGCTTTGAATAATTTTTGTAAATATTATGAATCCAATCTTGTGTACTAAATTCAGACTATATTTGACTAATTTTTGATTGCTCGGTTCCCTCTAAAAAATTTTTTAAGGGACCATGTGATTTCATTACAATTGTTACAACAATATTAGTTGGTACTTTTTATGCGACGTCATTACAAATTATTTTGATCACATAAACAGCGGGGGGCACTCATAGAGGACTCACGATATTTATTCGATCATTTTAATTTTCAGTACTGTCCTCTAGCTACAACTATTTAATTTTAACTCAGCCCCGACGGATGCTCGGGCCCGATTATCTCAGTGGGATTTTTATCATGAAAATCATTGGATTATTTATTACATTCATACGCTACTATGAATTTTTTCCTCGGAAAATGGCCGAGCGGATGCATATCTTATATACTTTGTTGAACATATCATTTTCATGATAACTTCTATTTTGATTTAGCCTCAACAGATGGTCGGGGAATTTACTAACTTCCACAGGTACAAGATTCAGTCCCGACAGATGCTCAGCAACAATCTCAAGTCCTTATAAATATCATCGATGTTTCGACAGATGCTCGAGCACGAACTGCTCGCCATATCTACTCGGTATTGTAAAACTTTGCCCTGACGGACTATCCAGGCACCATTCATTTTATTAATGCTCCGACGGATAGTCGAGCACACTATAGCACATTAGACCCAAAGAAATGCTTGGGAATATTATTATTACTCCGATTGAAGCTCGGATTCTATGATTCTTAACCTGAAGGACGGTCAGGCACATTCAAGATTCACCTCGGCAGATGATCGGCAAAATATTTTTGTATTTAGTCCTGAAGATATCTACCGCACAATTCTCATTTTGTCCATAGTGGATAGTTGGTCAGGATAATTCTTATATTTAGCACAACCCCAATTGATGGAGACACACATTTATTTGTGCATTGTTTGTTTCCGTCTCATAATATTTTATTTGCTCACAAATTATGCTCACGATTTTTATCATCATAAATTTGTTAGCAGGGGGCTATATATACTGCATACTTCACAATTGTGTCACTACACAAATTTTCTATGAAAATAATTTTTTGAAACCAACTTACGATTGAGTATTTGCTTAGAGCTATTCGCAAAAATTACAAATTAACTATTATGTCGTACATCTGGATATATTTGATAAATTTTGCATATTTCATTTGACTTTATTACAATTATTTTGCTCAAATAAAAAGTGGGGAGCACTTATAGAGCACTTGTATCATTTATTCGATCAATTAATTTTCAATATTGTCGTCTAGTTATTATTGGTTATACCAGTGGATGGTTGGTGTAATATTTCTACTAATACCTAGCGTAGCCCCGACGGATGCTCGGGCATGGCCATCCTCATGAGTTTTTATCACAAAAATTGTGGGATCATTCATGTCATTCATTCAATACTATGAATATTTTCCTCGACACATGGACGAGTAGATGCACATCATATTGCATGATAAATTCTATTTGAATTAGCCTCAAAAAATGGTCGAGCGACTTATTAACTTCCACAGGTACAAGATTCAGTCCCGACAAATGCTTGGACACAATCTTAAGCTCTTGGAAGTCTTATTAATGCATTGATAAATGCACGAGCACGGATCGCTCTCTATATCTACTCGTACCTATACCACTTTACCCCGGGAGACGACCCAGGCACCATTTGTTTTGTTAATTCTCTGACGGATGGTCGAGCACGTTACACCACTTTGGATCCGACAAATGCTTGGGTAATATTATTTGTGACAACCAACGGATGCTCAGACATTGATATTTCTTTAATTTCATTATTGATGGCCTTGCTCTATGATTCTTGACCTGAAGGATGATCAGGCATATTCAAGGTTCATCTCGACAAATGATAGGCAAAATATTTCTATATATTTAGTCCCGAAGATATTTGCCACACACGTCGCATTTTATCCCCAACAAATGGTTGATCAGGATAATTTTTATATTCAGTCCCGACAAATGGTTGGCACAGTTGATTAATGATCGACGTCACATTTGTTATCGTTATTCAACCCTAATAAATGGTTTGGAATTTTAGTTTTCACTAATACTGCAGGATCGTTTATAATACTTGACTGGATGCTCGAGCATGGATCACCCACAATATCTACCAGATCCTCTATAATTTTTGCCTCGACAGGCATTCAGGCATCATTTATCTTATCAATGCTCCGACGGATGCTCGAGCATGGATAGTTCGCAACATCTACTAGGTCCTCTGCAATTTTTCCTCAACGGACCCTCATCTTTGATGGATAGTTAACATTACTTGATCACGTCTCAAGCTCCAATGAACATTTGGGTGATCTGAAGAACAAAGATCCAATAACACATATAGCAGCATGGACAGTAACGATCAGCCATATTTATGAACAAGGACGAGTCCAACATGTAAGAAGTCACATATCCAACAACATCGCAGTCAATGAACAGAACATGTGACCCCCTGAATGTATCAGCAACATCGTCGGACAACCCATGGTGACCGGCGATCACTAGGTGATGAAAATTCACTTGTCGACGTCGAAAGGGCGTCATCAGCACCAAGATATCCACTCCAGAGGAACGGCGTTTCTTGAACATCATATCAAATTAAGGCATTTCTGCACGAAGATGCTTTGAACTCATATCAATTTCTGCAGATGTACGAGCTATATGGAGTTTTCCACAGCATCCAAGAACCATCATGCATGGTCAGCGAACAAGTGTGCCCCAAGGAACGATACATTACATGGACCTATATAAACAAGATAATCCTTAATCATATCCAGCTCGACAAACGATCAACACGACACTCTACAACACAACAAAGCCCCAAGCAACGATCAGGCACACTTATCATCTCAGTTATATGTATCAAATAACTCGATGGACGGTCGGACAATATTCTCTTCATAACTCGATTGGGGGCTCCATGGCAATGATGACACGTGAACAGATTCACCGCAACATTTAAAACAAAATAGAAGATGTCAACTCAGGATGGATGCCAACATGGTTAACACTGGAATTAGTCTTTCAAATGACGATCAAGACTAAGCTTGATTTAATTACAACATCCTTCTTATTTATTCACATTAAATTAAGTACGCCCACAGGCCTTTGTCATCTCTAAACACAAATGACCTCATGAGTTGCCTCGGCAACAATAAAAGCCCTACGGGGGGTCCCTAGGCCAAAAAGCCAACTCAAGTTGGTCGCCAACTATGTTGGTCGATTAAAATCCTGATCGGGTAGATGGACCTTAAACGAGGTGCATTTTTCCCATTGCTTTTTAGTCCTAAGGAAGTGTGACGGCACAACCTAAAAGGTAAAATAGGTGGATATTTACATGAGAGGCATTAGAAAATGGAAAAATGCAAACGTAATTGGTATTACATTGACTTGCGGGAAAAGCCTAAGTACAATAAGCATACCGATTACATATCATATGTTATAAAACCCAATGCAGGGTCTTACCCCTACTAGGTACAATCTCAAGTAAGGCTCGACGCATAGGATTTTGGTCGGCCTCTCCAATTAGACCATATGAAAAACCTAATGCAGGATCTTACCCCTACTAGGTACATGCTCGAGCAAGGCTCGGCGCATAGGCTTTGGGTCGACCTCTCCAATTGGACCATATGAAAAACCTAATTCAGGATCTTACCCCTACTAAGTACATGCTCGAGCAAGGCTCAGAGCATAGGCTTTTGGTCGTCCTCTCAAATTGGACCATATGAAAAAACAAATGTCGGGTCTTACCCCTACTAGGTATATGCTCGAGCAAGGCTCGGTGCATAGGCTTTTGGTCAGCCTCTCCAATTGGACCATATGAAAAACCTAATGTAGGGCCTTACCCCTACTAGGTACATGCTCGATCAAGGCTCGATGCATAGGATTTTGGTCGGCCTCTCCAATTGGACCATGTGAAAAACCTAATGCAGGGTCTTACCCCTACTAGGTACATGCTCGAGCAAGGCTCGGCGCATAGGATTTTGGTAGGCCTCTCCAATTGGACCATATGAAAAACCTAATGCAAGGTTTTACTCCTACTAGGTACATTCTTGAGCAAGGCCCGATGCATAGGCTTTTGGTCAGCCTCAACAAATGGACCATACAAGATTAAAACACAAGGTGATGCCCTAAACTTGATGCACGCTCGAGAGAGCCTCATCAAACGAATTCTGAATAGGCCTGTGGTCAGCCTCACTAATTGGGCCATGCAATAAAACAGAATAATAAACTACGTTCGACCTGATCCCAAGAGGGTACGCTTGCAGCTCGACACTCTTGAGTCCGGTTCCCATATCAATTGAACGTCTCTCAACTCAAGCCAAACATTTATCTAAAAACCTATAAAGGTAATAAGATCAACAAAAGAAGGCTTAAAAGTTGAACGATAGCTCAAAAAATGCCTGACTAGTTCACATCGACAACTGCATACGTTTAAAGAGATTAGGGACCAGCTCCCAACTCATCTCAGAATCAACTCAGCTGCACTGCAACCTGTGGGCCTATTGTGGGGGAAAAAGATATGCCTACGTAATAGCAGGACACGTGGCGAGCACCCCGATCAGGATGGTGAGAAATAGACGCTCCAATAAGATAGGGATGACTAGAGGCCTTGATAAACTAAAAGACCGAGGAGCATTATTGGATTGGAATTAAACTCCACGAAGATAGGACTCATCCATATTTGTAACCCTAATGCAACACCTAACTCTATATAAAGGGGACACCCCCCCCCCCCTCATTGTGAAAGGGGGTTTAGAAGCTATAGAAACACACTCATGTAAAAGTCTCTCATCATTATAATGGAACACAGCAGCAGTCCCGTGGACGTAGGCCATTCATGGTCAAACCACGTAAATCTTTGTCTCTCTCGTATTTATTATTGTGCATACATCATGGTACATGGGTACCCCCTATATCCCAAATTTTTTGACACCACGGTTGGGATTGAATCAAAAGTTAAAAAGGAACAAAATCACATTTTCCAGGGGAGTCGATCGATCGACAGCCTGGAGTCGATCGATCGATCAACCAGATATTGCCCAATTTTCTGCATTGTTTTTCCTACGGGTTTCATACTTTTTAATCATCAAAACCTTTATCAAATAATGCCAAACTACCCAATATTCATTCCATATGATATACCAAGATATATAAATGATTTCCAATAATCAAACCACCTAAAATCATCAAGAAATTTGGATTTAAAACACACTATTCCTAGAAAACTCATAATTTTATTTTTATCCATGAACATCATATAAACTCCATTTTTTCTTCACCAAATGATTCCCAATTTCATCTCATGATATACTGATCATATACCCTCATATATGGATAAGTTCTAACGTATCCAAAATCATTTAAACATCATTAACATGAATCAATTTACTCAAATTCCATTTTATTCTCAAGAACTCTAATTTTTGACTTTATCATCAATAAGATTGTAAATCCCAGATTTCATCACAAGATAATATAAGATTCATAGAGTTTAAGCTAAAATCAAAAGAGATCACTCCTAGATAATATCCATCTCAAAGATCCATTTAAAATTATCACAAACTTATCTTTGTTCATGCAACTTCTCAGAATTTTCCTAACTATCCTAACATGGACAATATATAAGCTAAGATTACAATAATTAATCACTTGGATTTATATTGTAGGTATGATCCATTGGGGATGAAGCTCTATTGGTGGTACTCTCTTTTTTCGGCCAACTTTCGACAGTGGTGGCGGTGGCTCTTGGTGGTGCAAGGTGGTTATCCTTTGGTTTCCTAGAAAAGTCTTTTCTTCTCCTACAGAAACTCTCTCAATCTCCCCTAAACTTTTTCCTCTTATTTTTGGTTAATGAACCAAAGCTCTCTAATCTCTTTACTTATAAAAAAAACTTAGATTTCCGTAGTTACTATTCACCTCCATTGTAAAATAACCAAAATACCCCTTCGGGGTGTCCTTTCGGTTCCAAAGTGCCCCGAGACCCAAATCAAACACCCAAGTAGACTTTTTGACTATTTGAACCCTTCCGGACACTTTGGCACAGTCAAAACGACCATTCGGATGACAGAATAATAATTCACTTTTATTTCATTAAATTATAATCCTGACGTAACTCAAATGCGCATCCCGACTTAATTATCATAATTGTCGTACACATAATTCGCGACAATTTTATAAAGTCATAATCAATTGTAAAGTCATAATCATATATATTACTTTAATCACTAACTAATATTCAACATAAATCACGTATTACTTTATTCTCGAGTAATATTTAAATCCGGATTGATTTCCAATTATATCATAATTAATTCTAATTAATCCCATTTTAAAAGTCATTAAAAAAGTACGGGGTATTACATACTTCCCCCTTAAACGGATTTTCGTCCCAAAATTCGGAAAACAAAAGTATAGAAAGCAAGAACAATTTTGGATAAGTATTGTGCATCACATACCTGTGCTCCTAAGTAGACTACTCTGTACCGCCCATACAGTACGCTATCGAATACCCCCAATAATGAACACCTCACTTATGATCATTTTAACCCCAGGTTACCCTGTCACGTAGGTTCTTGTGCATGCCTTACAGTTTAAGTTTCACTACTTATACTTTATTCTAGATATTCACTATTCAACCTTCTATTATATGCACTTAAATGGATTAACCGTTCTTTAGATAAATACCATCTCGTCTTGCGATTACCATACACAAGTAGGTTAATTATGCAGTATATATTCTACACACAATATATACTATAAGTTTCAAATCATCTCTATTATTCGCAATAGTTCCTGGTTCCTAACTTTTATCCCACAAGTAGGAGACATAATAAGACTTACCGTACCATACTTCAACTGGCACCATGGCTAACTGTAAACTTATAAGAGTTATAGTACACCAACTTCACTAGTGGAACGTACGTCTCTCGTCATCCCTTAAGATTCAAGGTTACAAACATAATTTATCTTCCAACATCAGATTTGTCCACTTAGTCTGCCTATTATTCTGCGGATGATAGATCATACCCAATCACAACTCGGTACCCATTCCTCGTGACAAATTCTTCCAAAATCGGGAGACAAAATCTCGTCCTAATTGGACACAATATTAAATGGTACCCTATGTAACCTCACTATCTTGGTTATATTAAGATCAAAGCATATTGTCTCATAGCATGATCAACCCTAACAGGCATAATGTGATCTTCTTCAGTCAACTGATCCACTATCACCCATATAGGATTGTAACCATCTTCGCGATAAAATCCTTACGAATACTCTCCCAATACTACTTAGAAATCCCTAACGGTTGTAGAAATCTCTACTAGTTTCGAATGGTCCACCCTAATTCCAACAGACTGGTGGCCCGCTATAAGAGGAATCTAGCCAAACATCTCTTCATTTAAATACTATTACCATAGTCATGTATAGCCTGATACATTTGTTATTCTACCGACTATATCTCTAATCGTCATAAATGACCAGACATTCAAGTCCCGATAGCTAGACCACTATATTCATTTTTTTCTCCCATATCCCCAAAATGGGAACAAAGTCACATTCAATTACCTAGGGCGCCCATACACCCTATATTTTTCGCATTATTGCACAAATAACTTATACTCTTCTTAAATTAATTTTCGCTTACTTGGCATACTGATATGGTAGGGGTGAACTCAATCACCCCACTAGTCATAACTTGATCACTCTATCAGTGGCATCATTATTTTATTCACAATGTTACTAGGACTAGGTGACTCTTAGGTCATAATAGAATTATCAACTCTAAATTTAGGTTTGTATATATAAAAAGACTAAGGTACGAACTTATGCACTATCGATCAAACTTCTCTCCCACTCTTGACGTTCATTAGTTTCATGTGTGGGATGTCTCACAAAACGAAATCCAAACAAGGAATTCCCCCGATACACTACTACTTAACATACTCGGTCGTCGAGATCCATAATGGCCCTCAGTCCACAATCTCTACCTTCCCATAATTTATGTATGTTGACATAAAATTCTAGTAGTCCATGTTTATATATCCCATAAAACATGTTGGTCTCACTATCCCAATTTCTCGGCGCTATATATAATGAGTTATTTCTCATTGTTCGACAAAAACATAATATATCCTGAGTCACATCAGTAAAATAAATTTCTACTCACACATATAAATAGAAAACATTGTCACTAAGGTCTATGATATCATGAAATATAGGCCCGACCCTATTTCAGTTGGCACCGGACAAAAATAATTTTACTCTCCTCGGACTTTCCAGCGCGATAATCTTATCACTCAATCTACTATCGTTTAAACATTTTTTAATTTATCACTACATATTACCACAAAATTTTCTATTATGCTAACTCAAAGAAATAGAAAATTATAATAACAAATATACTCTTAGGACCCACTCGGTTCACTCACATGCGATACCAAAAAGTCCCGCTATCACTAGAAATACTTTTGTAACCAGACTGTTAGAATTATCATTTTCACTAACCTCGACTCGCACGCGAATTTAGGGTTTTCAATTTATATATTCTATTATGACACACCATGTCACTAGAATTAATCCTTTATTCACAAGGATGAAATTAAACTTTAGAACTCTCTCCTGATCACGTAGGGTCCTTACATGCACTTCTCACGGTCAAAACAACCCACGATCACTTGCACCCGTTATACATCTAGGATTCCATCCTATAGTTGTACTCACCCATTGTGGACAAATTTTTCTATCATGTGGTTTACACATCCATTATTGAAACGTTGGCCCAGCATATCTAGGACTCATTTATGGTCTTACCGACCTCTCTTTTATTTCTTCTCGAACCCCGTCGACCTTAAAATACGATATGCCACAATTATCGAGGTCTCCACTGGTCCTATTTAAACCTACCACTCTTGGGTCGTAAATTTCCTGGGCCTAACTCTCTTGATCCAATTACTCTCCCAGAAGTCTCACTCATCCAGTTGTTATGCCTAATTGGTATAGTTTATTATTCCTAAAATTTATCGGTCTCACTACTCAATGTGGACACAATTTAACACTTAGTAGTCTCTCTCTCTACACATAGGGTAATTTCCCTTACTATTTCCTCATTACTAACCATTTGAACGTCATTCTCTTGGACCTATCAATCTTAACTCCCAATTGTTGTTCCCATTATTCTTTTATCTCTATGGGTCCTATGGGATACATTGTCGACTACACTAGTCTTGGATGATTTCATTGCCACTAAGTAGGGCTTTAATCGTGTCATTCTAAATGGGTCCCCTATGTTTCGATGATGTTTCATTAACAATATTGAATTCAATATTGCCCTTCGACTAGGTTTCCTAACCCTTATAGCTCCCCTTTATTTGGAAGCATCATCAAATTTCTTCGTGACGTTAATCCTAGTCGCCTTTATCAAATTTCCACTCACACTAGACTATTTCACTCATGATACCTTTCACATAATGAACTCTATTTATCTTCTATGTACCCCCATTATTCCTAGGGTAAGGAGTTCGTTAAACAAGTTACCTCTCTCTTTCTTGCCGATAAGAGATAAGTTTCGAAATTCCATTCATATCCTGATTAAAACATCAAATGAACGATTTCACTATCGAACCATACCCAAAATTCTTATTCCGGCTTCATACATGTTCTTTCTATGTGATGTCTAACTCTCATCACTTAATTTTTCACTTCCTAGAAAAAATTTACTAGAAATTTTTCAAATCTGGGTGTTACTACACTCACCCCTTCATAGTTGTATTCGAATTTCTTCCTTCACAAGAGTCTTTCTGACTCCCTCACCTTTCACATACAGTTCTAGGTGAGTTAAGAATGGCATAACCATCAACTATCATGGGGCTTGGGAAACTACAACTCCCAAGCGACTTCCTTAATGTTCTCAGCCCAAATAATAATTATGATGGTTTCTATCTCACACCATTTTTCAAAATACTCTATATCTTTGGCTGTGTCCTCTTCCTATTGTCCTTCTAATGGCTCTTGCAAATCGTCCCAAAGTTTTTATCGCATTATGCCCGACCGAACTCGTATAAGCATTAGATCTCACATACTTCATGACTAGAGAACGTAAGTCGAAATACGCAGAAGAATTTAACATCATGATAATAGGGTTCTACATCAAAGAACGCAATGCTGAAACATTGTAAGCCACATAGATCCTAAAGACACTAGAACCTGATGCTCTGATACCTCTTACAACAACCCTCCTAATTAAATATCGGGTGATCAGTCCTTTATTTAATTAAATCATAATATCCAGTTGGTTGATTCTCAACATCACTATCGAAATCAATTTCTTTATTAATCACCTAATAGTTAATTAAGCTAAGTGTCAAAAACTTTTTCCATTTTTAATTTAATTAAAAGTATTTCACGACATGGAATATAATATGCATCAACACATCACAACTTAATTAACTATAACAAGAATAAATGTGACTGGAATAACTCTCCGGTTAAATTATAACTTTTACATTAAATAAAACTGATATCCATAATGCTTACATAAATAATTACAACCTCTAGATTCCTGGACGACATGCCCTAAATGAAGTAGACGCTATAGATGGGTGAATCAATAGAAAGGAATCGTCTAAATAAAATTCACATCTCTGCTAGTAGCTATAATCCATCTAAACATCCATAATCTATGTTGGGCATCCCTGCTACTGGATATCTGATGTATAAGATATATTAGAGAAGAGAATATGCAAGAAAATGGGTCAGAGCCCGATTGTTAAAAGATTTTAAAAATAGGAAGTGCTTAACAATTACAAATAATCATTTATTATGTACATGTTAGTTTCTCGGGCTTTCTCTTGAGAATTCTCACCTCTCATCTAGAGTGCACACCTATCGCATCTCAGTAACTTCTTAGTTAAGGTTCCCTCCTAACTAGTTTCCACAACATAATTCTAACCCGTATCACAAACCCGTATGTCACATACCATACGTAATATAGTTTCTCATATTCATTTATCTTTAATATGAACTAGTCTTATTGCAACCTTGGAATTAAGTTTCACTTACTTAATTAAATTAAGATTTCATTATTTACTTATATCTACAACATTACACATTAGATTAAATCACAGTTTATATTTTTAATCTACAATTTCACACAGAAGATTACATCTTTATATCTACAATGTCACACAGTAGATTACATCATAGTTTATATACATAATATCACACTAATTATATAGATACTAATACAGCACCTCCCCAGTGATAGTTACGGTGCATGCATACTCTGCTATCATAACTTGATACATAATGTCACTATATAGAGTACTATTGATTCAGCGCCTCTCACGAATCATATCATAACATAAATAATTTGGAGGCGAGCATACTCCCCATCCAAATGGGTCACGCACATACCTACGGTCCCATTCAACCGTCGAAACTATCATATACACCGATAGCACGTGTCCAAGGCCATATTCTCAGGTTATGATTCTAAAATCGTCCCATAGGGGCGCACAGGATAAGACCGTCCACAACGCGAAACCTCCACCCCGATAGCAAGCAGCGTAGGTATGTAATACATACAAATATTATAGGTATTCATCACACCTATATAAATATAACATACATAAGTCATTCACACAACCATATGATAATTCCCATACGTAATATTTTTATCTATCAAATCCTACGTATTAAAGATTATGACCTTACTTCTTTATTTTATATTCTCGAGTCTCACTCATTACTCGAAGATTACATAAGTATTCTTTAACCTAATTCAGTAGGTAAATGTCTACACCCTACTTGTCCATGTCATCACAACTTCCAAAATTCTATGAATTAAACTCATCTTTAAATAGGTTTAATTCTCGATAACCCTTAATTCATTCTTAACCCTCCATTCTATCTCTTAGGATTAATCCCACCTATTCCTAAGGTTATACCGGTAATTAATAACTCTCTTACTACCGTTCCCAACCTTAAATTATCATTTATCCAATTTAAATCCCAAGTAACATAAGTCTCGATAATAACTCATTTATTTAACACTCGTTAATTTCCCCTCATTCAAAAATCCAAAAAATAATATTTTTCAGGTCTTAGGAATATCCGACTGCCCTTCTCTAAGTCCCAATATGTTCAATAAATCATCATCAGAGATTTCTCAAAGTTGGGATTGAATCAAAAGTTTAAAACGAACAAAATCACATTTTCCAGGGGAGTCAATCGATCGACAGTCTTGAGTCGATCGATCGATTAACCAGATATTGCCCAGTTTTCTGCATTGTTTTTCCTATGGGTTTCATACTTTTTAATCGTCAAAACCTTTATCAAATAATCCCAAACTTCCTAATATTCGTTCCATATTATATACCAAGATATATAAATGATTTCTAATAATCAAACCACCTAAAATCATCAAAAAGGTTGGATTTAAAACATACTATTCCCAGAAAACTCATAATTTTATTTTTATCCATGAACATCATATAAACTCCATTTTTTCTTCACCAAATGATTCCCAATTTAATCTCATGATATCCAGATCATATACCCTCATATATGGATAAGTTCTAGCGTATCCAAAATCATTTAAACATCATTAACATGAATCAACTTACTCAAATTCCATTTTATTCTCAGGAACTCTAATTTTTGACTTTATCATCAATAAGAGTGTAAATCCCAGATTTCTTCACAAGATAATATAAGATTCATGGAGTTTATTCTATAATCAAAAGAGATCACTCCTAGATAATATCCATCTCAAAGATCCATTTAAAACTATCACAAATTTATCTTTATTCATGCAACTTCTATGAATTTTCCTAACTATCCTAACATGGGCAATATATAAGCTAAGATTGCAATAATTAATCACTTGGATTTATATTGTAGGTCTGATCCGTTGGGGATGAAGCTCTACTGGGGGTACTCTCTTTTTCCGGCCAACTTTCGACAGTGGTGGCGGTGGCTCTTGGTGGTGCAAGGTGGTTGTCCTTTGGTTTCCTAGAAAAGTCTTTTCTTCTCCTATAGAAACTCTCTCAATCTCCCCTAGACCTTTTCCTCTTATTTTTGGCTAATGAACCAAATCTCTCTAATCTCTTTACTTATAAAAAAAAAACTTAGATTTCTGTAGTTACTATTCACCACCCTTGTAAAATAACCAAAATACCCCTTCGGGGTGTCCTTTCGGTTCCAAAGTGCCCCGAGACCCAAATCAAACACCTAAGTAGACTTTTTCGACTATTTGAACCCTTCTAGACACTTTGGCACAGTCAAAATGACCATTCGGATGACATAATAATAGTTCACTTTTATTTTATTAAATTATTATCTCGACACAACTCATATGCGCGTCCCGACTTAATTACCATAATTATCGTACACATAGTTCGCGAAAATTTTATAAAGTCATATTCAATTGTAAAGTCATAATCATATATACTACTTTAATCACTAAGTAATATTCAACATAAATCACATATTACTTTATTGTCGATTATTATTTAAATCCGAATTAATGTTCAATTATATCATAATTAATTCTACTTAATCTCATTTAAAAAGTCATTAAAAAAATACAGGGTATTACATACTTCCCCCCTTACAACAAAATTTTGTCCCTAAATTCAAAAAATAAAATTATAGTAGGCAAGAACAATTCTGGATAAGTATTGAGCATCACATACTTGTGCTCCCAAGTAGAGTACTCTGTACCGCCCATATAGTACGCTATCGAATTCCCCCAATAATGAACACCTCAAATTTGTCCGCTTAGTCTGCCCATTATTCTGCGGAAGATAGATCATACCCAATCCAAACTCGGTACCCATGCCTCATGAAAAATTCTTCCAAAATCGGGAGACAAAATGTCATCCTAATTGGACACAATATTAAACGGTACCCCATGTAACCTCACTATCTCTGTTATATTAAGATCAAAGCATATTGTCTCGTAGCATGATCAACCCTAACTGGCATAATGTTATCTTCTTAAGTCAACTGATCCACTATCACCCATATAGGATCGTAACCATCTTCGGGATAAAATCCTTACGAATACTCTCCCAATACTACTTAGAAATTCCAAACGGTTGGAGAAACATCTGCTAGTTTCGAATGGCCCACCATAATTCCAACAGACAGGTGGCCCGCTATAAGAGGAATATAGCCAAACATCTCTTCATTGAAATCCTATTACCATAGTCATGTATAGCCTGATACATTTGTTATTCTACCGACAATATCTCTAATCATCATAAATGACCGAACATTCAAGTCTCGATATCTAGACCTCTATATTTATTTTTCTTAACCCATATCTCCAAAATGGGGAACAAAGTCAGATTTAATTACCTAGGGCACCCATACACCCTATATTTCTCGTATTATTGCACAAATAACTTATACTCTTCTTAAATCAATTTTCGATTACTTGGCATACTGATATGGTAGGGGTGCACTAAATCACCCCATTAGTCATAACTAGATCACACTATCAGTGACATCATTATTTTATTCTTAATGTTACTAGGATTAGGCGACTCTTAAATCATAATATAATTATCAACTCTAAATTTATGTTTGTATATATAAAAATGACTAAGGTACGAACTTATGCACTATCAACAAAACTTCTCTCCCACTCCCAACTTTCGCTAGTTTCATGCGTGGGATGTCTCACAAAGCGAAATCCAAACAAGGACTGTAAGAACATAATTCTTATTATTTTCATTTGGTTTATATTGGCTTAATTCCGGAAAAAATAAATTAAGTCTAGGCTAATTATTTATGGAGTCTATTTAAAAGCCTTAATCTTTGTTCAAAGTCCAAGAATGCGCAATCAAAGTTTTCAAGAAGATAACAAGTCAAGACCTGTTTCATATGTTTAAGATCACTCGGGTATGAATACTTATGTGTAGTTGAGTACTGTGTATATTTATTAAATACTGGGTGATTTAACTGTTTGGGAATTAAAATCATTTTATCGTTTTAAAAATTAGTTCTGAGTTGCAAACAGTCTAAGAAAATTCGAGGATCAAATTAAAAAGAAAATAATATTTTTACTGTGTATTGCTCGAACGAGATTGAGTATCGTTCAAGCGACATTGCATGTCGCGCGAACGAGATCTCATCTCGCTCAAACGACGTGGCATCTCGCTCGAATGACCTGCCGCCTCGATTTTCGTGTTTTCATTTTCTTGGATTATGTGCAGCTCAGTTATAAATAAAATATATCTGCTAACGTTTCTGCAGGCAGAATAGTTTAGAAAAACTTATTCCCGTACAAGTTTTTCATCTTTCGATGTTTATTCAAGATCGTATTACTCGATTCCAAAGTTAGGTGATCTTGAACGTGTTTACCGGAAGATAATTCATTCACCACATCGTGTTGCACTTTGTGAGGAGAACTCTACAACTGAAGAGCTACATGCTATTGTAGAAGGAGACCTTACGAAGTATCTTGTGAAGAAATCGTTCTTTTCTTCACTGTTGCCCTCCTGGAAAGGGAAAGTTCCAGCCGAGACATCGAAACCGACACATGCGGTTATTTTGTATGTCACACTGTATTTTCATTATAATTCGTGTAAGCCGTACTCTTACAAAATTATTGTGAAAATAAAAGGTTTTGCCCTTCGGGGATTTTTTCCTGAAATTGTTTCTTTTATCGCATGTTTTATTCATTGAATGAATTTAATCACTTAGATGCATGTTTAGGGTTTAAGAAGTTAAAAATTGGTTTTAACTAATATTCGAACAAAGTTGTTTTTTACCTAAGTACACTAAAGGGCCGTTTCAAATTGGTATCAGAGCTTGTTGCACTATTTTATTGTGTTTGTGATCCCGTGTCCTTAGGTATGCCTTTCGGTGGTTTTGATGATTTTAGAATTCATCTGTTTGAATAATCTAATTGGAAATCACACATGAAAACTGCTCTTAAAAAACTTGTCAATAAAGGTGATTGTGAAAAATGTCTTTACTGCGAAGGTTTTGGCCACAGGATAGATGAGTGTCCCACTAAACTGAGGGAGAATTTTAATAAACCGATAAATCGCGTTTCTTCCCTTAGTGATAGTGATCCAAAAGAAGACTTTTTTTTTCTAGTAAGCGTCATCTTTCCACCTATGTGGTTAGTCATGTAAGTGATACAGACTTACTTCTGCATGAGTCTTCCACTACCACTGAAGTTGATACTCCTGAGAGTGAGGAGGAGGTGAGTGAGAATGAGAGCGAAGACGAGAGAGATTTGCAAACTGCTTTCAAAGAATTGTATGAAGAAACTTTAAAAATAAAGAAAGCAAACGTGAAACTAGCAGCCTTGTTAAAAGAACATGCCATAGAAATAAATAATTCCAATTCTTTAATTGAGGATCTTAGGGCACAAGAAAAGAAAATTCGAGAGAAGTTAGAATATGTTGAGGGTGAGAGAGATAGTCTTCGAGGATTGATGGAGACAATAAAAAAGGAAGTTCTGAAATTTGAAAATTCTACTCGTTTACTTGAGTCAAGGATAGGTGAGCTTGAAGAAAAACTGAGAGATTCGAGTAAAGTTAAGTTCGATTTGGAGGCAAGGTCTGAAAAGTTAGACAAAATCTTAGGCACCGTCGAAATCAAAGATAATCGGAGAGGTGTTGGCTTTAATAATCATGTCTCACCTGGTCCCAAAGCCAAAACCATCCAAACAAGAAAGTTGCCTAGAAACCTTAGGAGAGAGCCACCTAGGAACATGAGGTACAATCGTCCTATAGGACACACTCCTCACCGTATCTACACTTGCACACATTGCGGTAGGAGAGGTCATCTCAGATGGTTTTACTACGACCTTAAGAATGCTCCTAAAAAGTCTAAAGCTATTTCGGTTCCCAATATCTCTTCGCATCGGTTCACACCTACTTGGGTTAGGAAGTCGAATTTGGAAGCGTTAGGTTTAAAGATTGGTGATTCTCGCATCATTGATCGTGGTTCTCCTCATTTGTCCTCGTTCGATTGAGTTTGTTTGTCAATTTGTCATACACTAGTGTCTTCACCTTTCCTTATTCTTGGCTAGTGTTATGGCATGTTACTTGTTTTTTTGTCATTTATTTGAGTCTTTTCGAAAAATACAAAAAGATTTTTATTTTTATAAAACTTTTGAAATTACAAAAAGATTTTTGGTTATTTTGAGTCATGAAGCTACATGATTAATATCGGGATATTAGTGTGCTTGATTCCCCCTTCTTTCATTTTTATTGGGTCTAGGATTTTTGGTCATTATTATTGATGCCTAGAATGATCTTAACCTTTGCACTATGGGGTTGTTCCGATGTTGATATGCATTTTTTACTTGACTTTGCTTATATGCCATCCTTGCACACAAGCATGAGTTTATATGGATGTTTGACTTCTCTTGTATATTTGAGTTTGGTGAGACGTTCTTATCTCAATTTTGTCATCAATACGTAAGTAAACTTAAGGAGGAGGTGTGCTTGTAAGAACCGTTTTTGTGAGAATTTGTATTGAAAATATGATGAGTGTTCACGGGAAAGGGCCGCGAGAGTATAAAATTGACTCGTCGTGAAAGCCACCATTTAAAAGAGCCCAAAAGAAAATCAAGGCAATAAAAAGAAATCAATGCCATATTTGGGGCCAATAGGACTTTCTCTAAGTAGAGATTGATAGATATTTCGAAAGATCTTAAAAAATTCATGTATTGAGGGAGTTAGGTTGGAAATAAATATAAACGGGTTTGCACCACGAATCCTATGTTGAAACACCGTATCATGACGCTATTGTTTGTAGAATCCTCAATAATCCGAACTTGTTTGCATGTTGATTAAGTTTAGTTCATCAAACTCACACTTTTTATTTTACATGGCTTTGATAAAGTTTGATGATTCCTTCCTATCAATAAGAACTCTTTGATCGATTCAACGTATTGAAATGATGGCTCAATTATTGTAATTCCCTCCCAATCAACCATCCTTCTTTATTGAGCACATTAGTACCTTGTTTACATGAAATTCTCATTTTTTGCCTTTCACTATTTTTCTATTTTTCTGTTTTGCAGTCTGTTTTTGGGTTCCAGGTATTATCTTGGGATAATTTTTTCGCTGGGCAATTTCTGCAAGTTTTTGGGGTAATTCTGGAAATTTTGTTTTCTCGTTCGAACGACATCTCATATCGCGCAAACATGTCGTTCAAGCGACATCTTAAATCGTTCGAGCGACATCCTATTTCGTTCGAGCGACACCAGTAAGTCGTTCGAACGACTTCTCGCGAGATCAGGGTTTCATTTTAAGCCGTCGTTCTCTCTTCCTTTTTGTCGCGCTTTACTGCTTCAAACGACAGCAGCTCTGCGCTCGTTTTTCTACCATTTTCACTGAAAAATGTTCAATTCTCTCCTCTCTCTCTCCTCTTTAACTCTCCCCGGAGCATATACCCTCGCTCTTATAGCGCCTAGATCAACCATTGATACCCCCTGTGCGTCTATATCAGCCATTGTTCTTCTATTTCAGCTAAGGAGCTATGGTGTAGCCAGTTGTTCTGAATAGTTGTATCTCGTTGGGTTTACTGTATCTCCGGCATACTCTCTCCTTTTTTCTGGTGGTCTCGAGGTAACCTTAGTATTTCTTATTATTTTTTAGGATATTTTTTTTTCAATTACTGATTTTGACTGTGATTGTGGCTGATGTTTGCAGTGGTTCGGTTGAACGTTTGTACGGAGATAGGTGTTTAGGTGTGCGTGTGTTCAAGACATTTGTTTTTACATCTCACGTTGCACATTTTTGTCATGCCTCCTAGACGCCATGGTGCCCCTACCGGGCGACTCGCTGAGGCACCACCCTCTGCTCGAACTCAGAGAGCTCAGGCTAGCAGGCCCCTATACTCTCCTGTTAGGTGGGCCACGCATGCGGAGTATGATCATTACTGCTCTTTGGGTCTCCATATTCGGTCAGTTGTTTTCGAGAGGGTTTTTCGTTATTCTGAGTTTTATGAGTTGGGTATTCCTCGTTGGTTATCTTCTAGAGGTTGGGATTATATGTTCGAGGTTCAAGGGGATGTTTATCCGGATATTGTTCGGGAATTTTTCTTCTGTGCTCTTCCCCACTCCGAGGGGATTTTCTCTTCTGTACGTGGGGTTCCTGTACTCGTCACTGCAGATCTCATTGCAGCTATTTTTCACCTTCCTCGTGTCCCTACCGCTGTGTTCCCTCGTTGTTCCGACGATGGACTGACTTATGATGACATTTTGCGGCATTATTTCTGGGAGATTCCTCTAGCAGGGTCTACGATGCATCATCGCCAGCTTCATCCTGCTTTTCGTGTACTCAATCGGTTTGTTTCCTCATCCATTTATCCTCGGATAAATCACAATTAGATTGGGTCAGACATTGTTTACTTTATGTACCATATTTTTCAGGGGTGGGATATCGATCTTCCGACTATCATGCTTAGAGTCATATCTTCTGTCACCGTCCATGGTTCCATCCCTATCCGTCCTGCTCTTCCCTATGGGTTTCTCATTTCCACCATTTGCACTTCTTCTGGTGTCCCGATTTTAGAGGGTGATCTGCGTCTCCCTACGCCTGGTATTATTAATCAGTCTACTTTCGCTCGTTCTGAGAGCCATTTGCCACAGACAGCGAGAGCGACAGCTCCACCACCAGAGAAAGTCTTCCCTGATGCTGATCCTTGTCAGGCCTCTGATCACTATAGTCCAAGCACGACTACTCCGCCACCACCACCCACTCCTGCACCTACACGTCCTATAGAGGAGGAGGTTTATTCTTTACAGGCACGGGTATCTACCCAGTCCAGACTGTATGATTCTATCATGGCTAGATTTGATGCTGAGGCTGATGCCCGTGCCCGTGCCCGTGCTGAGTCCAGGATGACATCATTTTTTGATGAGATGCGGCGGAGAGAGCAACGGAGCGACGCCGGTTCATCTGGACTTTATCATATTTCTTCCACATACTCTGATGATGATGATGATGATGATGATGATGATGATGATAGTGCTGATGCCTAGATGTTGTTGTTGTTTTGTTTCTGAGACATCCATATTCCTGATGTATTTTGTTTTTCTCTCTGATACGATGTACTCTTTTGATCAGTTGTATCTTCATATTTATGACATGGATGTAGTATCTTCTTTTGCGATTATTAGTGATTCTCGCATTATTATTATGATTCTGTTATCATACCCATTGTCATATTGTTGTTGATTATTTAGATATGATGATTCACTCTCATATGTTTTTGATATATCTGGTTGCTTGTCCCTTCTTTTGTCTATTCCAAGCAAAAAGGGGGAGAGATATGTGATGTAGGGGGAGTATTTATTATGATTTTATATTTCTTTCTCTATTTCCTCCATACTTCACTTTGGTATTTGGTTGTGTCTCGTGTGTGTAGGTATTGTTTTCAGAGATTCAGATATTCATTAATATACATCACATACAGAGACAGATTCAGATTCAGAGATTGCCATTCAGTGACAAATTCAGATGCCTACAGTTTATTCAGTCTCATTTCTATGTCCTGTACTTTTATATTTCTGGGTTTTGGAATAGGACATGTATTTGTTTATGGCATATAGATCTGTTTATTTTTGTCCCGGAATAGCCAAAGGGGGAGATTTGTAAGAACATAATTCTTAGTATTTTCATTTGGTTTATATTGGCTTAATTTCGGACAAAATAAATTAAGTCTAGGCTAGTTATTTGTGGAGTCTATTTAAAAGCCTTAATCTTTGTTCAAAGTCCAAGAATGCGCAATCAAAATTTTCAAGAAGATCACAAGTCAAGACTTGTTTCATATGTTTAAGATCACTCATGTATGAATACTTATGTGTAGTTGAGTAATGTGTATATTGATTAAATACTGGGTGATTTAACTGTTTGGGAATTAAAATCGTTTTATCGTTTTAAAAATGATTTCTGAGTTGCAAACAGTCTAAGAAAATTCGAGGATCAAATTAAAAAGAAAATAATATTTTTACTGTGTCTTGCTCGAACGAGATTGAGTATCGTTCAAACGACATTGCATGTCGCGCGAACGAGATCTCATCTCGTTCGAATGACATGGCATCTCGCTCGAACGACCTGCCGCCTCGATTTTTGTGTTTTCATTTTTTTGGACTCTGTGCAGCTCAGTTATAAATAAAATATATCCGCTAACATTTCTGCAGGCAGAATAGTTTAGAGAAACTTATTCCCATACAAGTTTTTCATCTTCCGGTGTTTATTCAAGATCGTATTACTCGATTCCAAAGTTAGGTGATCTTGAACTGTTTACCGGAAGATAATTCATTCACCACATCATGTTACCCTTTGTGAGG
The DNA here is from genome assembly GCA_949130495.1 of Sambucus nigra. Lineage (NCBI taxonomy): Eukaryota > Viridiplantae > Streptophyta > Magnoliopsida > Dipsacales > Adoxaceae > Sambucus > Sambucus nigra. Next base: position 722,268,497 of record OX422210.1, read on the forward strand.
AGAACTCTACAACCGAAGAGCTGCATGCTATTGTAGAAGGAGACCTTACGAAGTATCTTGTGAAGAAACCGTTCTTTTCTTCACTGCTGCCCTCCTGGAAAGGGAAAGTTCCAGCCGAGACATCGAAACCAACACTTGCGGGTATTTTGTATGTCACACTGTATGTTCATTATAATCCGTGTAAGCCGTACTCTTACAAAATTATTGTGAAAATAAAAGGTTTTGTCCTTCGGGGATTTTTTCCTGAAAATGTTTCTTTTATCGCATGTTTTATTCATTGAATGAATTTAATCACTTAGATGCATGTTTAGGGTTTAAGAAGTTAAAAATTGGTTTTAACTAATATTCGAACAAAGTTGTTTTTTACCTAAGTACACTAAAGGGCCGTTTCAAGGACCCCCCCGATACACTACTGCTTAACATAATCGGTCGTCTAGATCCATAATGTCCCTCAGTCCATAATATGTGCCTTCCCATAATTTATGTATGTTGACATAAAAATCTACTAGTCCATGTTTACATATCCCATAAAACATGTTGCTCTCCCTATCCCAATTTCTCGGCACTATATATAATGAGTTATTTCTCGCTGTTCTACAAAAACATAATATATCTTGAGTCACATCACTAAAATAAATTTTTACTCACACATATAACTAGAAAACATTTTCACTAAGGTCTATGCTATCATGAAATATAGGCCCAACCCTATCTCAGTTGGCGCCGCATAAAAATAATTTTACTCTCCCCGGAGAATCCAGCGCGATAGTCTTATCACTCAATCTACTATCGTTTAAACATTTGGTAATTTATCACTATATATTACCACAAAAAGTTCTATTAGTTCATACACCTTTATTCCCACATCTATAATTATTTGAGAAAATACAATTATGCAAGATAAAACTGAAAACAGAAACAAAGCTAAAAATTATATTTAAAACACGAAAATATATCGAAATAAACTACTTTTTATATCCAACAAAACATACATTATACAATTGAAGAGTATGCAACTAAATGAATAAAACTTAATGAAAAATAGAACCCAACTAAATGAAAAAATAGAAGCTTTAAATATACAATGGGGTGCTTGTGTTATCTGCAAGCTTTAAATATTCAATGCATAGACATGTTTGTGTTAAGAAGGTACTAATTACTAACAAAACAAAAATAATATGTACTCACGTGCTTGATCATACCACTCAAGTAGCAGAAAAACAGCAATTTAGAAAACAAACCCCTAATTTAGAACCCAAAAAAATTAATTAAGAACTCAAGAGACCTTGATAGAAGAAAATGCATTCAATTCCCTATGGTTTGAGACCTAAAAGTTAATTGCAAACCCTATTCTGGAACCACACACACAAATTAATTAACAAAATTATTAAATACTCACCTTGAATCATTCAATGTTAAGCATTCGCTCAGGCCACTTGAATCAATCAATGTCAACCCATGAAACAAACACATTAAAGACACAAAAACATGGTTATAACAAAATTTGTTGACATGTCTGAAGAAAATTGCAACATTAGAAATGAAAAATTACACCATCAAGCAAAAATCGCACCATCAGTGAGAGGCAGAGGAGAGGGCGTAGGGTTTGGGGTGGAGGATCGAATAAATAAGACCCATGGAACAAACACTTTTGATGTTGTGTCTATGAGTGCAAGAGAGAGAGAGAGAGAGATTACCTCTAGTACGGCAGCGGAGAGGAGGATGGGGGGGTGATTAGGGAGAAGGAAAGAATGAGGAGAGGGGATAGGGTTTTGGGGGTAGGATCGGATGAATGAGGGAGGACGACTAGGTTTTGGGAAATGGGTGGAAGGAAACTAATCTCAACCCTTGATTTGTGAATGATGAGGCAAATGTTAGTCCCTTTGATTACTTTAATAATATAAGATAAGATATTACTATTCATAACCCCATTGTCCCCCCCCCCCCCCCCCACACACATATATATATATACACGCACACACAGTCAGACTCTCCAACATACCTCACTTAACATACCTACGAACATACCCATTTTTAAAAAATAGTAAAAAACATATTTTTCAATCAAACTTGGTGTACGTGATCTACATAGCAAGGATATCGTGTACACAAAAAATTCAACCCAAAATTGGGTGAAATGAAAATTGGGTATATATGTGCATTTTTTCCATGATCTCACCCACTTTCGGGTTGAATTTTTTTATGCTTTTTCTTTGTGGAGGATTTCCTTGCTATGTAGATCATGTATACCATATTGGGTTGAAAAATATATTGTCTTACTATCGCTGATAGAATGGCTCTTCTTATTGATAGGATTGTCTCCTAATCAAACTGCCTTAATTAAAGGGTGATGAATTCGTGATTCCATTACTCTTATCTATAAAAGCTATAACATGCTGGATTACAAAGCCTATGGTGGTAATATTGGTGCTAAATTATATGTGACCAAGGCCTTTGACAGTCTGAGATGGAAATTTCTTCTTAATATGCTGAAGCAATTTGGCTTCTCCACTATTTTCATGGAATACATCCATGTTATCCTCAATTTGGCTCATCTCTTCTTCCTAATCAATGGCACTCCTTGTGGTTACTTTAAATACACTAAAGGGGTGAGACAAGGTGACCCACTCTCTCCAATATTATTTGTCTTAACTGAAGAAGTTCTAAGCTGGGGGAGTTCTGCTCTTATGCAACAAGGCAAAATCAAGATAATGTCCTCTCCGAGAGGTGTTCTTGCCCCCTCACACCATTTTTTTTTATAGATGACATAATGATTTTCTGCAATGCCACCAACTCTACTTTAACCAATACCACGTACCTCATCCACAGGTATGAACTCAACTCTAGTCAAGCTTTCAACAAAGCCAAAACTAGATTCTTTTCTGGGAAAGGTGTCATCCATAGAAAATACTCTATAACTAGCACTCTTGGCATCACTGAAGGCCGCAATTCCTTTATCTATTAGGTAGTGCCAATTTTCAAAGGCAAGCAAAAGGCCACCAATCTCCGACCGCCCATGTACAAAGTAAGATAAAAATTGGATGGATGGCTGGGACATATTTTATCTACTGCTAGCCGATTGCAGCTTGTTAAAGCTTCCACTATCACAATCCTCCTCTATAGCTTATACATATATAAGTGGACCCCTTTGCCTCATTGATATATTTTAAACTTGGATCAGAAACTTCCTCTGTCTGGTAATACTCTTAAAATAACAGTGGTAATAGTCTCTTGGGCTAATACATGTTCAACTATCGATAAAGGTGGGATACGAATGGTGAACCTAAAAATATACAACTAAGTTGCACTAGTGAAGAACCTTTGGGACTTGATTCATTCAACTTCTCTATGTGCTAAGTTCATTTCAACTAGATTTAATTTGAAATCTTATCACTCTCCATTGTATACAATATCATCTATCTGGACGTACATGCCCTTCCTCATATCAATCCTAATTCCCAATGGATGATTGGTAATAGAGAAAACAACATGTTTTCCCTTGATAATTGGTTAGGAACCCCCTTACTCAGCATCATAACCTAGACAGAACAACTATTGGCTTTGATAAACCTAAGTTGTCCCTCTACATTACCAACCAGTCTTGGAACCTGTCCCCATTCTTTAAGTTTAATTTTGAAGAAACCACCTACCAAATCCTTAACACTCATCTCCCCCTCATACCCACATTCGACTCCCTGATTTGTCCTTTTAATCCTCTATAAATCTACATCTTAAAAGATTCCACTTCATATTACTCTCCTCCTAAACCATTAGTGTCCTGGTGTAAGCCCCTCTGGAAAATCTTCATCCCTCTGTGATCCTCTTTGGTCACTTGGAGAGCCCTTCACAACAGGCTTCCCACTCAAGATAATTTACAAAAAAGAAGTATCCCTATGGCTCAAATATGTATTCTTTGTCTCAATAACATATTTAAGATTTCTTGCTCTCAAGTTAATGATCTTATGGTTTAATGACATCACCCATTGTCTTGTAATAAAGACACCACAATTTTAATTTGAAAATTAATCATACACATTTCTGCTGCCATCCAACCTCGCCACTTCAACACTATTATTGTCTATTATCCCTAGTCATATTTGTTCTCACCAACGAAACAAAGTTTCCCTACAAAACAGTAAAATTCAAAAAAATATGGACACCCGCCACCTCGGAGTGACCCGAATTCATTAACGACGGTCTAGAGAAAATAAATCAATAAATTAAATACATCATTTACAAGACAAAAATTGTGTTTATCTAATTTTTTAAAATAAAAGAGAATTTAAACCATAACTCACACCACCCAAATGGAGTTTTGAACAAGATCTCCCACTTTCGATTGTCTTTATAACTAAGGGTATATTTGGTTAATTATTTACAAATTATTTTCAACTTTTCAATAATGTTTTTAGAGATTGTGTTTGGCACACTGGTTTTTAGAAACTTGTTTAAAAAAAATTAATGTTAAGACACCGATCTTATGAATAAACATAATTATTTTCAAATTACTTTTCGAAGGGTAATTTACATAAAAACTCCCTGGACTACAACATTTTTGCAAATATCCCACCAATCTAAAATTCGATAAAATGCCCCCTAAACTATTGGATTTTGATGCCTAGCTAAAAGCTCCCTAAATTATTGAATTTTGATGTCAAAATTCAATAGTTCAGGGGGCTCTTTATCGGGATTTTTAGATTAAGGGGACACGTATCAAACTCCTGAGTCTTTAGCTCAAAATTACATATTCAACTTAACAAAGTCTTTTCTCAATTATTTGGGATCGGCTTAGCTCAAAATTACTTGTAGGTTTTAAATTTGGTCTAAGTAATTAGGCCGACTTGGACTGATGGCCATCCACCCTAATTATGGGCGCATTTGAATGGAAATGGGGATAACGTAACTCATTTAATAGGATACATAGCAAAGACTTCATTGAATATCCTTCAGAAAAATCGAACCTTTTTAAGGGGTTGTTTGGTTTGCAATTATAATTTTGTTTTATGTATTTAAATACAATTCTGATAAAAATTTGCGTTTGGCAACTTGTTTTTAAACACTGAGTTATAGTATTTCTGTGTTATAATCAAGTTTTTCAGAAAACAAGTTAAGGGTGTTTATAACTTCTATTTTTTATTTTTCAACTCAAAATTATTCATTCTTAATATTTTAATGCATTTATACCTTAATATATAATATACACACATAATACATTAATATGTGTGTAATTCTTATAAATAAAATATATATATGTACATGTACAAAAAATTACGTATGGAATAATATAAAGTTAAATAATATTATCAATAGATATATGATACTTATACATAGTTTTATACATGTATTATTAATGTACATATGTATTAGAAAAATATTATCAATTAATGTATGTATATATTTTTATAGTGAATTATACATGTAATATCATTATATATATATATATATATATATATATATATATATATATATATATATATATATATATATATATATATATATATATATATATATATATATATATATATATATATATATATATAATATAAACATACATGTTTGCCAATTTTGTCAAATTTTCAAAAAAAATGTATTTAAAAACAAGTTTAACAAACATGCACCAATAATTATAAACACAAAAAACTTAATTTTAAAACTATATTTAAAAATAACGTTTAAATCAAGTTTTCTAAATATAGACCTAAACGGCCTCTAAACATCTGTAGAGATATCCTTTAATATAATATGAACGCATGTCGAGGCTAGATAATATAAATGAACATGTCGAAGCATTGTTATTTAATGTTGCTCTCCGTGTGCTCTAGTGCATAGCTGTTGAATGTGCTCCATTTACTCTTGCACATAAAATAGGTTGGCTTTCGAGAAAACAAATCTTAAGCATGGTGGATCTCAAATGCCTATTTTTATTAGGCCATTATTACTCCTTTTTTCCTTCTTGGTGCAATCCCTGGTGAACTCATTCCACCACACTTAAGCTAAACATCAAGCTTTTTTGCCATTAATCAATCATATTGTATGACTCGAAGTGCACAGGTTACGAAAGATGCTAAAACAAGGAACGAGGCTGCATCATATCGGTGTCTAATAATGTCGGAATAGCTTTACAATTGTAGTGCAAAACCTTGAAAAGATAATGAACTTTGAGTCTTTGAATCCCAACAGCATCTGTTGTTTTGTCCCACGTCGGTGGGTTATACAATTTGACTAGAGTTAATATACTCTTTTTTAGATTAATGATTCATCCCTTTGGGCATTCGATATTTTGTGTATTTGTGGGGCAGACCCAATGGGCTAAGTCACATGCGCGTCGTCGTCCGTCCGACCAACCCAGCCCGTGTCCGGGTCCTGGGTCTTGGGCTTGGGCTCATTAAGAAATAATTTTTTGGACAACTAAATTGACGATTTTTTGGGGATAAAAATTATTAAAAAGTTTTTTTTAATTCCAAAAAAACGTGGCCTTTTAACTGTTGAATATTTCCACCCATGTTTTTCTATTTTCTCTCCACGTTTTCTCCCACTAACATCAATTTCTTTTCTACATAAAAGGAGGTTGAGGCCTCCGTTTTACAAACAGTTCTTTCAAAAAAATTCTACTGCCAAAATGTTCTCAGATATGATTTTTTTCCCATACACAGAGAAATAATTACTCATCCCTTGAATAATTATTACATCACAGACATAATTAATCTTCCCCCCAGATTAATTATACTTATCAGAATCGAGCAATATATATATATATATATATATATATATATATATATATATATATCAAAATGGGTGTTGATTGAATGAATCTGGTTCGTGCTACCAATTCATATTTTGGGGTTCTTTTATCCTGGGGGTGACGAGGCAAAATTAATATTGTCAGAACACTTTGGACAGACCCGCGAAACACCTTAAAGAGAGCAATATTGTCCACGACTCAGCCAGGCCATTTCCAGTTCCGTATTTCTTATGTTTTTTGTCTCAATTTATCAACTCCTAATTGGGTAGTTTCATTCCTCTTAAATTTTTGCATTTAATTTGCTGTTGCTATAAAAATTTTAAGGTGACTGCAAATCTTTCATGGACGAAATTAACTCTTTCAATATTAACAAGCCTTTCAAATATGAAGGCCAACATTTTAAACGTTGGAGTAAAAAACTGTTATTTTATTTAACTACGAAAAAGGTCGCATCTTGTGTTCAATTTGACAAACCCGTAGTAAATAATCCACCTACTGTTGAGGAAAGCAAAACTATTCCAAATTGGGAGGAGAATGATTTTTTGTGCAAGAATTATATTTTGAATGCTCTAAGTGACGAACTTTATGACTATTATGTCAATTATAAAACTACGAAAGATATTTGGGATGCACTTTTTAAAAAATAAGACACGGAGGAGGCGGGTGATAAAAAAATATTTCGTCAATCGTTATTTGAAATTTCAAATGACGGGTGACAAATATATTGTTGCTCAAACCCATGATTTTCAAATGATTGCCCATGGAATTATTTCCAAGGGCATGGCTTTAGATGAGCAATTTCAGGTCGCTGTAATTATTGATAAATTACCTCCATTGTTCAAAGAGTTTGAAAATATTTTGAGGCATAAGTCTAAAGAATTTTCACTAGAGTCACTCATTACTAAATTGAGAATTGAGGAGGAAACTCTTGTTGTGTCTAACAACAAAAATCAGAAAAAAGAACCACACTCTAGTTGTTTTAAAGGCAAACGAGAAAAATATGAAATTTTAGAAAAAGAGCCACAGCTAGAATTTGATAAATCACACTCAGACTAATAATAAGAATAAGAACCCTGGAAATGGACAGTCTAGCAACTCGGGATAGTTTCTTTATTTTAAATGTGGCACGCCTGTCCATATGGCTCGCAAATGCCGTAACGTGCCACATGCACAAGCGAATTTGACCGAAGAGGACCTATGTGCTATGATTTATGAAATCAACATGGTTAGCGGTGCCGAAGGGTTGTGGGTGGATACTGGCTCTTTCCGCCATATTTGTTATGACCGTGCTCTTTTTAAGACTTATTCGGGGACTGTAGATAAAAAGGTGTTGTTGGGTGATTCTCACTCCACTGAGGTTGTTGGTACTCTAAATATGGAATTAAAATTCACTTCGGGAAAAACTGTGATCCTCAAAGATGTTCTTCACACTCCTGAGACAAGAAAAAATTTGGCTTCGGGTTATCTTCTCAACAAAGATAGCTTTACTCAAACTATTCGTGCTGATTTATTTACTTTAATCAAAAATGGAATTTTTGTAGGCAAGGGTTACGCCATTGATGGGATGTTTATATTGAATGTTGATGCTATGAATAAAATTTCTCCTTCGGCTTATATTGCTTGTTCATTGAATATTTGGCATGCTAGACTTTGTCATGTTAATAAGCGACTTGTTAAAACTATGAGCACTTTAGGATTAATTCCAAAATTATCATTATATGATTTTGAAAAATGTGAATGGTGTAGTCAAGCCAAAAGCACTAAGACACCACATAAATCGATTTTTAGAGAATCTGAACCACTTGATTTAATTCATTCAGATATATGTGAATTTATGGTGTCATAACTAGAAATGGTAAACATCATTTTATTACTTTTATTGAAGATTGTTCCGATTATTCATCTGTGTATTTAATGAAAAATAAAAGTGCGGCGTTTGACATGTTTAAAATTTTCCTAAATGAAATTAAAAATCGATTTAATCGGAAAATAAAAAGGTTACGTAGTGATAGAGGCACCGAATATGATTCTGGACCATTTATTGAATTTTATAACACCAACGGTATTATTCATGAAAAAGCTGCCCCTTATTCCCTTGAAATTAACGGTAAAGCCGAAAGAAAAAATAGGACATTAACCGAATTAGTAGTTGCTATTTTATTAAATTCGGGGGTTGCCTCACATTGGTGGGGTGAAATTATTTTAATGATGTGTCACGTACTTAATAGAATTCCTAAGACTAAAATGAAAATATCTCCTTATGAAGTTTGTAAAAATATTAAGCCCAACGTATCATACTTTAGAACGTGGGGGTGCCTAGCATATGTACGTATACCCGACCCTAAGAGGTCTAAATTAGAGAGTAGAGCATATGAGTGAATTTTTATAGGCTATGTTATTAATAGCAAAGCATACTGATTTTATGAGTTGAAAATTCAAGTAATTACTAATTATTAATTCAAGTAATTAGTAATTAGCAATTTAAAAGTGATTTTATAAGTTGAAAATATTATGAAGATAAATTTTCTTTTAAATTGAGAAGTAGTGGGGGCGAGTCATCCACTAATATTTCTTTAAATAAAAAATAAAAATAATGACTCCGTTTTAGAACTTCGAAAAAGAAAAAGGGCATGTGTTGAAAAACATTTTGGCCCCGACTTTTATGCTTACACTTTAAAGGAGGATCCTAACACTATTCAAGAAGCTTTATCGTCTTTAAATGCCGACTTAGGGAAAGAGGCTATTAATGATGAAATGGATTCTTTGAAAATAAATAAAACTTGGCATTTAGTGGACCTTCCTCCTGGGTGTAAAACAATTGTGTGTAAATGGATTTTTAAAAAGAAATTAAAACCTGATGGCATTGTTGAAAAATATAAGCCATCTCTTGTTGCCAAAGGTTTTAGACAATGAGAAAACGTAGATTTTTTTATACATTTTCTCCCATGACTAGAATAACGTCTATACGTGTACTATTTGCTATAGTTGCCTTTAATGATTTGATTGTACATCAAATGGATGTTAAAACTGCATTTTTAAATGGAGAATTAGAAGAAGAGATTTATATGGATCAACTTGAAGGTTTTATTGTACGCGTTCAAGAAAATAAAGTATGTAAATGAGATAAATCCCTTTATGGTCTCAAACATGCACCTAAACAATGGCATGATATATTTGATAGCTTAATCATCTCTAATGGGTTTAAAATAAATGGAAGTGACAAATGCATTTATCATAAATATGTGGAGAATATTTGCACTATCATATGTCTTTATGATGATGACTTTCTTATATTTACTACTAATATTCATGCCACAGAAAATGTTAAATCATTATTGCGTGCCAATTTTGATATGAAGGATTTGGGTGAAGCTAGTGTAATATTTGGAATTAATATTACTAGGTCAGAAAAGGGACTTTCTTTGGATCAATCTCATTACATTGAGAAAGTTATAAAGAAATACAATTACTTTGACTGTAAACCTGCTAGTAATCCATTTAATCTTAGTGTAAAGTTATTTAAGAACACTGGTGACAGTGTAAACCAAAATGCTTATGCAAGCATCATTGGTAGCTTACGTTATGCTACTGATTGCACTAGACCTGACATAGCTTATGCTGTGGGAGTACTATATAGATTTACCACTAGACCTAGTATGGAGTATTGGCATGATATTTAGAGGGTTACACGGTACTTTAAAAGGACGATGAACTTCGAATCGCACTATAATAAGCATCCCGTTGTTCTTAAAGGATTTAGTGATGCTGATTGGAACACCCTATCTGGTGATTATAAGGCTACTAGTGGATATATATTTACCATCGGTGGTTGTGCAGTTTCTTGAAAATCTAAGAAATAGACTATTTTAGCTCAATCCACTACGGAGTCTGAGATGATAGAACTAGCTACTGCTAGTGAAGAGGCAGGTTGGTTAAGAAACCTCTTGTGAGATATCCCGCTATGGGAAAGGCCGATATCAGCCGTTTTGATTCATTGTGACAGTACCGCAGCTATTACAAAAGTTCATAAACGTTACTATAATGGTAAGAGACGAAAAATACATCATAAATATAGTACTGTTAGAGAATTCATCTCTACGGGTGATGTGAGGGTGGATCATATACGGTCTGAACAGAACTTATTTGATCCTTTGACGAAAGGACTAGCTAGGGAAAAGGTGTGGAACACCTTGAAAGGGATGGGACCAAAGCCCTTGGATACATGAGTCATTTGTGATGGTAACCCAACATATAGACTAGTGATCCCAAGAAATATGTTCAAAGAGTAATAATAAGTCACAAATGATATGGGTTGATTCATACTATTATTAATTAATATAGAACGGGGTATTACTTCGAGTCCATCCCTATGGAGCATGATATCTTAAAGTGAGTGAAGGATGAGTTATTAAAACTCTTAATGATATCTGTAGTTCTATTTTAAGTGGGGTACCTAGCTACAGGAGTATTTTTGCACTACACCAAATCTGTCGAATTGTCACGGTCATTAACCTTGACAAGTTCAACTTGTCAAGGTCAATGACCGTGACAATTCCTAGGGTGATAAATTTTTTTGTCATGAACTTGTCACGGTCATTGACAGTGACAAGCCCGTGACATTTTATAAAATATTTTCACGGTCAATGATCGTAACAATTCTGGGCAGAATTAAAAAAAATATACTGGGCAGTATGGCAACTACCACTGCCCAGCAGTATATTTGTACCTGTTATAGCAACGTTGTACCTGTTCAAACATCATATATCCAAATAAAATAGAGATAATGCAAATATACATTCAAAATAGAGATAATATGCATCACGATATAATCCAAATATAATTCAAATGTAACAACTTAAAATAATTCAATTCAATCTTAAAACAATTTAATTCAAACTTAAAATAATGTCTCTAAATGTCTGGGCTATGGTTAAATCTGAGGAGGTGAGTAGGCCACACGATATACGAATTGACACACCCACTAATATACACCGTGCCGCATTGTTTGCGCAACCACAATGGCGAGTTATCCTTCCCGGGTATCACATGCATGACGAGCACCTTGGACTCGATGTCTTGAAGCTCACGTCCATGAACTAGTGCACCCTGGACGATATTCGGGTCCCTCAACCCCTGCCCTATCCGCTGGTCATCAAATATGTCCATTATAAACACGCTCGGCCAACAAAGTGTTGACATCGGTCTGTTAAAGGGAGCCAAATAGGGAAGTGGATCATCAAAGTCCGCACATGTCGGCGATGAAGCAGCGAGGTCCACATCCTCATCATCCCGCACCTCCTCCTCCACCGCCTTCTCCTTCCCTTTACCCTTACGATTTTCGCCCAATGAACACTTCATGAATGAGAACATATCATGGACCGTCGCCTCCAAACGGGACAGCTTCGCTTCATGTGAATCCACCGTTCGAGCCAACCCGGTGTCGCTCGTCTCCAATCTAATGATCCTAAATTTGGCCACCCGCGAGCTCACCCCCTTGTCCTCCCCTTGCGATCAGAGTCAAGCACTTGACTGAGTGCGTCTGTGGATAAAGATGCCATGTCGGCATCAGACTGCGACTCATGCACTTCCTTAAGCTTTGACTAAAACGACAAAAAGCACATGATTAGTAAAATAAGTAAATTAAAAAATTATAATGTAATTAACAAAAAGTAAACTGTCGAATTACTTAAAATCGTGGCTGCGATGCTCGGGGACACCTCATTATCCTTCCCCTTCTTCGTTGGAAGAGCCACATAAGTATCGAGCCTATGTGTCCTACCCCTAGGTCCACTCCTTGTCCCCTGAAATAAAATAAAGTAAAATTAGTATCAGCCCCGCAAAGTAAAATAATGCAGAATAATATATTTCTATAGTTATAGAAAAATTAAATCTTACCATCATCCTATGCTCCACCTCGGCGTAAGACGTCCGGACGGAGTAGTGCACGTCTGTCTTTTTTGCCCGATTTTCCCTCCCTGATTGGTGAGATGTCAATTGTCACTCCCCGATCTCATTGTTAATGAACTTTTGCCATTGTTCCAATGAGATCGGCTCCTTCGGTGGGATGGATTCACGCCTTTGGATAATGGACTCTCGTGTCTTTCCAAAGTACCGGGTTCGCATATTTTTCTTCCACGTCTTTTGTTGCTCCCTCAACTGCTCCAAGACGGAATCACATAGCTTTGGATCCAGGATGAATTGTTCATATCCAACAAATACAATGTTAGTTGTAAATAAATATAAATTGCAATTGAAATCAAAATCAAAATTGAAATTGAAATTGAAATTGAAATATTCAAATAAATATAAATATAAATATAAATATAAATATAAATATAAATATAAATATAAATATAAATATAAATATAAATATAAATACATTACCTGTAGTGCCACCCAAATAGCTAACTTAAGATCATATGGCACCTCCTTCCAACTAATGTACCCCGGGCCGATGATCGTCTTTACCAGCTCGAGGGATCTCGCTAATAGCCCTGACTTGTTCTCGATGGCAATCCCCAATTTGCCATATTTGGGGAGCCTAAGGGCCGAGGAGCCCTCGTCGCCTCCGCTATCACTGAGCCTAGACGACATCATCATAACAAACATCATCATCATCGCTTTAATACCTGAAGGAGACATTCGCTATAAAAAAAATGTTATTAGTACATATCAAAATGAATAAAAAAAGACATGCAAATATGTACAATTACTACAAATAAAAATGAATTGATACTGTTAAACACCTCAATTCTGAATTTCAAAACAACAGCATCTATCTCATAACATGTACAATTACGAAAAATTCGAAACATCCCCACCCCCGACCCTACTGCCCACACACACGCACACTACACAAGAGTGAAAATGATAGAGTACAAATCAATTAAAAGCATTAAAATGGATGTTTGGGTACAAAGTGGAATATTTATTACAACTTGAAAAATTGTTTAAAATTCAAATTATCATAAAAAAATGGATTGATATTCGGTAGGAGCAACCAAGTCATCCACACTACTATTTAGACGCTTTGGCGCGTGTTGGATAATTGACCGCGGCTCGTTGTTGATATACTCCGAGTAAAACACTTGGTTAACCTTTTGAAATGCATAAACAAATGGCTCATCGCTCACGTACTGCGTCTTCAAACTGTGCAAACCAACCATGGCATGTAAAGTTGTTTGATCTTTCTCACAGACAGAGTATAATGGTTGGGTCACCTTGAATTTTAAACTTTGGTAGTCATCGTCAAGTTTTATCGTGATATCTTCATGAGCACTTGAACCTTCTACATCATCAGTAATGTCATTCTCCTCTGCTTCATAAACTCCGTACGCATCATCAACTAAATCCTCTAACATATTATGATCTACGTCGTCCCCTTCTACATCTATCCTACTTGTTGAAGGTTGATGTGAGGGTTGGTCGGGGACAAAAGGAACTTTCAATTCACTGTGAAAACTCCAAAATCGATAAATATCTTGCATACCCGATCTTAACAAATGTAGTTCAATTGTTTTCCACTCAAACACCTTACCACTCTTATACCTAGCACACGAACATGAAAACTCTTCATCATTATGACATCTCTTTGCATATTTAACAAATTCGTTAGCACCTCTGCGAAATACATCCCCCATTCTATTTGTCTCACCCATCCACTCTTTGTATTTCACATATCCCATCACAGCTACCACAACTAATCACCTATTAAAGGTACGAAGCGTATATTCATAGATTAGTATAAACAAAACTTAGATTTACAGTATGTTTCATTTAACTATGCCTTATTTATATTTGATTTTTAAATTTCAAATTCAAATTCAATTTATAATAGACATTTCTATTTCCTTCATCTCCTCTAAAGGGTGAGTGGTCATATCCCATTTAAGACCGCATTTTTCTGTAATATACTTAACAGCTCATGCACATTGTTACGATTTGAGAAAAATTAGGCAGCATATCCCCGTAGTTCTCCAAGTACACGACGTAGATTGTCATGTGTGAGTGTTATTTCAATTAATCAATTGAAATAACAATCACACTTGTCAATCTACTATGTACCCAGAGAACATTAGGACACGACTGCAGAACTTCCTCCAAAAGTAACAACTTTAAGCCACTAAGAATATTATACAGAAATTATGCAGTCTCAAACTATCCAAACGGGACAATTCGAGAGATTTCATTACAGGTGTAATGACTCTCGAACGGGTCTAAGGGCTATTGAATGCGTACGCATAAGAACTAGAAGGCTAGTATCTATGCGCACTATATGTAATTTCAAGTATGTTTCATTTAATTATCATACTATATATATATATTGTTCGATATATAAAGTAATTTTAAAAAAAGTTGAAAAATCCCACCCCCATATGGACAATAATCCAGTGGCCATGCCACTTTTAAAATTAACCAACCCAACATCGATCCAACAACAAATGTGTATCCCACACTCTTTCTAATTCATCTACTCAATTAATTATTTTCATCAATTAAACTAATAATTAAAGTATACAATTATTAATTTACTAATTTATAATGAGGGGCAATCCTACTTTCATAATTAATCATATATTAATTTACTAATTTCAATGAGGAGCAATCATATATTAATTTACTAAAAAAATTAATAATCAATCAATTCGTTTACAAGGGACATTACGCAGAAACACTCACACTATACACACATGCACAGCCCCCCTACCCTACCACCCACCACCCATCCCTGCCCCCTCCCCCCCCCCCCACCCTGCCTCACCCCTTCTCCCACCACATACACACACAAACAGCCCCACTCCCCTCCCTACCCCCCGTACACACACACACACACACACCACACACACACACACAAACAGCCCCCCATCCCTGCCCCCTCCCCCCCCACCCACCACACACACGCACACACACATATATATATAAATGGGAGAGAGAGAGAGAGAGAGAGAGAGAGAAGAAGTCGGTGGGGAAAAAAAGGAGGGGAAAGGGTTTTTTGCTGTAACATTTGTCATGGACGTGTCACGGTCCTTGACCGTGATAGTATTATAAGGATTGTCACAGTCAATGACCATGATAAAAAATGCATGTTTTTTTGTCACGGTCAATGACCGTGACAAGGCTAGCCGCTGGAAGGGTGCCAATTTACCCATTTTGGTTTAGTGGTGATAGACTCACCTATGTGAATGTGGAAGTGGGGTCGCTTCCTATGGATATTTTGGGCAAGTTCCTAAAGCGTTCACTATATTGGGATAGAATCACATGGTCGTAATGTGCTGGCTATTAGAACTACACCTAAGTAGGGTTTTGTATGGGATGTTGTCAGAGATAGAGTTCAAAACTACGGTTACTCTAGTATATTCTGAATCATCTTTACTACGTAAAGGTTTAGGTCGAAAGACACCTTTGCTTATGCACAATTCTATGGATTATTGCTCGATAAAATGTTTTCAAATTTTGCAAGTGGGGGATTGTTGGAACAGCTTTACAACTGTAGTGCAAAATCTTGAAAAGATAATAAACTTTGACTATTTGGTTCCCAATAGCATCTGCTGTTTTGTCCCACATCAGTGGGTTATAAAATTTGACTAGAGTGAATATACTCTTTTTTAAACTAAAGGTCCAGCCCTTTGGGCATTCAATGTTTTGTGGGTATGTGGGACAGACCCAATGGGCCAAGTCACACGCGCGCGCCACCACTGACTTCCGTCCGACCGACCCGGCCAGTGTCCGTGTTCGGGGCTTGGATCTTGGGCTTGGGCTCATTAAGAAATAATTTTTTGGACAACTAAATTGCCGATTTTTTGGGCATAAAAATTATTAATAATGTCTTTTTTAATTCCGAATAAACGTGGCCTTTTAACTGTTGAATATTTCCACGCACATTTTCATGTTTTCTCTCCACGTTTTTGCCCACTAAAGTTAATTTCTTTTCTACATAAAAAGAGATTGTGGCCTCCGTTTTTCACATTGTTCTCTCAAAACAAATTCTCCCACCAAACAGTTCTCAGATACGATTTTTTTTTTCCCATACACAGATAAATAATTATTCATCCCCTGAATAATTATTACGTCACAGACATAATTAATCTTCCCCGAGACTAATTATACTTATCAGAATCGAGCAATATATATTTCAGAATGGGTGTTGATTGAATGAATATGATTCAAGCTATCAATTCATATTTTGGGGTTGTTTTATCCTGGGGGTCACGAGGCAAAATTAAGACTGTCAGCACACTTTGGGCAGAGCCGTGAAACACCTTAAAGATAGCGACATTGTTCGTGACTCAGCGAGACCATTTCTAGTTATGGATTTCTTATATTTTTCTATCCCATTTTATCATCTCCTAATTGGGTAATTTCGTTCCTCTTAAATTTTTACATTTAATTTGCTCCTGCTATAACAAACAATTCTCTGTGTTATCTATATTCAATACCAAAAAAATTCCCCCTAAAAGAGGTGTTGGTGGTCATTGAATTTATTCTCTAATTCAACCTACTTGGTCTTAATAAATAAAAGATTCAATGGGTATGAAAGTGTGCACCAGTTATGTGTATGAACCCACGGATGCTTGGGCGGTCCTTTGACCAAACAACATATGTTAGAGCTTATGCGATTAGCAGTAAGATGCAGGGTTTCTCAAAGTCCCATGACAAGTCCTGTAGGGTGCAGCCTGTTGGATAAATTTCAATATTAATATAATATTATCTAATATTTAGTTGTTAATTTATTATGATAATTGGTGTTTTATTTTAAACTTTTGGGTTTTATTTTAGAAGGAAGAAAATGAGCAAATGGGGGTGAAAGATGTGGGAGTGCTCAAAATTCCACATTGTCCCACATTAGAAGATTACCATAAAAAGGGGTGATATATCAACTAAAGGACAACCAAGCTTCTTAGTTGATAAGTCAAATAAAGGGTTTTGATCCCACGCATTGTGGTGGTGCTTAAGCACCACACGCGACATGCGTTTGAGCGACACGCGGCGCGCGAAAGGGCGATTGGGCGACTTAGGGTGCATTGCGCACTTTGAAGCGCACTTGTCACTTCGCACGTGTGCATCGTCTCTTAGAGTGTGGGAGCCTAAAGTTTTGATGAAGTAAAACCGATCAACGATTGTGATTAAACGATTTGATCAAAGGGTTTAAAATCTAAAACGACTTGATCTAAACCGTTAGATGAACTCGTAGTGTTTCGTGTAGGAGATGTCCATTCGCTTACAATGGAATGCCTAATCTGAACCGTTAGATTGAAGCTATTCCAAACAGACACGATCCAACGGTTGCAGAGTCGCTACATAAAGAGTTATGACTGTTGAAGAACAGTCACATAAATGGCTATAAAAAGAGTTCCAGGCCTCTATTTTGGTCACCAAAAATTGCTAATTTATCCTCTCTCTCTGTCCTCTGTATTTGGCATTATCAGATTATAAATTCAGAGCGTTCTTGGTTTGATTAAATAGTACATAGTTTTAATCAAACAGTTGTTCATACACCGCATTGTATCCTGAAGGCAGAATCTATAAAACCCATAGTGTACTCGCGGTTCTATCTCAACCGGATTGGGAGAAATTTTGCCTAAATGAGAGCGTTCCCAGAACGTGCCTTGTATAAATTAATTTAAATATTTCGTTCTTTCTGTAGTAATTCTCCAATAGTTTTAGGCAAAAATTATATTATTATTACTCCACTTAAATGGAAGGAACGGTGGCACAATCTATCCAAGTCATGAGTCAAGACTTAATCCGACTCGACAATTTTGATGGTAAAAATTTCACCCATTGGCAAGAGAAAGTTTTGTTCTTCCTAACATCACTAAAACTAGTATACATTTTAGATTACAACCTTGAGCAAATTCCCGAGACCACACCCAAAGACACTGAACAAATAAAGAAAAAACCTGTGAAGAGGAAAGAAGACGAATTTATGTGTCGAGGACACATCCTCAGTGCTTTGTCTCAAACTGTTTATAACGATCATCGAATGATTTCGATGGAAAAGGAATTATGGAAGGCTTTAGAGATAAAGTATTAAAACGAGGAAGCGAGCAACCATAAGTTTCTGATTTCAAACTATATGAATTTTAGAATGAGTAATGATAAATATGTCGTTGCACAAGCACATGAACTCCAAACAGATTGTTGGTGACCTTAAAGCCGATGGGATTAATCTTCAAGATGAATTTCAAGTAGGGGTGATTGTTTTAAAACTTCCATCCTCTTGGAATGGCTTTAAGAAGAAAATTAATTGTGATGAAAAGACTTATATTGTGGAATCTCTTCTTCGTCACCTTTGTATTAAAGATGATACTCGTATTCGAGAAAAGAATGATGAACAAGGTGAGGGTCATTCAAAAGCCAATATGGTTGAGGATAAAAAATCCAAGTGTGACACCCCGCCTAATAAAATACCGGGTGATCAGTCCTATAGCAAATTAAAACAGGAATCCCAGTTGGATCATCCTTAGCATCACTGTCGAAAACTTTTTAAAACATACTAACCACCTAGTATTCCAAAAACTGGTGCCAAATTTTAACTTTTTAATTTAACAAAATAGTACATGCGGAATTAAATATAAACCATTCAAACAACTGAATAAATCAACTGAATAATTAATTTAAATAACTTGCCGAATAAAACATCGGCCACCAAAGTAAAATAATCCAATACAAACATCAAACACCTGAAGGATTACATCTGAAAACTGTATTGAGAAGTCTGGGTGATAAGCCCTAAATAAAACTGAACTAAGAAATGATTCCTACTCTAGGAATGAATGAACGATGCGTCTAATCCAAACTCGTGCTAGCATCCACATATGCTGCAGCTCCGTGTCCCTGGAATAGAATATCAATCCTGGCGCCCCTGTGGCTGGACACCTAAAAGGTTTTGAAAATAGTTTTATAGCAAGGGTTAGAACCCAAAACATTTTGAAAATATTTAGCAAGTGAATTAACTGCAGTAATTTAAAATGCATGAATGCGCTTCATATTTAAGTTAGTGTCGCACTCCCTTGTGGACATTCTCACCCCTCCACTATTGTGCACACCTACCGGTTACCCTAACCCCACCTAGTTGTACTACCCCGTTCAACTAGTCCTGGTATAACCATCCCTTGCCATACTACTCTAACCCGAGTATAATGATTCTTGAATTATAAGTTATCTCACAATTAACTTACTTAATTCCTCTTAAATATTAGCATATAACCGTGTCACTAGTTATATAAAGTAAATACATCACACACTGTATTAGTACCCATATAATATTTACTACCATTATATATGTACCTTCACCACAATATCCAAACATATAATATACGTACATCCATTCCTTCGAGTATACCCTCGCCGGATGATTCCCTCTAAAATGCTATCTCACTAGGTGTGCTCACAAAACATAGTTATCCAAGTTGGAATCGCTCACCAACTTGGCCCAAAATATAAACGTAGTGGAGGCGGTCATATTCCTTCCCTGAAAGTGAGCTACATCCCTCACCCATATATACCGGACGCTATGACCTGGGGATATACTCGCCCTACTCCTCAAGCTAGGGGATTCACCCACATCGCGCAACCTCCCTTGATAGCATTAGAGTATATAAATTGAATAAATATCTAGTCACTGATATTTAATATCACACACAATATATACACGTATATATATATACTATCACTACACCGTATATATATAATATAAACCCCGGCTTTACCGTGTACTCAAAATCCCGTACACTGCCTGTAATTTAATATCACACACAATATATGAACACGTATATATATACTATCACTACACCGTATATATATAATATAAACTCCGGCTTTACCATGCACTCAAAATCCCGTACACTGCATGTAATTTCCTGAGTCTCTGGCCCGACTCAACGTAATTAATTTTCTCACTTAATAATTTATGATCCTCCCGAGTCTATGTCCGACTCTAATATAATTAATTCACGCCTCAATTAATATAATACTTTCCCTGAGTCTGTGGTCCGACTCTAATTAAATTAATTAACACACCCATTAATTTAATACCTCCCCGAGTCTACAATCCGACTCTAATTAAATTAATTAACACACTTATTAATTAAATACCTCCCCGAGTCTACAATCCGACTCTAATTAAATTAATTAACACACCCATTAATTTAATACCCACCCGAGTCTACAATTCGACTCTTATTTAATTAATTTACACGATAATTAATCAACACAAATCCGAGTCTGTGATCCAACTCTAATATAATTAATTTACACAATAATTAATTTATACCAAATTGAGTCTGTGGTCCGACTCCCAATTAATTAATTTAGACATTAATTAATTTATACCAAACTCCGGGTCTACAACCCGACCCTAAACTAATTAATTACAACAACAATTAATTTAATACTTTTACGAGTCTACCCTCCGACTCTACCTTCATTAATTATCACATCCATTAATTTAATAACTTGGTGTCACCCAACCATTATCCCCGGACTCACTTACTTAGCCCGTAACTTAATATTTCCCGAGTCTTTGTTCCTATCACAAGGAAACACACAATAGGCATTCACAACCCAAGTAATCCTATAAAACAGTAGGTATTTACACAATCCAATTCTTCATACTTGTACGTAATATATTTCTCTCTAATATTCACCGTACTTGTTTACTTTACGAATTTATTTCACTTACGTATTAATTCAAGTATCCACATAACTCTAAGGGTCCTAGTTACCCCTTGTTATATCAATTCAGTAGTTACCCTTGTTAGCCCACTGACCTAACGAATTTAAGCTCGCTCACGCTTTTCCGTAATTATATTCTTATCATCTCGAATTAGAGAACGTCACAATCAAGCCTATGAATCTCCACCTTAACTCTCTCACAAAATTAAAGTTAAACACTAAATAATAGACCTACTTCCATAATCATTATTCCATCAATATATTTTATCAAGGTCCCAAACACTTCCCTGATAAAATTTTAGACATTTGAGGCTTAAAAAGAAAAATCTCAAATTTTCTGGCAGATTAAACACCCTCTAGTAAAATTTCGATTTCTCCCTCTACAGAACTCCGATTGACCTGATTCCAAGTTCATTGGAGAGATAAGAGAAATATATTTCCAGTAATTTATGGTTCACACTCTAATTATATGTAGAATTCAAATCGCACACGTTTAAAGTCACATCAAAATTCTGGCTGATTACTATGTTGATGGATCAAACACCCTGTAGTAAAATGTCGATTACTCCCTCTACAGAACTCCGATTGATCTGATTCCAAGTTCATTGGATAGCTAAGATAAATACCTTTCCAGTAATGTATGGTTCACACTCTAATTCGAAGTACAACTCAAATGGAATACGTTTAAATTTGTGTCAAAAATTCTAGTAGGTTGACATCTTGTGTTCATCAATTAAACCCTAAGTCATTCAAGATTCATGTTCTTCATCCAAGAACTCATAAAGATTCCATGTTAATAATCAATTATATTCAAATTTCATTTTATATTTACTTAGGGATATATAATAAACATATTTCTTACTTTGAATCCCATTCAATAGCTACATGAACTAAACCCCCATTTTTATACGCATTTATCCCCAAAACGAATTTTGGTTTACACATCACTATGATATGAATTGATTATCATCAATTTAGAGATCACAACAGTTAACCACTTGCTTGTAAGTGTTCGTAGTGTCTGATCCGTTGGCGTAGTCCCTCAATTTGGCTCCAAAATCCCCAGATTGGCTTTTGCTAAGCTTTCCCCCAATTTCCCTCTCAAGCCCTAGGCTTAGAATTGTGTTGGCTGTTGATTTCCTAATCCCTCACTTAGGTTAAAACCCTCCATCCCGTTTTTCACCTAATGGGCCTAATTAAAATAGCCCAAATCACCTCGTGTGGTCCCGGCTATGCTCAAAAATGCCCCGAGACCCAATTACTACCCCCGGGTACTCTTTTCTGACTATCTCGACCCATCCGGACACAACCGCGCACTCAGAATTGGCATTCCAATTAATTTATAAAAATCCTTATCTCACACCCAATTTAGTCTATACCGACTCCTGGCTGGGATAAGTGCATACCCCGTCATTAATACCCGAAATGACACGATTAAATTATTACTATTCACTTAGTAAATAAATTTCCTAAACATTAACCATTCACTCCCCGATTGATATTTAAATATATATATTTCCATAATTAATTCAATTAAAATTCCAACACACAAGTAATTTAAAATTCTCGAATTAATTAAATATTAAATGTACAAAAATACAGGGTGTTACATACTTCCCCCCTTACAAAGAAATTTCGTCCTCGAAATTAAGATAAAGCTAGTGTTCCAATATTCACATATTACTCACTAGTCATGTGCCTCCAAGCCCGCTATATCTATCCCATCCGCTTCTAACCATACGTTACACAAGTGTGCATTTAAAATTTTCCAGGGCGCACATACACCCTATACTCGCGCTTAATCGCACAAAATTTGCCTTAATTAACCCGGGTGCCCATACACTATATCCTCGCGCTCTACCGCACGAAATTTACCCGACTATGCTAGTCGTAACCCGTAATATAACTTCGAATCCCGTAGTCATATCACATATATAAATATATATATACATATATATATATTGCCCGGGTACCCAACCCATGTGCTAACGTCCAAATATCTCCCCATAAATACTTGTCTCTCAACACAAAAGTATATATGCTTACCCTTATGCTACTAAAGACAACATAAAATACCACGCCCTTACTATCACTAGTCCTAGCGCAAAGTAAACCCCGAGCTATCTCTCTTTGCTCGAAATTAAATCTAACCACCCTGATTCACTTCAGTAAACATCCCCCACTTACCGGGATAAAATGTGAGAACACAAAACTTCACTATGTGCTATCGCACCATGCAATACAACATATATATATATATATATATATATATATATATATATATATCCACATATATAGGCTATACACTCTCTCCGGTGATACCTCGTACCAACCATACCCTGGTGTCGCGAACACCAAAATTTTACACCACTATCCACCATAGTTAAATTCCATCGCTATCTAGCTGATTTTTTTTTTTTTTTTTTTAGGAAATGTTATCAACCCCACTCCCATAATTATCGAAAGTAGTAATTCCTCGCATAATTCAAACTTCCAATCAGTGTGCACCTTCACTCTTCCGTGAAGAACACTAAGGAACTCCGTTACTCTACGAAAAGTTTATCGACATGCTTTGGCTGCTACCACCAACGTACTCACGCAAACTCTAATGAAAAATAAGACTTATATTGTGACATCCTCCCTGTCACTCAAAAATATACCCCATTCTCCTAGGGTAAAAATAATTACCTCCATACTCCAGCTGCAACGGTTGGTTCTCGAGTTTTGGAGCATCTTCTCCCTG
Organism: Sambucus nigra; assembly: GCA_949130495.1. Taxonomy (NCBI): domain Eukaryota; kingdom Viridiplantae; phylum Streptophyta; class Magnoliopsida; order Dipsacales; family Adoxaceae; genus Sambucus; species Sambucus nigra. Next base: position 722,292,658 of record OX422210.1, read on the forward strand.
CCCGAATGCACCAATGACTTGTTTTAGTGGCTGTACATCCAGGACCTCGTCCTATAGTTGCCCCCTTCCTTGCTTAAGACAATCTCTCTTCAAGTGTCTTGCTTTCCCTACCAACTAAACACCGTCTAATACATTCACCCTGCCACTGGTCCCTTCCATACCGACCTTGTTGAATTCCCTGACCATCCTGCCGATAGCCTCCAGTTCTAAATCGTTTGGCGTGGTTTCCCTGCCGGAAATCCTGCCCCTGATCTCCCCCAGTCTGTTGCTGGGATACCCCACTGGTATTGTTCCCTCCTGCCTTATCCGACTGGCTAGTTTCCACTCCCCTCCCGCTTCCTTTCACGTGGAAGCGATATTTCCGACAGTGCCGGAGTGCTGCGTTAATGACATCAGTATAATTTACTAATGCGGAATTATCAATTAAAGGTTATTTGATTCTCCAGACTAACCCGTCCATAAACTTTACTTTCTTTCTCTTTTCCTTGCTTACCTCATCTAGTACAAAATTTTCTAATCGAGTGAATTCTTCCTCTTAATCGGCCACTTAACGATCCCCTTGAGTCATCTCACAAAATTTTCTCCTCGTTTCGGTCTCAACCGCTGAAGGAGAATACCTGCGGTCGAACCGCACCCAAAACTCTGCAATAGCTAGTGTGTCCCTTTCCTCAACTGTGGTGATCGACTCCCACCACTGTAGCGCTGCTCCCACTAAACTAAAAGTGGTTAGCATTTGCTTTCGCACCTTATCACAATCTCCCATGCGTAGGTGACGCTGGATATCTCTCTTCCTTGACACGCTAGTACTACCGCTGAACCCCCTCGCAACTCTGGTGGGTTCCTACTAAAAATAACCTCTCTTTCCTGTTTCCACCCCGACGACCCCGCGTGAGTCTGAACATTCGGCGCCACTAACACTTGTGGCGAATCCCGTGGAAAGTACCCTGTCGTTGTGACCACCGTTGTTTCAACTGTCTGTGCCACTATTTCAGTTACTTGTGCTGTCAAAATCATCTCTGGGTGTAGCTGCGGTAACTCTTGCTCCTAACGAGTCTCCCTCGTCTCATCTCCCCCTACTGCCCTAGCTGCTCTCTCTCTCCTAGGAGTCATCTGGAATGAGAATCGAATTGTATGAGTTCACTTTAAAATATAAATTCTCAGAAGAACGTATATGTGCATACGTATGAGAATACAACAATCCTATAATAGGGCTCTATATCAAATATTGCTAAGCCGAAACGTGAAAAGCCGCACAGATCCTAAGGACACTAGAACCTGATGCTCTGATACCATCTATGACACCCCGCCTAATAAAATACCGGGTGATCAGTCCTATACCAAATTAAAACAGGAATCCCAGTTGGATCATCCTTAGCATCATTGTCGAAAACTTTTTAAAACATACCAATAACCTAGTATTCCAAAAACTGGTGCCAAATTTTAACTTTTTAATTTAACAAAATAGTATATGCGGAATTAAATATAAACCATTCACACAACTGAATAAATCAACTGAATAATTAATTTAAATAACTTGCCAAATAAACCATCGGCCACCAAAGTAAAATAATCCAATACAAACATCAAACACCTGAAGGATTACATCTGAAACTGTACTGAGAAGTCTGGGCGACAAGCCCTAAATAAAACTGAACTGAGAAATGATTCCTACTCTAGGAATGAATGAACGATGCGTCTAATCCAAACTCCTGCTAGCATCCACATATACTGCAGCTCCGTGTCCCTGGAAAAGAATATCAACCCTGGCGTCCCTGTGGCTGGACACCTAAAAGGTTTTGAAAATAGTTTTATAGCAAGGGTTAGAACCCAAAACATTTTGAAAATATTTAGCAAGTGAATTAACTGCAGTAATTTAAAATGCATGAATGCGCTTCATATTTAAGTTAGTGTCGCACTCCCTTGTGGACATTCTCACCCCTCCACTATTGTGCACACCTACCGGTTACCCTAACCCCACCTAGTTGTACTACCCCGTTCAACTAGTCCTGGTATAACCATCAATTTCCATACTACTCTAACCCGAGTATAATGATTCTTGAATTATAAGTTATCTCACAGTTAACTTACTTAATTCCTCTTAAATATTAGCATATAACCGTGTCACTAGTTATATAAAGTAAATACACCACACACTGTATTATTACCCGTATATAATATTTACTACCATTATATATGTACCTTCACCACAATATCCACACATATAATATACGTACATCCATCTCTTCGAGTATACCCTCGTCGGATGATTCCCTCTAAAATGTTATCTCACTAGGTGTGCTCACAAAACATAGTTATCCAAGTTGGAATCGCTCACCAACTTGGCCCAAAATATAAACGTAGTGGAGGCGGTCATATTCCTTACCTGAAAGTGAACTACATCCCTCACCCATATATACCGGACGCTATGACCTGGGGATATACTCACCCTACTCCTCAAGCTAAGGGATTCACCCACATCGCGCAACCTCCCTTGATAGCATTAGAGTATATAAATTGAATAAATATCTAGTCACTGATATTTAATATCACACACAATATATACACGTATATATATATACTATCACTACACCGTATATATATAATATGAACCCCGGCTTTACCGTGTACTCAAAATCCCGTACACTGCCTGTAATTTAATATCACACACAATATATGAACACGTATATATATACTATCACTACACCGTATATATATAATATAAACTCCGGCTTTACCATGCCCTCAAAATCTCGTACACTGCATGTAATTTCCTGAGTCTCTGGCCCGACTCAACGTAATTAATTTTCTCACTTAATAATTTATGATCCTCCCTAATCTATGTCCGACTCTAATATAATTAATTCACGCCTCAATTAATATAATACTTTCCCCGAGTCTGTGGTCCGACTCTAATTAAATTAATTAACACACCCATTAATTTAATACCTCCCCGAGTCTACAATCCGACTCTAATTAAATTAATTAACACAGTTATTAATTAAATACCTCCCCGAGTCTACAATCTGACTCTAATTAAATTAATTAACACACCCATTAATTTAATACCCACCCGAGTCTACAATTCGACTCTTATTTAATTAATTTACACGATAATTAATCAACACAAATCCAAGTCTGTGATCCGACTCTAATATAATTAATTTACACAATAATTAATTTATACCAAATTGAGTCTGTGGTCCGACTCCCAATTAATTAATTTAGACATTAATTAATTTATACCAAACTCCGGGTCTACAACCCGACCCTAAACTAATTAATTACAACATCAATTAATTTAATACTTTTCCGAGTCTACCCTCCGACTCTACCTTCATTAATTATCACATCCATTAATTTAATAACTTGGTGTCGTCCAACCATTATCCCCGGACTCACTTACTTAGCCCGTAACTTAATATTTCCCGAGTCTTTGTTCCTATCACAAGGAAACACACAATAGGCATTCACAACCCAAGTAATCTTATAAAACAGTAGGTATTTACACAACCCAATTCTTCATACTTGTACGTAATATATTTCTCTCTAATATTCACCGTACTTGTTTGCTTTACGAATTTATTTCACTTTCGTATTAATTCAATTATTCACATAACTCTAAGGGTCCTAGTTACCCCTTGTTATATCAATTCAGTAGTTACCCTTGTTAGCCCACTGACCTAACGAATTTAAGCTCGCTCACGCTTTTCCGTAATTATATTCTTATCATCTTGAATTAGAGTACGTCACAATCAAGCCCATGATTCTCCACCTTAACTCTCTCACAAAATTACAGTTAAACACTTAATCATAGACCTACTTCCATAATCATTATTCCATCAATATATTTCATCAAGGTCCCAAACACTTCCCCGGTAAAATTTTAGACATTTGAGGCTTAAAAAGAAAAATCTTAAATTTTCTGGCAGATTAAACACCCTCTAATAAAATTTCGATTTCTCCCTCTACAGAACTCCGATTGACCTGATTCCAAGTTCATTGGAGAGCTAAGAGAAATATATTTCTAGTAATGTATGTTTCACACTCTAATTCGAAGTATAATTCAAATCGCACACGTTTAAAGTCATGTCAAAATTATGGTAGATTACTATGTTGACGGATCAAACACCCTGTAGTAAAATGTCGATTACTCCCTCTACAGAACTCTGATTTATCTGATTCCAAGTTCATTGGATTGCTAAGAGAAGTACATTTACAGTAATGTATGATTCACACTCTAATTCAAAGTACAACTCAAATGGAATACGTTTAAATTTGTGTCAAAAATTCTAGCAGGTTGACATCTTGTGTTCATCAATTAAACCCTAAGTCATTCAAGATTCATGTTCTTCATCCAAGAACTCATAAAGATTCCATGTTAATAATCAATTATATTCAAATTTCATTTTATCTTTACTTAGGGATATATAATACACCTATTTCTTACTTTGAATCCCATTCAATAGCTACATGAACAAAACCCCCATTTTTATACGCATTTATCCCCAAAACGAATTTTGGTTTACACATCACTATGATATGAATTGATTATCATCAATTTAGAGATCACAACAGTTAACCACTTGCTTGTAAGTGTTCGTAGTGTCTGATCCGTTGGCGTAGTCCCTCAATTTGGCTCCAAAATCCCCAGATTGGCTTTTGCTAAGCTTTCCCCCAATTTCCCTCTCAAGCCCTAGGCTTAGAATTGTGTTGGCTGTTGATTTCCTAATCCCTCACTTAGGTTAAAACCCTCCATCCCGTTTTTCACCTAATGGGCCTAATTAAAATAGCCCAAATCACCTCGTGTGGTCCCGGCTATGCTCAAAAATGCCCCGAGACCCAATTACTACCCCCGGGTACTCTTTTCTGACTATCTCGACCCATCCGGACACAACCGCGCACTCAGAATTGGCATTCCAATTAATTTATAAAAATCCTTATCTCACACCCAATTTAGTCTATACCGACTCCTGGCTGGGATAAGTGCATACCCCGTCATTAATACCCGAAATGACACGATTAAATTATTACTATTCACTTAGTAAATAAATTTCCTAAACATTAACCATTCACTCCCCGATTGATATTTAAATATATATATTTCCATAATTAATTCAATTAAAATTCCAACACACAAGTAATTTAAAATTCTCGAATTAATTAAATATTAAATGTACAAAAATACAGGGTGTTACATACTTCCCCCCTTACAAAGAAATTTCGTCCTCGAAATTAAGATAAAGCTAGTGTTCCAATATTCACATATTACTCACTAGTCATGTGCCTCCAAGCCCGCTATATCTATCCCATCCGCTTCTAACCATACGTTACACAAGTGTGCATTTAAAATTTTCCAGGGCGCACATACACCCTATACTCGCGCTTAATCGCACAAAATTTGCCTTAATTAACCCGGGTGCCCATACACTATATCCTCGCGCTCTACCGCACGAAATTTACCCGACTATGCTAGTCGTAACCCGTAATATAACTTCGAATCCCGTAGTCATATCACATATATAAATATATATATACATATATATATATTGCCCGGGTACCCAACCCATGTGCTAACGTCCAAATATCTCCCCATAAATACTTGTCTCTCAACACAAAAGTATATATGCTTACCCTTATGCTACTAAAGACAACATAAAATACCACGCCCTTACTATCACTAGTCCTAGCGCAAAGTAAACCCCGAGCTATCTCTCTTTGCTCGAAATTAAATCTAACCACCCTGATTCACTTCAGTAAACATCCCCCACTTACCGGGATAAAATGTGAGAACACAAAACTTCACTATGTGCTATCGCACCATGCAATACAACATATATATATATATATATATATATATATATATATATATATATATATATATATATATATATATATATCCACATATATAGGCTATACACTCTCTCCGGTGATACCTCGTACCAACCATACCCTGGTGTCGCGAACACCAAAATTTTACACCACTATCCACCATAGTTAAATTCCATCGCTATCTAGCTGATTTTTTTTTTTTTTTTTTTAGGAAATGTTATCAACCCCACTCCCATAATTATCGAAAGTAGTAATTCCTCGCATAATTCAAACTTCCAATCAGTGTGCACCTTCACTCTTCCGTGAAGAACACTAAGGAACTCCGTTACTCTACGAAAAGTTTATCGACATGCTTTGGCTGCTACCACCAACGTACTCACGCAAACTCTAATGAAAAATAAGACTTATATTGTGACATCCTCCCTGTCACTCAAAAATATACCCCATTCTCCTAGGGTAAAAATAATTACCTCCATACTCCAGCTGCAACGGTTGGTTCTCGAGTTTTGGAGCATCTTCTCCCTGCCCGAATGCACCAATGACTTGTTTTAGTGGCTGTACATCCAGGACCTCGTCCTATAGTTGCCCCCTTCCTTGCTTAAGACAATCTCTCTTCAAGTGTCTTGCTTTCCCTACCAACTAAACACCGTCTAATACATTCACCCTGCCACTGGTCCCTTCCATACCGACCTTGTTGAATTCCCTGACCATCCTGCCGATAGCCTCCAGTTCTAAATCGTTTGGCGTGGTTTCCCTGCCGGAAATCCTGCCCCTGATCTCCCCCAGTCTGTTGCTGGGATACCCCACTGGTATTGTTCCCTCCTGCCTTATCCGACTGGCTAGTTTCCACTCCCCTCCCGCTTCCTTTCACGTGGAAGCGATATTTCCGACAGTGCCGGAGTGCTGCGTTAATGACATCAGTATAATTTACTAATGCGGAATTATCAATTAAAGGTTATTTGATTCTCCAGACTAACCCGTCCATAAACTTTACTTTCTTTCTCTTTTCCTTGCTTACCTCATCTAGTACAAAATTTTCTAATCGAGTGAATTCTTCCTCTTAATCGGCCACTTAACGATCCCCTTGAGTCATCTCACAAAATTTTCTCCTCGTTTCGGTCTCAACCGCTGAAGGAGAATACTTGCGGTCGAACCGCACCCAAAACTCTGCAATAGCTAGTGTGTCCCTTTCCTCAACTGTGGTGATCGACTCCCACCACTGTAGCGCTGCTCCCACTAAACTAAAAGTGGTTAGCATTTGCTTCCGCACCTTATCACAATCTCCCATGCGTAGGTGACGCTGGATATCTCTCTTCCTTGACACGCTAGTACTACCGCTGAACCCCCTCGCAACTCTGGTGGGTTCCTACTAAAAATAACCTCTCTTTCCTGTTTCCACCCCGACGACCCCGCGTGAGTCTGAACATTCGGCGCCACTAACACTTGTGGCGAATCCCGTGGAAAGTACCCTGTCGTTGTGACCACCGTTGTTTCAACTGTCTGTGCCACTATTTCAGTTACTTGTGCTGTCAAAATCATCTCTGGGTGTAGCTGCGGTAACTCTTGCTCCTAACGAGTCTCCCTCGTCTCATCTCCCCCTACTGCCCTAGCTGCTCTCTCTCTCCTAGGAGTCATCTGGAATGAGAATCGAATTGTATGAGTTCACTTTAAAATATAAATTCTCAGAAGAACGTATATGTGCATACGTATGAGAATACAACAATCCTATAATAGGGCTCTATATCAAATATTGCTAAGCCGAAACGTGAAAAGCCGCACAGATCCTAAGGACACTAGAACCTGATGCTCTGATACCATCTATGACACCCCGCCTAATAAAATACCGGGTGATCAGTCCTATACCAAATTAAAACAGGAATCCCAGTTGGATCATCCTTAGCATCATTGTCGAAAACTTTTTAAAACATACCAATAACCTAGTATTCCAAAAACTGGTGCCAAATTTTAACTTTTTAATTTAACAAAATAGTATATGCGGAATTAAATATAAACCATTCACACAACTGAATAAATCAACTGAATAATTAATTTAAATAACTTGCCAAATAAACCATCGGCCACCAAAGTAAAATAATCCAATACAAACATCAAACACCTGAAGGATTACATCTGAAACTGTACTGAGAAGTCTGGGCGACAAGCCCTAAATAAAACTGAACTGAGAAATGATTCCTACTCTAGGAATGAATGAACGATGCGTCTAATCCAAACTCCTGCTAGCATCCACATATACTGCAGCTCCGTGTCCCTGGAAAAGAATATCAACCCTGGCGTCCCTGTGGCTGGACACCTAAAAGGTTTTGAAAATAGTTTTATAGCAAGGGTTAGAACCCAAAACATTTTGAAAATATTTAGCAAGTGAATTAACTGCAGTAATTTAAAATGCATGAATGCGCTTCATATTTAAGTTAGTGTCGCACTCCCTTGTGGACATTCTCACCCCTCCACTATTGTGCACACCTACCGGTTACCCTAACCCCACCTAGTTGTACTACCCCGTTCAACTAGTCCTGGTATAACCATCAATTTCCATACTACTCTAACCCGAGTATAATGATTCTTGAATTATAAGTTATCTCACAGTTAACTTACTTAATTCCTCTTAAATATTAGCATATAACCGTGTCACTAGTTATATAAAGTAAATACACCACACACTGTATTATTACCCGTATATAATATTTACTACCATTATATATGTACCTTCACCACAATATCCACACATATAATATACGTACATCCATCTCTTCGAGTATACCCTCGTCGGATGATTCCCTCTAAAATGTTATCTCACTAGGTGTGCTCACAAAACATAGTTATCCAAGTTGGAATCGCTCACCAACTTGGCCCAAAATATAAACGTAGTGGAGGCGGTCATATTCCTTACCTGAAAGTGAACTACATCCCTCACCCATATATACCGGACGCTATGACCTGGGGATATACTCACCCTACTCCTCAAGCTAAGGGATTCACCCACATCGCGCAACCTCCCTTGATAGCATTAGAGTATATAAATTGAATAAATATCTAGTCACTGATATTTAATATCACACACAATATATACACGTATATATATATACTATCACTACACCGTATATATATAATATGAACCCCGACTTTACCGTGTACTCAAAATCCCGTACACTGCCTGTAATTTAATATCACACACAATATATGAACACGTATATATATACTATCACTACACCGTATATATATAATATAAACTCCGGCTTTACCATGCCCTCAAAATCTCGTACACTGCATGTAATTTCCTGAGTCTCTGGCCCGACTCAACGTAATTAATTTTCTCACTTAATAATTTATGATCCTCCCTAATCTATGTCCGACTCTAATATAATTAATTCACGCCTCAATTAATATAATACTTTCCCCGAGTCTGTGGTCCGACTCTAATTAAATTAATTAACACACCCATTAATTTAATACCTCCCCGAGTCTACAATCCGACTCTAATTAAATTAATTAACACAGTTATTAATTAAATACCTCCCCGAGTCTACAATCTGACTCTAATTAAATTAATTAACACACCCATTAATTTAATACCCACCCGAGTCTACAATTCGACTCTTATTTAATTAATTTACACGATAATTAATCAACACAAATCCAAGTCTGTGATCCGACTCTAATATAATTAATTTACACAATAATTAATTTATACCAAATTGAGTCTGTGGTCCGACTCCCAATTAATTAATTTAGACATTAATTAATTTATACCAAACTCCGGGTCTACAACCCGACCCTAAACTAATTAATTACAACATCAATTAATTTAATACTTTTCCGAGTCTACCCTCCGACTCTACCTTCATTAATTATCACATCCATTAATTTAATAACTTGGTGTCGTCCAACCATTATCCCCGGACTCACTTACTTAGCCCGTAACTTAATATTTCCCGAGTCTTTGTTCCTATCACAAGGAAACACACAATAGGCATTCACAACCCAAGTAATCTTATAAAACAGTAGGTATTTACACAACCCAATTCTTCATACTTGTACGTAATATATTTCTCTCTAATATTCACCGTACTTGTTTGCTTTACGAATTTATTTCACTTTCGTATTAATTCAATTATTCACATAACTCTAAGGGTCCTAGTTACCCCTTGTTATATCAATTCAGTAGTTACCCTTGTTAGCCCACTGACCTAACGAATTTAAGCTCGCTCACGCTTTTCCGTAATTATATTCTTATCATCTTGAATTAGAGTACGTCACAATCAAGCCCATGATTCTCCACCTTAACTCTCTCACAAAATTACAGTTAAACACTTAATCATAGACCTACTTCCATAATCATTATTCCATCAATATATTTCATCAAGGTCCCAAACACTTCCCCGGTAAAATTTTAGACATTTGAGGCTTAAAAAGAAAAATCTTAAATTTTCTGGCAGATTAAACACCCTCTAATAAAATTTCGATTTCTCCCTCTACAGAACTCCGATTGACCTGATTCCAAGTTCATTGGAGAGCTAAGAGAAATATATTTCTAGTAATGTATGTTTCACACTCTAATTCGAAGTATAATTCAAATCGCACACGTTTAAAGTCATGTCAAAATTATGGTAGATTACTATGTTGACGGATCAAACACCCTGTAGTAAAATGTCGATTACTCCCTCTACAGAACTATGATTTATCTGATTCCAAGTTCATTGGATTGCTAAGAGAAGTACATTTACAGTAATGTATGATTCACACTCTAATTCAAAGTACAACTCAAATGGAATACGTTTAAATTTGTGTCAAAAATTCTAGCAGGTTGACATCTTGTGTTCATCAATTAAACCCTAAGTCATTCAAGATTCATGTTCTTCATCCAAGAACTCATAAAGATTCCATGTTAATAATCAATTATATTCAAATTTCATTTTATCTTTACTTAGGGATATATAATACACCTATTTCTTACTTTGAATCCCATTCAATAGCTACATGAACAAAACCCCCATTTTTATACGCATTTATCCCCAAAACGAATTTTGGTTTACACATCACTATGATATGAATTGATTATCATCAATTTAGATATCACAACAGTTAACCACTTGCCTGTAAGTGTTCGTAGTGTCTGATCCGTTGGCGTAGTCCCTCAATTTGGCTCCAAAATCCCCAGATTGGCTTTTGCTAAGCTTTCCCCCAATTTCCCTCTCAAGCCCTAGGCTTAGAATTGTGTTGGCTGTTGATTTCCTAATCCCTCACTTAGGTTAAAACCCTCCATCCCGTTTTTCACCTAATGGGCCTAATTAAAATAGCCCAAATCACCTCGTGTGGGCTCGGCTATGCTCAAAAATGCACCGAGACCCAATTACTACCCCCGGGTACTCTTTTCTGACTATCTCGACCCATCCGGACACAATCGCGCACTCAGAATTGGCATTCCAATTAATTTATAAAAATCCTTATCTCACACCCAATTTAGTCTATACCGACTCCTGGCTGGGATAAGTGCATACCCCGTCATTAATACCCGAAATGACGCGATTAAATTATTACTATTCACTTAGTAAATAAATTTCCCTAAACATTAACCATTCACTCCCCGATTAATATTTAAATATATATATTGCCATAATTAATTCAATTAAAATTATAACACACAAGTAATTTAAAATTCCTGAATTAATTAAATATTAAATGTACAAAAATACGGGGTGTTACACCAAGGTTACCAAATACTCAAAATTTAAAGCAAAGAATGATTCAAAATTCAAGAACCAATGAGCAAATAAGAAAAAGAAGGGAAAATGTTTCTTCAGTGAAAAATCGGGCCATTATTCTCGAGAATGTCGTCTTAAAAAGAAGGCATTTAAGGAAAAACAAGGGTCGAAGGAAACCAACAATGTTGAAGATCTTATTACTGTTGTATGCAAAGAAAATTCAAGTGAAAATGAAAGTGTATAGTGGCTGGATACCGGCGCAACGGTCCACATATGCAAAGACCGCTCTTCATTCAAAATATATCAAGAAATTTATGGAAAAGAAGTGAAGATGGCAAATAATCTTCGCACCAATGTAGTTGGGAAAGGCACGGTGGAATTGAAATTTACTTCTGGAAAGACTCTTCCTCTAATTGATGTACTTCATGTACCTGATATGTGTAAAAATCTTGTGTCTGGGGACCTTCTCAATAAGAGAGGTTTCAAACTTGTGTATGAGTCTAATAAGTTTGTCTTATCTAAGAATGGCCAATTTATTAACAAAAGGTACTCGTGTAACGACATGATCAAAATTAATGTAATAAATGATATTAGTTCTGTTTATATGGTTGAGTCTATTTCTTTATAGCATAATAGATTAGCCCATGTGAATTACAAAAGTATTAAAAATATGACTAATCTCGGCTTAGTATAGGATTATAAATTTGATAACCTTTCTAAATGTGAAATTTATGCTCAATCAAAGATAACTAGAAAGTCATTTAAATCTGTTGAGAGGACATCCGAAATGCTTGATTTTATTCATAGTGATGTATGTGATATGAAGAGTAATATGACTTGTGGTGGAAATAAATATTTCTTAACTTTTATTGATGATTACTCTAAGTAGGCATATACATACATGCTTAAAAGTAAAGATGAAGTTTTTGAGAAATTTTTAAAAGATGCATGTATATACATACTGTTGTTAAAGCACGAGCTTAGGCTCCAGGCTCACCTAGGCACATCATTGGTGCCTCAACCACATCGGGCAAGGCCCCTTCAATAAGGCGTTTGCCTAGGTTCTAGGCTTAAGGTAGCTTAGGCACAAATTGTTAAATATTTTTTGAAAATGCCCCTAGTATAAGAATGGACCAATTCATAAGTTGATTTTACATATTTTCAAATGAACTATAGAGTACTGAACAATTCCTCACCCCAAAACTAAACAAAGTCATTATTAAATTTCTCTTTCTCACTCGTCACCAAATAGGCAAAATGAAAAAAATACACGAATGTTGCATTATAACATTTATGTGTTGATTTTGAATTTTCCTAACATATATAAATGTATAATTCTTTCAAATATAGGATTATCTTTTCTTTAGTTGGTTATTGGATTCTTAGATTGTTATAAATAATAATATCATATAACATTTTTCATATGGTGGTATTATATGCATACTCTTACGTGTTTGTTCACAACATGTAGTATAGTAATTTCTGCTATAATTTTCAAGTTTTAGATCATAAAATAATCCTCTTATTACAAAAACACAACTTTTGCATGTTTTATAAATTTTGCGCTTCACTTAGGCGTGTGCCTCGCCTTGCACCTAGAATCTATGGAAATACTGACTACTTGGTGCACTTGGAAACCTAAAATAATAATGTTTCTACATCACATATAAGAAAAGGTGTTGTTAAAAGCACCCCAAAAAGATCTCCAAATACGATAATACTTTATATGTCATTTTTTACTATGGCAGTCAAAATTGAATCCTATATTTTCGAAGTTTGAAAAATAAAAGTCAACCCAAAATTTTCTCTATACATAATTTTTAACAACCACAATTAATTCTTTGAATTTCCTTTTAATCCCCGACATATTTTTCGACCCTAACCTTAACACCACCACCAAATCACAAATTTTCACCACGAAAAACCCTCTCCCTCCCAAACAAAACCCCCTTTATTTACGATCTTTTATGAGATGTAAAACGTAGGGAGTTTAGAGAAGGTTAGAAGTTGGAAGTTTAAGAAGTTTAATTTTTTATAGAAAGTGATAATTATTTACATTCATTCCCTGAAAATGATAAGAACAAAGGATTAACCAAAAAGTTATAGTAGTAATTTAAAATAAAATAACACTTAGTTGCAAACCTGCGATGTATACTACAAAAAAGAAAAAAAGAAAGATAGTTTATGATATAATATAGAAAACACTCAAGCGCAATATGGCTATGGAGTATCGTACTTGCAGGACCTATACTAGCTGACTACTTTAACAAATATCGAGGGTTGGGCGTTGTTATTGGTGTGAGGATAGTGTTGTCTGGCTATTGAGATATAGTATGTGCAAGACCTTCTGGTGATAATAACAATATATTTGGCTTGTCCTGATGTAGATTATGAGTTTAGTACAAGTACGTGCGTTAGATATAGTTGTTGATATTGGTGACATGGTACATGTGGTGCACTATGAGATGTGCAAGGCTGTGAGGGAGGCCAATAAATTATGCGTATGATTGTAATATAATACATGGGATATAGTATGCTATGTTCATGGAGGTGTAAGTGTTCAGTTACTTATAATAAAGCTATCAAAATAAAGTTGACATAAGTGAGTCAAGAATGTTGTAATTGGCTAGTGTGCATTTAAACACGGTAAATGAATGGCCGGTTGGCTAGTTAAACTTAGAATATGAATACAATGTTAGTAATGGGATATAAAAGTGGAAAGTGGATAAAAAGACTTTAATGGGTTTATGGGTGAATATTATGTAATCATTGGTATCAATTGATAAATCGATAGTTGTTAGTACCTATCTTTAAAAAGAGGATGTTTGTAACTTTGGTTAATAAGTAGATAGTTGAGGAAATCTGGTATTTTGTTGTTCGTTTCTATATCGGGTTATCAAAGGGATAGCTCTTTATACTCCCATTTATATGAGGTTTGTTAAAAACGAGATAAGGATTAAAAACAGTTTGGAAAATCTAGAATTCTTTAAAAAAAATTGTACTCATTCGAATGACATTGAACCTCATTCAAACGATGTATAGAATCTCGGTCGAATACCATTCAAATGACACATCCGACGAGATTTCGGTGAAGAGTGAAAAACATCGTGTTTGAAGTTTTGTTTGAACAAGATCTAGCGAGGTAGCTATACTCGTTCAAAAGACTTCCCAAGTTCATTCAAACAAAGACAAGGAAAATTTATTTTTCTTCTAAAAAATATAGAAGGATAAATCATATTTTAAAATTTTAAAATTATTTTATAAAAAATCCTAACACACAATTATAAAATATCTTGAAAGAGAAACACAAGCCTACCCTACGACTCAAAATGATTTGTCCGAAATTACGACAATACATAAAACTTGACTAAATCATAAAAAAATTCTTACACTCATCATAACCCACAACAAAAAGTCTCCCACACCATTGCTCAAAGTCATGTTGTTCAAATCTTATATCAAATTGCAAGAATATGTACTCTGTCATATGATTGGTAAACAAAGGAAAAAATGTGCAATACTGCAAAGAAAGTAAACAAGTAATGATGGAACCAAGTTTTGAATTTCATTAAAAGATAAAGAAATGGGCAGGCCCCTACTTCATTAATTGAAAGAAAATGAAAAATACAATGCATCATAAAAAGTCTTAAGGAGAAATATCTTCGACCTTATCTTTTTATGGCTTGAACACTAGATATTGTCTCCAACCAATCAGTCTCAATCACAATGGATTGTTCCACTGGCCTCTGAGAAATCTCAATAGCAGTAACTTTCCCTGAGAAAGCCCACTATAACCATATTATCCACTAACCTATCCCTCTCCTCATTATCATTATCATCCTCTATGTAAGGAGGAGGATCAATTTCATACTATTTTAAAAGGTCAGAATCCTTGACAATAGGGCCTCATCCCAACCCTTTTTAAAGAAAAGCTTCCGCATATATGAAATTTTCTCATCAGCTTTGGAAAAGGCCTCATCACAACTACAAGTGTAAGCATCATATTTGGCTTGCAACACACTAGTCGGGGATTTCTCGAATTTTACGTTGGCCTCGTAGGCCTTAGTCTTAGCATTTTAAGCTTCAATATTGTCCTTCTCATCATATTTCTTGGATAAGTCAGCAACAACGACTAGAGAAACTGAGTCATCAATCTTCTTTTGAAGATTGGTCTTTTTTATCTCCAAGTTTCTAACCTTCTGGTCCAGCTTCTCCTTCTCGGCTACTTGGTCACATTAACAGATTGAGCAACCGCTAGAGGAATCCTTTATAGCATTATTCATCTCCAATAACTGATCATAGTCAATCATAAACTATAAGATAATTTGAGAATAAAGTTAAGTACAATGTTAGAAGAAAGAAGAATAAAGGGACACTTATATAACGAACTTACAAGCGATAGGTTATGGTTGGAATGCACGAGCATCCAACCATAGGTTAGAGCGGCATCAACAGCCATATCGATGGGAAATACCCCCAACCAAATCAAATCTCAATCCAGGTAGGACAAGCAACCATGGATTGGGCAACACCCATGCCCTTATTAGCTATAAATTTCCTCACAACAGCCAATTGGAAAGGAGGTACATGGCCTTTATTGAACCTCTTTGAAAGAGGCTCATGATCCTTGGTGGGAAAATCCTATGTGTTCATGGGTTTAGTTAACCCAACTACAGTATTCTTATTCTTCGACTGAGGAAGTTTGTTATCCCTACTCAACGATTGAGAAAATAGAGACTAATTGATATATAAGCTTTACGCAATCAAATTTACTACCCTAATCCTTAGGGCCATGATATAAGTAGATATCTCAACGAGAAAAAATAGTCGAAACATCTAAGGGCTTAAATGAAGAAGAGGCCCCCTCGCTTGATCGCTCATCGTACAAGACCTCATAATGGAACTACTCGCCAATAGAAGCCAATGGATCATCCATAACAATCAGAATAGTTAACGCTTGTTCGATCCACCTAACAATAAAACAGTTAGTAAAACTCTTTAAACTGATAAGGAAAGTTATCGATCTGGGATGATCCCTCAGTAAAATTAATGTCACGAGCAAGATGAGGTTTTTTTTTTATTATCTTCTGCAAGGAACAGAGAACACATTTGATATAAGTCAACATGAAGAAAACGAAAGTGCAAGATTAAAGAATCGATTGGAACCTAACCTATTCCTTACCCTTCCAGAGGGCATCTTGGTGTAACACCTCGTATTTTTGAAAATATTTAAATTACACGTACCGCGGTAATTTAATCAAATTGAAAAACAAAGTGAATTGAATGAATATTAATTAGTGATAAATTGATTAATATGTATGTGTTATTATAATTATTTTTATGATACTATATTTACTTGTGTGATAAGTAAATGAAATTGTATTATTTTATAGTACATCATAAATGGGTAAAAGTGACAGGTCGATAGGATCATATTTGGGACGCATGTGTGGGGTCGTGTTGGGAATAAGATGGAAAATTGATGATAGCTGACACGGACGGTAATTTTGAGGGCGTGGATGATCCAAAATAGGTTCAAATAGTCAAAATTAAGTACCTGGGGTAATGATCTGATGTCAAGATCGTTTTAGACTAGTCGAGACCCACTTGGGGGTATACGGGGCATTTGGCACCTATGGGTTAACCTAATTTTTGGATTATGGTTCTAAAATAAAAGATTATAGGCGTGTGGGTAGCCATTTTACATTAAACATCTTCTATAAAAAGAATTAGGGAGAAAATAGGAGGAAACACATAGAAAATCGAGAGAGACTGAGTTGGAAAAGATCTTTGAAGAATTACTAGGCCACACTCAACATGCAAGGAGGATTAAGAGTCCTGTTTATACCTAAGGAAAATGAATTATGTAATTATTTATCTCATATCATAATTGGTAGTATTGAAACCAATTTTGGGTGGGATTGTCATGTTAAATGGGTTTTGAGAAAGATAAAACTTGTAATGATTCCATATGATATTGATAGATTAGATGAACTATAATATTGGGTTAATTTCATGGAATTTGGGGGAATAATATTATGTTGATTTGTGTAAATGATCATCTAAATAATGTTAGTTAATCATAGAGAATCTATATTAATGGAAATGAAGATGGTTAAAGCATTGGGACACAAGTTGGGTTTCAAACTATGAATCCCGTGTTAAGAAATAGGCAAAAATCTGGGTTTATGCACTGTTTTGGTCAATCTCATTAGAACATCGTTATAACCTTATTCAAACGAGGTGGGTTTCTCGTTGAAACAATGTTAGTATTTGTTCGAACGACCCATGATTGCGGGTCATGAAGCGAGATCTTTTTCGTTACGAACACGTGGCTGCCAATTTCATAGTTTTTATATTTTTTTAATTAGTTATGAATTTTCTATGGAAGGGTATCCAAGATCAAAATCTATTGTTAGTAATTTTGGGATGGACTTTAGTTTAGGCATGCTTGTGTTAAGATTGATCATAACACCTTGTTGATGTATTCTTTTGATTAATATGAACTCATAGTTGATGAAATTGAGTTATGGTTTCGCTCGAATAACCCTTTTAGGTTTGGGTCAGGTTAGGACTAGGGAAACTTCCAGGTAATTTTTATGAACTCAGGCAAGTATGTGGGAGGTTATCCAAGTTAAGAAGGTATTTTATTAAAAGAGGATTTATGGAACAATTTTAGCAATTCGGGCACAGATTAGCTGGGTTATGTGAATATATATATATATATATATATATATATATATATATATATATATACACACACACACACTAGCGGAATGCCCGTGCCTGAAGGCAGGGCGAAAAATTTCCAAACACCATAAATAATTCTTTCGGGACCTCGTATAAATAACACAGGTTTTACTAAAGGTACGATATATCGATTATATTAAGAAACACTTAAACTAATAAATATAATTATAACCCATGACAATAATACTCATTTACGTTAAAATTCCAACAAAATTATGGTCAAAATTAATATACAATATTTAAGTCAAATATACAATATCTGTGGATACATTTTCAACCTTAGTAAAAACATGAGAAACTCGTAAAGCTGGACCAAAGTGATTTAACTACCCTGCGGTGGGAGGGGCATTAGCTCTAAACAGAAAAGATGACATCGAGAATTGATAAACCGTCTTGAAATTATCAGTGATCTTCCGAGCCTCCAAAGGCAATTCACTAATCTCCATTGGTTCAACTTTCACTCTGAAAGTGGTCATTCCATCCTGTAGCTTTGAGATACATTCAAGATTTGTTGTTGTCCACTACTAATGCATACCAGGGGTTGTTCTTTTCGATCAGTTCTTTCCTTTAAAAAAAAATTCAGCCTTAACTAGCTTCCACTTCTGCTCAGAAGCAAGCCTGCTTTTAGCTTGAACCCCAGGAAGAAGAGGTTGAGAGAAGTCTGATGGCTTTTGCTTGGATATCTTCACAGTTCCACAGCTTTCACTCTCATGGTGGCTCAGTGCAGTGGGGTTTCTTGGACCACTATCGCATTTACTCTTAGATAGTTTTGGTGTGGAAATAAATTTTAACAATTTTTTAGCTTTAAAAACTGATCGTTTGCAATTACCTGGTAATGGATAGTTGGACTCATATAGTACAGGAAAGGGTTCTGATGTGGTGGTATGTTGCAAGATCAGTCCATTAGACAATATGATATATAAAAAATGACAAAGAAGTAATAGATACCATTTTCGTATAATTCATACTCCAAACATCCGCCTAAATATGTCACTGAAGGAAATTTGTCACTGAACTAAATAGTTCAACTGTCAAATATCCGCCTAAAACGCAAAAAAGATGAAAGATGATAAAATCAAATGGGTATACACACAGAGAGTTAGATCAATGATAAACTCAAATGGGGATCCACACAACTATCATATTATTTCAAAACAAAAACTAAAGAATCATTTCAGTTCTCTACAAAAAGAGAACTTACATGAAAGAAAACTTCCAAAATAGAGACATATTAATTGGTAAAACAGAACTTAAAATTACGAAGACTACCCAACACAAAACTTCCATATGATTGAGTCTCTCAATAAAACATAACAAAAAAGAAACCATAATAGATAAAAAGAAACAAAAACAAATCATAAAGTAACATTAATTTGTATTGCATGTTACATCCCAATAACGGTCTAATCTAATTATTTGTCAAACCAAGAAATATTTACAAAGTTGTTTCATGGCTGAGTCTATATAATGTTATATAACCCAATTATGTTAGTAAAACTACTATCGCATTCAACAACATATAAAATAACATATCAGTAGGAGCTCGAGATTTAGAGTTTCAAACTATACACTTACCTTGCATGTTTTAAGAGGCTAGATGAAAATATTATGGAGATGGCCTGTACATAAGAATAAAACATGTTAGACAGAAATATGGGAACCCCCTTTTTCTATGACATGGGAACCCTTAATGTACACACTGAATTAAATAAAATACAGAAGAACTACCTAAAAAGCTAACAAAATATAAAATTAAACAGAAAGGGAAATAATTGTGGTATAAGAATGAACCTTTGGTAGTCTTCACTGTTGGAGCATCAGCTGATCATTGCGTCTACAATTTCCCATGTCTGAACTTGATATGCCCATTATTTCATAGTGTTCTTCTGTATCACAACTACGTATAAAAAGACGATGTTCGGTTGTACCTTTCTATGAAGTTACATCCAAATTTCCTAGCTTATAATTGATATTATCTCTCCCTGTGAAAAGGTTATTTCATTACAATTGTTCATCTTGAAAAGGTCCCTAGACAGATTATTGTCAATCTTGAAAAGGTTAAAACAAATTAAATATTTGGGCATTGCCCTGTTAAACATACAAAAATGAAAGATACTAAATAGAATATAAAATACGGGCTATAAAAAAAATAAAGACAATCAACAACACAATCTATACCATCATATCATCCATAAGGATACAAAAATAGGATTACTCATTCGGTAACTATTTTTTTTGCCCAATAAAACCAAAAGTCTTGACAGGCTTAATATTATCCATTCAATCCATGAAACCCATTTCTACACTAATAATTGTGGCAAATTCTTGATCAGATTATTGAACATTACTCTGTCCCCAAACCCATAAAAAACTGGCACGGGATTACCTACAACAGTACATAACCTCACACATGCACATATATAAAATTTATAATTAAAAAACACGATTCATACATATACCACTGTGATTTAATTTATCAAGACAAAGACATGATTCATACATATATCACTATGATTTAATAAATATACCATTGTGCCAAATTTATCAAGACAAATACCTCTGAAACTTAATTTATCAAGACAAAGACCTCTAAAACTTGTTAAGATCACTAGTGCTGAAATTGGTGTATCCCAATTCCATTATTTAATCATTATAGTTTATTTTGCTCAAGAAACTCGTAGTTTTTTCCGTGTTTAATCATTTGGGCTACCTTGCAAAGGTGATTTATTCGTCTCAATCTTCTCAGCTGCAGCAGTAGCTACATATGCTGTCGTTACCAAACCCAGCTTCTGTAACTTGTTTAAAAAACCATCGACATCGACATCGCTGGCTTTAATTATTGAAGGTAGTGATAAGCAAAAGATGTACACACGTCCATATTTTGTCATTAAACTATCGAGTAAGAGGTTTAAGAGAAGTTGTCGAATGAGATATTTAATTCTAAATACCTGAGGCATGATGTGAAGCCTCAGATGAGTCTGTTATTTTAAAAGCTAAATAGACTCATACCTAATGTCACAATTAATATATTTACTTTAGATGAATGATACATATTTATCTCGTCACTCTTAAAATTATCATCTCAAATGTTAACATAAACAGTGATTGGTAACAGGAGATCCGTTTTCGCAAAACAATTTTAAAATAAACACATATAGGTGAAAACTCTTTTTGAATAAACTTTTGAAACAGAGTCAACAATCTCAAATGCATCCGCTAATTCATATGGATAAATCTAATTAGGGGTGAAGACTTTTGCATATATTCACAACAAAACCAATTATGTGTACAACATTTGCTTTTCCAAGGTTCCGATGAAGTTTTCACTATGAGACAACTTCAAATATTGCAAATCCAACCAAAATAACCCATAATATCTTTGTTTTTTTCCTTACTTAAACTATATGAAATTTTGAATTGATCGAATAACAAAATGAAGAAATTACCTAAAATTTCGAGAGTAGTTCAACTCCAATAAGTTGAATCATTGAAGAATGTACAACTACAAACAATTTATAATTAGTACAATTAAAAGAAGTGGGTGCAAAAGTTTCTCTACAAATTAGCCCACTCCAAAGGTATTTATCATAACCCATACTACTTGATTAAAATGTAAGAATGTGAATACATCTCACTCAAACTAGATCTCTTTAAATCCTATTAGCTCTCAAGTCTTGAACATGTATTACTACTAAATTCTCGTCAACATCTTCAACATGTATTTCAATAACTTAAATAGCATTTATTACTATTGAGGGGACTGTAAAAGCATTCAGAATGATTCTACTTTAGTGACTGGAATAAACATTCAAACACACACCTATTCTGCTACATACACTCTAATATGGCATGAATTAACATAAAGCATAAACATATTACTGACACTGTTCAGGATGCATTAGCACAGAGGCAACAATTCCAAATCTAATCGGGACCAGAATGTATGATACCATCTTTGAGAGCCTCGACTCCCCAAATAACACAGTATCCTGAAAACATAAAGTACAAACATTCAAATGAAGCCCGACAACTGTAATAATAATATCACAATTATTAAACAATGATATCAAATGATGGATACTCTCTGGAACACAACAAAATTAATTATACCCAGCTAAAATCATCAAATATCAATAAATCTCATGTAAAACCTTCATGCACATTTAAGTCACGTGCAATACAAAATTAACTAAGTCATGAGATCCACATAATTAATACGATCCAATAGATATGATCCATAAACCCTTGCACCACTTTTGGCTGCCAGAAAAATGTACTCAAATAGAAGGTGTACAATATTGTACATCAAATTATTATAAAATCAAACATCAATCAATCAAATAATTGTGTAAAACTAAATTGAAAAGGACATTCGAATTTCCTTACCAAACCACCAATTGAAGAAACCAATAAAAGTTTAATTATAAAAACTATAAATTGACCCCTGTAAAGACGCACACAACCAAACATCTACACACATTTGTATTGAAATTTTCTATAGTTATATTTCTGGCTTCTAATGTTCTATGCTTAATACTTAAACATGATTAATGAATGTTGATTCTAAATGCTGAAAAATCAAATTTGCCTTGTCTCACCAGAAAATATCTACTAAATAATGTAATCTAATGATAGATATCGAAAGCACAGAAAAAGAGCAGAAAAATACAAATATAAATATAAAACACATAATATTTATAAAACATTTTAAATATATAGCAAAAAACAACACATATTTTAAATACAGTATTAGTATGAAGTTTGTCCAGGGCTAGATTGTGTGCAACTAATTTTTAATCCAAAATATTGATGGATATAACTAAGTTTCTAAAACAATGCGAAAGATATTGATGGATGAATCTAATTTTCAATTCAAAATAGTTCCCAAATAATTGAAGATATAGTTTAAGCCAAACTCGATTCAAACGAATCAGTCTGTACATTCCTAAACTAAAATCACCATATCTAAATGAATCAGTCAGTACTTTCATAAACTAAAATCATTACCTCTTGCCTAAAACCGAATTCAAAACATATTTTAAAACCTTTTTTAGGAACCCCTAACTGAAAAAAGATCTCAAAAATAATGTATGCGCGTGACTAGATTTGATAGCCAAAAATGAATTTCAAAATATCTACACATAGTAGTTAGTTGAACAGAAAAATACTTTCACTTTTGAAATACCAAAAAATCATATAATTAAAGAAATATGCTTATCAATTGGCCTTCTCCGGTTGTGCCACCAACAATCACCGATTCTTTTTCACTTTTAATATGCATGTTCAATGTGAGTGAATCTTTCACAGGCCATGTATGGTTTAAAAAAATAGATATAATAACTAACACCCACAACTACAACAATTTAAAAATAATTACTTTACCTAACAAACTTAAAAAGAATTTTTGTACATTCCACACAACATCAATTAATTTATGAAACAAATGGTAGTCTCCAAGATCACTTTACCTAACAAATTAAAATAAAATTAAAAAAGAAACATATATATTAAGTGTTATATACATTCCTATGTATATACAAAAGACATAGGAATAAGTAGCAAATGCATTGGTTGTAAATTTATGACAAATGCAAAACATTCATTTGTTCATTAACCACCATCTGAGAAATATACTTATGGAAAAACATAAATAGGGCTAGATTGTATACCTCAAAGAGGAAAAATATATATTTTTGAAATAAAATATTATGGGTTGGATTAGATATGCAAAAAAATACAATGCAAAAAAATACGTCACATCCCATTTAAACATAAAAATGAAAATTAATTTCAACACAAAAAAATCATTAATTTCAAAACAAAACCCAAACATATATAATCTCAAATTGGAAACCCAAACATAAAAGAATCATACCAACCTTAGAATGAGAACCCAAAACATTAAATCTGAAGTACCCAACCTTAGATCTGAAGTACCCAATGTTAGATCTACAAACAAAAAACACGTTAGATATAAAAATTGAAACCCCACACTAAACATTAAAACCTTAAAACACATAATACTTGAACTCGGTATGTGGTGAGGGCGGCAGCGTGAGAGGGGGGTGAGGGTGTATGACGAGTGTGGGGTGGAGAGGAGAGGAGGTGGAGGCGGCGGTGTAAAGAGGGGGGGGAGGCTGTTTCGTGAGAGGGAGATAGTGAGAGGTGAGAGGGGTAGGGTTTGCGGGGAAGAATGGACGAGGGAGAGAAAAAGGAGTCATGTAGGTTTGTGAGGAAAGACTAAATGAAAGAGAGAGAAAGAAAGAGGGGACGGCTTGGGGTTGTCAAATGAGTGAAATGGGGGAAATGATCTCAACCCTCCATTTGTGAGTGATGCGGCCAAATATTCACCTCTACTTAGCTTATCATTTTATTGAATAGTAAAAACATTTTACTCCTTATTTATATATATATATATATATATCTATATATTTATGGGTATATGGGAAGTATACATATGAATAATAATATTTTTGTGTATGATTTTTAAGTTAAACATATCCATCCTAGCAAATCTTCTATTAGTGGAGGTTGCGCATTGTGGGAGGTCACTCTGTCGAATCCCAATAGAGTAGTACTGTCCCCTGGGTCATAGGTATATGTATGACCATCCTATGTGAGTTTTGGAGTCCCGTGGAATAATGTGGCATGGTTATCACCCACGGACTTAAGGCCATGGCCACCTCTGATTTTCGTTTACATTTTGGGTTCGATGGTGAGATTCTGACCTAGTTGCCCAAGTTAAGGTGTATATTCCTGGAGCTTGATAGCATGCTAGTGATTTCACAATCCAGCGAGGAAATGCTCGAATGGATTACCGTTATATGTATATAACGAGCGATATATATCTATGTGAACACTATGTGATATGAATATACGTATAGAAGTGTGACAATTATATACGGGTGAATAATATTAATACAGTAATATGGAATAAATAACTAGGGGGAAATCATGTGAATTAATTAAGATGGAATCTAAAATGATTTAGCGTGTGTGATAGCCAAATAAGAATTAAACATAGTCTGGGTAAAAGGTTAGCATATGAGGTTAAGACATGTGTTGGTTCTAGTTAAACAGGGTAGCATAACTAAGGTGTTTAAAATCTATACGATAGGAGCGTAAAATATATGAGGGGTGAGGGTCGTCTCATAGGAGTGCATTAGCGGTTTAAATATGGAAAAATGCTTTACATTTTCATTAATGCATTTTATTCACTTGCTAAATGTTTTCAAAGGTTTTGGGCTCTGACCCACATCAAATATTTTCAAAACTTTTAGGCGTCCAGCCACAGGAATGCCAAGAATGATTACTCATTCCAGGATTAACGGAGTTGTAGCTTATGTAGAAGCTTATAGGTTTTGGAGTAGCTGATTCTGTTTTTGGTATTCTAGATATGTCTCATTTTAGTCCATAGTTGGGCTTATCGACGCTTTTTCACACTCTTTACATTCATTTTAAATTTAATTCAACTAGTGAGGCTTGTATTGGATTATTTTGTAACTGATGGTATATTCGTATTTGGATTTTAATTTATTTCGCTTATAGACTTTATTACAGTGGTAGTTTATTTTTTAATTTTTTTACTTTGAATGGGTGGTGGTGAATGGTTTACTTTTCAGTATGTAATTAAAGATAAAATTTGGCACCAACGTGTTTAAATAATAGGTGGTTAATAATTAAAATATTTTTGAAAGTGATGCTAAAAATGAACCAGATGAGATTCCTATTTTATTTTAGTAGAGGACTAATCACCCATTATTGAAATAGGTGGGGTGTCACACTTGGCTCTTCATACACAACAACCTCAAGAAAGAAGTATTAACAACTCTTCACAATTATGTTATAATCCCAAAAGACCTTATTAGAATCAGGTACATTCACGACCAGAGCTCAATTGGTCACATGTTAATATTATCGTGTGTCGTCTCTCACTAATAGAAATATCTAATTTCAGTAATGCTAATATGGGATAGCAACTTAATGTACACCATCATCAGGGATAGCAACTTAAAATAAGAAAACTAAGAAGAGAAATCAAACAATGCAGAAAAGTAACGGAAATGGAACTAAATGTGCTTATAGAGAAACAAAGATGATTAAAAGCTCTTCTCCACAATTTGCAGTTGTTCAAATAAATGATAAAGAGAGGGAACGGTCATTTTGTTATGAGAAATGATCCTAAGTGATGATGCCGGGATCAGCACCACCAGATAAGGTGTTTCCAAGCTCAATATAAGAATAACAATGGCAGCACAGTTATATAGAGAGATAAGAGAATGAGGTAAGGAGAAGAGGATAATACACCGGTATATAAGTGGTTCAGCCAATTTGGCCTACGTCCACTGTGAGTGCGTGAGTAATATCACTGAATGAAGGCACTAATGGCCATGGATACAATCTCTCAAGCTTTCTCTCTCTACTGTATATTTAGACACAGTTTTTTCTAGGCTTGAATAACTGGGATCCTTTTGCAAGGTAGGGGTGACCCCTATATATAGTACCAAGGGGGTGTAATGTACCCCCCATGCATGTAATGAGCATGTGTGTGGTAGCCTCACCAATGTGGGAGTGCCATCTGTCACTGTCACCTGTAAGGAATGATGATGAAATATTCTCCCCATGTGTGGAGAATAATCTTGTTACAACAGATTTGTTCCCATATTGGTGGATGACCTCGGCCTGGGAGAGGCCGAGCTGTAAAGGCTTGATGCCCGTTCAATCCGAGATGTGTCATAGGGAGTCTCGGCCTGATCTCAGCCGAGACATTATGCTGGGGTCGGCCCCAGCCGAGGTTGGACATATAGCATGCTGACGATTACTAAGGCTTCTTGTCACCTCAGCCCAAACCGAGGTTGGACTGGTTCCATGTTGAAGGTTATCAAGGCTCCTTGTTACCTCGGCCTACTCTCGGTCGAGGTTGCCATACCCAGGTATATGAGGATGCTGTTGATGCCTGTGATGCGCGTAGCGTTCACTGAAACTGTAGGTGATAGTGTCGGCCTGGGCCGACCTTGGTCTGGCCGAGGGATGATATCGTGGGCCCATGGCTTATCTAGGGTCGATCAATATCTCGGCCATCACCTCGGCCGAGGTTGGTGTCTCAAGGCCTAGGTTACACTTGGGGCATATCAATCACCTCCAGCCCTTAGTCATATGCGAGAGCAAGTGGCTAGGGGATTACTACACCTCCGAGGCCTGTCCGTCCCAAGCTAATACCTGCATGACACCTGTCCACGCTAGAACGTACTTACTTGGCTGGTGTGTGCTGTCAGCCGTCCTTTGGGGTTCCCAAGGCAATGATGGGCCATGGGAAGCGTGCCCGTGTATTTAAGGGTTTGAACCCTTCTTTTTATCTTTCTTCTCCATTTCATTCCTGCGAACAAACTGTTCTTGCGATTTCTCTCTCTCCAAAGCTTCTCTACTCAACGCTCTTCTGCCGAAGCCTTTGTCAATTTTCCTGCGAGTTTTCTTCACTTTCCCTCATCGTTCCATTTCCAGGTATTTTCTCCCTTTCATTTCCTCTGTTTTTCGCTTGTGGTTTGCATTTTCCGGCGAGTTTTTAAGTTTTTCGACGAGCTCCATTGTCTCAGGTGAACTGGGTTTGCTTTAAACTTCCAAGTTTGATCTTTAAACTCCTTTATTTTACAAGTCAATCCTGTTTGTAGTTTTAGGAGTTATTCCTAAGTTTAGGGTCGTCCTCTGATGCTCAGACCTTTATACCAGCTTCTTGAGGATTTCCCCTCTCTCAGAGAGAAGACCCTAGAAAAGATTAGGCAAATAGAGAGAGCTCAGCAGGAAGCTCGTAGGTCACAAGAGTTTCCCATTAGACCCTTGTTTCCACCACCTCTGAGGGTGATATATCCTGACCCCCCAGAAAACTTCTATCATACAGGGGTGCCTGCTGATCCAACACCTATGTCTGAGTCTGAAGCTTCTACCTCAGACCCCATGTCAGTGGACTCTTTCTAGGAAGCTATGGATTTCACACCTCGGCCTGGTCAGGCCCCTGATCAGGCTGAGGTATCCAGCCGAGCTTCATCCCATAATGGCTCCAGCAACTCAGCCTCTTCTTCAGAGGTTGAAGTGCTTGAGCCGAGTGTGGCTGTGCCACCCATTCTTGATGCCATCCCCCTGTCGGCCGTCACAGGGGCAGAGTTCACTCAGAGATTCCCTAGTAACCCATCTACATCTGCTCCGGCCGATGTTGAGCTTGGTGTTGATGAAGATGTTGAAAGCGATGTGGACGTCTCTGAGGCAGTTGAATTCGAGAGCACGATAACTGAAGTGGATCTTCTGTGCTTCAAATATTTACACTCCATTAGTCCTTCCATAAAATTAAGGAGACCTCTGAGGGATGAGAGGGCCTATCACGGCCGAGATGGAGAAATCTACCTGTATGAGCAGATGTTTAAGTTAGGGTTTCGCCTACCCATTCATCCCATCATTAGATCCATTCTCTCTTACATCAACTTGGCTCCCTCACAGCTATCTCCCAATGCCTGGAGAGTTATCATAGGGGCCATTATCTTATGGAGGAAAGTCCACCACTCTGACCTCCCAGTTCAGGTCTTTACTGGTTGCTATGTCCCAACCTCGGCCAAAAACCATCCGAGCTACTATCATTTTGTGGCTCGAAGGCCTGAGAAGAAAATGCTCCAAGTGACTCAGACCTCGAACCATAATTGGAAGCCCCGCTATTTTTTCGCCTCTGGACCATGGGAATTTGGCCCATACATTCCCTCTTCCAATCTTGAGAAAAGGATACCCCTCAGATGGGGTAAGGTCTCCATGTCTGCCAGGGCCGACCCTGGTCTAAGTCTTCAGAATATCCAGAAGGTGAAGGCCCTGCAAGACCAATGGGCACATGGTCTGTTTGTTAAGTTCGAACATTTGCTGACCCCCCAGTATCTCTCGGGGACGAGCCTGGGTGGAAGTCCCCTTGTTGACTTTGGTAAGAATTTTTTATTTCAAGTCTAACCTCTGAAGCCATTCATATCTGATCTCTAACACATCTTTTAATCTTTTGCAGAGCGACCACCAGGCATTACAGACGAACTGTGGGAGATGGCTGCTCCAAGCTTGGCGAGGCTTGCCAAAAAGGCTGGTCTGAACGCTCCTCCCCCAGCTCCCTCAACATTCAAATCTTAGGCCTCAAAGAAGAGGGCCCCAGAAACCCATGCCTCTGAGGATCAGAGGCCGACCTCGAGGCAGAAGAAGGCCTCTGATGCTGCACTTCCCATCTCTTTGGCCGACATCCTGACAGCACGTCTTAACCAGCTAAAGTTAACCGATAGTGTGGTCGACCACAGCAGGCAGGCCATGGACGTAATCGGCTCTGTAATGACCGAGGCTGACAAGCGCTTCTACAGAGCTATGGACACCCCCCTGCTAGTTGAGTTCGGCCTTCACAGAGCCCTCCAGGTATGATTTGTTCTTTCATCAAAATTTTATAAGTGCAACATCTGACTTTTCTCTTAACCTCTTCATTAAATGTGCAGGGAGTGACTGCTATGTATCAACTATCAAACTGGGCTATGAGGAAATTGCCCCTTATCCAGAAGAGGCAAGAGGCCGAGAAGGTTGAGAGTGCCCTGAATGCTGAGGTTGGCCGTCTGAAGTCAGAGCTGCAGAACTCTGAAAATAAGGTCAAGGGGTTAGAAAAAGACATCTCTCTGCTCGTCAAAGATCACGCCAGAGCCCTGAAGGCTAAAGATGACGTGCTGCAGCAGAAGGTCAGCTCGGTTGTGAAGGCTGCCCTTGAAGATGCCTCGGATTAGATAATTTCTGACTACAAAGGCTCAGACGAATTCATGGGTTTTGGCTTTGAATATCTTGAAAGAGGTATCAAGGCCACTACCAAATGGGCTGAAGTCAGAGAGTGGGAGGTTGGTACTCTAAAGGCCTCTGACTTTATGGGTCTCGGCTTTGCAGACCCTCAATTTGCTCAGGTGCTTCAAGAGGTAGAGGACGAGGCTGCTGCACCTGCTGAAACTGCAACTCTTGGAGGGACCGAGGTCGGAGGGGCAGACCACACTGACGACGTGGCCGAGGTGACCAATGCCGATCAAGCCAACCCAGCCGAGACTGTTAATGTTCCCCCCTCAGACCTTTAGTCTTTTTTAACTTGTAATAAATTTGTAATTTGTAACTTGTAATACCTCAGTATTTTATAAGGAATATTTGTAATCAATGCCTCTGAATGCTACATGATCTCTTCCTTTTACTGAATGTCAATCTCTTCCATTACTTTGTTGCAGTGTTCTTGTTTATACTCAGTCAATAATTCTGGCCTCAGGTCTCTTCACCACTGAATTGTAATTAGGCTCTGAGGTCATTGCCTGAGATGCTATTCTCATAGCCTTAACCAAATTAATGATGTTAAGGGTCTGAGGTCATCTGCTAAGGTGTCTAAGCTCAAACCTCGTCACCACCGAGTGATGTTATGAAGGTTTGAGGTCATCACCTAAGATGTTATCCTCATAATTCACCAAATTAATGATGTTAAGAGTCTGAGGTCATCCACTAAGGTGTCTGAGCTCAGACCTCGTCACCACCGAGTGAAGTTATGAAGGTCTGAGGTCATCACCTAAGATGTTATCCCCATAATTCACCAAATTAATGATGTTTAGGGTCTGAGGTTATCTGCTAAGGTGTCTAAGCTCAGACCTCGTCACCACCGAGTGATGTTATGAAGGTCTGAGTTCGTCACCTAAGACGTTATCCTCATATTTCACCAAATTAATGATGTTAAGGGTCTGAGGTCATCTGCTAAGGTGTCTGAGCTCAGACCTCGTCACCACCGAGTGATGTTATGAAGGGTCTGAGATCATCACCTAAGATGTTAGCCTCATAATTCACCAAATTAATGATGTTAAGGGTCTGAGGTCATCTGCTAAGGTGTCTGAGCTCAGACCTCGTCACCACCGAGTGATGTTATGAAGGTCTGAGGTCATTACCTAAGATGTTATCCCCATAATTCACCAAATTAATGATGTTAAGGGTCTGAGGTCATCTGCTAAGGTGTCTGAGCTCAGACCTCTTCACCACCGAGTGATGTTATGAGGGTCTGAGGTCTTCTCCTAAGATGTTATCCCCGTAATAAATTTTTGATCTAAGAATGAAGCAAGAACTGTCATGGAAACTGATCTTTATTAATAACCTTTTCTCAATAAGATGGTACATTTACATAAAATTCTATGCAACATCATATGTAATATCTCTTGAGATGGTCAGCATTCCATGGGTTAGTGAAAGGTTCTCCTTCTAGGTTTTCTAGCCTGTAAGTGCCAGGCACAACCTCTTTCGTTACTTTGTAAGGGCCATGCCAGTTTGGGTGTAGCTTGTTTGCCTTCTGTAGGGTCTTCTTTAGCACTAGGTCTCCCACTGCAATGGGTCTTGACTTCACCCTCTGGTTGTAGAATTTCGCTGCCCTCTGCTAGTTGGCTGCTTTTCTGACCTCTGCGTCTTCCCTTCTTTCTTCGATAAGATCCAGGTCTAGCCTTCTCTTTTCCCCATTGCTGTCAGGGTCGTAGGTCTGAATCCGATGAGTTGGTAGTCCTACTTTCGTTGGTATGACGGCCTCTGATCCATATGCCAGCATGAATGGGGTTTCTCCTGTTGGCATCCTTGTCGTGGTTCTGTAGGCCCATAACACTGTGTAGACCTCTTCTGTCCATCTCCCCTTCGTATTTTCTAACCTCTTCTTGATTCTGTCCAAGATAGTTCTGTTAGTGACCTCGGTCTGGCCATTTGCCTGAGGTCGACCAGGAGATGAGAAGAATTGCTCAATCCCCACTCTTAGGCAATACTTTTCTAAGGAGGAGTTCTTGAACTGGGTCCTATTATCCGAGATGAGAGTGTTTGGGAGGCCATATCTGCATATGATGTTCTTCCAAATGAACTGGAAGGTCTTCTGCTCTGTAATTGTTATCATCGGTTCTGCCTCCACCCACTTTGAAAAGTAGTCAATGGCAACTATCAAGAATCTATAGTTGTTGACAGCTCTTGGCAAAGGTCCTACTGAGTCAATTCCCCATATCGAAAATGGACATGGAGACGAGATTGACGTCATAGACTGATGGGGTTGATGAGGGATAGTGGCGAACCTTTGACATTTGTCGCACCTCTTCACATAGTCTGCCGCGTCCTTAGACAAGGTAAGCCACCAGTATCCCTGAGTGATGATCCTCTTGGCTAAGGGCTTTCCCCCTATGTGGCTAGAGCAAGAACCCTCATGAACCTCCTGTAAGACCTGGGGTACTTCCATGGGATGCACACATCTGAGGAGAGGCAATAGAAACCCCTTGTTGTACAAGACGTCTCCTACTATTGATAACTTAGTAGCCCTGTATCTCAACTTTCTCCTTTCCATCTTGGACTCAGGTAGCTCTCCGTCTCTTAGGTATCTGACGTGCGGGTCGATCAATGAGTCTCCCAGGTTCACGTTGTGACAAGGGCTACATACCTCATCCTCCTCGATGCTTGCTTTTCCTAAGACCTCGATTGGAATGGTCCTTCCCAAATCTGTCTTCATTGCCGAGGCCAACCTTGCCAATGCATCAGCGTGATTGTTGCTCAGCCGAGGCACTCTCTTCAGCTTTGCTTCTTCAAAATACTCTAACAACCTTCTTACCTTCTTTAAGTACTTGGCTATCATTTCGTCTTTGGCCTCGTATACCCCCAACACTTGATTGGCAACCAACCTTGAGTCGCTATGGAGTAGGAGTCGCTTTACTCGAAGAGTTGTTGCCAATAAGAAACCTGCTATCATGGCCTCATACTCGGACTCGTTATTTGAGGCCTGGAAGTTGAATCTCAAGGCGTATTCAATGTTGGCGCCATCTGGAGCCGAGAATATTAGCCCTGCGCCGCTTCCACTGTCACAGGAAGAGCCAACAACGAAGAGGCTCCATACGTCTGCATCTGATGAGAAGACCCCTTCTCTCACAACCCTCTTCTTGAAGAGGTATCGATCCTCTTCGTTCTCTTCTGCTCTGCTCTGGGTTTTGCCTGGGACGACCTCTTCTCGGCCTTGGAAGACGTTTGGTGCAGTCTCTTCCGAATCTCGGAAGACACTACGGTTCGTCTCTTCGTCGTCATCTAAGCCTTTCTCTGTCTCGGCCTCTTCCCAGGTGAATTCTGCAACAAAGTCTGCGAGGGCCTGTCCCTTGATGGCTGTCCTAGGCTGGTAGGTAAGATCATATTCTCCTAGTTCGATGGCCCAGGTCATCAATCTTCCGGACTTCTCAGGCTTGTACAGAACCTGCCTTAGTGGGGAGTCAGTGAGGACTACCATGGAGTGAGCTTGGAAGTAAGGCTTCATTTTCCTTGAGGCGTGTATTAGTGCATAAGCCAACTTCTCCATTCGGGGATAATTCTGTTCAGACCCTTGAAGTGCCTTACTGTTGAAGTACACAGGCCTCTGGATCCCATCCTCTTCCCGTATGATAGCCGCACTGATGGCTGATTCAGTGACTGCTAGATACATAAACAACCTTTCCCCGTGATGGGCCGAGACAGCAACAAGGGAGACCCTAAGTAGGACTTGAGTTGGTCAAAGGCTTTTTCACACTCTTCGTCCCATTGGAAGGCCTTTCTTAAAACTCTAAAGAATGGAAGACACTTGTCTGTCGCCCTAGAAATAAACCTGTTAAGGGCAGCCACTCTTCCCATGAGTCTCTGGACATCCTTGATACTCCTAGGAGTCTTCATGTCGAGTAAGGCCTTGATTTTCTCAGGGTTTGCGTCAATCCCCCTCTGATTAACGATGAACCCCAGGAACTTCCCGGCTCCTACCCTGAAGACACACTTCGCTGGGTTGAGCTTCATTCTGTACGAGTCCATGGCATCGAAGGTCTTCTAAAGGTCCGCTACGTGAGTACATGCTTTCAGGCTCTTCGTTAGCATATTATCCACATACACCTCCATGGTCTTACCTATTTGTTCCTCGAACATCTTATTGACAAGACGTTGATACGTTGCCCCTGTATTTTTCAGACCGAAGGGCATCACCTTGTAGCAGTACGTCCCTTTGTCAGTAATGAAGGCTGTCTTCTCAGAGTCTTCAGCATCCATGAAGATTTGGTTATAACCTGAATAAGCGTCCATGAAGCTCATGAGCTCGTGCCCTGCCGTTGCGTCCACCATCTGGTCTATCCTAGGTAAGGGATAGCTGTCTTTCGGGCAAGACCTGTTCAGGTCAGTGAAATCTACACACATTCGCCACTTCCCATTGGCCTTAGGCACGATGACTGCATTTGAGAGCCACTCCGGGTAGGTGACCTCTCTTATGAACTCAGCCTCTTCCAACTTTTTTACCTCTTCCCGGATGACGTCATACTTCTCCCTGGAGTACACTCTTCGTCTCTGCTTGATTGGCTTGGCATCTCTGTCCACGTTGAGCTTGTGGCTCATGACCTCAGGGTCGATGCCAGGCATGTCTGTGTGACTCCATGCGAAGACACTCTGTCTCCTCCTGAGGAAGTTTATCAGCTCTTCCTTGATTCCTGGTTCTTGGGCCTTACCGACCTGGACGGTTTTTTCCGGCTCGTCCTCATTGAGGACGATGGATTCTACCTCTTTCGCGGCCTCACCCTTCTTCAATTTTGTTTCGTCTCTTGGGTCAAGAGTGTCAATGCCGTAAGTGGTGGTTGCTCTCTTATGGGCCTCTCTCTCTTCGGTCGAGTTGAAGTAACACTCCCACGCCGT
Source organism: Sambucus nigra (assembly GCA_949130495.1). NCBI lineage: Eukaryota > Viridiplantae > Streptophyta > Magnoliopsida > Dipsacales > Adoxaceae > Sambucus > Sambucus nigra. Next base: position 722,327,667 of record OX422210.1, read on the forward strand.
GGTCTGGTCCCCTTGCACTTTCCCTACTCCATAAGGAGTCGGGAATTTTAGCATCTGATGAACCGTCGACGGCACGGCTTCAAACTCTTTGAGGGCCACCCTTCCTACGATGAGGTTGTAGGCCGAGAAAACATTTTCGTCCATGATGACAAAGTTTATCTTCTTGGTCAGCCTCTTAGGCCACTCATCCCCCATCCGTACATCCATTTCATACATGCCCAAGGGGTGCACCTTTTCACCACTGAAGCCTATCAATGGGTGATGGTAGGGCACCAGACTTGCCCTGCTAAGACCCAGGCTCTTGAAACAAGGCCAGAACATCACGTCTGCTGAGCTTCCCCCGTCTATGAGGATCCTCCCTACCTCGCACCCATGGACCCTTGTTGTTATGACCAAAGGGTCATCATGGGGGGCTAAGATACCCTTGAAGTCGAGTCTGGAGAACCCCACTATGAGGGTGTCCATATCTACCTTCTTCCTCTTCTGCACGGCATTGGAAGATGTTAAATTCACAGCCTCAGGCTTGGCCACTGACCTGGCCTCTGCTACATGAGCCTTCCTATCGGCTACCTCAGAGCCACCTCCTGCAAATCCCCCACATATGGTGCTAACACCAAAGGAGATCATACCGACCCTCTTCACCGGGGTGTTGTCATCCTTTGGCGAAAGATCTGGGTCGTCTTCATCATCTCCCTCTGAATCATCGTCCCTTCTTGCCGGGACATCGTCGCGGCATCTGTCATTTCTTCTTTTTTTAGGGTCTTCTCTTCCACCCTTCGGAGCCTTGCCATCCACATACTTCCTCAGCTTTCCAGATTTCAGCATCTTCTCAATCTCATCCTTTAAAGTGAAGCATCTGTCTGTGATATGGTCGTGATCCTGATAGAACTCACACCATAGGTTTTTGTTCCTCTTATGTGGCGGGGCCTTCAGTTTCTCCGACCACCTCAGAGTCCGGTCAGTCTTAATCTCATTAAGGATGTGTTCACAGCTCACAGTCAGAGGAGTGTAATGAGCAAACTTGTCATCACCTGACCTCTTCTTCCCCTCTTTCTTGCTTTGGGACCTCCCAGTGCCACCGCGGTTCTCCTCCTTATATTTGGCTGCCATTGCCTCTTCCGCATTCATCACCTTCCCTGCGGTTGCCAGCAGCTCCGCCATAGACCTGGGGGGGTCTTCCGCCAATTTCCACAGTAGCTTCCCCTTCTGGAGGCCTCCTATAAGGGCGGTCATGGCTATGCTCTCTTCATAATCTTCCACCTCCAACTTCTCTTTGTTGAATCTTGTTATGTAGTCTCTTAGGCTTTCACCCTTGTCCTGTTTGACATACAGCAGGTGGGTAGTCTTCTTTTGAGGTCTTACCCCAAAGCAGAAGTTGTGGATGAACTGCTCAGCCAAACCTTTGAAGTTCTCGATCTAGTTCTTCGGAAGAGAGGTGAACCAGCTGTGAGCTGCCCCTATCAAGGTCCCCGAGAAGGCCCTACACTTCATCTCATCGGGTATCGAGTAAATATCTGCCGCCGACTGGTACATCTCAATATGGTGCACAGGGTTAGTGCTGCCATCATACTTAGGAGTCACTGTAGGAGGCTTGAACTTGGCTGGGGTTGGGAACCCCACTATCCTAGCCACAAATGGGGAGCCCTCTGAGTAAGCCCTTTGTAATGGGTCTCTGCTTTTAATGAGGTCTCCTATCTTCTCCTCAAGGCGTTGGATAGAATCATTCCAGGGTCTTATGTCATCAACTTGGCCGAGGTTATCCCCTGCCACCTTCCTGCGATGGACAGAGGGTTCCCCAGCCACAACACGTTGACTCTTGACCTCTTCTTGTTCCCTGGCTCTTCCTCCACAGGGTCGGCCTTGGTCTGGCCGACCTTGCCTACCCCCTCTCTGAGAGCCTGCTGCGCTCCTCGACCTTGATAACCTGTGTCTTAGGTCATTCACCGGGCCCAGCCTCTCAAAGGCCGACCCTCTGCTCAACCTGTCAAAGGCCGACCCTCTTTGTTGGCCCTCTTCTCTTCTTCGGCCGACACATCCTTGACTCTTCCTAAGAGGTCGTATAGTGTCATTTGACACCTCATACGTCTCCCAGCAGTCTTCTGGGGCTTCTTCAGCTTCTAGGTCATCATACCTGTCCTCTAGGCAAGGGTTTCCCTGCCTCCCCAAGCGCAAGCGCCTAGGGTCAGCAATGTCCCTTCTCCGTTGGGGTGCAAGCTGGTCCTTCATTGGCGCCTGGGGTGGTCCCCTGGCTTCAGGATGAGGCTGAACTGCCGTCGGAGTGATCATGTCCGGTGAGACTCCAGGTGGACTCATCATCATGGTTTGACTGAGCTGGGCAAATTACTCCTTCATGGCTTATTGTGTTGCAGCTAAATATTTCAAGGCTGCTGCTACCTCTGCCATTTCGGACTGAGGAGGAGCCTGACTGGAACTAGCCCCTTTACCCCCGGGCGGTGGAAGAGGTGGTGGTAAGTCTGGTGCCATATGTTAACACTATAAAGCTTGAGTAGCAAGTGAGCTTAATACCTTAAAGGACCTCTTTCAATGGTGAAACAGCTCCACGCAAGGGGTGGTTCCTAGTTCACCACCAGAGTCTCCGATGAGGTTAAGCAGAAAAAGAGGAAGAGATAGTTTCTCGATTCCCACAAACGGCGCCAAGATGATGATGTCGGGATCAGCACCACCAGATAAGGTGTTTCCAAGCTCAATATAAGAATAACAATGGCAGCACAATTATATAAAGAGATAAGAGAATGAGGTAAGGAGAAGAGGAGAATACACCGGTATATAAGTGGTTCAGCCAATTTGGCCTACGTCCACTGTGAGTGCGTGAGTAATATCATTGAATGAAGGCACTAATGGCCATGGATACAATCTCTCAAGCTTTCTCTCTCTACTATATATTTAGACACAGTTTTTGCTAGGGTTGAATAACTGGGATCCTTTTGCAAGGTAGGGGTGACCTCTATATATAGTACCAAGGGGGTGTAATGTACCCCCCATGCATGTAATGAGCATGTGTGTGGTATCCTCACCAATATGGGAGTGCCATCGGTCACTGTCACCTGTAAGGAATGATGATGAAATATTCTCCCCATGTGTGGAGAATAATCTTGTTACAACTGATTTGTGCCCATGTGTCCTTATCCAAATGTCAACAGATGCTCGGCCACCATATTGGTGGATGACCTCGGCCTGGGAGAGGCCGAGCTGTAAAGGCTTGATGCCCGTTCAATCCGAGATATGTCATAGGGAGTCTCGGCCTGATCTCAGCCGAGACATTATGCTGGGGTCAGCCCCAGCCGAGGTTGGACATATAGCATGCTGACGATTACTAAGGCTTCTTGTCACCTCAGCCCAAGCCGAGGTTGGACTGGTTCCATGTTGAAGGTTACCAAGGCTCCTTGTTACCTCGGCCTACTCTCGGTCGAGGTTGCCATACCCAGGTATATGAGGATGTTGTTGATGCCTGTGATGCGCGTAGCGTCCACTGAAACTGTAGGTGATAGTGTCGGCCTGGGCCGACCTTGGTCTGGCCGAGGGATAATATCGTGGGCCCATGGCTTATCTAGGGTCGATCAATATCTCGGCCATCACCTCGCTCGAGGTTGGTGTCTCAAGGCCGAGGTTACACTTGGGGCATATCAATCACCCCGAGTAACTAAGAAGAGAAATCAAAGAATGCAGAAAAGTAACGAAAATGGAACTAAATGTGCTTATAGAGAAACAAAGATGATTAAAAGCTCTTCTCCATAATTTGCAGTTGTTCAAATAAATGATAAAGAGAGGGAATGGTCATTTTGTTATGAGAAATGATCCTAAGATTCCCAAGAAATGCAATGATCACGTACGTGTGACGGCTATTAAAGCGACATATAAATCCCTTTACATCTAAGATAAGAGGTCGTATTTACGAGCATGCCCCTAAGGCACTTAATAGACGAAGTCTTTCCAATTTTTGAGGCATTTACTAAATTTCCCTCGGACCAACCGACGCATATTTGAATTTCCATAAAAAGAATACTGTTATTTCCCCAACATGAAGACCTATCAAATATCAATGTGAAGAGCTATCAGATATCAGCAAACAACCTAAATACAACAAAACCTAATGACCCTGGATTTGGGGGTCATTTGTGGTCCAGATTTACACAAGTACATGCGTCTTAAGTAAAAAAGGAGTCCAAGTTAACAAAGATTCCTTCAAGCCAAACAGTTAATTATGATAATAGATAAGTTCAAACTCTTTAGTATTAACGCAATATATGACTCTCTTGAGATGCCCTATAAATATAAACCCTCCTTACTTAAGAGGGGGGGTGTGATTTTTTAACATCGAGCAATATTAAAACTCTATCGACCAATTCTTTAAAGTAAAAAAAAAAAAAAAAACCTTACTCCTCGTGGACATAAGCATGTTGTCAAACCACTTATATCGTATATTATGTGTGTGATCACATTTTTTTCGATTATATGCATATATGTTTGGTTTGTGTCTATTGAATACTATAACCTTTAGAAAATTACCACATACACAATATTATATTTTCATTCATTATTTCTCCGAATTGAGAATAAACATATACATTATACAAGTTCGGATAAAAATATTAATATCGGTCATCTAATTGATATTTGATTCGGTTGGTCATGTTCTATATGCTCCCAATATACTAATAATATCCTATTGAAATGAAAATCCATATCCCATAATCAAGAATTTAGATAAATTAATGGATTCGTGTTACAACACTACCAACAATGTGTCAAATCCATCTTAATTGAGAACGACTTCAATTATATAAGGATCGATAATATAATTTTACGTGAGTAAACTATCTATACTCAACAAACTACCTAGTATATTTTAATTTACAACACAAGTCATTATAATAGCAATGCCCTCCACTATTGAATCTTTTATGATAGTCAATACAAACATGTATTAAAAAAACAATCATTGTAAGTTCCATACTATTGACAAATAATAATTCGAACATTTTGAATCCATACCAATCTAACATTTAACAAGATATTGATTTAACATTGAACAAGATGAATGAAATTAAAAATAAACTAGAGAGTCATCAATGTATCTCTCTATTCTATCATATGTTTAGTCTTATGTTTCTCCAAAATTATTTCGAGCATGTTTTTTCGTCTTTCCTAGTTCGTTTAAACCTTCTGGAAAGTTTTGACCAATTCTTAATTTGTAGTTCTAACTCACTCCCTAGGGGGTTCCATTTCATTCTTCATTGTCTTTAATGAGTTTCTAAACCTACACGATTCAAAAATATCCGCAATAATGGTCAGAATAACCTTTCTCATGCCTGCATTATCAATTTTTATTCCTTTCTCATGCACTTATTTGTGTGACTCTTCCTTGGTTAGGTTTTGCACAACATTTTTAAGTGACATAAATCCAAGTTTGATCCTCGAAACCTCAATCTTTGTTACACATACTAGCGATTGATAGTTTGACCCGTATCCAATTGGAGTAGAATTTAATGTTTTTGGCAATCTGGATGGACCTTCCGGCACAGTTCATTCCAATGGAGATTTTCATAGTCGAGATCATCTAAATTGAAATCTCAATCTTCTTGAATCACGGTGTAAGCCCGGAGGTACAAACTAGTCCATTTTACTAAGAAAAATACATAATCATTGTCAATTTGAATCCCAATTTTATGCGACAGAAGTGTTAATGGGGGGCACCTATTTAATATCTTTTATAAGTTTTCACTACACCAAAACTTCTGACTTGTTATGGTAAAAAACTTTGAAAAGTTAGACTTATCACAGTCTTTAACCGTGATAAGTTAGGGGGTAATAATTGTAATTATCACGAACTTATCAAGGTCATTGACTGTGATAAGTTTGTAAGAGTTGTCCCAGACTTGTCATGGTCATTGACCAAGATAAGTTTGTTATGGTCTTTAATCGTGACAACGCTAAGATTTGTCACGATCAATGACCGTGACAAGTCTGTGACAATTAAAAAGATTATCACGGTCTTTGACCGTGATTATTCTGGGCATAATTTAAAAAAAATGTTGGATAGTATGGCCACTGTCGCTGCCTAGTAGTATATTTGTACATGTTATAGCAAAATTATACCTGTCCAAACAGCATATATCCAAATAAAATATAAATAATGTATAAAATCATGTCATATATAATCCATATCCAAAAAAAATAGAAATGCAAATATCCATATCCAAACCAACATGTACCAAAATCAAAAAAATATAAATACAATCAAATATCCAAATAAAAACGATAGAAATAATGTCATGAGGAAGGAATAGTTTGGAGGAGGAAAGAAGGCCGCACGACATATGAATTGAGACACCCCTCAATATGCTGAATGCCATATTATTTGCGTAACCACAAATGTGAGTTCTCCTTTCCCTCCGCCAGATGCATGACGCGCACTCTTGCCGCACTGGCTTGGAGGAGACGTCCATGAATCGGCATACTCAAGCAGAAGCTCGGGTCCCTCAACCCCCTCGCTCTCATTTTCTCACAATATATGTCGAGTAAAAATATGCTCGGCCAACTGATTGTTGACATAGGTCGCTCGACGGGGGTTATGATGGGAAATGGATCATTATATGGAACCGATCTCGTGTGGCAATGAAGCATTGGCATCCTATACCTCCTCTACATCCTTCTCCTTCTCCTTCTCCTTCTCCTTGCCCTTGCCCTTGCCTTTTGCCCAACTAAGGCTTCACGAAGGTGTACATATCTAGGACCGTCGCCTCCAACCTTGATAGCTTATCATCATGGGTGTCCACCTTATGTGCCAACTCACTATTGGTCCTCTCCATTCTGATGATCCTTCCCTTCCCCACTCGTGAACTCACCCCTAGTCCTCCCCTTGCGATCCACCCTGAGCACTTGGCTGTGTGCATTTGTAGCCAAAAATGTTTTGTCGGCATTAGACTGCGACTCATGCACTTCCTTAAGCTTTGCTTGAAAAGACAAAAAAAATTATACGATTAGTTAATTAAGTAAATAAAAAATTATAACATAATTAAACATATTAAACTTACAACGGTGGCTGTAGCTGTGACAACCCGAATATAATTATGATAAATTATATTTAAATCATGATTAGCTTGTGTGATATTTGTAATATGTTATTTGTATATATAATGTTAATTCATTATGTTTAGTCTGATCCTACCTTCATAAAACATGAAGAATCGAACTAGTTACAAATGTGAAATTTTGAAGTTTTCGGTAGGAATTTACAAGTTTAAGACTAGTTTTGACCTTTATGACATAAAAATTGACTTGAGGTGTAAACTAGATATTTGTAGATATATGAGTTAGGGTTGTAACACAACAAACGGTCCATCGAACGGACATCCGAGTGGGAAGATATTGTCTTTTTACGAACAGGGGCTAAAGTAGTCATTTAGCCTTAAATGATATTTTGTTTTATATGATGCCACATGTTATAAATTGATTAGTTGGAGGTGGAGGTTGTTTTGGCCGACTTAAACCCTTGAGATATCCTCCTTTCTTCATCAAACTCAGTTTGGGAGAGTTTTAAGTTGAGGAAAAACAATTGTGAGGGTTAGGAAGAAGAAAGTGAGAAAAAACATTCAAAAACATTCATTGAAAATTACGTAAAAGCCCCTAAGGTAATTCCAACCATGAATCCTGCTATTTTTCTTTCATTTACGATTTATATGATATAAATCCTTTATTTTTTATTTACCTTTCATGCTTGGGTGCATATGTATGGATATATGCAAGTTTAAGTTAAGTTGAATGTACAAAACCCTAAAATTACTTTGTTTAGAAACTCTGTTTATTCAAACTTCTATATATTTTCGTGTACTTACTGGAATTGATTGATTCCAATTGGATATTTACCTGGACTCATATATGTATGACATATCCGAAAATCATGATAAAATACCAAGAAATGAGTCTTTGGTGAGAGTTTGAAGTTCGGGTATGAAATCTGCCCCAAGGGTGAAAATATGCCCACCATGTGTTCGGTGTTTTGCTTGACATAGAAAACGAACCTTAACAATTATGAAACTTTAATTTTGTATTTTTCAATATGTTTACTGATGTTGGGTGAAATATCACATAAATTTATGATGTAGAAAAATTATGGAAATTCGTGAAAGTTGAATGAACGATAAGAGGGCCTATAGGGCAGATTTGCCATGTGGTAAAGAAATGAGCATATTTTGCTCTACGAGACCTAAAATGATGTACCGTCTTTTGTATTGGAATACTAATATGACAAGGATTGAATTTCCAAGAATAAATGAATTTATATTTGGTCTATGATTTGGATATGTTAAATATACTAGCATGGATTTGAATGGAACTTCACTTGTGATAAATGATTTGAATGGAATCATGTGATGCTTATGGATTGAATTATGTTTAGATCGTTCTTTGGATTATTGATATTATTATGATGATACTAATATTTTAAGAATGATAGGAAGGGAAGAAGAGTTGATTGAACAAGCACTGGATAAAGGCAAGGGCAAAGCCAGTTAAACTGCCAAGGTGAGTGTACTTATGATTTGTTTCATATATACATATGAATATAGCTCTAAGAGCGGATTTGTTTGAATACTTCGGTATTCAGGATTTGTTTGGATATTAAAATATCCAGGATTTGTTTGGGTCTCATGATCCAGGATTGGTTTGAATACTTCGGTATTCAGGATTTGTTTGGATATTCAAATATCCAGGATTTGTTATTGCCAATGGGCAGAATTATTTGGATCTTATGATCCAGGATTTGTTATTGCCAATGGGCAGAATTATTTGGATCTTATGATCCAGGATTTGTTATTGCCAATGGGCAGAATTATTTGGAACTTATGTTCCAGGATTTGTTATTGCCAATGGGCAGAATTATTTGGATCTTATGATCCATGATTTGTTATTGCCAATGGGCAGGATTGTTCGGATTTTATATCTACATATTCGATATAGAATTGTTATTCTATTGCAGGAAAGGAGTACCTCACTAAGCTTAATGCTTACGGTTTATATTTTAACAATTTCAGGTTCATACGCTGCCAGCTAGGATACCATATGACCGGTAGCTTTGAGAGTTGCACCGTTGGAAAGAGTTGGGGTTTAAAAATGGGATTTTATCGTTGTCACGCTGAAGATTTTAATATACTCACATATTGTATATATTGATTTAGTATGGATTGAGTTGATCATAGTTAATCAAGGTATTGTATTTTCGCTTAATTATGACTCTGATATTGAATTTTATGATATAAGAATAATATTAGGTTCATTATGCACATTATGTAGGAAAATAGTGATGAATGAATCATATTTCCAATGGGCTCAAGATTATGATCTAATTATTCCAATAACAAATGATTAGTATGGATATTGGGTTTTGGGGTGTGATAGTAGCGCTCGCGGCCACCTCCTTGTCCTTGCCATTTTTCGTCCTAATTGCCACATAGGTACCCCAGGGCCACTCCCCATGTCCTAAAATAAAATAATACAGAATTAGTGAGTAACGTACAGTAATGCTAATTTACAATAACTAAAATTAAATAAGAATAAAAACTTACCATCTGTGCTCCATCTAGGCATAAGATGTCTGCCTGGAGTAGTGCACGTTTGTCTTTTTCGCCCGGTTGTCCCTCCCCAATTGGCGAGGTGCCAATAACCTCTCATCGAACTCATTGTCGATAAAATTTTGCCAGTATGTCAGCGTCAACGAGATTTTTATCTTACGCGCTTGCTCGAAAGAAAGTAAGAGCCTTGTATGAAATGCTCGAGTTCTGTACATTTTTATTTTCCTCGTACACGCTTGTATCGAATACGTAACTATCCAATCCATACTTTTTATACTCTTATGACATGAATAAGGGTCCAGTGGCTAGACGAGCAAGCCTTGATGTCGCATCACCCATCTTCAAGAGCTGAGAATATATAGAAATTAATTAGGTTAGTTGTAAATATTTCTTGTAATTTGACATTTAATAACAACCGTTTTCATTATAATTACCTCGTGTGACAACCACTGCCTAAATTCGTTGTCTTATTGTGCCATTATTTTTCGTTTTTTATTTTTCTCACAGGCTTCATATTTTCTGCATAGATCGTGACGAACGTATTACAAAATTAATCATGTAAAAATAAAAATAATGTAAAAGTTAAAATAATTTAAACTTACTTCTTCCATTCTTCAACATCTTCATGTGTGTCAAATAGATAACGAGCTACTTTTTCATGTTGCAAAGTCGTTAAGTTCACTTGTTTACCAATCACATGACCACCCTCATTGACGAACTCAACATTGATGACACCACGGTGATTTATTCCTTTGCAATTGATCCTTTAATGTATCCTATATTCTTGATGTAATCTTTGAAAACTTTCATCAATCTTTTAAACGAATACATCAACCGATATCTAACTGCACCACAAAGAAGTGCCTCACCGCATAGGTGTACCAATAAGTGAACACTTATGTCAAAGCAAGATGGGGGAAAGTAATTCTCCAAGACACAAATTGCTTCGTTCACTGTCATTTGCGGCCACTATATGATCTCGATTGACAACCTTCTCACTTTTACAACCTTCCCACATCAAAGTGAGAAACATATACTAATTTGTATAATATCCCTCCACAAATCCTTGTGGTAAGAGAAATAGTGCTTAAACAATAGATAAACCAATTGCATGATCACATGCCAATCGTGGGACTTACACTTTTGTAAATCATCGGTAGCATAATTCACAATCCTTTGGAAGTTGGAAGAAAAATTATATGAAACTTTCAAATTATATATTGTGTCTAAAATCACCTTCCTTTCCTCACTTATCAAAGTAAACACACTAGGGGGAATTATTGTTATTCCCTTACTATCTTCTTTCAACCATAGTCGTGGCTTAAGTTTCAACGCTTCAAGGTCTTTTCATGCATTTTCTCCATCTTCGAATGACTTCCCCCAAGGCATGTGCCCACAATATGTTCAGCGATATTTTTCTCTGCGTGCATCACATCCAATACATGGTGCACTAGGTTATTCTTCTAATAAGGCAAGTCAAATAAATTTGACCTCCTAGACCATGCCTTCCTTGTCTCTATTTCATTCCCAATTAGGGTCTTCTTATAATTGACATTCTTAAATTTAGGATTCTTACCTAGCATATTAGGGCCACAATCAGAAGATTTACCTTCAATTTCTGAGCTTAAAAGTTTTCTCGATCGTAGCCTATGTTCAACCCCACACGGTAAAAAAATGGAAACTTTCTCAAATCTAAAATTATGAGTGGGAGGTAAAAACCTCCTATGACAATGATGGACATTTTTTGAGCTAGTGGGGATATGAAGAGATTCAATCTCCTTTTCACAAATAGGGCACCCCAAATAATCATGTACTACACAATCGAATAATGTCCCATAAGATGGAAAATCATGAATTGCCCACATCAACTTAACTTTCAGTGTAAACTCTTTTTTTTTCTAAAAGAGTCACAACTCATTTAATTCTTCTACCAAAGGAGCCAGGTAGACATTGATGACCTCACTTGGTGCCTTTAGCCTAGTTATCAAAAATTCAGGTCTCATACACTGTGAGTGAGGGAGGGTAAGTGGGGCTAAGATCACTGTCCATACACTCTAATTGGTGCATAGATTTCCAAAAAATGAATGTTACGATGTTCTCGAGAAAAATCGGGATACTCAAAACTCATCATGTTCTAAGCTGTAGAATCAATAGGATGACACATGAGATTATCCCCTACTTCTGCCCTAGCATGCCTAGTCATTGCCTTCGCTATCCATGGTACTGTGAAAAAACTGCTTCAATTCAGGCCCAACGGGAAAATATTTCAACACTTTTTAAGGCACTTTTGAGCTTGTGTCTTCCTTCCCAGTAGATTGGACATGTTTAGGTTCGTCGCATACCGGACACCGATAGAGATTTTCATACTCCTTTAGTATAGTATGCAGTCATACACACAAGCATGAATTGATTTATACTTCATTCCCAAACCTTTGAAACTTTTCTTCGTATTAGGATAGCAGTTTGGAAGCGTATTCTGCTTAGGTAGCAAGCCCTTCACCCAATTCAAAATTCCTGTCACGCTATTGTCAGACAAACCATATTGGGTCTTCAAACTATGCAAACCAACCATGGCATGTAAAGTTTTTTAATCTTTCTCACAGCCAGAGTATAACGACTGGGTCGCCTTAAATTTTAAATTTTAGTAGTCATCGTCAAGGTTTATCCTGATATTTTCATGAGCACCTGAACCTTGTACATCGTTAGTGACCTCATTCTCCTCGACTTCATGAACTCCGAATGTGTCATCAATTAAATCCTCATATTATGATTTACGTTGTCCTCCCCCTGTATATCTATCCTACTTGTCGAAGGTTTTTGTGAAGGTTGCTCGACGATAAAAGGAATTTTCAGTTCCCCGTGAAAAACCCAAATTGGATAACTATCTTGCATACCCCATCTTAACAAATGTAATTCAACTGTTTTCTACTCAAACACCTTACCATTCTTACACCTAGAACATGAACACGAAAACTCTTCATCATTATGACATCTCTTTGTGTATTTCACAAATTCATTAGCACCTCTATGAAACACATCCCCTAATCTATTTGTCTCACCCATCTATTATTTGTATTTTGGATATTCTATCACATATACTACAGACAATCACCTATTATGGGTAAGAAGCGTATATTCGTGGATTAGTATAAACAAGAGTGTGAATATTTAGTTCCCATTAGTATAAACAATCACCTATTGAATGCGTAAGCATAACAACTAGAAGGTTAGTTTATATGCATAAATTTATTCGTTCATTCAAATTCAAATTCAAATTTAATTTTAATTTGATATTGAAATTGAAATTGAAATTGAAATTCAATTTATAATATTAATTCCTATTTCCTCCATCTCCTCTAAAGGGTGTGTGGTCATATCCCATTCAAGACCGTATATTTCTACAATATACTTAACAACTCATGCACAGTGTTCCAATTTGAGGAAAATTCGACAGCATATCCCCATAGTTCTCCAAGTACACGAAATAGATTCGCAAGTGTGAGTGTTATTTTAATTTATCAATTGAAATAACATTTAACATCGCATCATCTAGTATGTACCCAGAGAACATTAAGATACGACTGCAAAACTTCCCCTAAAAGTAACAAGTTTAAGCCACAAAGAATATTATTATACAAAAATTTGTAGTCCCAAATTGTCCAAATGGGACAATTCAAGAGATCTCATTACAGGGGTAATGCCTCTCGAACAGGTCTAAGGGCTATTGAATGCGTATGCATAAGAACTAGAAGGCTAGTATATATGCACATTATGTAATTTGAAGTATGTTTCATTTAATTATCATAAGTTCGTTTAGGAGATGACATGACTCTCGAATGGGTTGATTTAGGATATTGTACATCATCCGATAAATACGAATAAATAACAAGTTTATACGCATAAATAATATATTGTTCGTGACACAAAGTAATTTTAGAAAAAAAGTTGACCCCCCTCCCAATTTGGATAATAATCCAGTGGTCGTGCCACTTCCAAAATTAACACACCCAACATCGGTCCAATATAATCCAACAGCAACAACGACCAACAAATGTGTATCCCGTACTTCTTTTAATTCATCTACTCAATTAATTCATTTTCAACAACATAAGAAATTAAATAAATGGGATTAATTCATTTTTATATACATTTAGGTTCAATTTCAAGTTCCAAGAACACAATACAATTAAAGGAATTATATCCGTAATGCAAAGCTATAAACACAGGGTTATTCAATGTTCACGCACACACACACACACACACGCACACACACACACACACACACATCTACATTCACACACACGCGGCTCGATACCCTTTCATTTAGATAAGGTATGTTGTTAAGACAAATTCTAATCAATTTCAAACCTCAATAACAATACACAAACACCTTACTGCACACACACACACATATATATATACACACACACACAAATACACATACAAACATACATATACAAAGGAGAGAGAGAGAGAGAGAGAACAACCGCGCACGAGAGAGAAGAAAGGGGGGAAATGAAAAGGTGGGAAAAAAAGAGAGGGTGGGGTTTTTTACTGATAAAGTTATCACGGACCTCTCAATGTCTTTGATCGTGATAAATTTTAAAGTACCCATTATCACAGACTTATCACGATCAATGACCGTGATAAATCTGACCGGCCCAAAGGTGATAATTTAGCCTTTTGGGTGTGGTGTTTGTAAACTTTTGGACTCATTCAATCGATGACTCATTATCTGATGATGAAGATGTGTCATTATCCTCTCGTTTTCCTTTTTTGTGTTTTGAAACTTTTATCCCTGTTGAAGCTGGTTCAGGAAATTTTAAAGATTTTTTTTTAACTCCAAATCATTTGAAAGATCTCGTAATGTCCTATAAAAGAGGAGGATCCCCTTCCTGTTTATTTTCAATACTGCAACTCTTCGACACATTTTTTTCATAAATAATTCCATACATCTAGTGTTGACAATGGATAAGATATATTCGTTAAATCTAGGATATTCTTTCCATCCAAAAGTTCGTCCACTATCATATTGTCCACCTCCTCGTTGTCGATCGCATTGTTTTAAAGAGAACAAATAAGTATTTAATTATTAATCAAATAAGAGTTTTAACTATAATAAAAGTTTTTATTTAAGTAGTGTTTTTCCATGTGAAATGACATTACAGATCCATTTTGTACATTTACAAAAATGGAGGCCAAGAGAGATATCCACAACAAGATAAATACAAGGATTTGTGTTCTGAGGACTTTTATAAAACCCGACCAATTAAATGGATTGAGAACCAGGCTTTTCCAAATAATTATTGCAGCTTTCCCACCCCCTTTGATTATCATATACAAAATTCCACTTTCCTACCAAATCTCTTTGTATTCTGGCATAAGTAAACCTGATTCGTTAAGGACCCAACCCAAAGTTATATTATATATATATATATATATATATATATAGTCAGGCTTTTTAACTTTCCTTATTAAACATACTTATGAACATGGACTTCTCTCTCACACGGACTGTATTTTTTTTTTTGCTACAATGTGTGTTTCTTTTTCCTCATGTGATTCTGGCGCTTTTTTTTAATGAACCTAAAGCTTTATTTTGAGTTTGGTGAGTAACGCTTAATTCTTTTTAACTGACATTGCTTGAATCCACTTAAAAAGAGTTTTCTTTTGTGTTTTGGCCGGAGACATGGGAAAAACGCGTGGTGCATATTATGTTGAATGTTTTTTGTGTCATTTTTTAAGGTGTCAGGAGATGACCAATATGGAAGTGGAAGAAAAGATTGTTCTAGATTTATCAGATCCCATTCTCAATACTAAATGTATTGAAGTAATTATGAAGAAGATGAGTACGAATGTTACAACAGTGGAGATAATGGGGAAGGGGATCCTCCCCTTTTGTGCGGCATATCCAAATGATATTGGGGCTAAAATAAAATTTTTAAAAATTCGTAGGCGATCTTCAAGAAGGGTAAAAGTTTCAAAACCCAAAAAAGACAAACTCGAGGAAGAAAATACATCTTGCAAAAAAGGCAAACTCGAGGAAAACGATACATCTTTATCATCTGATATCAAGTCATCCCCTAAGTGGGTAAAAGAGCTTAACGAATTTACAAAAGTTATTAAATGAATTAAATTTCAATTTTATGACACAAAAATGTTGATGGGAACACCCATTTAATATCTTGCAAAATATAATTTTTAGGAAATAATTTTAGAATCCTTACTTAAAACACGATGGTAAAATTTCCTTCCATTTTTTTTTAGTATCCAAAATACTTACCGGCAACGTTCTAGTTAGTTCTAGTTAATTCCCTTGCAAATAAACATACATCTCTATCTCTATCTCTATATCTATCTCTTTTCCCTTGTGTGTTTACATAGCCTCATTTTTACCAATATCATATCTCTCTCTCTCTAACGGCGCACCCTCCTCTCTCTCATTTAAATGAGCAGGCGATTTAATCAAGCAGCTGTAGAAATTGACCCCGGCTATTCATTGTTGGGTTAACCAAACTGTAATTGTTTTGCTTCCCCACCAGTTTCTTGCTTCTTCGATCTTCAATGGTAAATCTCTCTCTCTCCCTCTCTCTCTGTATGTGTGCGTGTGTGTGTGAATAACCATTTAAAGATTCTTCACTAGCGCACACTCATTCAATCCAATTTTAAAGGTAATCTATCCATCCGTGTGTATGTGTAGTAAATCTGTAGGGTTGTTTTAGTTATTTGTTAGCTTTTGCATCAATGTTTTGGTCTGATGTAGAAACTTGTTGTGTTTAAACTTTGGTCTGAATAAATCTCTGTGATAATCCGTTGGTCTCCCACCCTCAACACTACAAGCCTCTACCGCCTCACCGGAGTTTACCCCGACCACACCTCCAGGTATTTTAATTTTACTCCTTGGGCGTTCTTAAATCTCAGTATTGTTTGTGAATGGGGGTTTGTATGTCATTATTTAAAAATATAAGATGTCAACAATGGTTTTGTTTTCAAAATCTAGGTTTTTATTGGAATTAATAATAACATTGATATAAATTTTCATAATCAACCCAATTTCTGTATTTGAACTTTTAAATTTTCATATTTGCTTGAAAGGTGTTTGACAGAATGCTCAAGTCAATGTTTTACTTTCTTAATGACTTTTTGGTTTAGATTTGCTTTGATTGCCTAAGCATTTTTCAGCCCGAAGGTGACAGAGATGTACTGTATGTTCACTACAATTTGTGCTATACAGAGTTATGCTTGTTGTTTAGGAGGTATGACCTCACTACAGTTGCTTTGGTAATTTTTCCATGTAATCCATATATTAACATTTTGTTTGAACACCAGAATTGTATTGCACATTTCATTTTATTCCATTTATACAATTTGATAAAATAAATTCATTTTTTATATAGCTTGCTTCAACCTTTTATTCACTGATAGTTTGATTTTTTGTATTTTCATGTGTTATATACATACAATAGAGGAAAATCAAATTAAAATTTGCTCTTTACATTTTAATATACAAAGTTGGTCTTCAATTTTTACATTTAAATTTGTACGAACGATTCTTTTAATCAATTAACTATTATATTTTGATTGTTCGATGTATGTACCGTTAGAGGTGTGTGAGACTCTGTTCAAATTGTCCCATATAGTGAAGCTTTCACCCCAAAAAAACTATTTTCTTGTTCAATATCAGTTAGTTTACCCTTGCACAAGGAGCATAATCTATCCATCTCTATGTGTGTAGTAAATTTGTGGGTTGGTTTTAGTTATTTTTTTACCTTTAACATCAATGTTTGCAATTGCTAAATATCACTCATAATTCTCATAACAAATCAATTACTGATATTTATGTTTGTATTAGGATTTTTTTTGCATCTGTTATGTATTAGTTTTTACACACTTGAAATGGGAATTTGATCCCTTTTTTCTCACAAAACCTATTAAACACCTCTGTCCCTACCTATGGCTTGTTGAAAACATAGCAAAACGCATAATTCGACCTCTAAAATGGGTCATCAATTTGGTGAGTTTCCTTATGGATGGAGCATTTCTCTTCCATTAGTAATATTGTCATTTACCTAATTAGTTTCTTTGGGTTATCTTAAATAAGTGCTTGAATTACTATTGACTCTGTTTATGTTTTAATTGCTCTAATGCATGTTTAATATAAATTTGGGTTTCCTTGTTTCTCTCTATATTATCTGTGGTCATTGTGTTGGTTTTATTTGGAGATTAGGATGTCTATAATGTTTAGAATATCTATTTCACATACATTGTGTAATAGTTTTTTATATGATTCATATACCCTTTTGTTTCTTTTTTAAATAAATTTTATGAACATAATTCTCAAATAAACAGTAGCATAGTTATAGATTTCTCATGAAATTAAATAAAAATATAGATACATATTAGGACTCAACTCTGGACATGAGGAAAGAACTGCTTGGTTTTAGGATCTTTAGATATTGAAATGGGAGATAAAGGTTTGCTTCATTATAATGACATGGGAGTTAGTCGATAATTTATAAGATTATTATAGTGTCATATTTAAGATTCCATAGGAATGTGGTGATAATTTTCATGGGTGTGCATGATATTTTTTCTAGCACTCATAAAAATTAAGATTATAGTAAATGGTTTCATATCGGTTGGAATTGTGGCAAAAGCCTACTGATATGCCCCGTACTCAATTTTTAATGTTTAGACTGAGTACCCGGATACGGTCATTTTTGGTCGTTATTGCTATCTACAGTCTCCGGTCAGTTTTATCGATAAATCTCCGGTAGTTTTTATATATACATATATACTCTATTAATATACATATATTAATGTTATTCAATATTTTTTTTGCAGGTGGAGGGCTTCCAAAATGTTGGAATAGTACCAACATCATGTTGATTCCTAAATTAAACAACCCTATTCAATGCTCATATTACAGGCCAGTCAGTCTTTGTAACTTCTGCTTCAAGATCATCACTAATATCCTTGCTTCCAGACTTGCAAATGTCCTTCCTCATATCATAAGCACCTCTCAGGTAGGTCTCATCAAAGGTAGACAGATCACTGATAACATTCTGTTAGCCCAGGAACTCATGCATAGCACCTCTCAGGTTGGATCTCTTAGTAGCCTCAAGAACTTAATTTCTTTCCTAAGGAGATTTGAAATAGCTTCGGGTCAGTTGATTAATTTTTCTAAAGGTAGTTTCTCTATGCACCACTCAACTCATTTGAATAGGATTAGAGCCATCTCCAAAGCTACTGAGTAGTCTTTCAAGAAAATGCCCATCATATACCTTGGATGCCCTTTATTCTATGGGAGAACCAAACATGCATGTTTTGAAGACCTCATCCAAAAAATCAGATTGAAAATCTCAAGTTGGCAGACAAAGTTCCTTTCCTTCGCTGGTAGAAGAACTTTAATTCTATCAGTTCTCTCATCTATTCCTATCCATACTCCTGCAGCTTTAAAACCTCCCACTAAAACCATCAAACTTGTTCAAAGTATGTTCAACAATTTCTTATGGGGCTGTTCAAAAGATTTGGCAATAAACATCACTGGTTATAACTGTTTTTTTGGCTAAAACTAGTTTTGTGTTAAAACTACTTTTCTAAAAAAACAGTTTTTCACTCGAAAAATATTTTTCGCTAGAAATCTGTTTTATTTTTGCCAAAATTGTTTTTATTGTTAAATTCATTTTTCATTTAAAATTATTTTTAAATGTTTTTTATTTTTCATCATAACTTTTTTTGTAAAACTGTTTTTTTGCTAAAAAAATTTGTATTGTTTTTCTAAAAAACGGTTTTTCAATAAAAAAACTGTTTTCATTAAAAAAAATTATTTTATTTTTGGGCTAACAACTATTTTTTTAAAATGTATTTTAATTACAAACTATTTTTCTTCAAAAACTATTTTTTTTCTTTGTTATAAATTGATTTTTATTGTTAAAGACTATTTTTAAGAACTGTTTTTTTACATTGTAAGTTGTTTTTGTGCTAAAAATTTTTTTTTGTTAAGAATTTTATTTGGTTTAAAGTCAATTTTTTAATATATCAATTTGTTTTACTTTTCTAATTTTTACTATTAATCCTATCATACTAATC
Source organism: Sambucus nigra (assembly GCA_949130495.1). NCBI lineage: Eukaryota > Viridiplantae > Streptophyta > Magnoliopsida > Dipsacales > Adoxaceae > Sambucus > Sambucus nigra. Next base: position 722,347,349 of record OX422210.1, read on the forward strand.
ATTTTTGACACATGAAAAATAGATGTTATCAAACAATTCTAGTATTTTTACCACAAAAATGCGAAGGAAAATTTTACCTTGGCCATGAATTTTTATAACATTCAAGTCATTTGCCCGCTTTATAATCAGTCGGGCCCTTAAATGAAGTGACAAATAATGACTATTAATATGTATATATGACACAAACTTATAAAATCACAAAATATTATAGATACAAAAATTCCTTATATAATATCATTTTTGTATCTATAATATTTTGTGATTTTATAAGTTTGTGTCATATATACATATTAATAGTCATTATTTGTCACTTCATTTAAGGGCCCGACTGATTATAAAGCGGACGAATTTTTGTATCTATAATATTTTGTGATTTTATAAGTTTGTGTCATATATACATATTAATAGTCATTATTTGTCACTTCATTTAAGGGCCCGACTGATTATAAAGCGGACAAATGACTTGAATGTTATAAAAATTCATGGCCAAGGTAAAATTTTCCTTCGCAATTTTGTGGTAAAAATACTAGAATTGTTTGATAACATCTATTTTTCATGTGTCAAAAATGATTAGTATGATAGGATTAATAGTAAAAATTAGAAAAGTAAAACAAATTGATATATTAAAAAATTGACTTTAAACCAAATAAAATTCTTAACAAAAAAAAATTTTTAGCACAAAAACAACTTACAATGTAAAAAAACAGTTCTTAAAAATAGTCTTTAACAATAAAAATCAATTTATAACAAAGAAAAAAAATAGTTTTTGAAGAAAAATAGTTTGTAATTAAAATACATTTTAAAAAAATAGTTGTTAGCCCAAAAATAAAATAATTTTTTTTAATGAAAACAGTTTTTTTATTGAAAAACCGTTTTTTAGAAAAACAATACAAATTTTTTTAGCAAAAAAACAGTTTTACAAAAAAAGTTATGATGAAAAATAAAAAACATTTAAAAATAATTTTAAATGAAAAATGAATTTAACAATAAAAACAATTTTGGCAAAAATAAAACAGATTTCTAGCGAAAAATATTTTTTTAGTGAAAAACTGTTTTTTTAGAAAAGTTGTTTTAACACAAAACTAGTTTTAGCAAAAAAAAAACAGTTATAACAAAAAATAAAAAATATTTAAAAATAGATCTTAACGAAATAAATATATAAAACTTTTAATCGTGATTTACAAGTTTAAAAAAATCATAGCGATGGCAGATTTATGAAAAAAATTTGTCATTCTATATAGGTAAGCAAAATTTGATCACTAATTTGTCAAAAAGATGGAAAATCAAAAATGTGAACATGGTATTCGTGCAAATTTTGCCATGAAAAATAAAGTCTATCAAACGCTCGAAATAATGGGCAAACTCTTTATTTACCATCATTTGTCACATTTGCTGTGATAAATAAGCCCTACCAAACGGACCTTTAGTGTATTGTAATACTTATACAATAAGGGTTCTTCGAGTTGGCAGAATTGGGTGTAGCTGTAAACGGAGTCATTCATGTTTCGCAAGCTTTGTTTTCAACGAAAGGATTATTCTGATGTGCGCGTAAGATGAGGGTTGTTTTTTTCCGTTTCAAAAATCATGGTTTATTACCCTATGTAGGTTTTTTGTTCGGGATCTTTTTCATGAATATTTGGATGTGTCTAGTGTTGATTGAAATTGATTTATCTAGTCACTTTGAGAAGATTAAGGGGATATTGAATATAATTTTGCCTTCGCTTTTGTAAAGTTATTTCTTGGAAGTAATGTTGTGAGTACCAACATCATCTTCCAATTTATTCCTCAATTGACATGACATGAATTGAAGTGTTGTATTTTATAATTGTGGCTCTACAAAGTACAATGTACATTATCTGCTTGACATAATGAATGTTGAAACTTGTGGCATTATTGCACTATAACAAAATTGTAATTGTGCCATTAACACGAGATACACGTAGTATATATTTGTATGTCTCGCGATAGAGAGAGAGTGGGGGAGGAGAGGGAGAGATAAACAAGGTAAAAGGAAAATTTCATAATTTTTGCGCTCATTAAGCCCTATACAATGCACACCATGCATCATTACACCTATCTCGTTGTCGCCCATATCATCAATTTTCATCAGAAAGAATATGAATAAAACTTAATTAAATTCATATCTTACTGATCCTCAAACAACACATTACTATAAATTACATTATCTCAAACCAACATTTGACATAAAAAAATAGCAAATCAATCACCACATATTTGTTATTGCTTTAGTAATGAATTTGTTGAATCTATTTTCAATTGGATTTAACTATAATCACCAAATTCATACCGTAAGAAGTATGATAGTCTCACTTAAATATTAACAACCCTACGTAGGGTGCTTGGCCAACGCAATATAAAGTTTTGAGATGCATAAACATAAACATGTTCCTTTCATTTAATAGGGAATGTAATAAGTCCACCCATAGTCTCTAACTTCCAAACATTGGAGAATATAAAAAGAAATGCAAACTATGATCATAAACATCAAGAACGATGTGCGACTCGTTCCCAAACCATAAAATTGGAGTAATCGGGAAAGTGCATGAGGTTATAAATTAACCAAAAAGAATGTAATTTAAAACATCAAACTCATAATCCCAAATAAATTTTCTCTTTACGATTAAAATAATCATAATAAATTGCACACCATTAGTTCATATGTAGTAAAGAAATAAAAAAAATTAAAGCGTTAGATTTTTGTAAGGACATATTTTCCACAGTCCGATATTTATTTTGAGTATGTTGTATACCGTTACACCCGTTAAAGGAAGTTCAATTTCATGAATTCAACAAGACGGATCCGAATATCAAGTATCTTCAACAAGCCACTGCAAGATTGATTTTGGTAAGGATTGTGTTTAAGTTTCGTATATGTTTCGTATTAGAATTGGGATATTTTTTATGGAAGATTTTTATCAAAAATAGTTATTTTTTCGAGTCAAAATAATTTTTGGAATACCTGTAGGTGAACTTTAAAAATAATATTTATTTACGCATAGGTCGTTCAAACAACATAGTCATATTGTTCAAACGACAGTGATAAGTCGTTCAAACAATCCTTCTAATGACATCACATGTCGTTTGTAAGGTCGTGAGATAGGTCATCAGTTGTCTTCTTCAAACGACCCTACACTATTTTGGTTTTTTAAATGTCGTTCAATAGGTCGCGAGATCCAAGGATCGAATGACATTAGATGTTGAGAGATTAGGAGTAAGTTATAACAGTGCGTATACTTCCTATGTTGCACCCGAGACGGTTCCTGAGTTTATGATAGATCCTTCTGGCTCTCAACCCAACCCACTAGGTGTCAGTTTCAACATAGGAGAGTTTGTCCTAGACGTTTTGAGAGAGGTGTTCCTAGGACCGTTTATGTTTGCTCCCATTGCAAGAAGAGATGACACCTTAGGAAAATTTGTTTCAAGTTGGGTAGTGTTTCTAACAGGTTTTTACCTCGTTATGCTACTGCAATTGTTCCCACACGCACTCCCACACATGATACTTCACATGCTCCTGCACATCGCATGAGAGATTTAGTGAGTCTTCGAGAGTAACTTGAGTATTTAGTCAAAACTTCACATGACTTAATGAATGTTTTTCATAGGATGCCATTACCTTTAGAAAACTCTTATGGACCTATTGACTGAGGTTTAAAACTTGTTTGCTAGCATAAGATTCTTTTCATGATGATATTTTAAGCCTATTGCTGGTGTGTACAAGTATTGTATTTATGTTTTCCATTTTGATATATTTTTCAAAAAACCTAAAAAGATTTTCATCTTTGAAAATTTTTGGAAAAATACAAAAAGATTTTCTATTTTTGGAGAAAAACAAAAAAAGCCAAAATGATTTTATTTTGATAAAATTTTTGAAAATTCAAAAAGATTTTTGTATTTTGCTTCACACCGTTTATGAATGGACATTTAGGATGACCAAGTCAAAATTTCATTCCATTATTCACGTGACGGTTTGATAGAGTTTTGAGATGATACTTCATTTCATTTTGTGCTTCACAATATTTAGGGTCATTGAGATGGTATTAGTTATTATTTTCTACATGTTTGACTCATGATTTCTTTTATTTCACATGTGCCCGAATTTATTTGATTATAGTTCTTATCTATCACATGTTCCCCGTAGTGTTTTTATCTCAATTATGTCTTTAAAACAAACCAAGTGTGATAAAACTTGACAATAAAAGTAGTGTCTGTAAGAACCATTACCCCTGAGGAATTTGTTTAGGATGAAAAAATGATGAGTGTACATGGGAAAGGGCTACGAGAGAATAATAATATCGTCGTGAAAGCCACTGTTTGAAATGAGCTCGAGAAAAATTAAGGCAATAAAAAGAATCATATCCCCAAAAAGGGGGCCAAATACTTTAGTTTGATCACCTCAATAGAAAAATAAAAAGAATTACTATTTATGAGGGAGTCTGGATGGAAATAAAACAATGGGTTTGCACGTCTTGACAAAGTCTACAAAAAGTGTTTCATAATTTTAGACGTTATTGATTTGGATATCGCTTTAAACTTTGATTCGTTGATTAGATTGCGTCGATGCCATCTAAATTCAATGCTTTTACACCTAACGACGATTTTGAGATTTATTCGTTAGGAGTACACATATTCATCATGCATATATGTTGTGATTGATTAAGTTAATTTAACTGTCGAATTTGTTCACACCCATTCATTCTGTTTGCACTATTTGGTTATCCTACTCTAAATTCATAGTGTGTGTTGTTTTTGTAAATTATTTTTACTTGATTTTTTTTAAATAAAAAATAGTTTGTGAAATCTTTTGATTATTTTCTTGCATGAGCGTAATTTTCATATATTTGCTATGTGTGTCTCGCCACACCAATTTATTATTTTTTTATTATTTTCCTTATCTATTTCGGATAAATTAAAATGGGTAGAGCGAATTATGAATTATGGGGGAGTGAGATTTGATTATGATGATTTGATTTATGTATCTCATTTCAATCTCGATACGTCACAAAGTTATTTGCTTCGTTTATTGTGTGTAAGACTTTTGGACTTTGTTGATCATTTGGAACGCACACAAAAAGAAGAGGAAGGAAAGAAAAGAGATTTGGAAATTAAAGTTAAAGATTTTTTAAGAAAGATATAAGACTTCCATTTTTAGTATCTTTCCACTTTTGGGTTCATGGGAGGGTATTAGATTTGTATAGGCCATTTGATTTGATAATTCAGATTATTTTTATTTTGTACCGGCATAGACATAGGGAGAGATTTGTAAGGACATGTTATCCATAGTTAGATTTTTACATTGAGTATGTCGTATACTGTTACACCCGTCAAAGGAAGTTCAAGTTCATACGTTCAACAAAACGGATCTGAATATCAAGCATCTATATCAACTAGCATCTACGAGATTGATTTTGATAAAGATTGTGTTTATGTTTGGTAAATGTTTCATTTTAGTATTGAGATATTTTTTTTATAATTTTTTTTATCAAAAATAGTCATTTTTTCGAGTCAAAATAATTTTTGGAAGACCTATAGGTGAACTTTAAAAATAATGTTTTTTTATGCTTAGGTCGCTCAAACGACATAGCCATGTCGTTCGAACGACAGTGACAAGTTGTTCAAATGACCATTCTAATGACATCACATGTCCTTTTTAAGGTCGCAAGATAGACCGTCACTTATCTGCTTCAAACAACCCTACACTGTTTTGGTATTTAAACGTCGCTTGATGGTCGCGAGATCAAGGGATCAAACTACATTAGATGTTATTCGAACAACATCCCCGAGTCATTCGAATGACCTGCCCACTTAAGGTTTTTTATAAATAACTTCCTTGTGAGATTTGTTCATTCAAGACTTTTGATACATGAAAACTACACATCTGCAGAATTTTGGTCTTCACTTTGGGGCACAAAACTTTGTTTTTGACTCACAAATCATCCCATATACTTTAGTTTTGTGAAAGTTTCTCTTGTAGAGAAGTTTTTTATACTACTGGATTGATAGTTCTTACAGGATCTATTTTCTGATGACGACTGTGATCATTGGGGATACTCGAGGGTGTTCACTACTGAAGAAAGAGTCACGGTTCTAAAGGTTCTCGTGGGAATCTTTGTTGTGCTAGATTGCGGTCTATATAGATGTTATGTCGGAGATTCATTGCAGATTTCATTGTGTAATTGTACGTTGCGATTTACAATATATAGTAAAATAAAGGTTTTGACCTTTAGGTGGATTTTCCTGAATTTGTGATTGTTTGATTTGCATGTTTGATTCATCCTCGTAGATGCATGTTTAGGATCTAATAAACTTGGATTGAAGATTAACTATAATTAAATAAGTTTAATCCGTTAGAAATTTGCGAATTTGTATATTGATATCACAAACCGTTTTTTACAAATTGGTATGAGAGCTTTAGCTCACGATTTTACCTCTTCAATTATGCACCTACCAAAAATACAAAAAAAGAAGAAAAAAACAGTCGAGACACACCAAATTTGCGTGTGTTCCAAATAATCAAGCCCCTTAGAAAGAAACTAATAAAAAATTTATAACAAGGTATAATAGGGGTGAAGATGTGTTTTTAGTGAAGCCCCTATGTGTGCATTATAATTGACACTTGCTTTGCATTTTATTTATTTTTAGAAGGTCTAAGAGGGTAAAAATGGGTGTAGGTTTAGGATGGTCATTTTTTTAGCTTTAAGGGGTTTAAAGGAGATGAGAGGGGAGGGGAGAAGATGAAAGCTTAAAATGGGTGAGCAAAAGTCTTGGTGCTCCCATTTGTACTAAATTCCTTCTGAGGATGGTGTTGTATGGTTTGGTTGGGTCCCACCACTAGGTTTGAAATAATAAGATACAACACGATAACACGACATAAACCAATACGAGATTATAAGTTAATAGGTAGATCCTTAATAGTTTTGGGTCATATCAGTGACAGCCCAATAAGACACGATAGTTAACGGGTCAGGTTAATGTCGACGCATTCACTCATCAAAATCTACTAAGACTCTTTAATTTATGAAAATTAGATATATATTGTCGGGACTTTTAAATAATGTATGTAGGTTAATGTTAATTTAGTCATAACAAATACTATTAAATGAGATATTTAGTAATGTAAATGAATTAATGGGTTTAATTGTGTTTAATAATGGGTTGATGTGTCGATTTATATGCGATCCAAGATAATTGAATATCTGAATGGGTAATGACGGGTGAACACGACTACAATAATGAATCGAATTTGAATATGATTTTTTCACACGATAAAAAGTCATTTGTTTAGACACAATTCGATATAACCCGAGCACAATGAAAGTAAACATGAACACGACTCGATGCGACACGACTCGTTACCACGTCTACCAACCACTATATTAGAATAAATGATGAAACATTAATGCAACAGAAAACATATATCTCCACCAAATATACCACATAATTAAAAGTACGAACTCTCTCAATTTTTCACTTGTTGTATTATTGTTTGATCTCAATTACAATTTATATTTGTTGCATTTGGGTAGTCTAATTTGTATGATAAGCTCGAAATTTGGGACCCTTGATGTGTGATTACATTTATCATTAAATGTAACGACCCATATTTAATTTTGGAAATTAAATGGAATATCTCAGACTTCAATTGATATTTTATTATTGGATAAAATTGTTTGACCTAAAAGTTAGGACTAAGAGTTTAAGGTCCAAATATTCAATTATGATCAAGTTATGAATTTTTGAAATTTATTTATGATTTTATGGATCATTTGGTAATTTAATATGAAATTGTTATATATTTTATGTGAGGTATTAAATTGAATTCAGTATGGTGAAAGAATTCATTTTATTTGAACTAAATTACCATTTTTTAGGTTAAGGGTTTTCCATTTTGAGTTAAATAGGAATTTATAATATATGGCATATTCATGGGTGTTTTTGAAAATTAGGGTTGACTTACGCTCCTAAACACGTGTCAACCAGGCTGTGGATGACAACCTCAATCCATCGAGAGTGGTCCCGATCGATCGAGACAACCATGGGCATACCACCCATTGCATATTTTGAGGCCTAATTATGGTTGGTGATGAGTGAGAGAGGAAATGGAGAGAAACAAGAGTGACTAAAGTGAGAGTTTGAGAGAAAACAATGAAAAAGATGATGGAGAGATTGAGAATTGATACTTTATGATAAAGCGAATGAAACCATGATGGCGTTAAAGGTCCTCATAAGAGATGATGTGGAACCTATAAGAATGGTTAGAAGCTTCATTAATGTAATACTCAAGGGGTTATGGTAGTTGATTTATTACACACACACACACACACACACACATATATATATATATATATATATATATATATATATATATATATATATATATATATATATATATATATATATATATATAACTCATACTATATATTTTCTAGAATAGTGGGAACATTGATGCACGCGTGTTGACTCCGAAGCGTTCTTAGAACATAGGAAGTTTGGATGACCCCCTTGAGGGAACCTTTAGAGGCTTGGGGTCACCACCCTCACTCAAATAGTGTACTGCATTGCTAACCTGAGGTAGGTTTTCTTTCCTCTCCCCTGATAATATGAGGTGTCATGTTAGATGTAGAGATATATAAATGTACGTATATATATAACCATGCTAGAGAAGTGTAAGGACGAAATATTGTGAGGAGAGTATTTATTGTGATAATAAGAGTGAAAGCATAATATGTAGCGTAATAATCTTAATCGCAAGTATGATGGATATTATTGGGATTTGATTAATTGGGTGGTATGAAATAAATTGATTGTGTGATAAAAGCATCTAAGCCTTTTCTCTAAATTCTAAATTTTTTGATGAAAATCTCGATTGATCGAGGTAGAGATTTTTCAAAATTGTAAATCAATCCACTAGAGTTATGAAAGAACCTTTTTTGACCCTAGACTTACCGATTTTGCACTTTGAAACCATAAATAGTATTTGAAAGAATAAAAATAGGGTTCTTAATAAAAGTGAAAAATGGAAAATTAGTGTTTCAAATGGGGAACACATTTTTCCTCAACGTATATTAAAATTGGGTTTTATTCCTGTATAAAATAAGCATTAATGTGTGAGTTGAGAATAGTTTGTTTCGATTAATGGTGTCGGTTAATTGGGGGCCTATGAACAGTAATGAGATTTACTCGTTTATAAATATTGAAAATTGGTTTCAGTATTTTTAAAATTGGAGTTAGATAAATGGATAATGATAAATGGCATTTTCATAATAAGGTGTTAACGAATCATAAATAATGTGTCTATACCACTGACACGCACGCACGCACGCGCGCACACACACACATGCATATATATACATACGACGATATGTTAGGTGTTTTGATAAGAACATCGGTTGGACTATAAATGAAAGAATGTAATGAAATGTAAGAGAGTTTTCATAATGTAGTAACCGAAAAAAGTTTAAGAAGGGCTAGAGACTTAGGGTGCATCTTCGGCTTATACCAAAAAAATCAATGGTTGTGGAAGTAATAGGCCGCTAAATTTATGGCGGACAGTGTAAGCCAATTAACATAACTAGGATATGGTTAAAATGGATTTAAAAAATTATTTAGAAGACTTAGATAATGGTTATTCTAGGTATATTAAATATGGCTTTATACATGTAATATTTTTTTATATAAATATATGAACTGGGAAGATTCAGTCTTCAATTTAATTAGATGTGCATTAAATTTGTTTTGGGAATATAAGTTACCAATAGCTAGTGTGGGTGAGTAAGTATGATAACTATTGGTAATTAACAATGACCTTTAAAAGGGTAAATGAGTTATTTAAGTGTGAGATTTAATGGTTGTTTTATTTACGAACTAAAATAAATATTTTGACCTTTGGATGAAATGGGTATTCTTGTGAATAAGTAAGGTTTTACCATTATGATTAGCAGTCATTTGTTGATACCATTCTCTAGTGATGTTGTATCAGGTTTCGCTTATTAGGGAGTGAATGTGACGGAGATTCAGTATCGGTAATACTTTAGTAATATTGTACTAATATGATTTTCATATTATTATGCTATGCATTCGTTTCATATATTCTTATGTATATTTTGTGAAACCCTATTGATCATTTGTTATGATGCCCTTCATTCATCATGCCAACTCTTAGGGAGTTATTTTATGCATCGTGATTGGAGTGAGCTCATATAAGGCATGACATATCTAATTTACTTTGATCACTTGGACCCTAAGGGGTAACCTATGGGTCCTTCCGACACTTTCTTAATTCACGAATTGTTTAAAATTATATTTGCATGCTTACTTGGTAAGTTAATGAAACGACGTAAAATGAACTAAACTGTAGCTCGAGAATTTTGACCTTTCACTTAATTCACCCTAACATGGTCGGCTCAGGATGGTTCGACTCACGGATGTCCAATTCTTCGAATTGGGGCGTTATGAACATCCCCTAACAAAACTTATATGGTTCAACTAATATTATATTATATAGAAAAACAACATGTTTTCATCTAACATATTTGTTGATACCAAAATTTAGTCAGCAGAAGTGGACCAATCATATAAAGACACGTGTCAATCTACGTAGCAAATATAAATACTTTCAATGAACAACATACTTTCACCGAGATACTTAGGCGTTCCGAGCTACTTAAGCATACCGAGAAACTTAAGCGGTCCGAGCTACTTAGCGTGCAGAGCATCCAATCAAGAAAACCAAAAGGCGACTACGCATTAAATGCGCATTATTATTGTACAAATGTATATGTCTACTAATAATAGTGCATTACATTTTCGAATGTATAGCCTCAAGGCTATAAATACATTGTAACCTCGCCATAAGAGGGGGACTTTGGATCTTTTAGTCAACCTATCATTGAGATTCAAGGCAAGCAGTCGGCAATACAACAACAGTGGACGTAGGCCATTTTTTATAGCCGAACCACTATAAAAACCCATTGTCTTATTTATTCATTTTTATCTGTGATTAATTAATTAGATTGCATCTAGTTTTTTATATCAACAGATTGGCGTCGTCTGTGGGAAACGATTATACTTCGCGTTTTTCACCAAACAACTCATCATCTATGGGTGAGATTCCTGATTCCAGTAATCGAAACACTGGGGTCCCTCTGAACCCTTGTACTCCACCAAATATTCAAGATCTGGTTGGCATAATGGCTAATTTAGCCCAAGGGCAAATGGACATGCAAGAAACCATGCGTCAACTTATACAAACTGTTCGAGATGGAGTGTCGGCTCAATCAGGACAACGAAGTGTTCAGAGAAATACCCAACTGCGATCTTCAAGAACTAGACGAATTCTATTCCCGGAGGTCTCTTAATCTAGACGTACTGGCTCATATCGTACTGAGAGGTCTAATGATCCTTCGTATCAACCTGGTCGGACTTCATCAGTACAAGCTACAGATTCTGAACGGAATGTCACTCTAACTCCAGAACGGACCAGTGCTCTAGAAAGATTGAGTAGAGTCTCTCCTTTTGATCGATTGTAACCCCAGGAGGAATAGAAAACCTCTTAGGATAGCATCGAGCAACTCTCAACTTCCATCCAATCTAAGAGAAGGCTCTGCCCAATCACGCCCGATAGCCTATAATGAAAGGTCCCAAGAGGAAAACTCAACGCGATCAGTTGCTCGAATAAATAGGACCGAGGCGGGAAACGATGCATGGAAAGGCTCTATTCAAAGGTTAAAAGACAGGTTAGGGGAAATGACTAAGACCAAGAATCCTCTATAAAGAACTTTTGTCCAAGGGACACCATTCATGCAGGCAATTGTGGATTTTCCCACACCAACAAAATTCAAAGCTCCTATGGTGGCACCTAAATATGTTGGAAAAACTGATCCTATCCTCCATATAGAGCAATACCAAGCTCCTGCCGATATCTATGTTGTTCCAGATGAGATGAGATGCAGGGCATTTTCAGATATAGTACAACAACCTTCCTCGGGGGAAGATTGCAACTTTCCATCAACTAGCAGAGCTTTTTATAGGGAATTTCTATTTTGGAGCGAAACTAGTTAAAAGAGTAGCACACTTACTGAGCGTTAGACATAAGACAGAAGAAAGTACCAGGGACTATATTACTCATTTCAATAACGAGAAACTTGAGGTAATTGATTACGAGGAGAAGACAGTAATTACTGCTCTAATGAGTGGACTGTTACCCAACAAGTTGTACTATACTTTGGCCAAAGATCCGCCTAGGACCATGGAAGAACTGATGGAAAAGGTAACTAAGATCATGAACGCTGAGGAAGCCATGGCTGCATAGAAGAATACAGATACTAAAGAGACCAAGGTCGAGGCTAGTAAAACTGAGAAGAAGGATCAGAAGAACAATGGTGGCAACAAGCAGTCGAGAGGTAAACAAATGCTGAAGCAGATGGGGAAATATGGAAATTATACTCCCTTGAAGGTATATATAAATCACATTCTGAAAGAGATAAAAAACAGCGAGAAGCTAACTTGGCTAGAGAAAATGAAGGCAGATCCTGACAAAAGGGACAAGTCCAAATACTGTGAATTCCACAAAGATCACGGCCACACGACTAAACGTTGCATAGCTCTTCAGAATGAAATTAAAGCACTCATTAGGCGAGAAAAACTAACTAAGTACGTTGATCACCAAAATAGTGGAAAAACTAACGACAGAGGAAGGAAAAGATCTAAATCTCCTTACCGAGCAAAGGAAGACAAGAAGAGAGATCACGAAGATGATCCAAAAGATGATCCCGATCTCCCCAAAAGGCCAAGGCAGCCTGAGCGCGAGGTATTTTCAATCCATTTTGGATCATTTGAATGTAATGTCATTACAGGTGGAGACGTAGGAGGTGGAGATCTTACTGCGGAGAGAAAAGCTTACCTTAATGAGGCCCAAGCTTGCTTTTACATACAACACATAAAGTCGGCTAAAGACGAGCACCCGGGGAAGGTGAATAGGGACAAACTGGACATCGGCTTTTCTAAGAACGAACTGGCAGGTGTACTTTATCCTCATAATGACCCATTAGTGATCAAGATGAGAATGAAGGAGGTGGTGATTTCACGGGTACTGGTGGATAATGGTAGCTCTGCAGACATCATGTTTTACCCATGCTTTGATAGTTTGAATCTGAAATTAGCCCAGTTGGAGCCATATTATAGGCCCCTCCTCGATTTTACTGCCGAAAAGGTTTTTCCACTTGGGACGATCAAGTTGGACATGCTTATTAGAATATGGCCTGCTTGTCGAACATAAAGAGTATGCTTTTTCGTAATGGATAAAAATGTCCAATCAGCCTACAACATCGTTATGGGGAGGGTAGGTCTAAAGAAGTTCAAGGCAGTACCATCTAGTGTACATCAATGTTTAAAGTTCTCAACTAATTTCAGAGTGGGAGTTGTGAAATGCAACCAGAAAGTAGCTCGCAAATGCTATTATTCATCTACTAAACAGGAAGAACGAGAAGAATCCAGGAAGCAGACTACTACATATCAAGTGGATGAAACAGAAGATGCAGAGATTGAAACATTAGACCCTAGAGACGAGTCTCAGCTCGTGAAGGGCCAGGTCATGGAAGCTACCGAAAATATTATTTCGGACGATGAACACCCAGAACGGACAACCCAAATTGGTGCGTCATTGGATGTATCGATTAAACAGGAACTGGTAGCTTTTCAAAGGCGCAAAAAACAGACTTTTGCATGGAGTCATGAAGACATGCCAGGGATAGACCCGAGTTTCCTGTGCCACGAGCTCAACGTTAAAAAGGAAGTCAAGCCAGTGAAGCAGCGAAGAAGGGTGTTTAGCCCTGAAAAGAACCAAGCTATATAGGAAGAAGTAGAGAAACTACAGAAAGCTTTTTTTATCAAGGACGTCAAGTATCTTGATTGGCTAGTAAATGCGGTGATGGTAAAGAAGAAAAGTAATAAGTGGAGGATGCGTGTGGACTTCACTGATCTTAATAAAGCTTACCTAAAGGATCATTTTCCTTTGCCCCGAATCACTCAGCTGGTGGATGCTACATCGAGGAGCAGAGATCAGATATCCAAGACTGAAAAAGTTAGCACTAGCACTAATTGAAGCAAGAAGAAGGATGATGCCATACTTCCAAGCCCATACTATAGTAGTGTATACTGATATGCCATTAAGACAAGCTCTGCAGAAATCGAAGAAATCGAGAAGATTGATGTACTAGGCAGTAAAACTTGGTGAATATGACATAATTTATGAGCCTAGATCGTCACTTAAGGGGCAGACAGTAGCAGATTTTATCGTAGAATTTACTCACTCTGATGCATCCGAAGTGCAGGAGTTTAATACAGATCAACCCGTGGATATTACGGTATCATCAAAGATAACACACGACCAACTTCCATCCATGGATAAGCAAGAGAAGATAATCAACGAGCAGTGAGAAGTGTCAAGGGATGACAAAAGGAAGTATTAAATATTCCACGGAGGAACTCTGTCTGACCAAGAGTTTGATAATGAAGTACCTCTATGGAATCTATATGTGGATGGCTCTTCGTGTGCCACAGGCAGTGGAGTAGGAATAGTTTTAAACATTCCTGATGGAATTGATATAGAGTATGCTCTACGTTTTCAATTTAAGGCTTCCAATAATGAAGCTGAATATGAAGCTATGATCGTGGGTCTAAGTCTGGCCAAAACCATGAAGGCAGAGCAGGTCGTTGTATTCAATGATTCATAATTAATCATAAATTAAAATCTCGGGCTGTATGCAGCGAAGGGACAACTAATGGTCAAGTATCATGCAAAAGCTATGGAGGTTGTCTCGGCTTTTACCGCAGTTCAGTTGATTGGAATACCAAGATTGGAGATTGCAAGAGCAGACGCCCAAGCTCGGCTGGCATGAGTAACACGCACCGAGATACGAAGAAAAATCCCAATAGAAATCCTAGTAGATCGGAGCGTAGACGAAGATTTGATGATGAAATTCATTGCCCTCGACTTGGGACCATCTTGGATGGATCCCATTAGGGCAAATATCGAAGAGGGGGTTATGCCAACTGATAAGCTCGCAGCCAAGAAACTGAAGTTTAAAGCTGCTCGTTACGTATTGACTAGTGGCATTTTATATAGAAGAGGCATTATAGCAGGACTACAGAGATGTGTCCATCCCTTCGAAGTTAAAGACTTAATTAAAGAGGTTCATGAAGGGTCTTGCGAAGCCCATGTAGCAGGTTGGACGCTTTTACAGAGAATAACAACACAGGGGTATTACTGGCCAATGATGAGAGTTGACAGCGCAACTTATGCTAAGAAGTACGAAAATGCCAACGTTTCTCTTCCATCCAAAGAACTCCCCAAGCATTGTTAACACCCATTACGTCCCCTTGGCCATTCGTCATGTGGGGGATAGACTTGTTCGGGCCACTTCCAATAACCAAAAGGAGATTCAAATACCTTGTAGTTATTGTGGATTATTTTACCAAATGGGTGGAAGCTTAACCTCTTATTGATATGACGTATGACAAGGTCTATTAGTTTATTTGGATGAGTATTATTTGCAGATATGGTCTCCCACACGCATTCATTACTGACCATGGAATCCAATTTGACAACGAGGAATTCGCTGCATATTGTCATCAATCCAATGTACAGAAGATCCACTCTGTGCCAGGCCATCCCCAGAGCAACGGGCAAATTGAAGTGACAAACAGAACCCTCCTGAATGGTCTAAAAAAATGACTGGATGGCGTAAAGGGAAACTGGATTAACGAGCTACACTCTGTGTTGTGGGCTTATCACACTACATCACGAACAACAACTGGGGAGTCTCCGTACATGTTGACGTTTGGGAGTGTGGATGTCATACCTGCTGAATTGGGTCTATCCACACATAGGGTGCTTAATTTCAATTCTCCTATAAGCGACATGCTGAGACGTTTAGACTTGGATATGCTAAAAAAAGTTAGGGAAGAAATAGCAATCAGGAATACAGCATACCAACAATGAACAACCTTGTTCTGCAACAAAAGGGTGAAGAAGTGCGATTTGAAAGAGGGGATTATGTGCTGAAGAAGGTGATTCAAAAGCATAACAAACTGGAGGCCAACTGGCATAAACCTTATAGAGTAACTGAAGTTGTTCATCCTGGGACATACATAATTAAAACTTTGGAAGGAGAAAAATTCAAGAATGCATGGAATGCAGAGCATCTGCGCAAGTATTATCATTAATTAAAATCCATATGTAATACATTTATCTTAATATGAATAAAGTGATGTTTTTCCCATATTTCCTCCTTTGTTGAATTTTCTTCGGAATATTAGTGCTACACACTACACAAACACAAATTCAGTAAACACCAACTCTGGTTGGTCGGCAATTTAACAACCACCAACTCCGATTGGTCGGCAATTCAATAATCACAAACTCCGATTGGTTAGTAAATAAAAATCATACAATGCAAAAGCACGTTTGATCACGGGTGATCTCAAGGGACACCCCAAACTAGGCAAGAAGATGGGTGACCTCCTGAGGCATCCACTGTCTAGACAACAAGGTAATCCTTGCAGGATTACTACAACTAAGCAGGAACATGGGATGAAAATCATTCCATTGCTTAGGCCCAAAGAGTGACAAGTCACTATAATCAGACAACAAATGGGACAAGTTCCATTGTCTAAAAACGAAACATGACATTTCATCCTTCTACACACACACACACACACACACACACACACACACACACACACACACACATATATATATATATATATATATATATTCACCAACGAATGACAAAGACATTCTACAAAATATTTCCAAGGAAATGAAATTGTAAAAGAAACTAAATCTTTATTTATTAAAACCAAGAAGATTACATACGACATGAAATTTGATTCATTACATACAAATGCCCTATTTTATTGGTTTCTTTCCCTCTGCTTTTGAAACAGGTGCCACCCCATCTGGAGGATCATCTAATGCGTAAGGAGAGTTTATAAAGTTCATATCTCGCAGCATTCTGACATTAATTATGGATGGTCGATCAAGCAAGTGCTCTGGAGGAGATATCTCAAAATTCGAATGAAGACTATAATCATCGAGATACTTAGATATCAAAATCTAAAGAATGGCACGGGCTGGAATCCAGCTAAGGTCAAGTTTGCAGGGAGGCGCAAATAAATCAATCCATAAGAAATGACCTTGATCCAGTTTAAGAACACATAAGCATTCAACCATTCCTTCTTATATCCTTCGTTGCTCGACTGCTGCAATCGAGCATTAAGATGATACAGAGCGTCATTATACCCAGCCATCCAAAACTCCCTAGGCTGCTTGTGAAATTGATAGGTCAATCTATCAAGATGCTCGTGGATCTTTTTTATCAAAAGATCCTTATTTTCCAATACTGAATTTTGGTTGGAGAGTTGGTCGGTGAGAACTTGCATTTTCTGAGACATTTTGACCAAGGCTTGAGTTTTAGCTTTTATCTGAGTGGCTTGATTTACTAAAGTCTGGTCAATCCTCGTCTCTTCAACACTTTTTTGAACAACTCTACCTCTACCCCTTGAGGAGGATGTCGGTTTAGCTCGTTTCAAAGTCTCCAGCTTTTCTCTCAAAGCAACATTTTCAACCTCTAAAAAGGAATAACCCATCGTTGACTAGAACCAAGGCTCCCGAGGAAGAAGAGGCAACAATTTTAAGTCATTTTAGCTCCTCCTGCAGTGTAACATTTTTTTCTTCCAATAGCTTGGCAATGTGCCTATGTTCTTCGACCTCATGACTTAGAACATTTTCTCTTCTATTATGAGCAGAGAGATACTTATCATAACCCCGATCAGCACTCAGTTGTTGATACTTTTGCTCGTAACCCTCATATAAGAGTTTACTAGATTCTTTGTACCGCTGTTGAAGTTCCTTGATCGTTCCTTGATGATCTTCAATCATTTCGTAATAAGCCACATTGTTGGCTACAACACGATCAAGTAAGCACTTCAAGTACTGGTAAGCATCAATTGCTCGTTCAGAGGCATCTAATTCATGGATGTCAATTATTTGGGCCTCAGTAAAGTCTACATGACCAACTTTGAAATAATCATTGCATTTCTTCATCAAATTTGTATCATTAGCTGATAAGAGTTCCATCCTGACCACAAACTAGCAAAGAGAAAATAAAAAACAAAATCAACAATGATGCGAACAGAGAAAGCAAGAGAAAAATTCAAGACGAACAACAAAAGTTCATTTTTTATTCATCACGATAAAGGAAAATACATTTCAGAGTTACATCCAAGAAACAACGCAATAAAAGACCTTAATAACTTTACACATTCTCCTTATTTCCTACAACCTATTCGGACGGTTTAGATGAAGGGGTTGGTTGCTCGGTAGATGTGCTAGCTTGCTGGAATTGCTCGGAGGGTTGAATAACAATAACAACAGGGACTTGCTCTCCTATCAGCATAGAAGACTCATTTGATGCAGCTTCATCTACTTCTCCAGGAGAGGGAGGAGGGCTATGAGTATGCTCCTGGAAGAACTCAGAATTTTCAACAAACTTCAATTTCTTCAAAGATGGTATCCATCCATCCCTAAAATACTTAACACTGGCATACTCCATCTGAGAAGACATAATGGCCAGGCCCTTATTCCGACCCTTGTCCCAACCAGCACTAAAATATTTCTTAACATCAATTTTCCTTTTTGTTCTCTCCGAAGAAGTCTTTTCCCTAAGGAGCTCTTCGGCAGATTTCAGTATTTCTTCTACCTCTTTCTTACATCGTTCAGCATCTTGAAGCTTGGCGACATCTTCCTCAGTAGATTTAAGCTTGACCACAAGCTCCTTTTTACGTTGTTCATCATCATTTAATTTCTTCTCTAACTCTTTGGAGGCAGTCACAGCTTGATCTCGATTTATTTCAACAGACTGGAATTGTTTCTCCCATGCATTTTTGTCTTCCTCGTACTTTTGATGAGATTCCTTCAAAGATTGACTTAATCCAGCAAAAGATTCTTCTATTCCACCCTAAGAAGTGGAAGCCCTGATGGCTTCATCTTTCTTCAAAATACTATTAAAATACGTCACGAGCTGAAAAAAGAAAGAAGTTTAATTCAATATATGAATATAGTACTAGAGGATAAAGGACTCGGGCTAACGATACTTACTGACGTAATATGTTGAGCAGCCAAAGTAGTAATTCTTTCACGAGAAAATGTGCCTTCAGTACCTTGGAATTCTGGGATAGTCCAAGATCTGATCAAGCCCATAGCAGAGCTCGGAGGAATAAGAGCTGTCACATTACCCTCAGCATTTAAAGGTTGAGAAACAGAGTCAACATGTCTCTCAGTAGGAACTCTTTTCAATCTACTCAGAGGAGTACTTTCAATTAAAGGTGTTGTCTCTCGTTGTGAAATGGCAACAGTTTTAATCGAAGGTGCTGCCTCTTTTGGAGGCACAGGAGGCTTCTTGCCAATTTCCTTAGCAGCAGTAGATGGGGGTACATCTACATTCTTTTTCCCCTCATCTGGGGCATCCTGTTTGTTCTTCTTTGGCCCTTCAGTGGCAAAGGTAGACTTGTCAAAAAATATGAGAGCTTTCCTCTTCTTCATCAGATCAGTAATAGGAGTACTTAAATCAGAAGAAGATCCTTCCACACTAGTTTCAGAAGTTGGTATCCGATCAAGATCAACCACCACAGGACGAGCAATGAAAGATGAAGTGGAGCTTATATATCTAAATAAATATGAAGCAGACCTCACGTGCTCTCCATTGATCGATTGATGCAAACTCCATATAAGTTTCAAGTCATTTAAATTAATATCAGTTTCCCTTGGAGGTTTCCTTTCACTGTCAACTGTAACAAACATAATTAATGTCAGTGATGCATTTCATCGAATACAAAGAAAATAATATTTCAAAAATAAAAACAACCTATCCCATTGCCATAAAGCGGACACCTAGGACCTTAGTACACATAATTTCCATTTAATGGGGGGTGTTGCCAATTTTTCATCACAACCCCATGATCAAAATAGTCCCTATTGGCATCGGAAAGATTGACAACTAAAGCTTTATTCGAAAACCTAGTTTTTAAATAGAAAGTAGTGTCACTGGTAACCCATCATAACAATACATAATTTCTAGAATTCCCAAATGAGTTCCATGAAGTTGATTCAACCTATATACGCCATTAACTACCCTTTATGTATTTGGAGCTACTCTTGCAGGTACAATATCGAAATATTGGCAAAACTCCAAACACAGGGGATTTGGCGGGAAAAAAAAGCCACACTCAGCTACAAAAAGAGTTGGGAACCAGTGTCTCTCCGCCAAAGAAAATAAATCAAAAGGACATGGAGGTTCTTCCAAAATAACCCATGAAGAGATTGAAAAATCAGACCGAAATTTATCCAACGATTCAACAAGATAAACCATGGTGAATAAAGTAAATAAAGAAGAAGGAAGAAAATCTTACAGAAGAAAGAGAGATCGGTTGACAATGAATGATGGAAAAAACGAAGGCACAAGATAGAGAGAAAATGAAGAGTTCAGAGATACAGATTTGAAAAGTAGAAGACGATAGGATTTCTGTCGCACTTAAATACTTTACCTCAGGAATAGAGAAAAGCAATGATTATAAGGGAAGACGTTTGCATTTTTGGCGGCTAAAAGAGGAAAAATGCACAAATATCGAAGTGATCGTGAAAAATTCAAAATATTTACGAAGTTTGATATTATGCGCTTAAAAGGAATTATATACAATGAAAAATTTCCTAATCTCTGAAGACCAGTAATCCGAGCAGCTTTCAAGAAAAATGTTCCACACTCTTCTTCAACCTCAATTATGAAACATTAGGGGCTTCTGTTGATACCAAATTTAGTCAGCAGAAGTGGACCAATCATATGAAGACACGTGTCAATCTACATAGAAAATATAAATACTTTCAACGAACAACATACTTTCACCGAGCTACTCAGGCGTTTCGAGCTATTTAAGCGTACCGAGCAACTTAAGCGGTCCGAGCTACTTAGCTGGCAGAGCATCCAATCAAGAAAATCAAAAGACGGCTACGCATTAAATGCACATTATTATTGTACATATGTCTATGTCTACTAGATAACAGCGCATTACCTTTTCGAATCTATAGCCTCAAGGCTATAAATACATTGTAATCTCGTCATAAGAGGGGGACTTTGGATCTCTTAGTCAACCTATCATCGAGATTCAAGGCAAACAATCGGCAATACAACAACAGTGGACGTGGGCCATTTTTTATAGCCGAGCCACTATAAAAACCCATTGTGTTATTTAGTCATTTTTATCTATGATTAATTAATTAGATTGTATCTAGTTTTTTACATCAACAATATTTAAGATTTCATGCTCTCAAGTTAATGATCTTATGATTTAATGACGACACCCATTGTCTCGAAATAAAGATGCCACAATTTCAATTTGAATATTAATCATACACATTTCCTCTCCTATCCAACCTCGCCACTTCTATTATCCCTAGTCATATTTGTTCTAACCAACGCAACAAATTTTCCCTAAAAAACAATACAATTCTAAAAAATGTAGACACCCACCGCCTTGTGATGCCCCAAATTCATGAACGACGATCTAGGTATAAATCAATGGATTAAATACACAGTTTACAAGACAAAATTTGTGTTTTACCTAATTTTTCAAAATAAAAGAGAATTTAAACACAAATATTTTGTTTTACCTAATTATCTACTAAAGTTTTTTATTATAACTCCAACAAATATAAGTATTACCACTAAGAAATACACAATATGTGTAAAAAAAATTATGTGTAATCAACCTAAACCAAACTTAAAGGATGTGAATAGTTTTGAAGGCTTCATGTGTCCAATTTAGAATTTTAAAAAAACTTCTTTAAAATGAAAATTTATCAAAAAATAAATTAACAAAACACAATCCAATTGCCTTACAAAACTCACACAACAATGAATCAAATGGATATAGGTGTAAAAACATAATTTAGCAGGTGGAATCAAATTTTAACCTAAATTATCAGATACAAATTCAATTAGAGTGAGGTGTGTGATAAAATGTCTTCATGAGTAATAGAGACAATCGTAAACTCATATAAGACATATTTATGAGGAAAACCCCTACCTAGGGATAAAGACCTCGATGCGCTCCAATTCTCATTTATATTTGACAAATAATTTTACAAAAGACAAAAAGTACCTCTTACTCAATCTCTATCGTGTAGTTACCTATGAAACTTTAAACTCTTCTCCATAAATTCGAATCCATCAGAATATCCGTGAAATGAATGAAGAAGTCCATTATCCTCCTTGTAAGTCACGCCATGCTTCGATTTCTCTAACAAACCATAATGCCTCCTCTTATAGATCTTGGAGTGTATGGTTATAGTAATTAAAAAAATGTAAATTGAATTAACAAAGGCTAGTGTATAGATCTAAACCAAAACACTTTAAATTCCCTCTCAAAAGAATAAATCAAGTATAAATCTAAGTTTTATCAAAATAGGAGAGAACAAGTGAAAATGGAAATATAAGCAAAAACAAAATGCAAATAAGACCCTTGAAAGATCGTTTATATAGATTTTTGTCAAGGGATGGGTAAAATCGAGCAACCTTATCTTTAATATGATTAGCCTAGTTCTTATCGACTGGAAATATATCTTCTCATAAATATGTAATGATCGTATACATCCATCTTTGAGCCTTTTTGGGTAGTAAGGACTTATTCGGCGGCTTTGGCTTAAAGATGCTTGGATGGGCCATGTATTCTACTTCAACTATTCTCTTAAGATCGGAGTCAATGGTTGAGGCTAAAGTACCTAGGGAATCTGCATGAGTATTATTTCCATGGGGAAACTGTTAGATTTGGACGTTCTTGAACTTGTCGAGTTGGTTGGGCTTCTTGATAGTTTGGTTGATAAGTTTTCTTTTATCGGGATCATGTCCTCCAGTAGTAGATAATTAATCTTGTGATATAAATTGTAGTCAGTAGCAGATAATTAATCTTGTGATGAACTCAAAAGAACAATCATTACCAAAAATAGAACATTAATCCTACTTAACTGTAATCTTTAGTATATATAATGATCATTCTATTAGAGTTTTATTTAGCATTGAGGGTATTTTAGTATTTTCCCTTCTCCTATTATTATTAGGTGGTTGTAGTAGGTTATATATATTCTCTCTTCTTCCTTTTATTGAAAGACGTTCTAGTGTATGGTAATATGAAACCCTAGCCCCTCTTTTTCTCTCTTTCCATTTGATTGTAGATCTTTGATATATTATCATGGTATCAGAGCGGGATCAAAGCTTAATCTCATCAACACAGTCCGCGGATCCAACTGTTTTGAAGGTACTTTTTCGGAGGTACTTTTTCTGTTCGCTCGACTGTTTTGAAGGTAATTATGGTCGTTTTCCTCCTGTTTGTTCGATTAATTATTTAGTTCGTTTGATTTGGTTCCGTTTGGTACTATTTGATTGTTTATTTTTGCAATGGCTGGTGAAAGAGATGATTCGCTGCAATCAATTAGTGTCAGATTAGATGGAAAAAATTATACGTATTGGAGTTATGTTATGAAGAATTTTTTGAAAGGGAAGAAACTTTGGGGTTACATTAATGGCGATTTGAGTAAGCCTAATGATAAGACGAACGTTGAAAAATATGCAGAGTTGTTGGATGTTTGGGAGGCAAACAACTCGAAAATCATCACTTGGATCAACAACTCCGTTGCACCTTCTATAGGTATGCAATTGGCTAAGTATGATTATGCAAAGGATGTTTGGGATCATTTGGGCAGATTGTATACCCAATCTAATTTCGCAAAAAAGTACCAATTGGAGTGCGATATTCGGGCTCTTGAGAAAAAAAAATTGAGTATTCAGGAGTTTTATTCTGCTATGACGGATCTATGGGATCAATTGGCTCTCACAGAGTCGACTGAATTGCGGGCCTTTGCACCATATGTTGCCAATAGGGCGGAACAACGCCTGGTTCAGTTTCTGATGGCATTGCGTGATGATTTTGAGGGTCTTCGTGGGTCGATTCTTCATCGTAGTCCACTTCCAACTGTTGATTCTGTTGTTCACGAGTTGTTAGCCGAGGAGATTCGTCTCAAGACTCAGTCAGGGAAGGTAATTTCTTCGGACCCTAATCCGTCTATTTTCGCAGCCTCCTCTCGGCCTCTTTCCAATAATCAGAACAAGCCTTATTCGAGAGTTGCAAGTGATGAATGTAGCTACTGTAAGGAGAAGGGTCATTGGAAGTCTCAGTGCCCTAAGTTGCGAGCACAACAACAACAACAACAATCAGATAGTCGACCATCTCAGCAGCAGTTTTCTGGTTGGAAATCCAATAATCAATCTCAGCAGCGTTCGTATAGGCCTTCACAGCCTAATACTGCAGCAGTTGTACCGCCATCAGACTCATTTTCATCAGGTTCTTCATCATTAACTCCATCCATGTCTTCTCTTGCTGAGCAGTTTCAAAAGTTTCTTGCCACACAGCCTCACGCCATGTCCATCTCTTCACCAGGTAAGTCCTCAGGTATTTGGATTCTAGACTCCGGCGCTTCTAATCACATGTCACCAAATTTGTCCTCTTTTGGTTCTTTTTGTCCCACTTCTTCGTTGCCCGTTATGACTGCTGATGGTACTCCCATGCCCTTAACGGGTGTTGGGACTATTGAATCACCCAACTTATCTCTCTCTAATGTTTACCACATTCCTAAGCTTACAATGAATCTTATCCCTGTTGGTCAACTATGTGATGCCGGTTACTCAGTTTTCTTCTCTTCTACCTTTTGTCATGTGCAGGATCCACAGTCTCAGAAGGTGATTGGGATAGGCCGTAGGCAGGGGGGATTGTACATCATGGAGAAACTTAATGTACCAATGGTTGCAGCTTCCAGTGTTGACTTGTCATCCTTTCGTTTGAGTTCAGATTCGTCTCGCTTTTATTTATGGCACTCTCATCTTGGTCATGTCTCAGGTTCACGATTAAAATATTTGACTTCTACAGGAAAATTAGGAAATTTGCATTGCCATGATATCTCTGATTGTAGCGGTTGTAAACTTGCAAAATTTTCAGCTTTACCGTTTAATAGAAGTATTTCCTCTACTTTTGCACCCTTTGATCTTATTCATTCTGATGTGTGGGGACCGTCTCCTATTATTACAAGAGGAGGGTCTCGATATTATGTCTCCTTTATTGATGATTATACGCGTTACTGTTGGGTTTTTCTCATGAAACGACGTTCGGATTTTTTTGATATTTATAATAAATTTCGTGCCTTTGTCAAAACTCAACATTCTACTATTATAAAATGCTTTAGATGCGATTTGGGTGGGGAATATACTTCTCAAAATTTCGGTGAGTTGCTTGATTTAGATGGAACTATTCACCAATCATCTTGTACTGACACTCCTTAGCAAAATGGTGTTGCTGAAAGGAAACATCGGCACATTATTGAAACTGCTCCCTCTCTTTTATTATCTGCATATGTCCCTAGTGAGTTTTGGGGAGAGGCTGTCCTTACTGCTGTTAATCTGATTAATAAGATTCCGACCTCTCATTGTTCAGGTTTGTCACCTTTTGAAAAGTTGTATGGGTGTGCCCCTGATTATTCTTCCTTAAAGGTGTTTGGTTGTACTTGTTTTGTTCTTCGACCTCGTGTGGAACGTACCAAATTATCTCCAAAGTCAGCTATTTGTGTCTTTCTTGGTTATGGTGAGGGTCAAAAGGGATATCGTTGTTATGATCCAGTTACAAAAAAATTATATGTCTCTCGCCATGTTGTGTTTCTTGAGCATATTCCTTTCTTTTCTATTCCTGATAGCCCTCATGAACTCACTAAATCTGATCTCTTCAATATTGATCCATTCTCTGATAATGATGAGAGTGTGCCATCTGAAGTACCTTGCACCACCGATAGTGTGCCACCCCATGTTGCTCCTGTTCCTATTATTTCTACTGATGCAGGTAATTTTCCATCCGATGTTCCTGATGCTCCCCCTTCTCGTGTGGCCACCCAAGCACCTACTGAAACGGTGGAACCTCCTTCTCGCTATCCAAAACGTCCACGTAAGTCCACTCAGTCACCAGATTTGGTTTATTCTTGTTATTCTGATTCTTTTGTTTCATTTTTATCCTCTGTTCACCGCCTCTTTGAGCCTTCGTCTTATAAAGAGGCAGTTCTTGATCCTCTTTGGCAACAGGCTATGGCTGAGGAACTCTCTGCTTTGCATCAGACAGATACTTGGAGTTTGGTCCCCTTACCTGCTGGTAAGCGGGCAATTGGATCACGTTGGGTATATAAAATCAAAACCAGGTCAGATGGGTCAATTGAGCGGTACAAAGCAAGATTGGTTGCTCAGGGTTTTTCTCAGCAATATGGTATGGATTATGATGAAACCTTTGCTCCTGTTGCGAAATTGACTACTATTCGTACTCTTATTGCTGTTGCATCTGTTCGTCAGTGGCATATATCGCAAATGGATGTTAAAAATGCGTTCTTGAATGGTGATCTTCATGAGGAGGTTTATATGACTCCTCCTCCGGGTGTTCCACATGGTCCTGGTGAAGTTTGTAGGCTTAAGAAAGCCTTATATGGTCTCAAACAGGCACCACGGGCTTGGTTTGAGAAGTTTACTGCCGTGATTACCTCTCTTGGGTTCATTCCAAGTGAGAATGATTCAGCTCTCTTTATCAGGTGCACCTCCGGTGGTCGTATTCTGGTCTCTTTGTATGTTGATGATATGATTATTACTGGGGATGATGTTGGTGGAATTACAACGTTGAAGTCTGAATTATCTCGTTGTTTTGAGATGAAGGATTTGGGGCCCCTACGTTACTTTTTGGGTATTGAGGTTGATCATTTTCCAAAGGGTTATCTTCTCTCACAATCTAAGTACATCGGGAACATTCTTGAGCGTGCTCATCTCACTGGTACTAAGATTGTTGATACCCCTTTGGAGCTTAATGTTCATCTTTCCCCGTATGATGGTGTTCTTTTGCCTGATCCCACCTTATATCGCACTATTGTGGGCAGCTTGGTTTATCTCACTATTACTCGCCCAGATATAGCTCATGCTGTCCATGTTGTTAGTCAGTTTGTTACTGCTCCTACTACAGTTCATTGGGCAACTGTTCATCGTATATTGCGATACTTGAGAGGCACTCGATTTCAGAGTCTTTTACTTCCTTCATCTTCTTCTTTGGAGCTGCGTGCATACTCTGATGCTGATTGGGTCGGTGATCCTGCAGATCGCAAATCAGTTACTGGATTTTGTGTGTTTCTGGGTGATTCTCTTGTTTCTTGGAAGAGCAAAAAGCAAGTTGTTGTTTATGTGTCTTCCACGGAAGCCGAGTACCGTGCTATGGCTTCTACCACTCGCAAAGTTGTTTGGCTACGTCGGTTACTTGCAGATATGGGTGTCTCTCTTTCTCAGCCCACTCCTATGTACTGTGATAATAAGAGTGCTATTCAGATTGCTCACAATTCAGTTTTTCATGAGAGGACTAAGCACATTGAGATTGATTGTCATATTACTCGTCATCATCTTACGCATGGTGCCATCACTTTGCCTTTTGTTTCTTCTTCCACACAGATAGCTGATTTGTTTACGAAGTCTCATCCAGTTCAGCGTTTTCGTTTTTTGGTTGGCAAACTCTCAATGCTTCTCGCTGCAGCATCGTGAGTTTGAGGGGGGGTATTAGAGTTTTATTTAGCATTGAGGGTATTTTAGTATTTTCCCTTCTCCTATTATTATTAGGTGGTTGTAGTAGGTTATATATATTCTCTCTTCTTCCTTTTATTGAAAGACATTCTAGTGTATGGCAATATGAAACCCTAGCCCCTCTTTTTCTCTCTTTCCATTTGATTGTAGATCTTTGATATATTATCACATTCAACTAGAACATAGAGGAGAGATATATATAACTGCCCGTCAAATAGTAATTAAAAGTTGACGATGTTGACTTTACAGTGATGGGTTTTGCAACCCAAATATGGGTCCTCTTCTCTATCAGATTTTGTGGGGTTTACTCTCACAAATGAACGCATATCGGTTCTCAATTGTGGAACCTCAAAGTGATGAATAAAAAAATCCAAATCTAAAGGCTATAGTCCAATTTAGTCTCCCGTTAGAATTCAATAGAAATATCATTAAGGTGGTTGAGTAATGGATGTCGATGATTTTATACTTCATCATTCGCCCACCGACCATAACGTTAAAATTACACCTTATGCCAATCATAAATCTATAATAAAGATAAACCCAATCGAGAACCACACCGACATATATATGAAAAACTTCATCTCTTGACAAACTCGAAGATCACAAAATGGGAGGGGCGGTTTCAATTAAGAATTAGGAAGATTTTAATGCCCAGTCTACATCATGGACATTACCATTGAATAATTTATATGTGATTAAATTTCATTGGCAAGTGTATATTACTGTTTGACCCCCCCCCCCCCCCCCCGGAAACAGTAAATCAGAAGTTTGAGAGGGTGATTTGATAGAGGATATAGAGAATAAAATACCTTTCATGTGAAAATTAAACACTTCACAAGTAGTGACGAACGTTTGACTTCAACAAACTTGGTTGTTTTCTCGGTCGTAAATATAGCTACACAACTGCACATGTAGTGAAGAAATTGATTGTTTTCTCGGTTGTAATGCATGATTTCATCCCATTCTTTCAAAGCTGGTGCAAAAAAATGAATAAAACTACAACGCATCTGAGAGATAAAAAGTGAAATCAAAATTAGAATGCCATAACTCTCATTTTTTGTTCTGAACATATTTCTTGGAAAGAAAATACCTGTTTGTGATGTTTTAGATTTAGGTGCAAAAATACCTATTCGTGAGATTTCTTGGTAAGAAAATAAATGGGTATATTTCAGATATGGGTGCCTTATTGGTAAGAAAATACCTGTTCGTGAACAGATTTCTTGCATTTGGTTTCAAATTCTCTAATTGGTTATAAATACATATAACGGAGGACCAGAATGGAAGTCCCTGCCATTTTTAACTTTTCTAACTGGTTATAAAAGCTAACAAAGCTTTTTTTTATGACACAGTGGAACTTGAAAAATAATGTGAGATTGATGATAGTATATTATATCATTGATTTATAGGGAGGAAACTAATGCTCTAAATCTGATTTTGTATTTGAAAAACGTGTGCGTTTGTGTGGGGGGTGGTGGAGGTGGGGGTAGAGGAACTATAGCAAGTGTGGATAGAGATCAAGAGAAACGATGTCTTATGATGTTGGATTTTTGTGTATGGTGAAAGGGGTGAAAAGTTGAATGTAAAAGAGTGGAGAATGCATAAAATGGAAGATCACATGTGAATATCTTATGATTAACCACAAACATAGTTTGAAAGACAATATTTCAGATATGTCGATTATTAATATTAAGGAACAAAACTTTCCCAAATAGATGAATATGAATTATAATTGTAAAAGTTATCTGACATGGATAATTTTATCTTGTACATTTAGAGCTACCAACGCCCACGTGTTGTTTGATTGTCGGCGCTCTATTTCCGTAAATATGTGGTCATTGCAACAATGGACCTGTTTTGCACAGTTATAACAATAATGAAAAATGTGTTCAGACTGAAGAAGGTCAGTATTTATAACAACAAATATCAACATGTCGACAATTATAACCTCAACATTCCTCTACATATGCAATTTTCATACTCCTACTCTTATGTCAATATTGCTTTTAATCATTCCACCGACTGATATGTTTTGCCCAACGATAAGGCGACTGAGATAAGGCCAATGTTAGGCTTGCCCTATACTAACTACGATATTCTTATATTTTATAGCAAGAAGTTCCCGCATTAATAAGTGTCAAATAGGATGCATTGTTCCATTTCGTGTATATTTATATTTATCCTTTTGATATTTTGCAGACCCATCATTCATAGGATTCCCCTTGTCAATCACTTGTGGAATTTCTCTGTTGTCTTATTATTCTCGTATCTTTATTCCTTGATCACACTCATTATAGTTCGAATATTTTATACAACGACATTACCTTTAACAGTTATTGTAATAGGGAGGGATACTGACATCATTTTTTATCAATTGATAAAGTTTTAAAGTTAATCTTAATTGTATATAGTCTTTTAATTTCCTAAATATAAGACGAAGAAACCTACATCAAAGGACATATTACATTTTATAGCGAGGTAGGTTAAGGGCTACTATCCGTAGAAGCTATAGTTGCAATCTTTTCTCATCTAATTTATAACACCATCAATATAAATCAAACAGCATTATAAGCCAGAGTTTTAGAACTCCACACGATTCAATAAAGTTCCCAATGAATAAATCAATGTTAATCATATACAGTAAACATCATACTCGGTGTTGATCCACTATGACACTTCCTTTGGCAAAAAAGAATCATTAGTACGATTTAAAGTTCTCTTTTACTAAATCTAAATTTAAACGACTGACCTTTGTATTTTTGTGTCTATGATTGAGGGGTTGGTTTTTATTGGCTTCATTGTTTGTAATTTGATTACCATGTGGTGGTGTCATCACTATCCTCGAGGGTTTCAGTCTCCACAGATACATGTTTGTGACATGTGGCAGGGGCAAGGACTGTTGTACCTTGGTTCTACATGGTTCATAGGAGTCAGGCCCAATAAGGCTGAAAGCAGCACGTTGATGGCTTCGACATTGGCGATGGTTGCTTTGGAGATATCTCAAGACGTTTCGACAATAAAATATTCAAACATCTTTGCAAGACTTTTTTCGAATTCCTATATGATTCTGGTTTTTGATGGCATGGCAAGTGATTAATCATATAAATGATAACCTTTCATTTAACTATATTGGCTACCATGCCATCAACGCATTATAAGCTATATAAATTTATCAGAGATTTTGATGCTGCTATCACATGTGGGCCTGTTAGTGGATTTAAGTTCACATCCAGTGCCTTCATATGCAGATGATTCACTAAGCATTTTCTTATACCTGTTTATATATTCCCGCAACAATGCCACATTATCACGTTCGTCTCCTATGTCATGAACACTATATTCTCTCAATGTGTTTGTTCAATCTATTTCATCCTTTTCATCAGCAAGCTTTGATTGGGCATCTTTAAATATCGATTTCAATTCCAATAACATCATAGAAGATTCCTCATTCAACAATGTTAATTGAATTATCAAAGAATAAAAAATTTCTAGCTCCATTATCAGTTCATTTATGACTGCATCTTTACTTTCAAAATCAATTTTGTATTGATTTAGGTCCCCTTTCGCATTCTCTTCTCTATCCTTATTTTTCAGCTCTATTTCAGTCTTTTCTTCCACACGGTTTAATTGGGCTTCTGTAAATCTTGAATTTAACACCAATATCATCAAAGAGGACTGCTCATTCGGAATTTTTAACTGCGCTATCAAAGAATATGAACTTTCTAACTCCAATCTCAATTCCTTTATAACATCATCTTTTCTTTCCAACTCAAATCTGCAGTTTTTTAGTTCCTCTTTCACATTCTCTTCTTTATCCTTGTTTTTAATTTCCATTTCACCCTTTTTCACCAACAAGCTTTAATTGGGCCTTCAACACCAATAACATCAAATAAGACTCCTCATTCTTTAAGGCTAAGTCCGTTATCAAATAATATTAACCTTCCAACTCCATTTTGAGTTCCTTTAAAGATGCCTCTTTACTCTCTAACTGAAATCTGTATCGATTCAAGTCCTCGTTCACACTGTCTAATTGAGAACTCCACTTTGCTTATTTTTCTTTGAAATGCTTTGAATAATTCCCATGAATCTGCTCAAGCTTTTGATCTTCTTTTGAATCTTTGACATTGAATATTGACTTCCTTCTTGATGAATCTTCTCTTCTTGTAACTCCTCGAGGGAAAATTTCATCTCTTGATTCTCTTGCTCCAACTTCTTTACTTTATAATCCATTTCCTTGTAAAGTGTTTCCTTTGAGCATTACAACTCTAATGATTAAGGACAATAATGTTGATCTGTCTTCATTAAAGTGAGACGACAGGGGTGTATAATTATAAACCACAACATTGATTGAAAAATAAATTAATATATCAAAATCATTTAGAAAAAATAAATTCAACTGATTGTATATGAGACCAGAGAGGAGAAAAGCAGGTGCCGTTTAAAAAAAAATATTCGTTTAGAAAATATAAACCAAGTTATACAAAGATAAACCCCCAAAAAATTTAACCTGAATCTCCAGTTTGGTCTACGGTTGTGCATCTGGCCATCAATAAATTGAGAGAGAGAGAGGGAGAAGTAAGCATATAAATATTGAACTATTATCGTTCCATTGGTGTCATTTGATTTCATATAACTCTTTCAACTTTGATAGTGTTTTTACTCAACTATAAAAAAATATAGTAACATTGAGGTAGTTCCAATGCTAGCAATAGGGTAAGTATAAAACAACGAAGACGGATTGTTCGTGTGAAAGGGAAGCAGCTATCTTTGGCCATTATCATCTCCCTTACAAATGAATCGAATGCGATGCTCCTAGTGAAGGGGTAAGCAAGGAAGGAGATGAGCTCTGATAGGCATAGGCGTCTGTGTTTTAAGCTATTTCAAATATTTAGGTTGTTGATGTTATTTTATAGGGAAGAATGCACCGATCAATAAATGAAGAAAATAAGATGACCGATTAATTAGGCAGAAACAATAGCATGCAATTTCAAAGTTGTTTAACACTTTGCATAGGTTAGGAGATCATCCTAAGTTTTAATATTTGGGGTTAGAATGAAAGGAAAATCCAATTAGCTTACTTGGCTCTAAACTTTGTACTGATTGGATTTATATAAACTTTAGTTGCTTTTGCTGCTGAAAGAGAAAGATCCTCCGTGTAACAAATTTTTGAGAAAGATCCCCTATATTTCTTTGACATCTTTTATCTTTTTATGGTTACTTATCCTGCATAATTTGGAGATCTTCTCTATAAAATTTACATCCCCCTAATTTAAATAAGGCTATGAATAGACTTAAACAAAGAATAAAATACACTATTAAAACATGGAATTCAACGTCTAATATCTCAAAACTCGTTGAAGGGTTATTGTAATTTACCCATAAATAAATTAAGAAAACATCACATGTAGTTACAAAATTGAGTAAATAACTTAAAAAATATTGAGTGAAACAGTCACCTTATCCCTGTGAATACCTAAGATGACCTAACAACATTAATTTACCATGGAAATTAAAATCATTTTGGATTTAGTTAGACCAGGAAAAGTTAAAAGCGACACAAATTAATATAAAATTATCAATTAATGGTGGACCCTTATTAGATGCCGCATCATAACAGGTTAACCACTCTAACCCTAGACATTTGAGTCACATGAATCGATACGACATGACGCTGATTTAACATAACGCGAACTATATACGAAATAGACATGCAACAGATTAATCACCGAAAAAAGCTACTCCATTAGATAGTCATAGAAAAAGTAAAATGCCTCGCAATAACATCATTCAACCTGAAACCTGCAGAAAATATGGTCTTCTAATTCTCTTAACAGAGCACTTCTAACAGAGTTCTTGGTAATGCATATTTTGGAAATTTGCCCAAACTTTTTTTTATTTATTTAGGACGTAAGAAACTACTCAAAACAACTACACCCTTAAGGTATTCTTGGTTTGCCATATTTTTCATGATAAACATGAATCTCAATCAATGGGTTTACCTATATAAACACATCTTTTAACACAATTATATGAATGCACATGAAATGTAAAATTTTCATTTTTCAGACTATTCTATGAAAAATATAATTTGTTATGTGGCACATTTCATCAAACAATTATTAGGCACTATTTTTATAGGGGAATTACTTATGTGGTCACTATTTATGTAGGGGAAATACTTATGTCTTCTCAAATAATGATACACCAAATTACAACCATAACATGAAATCAGCTTATGTTCTTCAACAAATCTTTAAGCATTTCAATATATATATATATATATATATATATATATAGAGAGAGAGAGAGAGAGAGAGAGAGAGAGAGAGGGAGAGAGAGAGATGTATAAATGGAAAACTTTCTTCATTTTATGAATGTTGAATCTCAATGAAAATGTAACACATTTAAATGGAGAGAGTAAGAAATGGTAAAATTACTTGATCAGATTCTCTTCTGCAACACGGTTTTCTTTAACAAATTTGGAGATTCCAACAGAGGTTGCTTCACAAATTTGGGATAATACCAATGATTTCTATGAACATAAATAGATATCACTAATGCATTTACATTTTCCATTATCAACTATGCAGCTGTACACTCTTTATAGCTACAAAATAGCAATCGATGTAATGGAATAAAATTTGGTACTGAATGGGCATTTAGAGTTCAAATCCATCGCTAACCAGCCGAAGCTTGGTAAATTGTAAGGACACAAATTTCCAATTGAGTCCATGTATTGTGTTGGCTCAATTCCGGACAAAAACTTTTATTCATAGGATAGTATGTCATTGTAATACTCTCACGCCTATGAAGTGTTTGTTGAAGACGTAGCGGCAAAGAGTATAAAGCTTCATCAAATATGCCGGTTCGCGTGCCTCGTTTCTACATCATCAACTATGGTTCCATGCTCCCAAGGTATGAATGCAATTATATATATAGGAGTTTGGAACAAAGTTTGTTGGGTGTTAGGTTTAATAAAAACTGTGTTTTATTTTCAGAAAAATTTAATTGGAACTTTAAATTAAAGTATATAAAGTTTCTGGGCCAAAATCGAATTTTACAAAATTTCTGGAAGTCGTTCGAAATGTCGTTCGAACGAGTTTTTCGTTCGAACCAGGTTTCGTTCGAACGAGTTTGCCAACGAGTTCTCACTAACCTATATTGGTCTGTCGTTCGAAATGTCGTTCGAACGAGATTATTCGTTCTAACGAGATTTCCAACGAGATTCTAACGAAGTCCATACTGGTGTGTCATTAGAAGTCTCGTTCGAACGAGATCTCGTTCGAACGAAATGTCGTTCGAACGAGAGGCCAGGCGGGAGCAGTTTTTGGCAGTTTTTCACCCACTTTCCCACTTGGTTTTTAACCAACTTTTACTGACTTTAATATGTGCGGGAATAACATTTTCCAACTTAACATTTCCATAACTTTTCCATCCTAGTTTATCTCTTAGAGAGAGTTTGAGAGCAAAAATTATTTAGGAAAATGTTCATGTTTTGAGTGCTAATTTTCAAAGAGAAATTCATATACCACTACAGTGTTTACACCCAATTATTGTTTATCCAAGTTCTTATATACATATCAAATTACTTGGAGTTTGGCACCGGTTTTTCTCTACCGAATTCAAGAAGAGAAGTTTTGGTTTGCTTCTACATCCATCAAAGAAGAAGACGTTTGTTGTGATTCTACCCACTTGGAGAAAGGCTCCTTGCTCGGGTGACGGTGACCATAGAAAGCCCTATCGGTGGATTCCGAGACCGCGGTGGTGTTCCAAGGTTATCCTCTAGGAAGAGGTGTCTACAAGAAGAAGCATCGAGGCTTGATAGGGATCGAGTCAGTCGTTGTAAGTCTATCTGTCTTGTACTTGTAATTCCATATCTAGTGGATTTTTGGCTAGGGCCGTCCGAGGTTTTTTCCCGTCTTGGGTTTTTCCTCGTACATCGCGGCGTAGTGTGATATTGTTTATTTTATCTTGCATTATAACTTAGAACGCATGCTTAGGACAATTCAAGATAAAATTTGGTTTAATTATCACACTCAATTTAATTTGGACTTAAATTAAATATTGGGTAAAGTTGTTTAATTCAAGTCTCTTGCTAAAATCGGTTTGGCCTAACTTTGTTTAATTGAAAAATATGACTTAGGCAAATTCTAGGACTTGGATTAATTAATCGGTTTAAGTGAATATATTAATTGACTGATTTTATTGAACCATCATCTTCCTAACGCTTTCGCATTTATCTAAAAACGAAATTCTCGCGCTTTACAAATTGGTATCAGAGCCAAAAACGATAAGTTATTTCGTTAAAGATCTTTTAAATTTTTGGCTAAAATGGATTTTTCCCCATTTTCAAAATTTCCTATTTTCGATGGTTCAAACTACGCGTATTGGAAAGCGCGTATGAGATCGGCACTAAAATCTATCGACGAGAGAGTTTGGATGTCTGTTGTTAATGGGTGGTCCCCGCCAACTTATTTAGTTGAAAATGAACGTGTTATCAAACCCGCCGATAGATGGACTGAAAATGAGTTTAAACTTGCTAATTTTAATTCCCGTGGTTTAAATGCCTTATTTAGCGTTGTCACACTGGATGAATTCCGTCGTATTATGACGTGTGAAACCGCTAAATAAGCTTGGGATATTTTACAATTAACTCATGAAGGAACTAGTGTCGTTAAAGATTCAAAACTCCAAAACCTCACCACTCAATTTGAAACTATCAAAATGAATGAAAAAGAAATGTTTGATGAATTTTATGCTCGACTTTCTGATATTGTTAATTCATCGTTTAACTTGGGAGAGAAAATACCTGATGACCGTGTTGTAAAGAAAATTTTAAGGTCCCTACCTGATAGATTTATTCCAAAGGTGACCGTGTTAAATTCTTTACCCACTTTAGCCTCTACGAAATTAGAAGTGCTTGTAGGTGATTTACAAACCTATGAACTGGATATGTTTCCCTCTAAAACTGAAAAGAAAATCGAAAAGGGCGTTGCTTTAAAAGCCCGAAAAGAGGTTAAACAAGTAGTAGAGAGCGATAGTGATAGTGACTCGGAAGACATGGCTTTATTTGCTCGCAAATTTAGAAAATTTCTTAAAATTAACAAAGATAAATTTAAAAATGATTTTAAGAAATTTGAATCTTCTAAACATGACAAGAACGAGAAGATTCCTAAAGCCGAAAAGATCCCTAAACCTAGTAATGAAAATTTAGATAGGGACGAGTCTAATAAGTGTTTTGGTTGTGAAGGTTATGGCATAGGGTTATGAGTGCCCCGCTAAACTAAGGAAAGAGGGTAAGCGATCCATTTCATACAATGCGACCCTTAGTGATAGTGATAAGGAAGAGAAGCCCGATTCCCCAACTAAGAAAAATTTTGTGGCTTTTATGGCTAGTCATGTGAGTGATAGTGAGAACTCATCGATTGATGAAACGATAGGACATGCCACTTCCAAGGTCATTATACACGATTCTCGTGTTTTTGATGATAGTGAGAGTGCAGAAGAAAGAGAGAGTGAAAATGAAGAAGAGGTTGATGTGAGTGAACTTCAAAATGCTTTTCAAGAACTTTATAAGGAATCCATTAAATTGAAAAGAGCTAATTTGAAGTTAGAAGCGAGTTTAAGAGAGAGTGTCAAGGTCGTTGATGATAATGCTTTAATAAAAGTCCTTAGGACACGTGAGAGGACTCTTCAAGAGAAGCTAGAATATGTAGAAGGCGAAAGAGATAGCCTTAGGGGTTTAATGGAATCCTTGAAAAAGGAGCTTCTTGCTTTTGAAGAGCGCAATGTTTTACTAGAATCTAACATTTCAGAATTGGAAAATAAATTAAAAGATTCTAGTCATGTCAAATTTGATTTGGAGTGTCGTTCGGAAAAACTAGATAAAATGTTAGGAACGGTTCAAATTAAAAATGACACTTGTGGTTTAGGCTTCAATACGTGTAATGAATCTTCTCATAAAGCCAAGACCAATGTTTTAGGATAATCTACTAGCAATGCATTTAAAGATCACTCCTTAGGTAAATCTTTTCGACATGATTTTGCTTGTACTCATTGTGGTCGAAAAGGTCATCTTAGGAAATTTTGTTTTGATCTTAAACGAATTCCTAGAAAACCCCATAGTAAAGTAACCACGGTAGTTAAAGTTCCAACACCCCAAGATAGTCATTCTTCATTAATTTGGGTTAGGAAATCCGACTTGGTTGCCTTGCAAAATAAGGTTTTTGATTCTCATTTACTTTCACATGCTTCCTCCCTTGCTAAATCTAAAGGATGAATGTGTTAGTGTTTTGCATACTTTAGCTTTTGTACTTCATGCTATATTCACATGCTAAATGTATGCTTGTTTAGTCATTTTCTAGTCATTGCCTTATTTCATATCCCATGCTAGAAATTATGACTTGTTTATCTTTTTGTATTATATTTTGTGTTTAAATTAATTGAAAAATATAAAAAGATTTTTGTTTATCATTTGTGTTTTATCTGTTTAATTTAAGCTTAATGAAAAATACAAATGATTTTTGTTTATTCTTTTGAGTATATATCTTTATTTTTGGTTAAAAAATGTCAAAAACTCAAAAAGATTTTTTTTGTGTGTGTATTTTTTTGTTGACACACTTTATGTGGCATATATTTGTGTTTGAATCCCATCTTTTACGCTCCCATGTGGCTAGAACTTTTGGTTTAGATTGTCAATCCTTAAAATGTTCTTTACCATATTTTATGGAGTAGTTGGATTTTGTGTTGTTTAAATGGATTCTATTTCTATATGCCTCTTTTCACACATGCACGAGCTCTTTTGAAATCTTAATGTCACATTTTATATTTGAGCTTTTTGAGGTGTTCTCCTACCAATCTAGTAATCTACATATCTATGACCTAGGAGGACTACTGCATGTCAAAATCCGTTGCATGTGAGATTTGTGTGAAAATGAAAACATGATATATAAATGTGCACGGGGAAGGGCTCCGAAAGGATGAATTCAATCCTTTGCGATAGTAAGCCACCGTTTATTGGATCTAAAAGAAATACGTGATCCAAAGGCCTAAAAACAGAATATTTGGCATTAAAAAAGAAAACAATTGCCAAGGCCTATGTTTGTTTGATATATTCATTCAAAAGCAAAAGACTATATATGCTTATTGAGGGAGAATTGGATGGTATATCAATGGTTTGCACAATGTCCGTTTATCCTAGTTGTCTTTGATGTCATGACTCTATTTGGTTTGTAGAATCATCATCATGCTAGGCTTGTATGCATTGTGTATGTTTGTTCATTGAGTTCAATATTTATATTGTCACATGAGGTTATATTTAAATGTGATGAAGTTTGCAATCAAATGAGAACTCCGTGAATGTTTATTAAGTGTTTGTGTCTAAATTTAATTGTTGCTAGTTCACACCCCAACACTTCCGTTTCCATATGATACATTTTTGCCATACGAGTGTGCAAACTTATTGTATTTTGTTTCATGTGTGTGTTTATATCTATCTATATATGCAAGTACTTATTGGTATATTTATAGTATATATATATATATATATATATATATATATATATATATATATATATATATATATATATATATATATATGATATTTGTTTGTCTTTGCCTTGCGTTTATTTCCCATATGCTTTCATGTCTTATCACTTTAAGCTTCAACATGCTTTTATGTTTATTAGTTCTTTATCCTTTGCCTATTCCTGAACAAAAAGGGGGAGAATGATGATAGGGGGAGAAATGGTGTATCTAATCCTATTATTATCGTATCCAAGTTTGGGGGAGATTTATCTTAGGGGGAGACGTCTTTCTAAGTAGGTCATGTGTTTGATAAAGGGGAGAATTAATTTAGGGGGAGTAATTAATTAATTGCATTTAATACTTTGATATTCCCTATGCATTTGATGAGTTTGCTTAAGTGTGCAGGATTTCTTCTAAAGCGGCATTGTTTAAACGGCAAAGCGTTTGATCCTTGGGTTGAGTCAAGTTTGGGTGGGTTATGTTTTTGAGTCTAGTGAGCTTGACGGCCCTTTAGGATTTTTGTTTGTTTTTTGTCCCGGAATAGCCAAAGGGGGAGATTTGTAAGGACACAAATTTCCAATTGAGTCCATGTATTGTGTTGGCTCAATTCCGGACAAAAACATTTATTCATAGGATAGTATGTCATTGTAATACTCTCAAGCCTATGAAGTGTTTGTTGAAGACGTAGAGGCAAAGAGTATCAAGCTTCATCAAATATGTCGGTTTGCGTGCCTCGTTTCTACTTCATCAACTATGGTTCCATGCTCCCAAGGTATGAATGCAATTATATATATAGGAGTTTGGAACAAAGTTTGTTGGGTGTTAGGTTTAATAAAAACTGTGTTTTATTTTCAGAAATATTTAATTGGAACTTTAAATTAAAGTATATAAAGTTTCTGGGCCAAAATCGAATTTTACAAAATTTTTGAAAGTCATTCGAAATGTCGTTCGAACGAGTTTTTCGTTTGAACCAGGTTTCGTTCGAACGAGTTTGCCAACGAGTTCTCACTAACCTATATTGGTCTGTCGTTCGAAATGTCATTCGAACGAGATTGTTCGTTCTAACGAGGTTTCCAACGAGATTCTAACGAAGTCCATACTAGTGTGTCGTTAGAAGTCTCGTTCGAACGAGATCTCGTTCGAACGAGATCTCGTTTGAACGAAATGTTGTTCGAACGAGAGGCCAGGCGGGAACAGTTTTTGGCAGTTTTTCACCCACTTCCCCACTTGGTTTTTAACCAACTTTTACTGACTTTAATATGTGCGGGAATGACATTTTCCAACTTCACATTTCCATAACTTTTCCATCCTAGTTTATCTCTTAGAGAGAGTTTGAGAGCAAAAATTGTTTAGGAAAATGTTCATGTTTTGAGTGCTAATTTTCAAAGAGAAATTCATATACCACTCTAGTGTTTACACCCAATTGTTGTTTATCCAAGTTCTTATATACCTATCAAATTGCTTGGAGTTTGACACCGGTTTTTCTCTACCGAATTCAAGAAGAGAAGTTTTGGTTTGATTCTACATCCATCAAAGAAGAAGACGTTTGTTGTGATTCTACCCACTTGGAGAAAGGATCCTTGCTCGGGTGACGGTGACCATAGAAAGCCCTATCGGTGGATTCCGAGACCGCGGTGGTGTTCCAAGGTTATCCGCTAGGAAGAGGTGTCTACAAGAAGAAGCATCGAGGCTTGAGAGGGATCGAGTCAGTCGTTGTAAGTCTATCTGTCTTGTACTTGTAATTCCGTATCTAGTGGATTTTTGGCTAGGGCCGTCCGAGGTTTTTTCCCGTCTTGGGTTTTTCCTCGTACATCGCGGCGTAGTGTGATATTGTTTATTTTATCTTGCATTATAACTTAGAATGCATGCTTAGGACAATTCAAGATAAAATTTGGTTTAATTATCACACTCAATTTAACACCAGAGAACTCCGCTACCCCACAGAAATTTTATATGTATAGTATGGCTGCTACAACCAGCTCACCCACTAAATCTGACTTACATGCGAACTCGAGTGAAAACAAAATTTTATATTGTGACACTCTCACTGTCACCCAAAACATACCACATGCTCAGGATAAAAAGAAAGTTACCTCCATACTCTAGCTACATTTATTGATCCTTGGGTTCCTGGTTAAAATTTTCTCTACTGAACTGGCCCAGAAACTTCTATAACGGTTGTACATCTAGAACTCCATCCTATAGTTTCCCCCTGCCTCGCTTAGGGCAATCTCTCTTCATGCGTCCTGCTTCCCCACAAACGAAACACTTCCTAATAAATTCACCCTGCCACTGATCTTGTCCTTGCTAGCCTTGTCAGAAGTCCTGGCCATCCTGTCGATAGCCCCCAAATCAAATTGCTGGGCCTGATTCCCTTGTCAAGAATCCTGCACCTGATGTCCCCCTATCTGCTGCTGGGATGCCCACTGACACCACCCCCTCCCGCCTTACCTGGTTGACTTAGTTCGGCTCCCCTCTTGCTTCCCTTTATGTTGAAGAGATGATCATGGCAGTGTAAAAGTGTTGTATTAACGAAGTATGTATAGGCTGCCAATGTGGAATTACTAATCAAATGTTGTCTCATCCTCCAGGATAACCTATCCATGAACTTCATCTTCTTTCTTTCTTCATTGTTTACCTCATTGAGCATAAAATTTTCCAAACGAGTGAACTCTTCCTCGTACTCGACCACTGAACATTCCCCCTGAGTCACCTCACTAAATTTCCTCCTCATCTCGGCTTGAACTACTGAAGGAAAATACTTTTGGTCAAATCGCACATAAAACTCGACAGTAGTCAGTGTGTCCCTTTCCTTAGCTGTGGTAATCGACTCCCACCACTGTAGTGTTGCTCCTTTTAACCTAAAAGTGGCTAACATCTGCTTCTGTATCCCACCGCAATCTACCCTGCGTAGGTGACGTTGTATATCTCTACTCCACTGGCATGCCTCAATCATATTTGAGCTCCCCTGAAACTCTAGTGGGTGGCGCTTTTGAAAAGTTTCCCTAACCCTTTGCCACTTTGACTCCCCCGGGTGGGCTAAAACATCTGGCGCCACTTACAGCTATGGTTGATGCTGAGGAAAATGGACTGTCATAGATGCTATAGCTGTATTAACCGCTTGGGCCACCACCTCTGCCATCTGAGTTACTATCACTAACCTTGGTGGGGCCTGTGGCTGTGGCACCTCTAGCTCCTACTAAACCTCCATCTCCTCATCCCTGGCTCGCTGCTCGCTCTCTCCTAGGAGTCATCCGAAATGAGATTCGAATTGTATAAGTTCACCATCAAATTTAAAGTAATTGGCAGAAGAACGTAAATGCATGCACGTAAAAGAATATAACAATCCTATCATAAAGCTTTACTTCAAAGAACGCAAATGCTGAAACGTGAAAAGCCACACGGATCCTAAGGACACTAGAACCTGATGCTCTGATACCATCTGTGACACCCCGCCTAGTAAAATATCGGGTGATCAGTCCCATATGAAATTAAACATGAATATGATTTGGTTTATTCTTAGCATGTGACACCCGCCTAATTAAATTTTGGGTGATCAGTCCTTTATTAAATTAAATCAAAGTGTCCGGTTGGTTCATTCTTAGCAATACTGTCGAAAAACAATTTTCTTTATTTTAAACACCCTAAAATAATTAAGCTAACTGCCAAAACATGTTCCCAATTAATTTTATTCCACTAAACCGTTAATAAATTTCAAATTTTAAAACTTAAGCTAACTTAATTCCATCAGAATAAAATAAATATTGAATAGGAATTAAATACTGAAATAATTAAGACTGGATAAAACATTTCAGTTCAAAGCCTCAACCAAAAGTATAATAATACTCCATCCAACAGTAAAAGAAAGGCTAATAAGAAAAATACAATCTCTGAAATAACTAAGTTGGAAACGGGCGACACATGTCCTAAATGAAATGCCTAAACTAGGAACGAGATGAAAAGATATAAGCATCTAAACTTAATAACCTACAACTTCCATAACAGCTGCAGCTCGTCAAATGATCCACGCATATAAGTTTGGTGCTAACCCTGTGGTTGGGCACCTTGTATAATATATATATATATATATATATAGAAAAATATAAAAGAATTGCAAGAAACGGGTCAGAGCTCGATTTGTAAAAACCTTTATTCTAGCAAGTATTTAAAACTGCATTAATGCAATGATTATGTGCATATTAGTTTCGAACTCTCAAAAGAGATCCTCACCTTTCCACTAATGTGCACACCTACCCTACGCCCACCCTAACCTAGTCATCTATAATATTTACAACTAAGTCATAGGCATATACTAGTAATTGTAACTCATAGAAGGACCCGTATCACCCATACAATACGTTATTAAACACCTTACTCCAATTAACCGTATTTTATGTTCACTGTTCTGGTAGTAAGTCTTGTATCCCTTTAAGTTACTTTGTTTACCAACATTTAAATATTTGTTAATTTCACACATTGGGATTATTCGCCAATATATATATATATATATATATATATATATATATATATATATATATATATATATATATATATATATATATAGTCACATCATCCCTATACATATATATACAAAATATGTTCCCCTTAGATAAGACCACTTGGCGCAAAGCATACTCTGCTATTGAGTCCCAGTGCATCGCTCGCTGCATAAAGGACAACTGGCTCAACGTCTCTCACGAATATTAAATCTCATAACAAAAATATTGGTGGCGAGCATAATCACCAGCTAAATGGGTCACGCACACACCTATGCTCCCATTCAACTGTCGAAACTATCCTATGTAACAGGTAGCACGTATCTAAGTTCATATACTCTGGGTACAAATCAAATATCCCCCCATTGGGTCACCCAGGATAAGTCTGTCCACTGCACGAAACCTCCTCCTGATGGCAAGCAACGTAGGTATGCTATACACACAATAATAATAAATAATTATTTATAATAATAGGAACTCCCACATCCTATTAAAATTTATAGGCCTTCACCCAATTCTATTTTATACTTTCCATACGTGTTATTCTCTCATAGCTACATATAGTATAATTATTCTGATTACTACCTCTCTCGTAATCCCCAAAGTTATCATATTATCCAAAATACTTAAGGTATTTAACTAAAATTACATCAAAACTCTACACTACACTAGTAATCATCAAGTGACAGTTTCCCCCTTTCTGATGACTGTGTTACACGATTTGGGTAAAATATGAAATTCTAGATTTTTCTAGGAACTGTTGTTCGAACCAGAATTGAACTCTTTTGAACGAGTAAGCAGGTCATTCAAACGACTCTGCATCTCGTTTGAACCTTAAGCCATCTCGTTCAAACGAGATGTCGTCTTCCCCATTCTGAACACTGTTGCGTTTTTCGACCTTTT
Organism: Sambucus nigra; assembly: GCA_949130495.1. Classification (NCBI taxonomy): domain Eukaryota; kingdom Viridiplantae; phylum Streptophyta; class Magnoliopsida; order Dipsacales; family Adoxaceae; genus Sambucus; species Sambucus nigra. Next base: position 722,392,038 of record OX422210.1, read on the forward strand.
TTAATTTAATTAATCCAGCAATAATAATTAATCCCATAATTATTTAATATAGTAAAAATAAGGGGTATTACATACTTCCCCCCTAATAATGAAATTTCACCGCGAAATTAAAAAAAGAAAGCATACCTGGTAAGAATAAGTCTGGATATTTCTCACGCATATCCTCCTCTCGCTCCCATGTAAACTCCTATACATTATGATGCTCCCACTAAACCCTCACCAGTGGAACTACCTTTGACCTCAGTTTTCCCTCGCTACGGTCTAGGATAGCCATATGCCTCTCCTCATATGAACTTTCGGGCGGTAAATCAATCTACTCAATCACAATGTCGGTGTGGGCCAACTCATCCCTAGTAAACCACCTTAATGATGAGATGTGGAAGACATCGTGAATACGGTGCAGGTGCTCCAACAACCTAATCTTGTATGCCATCGGTCAAATCCTCTTAATAATGGAAAATGGTCCTATATATCTCGGAGCCAATTTCCCCTTTTTCTCTAACCTCATCACCCCTTTCATAGGAGACACTCACAGTAATATTTGATCCCCCACGTTAAACTCCCTAAAGAACCGCTTTGCATCGGTGTAGCTTTTCTGCCTGTCCTGGGCTACTCGAATACGATTCCTGATCATCTCAATCCTGGCTGACGTTTCCAAAATTACTTATGGCCTGAGTAACTTGTTGTCCCCCACCTCTAGCCAATAAGTATGAGAACGATAAGGTATGTCGTACAATGCCTCAAATGGGGGCCGTGCCGATCATAAACTGATAGGAGTTATTATAAGCGCACTCCAATAGTGGAAGATACGTCTCCCAACCCCTCCAAAGTCAAGGACACACATGCACAACTTGTCCTCTAGCATCTGATTAGTACACTCAGTACCATATGTCTGTAGGTGATAAGCCGTACTCAACCACAATTTAGTGCCCATAGCCTCCTGAAAGTTCTCCCAGAAGCGTAATATAAAAGTCTTGTCTCTGTTAGACACAATGTTCAAGGGAACCCCATGCAACCTTAGTATCTCAGCAATGAATATCTGGGCATACTGACCCGTAGTATAGTCCGTTCGTACTGGCAAAAAATGAGCTACCTTGGTGAACCGATCCACCACCACCTATATAGAATTGTGAACCCACTGTGAAGTAGGCATCCTAGTAATGAAAACTATAAAAATGCTCTCCCATTTCCACGTATGTATTTCGAGCAGTTGAAGTAGTCCTGGCAGTCTCTGGTGGTCCACCTTTACCAGCTGACAGGTGGCACACTTGGACACAAACTCCGCAGTGTCATTCTTCAACCCACTCCATTAGTACTGTCACCTCATATCCTGGTACATTTTATCCCCTCCGGGATGTACCGCAAATCTGAATTCGTGATACCGTGTCATCACTACATGGCATAAATCCTCTCCTTTCGGGACCACTAACCTCCTATTAAACCGTAATCCCCCATCTAAGCTCACTGAGTAGGACTTTGTGCCCTCTACTAGAAGCCGTACAATCTGATCCTGACAAAATGAATCCGTGGCTTGGTCCTGGATCACTCTCGTAATAATTTTTGGAGTGATAGCCATAATGGACATAAAGGATTGGGCCACTGCCTCCTGGTGTCCCAATTATTTCCACTTCATCTTCCAGACTTCTTTTTCCTCACCTACCGATTTATGACTCAACGCATCAGCAACTACGTTAGCCTTCCCCGAATGGTACTGTATCTCAAATTGGTAATGTTTCACAAACTTTAGCCACCTGCGCTGACGCGTGTTCAACTCTCGCTGAGTGAACAAGTATTTCAGCGACTTGTGGTCTATGAATAGGAAAAATTTCTCCCCAAGCAAGTAGTTTCTCCCGATCCGCAAGGCAAATACGACTGCTGCTAACTCCAAGTCGTGGGTGGGTAATTCCTTTCGTGAGACTTAAGCTTGCGGGAGGCATAAGCTGTAGCTTGTTCCTCCAGCTGAAGTACTCCACCAAGTCCCTATAGGGAAGCGTCAGTATACACCAGGTACTCCACTCCTGGCCTGGGTAAAGTAAGAACCGGCGCTAAAGTCAACTTATCTTTTAGTTCATCGAAAGTTAACTGACAAGTGTCGTCCCATATGTACGACACTCCCTTGCGTGTCAAATTCGTCAATGGCCCTTCAATATTTGAGAGCCCATGGATAAACTGCCTGTAATACCCGGATAACCCCAAGAAGTTACACACCTCAGTTGGTGTCGTGGGCTGTCCCCACTCCCTTATCGCCAACACTTTGCTCGGGTCCACTGATATCCCCAATTCTGACACAACGTGCCCCAGAAAATGTACCTCCCATAACCAGAATCCTCACTTCTCATACTTTTCTCGGGTCCACGGATGTCATCTATGAAGACTATGACAAACTGATCTAAGAACTCTCTGAACACCTGGTTCATTAAGTCCATAATTATGGCTGGAGCATGGAGAATTTTTCATTCCAAACTGCACGACTCAGAACTCATAGGACCCATACCTCGTCAAGAAAGAAATCTTCTACACATCCTGCTCCCTAACCCTTAGTTTATGGTATGTCGATCTCAAATCTATCTTTGAGAAGAAAGAATCTCCTCTTAACTGGTCGAACAAATCATCGATTCGGGGCAATAGATACTTATTTTGTATCGTGCCTTTGTTCAACTCTCGGTAGTCCACACACAACCTTAACGAACCATCCCTCTTCATCACAAATAGAACGGGAGTACCCCAAGGCTAGGTACTCATACAGATGAAGCCCTGTCCCTACAGCTGTTTAATCTGATCTCGTAACTCCCTCATCTCCGTTGGATCCATACGGTATGGTGCACGGGCTATTGATCGAGTACCCAAAATCAAATCTATAACGAAGTCTATCTTTTAACTAGGCGATAATCCCAGTAACTCCTTGAATACATTGAAAAACTCTTGAACAATAGAAATCGAGTCAAGAGGAATCACCACCTCCTTAGAGGTCTCCTCCTTTATGTAATACAGGTGGGTGGACAATCCTCCCTCAAAACAAGGCATCGCCACCAGAAACATCTCCTGGCCCGGTATCGTAAAAATAATAATCCTACTAAAATAGTCTATCATGGATTTATAAGCAGCAAGCCAATCCATGCCAATAATGGTGTCATGTTCAAGCATATCTAAAACTAGCATGTCCACAGGTGAAATTAAGCTACCAATCTCTATACCTACTCCCCGAAATATAAAGAAAATTAAATACCCATTTCCCAGTGGTAAGTCTATGCATGTCATCGTACTCTCTGCTGTGTCTAGTAACCCCATGCCCCATGCAAAGCTAGTTTCTATAAATAGTGTGATTCCCCAATATCTAATAAAACACGCCCCATAGTTTCATAGATAGGAAACATACCCTCAATCGTGGATGGCGCCTGCGGTGGTGCTGCCTGGTGGATGTTATAAACACGTTCATACTGTAATTATCCATGCTGTTAGTAGGTTGATGGGAAAGATGGGCCTCTGGGGCTCTTGCTGGGCACCCTACTACTGGGGAAAGTTGCCCTTGTCGGGGCAATTCTACTTTCTATATCCAGTCGTGCCATAAGAGAAACACCTGCCACTGAAGTTACCTTCCCTCTACCCCTGTATGCCTTGGCCCTGGTGGCCATTTCCACCCCTCCACTGGCCCTAGTGGCCTTGTTGATGCCACTGTTGGCCCTAATAGCCCTGTTGATGGCCCTGCTGATAGCGATGTTGTCCCTACTGGCCATGCTAACTGGACTTGCCCTTTTGGCCCTGTCTATAACACCTATATCCCTACCTAGAATCACCAGATTAAAACCACTTAACAGGGTCCCACTGATGGGAAATCTACTCAGCCTGATGAACCTGCCCCTGAGCCGTTGGCGCCCTACTAGCACTACCACCTCCTCTCCGTCCTTGTTGGCTGGACTACCCTGCTCATTTTCTCCCCTGCTGATGGAAGCGATGATCCTGACAATGTAACATCAGAATCTTCTTCTCTTCAATAGGTGCCTCATCTGGCACTATAGTAAGCAGCCTAACAAATTCCTGCTTATATTCTACCACGGTCATACCTTCCTGCTTGAGGTTCAATAGTCTCCACCTCATCTCTGTCTACACGGCAGAAGGAAAGTATTTATAGTTGAACCGCACCCAGAAGCTCTGAATTGAAATATTATCCCTCTCCTCGAAGGTAATAGTGGACTCCCACCACTACAAGGCTATCCCGACTAGCTTGAAGGAAGCCAATAGCTATTTTTGAATATCAGTACACTCGTAGATGCGAAGATGTCTCTGGATGTCTTTCTTCCATTGAATTGCTATGATAATGTAAGAACTGCCTGCGAACTCTGGGGGATGTGCCTTTTGAAAGGCATCCCTGACCCTTTCCCATAGAGTGGGAAGCTATGCTGGAACTGGCACAGTAGCCTGAATCTGAGGCGGGGCCTACTGCACCACTGCCAAAGCTGCATTCACTGCCTGAGCAACTATGGCGGTGACCTCAGCTGCATTCTTCATTCCTTGAGCCTGAGTTACTGGTTGCTCGGGCTCGACATTTTTGTTTCTCAGAGCTCGTTTTGGAGGCATCTGAAACGAGAACAAATTTTATTTGTCCACAATTTAATAGAACTCAACAAAGCTAAAGACGTATATATATTCAGAATGCAATAATCCTAATAATAGGGATCTATATCAAAGCACGCTAAGGTGGAAGCATAATAAGCCGTACAAATCCTAAGGACACTAGAACCTGATGCTCTGATACCACCTATGACACTCGCCTAATTAAATTGAGGGTGATCAGTCCTTTATTAAATTAAATCAAAGTGTCTGGTTGGTTCATTCTTGGCATCACTATCAAAAAATTCATCATTCAACATCATCAGAGTCTAAGTTAACTCTATAATCACTAGCCATGTGTCCTAATTTTCCACATATATATCATTCAACATTACTACGATCTTTCTCAGGTCTCTTGAGATATTTAGTCTTGTGATTGTCCTGTTTCCTCTCATGAGGTCTGTTATTAGAGTGGTTGGAATAATTAGGTTTGCCTTATCTTGAAGCAATTTTTTTTTCTAAATTTAACAATTTTCTCAAATTTCTTAGACATAACTGCAATCTGATTATCCAGGTTATCTAAGTCACAGTCCTAGTCAGAGTCTAAGTCAAGGTCTGGTGTGGTCAATTTAGATGAGAAAATAAGATTAGATCTAGCTTGTCTCTTATGGGATTGAGTAAATTGTTTCTTAAATTTTAATTCCATTTCTATAGTTCTCAATTTACTATTAAGAAGTTCAGGAGTAAGATTTTTATCATCTATCTCCTCAATTGCATATCTTTTATTATCAAATTTATGTGGAAGGGATCTCATAATTTTTGAAACAATTTCCTTTCTCTCATACACAATACCATTGGCATGTAACTTAGTCACAATATTAGTTAACTTAATATAAAAATAATCAAAGGATTCAGTCTCAGTCATAATCAGTGAATTGTATTGTTGTATAAGCATTTGTGTTTTATCAGCTTTTACTCTAGTGTCACCTTCATGTGTAGTTACAATAGTATCCCAAGCTTCCTTTGAAGTGGAGCTAGACGAGACCCTCTTGAAATCGTGTTCATTTATAGACATAAATATAGCATTTTTTCCTTTGTTGTTACTAAGCGAGGCTTGTTTCTCTTCTTTAGTGTACTCACTAATAAGCTTTTTGATTCTCTCATTACTTCCATCAGTGGATGGTTTTGTTAGAGGAGTATAACCATTTTCAATAGCATCCTAGGCATCATCACCCAACGTACCTTAAATGAAATCAACCATCATTACCTTCCAGTAAGGAAAATTGGTTCCATCAAAGAGAGGGGGCCTGGACAGGTTACCTAATCTCTCAAATTTCTCGTCCATATTTTGTTTTGAAAAAAATATTTCAGAAACTCAAGATCTGAAAGAATTTTTGAAAAACCAAAGCTCTGATACCAATTAAAAGATTTCCACTCAAGTCGTTTAATACATGATTAAACTATATAAATGGCTCTGAATAGTTTGTTTGAGAAACCCTTCAATCAAAACAAATTACTTAACATAAGATGCGTAAAAATGTATGAACGAGCTATTTCAGATCTAGTATTAACCAGTTTTTGAAAACCAAAAACTCAAATGTTTTAAACCGACACATCCTTTAGAAGGGGATGAGAAAAAGAGGAAGCATGCAAGGTAATTTTTAACGTGGTAAAACCCCACCCAATTGGGGAAACATCCACGATGACCTCTAGGTCACAAAATGAAAAATCCACTAAATAAGAGTAACAAGTTACAAGCTATATAACAATCAAGACACACAATCAAACCTATTCTAAGTTCAGAATTTATACCAACTCTTCTGGCATGTCTTACTTCTCTCAAGGTTCTGATGTTGCTGTTGTTCTCCCAGCTTCAAAAATTTTACTCCCTTGTTTTTACGTCGACTCTAAAAGTCCAATATCTCAATACCAACACTTTTCAGTGCAATAGTGTGAAGGTGTATGTGGTGTAGTGCTCTAAACTCATGCATGCAATTCACACACACACACACACACACACACACACACACACACACACTTAATTAGAGACAATATGAGAATCAAATTACATACATTTCTCTCAAGATGTATGGGTTTCTAAAATCAACTTAATCAAATAAATCGAACTTGGGATCTTTCAAATAACCGCGGATCAAGAGGGAATCTTGTTATACAAACTAGCTAAGATCCTATACACTTTCCTTATTTGAAAATATTTACTGATTTCACAAAACGTGAAATAGTTTTGAAAGTGAAATCTTGAATCAAGATCCCAAACTAGATCTAAGTCTGAAGATTGAATAAGTTGAAATCAGAAAGGGTTTTGTTGGTTTAGGGTTTGAACACAACATTTATTTTGAAAATAACCAATAAAAATAGATTTCTCGAAATAAGAAATCAGATATAACAAATAACTAAGTGATCTGTATCACAGTAATCAAATATCAAATTTTTATGCAAAGAAATAGCGACTTAATCAACGTGATTAAGTTGGCAAAGAGATATAAGACAGTAGAGGAAGAAACTTCACAAATCTTGTACTAAAAACAAAAAAGAAAAATATTTTCTTGATTTTATTTGGTTGAAGTTTGAGTTAGGGTTTGTAAAAACTCTTTGAACTCTCTCTCTCTCTCTCTCTCTAACTCTCAAAGGTTTAAAATGACTAAAAGTTGCAAAATTGAAGATAAAGTTCTCTTATATACTGAGCGAGGAAGGATCTGGAAGATCGAGGTAAAATGAACGAACAAGATTAAATCAAAGTTGATCTAATGGTTACCAAGGCACCGCTTTTAAAAATGATTTAATTGGTTCAAAAGTAAATACGGGGATTAAGTGAAAACACATGCAGTTCGTTTATTATAATTGATCCAATGGTCCACAGTGAGGCTTAAGTATGTGACAGGGAAAAAACACAAATCTAGCCGTTATATAAGCAACACGTGTAAGACTGAGATGCAGAGAAAAATGCGTGTTTTTGAGTTGTTAAAAATTCAATTTACACCCACAAAATTCTCAAGCACTTTCAGATTCTACCCAAATAAAATTTAAAACTTTAAAACAAATTATAATTCAGCCCCAAATGGTTTTTAAGCCATTGTTTTTAATTTCTAAAAATCATTTTAAAATCTTAGAAATTATTTAAAAATTCCCCAAAAAATAGAAAAAAATTATTTTAAGGGAAATTAACTCACACATAACTAATTAAAACAAGAAATAATGTATGTATGCAATCCTAGTGTATGGTGTTGGTAAGCTACCTTTAAGAACTTAGAGAGGTATCATGTAGAGTCTGAGGTTCTTTGGTAATAAGGGATGGGACTTAAAATTTTGTCACAATTTTAAAACTAGATGAGTGCCTATATAGTATAGACTTAAGTAAGTCAAACATATAGGGTGCTTCAGTCTCCCCCTTTGGAAATATGAGACAAAATCTCCTTTGAGTCAACGAGGACTCGTAGGGATACAAAAGAAATAAGAAAAACCTATTCCTATACAAAATTCTCTATTTACCCAATATCCTAGAAAAGAAAAGTACATAACTCAACTAATTATAGACCAATAGCCGAAAAAATTTGATGTACAAGACGGTATTGATTCATGTAGATAAATACTAAGATCAAGCTTTTTAAAGATGTATACAAATAAAGTATCCAAATAAGACTCAAAATTCTCCCCAATTTTCTCTCAAATGGACAAAGGGTAAAGAAAAACAGTCATAAATCATCATTTTGCAAAAAATTATACCAATTGATTTGCGTAAGGATTCAAAGCAAACATTATCTAATGGTTTAATGAATAAATCAGCTAATTAGAATTCATTAGGCAGATAGTTAATTTCCAACTCTTTAGATTCAACTAACTCACGTATAAAATGATATCGAATTTTAATATGTTTAGTACGAGAGTGTTGGACTGGATTTTTCAAAATATTAATCGCGCTTTGATTGTCAAAGTAAAGATGTAACTTCGTTTACTTAATACCATAATCTAGAAGCATTTGTTTTAACCAATGAAATTGCACACAACAACTTCATGCAACAATATATTCAGATTCATCAGTTGATAAAGAAATACAACTTTTATTTTTACTATTCCAACCTACAAAATTGTTACCAATGTAGTAACATGCACTTGAGGTACGCTTACTATCGTCGGAACAATCGGCCCAATCAGCATCGGTGTAACCTATTATAGTGCTAGTAGTGTCACTAGTGTACCATATTTCTAAGTTTAGAGTGCCTTTAATGTATTTAATTATTCTTTTAACACATAATAAGTGACTCTCCTTAGGATTGTTTTGATATCGGGCACACACACAAACATCATACATAATATCAGGATGTGAGGCCATAAGGTATAATAAACTTCCTATCATGCTACGATATAAGGTTCAATCAATTGGTTTTTCATTTTCATCTTTAGTAAGTTTGACAAAGGTACTCATAGGAGTCTTAGCTTCCTTAGAAGTTTCTAATCCAAACTTTTTGACGATTTCCAAAGCGTATTTTGATTGAAAGAATGATAAGGGGTATTCCCCATCCGGAAGTTTTATATCCGGATTTATATAAATATGAATCATAGGTTCTAGTGAGAACTATATTTATATATACGAGATATATTTATGTGTTATGTGTTGAGGGCTTAATGGATCTTGATGATCAACATTGTCATGTAGTAGTATATTGGGGGGATTCCTTGTTTGGATTTTGCTCCGCGAGACACCCCACGCATGAAATGTAGTGTAGTGTTAGGAATGGGGAGAAGTTTAACACTTAGTACTTGGGTTATGAGGTATTTTAGAAGACGGGTGAAACAGATTTAGTACGACAGGGTAGCTTAACTAAGTTGTGTAAAACGTCTGCGATAGGTGTACACTATTAGAAGAGGGGTGAGGTATATCTCATGAGAGTGGGATACCAATTTAAATATGAGATAAATCATATTTTAAAAATATAGCATTTATGCACTCGCAAAATATTTTCAAAACTCGGGCTCTGACCCGTTTCTGTATTTTTCCTCTCTTTATATATATATAGGTGTCCAGACATTGGGAAGCCTGGATGATGATTCCTTCGAGTCAGATGCTTGCTACAGCAGCTAGTTTACTGTAGATGCCTCGATCATTGTAATCTAGATAGGAGGTAATGTGGAAACATTCGGGTTGATACCCCAATTTTATTATTTATTCTTTTATCGCCTTTTCGTGCGGTTTTCGATTTGGTTGTATTATGTTAGACCGAGTGTTCGGTTATTTGATTGCATTTCAATTTTTACATATAAATTGTGTGGATGTTTTATTTGTATGGTTTGTTTAAAAAGATTAGTTACACAAAATTTTGACGCCAGTCGAACCATATGAGACTCCTGTTTTAACTTGGTATACGATTAATCACTCGGTATTTTATTAGGCGGGGTGTCACAGATGGTATTAGAGCATCAGGTTATAGTGTCCTTAGGAATCTGTGCGTATGTACTACATTTCCAGCGTTGCTTTTGATTTGATATAGAGCCTTATGATTAGGATTGTTGATTCCTCTTGTGAGATTTCGTTCTCTTGCTATTATATAAGATTTTAGTAATATTTTACGTGCTGGTTTGAGATTCGTGTGATGATCGATGAAGAGCGACCATAGAAGTCCCTTCCAAGGGTGGTAGGAGGTGAGGCTTAGTTAGAGCTGTAAATTGAAGTTGTGGACGAGGACCGCAGTTGAGGTCACTCCTAATGTGGCATTTTTATGGATTGCTGTGGTGACTACTAAAGTATAGTAGTTATGATTATCCAATTACTACCATAGTAGAGAGTGGTGCTGATTTGAATTACCCAGTGAAGCAAATTGGGAAAAAGTTTAAAAGGGTCCTTGATAAGGACCACGCATTGAAGTTAAGCTGTGCGGAGGAAGTGCAACGTGATTCATTAGAAGTAGATGGCTCAGAAGCTTTAACTTAGAGAAGGGTATGGAAATACCCATATGTGAAAATTCGAGAAAATTTTTCACTCGTGGGAGCAATATTGAAATGGTGGGAATGGTAGTCACCATGTTTAAGGTAGCAGGATGTTTTGCTCATAGAGGGATCTTAGGGATGGATATAATCGTTAGTTCCTTTGATTTATCATAAATGAAGGGAATGCAGTTCTTGAATTATTCACATAAGGCTCGATCAGAGGTCGGCAGTGAAAAAAGAGTGATAGGGATAAGTGAACTTTATGCCGAATTGAGATAGGTACAATGAAGAGATATTCCTTCAGTTGAACGATAGGCTCACTAGTTAGTGTTTGTGACAACCCGTATATAATTATGATAAATCATAATTAAATCATGCTTATCTTATGTGATATGAATAATGTGTTATTAGTATATCTAACGTTAAGTGGTTTATGTTTAGTCTAATCCTACTTTCATAAATCGTGAATTGTCGAGTTATGTATAAACACAAAATTTTGTTAATTTCGGTAGAAATGTCCCTATTTAAGACTAGTTTTGACCTTTATAACATTTTAAATGACTTGAGATGAAAACTAGATAGTTGTAGACATGTGAGTTAGGGTTGTAACACAACAAACGGATCATCAAATGGATGCCCGAATACAGAGTTATACCGAATTTACGAACAAGGGGCAAATCTGTCCAATCCCTTTAAGTGGTAAATTGTCTTTTATTAAACCAAATGGTTTAACTTGATTGGTTGGTTTGGGAGGCAGCCTTGGCCGACTTAAAAATCTCCCTCTATCATATTTTTTCATCAAATTAAGCCCTAGGTTCAGTTTCAAGTGTTGTTAGCTTCAGGAAATAGAAAGTAGATGTTTAGGAAGAAAAAGTGAGGAGAAAAAGAGTAGAAAAATCCGTAGAAATCACGTTAAAGCGCCGAAGGTAATCCTAATTGAAAATTTTGTTATTTATATTATATTACTGATTTATATGATATAAATCATCATAGGTTTACGAAAGTTTCAGCCCTTTATATATATATATATATATATATATATATGGTTATATGCATGTTTAAGTTAAGTTGAATGTACAAACCTTTAAAATTGCTTTGTATTGAAACCCCTTGTATTCCAACTTGTATATCTCTTTGTGTGCTTCCTGGAATTGAGAAATTCCAATTAGATATGAAATTAGACTCATGTATTCATATCATATCCGATAATTAGGATTTAAATCCTTATGGTTAGGCCATAGTGATGGTTGCAAGTTGGTATATAGTTTCTATTTGTATACTTCATTTCAGTCAGCCCTGAGTTTAGTCAAGCTTTTGAGATAGCAAATGAAGTCAAAAAATTATGAAACTTTAATTATATACTATTCAGTATGTGTACTGAAAATGGACTGAAAATCATGGAAAGTTATGCTAGAGAAAAATTATGAAAATCATGGGAAGTCGAAGGAACAATAGAGGAGCCTGTAGGGCAGATTTCTTGGGTTGTAAAGAAATGGTCATAACCTTCTCTAGGAAGCTTGAAAAATTACACCGTCACTTTTACTAGAAAGTATACTCATATATGTTTTCATATTGATAAGGCTGGACACCTGTATTTACACAATTTAGGAATATACGATGGTTGAGTATAAAGGGCAATAATCTGAGGCCATACTGGATACCCTATGAAAGGATATTGTTATCTCCTCTTTCCAAAGAGTATTTTGAGTACATGATTCATGTGTATATACATTTAGAAGTATAATTTCATGTTACTTTGTTTTGGTAATAAATTCCTTATGAGGTATTTCTTACGATTGAATGATCATAACTTTATTAACATGTATAACTTTGTTTTGTCTTTACTCATGGTTTATGAAATGTGACTTAAGTGGAATTATATTGTTGGTGTATAGTCATGAAAAATTACATAATTATGTTAGGATAATACTTATAATTGAGATTCAGTACTGATTTAGTTGGATTGACAGGTGTAAGGTCTAATCAACCCAGTTCAGCTCCACTCGAAGGAAACATAAATACGTAGTTGACAACCCAAGGTGAGTGTACTCACTGGAATGATGTATTTGTATACTGTTATGAATATGATCATAATGTTATGAATATAAATTGTTCATTTTGGTCTACCAAAATGGGAGGTTACTCCCCGACCCGTAATGGGGGAGATTTGTCTATTAATGACAAGGGGATACTCCTCGACCAGGAATGGGGGAAAATTGTCTATTTAGACAGGATATGTGAACCACGATTCGGAAAAGTTGGTCATTCATTATGAATGAGTCGGATAAGTTAATATATAATCATATGGACATGATTTATTGCATTCAAATTCATGCAGTAGTATAGTAGTGATGCATTCACTGGGCTATTTTTCTCACGGTTCCTATGTTCACATTTTTTAGGTAACACGATGTCACTGCCAAATCTAGGAAGTCGGGTTGGGTTAGCCAGGAATTGGAGAAGAAATGATTTTATGTAAATGTAAATGATGTAATTAAGTTAACTTATCCTTCAAGAAAATTTTTATGGACATGATTACTCTGATGTTGTAAAAAGGTTTTCAGTTATATTGATTTACAATGATGACTCTGAAATTAAAACTCGTGTTTATGGTTTGGTTAAATTAATCATGGTTTGACTCACTTTGACTTTCAAACTTAATTATAAGTAACTGGGTTGCAGTGTGTCAACTTTTGGAATCAGAGCCTAGGTTTTAGAGGTTCTGGACTGAGAAGAGTCTAGATTTGGCATTGAATGTTAGAAATATATTTTATTTGATACTAACGATTATGCTAGGAAAGATATGTATATCCTCATGTTGTTATATCTCTGATTCATTTAAGATATAAGAGAATGGAACGATGGAATGTAAATGTGAGAATAGAAGATGAGGCTTCAAATATTCTAGCAGAAGCGGAGGTTGAGCAACCTATTCAGATAAATGTGGAACCCGAGCCAGAACAACTGACAAATATGCAAAAAATAGCACATGCTATGACTCTAATGGCAGAGCAGCAAGCTAGATTTATGGCACAGATGGAAGAATAACAGACCAGACAACTGGAGGCACAAGCATTGGCTAGGGCTGAGGAGGTGATACACCAGGAAGAAAGGAGTACTTCACATGAGAAATTTATTAAGATGAACCCACCATCGTTTAAAGGAGCAATTGATCCAGCAGAGACAGAAGCATGGGTTAAAGAGAGATTGAACTTATTTTTTGGGTAATGAGAATGCCTGAAAATCAACGAGTGACCTTGGCGACGTATATGCTGAAAGGAGAAGCTAAGTACCAGTGGGATGCCACAAAACATTTGTTGATTACTCCAGGAGGTGGGAATGTGATCTCATGGGATGCTTTTGTTAAAGACTTGTATGATAAGTATTTTCTTCCGATGTATCGAAAACAAAAGGAAAAAGAATATTTCATATTGAATCAGGGAAGTATGACAGTTAGAGAATACGAAGCTAAACTTACAGCTTTATCTCGGTTTTCTTCTAGGTTTATACGGAATGAGGAAGATATGTGCAGTCGATTTCTCAATGGGCTTAAGTTAGTCATTAAATCACGGTTGTCGGCTTTAGAGACTGTTAATTATTCAGCCTTGGTGAACAAAGCCATGTTGGTAGAAAAGGACGTGAATGAAGTTAGAGGGAATCGAGAACGAGGTGTAAAGAGAAGCAGATTTGATCCAAATTATCAAAATAGTAGTGGTACAACATATTCGAGTTTTGGAGGGCAGAAATTCCAACAGGGTAGAGGTGGAAGTAGTTTGCAAAGGGGTGAAGCTAGTGGTGGAAGAGGTTCAAGAGTTTCAGCACATGGAGATCCGAATGTTTGTTTCTTTTGTGGGACATCGGGTCATATAAAGAGAAATTTCCCCAAGTTACTGAATATAGAATGTTTCAACTGTCATCAGAAGGGCCATCTGAGAAAGAATTGTCCTATGCTATCAAGAGAAGTTTCAGTCAGTAGTGTGGGGCCTAATAAAGGATCCTTTCTAGGCAGTGCCACTAGGGGAAGAGGTACATAATAAGCAACTGGATCAAGGGCAGGAGGAAGAGTGTTTGCAATGACGTTGCAAGATGCCCATGCTACACCGGAAGTGGTTACATGTAAACTTTTTATTACAAACAAAGATTTATATGCACTCATTGATCCTGGATCTACGCTGTCATTTGTGTCATTACATATTGTTTCATATTTGGGTAGACCATTTTCATTTCTCAATTGTGCCTTATATATTTCTATCACAATGGAAAGTGTAATTCTGGTTAAGCATGTTTATAAAGATTGTGTCTTAAGAATGGGTGAGCGAGATTTATATGTTGACTTGATACCGTTGGCCATTCAGGATTTTGATATTATATTGGGGATGGATTGGTTATTGTCGTATCATGCTTCCATTGGTTATTTTCGAAAAGAAGTTACATTTCATCTGCCTGGTGAACCCGAGTTCCAGTTTCTAGGGGAAAGGAACGTTATTCCAAATTGTCTTATATCAGCAATTAAGAGCAGGAGATTATTGAGTAAAGGTTGTACAGGGTATTTAGCTTATGTTGTTAATACTAGTAAAGAGACAGTTAAAATTCAATATATACCAGTGGTTAGAGAATTTTCTGATGTCTTCCCAAAATAATTGCCAGGATTGCCACCTGATAGGGAAGTAGAGTTTTTCATTGAATTAATTCCAGGTACTGGTTCGATTTCCCTTGCTCCTTATAGTATGGCACCAACAGAGTTGAAAGAATTGAAAGTATAATTACAAGATCTAATAAGCAGAGGTTTCATTCGGCCTAGTGTTTCGCCAAGGGGAGCCTCAGTGTTATTTGTGAAAAAGAAATATGGGACAATGCGATTATGTATTGATTATCGACGGTTGAATAAGGTGACCATTAGAAATAAGTACCCTCTACCTCGTATCGATGACTTGTTTGACCGATTACAGGTGGCCACAGTATTTTTGAAGATTGATTTGAGATCGGGTTACCACCAATTGAAAGTAAAGGATAGTGATATTTCCAAAATGACTTTTCGGATTCGATATGGGTACTATGAGTTTTTGGTGATGCCATTTGGATTAACTAATGCTCTAGTAATTTGTATGGATTTGATGAATCGAGTATTCCACCCTTTCATTGATTCATTTGTGATTGTATTCATAGATGATGTGTTGATTTACTCGCGTAGCATGGAGGAACATGAGAAACATTTAAGACTTGTATTGCAGATTTTGAGAGAGAAGAAAATATTTGCTAAATTCAGCAAGTGTGAGTTTTGGTTGAATGAAATTATGTTTTTAGGGCACGTTGTCTCAAGAAATGGGATATATGTTGATCCAAAGAAGGTGGAAGCAATTGTTTAATGGGAGAGTCCTAAGAATGTGACAGAAATTAGGAGTTTCCTAGGATTGGCAGGTTACTATTGCAACCTCATTAAGGGATTTTCAGCAATAGCATTACCATTGACAACGTTGACCCATAAAGAAGTGAAGTTTGTGTGGGATGAAGAATGTGAAAGGATTTTTAAAGAATTAAAGAAGCGGTTGGTTTCAGCCCCTATACTTACTATTCCATGTGGGAATGAATCTTTTGTGATCTATACAAATGCTTCATTTCAAGGGTTAGGATGTGTTCTTATGCAAAATGGGAAGGTAATAGCATATGCGTCCAGAAAATTAAAGACACATGAACGAAACTACCCTACGCATGGTTTGGAGTTAGCAGCTATTGTTTTTACTTTGAAGTTATGGAGACATTACTTGTATGGAGAAACTTGTGAGATATTTACGGATCATCAAAGCTTGAAATAATTGCTTACACAAAGAGAACTGAATTTGAGATAGAGGCGTTGGATAGAGCTCATTAAAGACTATGATTGTACCATCCATCATCATCCTGGGAAGGCTAATGTAGTAGTATATGCTTTGAGTAAAAAACCATCAGGGATTCTGGGTTGCATACAGTGTGCACGTGTTGGAAATATAATTGACTTGGCATCAATGGGGATTGAATTGAAGTTTTCAAAAAGTGGAGGATTATTAGCACATGTCACAGTGAGACCTTTATTGGCCGAACGCATACAAAATTTGCAGACCAGTGATCCATTCCTTGAGAAGAAGAAACAAGAAGTTAGGGATGGTAGAGAGAGTGACTTTGAGATTAAGAATGATGAATCGTTGTGTTATAAAAATAGGATTTGTGTACCAAATGATCCACCCTTAAAGAAAGATATATTAGAAGAGGCACATAGTTCTATTTACTCTATGCATCCGGAAGGTACCAAAATGTACAGAAATTTGAAAGAGTATTACTGGTGGAACAATATGAAATGTGAGATTGCAGAGTTCATAGCTAAATGTTTAGTATGCCAGTAAGTAAAGGCGGAGCATCAGAAGCCGACAGGATTACTACAGTCGTTGCCTATTTCGAAATGGAAGTGGGAGCATATAACGATGGATTTTGTTACAGGATTACCGAGGTCACCAAAGGGGCATGATTCTATTTGGGTGATAGTAGATCGATTGACAAAGTCGGCCCATTTTCTTCCAGTTAAGACCACCCACACTATTGACAAGTATGCATGTATGTACGTTGATGAGATTAGCCATTTACATGGGGCACCAGTGTCAATTATATCAAATAGAGATCCAACGTTCACTTCTAAGTTTCGGCCTCGTCTAGAGAATGCCATGGGCACAAGTTTGAAGTTCATCAGTGCATTTCATCCACAAACTGATGGGCAATCAGAAAGGATGATTCAAATATTAGAAGACATGTTACGAGCTTGTGTATTTGACTTCAAAGGTAGTTAGGATGATCATCTTCCCTTGATGGAATTATCGTATAATAATAGCTATCAGTCCACCATTGGTATGGCTCCGTATGAAGATTTATATGGGAGGAGATGTAGAACGCCTTTGTGTTGGGATGAAGTAGGTGAAAGGAAAATTTTGTTTCCTGAATTGATATATATGACAACTGAAAAGATCAAAATGATTCGGGAATGGATAAAGATAGCGCAAAGAAGGCAAAAATTTTATGCAGATAAGAGGAAGCATCCATTAGAATTTGAAAAGGGGGATTTTGTATTCCTACGTATTTCACCATGGAAAGGCGTTATGAGATTTGGGAAGAAAGGGAAACTAAGTCCAAGATACATTGGACCATATGAGGTGTTGGAAAGAATTGGGACCCTGACATATAGATTAGCATTACCTCCAGATTTATCCCGTTTACATGATGTGTTTCACGTATCGATGCTTCATAAGTATTTGGCGGATCCATCTCATCAGTTGAAAACTCAACCAATTGACCTGAAGGAAGACTTGTCGTACATCGAGGAACCAATGGAAATTATTGATCGTAAGGACCAAGTATTGAGAAATAAAGTTATTACTTTAGTTAAAGTTATGTGGATGAGCCATGGAGTTAAATAAGCAACTTGGGAAACGGAGGATATCATGTAGAAACATTATCCCCATTTGTTTGGTAAGTGAACTTCATGTTAAATTTCGGGACGAAATTTTCTAAGGGGGGGAAATTGTGACAACCTGTATATAATTATGATAAATAATAATTAAATAATGCTTATCTTATGTGATATGAATAATGTGTTATTAGTATATCTAACGTTAAGTGATTTATGTTTAGTCTAATCCTACTTTCATAAATCGTGAATTGTCGAGTTATGTATAAACACAAAATTTTGTTAATTTCGGTAGAAATGTCCCCGTTTAAGACTAGTTTTGAGCTTTATAACATTATAAATGACTTGAGGTGAAAACAAGATAGTTGTAGACATGTGAGTTAGGGTTGTAACACAACAAATGGATCATCAAATGGATGCCCGAGTAAAGAGTTATACTTAATTTACGAACAAGGGGCAAATCTGTACATTCCCTTTAAGATGTAAATTGTCTTTTATTAAACCAAATAGTTTAATTTGATTGGTTGGTTTGGGAGGCAGCCTTGGCCGACTTAAAACTCTCCCTCTATCATATTTCTTCATCAACTTAAGCCCTGGGTTCAGTTTCAAATGTTGTTAGCTTGAGGAAAGAGAAAGTAGATGTTTAGGAAGAAAAAGTGAGGAGAAAAAGAGTAGAAAAATCCGTAGAAATTACGTAAAACCCCCGAAGGTAATCCTAATTGAAATTTTTGTTATTTATCGTATATTACTGATTTATATTATATAAATCATCATAGGTTTACGAAAGTTTCAGCCCTTTATATATATCTATGGTTATATTCATGTTTAAGTTAAGTTGAATGTACAAACCTTTAAAATTGCTTTGTATTAAAACCCCTTGTATTCAAACTTGTATATCTCTTTGTGTTCTTACTGTAATTGAGAAAATACAATTGGATATGAAAGTAGACTCATCTGTTCATATCATATCGGAGAATTAGGATTTAACTCCTTGTGGTTAGGCCGTAGTGATGGTTGCAAGTTGGTATATAGTTTCTGTTTGTATACTTTATCTCGGTATGCCCTGAGTTTAGTCAAGATTTTGAGATAGAAAATGAAGTCAAACAATTATGAAACTTTAATTATGTACTATTAATTATGTTTACTGAAAATGGGAAAATCATGAAAAGTTATTCTAGATAAAATTATGAAAATTCTGGGAAGTCGAAGGAATAATAGAGGAGCCTGTAGGGAAGATTTCTTGGGTTGTAAAGAAATGGTCATAACTTGCTCTAGGAATCTTGAAAAATTACACCGTCACTTTTACTGGAAATTATATTCATATATGTTTTCATATTGATAAGGTTGGACACATGTATTTACACAATTTAGTAATATAGGATGGTTGAGTATAGAGGGCAATAATCTGAGGCCATACTGGATACCCCATGAAAGGATATTGTTATCTCCTCTTTCCATAGAGTATTTTGAGTACTTGTTTCATGTGTATATATATTTAGAAGTATACTTTCATGTTACTTGGTTTTGGTAATAAATTCCTTATGAGGTATTTCTTACGGTTGAATGTTCATAACTTTATTAACATGTATAGCATTATTTTGTCTTTACTCATGGTTTATGAAATGTGACTTAAGTGGAATTATATTCTTAGTGTATAGTCATGAAAAATTACAATATTATGTTAGGATAATACTTATAATTGAGATTCAGTACTGATTTAGTTGGATTGACAGGTGTAAGGTCTAATCAACCCAGTTCAGCTCCACTCGAAGAAAATATAAATACATAGTTGACAACCCAAGGTGAGTGTACTCACTGGAATGATATATTTGTATACTGTTATTAATATGATCATAATGTTACGAATATAAAATTATTAATTTCGATTTACCGACATGGGAGGTTACTCCCCAACCCGGAATAGGGGAGATTTGTCTATTAATGACAAGGGGTTACTCCTCGGCCAGGAATGGGGGAGAATTGTCTATTTAGACAGGATATGTGAATCATGATTCGAAAAAGTTGGTCATTCATTATGAATGAGCGGGATAAGTTAATACATAATCATATGGACATGATTTATTGCATTCAAATTCATGCAGTAGTATTGTAGTGATGCATTCACTGGACTATTTTGCTCACGGTTTCTATGTTCACATTTTTCAGGTAACACGATGTCACTGCCAAATCTAGTAAGTCGGGTTGGGTTAGTCAGGCATGGGAGAGACAATGATTTTGTGTAAATGTAAATGATGTAATTAAGTTAACTTATCCTCCAAGAAATTTTCTATGGACATGATTACTCTGATGTTGTAAAAAGATTTTCAGTTATATTGATTTACAATGTTGACTCTGAAATTAAAACTCGTGTTTATGGTTTGGTTAAATTAATCATGGTTTGACTCACTTTGACTTTCAAACTTAATTATAAGTAACTGGGTTGGGGTGTGTCAGTGTTGCTAACACTTATGGAGAAGTTGTGTTCATGGTACCCCATTAGTGGACATCCTCCCGGGGAATTTATTGAAAGAGGGTTGTTGAGGCCGGCAATGGAGTTTCCTTTTGACAAAGGAGTTAAGGGAGACAATGAAGGCAATTATCAGGATCGGGGAGACAGAGTCTGAGATACTGATAAGCTTAACATGGTCAGGGTGGCCAGAAATGGGGAGTGTTGTAATGTGGAGTGTACAACCACACGCTTTGATCTTTCCCGGTGGGAGTTAAAGGACGAGAATAGGTAGTATATCTGAAAACCATTTGGAGTATCTGGGATGATTGGAAAGAATGTTGTTATGAGTTTCACCTCAAATGAAGGACGTATATTTTGTGTGGCAAGATTGAGTCTCAGTATTTTGTGTGTGTAATTCGAGTTTACTGGCAGTATCGACAACATTATATAGTGTATGTCTATATGTTTTTTCACAATAGCGGGGTTCTAATTTCTTCATTCGTTATGGAAACGGGTGTTGATATTTTGGAATTGTATTTGGTTTGTATTGCTCATTTTGTGTGTGTTATACGAGTATAGTACTATTGTAAGAGTAATGTATTTGTGGATTATAGGTGCGATAGCAGGCTAATGATTACGAGACCATCCTATCCGCAGTTCCAGGGTGGAACTGGTTGTTATTGGGATATCTCACCTGGATACAGGTTGAGCTCGCCTTTATTATGTGTCTAGATGGAACTTCGGTGGGTAGATGTTTCACTAGCATGACTTTAGTGCATGGGAACCTTATAGATGTCATCTAAGGTATGTAGGATTTAGCATTTTACATGTTTTTGCGCTAACATACCTCCACGATCGATAAAGTTAAGAAGTAGTGTATATGAGGGGTTCCTTGTTTGGATTTCTCTTGCGAGACACTCCACGTATGAACCTTTACGACGTCGGGAGTGGAGAGATGTTAAGGGATGTAAGGATATTGGTTTTGATGATAAGTCACCTAGTGTGGAGAAAACACTATAAACTGAGAACCGTGTAATGATTGCATGCTTATGGAGATAAAAGTGCTAAGGAAAAGCACTGAAATGGTTCTCTCACCACAAGTATATGGGTGAGGTAAGGTAAAGGACATTGATTTAAGTCTTGTAGCCAGGCCTTGATGAAAAGGAAAATTTTGGCTGTAATATATTTTAGGTATGATGTTAGTAACACCTTTGCAGAGAGTAGGCGCTCCTATTAGTTAGACTTTCCATTTCGTCAAGATGGAAGGACATAGTGGTAGAAGTACGTTAGTAGGTTAGCGAGGTAGGATTTAAAACATCCCGTTGGTGTCCCTTAGACCATCATATCTCAATGATCGACGATGCGAGGAAGTAGTGTAACGGGAGGGTTCCTTGTCTGGATTTCGCTTTGCGAGACGTCCTACGCATGAACCCGAGCAAATGTCAAAAATTGAGAGAGGTCTTGGGAACTAGGGACATAGTTAGTATAGTACTCA
Organism: Sambucus nigra; assembly: GCA_949130495.1. Classification (NCBI taxonomy): domain Eukaryota; kingdom Viridiplantae; phylum Streptophyta; class Magnoliopsida; order Dipsacales; family Adoxaceae; genus Sambucus; species Sambucus nigra. The sequence goes on from OX422210.1 coordinate 722,413,902, forward strand.
TTTTCGCGTATAGAAAACACATCGATCTTAGGATTATTGGGAAATAAGGCTGGAAGTAGTAGTGACACCGATATAAGGAGATAGTTGTGAGTTAACCACGAGAATATTGGTGGGTTACCCTTAAGGAGGATTGGATTTCCAGGTATAGGAAGCATTGGACCTTGAGAAGATTGTTTAGAATACCCAGGTGTTAGTACCAAGCCAAGAAAGTAATGCCCATTTTTGAGTAAGTGTTACGTCGGTGACGGTTATAGTGGTTGTATAGATAAACATGGGTCAAAAAGGTGTATGGGCACCTTGGTAAGTTGATTTTATATATCATCCAAAACAGAAGAGGCCTATTATATAAAGTTGAAGATTATGCCATGAGTCAGTATAAGTGGAATTGGAATGGGTTAAACGGAACGTCGTAGGAGGTACGCAATAATCCAAGTATATTTGTGCAATAAGAGTTAGCACACTTAAGATAAGTGAGAACACTAACGCGAATAGTCAAGCGCTAGTGTAGTCTCCTTTTAGAGGGAAATTAGATATCCCGTGTAGATGAGTGGATGCTTAGAATAGCGGATCTCCAATGGGATCGATAGTTAGAGCGGAGATTACAGGCTCATTTTCTGTACATTCGGCTATAGAAACATTAGGCGCGACGTGATGTTAAAGTCAACCTTACGATCGAGATAGCGTTGTAGCATACGCAGGTTTAGATAAGCTTGTGGTTGAGCTAGTGCATTAGAGTATAAGCCTTAAGATAGGTGGGTACCGAGAATGAGTGTATGGTAGAGTGCCATTGGGTTAGTACCATACGACTTTTGTGCACTAGGATGTAGTGTGATCAGCGATCCTAGGTTGATAGTACCAGTCGTATTTGAATTTCGGGGATGAAATTCCGTTGTAGGGGGAAAATGTAATAGCCCGCACTTTTGTGGATATTTAAATATCATAAATGGGTGTAATTTGGAGATTTGAGGAATTTATCTGAATAATAATTTTTGGAGTTTATGAGGGTTAGGTGATTTCTGATGTGTGCTACATTTACTTTTGGGATTAAGTAAAAGAGTTGGATTATTTTAATGGCATGTCGCAGTTGGGTAAAGCGACAAAAGATAATATTTTAATTTGAAAATTGGGTTAATATATGTTGGGTTTAATTAGTGAATTTTAGTTATGCGACTCGGATGGAGATTTTAGTACGTGGTTGGTTTTAGAATGGTCGAGATAGTTAAAATAGAGTATCCGAGAGTAGTGTTTAGGTTCCGGGGATTTTTGGACTAATAGGGACTCGCAATTGTGTAAACGAGTCATTTTTGGGTTCATAAGGGATAAATCATTATTTCTCCCTATATAAGGAACGAGAGAGTGAGAGAAAAGAAAGAAAAGAAAGAGGAGAAGAGAGAAAGGAAGAGAGGGAGAAGAAAAAGGGGATTTCCAACCATACTCCGCGGGATTTGACTCGAGGTCGTCGGATTTTATCCACGAGGCAAGTGTTTACTTGCTTATTTCTTTCAAAGAGTAAATCTCATATTTTAGTTGGTAGTGATAAACCATAAAGATTTTCGGGATGGGTTTTCGTGAATCAAAACGAGTTTTTGAAAAGTTTAACGGATTAACCCCGAAAAATATCCAATTTGAGAAACTTAGGATTTAATTGAAATTAGTTGTTGATTATGGGTTCTAGGATGATTAAAACCCTTTTTATGTGTGTGTATATATTGTTTATTGAGGTTATAGGATGATAGGAGAGGATATAAAAGCTTGGGAGAAGCTTTAATTGCCGAAACAGAGCTCGGAGAAGAAGCTGCCCTATTCGGTCGATCGATCGACGACCAAGGGTCGATCGATCGACCCTACAGAATTTTTGGCAATTTTGGTTGGTTTAATTTAAATCGGATAAATTACCAAATTAAGGATTTCTAGCCTATTTATTTGAGGGATTAAATACCCAACTAAGTTAATTCATATTTAGCCATTTGAGGGAATTTATGGGGACTAAGAGGGTGCAAATTGTGTGGCACAAAAAGTATATTTTTGAGGAAAATAAATAAATTGAGGAATTAGACATTTGGGGGTCCTAAAAATAGAGTGGGGACCTCTAAATTATTATTTTGAGCGAAATTTAAATCTTGGGTTCATGGAAAATATAATCCGTGACTTATTTATTTAGGGGTGCTCGGGACGAGTAACACTCGAGGGAGTATTTCTGTGGGCACTATGAGACTGCATCCTCGAGTTATAGCTCGATGGGATGGTTATTATACTTATGATTGTGATAGGTATAATTATACTTATTGTGTACAGTATATTGTTTGTATATGAAGATGAATAATCATATAAAGTAAACGTGTATAAGAATGGAAATAATGATAAGGGGTATTCCCCATCCGGAAGTTTTATATCCGGATTTATATAAATATGAATCATAGGTTATAGTGAGAACTATATTTATATATACGAGATATATATATGCGTTATGTGCTGATGGCTTAATGGATCTCGACGATCAACATTGTCATGTAGTAGTGTATCGGGGGGGTCCTTATTTGGATTTTGCTTCGCGAGATACCCCACACACGAAATGTAGCGCAGTGTTGGGAATGGGGAAAAGTTTAGACCTTAGTACTTGGGTTATGAGGACTTTTATAAGAGGGGTGAGGTGTATCTCATGAGAGTGCGATACCAATTTAAATGTGAGATAAATCACATTTTAAAAATATAGCTTTTGTGCACTTGACAAATATTTTCAAAACTCGGGCTCTGACCCGCTTCTCTATTTTTCCTCTCTTGACATATATATATATATGTTTTCAGATACAGGGACGCCTGGATGATGATTCTTTCGAGTCAGACGTTTCCTGCAGCAGCTGTGGATGCATGCAGGTTTACTGTAGACGCCTCGATCATTGTAATCTAGATAGGTAGTACTGTGGAAACATTCGGGTTGATAGCCCAATTGTATTATTTATTCTTTTACCGCCTTTTAGTGCGGCTTTCGATTTGGTTGTATTATGTTAAACCGAGTGTTCGGTTATTTTATTGCATTTTAATTTTCACATATAAACTGCGTGGATGTTTTATTTGTATGGTTTGTTTAAAAAGACTAGTTACATAAAATTTTGACGCCAGCCTAATAGGTTATTGGTAATTAAATTTATTTTTCGACAGTGATGCTGAGAATGAACCATATGAGACTCCTATTTAATTTGGTATAGGATTGATCACTCGGTATTTTATTAGGCGGGGTGTCACAGTTAATTATTACACACCTCGGGCTCTGACCCAAATTAAAAATGTTTTTCCCGTTCTCCTAGACACGGATAACTAGATTGTACTAAAGCAGTCTTGCAGTCTCATTTGCCATCCGATTTTCAGATCAATTGGATTATAGCATAGGTGCTTTTTAGTTATTGCTATTTTATTTATTTGAAATATTTGTAAAGGCATATGCCCGAGACTTCTTAATTTGTGTCGGTTGAGGTTTTCATATTATTGGTTGGATTTATTACTTCATTATGTTGGTTTGGATTATTTGATTAGTATGGATTTTATTCTTATCCTTTCAAATACAGACTTTTTGAAAGTATTTATTTACATTCACATTTATGCTAAGCATGGTATTAATTAACAAACAAGCCTTATCTTCGGCGTATCGTTCCTAGACAGCTTTTATGTGAGAAAATAATTTCCTTAACGTAATGACATAGATACCAAAAGACTCCATTAGCACACTAAGCCATCATTAGTTACAAAATTTTTATCAAGTGTCCAAATTCTGAGCTCCACGATCATCACATGGTTGAGATTAACATCTGAAACTTGAGTAGATCATATCACCTTTGGTAGTTAGTTTTCAACTTTAATTCTCATATCATAAAAATAACTTGACACTATCATATCACCTATGTTATTGGTAATTATGTTCCCGCCAACATTTCATTTTAGTTAATCTCAAGTTGTATTATGTTTTGTCCACTAACGTTGTTTGTTTCTTTGGGGGGGGGGGGGAAAGAGTATATGTGACCTGCATTTATTAGTCACGTGTGTATTAAGGATTATGGCATAGTTTTTAGTTTAATTTCTACCATTTATGTCGCACAGAGATTTTCCTTAGGGTATTGATAATAGTTGACATCCATTTAGTTGTTAATATGTATCGAAGATGGATTTGACTGTAAAGCATCTCATCAGGGCTGCTATCCCTTTGAACATTACCCTGTTTTAGTTATAAATCATCATTGCCCTATTTTAGTACAAGTTTTATTGATCGCCTTTGTCAAAAAATAAAAAATACAACCTTTAATTAAATCTGATATTTTATTCGTGTGGGCTTATAATAGTTTATTTGTTTTTTTTTTATAATTCCATGTTAAATGTTGTTTTTAATACTCCAACATGAGGGTATAAGCTATGCATACTGGAAAATATTTGAAAACATAGTGGGATACACCAAGACCATTACAAGGTCAATATTGAATGTAGTTTTTAGGTAATATCATTTTTATATTAACTCTTTATGTTAATCTATTGCAGGACCTAGAAGAACTCGAGATATTAATGAAGATAAAGATCTATTTTGTACCTTTTGGTAAGTGATGAATACTAAGTTATAGTTATATGCATTAGAAATTATTTTCCAGAACATGTGCAATTTATGATTTGATCACTTTGATATCTGAAATTCTATCTTTCTATCTCATTGAAGTAATGGCAAAAGAATGTCTAATTCATCTCACTTTTGAATTGCACTGTTACATTTCACCAAAACTTTCTTTCTCCCTTTCTCCTAAAAATCATTGAACTCATAAAGTCCATGTGAGTAATCATGGAAATAAAGACCAAATTTAAATTTACCTTCCATGATTTGACTCCATATAACATTCTAATTGTACTTTATTGTTAATTTATGTATTTTTCTCTTTTTTTTTGTAAACTGTATTTTGTTTTAATTGTAAATTGTATGTTGATGGTAATCGATAACAAATGTATATTTTCGGCCACTAGCTATAACTTCTTTCTCCATCATATAATCCACTTGAAGAAACGTCACTGATAAAACAAAGTGAGTATTATCGATTCTCACTCGTACTACTTCTTTATTCTTTCTTTTTTGTTGATAATACAAGTGACTGTTTAGGCTCTCACTAATTACTTAGTTTTCTCTACCTTTCTAGTCTCTTGTTGTCTATTACATTATGTTTGATATGTTTCTATGTACACAGTACTATGCACCATCTTGATATGTTGACTATTCATATTTGGTAAAATATTATTGTCTATACATATGCAATATAATTAATTGATGTCCCTACAAGGTTGTGGTGGCATTGTAGTCTTCCAGATGTTTTTAAGAAACTGAAACGATGATGGTGGAAATGAGTAGGTGGTGGAAGCTACATAAAAAATTTAGGGCTTAGGAACAAAAAATTCTCAATCCATCCAATGAAATAGAAGTAGCGAAACATTTCTTTATCTTTTTCTATTTATAATTTCTTTTTCAATCCATTTTTTTATTGGTACATTTAAAAAGAGGGATGAATTAGGGTGTGCTTAAATTTGATTATTTGAAATTTTAAAAAAAATTGTTAAGATGAGTTTATGTTTTGTGTGGAGTTTAAATTGCATAATTAATTAATAGTTTAATTTGTCATCTAATAAATATTATGTTCACGCTCAAAAGAATTTTATTTATTGATTTATTTTGTTGTAAGGGTCACAACAAAATACTTAAAGAAAAATGTTGTTGTAAAGAAGGTGCCATGAAGCTTAAGGTTGTTGAGAATTCGTCGTTCCTCGAGAAGCTAAAGAAGAAGGGAAATGACGTGATTTTCATAGCTTTCGAGATTGATGAGTACGCTTTGGGTCAATTGAAGGAATTAGAGGGAAAGAAGTTAGTTTCCACAACAAAGGAGGTTTTATATTAGGTAAGAGTGAAGACAAGAAGAAAAGGGCTGAGACGGACAAGAATGACAAGTCTATTAAGGAATTGGGTTTATTGTTATTTGAGACTGCGCTGCTCATGTCTGGCTTTAGCCGCGAGCTAATTTTTTTGCAATTTTTTGAGACTGCACTGCCTCCATTATCAATTTCTTTCTACTTAAGACTTGATTTTGTTATTGTTTGAGACTTGGTTTTGCTGTTTTTTGAGACTGCACTGCTTCATTGCAATTTTTTGTGATTCTCCTTGAGGCATGCCACGAGGCATACTTCTCGAGTGATAGTTAAAATATTGCTCTACAGTGCCATTTGGCACGAATTACATACATACATACATACATACATACATATATATATATATATATATATATATATATATATATATATATATATAGAGAGAGAGAGAGAGAGAGAGAGAGATTATAGCACATCATGATCTATACATCATCCATACATCACACCTAATTCTAGGCACTAGAAAACTTTTTTTTTTCAAATTATATATTTTTCCATTGAAATTAACCTTCCAATAAACCCATGTTCAAAAAATTAGGTCAAAAAACATTTTTAACTATTTTTAAAAAATCCACAAAAAAGTGCTTAAAATAGTTTATTTATAAGGGTCTGCGCTAGCAGTTTTTTTGTTGATTTTTCAAAAATAGATTTGAAATGTATTTTAACCTAATTTTTTTTAATATGGGTTGATTGGAAGGTTAATTTTAAGATATAAATAAAAAACTTTGAAAAAATGTTTTTTAGGGCCTAGAATTAGGTGTGATGTATACACTATGATGTACTATAGCCTTCGCCTCTCTCTCTCTCTCTCTCTCTCTCTCTCTCTCTCTCTATATATATATATATATATATATATATATATATATATAAACATTAAACACATTCATTGTAATTGGAGATTAAATCTATTAGTTCCAATTTATACTTTTTTATTTAAGTTTTAAGTCTCCATAAGTGTGTTATGTTGCATATGTTTTGGGGTTTTCTAGAGATGATTAATACATTGTTGCATTTGTTTATTGTTAGTTTTTCATAAATACCTGATGATCTTTACACATTTAACAAAAAAATTGGAAAAAATTTCAACTTTATTTGTTTTGGAAAATAGGCCCATATGAATGACATGCGTTTGTTGGGCACTAATGGAATGTGGGTGTTTATATTTGGGTGGAATTTATTTTGGGCCGAATTCATTGTGGATATCTAATATATCTATTATAAAAAAATTCAGGATTAGTTGCCTAATACGAGCTTAGATTTAATGATGGGATCTTTTGAGTGGCAAGAAAAAAAAGAAATTTTCATATATGATGCTCAATAGGAAGGTTGTGGTCAGTGACGGATCCAGAATTTTTGGTTAAAGGGGTGAAAGTTTTGAGGGGTGCTGGGGTCTCGAGGACGGGAGGCCCCAAGACTATTTTTTTGGAGTAATTTCGAGTATTATATAAATTATAGCTTTATAATGCCCAAACAACTACTCCAAATCATTATTAACAATACCTAATTTATTTCAGGAAATAAACCACGCTTAATAAATATTTACAATACCCAAATTTTAGTAGTGATAAAAATTAAATTTCTCTTAATATGAAGTACGAAAATGAGTTAACTTACCTGACACCATTAAGGTTAAACCTAAAAATACTTGTGTCGTAAATTTGTGCGACACGTCACTGTATCGCACCACTCTGTGTGGCAAATCTGTGTCGGTCTAACATTATTGTTTTGCCTCAAATGGAACACTGCTTTCCAAGGAAGAAGAACATAATATTGCAAGAAGTAACAAAATTGATAATAAAGATGAAATTTCCCTGAATAACCTTTGTGAGTAATCCATGGCAGTTGATCTGGAATATCGGCCAGAAATGGTGGCGAATATGGAATCTCAACCAGAAATCTCAGTTGTGACTATGGAAAATGAATAAAATAAAGTGACCACACCCAAGAAAGTTCTAACCTACAAAAATGTTGTCCAAGTATCGCCAAATCTTGTAGACCTACCAATGGAGTCTTGTGGACAAACCTGGACTAATAACCCTAAAAAAACATTTTCAAATCTAAACCGGGGGAGACGCCCTAATTCGTCCTAACGAGCGTCCGCCCATGGTTGTGGTGATTGTAGTTTGGAAAATTATCATCGTGCCTTCAGGCATAGGCATACCCTAGTGTGTGTGTGTGTATATATATATATATAGATCATGTGGTGTTTTGTTTGATGAAAAGTTCATGTGGGTCCTGCAGAATTAATTAGACACTGATTATTGCTAATTTCAATCCCTCATCCGCGGCTTGAGAAAGGATGCTAAATCATAGCTATGGTTTGCAGTGTTAATGATTTGCTGAGATGCAAATTTTTTTCCAAAGAGACTTAGATCAAAGCTTGAGGAAATGGACAATATAGTTGTTGGTAGAAATAAAACATTGGGGGTAGTGTAAGGACATTGTCCGTCACATTAGTATGTCGTATACCGCTACAAGTTTATCAAAGAATTGGAAAGCGTACATCTACAATTGACGATCTGAATTTCAAGTCTACTTCAACAATCATACCCAACAAGGACGAATTTGATAAATGTGTTTATGTTCCATTTACATTTTACATTAAAACTTTTGGGATATTTTTATGAAGAAATAAAATATTTTTCATTTTATGAAAAATGATTTCTAAAATGATTTTAAATGGTTTAAAAAAAACATTTTCTCATAAATATTTTGGATAAACTTTGTGGATCTCGTAAACAAGTCTTAGATTTGAGGTTTCCAAGTTTTTTAAAAGACTGAACTATTTTGGACTCGTGTACGATGTCGTTCGAATGACATCATTTCTCGTTCGAGCGAGATCTCGCTCGAACGATGTCGTATCTCATTCGAACGAGCTATTTTAAGTTGACACTCCACCGCCTTAAAATTTATTATTTAAAGGGTGTCAGACTTCGTTATTTTCTGTAGAGAAAACACTGGTTCCAAAACTTTATTTTTTGGTTTATTCTCCATCTTTTTGAGGGTTCAAAACTTTGTTTTACAATTCACAAATCCCAGGCTTTTTGTGTGAGTTGTTCTTGGAACCTAAAAGCATAGTTTTGCTGGAAGTTTTGCTGCTGAATCATAGGTGCCTTGGGAAGGTACTAGGCTGACCATAGGTGCCACTTGCGGGAGGTACTGGGCTGATCGACTGCTTGTCATAGGGAGTATTGCGATGTTCTTAGCTGACGACTACGAACCGACACCTGCGGATATTTCGTAAGTCAAATTGTATTTTTACTATAATCTGATTATAAACCGTTACTTTACAAATTATAGTGAAAATAAAAGGTTTTTGGCCTGCGGGAATTTCTTCCTGAATTCTGCATCGCACTTTCTTTATGTTGGTTTGACACACACACACACACACATTTGTGGTTGGTTGTGTTTAAAAGGATTGTATTGATTTAACTCATAAATTGACATTGGTTAAATATGTTTGTGTTTGAAACTTGCGAACCCATTTGAATCAATATCGTACACTGCATTTACAAATTGGTATCAAAGTGGGTTGCACAATTTTATTGCGTTTGATTCTTGTTTTCCGCAAAACTTTGTGTGATATTAATTTTTGTTGAAAAGTTTGTCGTAATTTTTTGATGGCACACCTATCTAATTTGATGCCCCCAACTGTTGGGTCGAATCGGAGTTTTGATGATTTAAATCATTTGAATTTGATGTTTACTAAAAGAATTGAAGTTTTAGAGAAATAAAATTCTTGTTTTAAATCCACTTTGGATCTTTTGCACACGGCTCAAAATCAAAGAGATTTTTATCGTGAAAATTTTCCTTCTTTGGACCTAGAATTTAATGTTTTAAAATTTTCCAAAAAGAAAAGTAATGAAAAAGTCCTTGTTTTAGAAAAGGAATTAAAGGACTTGAAAGAACCCAACATTTGTGTTTGTGCCAAAGAGGAGAAAAATGTTTTAATCGATAAGTTTGTGGCACGTGAAGAGACTCTTAGGGAAAAGTTTGTTTTAATTAAGGGTGAGCATGATAAACTGTTAAGTTTAATTGATAACTTGAAAAAAAAACTAATTTTGGAAGATTCTAATTTGCTGCTTGAGTAAAAAATTTTGAAATTGAAAAATGATTTGAAAAACTCGAGTAGTTCGCGTGGTAATGGTAATGGCTCATCTTTTTCACATGCTTATAGTGTTAAAGACAAAACCATTATTTGTTTTAGAGGGTCAATCGTTTCCAAGGATTTTAGAAAAGGTCAACCCACAGGTGTCGTTCCACCCATTTACGCATGTTCATATTGTGGAAGGAAAGGGCACCCAAAGCGATTTTGTTTTGATCTTCGAAGAGGTCCTAGGAAGTTTAAGTCTAGTGTTCCCGTGTTTTCTTCAATTCCTACACGTCCTTTCACATATATTTGGGTTATGAAATCACTTTTAGAGGCACTAGATTTCATACGTGTTGATTCCCGTTTGATTGCACATGATTCTTCTCTTGCTATATCATATAGATGATTATATTCTCTTGTTTATCATACGCTAGTCGTGTTTCATGATTTATATCTTTGCTAGTGTTATGACATGTATACTTTTTGTATTAAATTTTTGTTTTTGAAATATTTTTAAAAATTGAAAAAGATTTTTGTATTTTGTTTACACCTTATATGAATGCACATTTAGGATGACCAAGTCACAATTTCATGCCATATCCTTGTGAATATTTGATAGTGTTTTGTGACAATATATTGTGTCCTTCATCTACTTTATAAAGTTTGGAGTCTTTGAGATGACATAATGTTACTACCTACATGTTTGACTCATGTTGTCCCTTATTGCGCATGAGCACAAATTTGTTTGATTTTTTTCTTGTCAAATCACATGTTGGTTACGTGTTTTCATCCCAATTATGTCTATTAAAATGAACCAAATGCGATAAAATAAGATAATAAAAGGTGTGCATTTTTTAACCGTTTGCCGTAAGTTTGTGTGAATTTTATAAACGGAAAAGGGCAGTGAAAGATGCTCATTTTTTTCCTTTGAGATAAAGACACCATTTAAAAGGACCTAAAAAATTGAGGAATTTTAATTATCCGGGGACCAATGAGGTCTAAAAGAGCACAAAAAAAATTTAATGGCAATAAAAAGAAACATATGCCAATAATGGGCCATTAGGTTTATTCACCGATTCTCCAATGTTTGAGTATTTAGATCACCTCAAAAAGAAAATATATATGAAGGAGTTTGGTTGGAGAATTAAAACGGATTTTCACGTCCTTAAAAAGTCTTGAAAAAGCACTGAAAAAGTTTTAAGATGTTACTGGTGTGAAAATCATATTGACTTTGATTTGTTTTTGGCTTAAGACGATGTTATCTAAAATCAACATTTTTACACCTAAGGACGATTTTGATGTTTATTCGTTAGGAATACATTTATTCATCGTGAACATATGATACGATTGAGTTTTATTTACTATCAAATTTGTTCACACACTTTCATTCTGTATCCATGATTTGGTTTTCTTATTGTAATTTCATGGTGTGTGATTTTGTAACATCATTTTTTGCTTTTACAAATTGGTATTTTGTTTTTTTTTGAATAAAAAAATTTGAAAAAATTCAAAAATTGTTGGTTTGTTTGTTTCCCGTGACACCCCGATTTGCACTTATGTGCTTTATTCTTTTCCTTGTCTATTTCGGACAAATAAAAGGGGGGAGAACGAATTATGATATTATGGGGGAGTTTTTAGTATGGGGGAGATTTGATTAATCATTAATTTGATATATGCCTTTAATCATGTTTTTGCTTTATCTCATGTGTGTAGGTACAATTGAAGACTTTTGAATTGCACACCCTGATGAAAAAATCGTGAAGAGTTTTGAAAAGTTGATTGTTGAAGCATCATTTGAAAAAGTCTGAAGACTTGGATTGCACACCCTGATGAGAAAATATTTAAGAGTTTTGAAAAGTTAATTGTTGAAGCATCATTTGAAAAAATCTGAAGACTTGTCATTTATCTTTCCACATTTTGTTTTTGGGAGGGTAGATTTGTATAGGTCATTTTTTTGTTTGATAATTCAGATAGTTTTTATTTAGTATCGGCATTCACATAGGGGGAGATTTGTAAGGACATTGTCCGTCACATTTAGTAGTCATAGGGAGTGATGCGGTGTTCTTGGGCTGACGACTATGAACCGACACCTGTGGGTATTTCGTAAGTCAAATTGTATTTTCGCTGTAATCCAATTGTAAACCGTTACTTTACAAATTATAGTGAAAATAAACGTTTTTTTCCCTGCGGGGATTTTTTCCTAAATTCTGCATTGCACTTTCTTTATGGTTGTTTGACACGCACACACACACACACTTGTGGTTGGTTGTGTTTAAAAGGACTATATTGATTTAACTCATAAATTGACATTGGTTAAATATATTTGTGTTTGAAAGTTGCGAACCCATTTGAATCAATATCGCACACTGCATTTACAGGTAGAAATCTAATTAGGAAGACTTATTATAGATCCTAGGCGGAACATCATGTTCCGTTTTGGGCATTTGATTTTTTTTTACCCGGGAACAACGTTTCTCGCTTAAGGGTGGGTCCCATAAAAAACCAACTAGTCAATTGCTAAATCTGTTATTTTTTACGAGAGCGAAGTGTAAATATGCCCATTTGCGGTACCCACAACATTCACATTTACCTCATACATACACTTTTAACATACCCATAAGGGTTGCTCTAATAAATCCAATCCTCATCATTTGGCTACCAATTCAATATCATCACCATTTACTAACTTAACATAATTATTTCATATAGCACAACACTTAGTCCAATCAATGAACCATAACAGATAAAATATGAAAGTGTTTAGTAAAGTGGGGACATATTAAGACGTCATAAAAAAAATTGAGTACTATTGCGGGAACATCGTATCACCCTTAAGCCTAGCCATATAACGAACCCATTATTATCATGCCAACATGAAGTTTACCCTCAAAACGAGACGAATATGTTGTTATCACATAAATAATAAGAACATAATACACAATCACACTAATTAGATGTAATAAAATGAAAATAAAAAAACTCATTCATTATAATACATAGAAAAAATTTATTTCAAAGTTTGTCAAAAGAAAGATAAAATAATAAGTTGGCTAAAATTAACATTTATTGGTTTTAGTGCTAATTATTTGTAACACCCCGTGCACACAAAAAGACACGCGGCGTGCTACTGCGATAAAAACTAAACTAAAACCATCCAAACAAGTATTAAGAATCTAATTTTCACAATTTAAATATATCACCTCCATAATTCTTACATTTCCACAATAAGGATTACAATAATGTTTCTCTCAAGTACAAAATTCTCCAACTAAAATTACACCACTAATTTCCACATAAAAAAATCTTCCGATCAATGCTCTAAATATTTTTCCAAAATAGGATATAGAGTCCAAATCCATGCTAACCTTCCACTAAAAGAAAATACGGGGAAGTGCACAATATGACAGGAATAGATGCTAAAAAATAATTAGCACGAAGAATAAATCGTAACAATACGAATCCGCATATACAAATCAAATGCAATACTCAAGCATTATATCAATATTAATTTCTCAACAACACATCAATGAGTCACTAAGCCTCACATCAACTCCCCCAGGAATCTCAAAGCCATATACCGGTTTGTGCGACTATTAGCGGGTGATAATTATTCGTGCCATATTAAAATGCCACGACACGATGCTCAAATCACAATATAATATATCACAATATTATAGATTCCAACAAATTTCAGATTTCAAATGAATATCACAAGTCAATATGAGTGCAATCGATGCTGAAGAACAAACGAAATACTCTTGAGAGAATTTCAGAGTATATTGTGTAAGTTTCGTACCTCAAAATTTGATCACACCAGCACGTTCCTCTCGCGAAAAAATCAAATCACGTTCTAGACCCAACACGAGATAACCCCAAATAGGCCTCCAAATCTAAGGTTGAACATTGAATAAAATATGGGATAGGGTTTGTATAATGAGGGTGAGGAAATATAAAGGGTCAGCTGCATTTTTGTGCTAATAAAAAGTTGGTTAAAAACTCCTACCCATGACCTCTATTTATGAGGGAAAGGATAAGGAATTTGTAAAGGCTAAAACTCTTCAAAACAGATCTGCCGACTCAAAATTGAGCATAGTCCATCGATCGACTCCCTGGGTCGATCGATCGACCTCTCAGGAAAAACGATTCTACCAGCTTGTTAAAATGAAAGGCTTAAATGTTAAAAACTCCTTTAAAACTTCATTTTAAATTAAAACTCAAAACTGATTGAAAGTCCACTTTTCAGATATAAAGCTCAACATATTTAACTATTAAAAATAATTAAATTCAAAAATTTATTTTCCTCGACTTTTCCAAAATTAATTTAAAGATGCCCATTAAAAAAATTTCGCGTTGTTATGTACTTCCCCACTAATAAGGAATTTCGTCCTCGAAATTCGAAGAAACCCAACGCTAAAAAAACCGTTACTCGATTCTATTTCCCAAAAAATCATAACTCTAAAGTTCTCAAGTCTATTCTAAACATCCACACCACGATGCCTAAAATGTCCTCAAAAATTTTCTATATCCAAAGAAAACATATATAACCCCCATGCTAGACCCAAATCCCGAGGGTTGTCGTATACCCAATCTCTGGTACCATCTGTAACAACCTCGCGCGCCCAAATAGACACGCGACATGATACTATGATAAAAACTAAACTAAAACCATCCAAAGAATTATAGAGCATCTACTTTCCACAATTTGAATATATCAACTCCATAATTCTTACATTTCCATAATAAGGATTACAATAATGTTTCTCTCAAATACAAAATTCTCCAACTAAAATTACACCAATAATTTACACATAAAAAAAACTTCTTCCAATCCATGCTCTAAATATATCTCCAAAATAGGCCATAGGATCCAAATCCAAGCTAACCTGCCACTAAAAGAAATTATGGGGAAGAACACAATATGACAGGAATAGATGCTAAAAAATAATTGCACAAAGAATAAATCACAAAAATACGAATTCGTATATACAAATCAAGTGCAATACTCAAGCATTATATAAATACTAATTTTTCAACAACACATCAATGAGTCACCAGGCCTCACCTCACCTCCCCTAGGCATCTTAAATCCAAATACCAGTTTGTGGAACTATTAGCGGGTGCCCATTCTCCGTGCCATATTAAAATCTCATGACACGTTGCTCAAATCACAATATTATAGATTCCAACAATTTTTAGATTTCAAATGAATATCACAATTATATATGAGTGCAATCGGCAGAGAAAAACAAATGGAATACTCTCGAGAGAATTTAAGAACATATTGTGTAAGTCCCGTACCTCAAAATCTAATCGCACCATCACGTTTTCTCGTGAAAATAATCAAATCACGTTCTAGTCCTAACACGAGATAACCATAAATAGGCCACAAATCTAAGGTTGAACATTGAATAAAATAGGGGCTAGGATTTATATAGAAAGGGAGAGGAAATATAAAGGGTCTACTGCATTTTTGTGTTGATAAAAAGTTGGTTAAAAACTCTTACCCACGACCTCTATTTATGAGGATAATGATAAGGAATTTGTAAAGGCTAAAACTCTTTAAAACAGATCTGTCGATTTAAAATCTGGGCATAGTCGATCGATCGATTTCTTGGGTCGATCGATCGACCCCTCAGGAAAAACGATTAGGCCACCGTGTTATAAAGAAAGGCTTAAATGTAAAAAACACATTTAAAACTTCATTTTAAATTCAAATTCAAAACCTATTGAAATTCCATTTTTCAAAAATAAAAATCAACATATTTAATTATTAAAAATAATTCAACCCAAAAATTTATTTTCCTCGACTTTTCCAAAATTAATTTAAAAATACTCATTTTAAAAAAATTCGGGTTGTTACATTATTATGTGGCTCAATGGTTACCAAATGGTCCCCACCTCACATGGGAAAACTAAAAATTAATATGAGTGTTAGTAGGGGTATTCGCGGTCCGGTCCAATTCAGTTTTTAGGTTTTTTTTGGACTGGACCTATCCTATAAAAAATGGACCGAGAGCGAACCGGTAATGTCAGTTAACAAATCCTAGTCGGTTCGGTTTTTTATCGGGTCGGTCCTCTATAAATCCTCGGTCCTCACATTAATGAATTACATTATTTATAATAATAAAAATATACCCGAGTCTATTTTTTCCAAACATTAAAAATAAAAAAATATCAAAATTTGCAATTAAAACCAACTTACGATTGGATTAAACTATAATTTAAACTAATCTTATATTAAAATATATACTTTTACTATTAGTTTATCTTATATATATACATATATATGTAAAAATATATTATTTTATATAGAGTCGGTCCGGGTCGGTCTTAACAGGGTTTTTTAAACTGTAAACCGTGAAACGAACTGACTAGGTCGGTTCACCAAAAAAATAAATCGAGACCGGACCGATTAATAAAAAAGATAAAAAAAAAGGTCGGTTAAGTTCAATTTGGTTTGGTCTTTCGGTCCAATCGATTTTTTAATCAACCCTAAATGGTTGCTTCAAATCTCATTAGCTCGAAACCAGTGGCCAGATGCAGTACTGCTTTCGGCCCAAGCTTTGGGTGTGACAACTGGACTCTAGTAAATTATTATTTCGTTACTGCAGAGATTTCTAGTCAACTGGACTATAGTCAAATGGACTCTTATCTATGACATTAAGAGATTAACCGAAGCTTGGGAAATGGATTTGACATGGGGAGACAGTGCATCTAAGGCCATCTCCAGTGGGAGAGGCACAAACAATGGGTATTTAAATTTTATAGGGTAGATTGTTGAATGTGGTTCCACAGTGGGAGGGTGTGAAAATGGTTTTAGCGGGAGACTTTTATCCACTCGAGTGTAGGGCCCACCCTGGGCGGGAGACATTTAGCTGCCCACTGTTTCGAGCTCCGACCGTTAAAAACTATTCGTTACCATATAAAGAAATTATAAAACAACCCCTATATAAATCTTATATCTTCATTCATTATTTTCACGTACCCATTTTTATATATCTTCCATCCAAAATATCAAACATTATAATTTTCATAAGGCAATTTTTTTAGTGGCCAAAATGTTTCATATTCAAAGAAAATGGTGGGAAAAAGGGCAAAACCAAATGAAAACCCACCTCCATCACCCAATTTACCAATCGTTTATCGGAATTTTTTTCGATTATGTGACGAAACACCTCATGCGACGGACACAATTATTGATCCTAACACAAAAGCAAATGATAGTCAATTTCACATGCGTGGTAGTGTACAAGGTCCGAGTGAAGTTTATGCAAGTTTATCCGATGTTCCTGTAGTGCGAGACGCCATAAACAATTTCGGGTTCAGTCATTTACTCAGTGAAAGTTATCCCAACTCGGATAACCAAATAACCGGTGCCTTAATTAGTAGGTGTTCGGAGAGAACACATACATTTCGGCTACCGTTAGTGGAATTGGGGATAACCACGTTTGATTTTTTCCATTTAACCGGTAATTTATCAATATCTTGCTACACACTTTATTTATATTAACTATTTATATGTCAAATTTGCAACTTTTAATCATTGTAAAAATTTCCCGTATTAGGAATTCAAATTGTTACCAATCCCATTTTGCCACTGTTTCCTCATTCTAGTCCTTTTATGATGGAGGAAATATTTGAATTATATTATCCTGGAATAGGCCACCCACAGTACAAAGGATGAAATATTTCGTGTGCAACGCTTAAAGCATACATGTTGCATTGGCGTCAACAAGCTCCGGAGCATAGATTAACGAAGGTAGAACAAATCGCTCGAGATTTTATTTTTTATGTCATGAGCTCCATATTTTTTTTCCAACGGGCCATAATTCAGTGTTTATGGATTGGCAAACTTATTTAAACGACCTAAATTACATGACTGTGAAAGATTGGGGTTCTGCCATTCTTACCCGAGTTTACTACGCACTTGACACATGCGCTGCGAATGTCCAGAAAACAGCTAATTATTTTTGACAATTAATAGAGGTAAAGTATTTAGGAAGTGAACATTTCATTTTTTCCAAATAATATAAATGTAGTTACTATATGAATATACAAATTTATTAATTGCTTCTTCTTATAAATCGCAGTATTACGGCTACGAGTACCTCCACACGATGGATCCCCTCTTGTAGAATGATGCAATGGAAAGATGGTCGTGTATTTTATGATGGGGGATCAATAATCGTGATGTTGTTCAGGATCAAATGCATTTTTAAAGTTTGGTCATGCAGGAGCATCTCGAAATGCGATCACCGGAGTCAATTATATGGCAACCGTTTATGGAATTGTCGCAAAACCAGTTTCCTGCTCCTGTAGTTGCTCATGATTTGGCTCAGAGATGGTACATGCTTTTTGCTTCGGAATTAGGTTGGAGTTGGTATCTCGGAGACCGTTGTTACCGTTAAATGACAAGCCACGTTGCTATCCCCAATAACCCACTATATCCTATGACATTCATTCTTCTTAATATATTTATGCAACAAATTGGTAATTGGCAACCTACAATTGTTAATGTAACAATCACAGGGCAGGATGAATGGCTTACATACTAAAAAGTTGTAACTAAGGGTCCAATATTACCCTTGTTAATTCAATGGCAGAACCATGATGGGGTTGGGTTTGCCTCGATTGTACCACATGATTTATGGGTACCCATCGCACCGACAGATAGATGGCAAGCTCCATATTCGTACAATACACAAGGTCAACCTTCTTCCTTGAGTTTGATACCGTTATCACGGGAAGTTGAGGTGACACATATAAGTGGAAATGGCACAACATTTATTCAGATAGATCCACCAAGTATGCCGAATGACTTAGCTCTGGCTAAATTTTACTCACGCTCATAATGGCGTGATATGTTTTTTTTATAAAGAGGACTACATCCGAAAATCAAGATTCGTAACGTTAGAATGGGATCTTATGTTTCAGAGGTTGTTACGTAAGAAAGATCAAGAGATTGCAAATCTGCGTGGGGCGGGACAGAGTTCGTCCTCGGAACACTACCCCATTCCGTAACATACACCGCCATATATATATATATGGAGATGAATATCGTAGTGCTTCTACCAATATTGCCCATCCACCCTCCCAAGATCTTGTAGGATCGTCTTCTCAACCATCTCTTGCCGATGACCTTTTTGGGCTTTTCAACACATTTCCTTATGACTAATATGAGGATAGAGGTCCAATGTAAAGTGGATTTTCCAATGTAATACCATGAACTATTTTATGTTACAATCATTGACATTAATACCAACTTTACTTTATTAATATTAATATATAAAAAACATACAAAAGTTACATAATTTTATCATTTATATTTCATAGGCAACCATGGAACACAACATAAGGCATTCCCATCCCCCATCAAAATGTTAGGTAGATGATGTACGAAATCCAAGTCCGAATCTAGACCTTTGTAATTCAAGAGTGTGATACCCCTCCCTATAAAAGAAATATTGAATAATAAATTGATGGTTTTATTCGAAGGAAATTTTTTAGGAATAAATATATAAGGGAATTACGCCAAAATGGTACGAAAAGTAATTAAGGAAAAGAAGAATCTCCACGTTGCATGGTTCGCATGGATGCGCATTTAAGTCCTAATAGTCCTAGTAAGTATGTTGGTTAGGTTTTATGCAAAAATTCCAATGAATGATTGTGACACGGTCATGGTTAATATAACGCGATTTTTGTCAGCGCGTGTCGCGCAGGACGTGGACTTGCGCGATTTTTGTAGGACAATTGGAGAAGGATAAAAATAGTATGAATACATATTTGGGACACTAAAAATACATATAAAAATACCATGAGGTCAATAGTCAAAAAATGAATAAAAATTAATTAAAAATTATTTCTCGTCAAAAAAATAAAAGTACTCAGAAAAATTCCATATTGACTTGAAATCTGAAAAATTCCATATTGACTTGAGATTTAATTTTGAGCAACTTTCTCTTCTTTGACAAGCCCGAGGAAAATCATTTAGACCCAATTTAGGCCATTTTTCTGTTCGGCCAGACCTCATTTTTTTAGGGGTATTGTGGTAGGTGAGTTAAATCTTGTTTAATTCTCAACCATTCATTGTGGCACCACCTAGTCTAGCCTAACATCTGAACAAAATCATTGTGTTCTTGAACATTCATTGAATGAGAGAATTTTGGGTTAAACAAATGAATTAATTAGTGTGTGTTGGGGTTATAAGTTGTATTAACCTTTGGAGTTTGAGAGAAGATAAAGCCATCAGATTTTTGGCATCTCTCCCACTCCCTTAAGCTCTCACAAACTATTAGTAAGTTCCAAATTCGTGGTCCTCCCTTGACACCACTTTTCCACCATCAAAACACCACATTGGAGGTCCCCAAACTCCATTAAAACACCTCTCAAAGTTGGGACAACTTATAGGAGAGTTTGAAATAAGTTTTTGGAGCTCAAAGGAAGTCTTGTTGGGTGATTTTAAAAGGAGTTTATCATAGTATAAGAAAGAGTAGTTCATAGAGCTTGAAGATTAATTGAGATCTTGAAGAGGGGACTATTGTGACTCCCTTTAGGGCCACCTTTGGAGGTGGTGGAGTCACCCACCTTCTCTACCATTATTTAAGGATATTTTGAGGTGGGATTCTTTAACCTTGGTATAGGTTTATTATTTACCATAATGTCATATTGCTATTTACATATATTAGTTTTAATATATGAAGGATTTGTGTTGATTTGCATCCATGGAGTTCATTGGGTGGGTTTCTATGATTTCTTGGACAAGTGGATTTTCAAAGAAGTGATTTAAATGGGTTTTGAATTCGACAAAATTTCATAATAGTATTTTCCACCATTTGGGTTTAAATCGTGTAAGAAAATGGCTAAAACCAATTCATTGGTTACACTATTGGTATTTTGTGTAAGGATGGGTATATTTTAATGAAACAATAATGAGGATTAAATGTACTAATAGAGTTATTAGTATCATGCTTACTATTTTCTATGAAAATGGGTACTTACAACAAGAGGTTTAATGGGTTTTTAAAATAAATAAATTTCAGCCCCAGATCACAAACATTTTATGGAGTAGAATGTTTAAATTTCAAGTTTTAAGGTGAATAAATGATTTCTTCGGTAAAAGAACATTTGACGCATGTGTACCCTTTTTGTTAGATTGATATAGTGATTTTATGTTGATAAATCATTATAAAGTGCACAAATAAACTTTCATTTATAAAGTGTACTATTTAGTTTGTTTAAACTAAGTTTTGGGGTCAAAAGCGTAAATACGTGAAAGTGTAGTCTTCTTGAGAACTTTGGGTAAAAACGTAAATAATGAGAATATAGGAGACTAAGTATGGAAGAAATGATTAAGTATGGGTTTTAATGCAATTAATCATGATGAAAGTGTGTGACACCAAGTTTGAAATTATAAAGTGACAAATGTGTAAATGTTGGTTAAAATGGAGTTTTAGTGTTAAACTCACAAAATCAAGTGCTGAGACTTTAATATGCGAAAGGCGTGATTTTATATATTAAAGAGGCTAAAATGAAAAATGTATAATTTTTGATAAAGTGAGAAGTTAAACAAGTGTTTTAATGACGAAAATGCCTATGTGTCGAGAACGGAACTCAAAAAGGGTGTTTTAGTGAATAACACTTGAAAAAGAATAAGGTTACGAGTTTTGATGAAAAGAAGGGTAAATCGATAATTTACCTAAAGCGGGACATTTTTATGAAATAAAAATGTAAGTGAATGTTTTTATCCAAGCACGATGAAATTGAATTAAGTCCAAAAATGTGAATTATTTTGGTGTGATATTAACATGTGTGTAAACAAAGGACTTAAAGAGAAGTAATGATTTTCCAAGTATAATGGGAAAATGGTCGGTTAAGTCCAAGTCTTTGGCTTCGGCCCAAAGGAATGAAAATTGAAGTACAACTGTGAAAATGTTGAAAATATTGACAAGATAATGATAGTCGGATGACGTCGAGAGAAAATAATTAAGGAGGGCATGACGTCCCTAGTGGTGAAAGACCCCAAACCAACTGCAGTAGTATATGGCGGCAGAGACCGGTGGTGTGAGGCCACGAATTCTGTGAGTGTTTTGGAAAATCCCAAAGAAAAATAATGCTAAGTAATGAATCAAATATTCATGAAAGAGGCATAAATGAATGACACAAATTCATTGATTTACTAATGCAAGAATAACGCATTGAATGCTTAAAGTTCATATGGAAACATGGGATGGTTTAATAAGGCGACTTAATGAAATTAAGCTACCTAAGAACAATTGAATTAAAGTAAACTTAAGCGTGTGTTACATGAGGTTTACAAGGGAAAAAAGTATTTTTCTAAACACGGTATATGTGTGTGTTGAATGGAAATCGTGAAATGGTTAAGTAACTTTGGTGTGAGTAAATGAACATCGGATAGTAAATCTCCTTGAATTTAAGAAGAATGTTTTCCAAACAAATGCCATTTGTTTAAACTGTGTGAGTTAATGGAAAACACGTATAAGTCCTAAGCATGGTAATGCTAATGACTATTTTGTAATGTCAGGGAAGTTAAATGGTATTGCATGATGTCTTTAAAATAAACAGTTAAATACATTGGCATATGTATTTTTCATAGGTATATATGTAGATATATACATATTTTCACATGGATGTAGTGTAGCTTGTGAGTACTTCTTTCTGCCGCTCGTTTCTATACTGCATTTGTATATGATCCCACTGAGCATTCGGCTCACATCCCTTCTTTTGTTGCGGCAGGTTGTGTGATATTTCGTACTTTGAGAGCGCTATACAGGTAAGTAACTATCTGCATTTACGATTAGTATCTCTATTTACTTAGCCTTCGGGGCACTTCCCTTGGGTCATATCACGTAGTGATTGTAATTTGGACTAACATGCTAATAAGTGTGACGTTAAATACTAATAAGAATGGATTAGAACCATTATTTAGGATGTTTCATTGCACTTCACTATTAACGTACGATTCAGATCGGATTAATCCTTAATTAACCTTTAAATCCGGGTCGGGGCGTTACAGAGAGTTCCGAATACGATTCATAGATTGGATCGTCAAGTTCAGTATTTATCAAATGTTTAGCATGCCACCCCTCTAGCCTTTTCTCCATTTGTGTAATTTCGTGTTCCAATAAACGAATGCATTTTTCATTATCTTTCTTTAGATCTTTGCAATATGTTTCTGATTTTGCCTGTGTCATGCGTAAACCATGACACTAACAGTAGCACTCCAAATCACAACGTCTATCAAATAACCTAGGCCATTTCAAATGATCATCCCATGGAATATTTCCTATGTTGGCGTTAACCATTTCATCACATGATTAACATCGCCTAAGGAATGGAGTGTGCATATAGGTATTTTTCAAAAACCCTTTTCTCGCCAAACCAACCACCTCCATGGGGATCTTAGTAGATCCTTGGGTTAGTCAACACTTGTTCATTATTACTGCACGTCTCCTCATTATGTTCATCACCAAATGATGTTGATGATTTAGACTTACACTTTGTCTTCTTGACCTGTTGTATCCTGCTTATCCCCCCTGTTGAGAGGAAATCATTTCGCATAACTTTTTTAGGCTGTGACCAGTTATAATATGGAAGTTTTTGCCTGGATAGAGTTTTCAGGGGAACATGGGTTAAGAAGGGTGAATCTTCATCAGGCATGTAGACATGGTTATGCATTTTATAGTTTATGATCTGAGGAAGTATAACTAAGGTTGTGGTGTATATGTATGACAAAATGAACTAATGAGTTACTGGTGCTCTAACTAATAACGAGACGATTTACTTAAAGGGTGGAAAATGGATGAATAAATGTTTAAAAATATTACCGTTTAATTTTGGGCAGTTCTTTTTTTACCGTCCTAGTACGAGTGGTCACATCATCTTTAAGTTGAAAGTGACCATGCATAAGCCAGACGAGCCTTCTTTACCGTTCAATTTTGGGCGGTTCTTTTTTTATCGTCCAAGTACGAGTGGTTACATTATCTTTAAGTTGAAAATGACTATGCACAAGCCAGACGAGCTTTCTTTACCGTTAAATTTTGAGTGGTTCTTTTTTTACCGTCCAAGTACGAGTGGTCACATCATCTTTAAGTTAAAAGTGACTATACACAAGCTAGACGAGTCTTCATGAAGCTTTAATACTATAAATATATGAATTAGATAGATGTTAAGCATAACAACTACTACTCCTAAGATAACAATATTTCCCAAGTCTATAACAAAAATGTCTAACAACGATCTGGAGGAGATGATATTAGCGCAGATTGCCCAATCTTATGATCTCAGATGATGAATCCGTCGCGATCCACAACAGATTGCAGAGTGTAATCTATTAATCGTCCTTACTACACAGTGGTAGGGAAATACATGAGAGAAGAACGGTGCACAGGGATAGAGAGACGGCTCATCGTAATTTATGGAAATACTACTTCTAATAGAATCCCATTAATCCCGAAGAAAGGTTCAGACGTAGGATCAGGATGAACAAGGCGAGCTTCAATCGTATTTTAGAAGCAGTCTGTGAAAAAGATTCATATTTCATCCAGAAAGCCGATTGTGTTGGACGAATGGGATTAAGCTCTCACCAGAAGATTGTTTGTGCACTTCGTATGTTGGCATACGGTGGGTGCGGGGATTTGCAGGAAAAATATTTAAAAATATCCGAGACGACAATGATTGAGACTTTAAAATGGTTTTATAGGGTTATAGTGAAGGTGTTTATCCCGGAGTATTGCCGCACACCTACAGTCGAAGATATAGCCCGTATGCAGCCCGAATATGAACGACGTGGTTTCCCCGGGACGATTGAGAGCATTGACTGTATGCATTGGGAATGTAATAATTGTCCACATGCATGGAAAGGACAAAATCAAGGACATTGCCATGCTTCCACTATAATTTTAGAGGCAGTGGCATTTTATGATACTTGGATTTGGAATTCGTTCTTTAGGATGCCTGGTGCATGTAATGATCTGAATGTTCTTGCCAAATCTCACGTGTTCAAAGAACTTCTAGAAGGAAATCGCACCCCTATGAACTTCGAAGTAAACGGAAACACATATGACACAGGGTACTACCTTGCAGATGGTATCTATTCGCCCATCGCAACTATCGTCAAGAGTTTCAAGAGACCAGTCACTTAAAAACAGAAGGTGTTCACACGAGCTGAGGAAGGAGCCCGAAAGGATGTGGAAAGGGCATTCAGGATCTTACAACAACAGTTCCACTTTATCAGGAACCCAAACAATTTCTGGGAATATAAAGACTTACGTGTAATTATGAAGGCATCTGTGATATTACACAATATGATTGTCGAGGAGGAGTTGTATGATGGGACTTGGCGAGCTGACCTTCCTTTAGGTGACCCACCCCCATGCTTAAGCAGGAAAGTCTCGCTGGCCACTATCAGTACCAGCTGAGGGAGGCAAAGATGTGGAACAAGTAATCCCATAACTAGTTACGTGACAATCTTATGGAACACATTTGGAATCGTCATGCAGAATCATCAACTTGATTGTAATTTCATTTTTATCCATTTACACATTTCTAACTATGTACACAATTCTATTCGTGCTAAATAAGATTTGGTTTGGTAAAAATAGTCATTCATAAACATTGGTACAAAAGTTAATAACTAATAAATTTGGATTATATAAAGAACCATATTAATCTATTTATCTATTGTAAGAAGTTCCGATATGCTTGAGACCGATGCTGCATTATCTGATTCATTCGCATCTTGTGAAAGGCATTTTGTTGGGGAGTGGATGTAGTTGTATCCCTGTAAATAATTTGATCTTCGTCACGTTGGAGTTGAGCTTAATCACGTCGGAGTTGAGATTCGTACTCTTTGGGGGCGAATTGAAATTAAACCATCAATCTTTTCATTTAGAGTTCTCCTGATTGTTTGGCATTCTGCAGAATTTTCATCATAAAGTGTGTTGAATTCTTCGGAGTTCTCTGAAAAGGACGTGCGCGTAGCCGCATGTGATACCCCGACTAATTAAATACCGGGTAGTTACTCCTTTATTAAATTAATACAAAATGCCAGGTTGGCTCAGTTCATAGCATCACTGTCGAAAAACGTTTTAACAATTACTAGCCACCTAATATTTAAAAAGTGAGTTGTCAATTTTAATTAAATCCGATTAACATGCAATAAGTAAATTATGAAATGCTAACACAATCACCACAACATAAAGACAATAGAGTAACCATAAAATAGTAATGAGTCTGGAGGAACACTCCTCACAACAATCAAAATGCTGAAATAAACAAGTACCAAGTCTGCATCACTAAATTAATTACAACCCAAAATTCTGAAACAACTGAATAAATAAAGTGTATCTAAAAGGAAGTAGGGCGACATGACCAACAGATGAGAAAAGCTGATAATATGGAGTCAAGACCGAAAATTTAGGCGTCTACTGTCAAGGTTTTGTAACTTTCACAGTAGCTACACTACGTCACCTGAATGGAACTCCTATGCTTGGTGTCCTTGTGGCTGGGCACCTAAAAGGTTTTTACAAGAAAATATATTTGGAAGCAAACGGGTCAGATCCCGATAGTGAAAACAGTTTTTAAATATAGCAAGTGTTTTGATGACATTAAAACAATGAATGGAAAATACATGTTAGGACGTGCTCTCACATGAGATACTCACCTCTCGACTATTTGTGCACTCCTAACGTACCCTTACCCATTCTAGATATTCCATATCTAACTAGTCCAATCATAAAATCTAACATTACTATACGATTCCCGCTTTAATTCTGACATCTTCATTGAAACAGAAAGCTTTACATTTATTCTCGGTTTCCATATTAGTAATACAACTTAATAGAGGATCTCCAATTTTATCTTTATAAAAACGTTGCCATTATTTACATTCACATTTATACATGACAGTACATTTAAATTTAATCGTATATTATTCTCATCATAAATATACAATGTTAGCACCCCGAGGCTAAGCTACGGTGCACACATACTCTGTTATCCAATCCCGGTACATCACGTACATAAGACCACGCATTCTGAATCTCTCAGGAATCGTTCTCAAATAACAACAATCATAAATAATGGAGGCGAACATATTTCACATCACATGGGTCACGTACATACCTACGCTCCCATGATCAGCAGACTTATTAACTTCTCAATAAGTCCTTCTCTGACCTATGTCCTCGAGGTACCAAGCTAAATCCCCCTGTAGGCACACAAAGATTAGCTGGCCTTGATCAAACACCGACCTCTCATGATAGCAAGTACGGTAGGTATATTATACACAGAAACCACATATACTAAGCATTCACACTTCTTAGGTATCTCCGTATATTAATAGAGGTATACTTCTCGTTCTTATCCATCATTTACTGTTATACGTTTATAAGTTCCAGTTTTAAATGCATTTGAGTTATCAACTCTTCTCTCGTCGTAATTAGGTACTCGCTTCAAAATTCACTTTTTTGATCCGGTTTACTATAAGGTTCTAAGTTATACTCTTCAACGTACCCCAATCTCCCAAATATACCCACTAGTCAATAAGGGAAGGTTATAATTCCATTTAAATAAGTCCCCGGAATATTTGAAATAAAATCAGGCCAAAAAGGCCATTATGTCAACTCGTTAGAAGTCTTGTTCGAACGAGGTCGTTCGAACGAAAGGCTTCGAATGAACTACCAACTCGTTAGAAGGGATACTATCATCTCGTTAGAAGTTCATTCGAACGAGGTCGTTCGAACGACCTGGGCAGGTCTTCTAACGAGATGGCAGACTGCGCCCAGAATTTCCCTAATTCGTTTTCTCCAAATTTATCTACTCTAAATCCCTACTAAGATCATCCCAATTAAGTGTTAACATTATTACACTATTCTAAGTGCTTCTAAGGCACTCTTTAACATATACATTGGGGTCAAATGCTTTCTAAATTAACATGAAATCATCAAAATTCCCAAACCTTGTCCCAAACCCTATAAACATGAACCCATAATTTAATATCTACAATTACTCCTTAAAAATCCGAATTTACATCATAAAAAGAAATATTTTGTATATGAAATTCATCCAATAACATTTTACATGCAATCCCTGTATGAGATTATGAATTCTACCTCCAATTTCATGGGTTTTCATCAAACTTTCAAAATAAGACATATCTTCAATTCTAAGCATGGAAGAAACATTCACTTGAAATTATGTAATTAAACCACTTGCCTTAGATATTCTAATTTGATGTTGAAGTATGAAGGTTGATTCTCCTCTTTCTCTACAGATTTCTCTCAAAGATGGTGATGGTGGTTGGAGGTTTCCTTTGGAACCTCTTCAAACTCCCCCTTTAACTCCCGTAGCCCTCTAACTTACCAAATGCTGATAATGGACTTAGTGGGTTCCTAAATAGTATAAAAATAACTCCTAAAATTCGTGGGTTTTAATTCCCATATATTTAAAATTACCAAAATACCCTTTTGGGTTGCCGGTATGGCCTAAAAATGTTCTGGGATCCAAACTAAGCCCCCAACTAGTGTTTTCTGACTATTTTGACCCTTCCGGACACGTTGGCACACTCAAAATGACCATTCGATTGATAAAAATATAATTTCACTTTTTAATTCAAGTAATTTCATTACTGACGCGACTGACACGCGCGTCCCAACTAAATTTCCAAATTGTCGTATTTCTGCCTCGCGATAATTTTAATATTTTCAATACTCATGAAATTTTCAATTTTAACATTATAATCAAATACGAACTCACATCTCGCTAGTATTTATATCCGGATTAATTCCCAATTAATTCTCATTTAATTCAATTAATCCCTTAAATAAATATCAATAAAATTACGGGGTATTACATACTTCCCCCCTAATAATAGAATTTCGTTCCGAAATTTGGAACTAAAGAGTACCTGGTAAAAACTGCTCTGGATAACTCTCGCGCATCTCATTTTTGCGCTCCCATGTGGACTCCTCGGCATTATGATGCCGCCACTGAACACGTACTAACGGTACTATCTTCGACCTCAGTTTCCGCTCGCTGTGGTCCAGAATAGCAATCGGTACCTCCTCGTAGGAACTGTTGGGCTGAAGATCGATGTCCTCTATAGCAATGTGGGTATGGGACAAATCATCTCTAAGGTATTTCCTTAGTGAGGAAATATGGAACACATCATGAATCCAATGCAAGTGCTCCGGTAACCCAAGTCTAAACTCAACTGGCCCAATCCGCTTGATGATAGGAAATGGCCCCACATATCTCGGTGCCAGTTTTCCCTTCTTCCCAAAACGCATAATCCCCTTCATAGGAGATACTCTGAGTAACACCTGGTCCCCCACCTTGAATTCTCTGAAGAATCTCTTAGCATCAGCATAGCTCTTCTGTCGGTCCTGAGCTACCCGAATACGACTCCGTATCAAATTAATCCTTGCCGAAGTGTCCCTAATTACTTCCGGTCCAAGGAGTTTGTTATCCTCCACCTCTAACCAACATGCTGGGGAACGACAAGGTCTACCGTACAACGCCTCAAATGGAGCCATGCCAATGATGAACTGGTAGGATTTATTATAAGAAAACTCCACCAGTGGAAGGTACTACTCTCATCCACCTCCAAAGTCTAGGATACACATACGCAACATGTACTCCAACATCTGATTTGTCCGCTCGGTTTGCCCATCAGTCTGCTGGTGATATGCCATACTCAACCGCAACTCCGTACCCATGGCCTCGTGGAAACTCTCCCAAAATCGTGAAATAAATATCTTGTCTCAGTCAAACACGATATTTAGAGGCACCCTGTGAAGTCTCACTATCTCCGCAATGAAAATCTGGGCATACTATCCCGTAGTGTAGTCTATCCTCACGGGTAGGAAATGAGCAACTTTGGTCAACCTATCCATAATTACCCATATGGAGTCGTGACCTCTCTGTGACGTAGGTAACCCCATGATAAAGTCCATGGATATGCTCTCCCATATCCACATCGGAACCTCTAATGGATGTAGAAGTACTGTCGGTTTCTGATGATCCACTTTTACTAGTTGACAAGTGGCGCATTTAGAAACGAACACGACGATATCTCTCTTCATCCCGCTCCACCAATACTGGCGTCTCATGTCTTGGTACATCTTATCCCCACTAGGGTGTATCGCAAACCATGAATCGTGTGACTCTGCCATAACCTCGTGTCGTAAGTCTTCCCCTTCTGGAACAACCAGTCTCCCATTGAAGCGTAATCCCCCATCTAAACTAATGATATAGGACTCGGTTCCCTCTGCTAGTAATCAAACTATCTGCTCCTGACAGAACGAGTAATTTGCCTGGGCCTTTATCACTCTCGTAATAATCTGCGGTGTAACAGTCATCACAGACATTAACGATTGGGCCACTGCCTCCTGGTGTCCCAACTCCTTCCACTTAGCTTTCCACACCTCGGCCACCTCATCCACTGACCTACGGCTCAACGTGTCTGCTACCACATTAGCCTTTCCCGGGTGATATTAGATGTCAAACTGATAATCCTTCACAAACTCAAGCCATCGTCGTTGATGCATATTCAGTTCCTTCTGTGTGAAGAGGTAATGTAGAGACTTGTAATCTGTGAACAACCGAAATTTCTCCCCCAGGAGATAGTGTCTCCAAATTCGAAGAGCGAATACGACTGCCACCAACTCCAAGTCGTGGGTGGGGTAATTCCTCTCGTGAGGCTTAAGCTTACGGGAAGCATAAGCTATGGCCTGACTCTCCTGCTGCAACACACCTCCGAGTCCTTGTAAGGACACATCGGTGTAAACTAAATACTCAACTCCTGGTCTGGGCAACGCTAACACAGGTGATGAGTTCAACTTGTCATTCAACTCATCGAATGCCAACTGACAAGCATCGCTCCAGATGAATCGCACACCCTTGCGAGTCAGATGTGTCAAAGGACCCGCTATCCTTGAGAAACCCCGAATAAACCTCCTGTAGTATCCTGCTAAGCCCAAGAAACTACGGATCTCAGTCGGTGTCGTTGGTTATCCCCACTTCCTCACCGCGGATACCTTCCCCGGATCAACAGATATCCCCCGATCTGAAATGATATGCCCCAAAAATTGAACCTCCTTCAGCCAAAACCCGCACTTCTCATACTTGGCATAAAGTTCATTCTGACGCAGTGTCTGCAAAACCTGTCTCAAATGCTCGGTGTGCTCCTCTTCTGTCTGGGAGTAAACCAGAATGTCATCAATAAAGACGACGACGAACTGGTCTAGGAACTCTCTGAACACCCCATTCATCAAGTCCATAAACACGACTGGAGCGTTGGTCAAGCCAAAAGGCATAACCCGAAATTCGTAGGAACCATATCTTGTCAAGAAAGCAGTCTTCGAGACGTCCTGTTCCCTGATACACAACTGATGGTATCCCGATCGCAAATCAATCTTTGAGAAGAACGAAGCTCCTCTCAGCTGGTCGAATAATTCATCAATTCGGCGCAACGGATACTTATTCTGTATCGTGACTTTATTCAACTCCCGATTGTCTACACACAATCTCAACCATCCATCCCTCTTCTTTATGAATAACACAGGGGCACCCCACGGTGAAGTAATCCTTTGGATAAACCCCTGACCCAATAACTGCTCTATCTGATGCCGCAGCCCTCTCATCTCTGTTGGAGCCGTACGGTAAGGTGCGCGGGCAATTGGCCGAGTGCCCGGCGTCAAATCGATCACAAAATCTCTCTTTCTACTCAAAGGTAGTCTAGGTATATCCTGAAATACATCAGAAAACTCCTTAACAATTGGAATCGAATCGAGTGGTAGCACCAGTTCCTTAGAGATCTCCTCCTATATATAGTACAAGTGAGTGGATGATCCTCCCTCAGGGTGAGGCATCACCACTAAAAACATCTCCTGCCTGGGTATGGAAAAGATAATACTCCTACTGAAATAATCAATCATGGCTCGATACGTAACTATCCAATCCATACCAACAATCGCATCATACTCAGTCATATCTAATACTAACATATCAACGGGTAAAGTAAACCTCCCGATCTCTATACCCACACCTCTATAAATAATGGAAATCACGAAATCCCTACTCAACGGTGAATCTATACAAGTAACCGTGCTCTCTGCGGTGTCTAACAACCCAATAGTGCGTGCAAATCTCATGGCAATGAAATAATGTGTGGCCCCCGTGTCAAATAAAATACGCCCCATAGTCCCCTGAATAGAGAACATACCCTCAATAGCAGGTGGATCCTATGGGACTACGACATGCTGGAGCTGGTATACTCTCCCATATTGAAGCTTTCCCTGCTGGACTGGGACCGCTGGAATGGGTGGTAATGCTGCCATATGTGGTGGTGCTGGGAGGGCGACGGGAAACATAGGCCTCTGTGGCTCGTGTTGAGCACCCTGCTGCTGCTACTGTGGGGCCCTGCCCCTATCAAGATAATCCTGGTGTTTGTGGCCAGTTTTACCACAAATGAAGCACTTCCCCGGGAAGTTTCTCCCTCGCTGTCCCTGCTGTCCACGGCCCTGCTGGCCGTTACCATTCCTACCCTGACCATGCTGACCCTGCTGAAACTGCTGTTGCTGAACATTCTGGCCCTGCTGGCCCTAATGGCCATTCTGACTCTGATGGCCATGTCTGAAACCTCCCTGTCCACTTCTGAAACCTCCAGATCTGAATCTTTTATGATCCCTCTGTTGGGAACCCTGGTCACCCTGCCTGTGCTGTCCCTGAGCAGATTGTGCCCCGCTGGTACCATTTCCCCCGGTCCTGCCCTGATGGATGGACTCTCATGATCTCTTGCTCTCAGACATGTGGAAGCGATGATCCTGGCAGTGAAGTAGTGCTGTGTTAACCACATCAGAATAAGTGGCCAACGAGAGATTCCCCAACAAGTGCTGACGGATCCTCCAAGTCAATCCATCCGTGAACTTCTGAATTTTCTTCTCCTCGGTTGGAATTTCATCCGGAACAATGTTCAAGAGATTGGTGAACTCAGCCTCATACTCGGCTACGGTCTTTCCCTCCTGCTTGAGGTTCATCAACTTCTTCCTCATCTCAGTGTGAACAGCTGACGGAAAATATTTGCGGTCGAACCGCACCAAGAACTCCTAAATAGTGAGGGTGTCCCTCTCCTCCGCGGTGGTAATGGACTCCGATCACTGCAATGCTGATCCTACTAGCTTAAAAGTAGCCAGTATCTGCTTCTGAACATCCGTGAACTCGTACATCCTTAAGTGCCTCTGAATGTCCTTCCTCCACTGACTGGATGCAATAATGTCGGAGCTACCTGCAAACTGCGGAGGGTGTGCTTTCTGAAAAGCATCACGAATGCATTCCCAAGAAGATGGGAATGCATGAGCCTGAACTGGCGCTACTGCCGACGCCTGAGGTGGTGCCTGCTGTACAACTGCAAGGGAGGCATTTACCGCTTGGGCTAAAATGGCTGCAACCTCTGCGGCATTCATGGTGCCCGGAACTGGTGCAGGTTGTGGCTTGGGCTAAGCATCCCTGGGAACTCACTGTGCACGTCGTGGAGGCATCTGAAATGAGAGTAAAGTCAATAAGTTCACAGTTATTATCTCAAAAGAGTACAACAATCCTAAAATATAGTGCTCTACATCAAAGAAAGCTCAGCGAAAACATAACAAGCCGTACAAATCCTAAGGACACTAAAACCTGATGCTCTGATACCACCTATTGACACCCCGACCAATTAAATACCGGGTAGTTACTCCTTTATTAAATTAATACAAAATGCCAGGTTGGCTCAGTTCATAGCATCACTGTCGAAAAACGTTTTAACAATTACTAGCCACCTAATATTTAAAAAGTGAGTTGTCAATTTTAATTAAATCCGATTAACATGCAATAAGTAAATTATGAAATGCTAACACAATCACCACAACATAAAGACAATAGAGTAACCATAAAATAGTAATGAGTCTGGAGGAACACTCCTCACAACAATCCAAATGCTGAAATAAACAAGTACCAAGTCTGCATCACTAAATTAATTACAACCCAAAATTCTGAAACAACTGAATAAATAAAGTGTCTCTAAAAGGAAGTAGGGAGACATGCCCAACAGATGAGAAAAGCTGATAATATGGAGTCAAGACCGAAAATTGAGGCGTCTACTGTCAAGGTTTTGTAACTTTCACAGTAGCTACAGTACGTCACCTGAATGGAACTCCTATGCTTGGTGTCCTTGTGGCTGGGCACCTAAAAGGTTTTTACAAGAAAATATATTTGGAAGCAAATGGGTCAGAGCCCGATAGTGAAAACAACTTTTAAGTATAGCAAGTGTTTTAATGACATTAAAACAATGAATACAAAATACATGTTAGGACGTGGTCTCACATGAGATACTCACCTCTCGACTATTTGTGCACTCCTAACGTACCCTTACCCATTCTACATATTCCATATCTAACTAGTCCAATCATAAAATCTAACATTACTATACGATTACCGCTTTAATTCCGACATCTTTATTGAAACAAAAAGCTTTACATTTATTCTCGGTTTCCATATTAGTAATACTACTTAATAGAGGATCTCCACTTTTAACTTTATAAAAACGTTGCCATTATTTACATTCACATTTATACATGACAATACATTTCAATTTAATCATATATTATTCTCATCATAAATATACAATGTTAACACCCCGAGGCTAAGATGCGGTGCACACATACTTTGCTATCCAATCCCGGTACATCACGTACATAAGGACCACGCATTTCGAATCTCTCAGGAATCGTTCTCAAATAACAACAACCATAAATAATGGAGGCGAACATAGTTCACATCACATGAGTCACGCACATACCTACGCTCCCATGATCAACAGACTTATTAACTTCTCAATAAGTCCATCTCTGACCTATGTCCTCAAGGTACCAAGCTAAATCCCCCCGTAGGCACACAAAGATTAGCCGGCCCTGATCGAACGCCGACCTCCCATGATATCAAGTACGATAGGTACGTTATACACATAAACCACATATACTAAGCATTCACACTTCTTAGGTATCTCCGTATATTAATAGAGGTATACTTCTTGTTCTTATCCATCATTTACTGTTATACATTTATAAGTTCCCGTTTTAAATGCATTTGAGTTGTCAACTCTTCTCACGTTGTAATTAGGTACTCGCTTCAAAATTCACAATTTTCATCCGATTTACTATAAGGTTCTAAGTTCTACTCTTCAACGTATCCCAATCTCCCAAATATACCCACTAGTCAATAAGGGAAGGTTATAATTCCATTTAAATAAGTCCCCAGAATATTTGAAATAAAATCAGGCCAAAAAGGCCATTCTGTCAACTCGTTAGACGTCTCGTTCGAACGAGGTCGGTCGAATGAAAGGCTTCGAATGAACTACCAACTCGTTAGAAGGGATACTGTCATCTCGTTAGAAGTTCGTTCGAACGAGGTCGTTCGAACGACCTGGGCAGGTCTTCTAACGAGATGGTAGACTGCGCCCAGAATTTCCCTAATTCGTTGTTCTCCAAATTTCTCTACTCTAAATCCCTACTAAGATCATCCCAATTAAGTGTTAACATTATTAAACTATTCTAAGTCCTTCTAGGTCACTCTTTAACATATAGATTGGGGTCAAATGCTTCCTAAATTAACATGAAATCATCAAAATTCCCAAACCTTGTCCCAAACCCTATAAACAAGAACCCAGAATTTAAAGTCTACAATTACCCCTTAAAAATCTGATTTTACATCATCAAAAGAAATATTTAGTTTATGAAATGAATCCAATAACATTCTACATGCAATCCCTATAAGAGATTATGAATTCTACCTCCAATTTCATGGGTTTTCATCAAACTTTCAAAATAAGACATATCTTCAATTCTAAGCATGGAAGAAACATTCGCTTGAAATTATGTAATTAAACCACTTGCCTTAGATATTCTGATTTGATGTTGAAGTATGAAGGTTAATTCTCCTCTTTCTCTCTACAGATTTCTCTCAAATATGGTGATGGTGGTTGGAGGTTTCCTTTGGAACCTCTTCAAATTCCCCCCTTAACTCCCGTAGTCCTCTAACTTACCAAATGCTGATAATGGACTTAGTGGGTTCCTAAGTAATATAAAATTAACTCCTAAAATTCGTGGGTTTTACTTCCCATATACTTAAAATTACCAAAATACCCTTTTGGATTGCCGGTATGGCCTAAAAATGCTTCGGGACCCAAACTAAGCCCCCGACTAGTGTTTTCTGACTATTTAGACCCTTCCGGACACGTTGGCGCACTCAAAATGACCATTCAGTTGATAAAAATATAATTTCACTTTTTAATTCAAGTAATTTCATTACTGACGCGACTGACACGCGCGTCGCAACTAAATTTCCAAATTATCGTATTTCTGCCTTATGACTATTTTAATATTTTCAATACTCATGAAATTTTCAATTTTAACATTATAATCAAATACCAACTCACATCTCGCTAGTATTTATATCCATATTAATTCCCAATTAATTCTCATTTAATTCAATTAATCCCTTAAATAAATATCAATAAAATTACGGGCTATTACACCGCACTGTTGGCGACCGCTCATTTCTTTCCTTTCTGTTTCATAATTTTACGTCCTTTCGGTCTTCTAAGAGCATTATTGAATTCCCTTGTTTCGTTATCATTCGAATCAAGCGGGCTCTCATTATTTTCTTCATTCGTATATTGTGAGCCAGTGGTTGGCATGGAATACTTTGGCAAGTCCTTGAGCACCTTGTGGCAGTGGTCGTAATTGGATTTATGACCCGCTTTGCTTAGAAAGTTGTCTCTAGCTCGTTGGATCTATATGAAAAAATATTCTCGCATTAGTAATGAAAATTTATGAATTTAATAATAAATAATAAAATAAATGAAAATTAATTGTAATTACCCACTTAACCTCTGTCGTGCCGATATCTTTCCCATTTTCGTAAGCTTTGGACAACTTCGACGTATTCAACAAACACTCGGCATTAATTTTTCAAAATCTTCCTTGCAACGCATTCTCGGTTCGTTTGTAAATAACACCCTCGCTTGAGTTATATTCATTGGTAATTTTTTTTCACAAGGTTGTACGTGATTGGTTAGTCCCCATACCACCATATATAGAATATTTAATGCATGCCAGACAAAGTAACACCTCGTCGTGTGGATTGAAATTTGGTAGCCGATTAGAACTTGGCGGAGTACTTTGTGAAGAAGTATCCATAGAAATTATTTGAATTGATGATAAGTAAAATAAAATAACTTAGTGTTGGTGTTAAAGATTTTAGGGGAGCATAATGTATATATACAAAATTAAATGTTACCGTTGGCAATTTTTATAACCGTTAAAATTTAACCGTTTGGCTATTAACTTTATTTTTCTTAGTGGGTGGATTTGGGCGGTAGAGAGTCATCCGCCCACATGTTCGGCGGCTAAAACTTGCCCGCCCAGCTGTGGGCCCCCCGTCTTGAACAATGTCTTCCAGTCATCCAAATATGCATTGACGTTAGACTTTCTCTCTTTCAAATGTGCACATTATTTGACCCACTGCAAACTGAGACAGTCTAAATGTATACATTTAGAGTGCCCATTGGAGATGGCCTAAGGCCATCCATAATGGGTCCTCTAATCCCATTGTGGATCCTTTAGTTTGGTGATTTTTTACTCACAGTGGGCGGTATAATCGGTATAATATGGAGGGGAGCCGCTTAGCGTCCCATAAGTGTATAGGAGGGATAACGGATCCTGTAAATTGGTAGAGGCGGGAAACATTTGTCTGTCCCATATCAGAAGGACAACTGTTGTCCGCCCCATGGACAGAAGGACAACAATTGTTCGTCCCACACCATTTTTAAATAAATTTTTGTTCAACGGATAATTTTCCACATAAGTCAGGTGCAAGACTTTTGTTCGTATGGCTCATGCGCAAGAATATTTTCCACCCACATTCATTTTTAACGAATTTGCATTGCACCACTCACCATTTAGCTCATTCCATAAATATATAAATTTATGAGATCCCATCGCGAATGCCCTAATAAGATGAGCCATTGGATATTTTCGGTTTTGTCCTGTAGGAACCATTTGATTTAACACATTAACGGTTGGTTTTTCATTTGATCGGATATAATAGATTGGCTATCAACTTTAACCATCAGTTAGGAGCTTTCAGTGTTTGGCATTCAATATTGTATATCCATTAGGTTAAACTGAAATCTTCTATTAGTTTTTTTATGTTGAACACGTCAACTTTTAGGTAGCTGTGACCCATTTCAAATGTTAGTTCGTACCTCCATTAGGTTTTAGTTTATAAAATAATAATCACCTTTTTGATGTTGACTGAATAGGACGTCCATATCCATTAGTTTTGACCGGTTAGATGTTTTTAGGGGTGGTAAATGGACGAATACGGATCGGATACCATGTTTTTCATATCCGTATCCGCTATCTGAATGTATTATCCGTATCCGTATCCGCCTGGATAGTTAAAACAACTATCCATATCCGTATCCGCTCGGATACCTCGGATTTGGATAATATCCGTATACGTTTACATTATTTATTCATTGCAAAAAATAACAATTAAAATATCCAATCCAATGAAATCCAATCCAATTCAAATAATATATGATAAAGTTACTGCCTCCTAACATCAACAATTATGGATTCCATAATGATAATATGGCTTAAATTCATCCATACTTTACAACCTTATAAGATTAAAGCCATAAAAAAAATAATAGACGCATTCCATAACAGTAGAAATAAATATGCACCTTTTAGATTAATCAAATTTATTGAGAATGATAACCTCATAGACTTTTTGTCTTCAAAATATACTTATATTTTTATTTTAATAAGTATACATTTTTATTTTGTATATAATATACATGTTGTTAACTTCAATTCTCATTACAATCAAAACCATCTCTTTACTTTTATGTTTCTCCCTTACATTCAGGGGCGAAGCCACCCCATGGCAGGGGTGGGCCATGGCCCAGTCCAAAGTTTTGAAAAAAAATACCCTACATATGTTATATCTCAATTTAATACCCCAATAGGCCCAAGCCCAACCCATTTATTTCATTTATTCTCTTGAACTTAACCTAACTCTTCCACTTTGGGAAGTCACGGCAGCAGCCAACAAAAACAAAGGTATCTCTCTTCATTTTCAAAGCCAAATCAAAGTCAAATCAAAGCTAAACCAATTTTCTTCATTTTCAAAGGTATCTCTCTTCTCTATCCATGTTATTACTCAAAGTCGTATTAATTAGTTTAATAATAATTAATAATAGCTGTAATTAATAAATGTAGTTAATTATTATTAGTTAATTATTGGTTAATTTAATAATTAATTTTAACTATTCTAGTTGATTAGTTTAGTAATTAATTTACCTACATGATTTAATTGTTCTAGTAGATTAGTTTAGTAGTTAATTTTTATTAATTGTTAGAGTAGTTAATTATTAATTGTTATTAATTGTTATTAATTAATATATGGTAATTAACTTGTCTAGGAAAAATGATAATTTTTAATTGTTTTATTTTTGTGTTGTAGAAATATGGGGAAATCAAAGACCCTTGATTCATTTATAATGTTGGATCTTAATTATGGAGAAAATATGTGGTGCAACTTTTGTATTTTGATGGTGTATAAATAAGATATTGTTAGAAAAAATGCTTATGATTAATATATTTTTAGTGCTAAAATATTGCATAAAAGTATAAATAACTCTAAAAAAAATGGCCTCGAGGACTCCCGCCCCAGAACCCCCGGTAAATTTTGGTCCCCCCCAACATACAATCCTGGCTTCGCCCCTGCTTACATTCTATTATGTTTCTCTCTTACATTTATTTATAATTAAGGAAACTAACGAACAACTACATGAGAGTTTCTTTTCTCTTGTTTTGTACGAAGGAGATATGAAACAAAGTTAGTTTTTTTTAGTGGAGTATATGTTCTTTAGTCGGTGTATGTTGTGTGTGATAAAGTGTATTGTAACTTTAGTGTAACTCCATGATTATATACCCAATAAAATAATAATACATGACATTTTATAATATACCCAATAAAACAATAACTTTAGAGTGTTTTTGTTTTGAGTGGAGTATGTGTTTATTTTGTTTTGGGAATAAACGATTAAGATTTTTTTAATATTATTTTATTAGTAATACTAATACTAATATTATTAGTAATATTTTAAACATATGTTTGACGGATACGAATATCCGGTAAAACGGATATCCGATAAAATGGATACTCAAATTCGAATACGGATTATCCGATAAAATGGATATCCGATAAATCGGCATCGGATATGGATTATCCGTGTCGGACACTAGTACTATCCGTATCCGTATCCGTTTTTTCGGATATTTTTAAAGAGTATCCATATTCGTATCCGTTTCCATATTTTTGAATAAATATCCGCAAATTCGAATTCGAATATCGGACGGATGCGAATTTTCGAATATCCGTTTGCAGCCGTAGACATATTTTACATCTTTTAAGATTCATGGACTTGTACCTCACAGACAATTGTTTTGTCCGAGATTTCTTACCATACTTTCGTGGGATCTTCCCTATTCATTGCATCCGTACCTGCAATATCTTTGGTAGGGATCTGCTGTTGTACAATCTCTGTGGTGAGGGTGCCGTAGGAACGTCTATTTCTAACACTATTTTTGGTTCGAAAGTTTTCCCACGGTCACCTTTAAGCTAGTTGTTGACCCGTTTCAAATGTCAGTTCGTACCCCCATTAGGTTTTAGTTTTTAAAACAATAATCGCATTTTGATGTTGACTGAATAGAACGCCCATATCCATTAGACTTGACCGGTTAAATGTTTTTCATCTTTGAAGGTTCATATATAATTGTTTTGTCCGAGATTTCTTACCTGCTAGTGCCATTGATAGCCTTTGGTTATGCCCATTAATTGGATTCCTTAATAGCAGGAGGACTGCTCCTAATCAATCAGATCATAAGGTAAGTCGCCGATAAAAAACTCCTAAAGAATTAATGGCCTGTTTATTTTTGTATTCGAAAATATCAATTTAATGACAGTTTTTAAATATAATTTAAAAAATTAATTTTTTGTGTTTATAAATATTAGTTCGCATCTCGTAAATTTCTTTTTAAATACATTTTTTTTAAAGTTGATAAAATTGACAAAAATGTATATTTATGTTGCACATATGTGCACGTATAAAAAAACAATACATAAAACTTTCATACATCCGTACATACATCATAATTGAGTAAATATATCATGTCTTTTTATATATATTTAATGACTTATGTTGGGGAGTTTGACTATACACACACACACACACATACATGAATTTATAATATTTTTCAATATATATGTATACATGAATTGATAATATTTTAAATATATATGTATATATTTTATATTATTTCATAGATTAATAATACATGTATAAAACTATATATAAGTATCATGTATTTATTGATAATATTATTTAGCATATGGATCTTAATATATTATATAATTTATTAAAATATAAATATACATAATTTTGTGTACATGTACATATATATTTTTTATTTATAACAATTGCCCAAAAATTAACATATTATGTATATATATTATATATTAAGGTATAAATGCATTAAAATTTTAAAATTGAATAATTCTGATTTGGAAAATAAAAAACAAAAGTTAGAAAACACATTTTTGTTGTTTTCTCGAAAACTTGGTTATAATAATTATTGTAATTTAGTGTTTAAAAACAAGTATGTCAAACGCAAATTTTTATCAGAACTATATTTAAATATAGAAAAAAAATTATAATTGCAAATTGTAAGGACACATTTTTCATGGTCCGAACATTAAATAGCATATGTCGTATAGCGTTAGACCCGCGAAGACTTCAAGTTCATATATGCAATAAGACGGGTCTGAATAATCAACATCCTTCGTCAACAAGCCTCCACAAGTGTAATTTTGGTAAGGTTGTGTTTTAGTCCATTAATAGTTCATTTAAAATGTTGGGATATTTTTATAAAATATTTTCTACGTGCTGAGGCGTACTTTTTCATCAAAATAATTTTTACAAGACTTATAGGAGTAGTTTTAATAAAAGAATATTTTCTCGCTCTGTAGCTTAAACGATAGCTTCAAGCAATAGAAGCAATGTCGCGCGAAGAATTTTTCAAACGAGCTTCAAGGGAAGGCTTACTGTTTTGTAACTTTATTTCGTTTGATCTCGCGCGAAGCATCTTCAAGCGAGATGTCAGTCTCGTTCAAGCGAGAGTGTATGTCATTCAAACAACATATCAATCTGTTCAAACATCATTGACATGTCATTCGAGCGAGCTGGTGGCACAATTTTTCTATAAATTGTTTTGTTCAACTCCATTTTTCAATAGAACACTTGAGACTTTCCAATCCTCGAAATTGTGTTTCTGCAGAATTTTGTCCTCTCAATTCTTAAGGTTTAATAATTTGTTTAATCATTTCTTAAGGTTTTATCATCTGTGTGAAGATTCATTGCTGATTTCATTGTGTATATAAGTTGCGATTTAACATTCATAATGAAATAAAAGGTTTCATTGTGTGAAGATTCATTGATGATTTCATTGTGTATGTAGGCTTCTTCATTGAACGCTATCACAACATTCGTAGTACCTAAAGAGAAAGCTTCCATCTGTCGGCTTAAGCTCTCTATAGGGTTGATTTAATCTTCCTCTTTCTCTTCTTCATCTTCCAACCTCAACTCGGCCATCTCGAAGGTACATTCATCCAATGATTCATCAAAATCTTACTCGAGGA
The DNA here is from genome assembly GCA_949130495.1 of Sambucus nigra. NCBI lineage: Eukaryota > Viridiplantae > Streptophyta > Magnoliopsida > Dipsacales > Adoxaceae > Sambucus > Sambucus nigra. The sequence goes on from OX422210.1 coordinate 722,456,758, forward strand.
ACCACTGTTTAATTAACAATTTCTCGACCTCCTCATCGAAGGCACTTGCCATGCGCGCTCCATAAAATTGCAATGGATTATCATTCACATTATCGGGAGGCAACTCGATGTTCCCCTTCTTGACGTGGTGGTCGATAAACCTCCTTAGTGAGAAGCATGACTTAGTAGGATGGTGCATCTTGTTGTGCAATATACGTAAGCTTAGTTTTTTTGTCTTCTCGAGATGCTTGAGTCGTGTTACCGTTGATTGGTCTACAGGCCTTATCGTGAACAACAAGGTCGTATATGTCTAATTCCTATTAGAGAATACATAATAGCTTAGGAGGGTCATCATTTATTTCAAACCTTTTTTTGGTCACATTTGTTCCTTAGCCTATGGTTTCCTTCCCTCTACCCCCACCGTTTGTGTAGTTTACCCTCGGGGGTACTCCTTTTCCCGAACTCGCTAACGGTCTGAGAAAGAAAAACTCCAACGCAGGTGGAGGTAGCAAAGGTTTTACCATGAAATAAATATTCTTTGCTTCTGCATGGAATGCAACGAACGTGCCTCTCTTGTGTCTCGTTAATCAGACGACAAATATACTCTGGAAATAGCCCTTATGCGCAGACTTGCAAGAGTTTGCTTTCTCACGTTTGTTCCTTTACGTTTAGAGAGCGCTCGCAGAACCTTTTAATATAGGCAATAACATCTTCCCTCGACTTTTGCTTCTCGTGAGCCAGCTGGGTGAGCGTGAACTCGTCTTCTGCGAGGAAAAACTTTTGCATAAACAACACATGAAAATCCATCCAAGAGGGCACACTTCCTGGCTCCAAGTGGGAGTAGATGTTTATTTCAGGGACTTTGAGAACATTGTAAGCCTTAGCTTTTTATCATTACAGTGGACCTCAAGGCCCTCAATGAACCTTTTCCTGTGTATTTTTTAAAGATTGGGTGGATATAATCGACTAGTTAAGGCTTATTATTATACTCCTTTAGATAGGGAATATGAAAATCATTATAAAATAAGGAACCATCTCCTTTAGCCTTGGCCACAGCTATGAATTTCAACAATTCTTTTTTCATTCCTTCCATACTTGACGAAGGCGAAGTGGTTGGTGGTGGTATTATCCTGACAGGCATTGGCAGTGCAGTCGGTGTACTTCCTCATATGTCATCGATTATCGTGAGTGCAACAATGTCCATGCCATTGATTTGGGTGGTGGTTCCCACAATGGTGGGGTTGAGGTCCAGTGATGCAGCAGTAGTCGTTGAATTGTTAACAGCGGCTCGAGAAACTCCTCCCTGTAATAAAAGGAGTTGATAGCACTGCTAGTGGTGGTGTGTACGAGTTTGGGCCTTCCGTGACTCCCAACGTCTCTTAGGACATCGAAGTTTTGATGAACTCCGCAAATAAGCTCATAAGACCTATCATTTGGGTTAGGCTTATTCTGACTACCATGTCGGGATCTCTTGTCATACCAATGGCGAACGAGCTAGGATCTGTTTGTGCCAATCTAGCCCCTACGGGAAAAATAGTGAGATCTACCTCTTCTTCACGTTGTATGGTGTTAAAGTCAATAATCATGGCTATATTATCCTCAGACATCTTTCAAAAGAGAATGCCTCCCCATCAGAGTTGCCAAATGTAAGATGTGGGTTATTGGAATACAGCTAGTATCAAAACAAGGTGTAACCCCTTATCAAGACCGTGATTAACACCAAAGATTAATATGAAATGATAATAAACGTGGAGCAGGGAGACAACAATATTCAATGCTCAAACTCGCATTAAAGGAGAAACTTTACCACATAAATGCCTTGAGGGTGAAATAAATAAGTGGAACCAATAGATAACCTGGTCGGAAGGAGAAAGAGATATCACTCTTGTCACAATAAAGGCAAAGCAGGAACCTAAGGCACAATAAATGCTCAATGATAATGGTATATCAATGGAGGTAAAGGGGAATGCTCATGCAATAAATGTGTTCTCGGTCAACACTCGTCCATGGTTCCTAAGATGAGGTCGTTCGATAGAGCATGTAAGCTCTTCCATGCCTTGCCAGGCATGGTCCCTCAACGGTACCGAACGTCCTCTCACATATTACAAAGTTAACTTTTATAGGTAATCACAAATTTAGGACATAATACATCATACTTCTTATTAGATATTATCGCTCGAATAGTCTTGATCTCTATAGCAGGTCTCTCAACCAACCTTTATCTTTACTCTTTCGTCAGTCTTTCATTAAGTACGATGTCGTCTTAGCTAATCAATCTCGAGTGTGGACGCCCCCTTCAATTTGAGAACGCACTATGACTAAAATGGTGGTCACAAATAACAGATTCTATTTTCAAAAGTTTTTTTCAATTTAATTCCCAAGCATACAAAACCCAATTTTAAAGATATTTTATCTTTTTATCCTAAACATGCATTTATGTGATAAAAAAGATAAATAAAATCACGCATTCAACAAGGGCAACGTTTTAAGAAAAAATCCCTCTCGGGAAAAACCTCAGCACTTTAGAAATATTACAAGACAATCGACTTACAGACTAATTGATACCATCCACACGTATAACACGCTAATCATCATAACTCTCTAAAGAAAACCACTTAGTCTAGAGCAGTCCACATGCAGCCTTCCCTGATCGGTATCCACCGATCAACAGTGATCCCCTCGGGTTTCACAAATCAGCCATGAAATGCATTCTCCATAAAGGGTATGCAAGGATACAAGCTTTCTAGGATTTAAACCAATTCACAAGAACAATACTCTTAGGATGCTTTTTTTATGAATTAGAAAGTGTTTAAGAACACTAAAACAAAAGAAATTTTGTAAAAGATGTGCAGAAACGGATCTGTCAAAAGTCTTACGAAACTAAAACAAGAAATAAGTATTTATAGAAAAACACATATTTCGAGGCAGTGGCGTCATTCAAATGAGAATGACACATCGTTCGAACGACAATGGAGCCTCGTTAGAATGACATGAATGTCGTTCAAATGTCACCCTAATCTCGTTTGAACGAGCTTTGAACTGTGCAAAATAGTACGTCCTCGTGAAATGTTCGATTGAAGAAATTCCAAACGAGAACCAAATCTCGTTAGAAAGAGATTCACATCTCGTTTGAACGAGATGCGTGTAAAAACATTTTTTAAATAAAGAAAAAACGCCTCGACTTTTAAATGAAAAATCTTGTTTCAAGATTTAGTAAAATAAACATCCCAAAAATAAAGTTCATGAATTAATTTAAATTCTAAATTGCTTTATACTTTATGGGATGTCGGGAAGTCTCGAGTGTTGATGTCGGTTTGCCGTGATGATACATGGCAATTTGTAACGGAAATGTCAAACAAGCCTAAAACAATCCAAGGCCTATGCTATGAATAATATTAGAGAAATTGTTCTTACGTAAGGTCACATTGAGGGATTAGTTAAGGGATAAATTGATGACCGTCTTTCGTGTTACAATATAATTGTGCATAATTAACATTACCAGAAAAAATTTATAAACTTTTTATACGGACTCATGTGACACATGTTAATAATTAAATGGTACCAAACGTTTAATATTTTATCGTTGTTCACTTCAACATAAAGAGAACCTATAATAATTGCTAAAGCTAAGTTTTAGCTATCGAAAAGAGGCCTACTGCAACATTTGCCATCCAAAAGAGAACCCAGTTTCTTTGTAGATTATTTTATCAATAATATTGTAGAAGTAAGCATAGATTATGTCAAGAATCCCCCCCAAAATTATTTCCATGCAAGAACTTCTTTTTAGTTTGCATTTTTTCTCCTTTTAGTTAAATATAGACGACAACTTGATTTGCGTCTGAATTATTAGGATGCAAACTAGATTCTCATCACTCTTTCCCCAACCTTTCTTGGGACTATTGTTGCCTTGTGTACTCATAAATCTCATCAAATTTAAGATTAGTCATGTACATATTGGATTTAAGAGCACATTATAGATGATCTAAATAGTGAAACATCTGTTTGTATAAAACTGTTATATACTCTTTGTTCTAAATTAATAGTCATGATTTTTTTTTGAATTATCCCATATTAATAGTACACTTTTTATCTAGACTTAATAAATGAACCATATTCAACTATAGTAAACTGTGAGAACCCCCATTTTTTTACAGTGATGTGTGGTCATCACCTATGCTTTCTCTTTTTTTGAAAAGGAAATGGAGTTACTAGTCAAGTTTCGGGGACTAGGTTATGGATTGGGAAGGTGTTAGGCACCCACTCCGCCCTTTCGATTTTAAATGTTGATATAAAAATATTTATATCAACATGCTATTGTGTAGAAGTAAATAGTAAAATGAAAATAGTTAGTATGTAAGTAGATTGTGCACTATAGTGGGGAATATGTGCGTAGATGGTATAGTCAAACGATTAGATATGTATAAAATTTGACTTTTTCATTAAGACAACAACTTGAGTGAGACTACATACTCGTATGTGAGCGATTCAAAGTCCATGTAGTTAGTGAAGTAGCCTAAAGGGATTTCACCTCTTATAGAGGCTCCCTGTAATAAAGCTAGACTTTCTTTATTCTTTTAATATGCTTTAGCGTGAAACAAGACTGAATCTGAAGATAAATGGTTATGTTCGTGAAAGAAATTGAATGCGATGAATTCACTTCATGAAAGAACTTAAAAACTCGCCCCAGATCCACCCCATTGCCATCCCTTATTTAGTTTGACTTGAGGCGCAAAGAGTCTCACACTAGGCTTATATATATAGGACTACACACACACACTCTGAGATAAATCTACCTTTCTTTCTCTTTTCAAATATTAAAAACCAACCAAGCCTGCCACTGGTACAGTTTCGGGGGTGGATTGGGTTTGGTCCCCAATTCGATCCTTGGTACTGTCAAAATAATGCTTGGACAACGGAAGCCACGAACCACGAATGAGGATTAGTTGAGGTGTGCGTAAGCTACCCGAACACCTTATGATATGCTACAAAAAAAATATATTAAAAATTAATATTCAACCACCAAACCCTAACCACTTACACCCTCATTATCCTCAAATCCACCCCACAAACACTAACCCTACACCTAACATCAATCAGTACCAAGCCAATTCCAAATACTCATACCCACCCGGAACTGTGGTGTACCATGAGGCTGCCCCCGTGATGGTGGCACCTGCTTATTATCCCGACCGAAATTGGGCTTTGCACTACCACCCCCCACTTCATATGTCATTGTAAATGTCCTACAATTTTCTACTTTCTTTTTGTTGTCTTCCATGCCTGTCATCAGTGTCCTTTTCCCTTTTTTATGGGCAAGTAGCATGGTCAGGTGGCCAAATTATATGCAGGCATATAGTAGTGTTATTGGTTTGTACGCGTGGCCTGCTACTACATATCACGCCAGCGTAAAAATGCCCCACTTCGCAGCTATATATCCTCATCTACATAAAGACATACTAATCATATTTATAGTTATATTGCAAATTGTTTTGTGAAAAGTGACCTGTGTCCTACTAGATTTTTGGTTTTATTATGAACAACTAATGGTTTGAAATTGCAATGGTTTATTTGTTTAAAGTATTTTCAATGTGTCACTATCCATTCTTACGTTTCTTTTCCATTTGTGGTTGTATGGTTGTGTTGTGCCAATGTTTCAATGCATCAAGGGAGTTTTAGTTGATCTTCTATTGTGCAAAATTAGGAAAATGTGAGAGAAATGAAACACATCTATTAAAAAATACAGTAAATTGCAGCATATTTGTTCTTTTTTCTGATTACCTGTGTTTCCTGATATCTTAACATCGAAAACTTGCGGAGGTATTATTGGTGGTATTAAAATTTTAAATTTATTAACATTGAACGGGAACACATAGTAGGCTAGCATACACTCTAAAGTGTTGTACTAGGTATCGTGAGTTTTTCTCTTTTGATACAATTTGCCTTTTTGTTGAACATTCACTTGAAACCCCCCAATATATTTGTTATTAGGTTGTAGCTAATCATAAAGTCACTATATATTTATATTTCATTCTCGTTAAAATAAAACCTTACGCAAAAATAATAGGGAACTATTTTCTGATAGTTAATTCTAGAGCATCGAATTGGAGGAACAAATATCCCAGTTCATAAATTGCTAGGGTATTAGCATTTCTGGGTAACTATTCTTAAAGGGTTGGATGCTGATGTTGAAAAATGACATTTGACACCCTTTCACTTGGCCAAAGTTTGATGGAATCCTTTGTTGATGTTTTGGGAGAGTTGTGGATGTGATTATATATTCTATTTGCAGGTGCAAATGTTCCTCATTTGCAAAGGGTAAACAATGTCTTTCCTCTTATTTCTCAACATGTTTCATGCAATATTCTTTAAAAAAATATTCATTTTTCTTTGAGAAAAAACTGTTTCCCACTTTTGCAGGGTGGAACAATACCTCAAAATGGAAGAGAGCAGTTGGTGCCTACAATTAGAAATTACAGTGTGTGGACTAATCCCACAACTCAATCTGTGCGGTGCGATATTTGCAAGGTCGGATTAGGGGTGTCAATTCGTGTTTTTGGATTGTGTTTCGGGCTGACACGACACGATACGACAAAGGTTTTTCGAATACGAACACGACACGACACGACACGAATTCGTTTTTTTTAATTGACACGAACACGACCCAAATAGAACACGACACAACACGATTTCTTAAATTTTACAGTAAATTACACATAAATAGACACGATAACCTGAATAAAAATAAGATTAACACGATAAGACACGATAACACGACTAACACGATTCATAATTTTGACACAAACACGACACGATACGACTTCGTGTTAAAAAACACGAACACGAACACGACACGAACACGACAAGTCATGTTAATTTTGGGTCAATTTCGTATCGTGTCGTGTCCAAAATTGTCACCCCTAGGTCGAATGCAACACAAGTGTATTTTTACTTATATTAATCTTATATCTAATATCATGTCGGATGCAACACAAGTGATGTATTCCAACAACATAAGCTGGGTAAAAAGCACGTGAGAGATTGGAGAAACTCAAACAAGCCGCCATGCCTCCACCTGTTATGTTAGACAAACCAGTAATTGGACTGCAAGAGAACCCTTCAGCCGTTTTGGTAGAGACGAAAAAATGGAAGATATTAGAAGCTGGGGCTGCAGTGGATGCTGTGAGGACTAATCCCACAACTCAATCTTTGTGGTGTGAGATCTGCCAGATAGAATGCAACACAAGTGATGTACTCCAACAACATAAGCTGGGTAAAAAGCACGTTCAGAGTTTGGAGAAATTCAAACAAGCCGTCGTCCCTCCACCTGTTGTGTTAGACAAACTAGTAATTGGACCGCAAGAGATCCCTGTATTCTCTTTGGAGAATTTTGAGACGAAGAAAAGGAAGATTTTGGAAGCTGGGGCTGCAGTGGATGCTATGAGGATGTGTGAAATATGCAACGTGGTTTGCAATAGTGAAATAGTTTACAAATATCATCTCGCTGACTATCAATTGAACTCTAAAGAAAATGCTGTAATTTTCTGCATGGTGTTTCTGAGTGCATCATAAGTTGTTAACAGGATTCAAATGCTCCTTTTAGTGGGAGATTACTGTAAACGGACTTGTTTGAATTTAATGCAGGATCCCTTTTTGTTAGGAGAATATCATGTATTTTTACTTATATTAATCTTATATTTAATCTCTTTTGTTAAACGGTATTAATCTTATATTTGGTGACTATCATGTATCTGTGGTGACTATCATGTATTTTTACTTATATTAATCTTATATCTAATATCATGTATTTTCACTTAATGTAAATGGTCTTGTTTGAATATAATGTAAAAATATCATGAATTTTTATTTATATTTAATGATGTATGTTGCGGAGTTTAACTATAAATATATAAACATACATAATAACATTGTATACGTAGAGACATACATACATACATACATACATACATACATACATACATACATACATGCATACATACATACATACATACATACATACATACATAAATGTATACGTAGATACATACATGCTCGTGCATAAAAGCACGACACAATTTTTCGAAAATGTACATCGTTGATTGGACTATACACCCTATTTAGTTCTCAAAAGATAAATAATTTTTGAAATAACCGATTCTATGAACCTATTAGTTAAAAAAATGAAAAAAAAATTGAAATATTTTTTTACATACATACATACATTGTGTTTACGTACTTACATACATACACCGTAGTACGAACCCATTATGTCAAAAAGTTTTTTTACAATGCATAATTATAAAAAATTTAAAAAATTTAAACAAATTTTCATATGTTAATATAACTATTCATTGTATTTAATCCATCATGGATTTCGTAATAATTGTTAACTATTGTATAAGACAAATATTTTAAAATATTAGTCAAAGTTTTTTATGTATATAACGATTCACTCTGTTCAAGAAATAAAAAATATCCATAACAATACTAACAGTCTATCTTTTTTTTTATAATTAAATGAATTCATTAAAAACCAAACGCTGAGGGAGCGAACCCGTATACAGGAAGTATACAAAGCAAAAGCAATACAAGGGAAACCAGAAAAAAACCTAACAGACGCTTGCCATATAGACTCCCAAACTACAACACCGATCGGATCTCCTCTATAAACTCAACAACATCCTAAATCGTGACGGAGATCTTCCACCCACCCCCAAGGAGGCTTCCACGCCTCTAAAGATCCTTTAAGGGTGTTCACGGGTCGGTTCCGGTCGGTTTTGGATCTTAATTCAGACCGAACTGATTGGTTAGGTTTTGGAAAAAGTCAGACCGAAACAGATTCGACGATGAAAAAACCGTCGGTTTAGGTTCACATCGATTTCGGGTCGGGTCTGTTTTTGGCAGTTTTCTATTTTGACCGATTTTTTTAAGGTCGTTTTTCGGCTTTGGTCGGTTTTTGAGGGTGTTTAAGGGTTTTTGGATATAAAAATATAAGTTATTTAGTTTTTTTTTTAATATAAATATTGGTTTCGGGTCGGTTCTCTTTGAATCAGTTTTTTCCATGTCTAAACCGTCAACCGAACCGACATGGTTGGTTTTTTATATCCATAAACCGTAGACTGAACCGGGCTAAAAAAACCTCCAGTTTCATTTCAGTTCGGTTGGTTTTTTTGCACACCTCTAAGAACCCTCACTGACGCAGGCATGACCCATACGGTTTTAGATATGGCCAGGAAAATATCCTCCAGTCCTCTCGTCACCCTGCAGTGCAGAAGAAGATGGTTGGCCATCTCCTCTAACTCCTTGCATAACCAACACCGGCTAACCAGGCGATATCTTCTCTTCTGCAGACCTTCCATCGTCAAAATGGCATGTCTCGCCGCCGTCCAAACAAAGAATCTAACCTTAGGCGGCGCCTTAACCTTCCAAATCTTCTTCCAGGGGAAACGGGCCCAGGGGATTCCCTTGTCACTCAAAATAGCATAGTACCCCCTAACCGTGAACGCCCCAGAATTGCCCCCCTTCCACCTCAAAGAATCATCCCTTTCCGTAGAGTGAGGAGCCGATCTCAACCATTCAAAGAATAAATCCGCCTCTTGGAGTTCCCAGTCCCAAAGGCTTCTCCTAAGCCGAGGTCTCCACGTTACACCCTCACCGCTAACATTCACAGGATCTACTACCGTACCCTCTTAATTCACCCCTAGGTTATAGATACAGGGAAATAGATCCTTAATCGAACCATTCTAGCCCCATTTATCCGTCCAGGATCTAATCTTATCCCCTTTCCCTAGACTAAACTAAGTATTTCTAGAATAATCCTCTCACTCCCTCGCAATATGCTTCCACATACCCACTCCATGGGATAAAGACCCCACAACCGGCCTCCACCCCATCTGCGACGAACCCCACCTCGCTCCAAGTACCCTTCTCCACAATCTATTTTCCTCTCGAGGGAAACACCACAACCACTTCCCAAGCAAAGCTCTATTAAACAAGATCAAGTTCCTCACCCCTGCCCCACCATCCTTAATGGGCCTGCAAACCTCCTCCCATTCAACTAAGCTATGATTAAATCCATCTTCCGTGCCTCTCCATAAGAAATCTCTCATAAGCTTCTCCATTTTTTTATGCACAACTGCAGGTAAAGGAAAAATGGACATGTAATAAGTAGGTAAACTTGACAAGAAGGCCTTGATAAGAGTTAGCCTACCCTCCTTCGATAAAAACCCATTCTTCCATCTTTCCAGCCTCTTTCTCATTCTTTCTAATACCGGGTCCCAAATCTCCTTGGACTTATACCTGGCTCCAAGAGTCAAACCCAGATACGTATTTGGAAAGGATCCTCTCCTGCCTCCCAGAATACCGACGAGCTCGTTCACATTACCCGCTCCCCCAATCGAGATCAACTCATACTTCCCCGAATTGATCCTGAGCCCCGACACCGCCTCAAAACAAATCAGAATCATCCTCAAAGCACGAACTTGTCTATGATCAGCATCACAAAAAATAATCGCATCATCAGAAAACAAGAGATAAGACACCGAAATCATACCCGTGCTCTGAGACCCAAATCTGAAGCCCCTAATCCACCCAGTAGCGACCACCCGGCCCATCATCCTACTAAACGCCTCCATGAACAGTATAAATAAGAAGGGGGATAATAATAATAGTCCATCTTATAACCTCACATAAACAACATCATATCCATAAAAAATCTAATTAAAGTCTTGAAATTTTTTTCAACACTATCTAAAGATTTTAGAAATTTTGGAAAAAATCAAATTTGTTTATAGGACTATCCTTTTTTTTAAAAAAATACCCCAAACAACAATAATAATAATAATAGTCAATATTGGACCTCATTTAAACATCTTAATTTAAGTAAAAAAATACAACACAACTAAATGTAAATAATAAATATTTTGTATATTATAAGCGTAAATTTTCAAAGTATTAAATCGTGTAAATTTAAGTCGTAAAGTTTTTTTACAACGCATGTGTAAACAATTAAAAAATTTTGAACAAAATTTCCTTTATATATAGGAATATTCACCCTGTTTAAAAAGCATAACAACAATAGTAATAGTCCGTCTTGGACCTTATATAATGAACATCGTCAATTTAACTTAACTTGTAAAAAAACAACGAATAAATCAATCAATAAATAGAATTTAGGCAAAGTTCCCTTTGAGTAAAGGACTATCCCCCATGTTTAAGAAATAATATTAAAAAAAAAATACTCCAACATCACTAATACATCGGTGATCAAATTTAACTTGTTTTGTGAAAAAAATGCCAATACATCAATTCAGCCTTGTTTAGTGTCAATATAAACAAAAAAAATTATGAATAAAGTCTATTGATTTACATCAACTTGTACTTACGTGGTTGATCACCATATACAATTCATAACCTAAACAAAGTAGCAAACACGGTTTATATCCCAACGTAGTAGCCTAGAATTGACAATCTACCCTCTCTAAATTGCAAAAACTATTCCTCAAACCTTGTACATCGCAACCGACTTCTCAAAATTAGTAACGCTAGTTAGTTTTCAAAAGGTTTGACATACCTAAAGTTCACCCTTTCTTAGTGTTGGTATATACTAAAAACAATAAGTTAGTTATAGAATAGGCAAATTAATTGGAAAGGGATATAAAATTTATGAATAAAGTCTATATAAATTAAAAAATGCATAAAATAAATCATGGTATAGAGCCAAACATGGTAAAGATTAAATATGTTGTTTGAAATTAAACCTAAAGGAAACAAGTAGGCATCAAAATTCATGATACCAAGTGAATATAAATCAATAGGGCTTTAGAAACCCATGTGGGGGTGGTTCCATCGGTGTCAGGGTGGTATAAAAAACGAAACACTAAAAACCATGCAGTGGTATCACTATTGCCAGTTGGGATGTTTGCGGTGAATCGATTTGAGAAAGATAGGAATGAAGAGGGCATATGAAGAGGGGAACAATATTTGTAAAAAAATATATGAGGAAGAAGATATCTCAGACCTTTCGAAAGTTAGACAAATACCTTCCCAAGTTTCATATGTTAATCTCAACCATATGCTGATTGTAGAGCTAAGAAGTTGGACACCTAACAACAATTTAGTAACTAATCGTGTTTAGTGTGATCGTGGAGTCTGCTGGAATCTATTTAAATACGTTAAGGAAATAGATTGTACATAGAATATTCAGATCAATAGCAATTTATACAAACATCACATTTGAATAATGAAGTTTCTTGATGATATCCAGAAGTTCCTTGCTAATTTATTGGCACAAAACATATCATAAGCATACCACATTTAAAGCATATACCATCATAATTGGTAATTTTGGTCAGTGGGCAGCAGTTTCTTGAGCACTAAAAGCCTTGGCAATCTTCTCAGTGGGAACCAATGGGAGATAGGAGGAAACCTTACACTTTCTCAGTTATCTACATCACCGTCTGATTGTACTTGTCAGAGTAGTAAGCTACTGTGGGAATAACTTCCTGTACAACTTGAGGAAATAACGACAGCTGGTTGAGGGAGCGCCAAGCCGAAGCAACAAACTATTCGGTCAGCGACTGGAACTTAGAGTAGTGATCCTTGGTAGCAGACTCGTATTCGATTTTTCATTGCTGTTCAAAATAGGAGTTTCTCATGAGGAAGGGACTTCGATGGGACTAGAATCATTTGTTCCAAATGTAGTTGGTCATTCCTTTCTATGAAAATAAACTTATACATGCAAAACTGAAACTCCAACATTTATAAAAAAAATAGTCCAAATAAGTAATCATCAGTAGTAGTATATAACATCAATCTCAAGCATAGTATCAGCATACAATCAACAACAACATACAATCAGTAATCATCAGCAGTAGCATATAAAGTCAATCTCAACCACAAAGACAATTCGAATTAGAAAATGGCCTAAAATGTTAGAATAATGCATATAATTACTAAAACTTCATCAACTAAATGAAACAAATCTATGTAGAGTACATGTCAGATATGGATTCCCAATATTTATTTTCAGGTATCTTACGACTATGAGAACATCAAAGCTATCAAAGTGACAGAGAAAACAATGCAATTAAAGAAATACACAAAGCTAGAGAATAGGAGACATCTTCCAAGAGGTAATGTATATTGGAAAAAGACTATTCATTTAGTCCTCACAACAACATATATGTAAAAAGAAAACATAACTAATAGAGCACGATTCACTGACACCAATCATCAAGTTAAAATTTGTGAAGAAAACAGAGCATCTCAAGTTAAGCCCATATATCCCGAATACAAATGATAAACAAATATACTTAAGGTGGGGGAGAAAATATTTACAAAACAAAAAAAAAATCACAATTGTACAATCATCGTAGTTACTACCAAAACATAAAAAGAAAAAGAGGATTCCACCCAACCTCTATAGGACACCACCACGAACGAACATAAATACAACAATAAACAACCCTCACCATCATATGTGAATAAGAGATAACAAATGAAGGATGCGCACAATAAAATAATAACAAACGAAGACTGTGCCTTTCTCGAAAAGAGAAGTAACAGACGTTTAAAGAATAAAAAAGAGAGTGAGAGTTTTGTTCACAAATGGTTATGAAATATAATGAAGCGTCCAAGTCAATAGTAGTAAATTATCACAATACGATTACGAAACAATGTGTGTATTCACTTAATAGTCCAGGCTATTAATGCAAAATATAGGACACACCAACACGCTATCATACACAAACACAGTGTCCGTACATATGCATTAACACATTTTTTTTTAATTAGCAACATTCATAAAAACTATGAAGTTGGGTTGTTAAAAGTAAGGTATGTTTGGAAAAGATGAAAATACAAGAGAAGAATATTTTGGGCAAGAGAAGATATGTCATCTTTAACAATAAAAACCGAAGGCCGATAGGCAAACATTGTAAAACGAAGTAGATAGATTTATAGGTGAAATATAAGAACTAATTGGTTAAGGAATTTGAATTTTCCCGGGGAAGAAATCTCCTAAAAATAAGCAACAAAATGTTTATAAATCAAAGGTGCATCCCCGAAGTCATACCCATGGTCAAAGACGTTTCTAGAAATTAGAAATCAACATGAATAGCAGCTAAAAGAACCCACTCACGTTGCCAAATGCAAATATAGTTAATAAATATATTCAGAATTTTCCGAAGGCTAATAAACAGAGTATTTTAATAAAACCAATTTTAACCATTTTAAAACCCAACAAATAAAGGTAAAACTTTAAATAGACAACCACACGTAACACTGAAACCAACATTAAAGTATAAACTAAAAGATATGGTTGGTATACAACACTTTTCACACTTCAATACAAAAAACTTGATATGGAATAAAAAGAATACAAATTATAATTTCTAACATTACTTTGATTGTGTCCACATCCATATGCCTGCTCGGATAAGAGGTAAATGCTCCGATGCATAACAGGCTTTCTGAAACACATTAAAATAGTTGAGATTCAAATAGTATTTAAAATCTCAAATGAAATCAATATCCAATGTAGTTTCTCAAACTTAATTTAAAGAAAAATCCTGCTTTAGTGCATTTACAAACATATCAGAGCATGTTCCAGTTTTTAATGTCACAGGTGCTCTTTACACAAACTATCGGTTCCAAGAAATGGTAGAGACGTGATTAGATAACTATATACATTAAAATTCAAATCAAATTATCATTATGGTCGTTAGAAATTAAATAACAATAATGTTAGACTCTAGAACTGGGACAACAGAACATAAAGTTACTCTACAATTCATTAACAACATCTATTTTATTTTAATTCATTCAAAAACATATCTTTAGTTAAAAGACATGACAATTTCCTCCCAAGATCGCAGCTATTCAAGTGTAGTTGAATTATAGTTATATAAAGTGATTTTGCAAAAGGCCAACACACGAATTAAAAATAAACATACCTAAGCAAGTACCCTTCGTGAAAATAATAGTAGAACTACAATATTAATCAATCAAATTCATGCTAAATCGCACATTATGAAATTAACTAACGAAATAATTATCATATAAAAGGAATGGAAATACAAAGGGAATGAGAACATAACTAAACACTCTAACTAACCGCAGATCAAAATTGTAGACCATTATTGAAAATGAAAAGCCCAGAAAAGAGAGAAACAAAACCATACCTGGAAAATGACCCAAAATATTGCCATATCCGTAAAATGTAAAGTAACATTAGTTGCTTGATCTGCAAAAAAAAATTGATCAAAAGTTAATATGAAAACCCTTATAAACTTAAAAATTCCCGCAATATAAATCTAAACCAAAATATTTCAAACTACAACACTTATAAAATTAGATGGAAAAAGTTAAAAGAAAATATAGGGAGAGAGAACACATAGTATACCTGAAGTTGTGGATTGGATCTGCAAATATATGTGCCTGAGTTAGATCTATAAATACGTTTAGAAAGTTAAAAGAACTAACCTTGATTCAGAAAAAGGAAAAAAAACTTATTTCTAATACTCAAAAGTACATAAAACCAAAATGAAACCAAGATGAGAGGAAAAAAAATTGATTATCAATGGTGTCTTTCCATGGTGAAGAACATAGAGATTTGTAAAGACCGGGTTTCAAAAAAGCCCCAAAAGGAGGGGGGAAACAAAACTGAAGAGTAAGATTATGGTTAGATCTCAAATAAAACTAGGGTTCATTCTACAAAACATAAAAAAAACAGATCTGAAAGAAAAACCATACCACAAAATTGAACTGCATGGGTGGAAGCGTGATTCATGAGTTACCAGATGGACGTATGCAAGAATGGAAGCAAAAGAGAGGGGGATATTGTTAGGGCTTTGGATCTTAGGGAGAGGAGAGAGAGAGTCGAGAGGGGGAAACGACATATAGGGTAGTGGATTAGTGAGAGGGAGAGAGATGGAGGGTCTTTTATATTAGCGATGAATTGTGTTGTGGGGGTAGGGTTTCGAGGGATAAAGTGAAATTGGAAAATTGATCTCAACCCTTAATTTTTTTGACATGTGGCTTTAATCATAATCACAAAGTATCTTATCATCTTATAAACATTGAAAACATCATTAGATTAACTTATGTCTTGCAATAACCTTTTTTCCCCTCAAAGTTTCGATTTCCACTCTTTTGTTATTTCCCAAACTTACAATTGAATTCAAAATTAGGGGTATTTTGGTGAAAATGACAATGCTTATCTACTTCTCTCCCGCTCACACAAACCCTACCCCGACCCGATTCTCTCATTCTCTCCCCTCACAGATTTTGTCTCTCTCATAACGAAAACCCTCCTCAGGTTGCCTTCCACGACGTCCATTACCACCCCTACATCAAAGCTTGACCCCCTAAGGTAATCTCTCTCACACACTCAAACATGCATATATACGAACCCGCCTTCCTCCATCATCTCCACCTGCCTCCATCTCTTTCTCTCCCTCTCTCACCCTCTTACACACACACACACACACACACACACACAGAAAAATAATCACATATGTGGTTGATTTTTGGTCATATCTTTTATTGGTATGAATACATGAGGCTATTTCGATTACGATGTACTGATAAATTTAGGGCTTTGTTCATTTTTATTTTGGATAAGATCTACATGTATGTTTATGTTTATGGTTTGAAAACATATCTGAAAGTATGGGGAGATTTACATGTATGTTTATGTTTTGGTAAATTTAGGGCTTTGTTCATTTTTATTTTGGTTAGGATCTACATGTATGTTTATGTTGGTCTGAAAATATGGGGTGATTTACATGTATGTTTATGTTTGTATTTTTATTTTGGGAACTACTTATTTTTTATGTTTTGTTATTTTTTTTATAGGACTTGAAAACCCTAAACAAGTATGGTCCTTTTCTTTCTTAGTATGTATCTCTGTATTGATTTTAGGTCTGTTTATGTACATTTTAAATTTGGTTAAGATCTATTTCGAGATTATTTACATGTATGTTTATGTTTGTGCTTTGAAAACAGATCTGAAACCATGTTGAGCATTTATGTCTATTTCATAAACATAAACATACATGTAAAGATGTGTAATGAATATTTCTTAAACATAAACATACATGAAAATCTATATTAGTCATGTTTTGCAACACTTTTGTGTAACACCCCGTATTTTTAATGATTTTTTAAATATGGGATTAATTAAATTAAATAGGGGAAATTAATTAGAAATTAATCCGGATTAAAATAAATATTAACTAGAGAGACAAGGGTTAGAATTTATTATGTGAATTATATTGAGTATTACTTAGTGAATAAAGTAATATGTGATTATGAATATGTTAAAATTATCGTGAATGAAAAATCCGAGAGTTACATTAATTTAGTCAGGACGCGCGTGTTAGTCACGTCGGGACTCAATTTAATGAAATAAAAGGTAATTTATTTTTAATTCATCAAAATGGTAATTTCGAGTCTTCCAAAGTGTCCGGAAGGGTCGAGATAGTAAAAAAAGTGTACTCGTAGGTTTAATTCGGGTCCCGGGTCAATTTGAGGCCAAACTGGCATCCCGGGGGATATTTTAGTCATTTGTATATTTAGGGAAATAACACCTATGAATTTTGGAGAGCTATATCATCTAATAGGTTGTGTCTCCTTGGGTTAGAACCCATTTGTTGCAGAGAGGCCATTAGAGGAGGAAGGAGAAGTACCCACCAAGGTTAGAACCACCATTCTTGCACCATTTGCACCACCCACACCACCGGAGCGTAGATCTGGAGTAGAGGATCACACTGGTACCACATATTAAGGAAAGTGTTTAAACTTTCAAAGTTATGAGCATATATGATATCTGTGTTAGTGTAGGTTGAATTATCTATGGAATTTATGTGTTTTGGGGAATTTGGAAGACATATATCATAATATTGTGTTGGAATTGATGTAGAATAGGTTGCCTCATGCATATAGTATGAAACCCACGAATTTACATTTAATCTTGGGGAAGAAATATGGAATTTTTAATGAGGTTTTGAATAAATATGAAATTGTAGGTTTTTTTTTAAGAATATAATGAATTAATTTGGTCGGGATGAATTTTATGAACATTTAATGATTAGTTTACTTTAGAAACTCTTTATATGTGTTGGTATAACGTTTAGTATGATTGGTTGGGAGTTTGGTATGTCTTAATGGAGTTTTGGTGGTATAAAAATGATGAAACCCATAGTTTCTTAATGAAGAAGACAAAACCTGTTAGGGCGAATCAATTTAGCTCATTGGTTGAATCGATTTGGCAAGGCGAATCAATTCAGACCAAGGCCGAATCAATTCGGCTTCCCAGATTTTGGCCACTTTTCTCTTTTGTTAAGAATCCTTGGGAAACGTTCGGGATTCACTTGATAAATTAATTTCTAAATATAATAAGGATTATATTGAAGTACCAGTAGGCTAAGGCTAGGTTTTAGGCTTGGCCCTATGAAGGGGGTTTAAGGGCTAAGTTTAATGAGGCTTAATTGAGAGAAAAATCTAATTCTAGGAAAAATGATGACTTGGACCAGTAGGATATGAGTGAGATACCTAATGATATTATTTTATAGAATGATGGACACACTTCAAATGGTGAGAGATACTTAGGAACATATGATGAGAAGTAAAATTGGAATTTTCTAATACGTGGGATATTCGGAATATAAATATACTACGTATGGGACTTGAGATATAGGACGTGCATATACCTATAACGATGATATAAATATATAGGTGGTTTGAATACCTATTGTATGATTTCTTATGTGTATATATATTAGCTTCCATTTGTGTGTGAATTGTATTTTATGGTTCGAGGGTGATCCCAAACTGATTGTCCTTATTTAGTACGAGATGTACTGGGAGTTGATAGCAGAGTATGCATTCACCTCAGCTGATCTTGGGGGTGCCATATTAGTATATATATAATAGAGTGATGAATATATATATAATTTTGATTTATACTACTGTTTGGACTTAATAGATAAGAAAGATAGGGAAATCTAAAATAACCAAAGTATATGAACACTTAACTGTTAATTGGGGAAATTTTTACTTGAGTTAAAAGATATAGAAATATTCAATAATGTATTATGTGAGAAATATGGGTGGACACTATGAGTAATATTTTTAACAAGATAACGTATTTGAACTAGTTATGAGTGGTAGCAGTAACTAGAATTGTGTAGAAGTACGTTAGACATGCACACTAGTTGAGAGGGGAGATTTCTCATGTGAGAGCCCATGAAACTAACATGTATATATTACTTCTTTTAAGAATTTTAAATACTTGCTAAAATGTTTTAAACTGTTTTTTACTCAGGATCTGACCCATTTCTTCCAAGTTTATTTTTCTTTGTGCAAATCATTTTAAGTATCTAGCCACAGGGACATCCAACTTAGGAGCTCACTACCACTTGACGTGCTACAGCTGTTGTGGAAGTTGCAGGTCCTCGATATTAGATGCCCCAAATCTTATTTATTCAGTCTCTCGATGCAGTTATTTTATTAAGGGCATGTTGCCCATTCTTGGTTATAATTTATCTTAGAGACATTGTACGTCATTTATTTCAGTTGATTTGATTCAGTTTTATTTCTGAATTATTTGTATTTGAGACTTTAAACTAGGATGTTTATTCCAGTCCTATTTATTCAATCAGGTGGTTCTTCATTTATTATTACTTTATTTATGGAAGTGGTGAATGTGTCTACTGGTTTAAATTGTTGAATGTTAATTAAAATATTAAACGCTTTTTACACCAACTTAATTAACTAATATGTGATTTGTAAATAAAAGGTTTTTTGACAGTGATGCTAAGAATGAACCAACGGGATATTCTTGTTTAATTTAATAAAATAATGATCACCTTGTATTTAATTAGGTGGGGTGTCACAGGTGGTATCAGAGCATTAGGTTCTAGTGTCCTTAGGATCTGTGATGCTTTTCACGTTTCAGCGTAGCATTCTTTGATATAGAGCCTTATTATAGGATTATTTTATTCCTCCATGTATGCGACTTATGTTATCCCTCTATTAAGTATAGTTGATGTAATTCATATGTGAGTTTGGTTATACTTGGTACCTCGAACAATATTGGACGAACAACGAGGGCCCTTAGAAAGACTGCAGGATGAGAGACTCAATGAAAGGATTAAAGTATTATAGAAGCGGTGATCGTGATCGAAGTCACCACGAATATTGTTCAAGAAAGTGATAATAGGAAAATCACTTGAAAGCATTAACTTCCCCAAACATTGTCATGGATAACATTAGCGCCAATTCAAACTCACCTAGCGTAATCGGCAAGGGGTGGGGGAGTCGAAAGAACTATTTTGAAGAGCCACCTATAAAGATGAGGGGAAGAGAGAAAATGTGATGGGCCAATGAAAGTATAGAATCCAAAGGCAACTGTGTAGGGTGGAATGAAACAACACCTAGGATTAAATTTAGGGCAAAGTTTTTACCCATAGGACCAGCATAAAGTGACGAGAGTCATTCACCATATATAAAGATGTGTGTTTGAAATTCACGAAAAAAACTTGGGTAAGAATTGATCGTGAGGCCTTCCATCTATTTTTTTAACAGAAAGGCGAATGGAATATTAAAACTTATCAAAAGTAGGCAAGATAAAGACTGATCGTGAGAGAGATGTTGATTTGCTTAACGAACTTCATCTCGACGAAGGGGGTACATAAAATATAAAAGGGTTCATAGTTGATAAAGGACGTGTGAGTAGGATACATAAGTTTGGATGGTAAATACAGCTAGGATGACTAATGTCTATGTTCTCAAGGTTGTACGCTTACAAGTTTATATCAGCACTTCCAGAAGAAGTGAGTTAGGGGGGTTTGAGAATCCAACCGAAGAGCAAGATTGGGTTTAACGGTGCTAGTGAAGCACCACATGAGAGTATGCCCAGTAGAGAACCCATTTATATTATTTTGATCAGTTGATATCCTACGAAGTGATGATGAGGTCAACCAAGGCTGTATAGGCTAATAATAAGTTCCATAGGGCTAGCGGAGTAAAAGGGATAATGGGAGTAACAATTGGGTCCGAAACTACCAATTTCGAGAGAAGGACACCTCAATATGACCAGTGAGGCTAGAGACATGGGGATATCACAAAAATGTATCCTATGTGTGGAGAGTAGGGTCACATGTGTTAAACTTATTCACAACGAGATAGTGAGACCAGTCAGACTGGGAGTTGTGCCAATGGGGCACAACAGCAAGAGGAGTGGGATTTCCAATAAGGGAAATCAGGCTAAGAGAGTTAAGTTAAGGATTACCAACCCAAAAATAGCGGGTTCAACAAGGATAATAGGGTACCTAATAGTAGCAACATCCCGTTCCCTTAGGGCCCTAAGACCCAGAGAAGGATGGGGGAGGCTAGTAGGGCCAGGGTTAGAGACAAGAGTGTTTCTTTGGCAGTTGCTACATTTGTGGAAAGATTTTCGGGTCGATGTTTCTCTTATGGAAGTTTAGGACATAATAAAAGAAAGGATTACACAAAGAGAGGTAGGGGAAACTATAGGATGAGATCCTGGATGTATAAGTATTGTAACAGATCGGGGTCAATTTTGACACGGGAGTACGTTAAGGGAACCGACGATCAGGAGAAGTACATGCCAAAGGGGAGTAATACCTTTGTTCCTCCCTTGTCAATATGGAAGTAGTTCGGGTGACGTGAGTGCATCACACGATGTGATTGTTAACACTAAAATTCGAGGGTGAGTCAGGTTTAGTGGGTGCATAGACATTATTGGCCTTATTTTATATATATATATATATATATATTTACTGTTGGGTTACGGGGGTCATTTCGGTTTCACCCATAGGTGAGCGGTTGTGGTCACTGAGAGAATTTTATGTTATGATTTGCTACTTGTGAGAGATAGAAAAGTAGGACTTATTATGACCGTGTGTAATGACTGAATACCAAGAGTTTGAGCAGTAGTAGGCTGTGTGATAGGACTATCATGCTTGTTATTCTCGGGTAAGATTTATTTTTTTATGAGGCATAGCCTGAAAGAAGGTTGAACCTATTTAAATATATTGTATGTTGTGTTATGGTCAACTATAAATAGCTATATCTTTGAGGTTATATATAGATACGAAATATTATAGACCTCATTGAGTATGTTGTCTAGTTATACTTGATCCCAGTGCATGGGAACCTTTTACCTTTATGTTCTTTGTCGAACGAAGATATATAGTTTGTTATTTATATAGCGCTAAGAACTTGTTATAGTAAGAGCGCCGTGTTATTTTTCATCTTTAGTGACATGAGAGTGGACGAGTACACTTTTTATGTCAGCGGACGGGGATTCGGGTGTACATTTTATAGACTGAGGACCTAACGAACCTCGACAACCAACAATGTTAGATAATAGTGTATTAGGGGGGATTCCTTATTTGGATTTCGCTTGGCGAGACATCCCACACATGAAACTTAGCGAATGTTGGAAGTCGGGAGAGGTTTGGTCTTTATTACATGGGTGTAACACCCCGTATTTTTATGGATATCTATTATGGGATTTATTGATTTAAATGTGAATTAATTGGGAATTAATCCGGATAAAATACTAACGAGATGTGAGTTGGTATTTGATTATAATGTGTATATATGGCTATATATGAATATTGGAAACATTGAAATTGTCGCGAGATTGAAATACGGCAATTTGGGAAATTTTGTTGGGACGCGCGTGACAGTCGCGTCAGAAATTTAATTATTTGAATTAAAAAGTGAATTTTATTTTTATCACCCGTATGGTCATTTTGAGAGCGCCAACGCGTCCGGAAGGGTCGAAATAGTCAGAAAACACTAGCCGGGGGTTAAGTTTGGGTCCCGGGGCATTATTGGGCCATACCGGTAACTTATAAGGGCATTTTGGTAATTTCGAAAATTGGGTAATTAAAACTCACGAAAATTAGAGTTAAAATCTGACTTAGTATTAACCCACTAAGCCATGTTCCAACCCCAATTTAGGTAGTGGGCTACGGGAGAAGTTAGAAACCATAAAGATTGGCAAAAACCAACCCCACCTCCATTAACACCATGACAAGAACTTGTAGAGAGAGAGAGGAAGAGAAGAATTCTGCAGAGAGAGAGAGAAGACAATTTAGCCTTCAAGATTCAACCTCAAATCCATAGAAAGATTAGAGGCAAGTGGTTTAATTACAATTGATTTAATTCTATGCTTTTCCATGTTTAGGAATTATCGAAATTGATCTTGGAAGAAGATGATATAGACCCATTAATTGGAAGTTAAAAACTATGAATTATGTTAGGGACTGCATGTAATAACAATCTGGACGAATTATGAATTCAAAATTATGACCCTTCATGATTCAAATACGGATTTAAGAAGAGGTTTATGAATGTTCTTGAAAGAATTTGAAAACTAGGGTTCTTGATGAAGATTGATCCATATATAGTCCTTGGTTGATGAATTATTAGTTTTAGAACGTTAATAATGTTGTAGGATGGTTGTATGATGATACTATAACGTTACATTAGAGTTTCATGCATTAAAAGTATGTTTTGGGATGATTTGAAAACTACAAAATGAAGCAGTCCGTAACCATACCTGGTGCGTTCGATCGATCGATGTTCTTCAGTCGATCGATCGACCACCATCGATCGATCGAAGGTAAAGGTCGATCGATTGACCTTCCCAGAATGAGTAAAGTTTTTCCCTATTTTAAATTTTAATGGTGGAAACCCTTGGAAAATATTATTGGAGACCTTATGAATACCTTAAACTTAAGGAAGACCAGTAGACATGATTATGAAACTTGGACCTTAATTAGAATTCAATTTGAGGAATTATTCTAAACTAATGAAATTCGATAAGTGAGTTAATATTTGGGTTAATAGTGTAAATTTGAATAATTGGATGAAATGAGGTTCGGGGCAGAAGTAAGGACCTTAGGAATAAAGATGTTATACGTGGGAATAATAGGAACTTAATAATCTATTTTGTATAGGTTTTTAGTATAAGAAACTACGACGTGAGACGTGTCGACAGTTTAACTTTTATGTTATCGGGAGACGTAAAATATACAAATTTGGAATAATGGTATAAGGATGTAGAGTACACCTTTATTAATATTGAATTATCTAAGATGTGTGAATGCTTAGTATATGATTTTTATATGTATGACATACCTACCATACTTGCTATCACCGGAGGTTACGTTCTCTTAGGGCCTTCTTATCCTTGTGTTGCCCGGATTTAGATTGGTACCTCGAGGACATAGTTCAAGAGAACGACTTGTTTGTGAGTTAATAAGCCAGCTGACTATGGAGCGTAGGTATGTACGTGACCATGGATATGTTGAATTATGTTCGCCTCCATTTATGTGTGTGGTGTTTATTCCAACAATTCCTGAGAGATTCAGAATTTGTAATCCTTATGTACGTGATGTACCGGGATGGATAGCAGAGTATGTGTGCACCGCAGCTAAGCCTCGGGGTGCTTGTATTGTATATTTATGATGTGAAAATATACGATTAAATGAAAAGGAATTTACTATGTTAAATTGTGAATATAGTTGTGGTAGCATTATGAAAAGATAAAAGGGGACTGTTATAAAAAAAATGGCTTTGTTAATAATTGGGAATCCGAGATTTAAAGTAGAACTCTCTATTTTAAATGTCAAGGTTAGAATTAAAACGTGAACCGAGTAGGAGTGTTAGAAACTCTTTTGAACTAGATAGTTATGAGAAAACATAAGAATGGGTACAGGAACGTTAGGAGTGCACAGTTAGACGAGAGGTGAGTATTTCATGTGGGCACGTCCTAACATGTATTTTGCATTTATTGTTTTAATTGTTATTAAAGCACTTGCAGTTTTTAAAATACTCTCCACTTTCGGGCTCTGACCCGTTTGCTTTCAAATCTATTTTTGTAAAAACCATTTTAGGTGCCCAGCCACAAGGACACCATGCTTAGGATCCTTATTCAGGTGATGAGCTGTAGCTGTTTGTGGAAGTTACAGGACATTGCTTGTAGATGCTTCATCTATCTTGACTCTATAATCAACATTTATCAGTTGTAAGGCATGTCGCCCATTTCTTTTAGGGATATTTCATTTATTTCAGTTATTCAGACCATGGTTTGTATTTATTCAGGATTCAGACTTGTCTTATTATTTTCAGTTGTGGGATTGTTTTGAGGAGTTTTCCTCTGGACTTATTACTATTTGTGGTTATTTCATTACTTCGTTATGGTGATTGGATTCATGTTGTTCTTCCATTATTCTTTTATTGCATGTTAATCAGACTTAACTTAAAATTTGGCAACTTACTTTTTAAATACTAGGTGGTTAGTAATCATTAAAATGTTTTCGACAGTGATGCTATTACCTGAACCAACTTGGCATTTTGTATTGATTTAATAAAGGAGTAGCTACCCGGTATTTAATTAGTCGGGGTGTCACAGGTGGTATCAGAGCATCAGGTTCTAGTGTCCTTTAGCATCTGTACGGCTTATTATGTTTCCGCTGAGCTTTCTTTGATATAGAGCCCTATGTTTAGGATTGTTGATATCTTTGGTGAGATTTCGTTCTCCTGCTTTAATACATATGGTAGTGAATCTTATTTGCGATCGGGTGTATTCGTGTGCCGAACAATGCAGTACGTCAGGCGAAGACAGTTGGGTGAACAGCAGGAGGCAAACATATATTGAGGTTAATTGATTTATTTAAAGAAGGACGACCGTAGTTGAAGTCACCGATATTATGGCACGGAGGTCCTGGAAGATATAGTAGGCTAAGGCGCGACTTGAGACTTCCGGGTACGGCTATAGTAGGAATGGGGTCAAATTAGACACATCCAACAAGGTTGGAACGGGAGAGAAAGAATTAAATGTAATATTGAAGAGAACCAGCAGTAGCAATACTCGAAGGGCAAAGACGGCATGTGCTAGCCAAACGAACGCAATGTATCCAAAGTCTTGGACTTGTGTCGGAGTATGGCCAATCGAGAGTGAAAATTTGAGGAAAATTTTTCTTGTCTCGTGAGAACGGAGTTTCAATGGGGAGAAACAATCCCCACACTTATAAGTGGAATGTGACGTCGAGAGAAGGCGTACACGAATGATTTGACTATAAGTTCCTTGATCAAAGGTTTAGGATAAAAAACGAATGTCGTTCTGAACTCACACGAGAGGTCCGGACAGAGGTCGCTCTGTGAGAAGAAATAAAAATTATTTAGTGAACCCTCCATCGGATAAAGTAGGTGAAACGGAGAAGGGGATATTAAAGGGAGAATTTACATAGAAGAATTTCAAGTCCTTCTAGAAAGATCCTTCTTGGACAGTTAAAGCATATAGTATGGTCGCAATGTTAATTTGGAGGTAAACAACCCCGGGTGGGGATATACCAGGATCGAGAACTTTATATAAAATAAGACTGGGGAAAAACTGGTGTTGGAGAAGCACCACAATGGGAAGACCCAATGGAGAAACCGTTAAAATAATTCGATAGCGTAATTACTACCGAGCGATAGTAATTTCAGTAAGAGAGGTGGAAAATTCGTAGCATTTCCTTTAGGGCCATCAAAACTAAGGGGACAACAGAGATAGTCGTCTGAGTCGAGACTACCAACGTCCGAGAGATGGACAACCTTAACATGATTTGTGAAACAAAAGATAAGTGGAGTATGTGTATAGGAATTTCTGTGGGGAGTAAAACCCGGGCGTTATAGATTTTTTTTCCGATACGAGAGTAGGGATCAAGGTATTATGCTTGGCGAGGGCAACAATTATTGAAATATTCGGTTTGGGACAACATGTGTGGTAAGTCCAGAAACCATTTGAGCAGCCGGGACGATTGATAAGATAGAAGTATGAGTTACATCCTCAGATGATGATGCATGTCAATTGTGGCATGAATGAGTTGCTACATTTGTCAAAATTGTTACTTTCACTTGAGATTCGAGTTTAGTGAGTATATCAGTAATTTTATTATTTTTAAGAACATTTTCCTTGATAGTGTGGGGGTTACTTTTATTGTCATCCGCGGAGGATGAATGGGTATATTAATAGCGGTTTATAATTTATTGAAATTACTCGTTTTAGTGTTGTATTACACGAGTATGTTATGATATTATTTATGGTTTTATATATGAGTATACCGATAGTGTGCTGGTATTACAAGTTCATTGGGATTACCACCTTGGGGTAGCATGTTTTGTTCTGGCGAGGCCCCATCTGTGAGATGGCCGGACTCGTAATTGTACTTTTGTATATAGGTATATATACATATATATGAATATGTTGTGATTTCAAAAAGTTATAATGGTCTTGGATATTTAATCCCAGTATGCGTAGGGATTTCATTATTATGAGTCGTATGTAGTTGATCTACTGGTCAACAAAGAGTTAGTTGGTTTTTATAATTAACGATAGAGAGGTAGTAACAAAAAGAGTGCATTGTTTTATTCCCCGTTAGAGATTTGGGAGTTTATACTCATAGTTGTGTGTCTGGGGACGGGATTTTGAGAACCCCGATTTTAGTTACATGGTGTGTATGGAATGTGATTACTATCAGTGTCAAGAGAAAGTGTCATTCGAAAGGAGTTCCTTGTTTAAGTGTCATTGTGACAGAATGTAACTTTGTTGAGAAACGAGAATGTAGGGGTACATATTATGGACAGGGCTTAACGGATTCCGATGACCAACAATGTTAGGTAGTAGTGTATCGGGGGGGTTCCTTGTTTGGATTTCACTTTGCGAGACACCCCACGCATGAAACTTAGCGTAAGATTGGTAGTAAGGAGAAGTGTGGCCATTCGTTCATGAATTGGATACCTCTATCGATATGGGAGTACGTAGTTATAACGAGAAGTTACAAGGAGGAAATTATGTAATAAGGCCATTAGAGCTAGTTGTTAGTAAATTACGATAAGTACTAATAATGTTGGTTTTGTCACGGCGTGTGGAAGGACGCATTGAGGATAAGGAGGATTTAGGATTTCTAATTCAGAGGCGATTGAGAACGCCCAAGTGGTGTAGCACCGTTGTATTCTTAGTGACAATAAAGAGTTTGGGATTTGGATGATGCGCAATAATGTTTAAAAAACTGTATGGTTGGGTTATAAGGGGTGTAGACATCTTGATTTGCTAAAGTGTAAATCGAAGGAAGAGGGAACATAGACGTGTAAGGCTATTACTTATGAGATTAAACGTCATAAGAAAAGGTGTAAGTGAATATCATGTGTAGTCAGTATAGCACGTACAAATTTGGAGAAAAGGTAGTAGAAAACCATTTAATAAAAGGATATCTCTTGAGAAGGCGAATAAATTATTATGAGCAATTTGGAGTAGAATTCCGATCAATCGAATGCTGAGGGTAACTCAAATAAATAGAATAAGGATGTCAATCGGGTATAAATTCCAGATATGCACAAAGTGGTGAAAAGTGTAAGGTCCAAACTTTTGGTATTCGTCGGGAGAATAAGATCATTAAGTATCATTTAACGGGGGAAATTTTTATGTAAATCTCGGCATTGAAAGAGGTATAGTAAGTAGTAGAACAGTTGGGGTTAGATGATTAACCAGATAATTTTTGTATCAAGACGACGACTCCAAAGATGGGAGGGTCAAGTTAGAGAATTTTCTCGAGAGGTAGCCAACTTATTGATAAGTAATGAGTTCCTTCGATTATGTGGGACATGTTGTCCAGAAAGAGAGAAATTGTTATATACTTGGGGTGATTTACACTAGTAGATAGTGAACACGCCGGTACGTGGTTCGACGTAGTATTATATAGAACTGGGATGAAATGCAATGAAACCCACATTTAGGTGGGGTGACAATAAGTAGTGGTAAATAACGATCCAAACTGAGGGTTGTATCACCTATAACCCGAGGTACAGGCGCAAGGTGACTAACGACTGATGGATTGTATGAAAGAAATTTTAGATTCATTGCGATATTTTTAAATTTTAAACCGAGTATAACTAGTGAGGTATATTGAAGTCACGAGGAGCAGATATTACCTAATGGTAGAGTTGACGGAAAAGCACACATATCTATTTTATAGTGAATAAGGTGCCTATAATTATTTTGTGCAACATCAACCGGTTGTAGTAGTTTCCCTTATGTAAAGGTCACAACGTCGGGAATAGAGATTCAAAGAGTGGGCAAGAGTAGTCAGATGTGTTATTGATTCCTTCCAGAATGGGTGTTTCATGTTTTGATAAACGCGGGAGTTAATGCGTAGTGAGATGCGGACTCATAATGATATTGAGATAATATAACCAATGAAGTATAAGGTATTTTTATTCGAATGTGGTTTAATAAGAGCTCAACGCGACGTGCATTTATCGAAGATTATTCTGATAAGGTATCAAGTATGTTAAACAAGCTTATTGTGAAGCGAGGGTTTTACTGATTTGGACTTTTCTTAATAATTGTTTTGAATACTGGAGAATACCAAATCTTTCCAGACGTGTCTTACTATTCCAAATTTCGGGACGAAATTCTGTTATTAGGGGGGAAGTATGTAATACCCCGTATTTTTATGGATATCTATTATGGGATTTATTGAATTAAATGTGAATTAATTGAGAATTAATCCGGATAAAATACTAACGAGATGTGAGTTGGTATTTGATTATAATGTGTATATATGGCTATATATGAATATTGGAAACATTGAAATTTTCGCGAGATTGAAATACGACAATTTGGGAAATTTTGTTGGGACGCGCGTGACAGTCGCGTCAGAAATTTAATTATTTGAATTAAAAAGTGAATTTTATTTTTATCACCCGTATGATCATTTTGAGTGTGCCAACGCGTCCAGAAGGGTCGAAATAGTCAGAAAACATTAGCCGGAGGTTAAGTTTGGGTCCCGGGGCATTATTGGGCCATACCGGTAACTTATAAGGGCATTTTGGTAATTTCGGAAATTGGGTAATTAAAACTCACGAAAATTAGAGTTAAAATCTGACTTAGTATTAACCCACTAAGCCATGTTCCAAACCCAATTTAGGTAGTGGTCTACGGGAGAAGTTAGAAACCATAAAGATTGGCAAAAACCAACCCCACCTCCATTAACACCTTGACAAGAACTTGTAGAGAGAGAGAGAAGACAATTCAGCCTTCAAGATTCAACCTCAAATCCAGAGAAAGATTAGAGGCAAGTGGTTTAATTACAATTGATTTAATTCTATGCTTTTCCATGTTTAGGAATTATCGAAATTGATCTTGGAAGAAGATGATATAGACCCATGAATTGGAAGTTAAAAACTATGAATTATGTTAGGGACTGCATGTAATAACAATCTGGACGAATTATGGATTCAAAATTATGACCCTTGATGATTCAAATACGGATTTAAGAAGAGGTTTATGAATGTTCTTTAAAGAATTTGAAAACTAGGGTTCTTGATGAAGATTGATCCATATATAGTCCTTGGTTGATGAATTATTAGTTTTAGAACATTAATAATGTTGTAGGATGGTTGTATGATGATACTATAACGTTACATTAGAGTTTCATGCATTAAAAGTATGTTTTGGGATGATTTGAAAACTGCAAAACGAAGTAGTCCTTAACCATACCTGGTGCGTTCGATCGATCGATGTTCTTCAGTCGATCGATCGACCACCATCGATCGATCGAAGGTAAAGGTCGATCGATCGACCTTCCCAGAATGAGTAAAGTTTTTCCCTATTTTAAATTTTAATGGTGGTAACCCTTGGATAAATTATTGGAGACCTTATGAATACCTTAAACTTAAGGAAGACCAGTAGGCATGATTATGAAACTTGGACCTTAATTAGAATTCAATTTGAGGAATTATTCTAAACTAATGAAATTCGATAAGTGAGTTAATATTTGGGTTAATAGTGTAAATTTGAATAATTGGATGAAATGAGGTTGGGGGCAGAAGTAAGGACCTTAGGAATAAAGATGTTATACGTGGGAATAATAGGAACTTAATAATCTATTTTATATAGGTTTTTAGTATAAGAAACTACGACGTGAGACGTGTCGACAATTTAACTTTTATGTTATCGGGAGACGTAAAATATACAAATTTGGAATAATGGTATAAGCATTTAGAGTACACCTTTATTAATATTGAATTATCTAAGATGTGTGAATGCTTAGTATATGATTTTTATATGTATGACATACCTACCATACTTGCTATCACGGGAGGTTACGTTCGCTTAGGGCCTTCTTATCCTTGTGTTGCCTGGATTTAGATTGGTACCTCGACGACATAGTTCAAGAGAACGACTTATTTGTGAGTTAATAAGCCAACTGACTATGGAGCGTAGGTATGTACGTGACCATGGATATGTTGAATTATGTTCAGCTCCATTTATGTGTGTGGTGTTTATTCCAACAATTCCTGAGAGATTCGGAATTTGTAATCCTTATGTACGTGATGTACCGGGATGGATAGCAAAGTATGTGTGCACCGCAGCTAAGCCTCGGGGTGCTTGTATTGTATATTTATGATGTGAAAATATACGGTTAAATGAAAAGGAATTTACTATGTTAAATTGTGAATATAGTTGTGGTAGCATTATGAAAAGATAAAAGGGGACTGTTATAAAAAAAATGGCTTTGTTAATAATTGGGAATTCGAGATTTAAAGTAGAACTCTCTATTTTAAATGTCAAGGTTAGAATTAAAACGTGAACCGAGTAGGAGTGTTAGAAACTCTTTTGAACTAGATAGTCATGAGAAAACATAAGAATGGGTACAGGAACGTTAGGAGTGCACAGTTAGATGAGAGGTGAGTATTTCATGTGAGAGCACGTCCTAACATGTATTTTGCATTTATTGTTTTAATTGTTATTAAAGCACTTGCTGTTTTTAAAATACTCTCCACTTTCGGGCTCTGACCCGTTTGCTTTCAAATCTATTTTTGTAAAAACCATTTTAGGTGCCCAGCCACAAGGATACCATGCTTAGGATCCTTATTCAGGTGACGAGCTGTAGCTGTTTGTGGAAGTTACAGGACTTTGCTTGTAGACGCTTCATCTATCTTGACTCTATAATCAACATTTATCAGTTGTAGGGCATGTCGCCCATTTCTTTTAGGGATATTTCATTTATTTCAGTTATTCAGACCTTGGTTTGTATTTATTCAGGATTCAGACTTGTCTTATTATTTTCAGTTGTGGGATTGTTTTGAGGAGTTTTCCTCCGGACTTATTACTATTTGTGGTTATTTCATTACTTCGTTATGGTGATTGGATTCATGTTGTTCTTCCATTATTCTTTTATTGCATGTTAATCAGATTTAACTCAAAATTTGGCAACTTACTTTTTAAATACTAGGTGGTTAGTAATCATTAAAATATTTTCGATAGTGAGGCTATTAACTGAACCAACTTGGCATTTTGTATTGATTTAATAAAGGAGTAGCTACCCGGTATTTAATTAGTCGGGGTGTCACAATGGGCTTAGTACCTTAGTTATTGTACTTATATGTGAATATAACTCAGAGTTGTTAGTTCTATTATGATTTAAGTCCGGTTGAGCCGTATAATGCTGATGTGAAAACCAGTGTAGAATGTTTTCACCACGAATAGATTTGTAGGGAAACCTAGAAAATAATTAAGTTACAACTAGTTTGGTGGTTGAGTATAACCTTACCGTATAGTCACGCCAAGTCTATTAAGTCTAATGCAAGTATATTACGTTTAGATGATTTGTGCTGAAATGTAAACAACATAAGGTGTATGGGCTCCCTAGTTAGTTGAAATTCTCAGTACCATTCATGAGGACAAGGCGTGGAAATATATGAAATAGGGGTAGATGCATGGGTAAAATAAAGGCAGGACTAAAATGAGACAAGGATAATATAGTTGCATTGAGAGCAAGGCGTGTCACCAGAAACCGAGTGTTGAAAAGTACAAAGAATGTACATTTTAGATTCTCGGTGATAATCAGAAGCTACTCTGCTTCTAGGAGTAATATGGTGTGAATTACATCATAACCAACTGAATATGTAAAAGCCCCATTTGGGTAGATGGGAAGTGATTAAGATGTAGGTGATTAGGATGTCCTTTTCGTATAATTAAGGATGGTAGTGAGAGTATACCACCATAAACCAAGTTTGGACTATGACATAAGTGGCCAGGTGTTGTTACGAGTGTCTCCCATGGAGAAAGTGAAGAGATTTAGAATCGAGCAAAATTGGCACCTAAGCAATATGGCATTTTCCAACATATATCTATTAGAGACAATATAGTGTAGGCTTGTCTTTTTGAAGAATTATTAGTGGGTTCACGATGATTCAGTGTGTCATTAAATAGGTGATACTTAAAGAAATATATCAACATATTAGAGTGGAAATGACTTGTAGCTAATATGGGGTTGTAAGGAGTGGACTTTCAATCAAAATGGTGACATGGGCATAAGTTTAGTGGACGTACCAACATATTATTATGAGTTAACTATAAATTTGATCGGATGCATTGAGTGTTAGAATCCAAAGTTTAATACCGTAACGTATCTGAATTTTGAGGACAAATTAAATACTGGAAGATATGTAGCGAGTGTGTATCCTTATTTGATCGGAGGTTGGGAATAGTACCTTCCACTAGTGGAGTTGGCATCTAATAACTCCTATCAGTGTACGATTAACACGACTCCATTTGAGGCATTGTATGGTAAGCCTTGATGTTCTCATGCTTGTTGGCTAGAAGTGGGGGACAACAAGCTTCTTTGGCCAGAGTGGATTCAGGATACGCCAACCCGGATTGAGATGGTTCAGAGTCGAATATGGATAGACCAGGATAGATAAAAAATCTACGATGATTCCAAACGGTTATTTTGAGAGTTTGATGTGGGGGACTAGGTATTAATCAGGGTATCTCTTATGAAGGGGATGATGAGATTTGGGAAGAATGGGAGATTGGCACCGAGATACGTGGGTATTTTTCCTATCATAGAGAGGATTGGACTAGTGGCATATAGACTTGGGTTGCCGGAGCACTTGCATCGTATTCATGATGTGCTCCATATTTCTTCACTGAGACAATATCTCTGTGATGATTTGGCTCATAGGAGGTTGAGGTCGAAAGTAGTTCCACTTGTGCGTGTCCAGTGGGAGCATCATAATGTCGAGGAGTTTACTTGGGAGCGTGAGGATGAGATGCGCAAAAAATACCCTGAGTTATTCATACCAGGTATTCTTTTTTTGAATTTCGGGATGAAATTTTGCTATAAGAGGATAAGTATGTAACACCCAGTATTTTTAATGATTTTTTAAATATGGGATTAATTAAATTAAATAGGGGAAATTAATTGGAAATTAAACTGGATTAAAATAAATATTAACTAGAGAGACAAGGGTTAGTATTTATTATGTGAATTATATTGATTATTACTTAGTGAATAAAGTAATATGTGATTATTAATATATTAAAATTGCGTGAGTGAAAAATACAATAGTTACAATAATTTAGCTATGACGCGCGTGTCAGCCGTATCGGGACTCAATTTAATGAAATAAAAAGTAATTTATTTTTAAGTCATCCGAATGGTTATTTCGAGTGTGCCAAAGTGTCTGGAAGGGTCGAGGTAGTCATAAAAGTATACTCGGAGGTTTAATTTTGGTCTCGGGTCAATTTGAGGCCAAAACGGCATCCCGATAGGGTATTTTAGTCATTTGTATTTTAAGGGAAATAACACCTACAAATTTTAGAGATCTATATCAGCTAATAGGTTATGTCTCCTAGGGTTAGAAACCATTTGTTGCAAACAGGCCATTAGAGGAGGAAGGAGAAGTACTTCCCAAGGCTAAAACCACCATTCTTACCATTTGCACCACCCACACCACCGGAGCGTAGATAGGGAGTAGAAGATCACACCCCCGTACCACTCTTCTACAATGGATTAGACATTCATATTAAGGCAAGTGTTTAAACTCAAAGTTATGAGTCTATATGATATCCATGTTAGTGTATGTTGAATTATCTATGGAATTGATGTGTTTGGGGGAATTTGGAAGACGTATATCATAGTCTTGGGCTGAAATTGATACAGAATAGGTTCGCTCATGCATGTAGTATGAAACCCAAAAATTTCCATTTAATCTCAGTGAAGGAATCTGGAATCTTTAATGAGGTTTTGAGTAAATATAAATTCTAGAGGTTTTTCAAGATTATATTGAATTAATTTGGTTTGGATGAATTTCGTGAAGATTTAATGATTAGTTTACATTAGAAATTGTTTATATACGTTGGTAAAACGTTTAGTATGATTGGTTGGGAGTTTGGGAAGTTTTAATGGAGTTTTGGTGGTATAAAAATGGTGAAACCTTTAGTTGCTTAACGAAGAAGACAAGACCTGTAGGGGCGAATTGATTCGGATCCTTGGCCGAATCGATTCGGTTGCCTAGATTTTGGCCACTTTTCTCTTTTATTTAGAATCCTTGGGAAACGTTCAGGATTCACTTGCTAAATTAATTTCTACACATAATGAGGATTATATTAAAGAACTAGTATGCAAAGGTTGGGCTTTAGGCTTGGTTCTATGAGGGGGATTTAACGGCTAAGTTTAATCAGGCTTAATTGAGAGAAAAAGCTAATTTGTAGAATAATTCGACTCACAGGAATTCAAGCAAAAATGATGACTTAAACCAGTAGGATATGAGTGAGTTACCAACTGATATTATGTTTGTAGGGGGCTTGAAGATAATCACACGATTAGAGACAATCCCCCTAGCTAATACAATAGACTCAAGGGATTAAAGCGAGGTAGCTCAGTGTGGCAGCTCAAGTGAGGTAGCTCCCTGAGGTAGCTCAAGTGAGGCAGCTCAAGCGAGGTAGCTTAGTGTGGAAGGTCAAGCGAGGCAGTTTAGTGTGGAAGCTCAAGAGGGATCTTCCAGCAAAGGAACTGGCCGAGAGAGCTCATCCTTTAGCTTTGATGTCTTACTTAGTCGTGTTGTATATTTTATTTATATTGACTATGAGATGGAATGATTATAATGCTATTCAACGTGAGGTCAAAAGGTACTCGCGAGGGACCAGGCCTGGCAGAGCTTGGAAGAGCTTTCATGCTCTATCGAATGACCTCACCGTGGGAACTTTAGCGGGACTTGGTTTGGAGGAGTGAGAAGTGACGCATCGTTGGGGCTTGTCCTGACCATCTTAGATACACTTGGTAAAACACCGAAAGACCCTTGATCGTGGAAGCTTCGGCGGAGCGACCTGGAGTTCCATCGTGCGATGAGTTGTGAACCAAAATACCCTCTACTTAATGTCACATCTACTTTAGGTGATGTCACTAGCTAGCTAAGCAATGTTAAATCTACAGTTGAGTAAACCACTGTGGTATTGGGAGCTGTCAGACGGTTGGTGAGCCACCTTTGTGATGATAGCCCCCTGACACACAGTGGTTAGGCAAAAGGAATGTCTTGTCATTTAATGATTATAACGTAGATCTAACTGAAGAACCTTTTACTCTTGACTCACTTGAGTCTATATTGTGTAAGTGCTCATCTAGTTTGGAAATAGTGACAAAATTATATCCTATCCTAGAATCCAAAGAGCCTCAGAGAATTGTTTACAATTGATTCCTCTTATTTGATTGATCAAGGTATATTCACCAATCACTCACACACAATTAGGGCTGCATTCATGGGTCTTTTATTGCATAAATTGATTTCATATAAGTTTGTGTGTATTAATTTCCCTCAAATTGATTTTTAATAATTTTTGGGAATTTTAATATTTTTTAAAACAATTTTTATCTTAATTAAAATTGGATTTATAAAGTATTAAGGTCATTATGTAATTTTGGATTATTGGTTTTATTAGCTAAAAGTTCACTTGGGTAGAATCTAAAAGCGCTAGAGACATTAGGGTGTGTTTGTAATTTCTTTTGAACGGGCGTGTGGTGTCCACTCACATCCCTACACCTGTCAGGCTATCTTTGAACCATTTTGTATTTTCTCTATGAGACATTAGCCGTGCCTAGTTCCAACCCTTGGATTATTTTTAATCGACGATCTGCATGCGTCCTTGAACAATCCCTGTAAACCTATATCAAGCCAATCACAATCGTTTTAATCCACCACGTCTTTTAAGCCCTTAGATCAAAGTCAATCTGCCTAGACTAAATCATAGCCATTGATTTGGATCTACCTTCTTGATCCTTGTCAGACCGTATATAAGGAGACCTATCCTCAGCCAAATGGAACTTTTACCACTTCGTCTATTTGAGTGAGAAGAGAGAGTAGAGAGAGAAGTGAGAGAAGAGAGAGAGAGAGAAACCAGAGTTAGGAAACCTTAACCCTAAATCGTCCTAAATATTTTTCAAACCATAACCTATTTCAAAAAACAGTTTTTTCATGCAACAACCTTGAGTGTTTGAGAGTTTTGAGTGTTGGTTTGTTATTTGTTTGATGTTGTAATCTCTTCGTTCTCAGATCTTGTTTTCAACTTAAACATTTTATTAGATCCATGTTTTTACTTTTATAGAAATCTTAGATCTAGTTGTTGCATGTTATATTACACATAGATCTGCATCTTTTGTTTCTCATCTTGAGAAAACTATTGTTGATTTGTTTCTGTAAATGTTTTCTACTTCAAAATCAATAAAATCATTTTCTGTTTCTAGTTCTTTTGAAACAAGACCTCCGACCTAGTTGGAATCGCACTTGGTGATTTTCAATCTCAAAAATATTTTCAAAACCTGAGATTGATTAAGATCTTGATACATCTTCTGAGCAAGATAGCCGTGGATTCTGGGATTATAACAAAAGTCAAATAAGGTTTCAGTTTTCTAGGATGAGAGAAATAAAAAATCACAACATATAGATCCTATATGTAATTTGATAGGGTTGTCTGTATAAATCAGCATGAGTGTGTGCATGCATGTGTTAGAAAGCACCTTCACAAACACTATCACTCTACCACACTAAAAGTGCTGGTAATAAGTTCTCAAGAACAAGAGTCGATGTAAAGAACTGGAACAAATTGAATGTTAACAAACTGGAGAACAACATCAACAAGAAGAACTGCAGAAAAGTTAGAAGGACACCAGTGGGTACATTCCTAAACTTGTATAGGTATGATTTGTTTGCATGTGTGTTATATAGTTTGTAACTGTTATAATTTGTTTTAGTGGATTTTTTTTTGTTTACTCCATATAGGGAGTCGTGGTTGTTTCCTCAGTTGGTTGAGGTTTTACCACGTTAAAAATAGCTTGTCATTAATCTTTCTACATCTCCTCATCTAATTCTTATGGTAGTGCTGAGTTTAAGTTTTTAAACTGATTTACTAAACTTGTTAGCCAATCTTGAACAGATCTCGTACATATCTTGTTAAACACATCTTGTGATTAATTTGATTTGATTTTAAGAAAAGAGTTTATTCAAAAAATAGTTTGGAGTTACTTAAATAATTTAATTTTATATTAAACGTTTTTAGTGGCAGTATTTCACTAACTAGTCCATCAGACATTTAATATTTGTGACATAAAGTATAAGGGATGTCTTTTCGTAGCTGTAAAAGACTGAGGCACCTCGAGAGTAGTGGGGTCTATTTATGGGCCTCAACCACTTCTGAGGAGAGGATGTTCTTTGAGCGTTATTTTTCAAGAGAGTTATCAGAGAGAGAAGTTATTGCAAACTAGAGTGTTACTTACCCACCATTGTTGTCATTTGTTACGTAGCTTTAATACTTGACTAGAGATCTTTGAGGGTTGGTTGGTTCGTTAGGCTTCCTGCCAAGGTGTATCTGGGGTTCTTGCCGCTCTCTCCCTCTAAATGAGTTTCTTCTGAGTTAACTATTGCTTTCTAAGTTATACACGAGAGATTCGTCAGTTTAAAGTGAGTTGTGATTATGTGTGTTTTGTGGTTAAGCCAGAGGTGTTCTCGATTAACTTATCATT
This sequence comes from Sambucus nigra, assembly GCA_949130495.1. Classification (NCBI taxonomy): domain Eukaryota; kingdom Viridiplantae; phylum Streptophyta; class Magnoliopsida; order Dipsacales; family Adoxaceae; genus Sambucus; species Sambucus nigra. Next base: position 722,495,625 of record OX422210.1, read on the forward strand.
ACTTTACTCAAAAGGGGTTATGCCTCTATCTTATATAAACTACCCTCTTACATTGGCGACTCTGCTGGGGAGGTATTCTTCTAGCGAAAGAGTATGGCACAGGATAATGTTAATAGCATACTTAACTTTGATGATATCCAACGCAATGAGGAGAAGGTTGTGAGAGAGCTAGAGGCATCTAGAGATGGGCTCCCTCGGGATGGGGCCCCTTGAGTGGATGTACCTCCAGTTCAAACAGTGACAGGCATTCCAGGAGTGATGCAAGCTTCCACGAACAATGGGATGGGGCTAGATGAGGTGGCCCTCATCATGAATAAATTTTATGAGTTTATGAAAACTCTCGTTGCTTCAATGGTGTTGGGGGGATTTAATACCAATTCCTTTGTGACGCCAGTGGAAGCCTCAACAACCCCACTGAGCGCAGTTCTAACGGGTACTACCCCAGCAAGCATATCACGTACTCGTCTTCCAACAATGGGAACCCTAGGAGTGACAGGCGTTCCACATGGGGTGGTTACTCCAAACGCAACCGGCGTTCCTCTAGTGGTCCTTCTCGCCATTCCCTCAACGGTGTCTGCTATTGAAGAAACGAGGAAAGAAATACATAAGGAAATGTTGAAGTTTATTCAAGCTTCCTCGAACTCGATTAATGAGGCAACTTCAGTTTATGATGATTTTCGGACGCCTTACCCACAGGAGTATAATGAAACTTACTCGAAAGACTATATTCCTCCCATCTTTGAGAAGTATATGGGAAAGGGAGGAACCCAAAGGAGCGCATTAAACACTTTCTTGAGAATTTGGGGTCTCACTACAATAATAAAAAAACCCGATTAAGGGAATTTTCCAAATCCTTAACAGATAAAGCATATACTTGGTACTCTCATTTATCCCCCAAAAGTGTCTCAACATGGGAAGAGATGCATGTGTTATTTGTCTAGAAGTTCTTTCTGGTAGAAGATGAGTTCACACTGACCCATATAGGGAGAGAGAAGCAACGACAAGTTGAGGAAGTGGTGGCATACGTCCGAAGATTCAGGGAAAGGTCCCTCGATGTGAGAGAGGAAGCCAAGGAGTCTAAACTACTACAACTTTGTGCTGAAGGACTGCTCCCAGAGTACGTATGTCATTTCATCAAGAAAACACGCGAGGGGACTTTTGAAGATTTCTTAAAAGCAGAAAGGAATATCTCGTTAGTGATATGACCAAACTCGGTGGTGCCCATGATGTTTAGGCAGTCGATACAACCTGTCGGAGGAAGGTCTCAACCCCCACGGGTGGGATACGCTAAGGAATCAGGCGAGGGCAAGTGATCGAAGAAGGAAAATAAGAGGAAGGTTGGGAGGGACCGAGAGGACCCACTGCCATTGCCTTGCACCGTCGAAGAAGTTGTAAACTGTTATAATGCCATGGTACTGGGGGGAACTATCTATGAGCCCAAGGATAGAGCTCCAACAGAGCCAAATGATAAAACTCAGGCCAACCTTAAGTATTTTCAGATTCATCGAAAGATCGGTCACCCAATTGAGAGTTGCTTCGCACTTAAGAAAATCATCGATAAACATGTAAAGGAAGGGACACTACAAATCCTTCCACAGAATATTACCAACAACCCACTCCCAGGACATGAGGACAATTTAGTGGTGGCCTATGACGATGAGGCAGAAAGAGAAGCGAGGGAGCTGATAATAGAGCAAGAGGAGTTTGAAGAGGCTTTGGAGGACAGTACCAGGGGAATGGCTATGTGGTGTTAGCTTATAACGAAGCACGTGCCATAGATGTGGAGGACATATATAACGTTGAGGGTGAGGAAGTGGATCAAAGCCTGGACTACTGTGCGGTTTAACGGTCCGAAAAGTTCGCCTGGTTTTTCTACCAGGTGGGAATGCCAAAAGAAAGTAGGTTGGAGATAAATCAAGCAATCCTTGATATTCGAGGAAGAATGCAGTCGCTTCGCTGAGATAAAAGGGACCAGTGGCCAGGTTGATGAGGAAATTTATATTAGAAATAAATTTTAGCGATGCAGATAGGGCTGTGAGATTTCCTCATAATAGGCCGTTATATGTAACTGCCAGCATTAACGAAGTTAGCTTCGCGAGGGCTCGCATGGATAGGGAAGCCTCCATTAACATCATGCCAATCAATTCTTTCCACGCAGATAACATCCCAGAGGAAAGGTTGGTCCTCATACCTTTGGTGATTTCTAGTTATGATAACTAGTCTTCAAAGTCCATTGGATATGTGAATGCTGGGATTATGATGGGAAATCTTAGTTCCCACATCAAATTCCATGTGATAGATAGCATCACTTTCTACCATCTACTGATAGGAATAGTGTGGATGCATAAGCAATGACTAGTTCCCTCGATATACCACCAGTGTGCCAAAACAAATATCAAAGGAACTGAGATCACAATACGAGTTACGAAGAGGCCTTTCGCTGTCGAAGAAGCTCATCTAGTGGATGTAGAGTTTTATACAGAGCTAGAGGAGGATGTCAGAGTCCTAACGAGAAGAATGTAAGGAGCCTGGGTTCTCTCGATCAAGGAAAGGATAGGTTCCATGAATGACCAGATTGATAACGTGGAAAACAACAAAGGAGTGATGGAAGAAGCCCACTAAGTGGTTCCTCAACCTCAGAAGATCTCGAAGAAAATAAAGGACAAGATGAAGCCCATAATGGACCCGATGGAGCACAAGATCCAATACCAAAGTGTGTTAAGTCGATTCTCTGAAGGAAGAATAATAGTGGCTTCGAGGGAAAAGAAAAGAAAGGAAGTTACAACGGTAAGAAAGCATCACAAGAAGATTGTTACTGAGTAAGGGAAGGTGGTAAACCGTATATAATGGTATGAACGAATAACCGAAGGAGCTATCGCAGAGGCTGACTTAATAAATGAATGCTTTCTGGTGTATGAGTTCATGGAGGATGTCACCGAAGAACCAGACTACATGACGGATCGACCAAAGACACAAGGACAAGAGCTGGAGTAGATAAACCTAGAAAAGTAAGGGGAAGAGCAGAGGCCCATTTTTATTATGAAGGATCTCAGCATGGAGAAAAGAAAGGCCTTGATTGAGCTGCTTCGGGAGTTCATAGACATTTTTGCATGGAAGTAGACAAAAATGGAAGGGCTTGATGAAGAGGTAAACTGTCACAAATTGAACGTGATGCCTTCAACCATTCTTATCAAGCAAGCAACAAGTACTTACAAGCCTGAGTTGGATTTAAAGATCAAAGAAGAGGTCTAATTCCTGTTGTCAGTAGGGTTCATCAAACCAATACAACACCCGCTCTGGCTGTCTAACATTATTCCAGTGGGTAAGAAGGACAAAAATTAGATAAGGATTTACGTGGACTCTAGAGACTTGAATAGGGATTATACCAAAGATGAGTTCCCTCTGCCCTCCATTGACAGCTTGATAGATGCAACGGATGGACATGAGATGTATAGTTTTGTAAAGAGTGTGACTGTGTGATAATTGATTACTTCGTAACTTTCTAATTTGGCTCACTTATTTAATTAGAATCTATTAATTTAGCCCCTAAACATGCATTTATGGTGCATGTGTCAAATCATAAACAAATAATGAATGCGACACAAAAAATATGCTGAGACACAGATTTTAGGAAAAAAAACCTTTCGGGTAAAATCTTTATTTCACTATGAATCTATAAATTGTAACTTACAATTATATAAAGAAATCTGCAATGGATCAACGCGCAGCCATCCCACAAATACTCTCAGTCTTGAACTCAGCAAGAGAATACCCGCAGCACCCTCCAAGGACTCGCAGTCCTATTTTCAGCAAAGAATCTTCACGCAGCAAGATCCTTAATGACACGCAGCCATATGGTGTAGAGACGCACTCCACAAAAGATGAACAAAGGCAAAGACGTGTTCTTGAACACCAAAATAATTAACTAAGGCAAGATGGGAGTTTTATGAATTGTAAATCAAAAAGGGATTAAACCCCTAAAAGAAGAAGCCTAAAGATTACTGCTTTGTCAGTGTTTCTGTTCTGGAAAACATATGGACTTCTTAATGAAAACGTTACCATTTAATGAGTATTTATACAAAAAACATATCGGCTCGAAATTCGAGCTCGTTCAAACGAGAAGCATATGTCACTCGAACGAAGTACGCATGTCGTTAAAACGACATTACGTGACTTCCAATCTCGTTCGAACGAGATGCTGATATCGCACGAATGACCTGGGCATCAAAATCGAGGTCCGCTTCAAAACTTAGAGAAAAATACGCATTCTCAATATTTGACGAAAAAGTCTGCTCCAACACTTAGAAAATATTTTGTAAAAATCTCCCAAAAGCTCTAAGTGAAAAGTAAAGGTATTTAAAACAAAACCTTACCAAAGTAAACTTCGCGGAGTCTTGAATGATGAAGAACTTGAGTAATTCGGATCCGTCTTTGATGTAAATGTATCTTGAATGCTCTTCGACGGTGTAGCGGTATATGACATAATAAATTGATAACGGACCTATGAAAATATGTCCTTACAAATCTCCCCCTATGTCTATGCCGGTACATACATAAAAAATCTGAATTATCAAAAACCAAATTGCCTATACAAATCTATCCTCCCATGAATAAATTTGCAGGACTTCAAAACTGTTCTTCAATCATCTTCGTTAAATTTCAAAGCTTTTCTCATCAGGGTGTGCAACATCATGATCATCAATCTTTGTACCTACACACACGAGAAAAAGATAAAACCTTTGTGATGCATCGAGTTTGAAATGATATAGGAATAAAGCAATAAAGCATTAATAAATCAAATCTCCCCCATAATGATAAAACTCCCCCATAACATGATAATTCTTTCTCCCCCTTTTTATGATGTCCCCAAATAAACAGATAAGAAGAAAAAATCAAAACATGGAGTGTCACGATAAAAATGCATAGAAAATAGGATCATACCACGTGCATGCAAGGGGATATCTCAAAAATCTCACAAACTATTTTTGGATTTTTCAATTTTTCATACAAAAATAAGATACCAATTTGAAAAATATGATACAAAAAACACACCATGGATTTAAACTTAAACAACCAAGTCATGGAAATGGAATGAATGGGTGTGAACACATTCGATAGGTAAATCAACTCAATCAATCATATGTGCACGATGAATACGTTTACCCCTAACGAATGAACATCAAAAGTATCCTTAGGTGTAAAAATTTATTGAATTTAGATGACATCGTCTTATACAAATCAATAAATCAAAGTCAAAGTGATTTCCACACCAATAACGTCCAAAACTATGTAGCGCATTTTCAAGAAATTCGAGGACGTGCAAAACCGTTTAAAATCTCCAACCAAACACCCTCATATTCTTTTAGGGGTGCCGTATTAGTATATATATAATAGAGTGATGAATATATATATATATATATATATATATATATATATATATATATATATATATATATATATTTATTCTACTGCGTGGACTTAGTATATAAGAAAGATTAGGAAATCTAAAATAACCTAAGTATGTGAACACTTAACTATTAATTGGGTAAATTCTTACTTGAGTTAAAAGATATGGAAATATTCGATAATGTATTATTCGAGAAATGCGGGTGGACACTATGATTAATAGTTTCAAAAGTCTAACATATTTGAACTAGTTAGGCGTGGTAGTAGTAGCTAGAATTGTCTAGAAGTACGTTAGGCATGCACACTAGTTGAGAGGTGAGACTTCTCAAGTGAGAGTCTGTAAAACTAACATGTATATAATATCTTCTTTTAAGCCCTTTAAATACTTACTAAAATGTTTAAACTATTTTCTACTGAGGCTCTGACCCATTTCTTCCAAATCTATTTTTCTTTGTGCAAATCATTTTATATGCCCAGCCACATGGACGTACAACTTAGGAGTTCACTACCTCTTGACGTGCTGCAGCTATTGTCGAAGTTATAGGTCCTCGATATTAGATGCCTCCAATCTTATTCATTCAGTATCTTGATGCAGTCAGGGCATGCCGCCCATTCTTAGTTATTATTTATCTTAGAGACATTGTACTTCATTTATTTCAGTTGATTGGATTCAATTTTATTTATGGATTACTTGTACTTGAGACTTTAAACTGGGATGTTTATTCCAGTCCTATTTATTCAGCCAGATGGTTCATCATTTATTATTATTATTATTATTATTATTATTATTATTATTATTATTATTATTATTATTATTATTATTATTACTATTATTATTATTTTATTTATGGGAGTGGCGAATGTGTCTACTGGTTTAAATTGTTGAATGTTAATTAAAAGATTAAAAGTTTTTTACACCATCTTAATTAACTAATAGATGATTTGTAAATAAAGGTTTTTCGACAGTGATGCTAAGAATGAACCAACTGGATATTCTGGTTTAATTTAATAAAGAACCGATCACCCGATATTTAATTGGGCGGTGTGTCACATTTTGGTATAGTAATATTTAAAATACATCCATCTCATCGACACGGGTTTGATACATATTTCATTTGGTTTGTGATACATATTACATTTAGCTCTGTAGAGAAATTATTCTATGTCTCTGTTTAATATTCTATGCCTTTATGCAACAACATATATGTTTTAATCATTTGTGGCATTGATGGGAGGCAACTGTCATATTATTTGAATTTTTTCATTTATTTTATTTCTAGAGATAATTTTGCGTGGTATATGTTTGGATAAATGTCTGAATGAATTTTGTAACGGTATGTTAAATTTGTTGGGTTGGAGGTTATTGCAACTTAGTACTCAAATTTTTTCGCTTTATGTGTCGTAAATCTACAACTAATATTAGAAAATGCCCAAATGTACTCAATGGGAATATGCTTCCATCATGTTTGAGAAAATTCTCCTAGTGCTTCTATATAAGAACCCTCATTTCATTTTCTCACTCTCGTCCATCTTTATGTTTGTGATCATAAGGAACCACAAATGTCGTGGTAAAATTTTATGCAGAATGTCGTGGAAAAATTCTTGTATGTAAGAATGTTTATTTGAATTAATCACACTATACATGTTTGATACTAACACATGTTTGTGGGCATATTTTTTGCTGCTCCTGAACACACCCATGTGTGTTAAAGTGGCGTTGTGGATTGGAATTACTACATGAACCATTCATCTTGAAGCTGTCTTCGATGACCTTCCTTCAAATTTTGATACTTTTATGATATCTGTATGTTCTCAAAAATATTTATACAACTTGGAAGAAATTGAGTCTTTATTGATGGCTCAAGAAAACAGAATTGGAAAGAATGTGAAAAGGTTAGATTCAGCTTCACCAAATATAATCAATTTGGCCACTCAATTCCAACCGCAAAATAAGAAGTTTTAGAACTTTCATCGTCAAAATAAGAATTTTCAAGGTCGAGGCAATCAGGTCTTCTATCGACAACATAGTGGCCATTTTCAAGGTCGAGGCAATCAGGTCTTTCACCTTTTCTTTATGCATGTTTGTCATTAGCACGATTGGAAATTCATTTTTTAGTCATTATGATATGATATGTCAACTAATAATTTATATTTCTCATAGAAAACAATAAAGAACAAAGAAAAAAAAGAATAGAGAAGATAGGAAAAAAGGCAAAAAAAGAAGAAAGGTAGATTCGGAGAAGAAGAAAGGCAAAAAAGGCAGAGTTCGAGACTAAAAAGGCAGCCGAAGAAGAAAATATTCAGAAAATAGAAAAAAAAGGTAAAAAGGACAAGTCCGTGATGAAAGAAAGCAAGTTCGAGAAGATTCGTTTTGTAAAGAATATACAGAAAAAAGGAAACAAATGAAATATACCTTAAGTGCATCTAGCGCCTGACTGCGCCTATGACCCTCAGGCGTGCACCTAATTCAACTCGCCTTGGAATTAAATGTATGTTATTACTCTGAAGCAAAGAAGTACGAGTCCGAGGATGAGGATCCAATAAGAATGTTGAGAAGGACAAGAAGATTTCCTCCATCCTATCGAGAATATGCTTATATTTTTATTAATTGGTAATCTATGCTAATTTCAATATGTTTGTGTATCCAACATATCATATTTTTGTTTCACAAAGTTTCCCAAGACTATTGAAAAGTTTATTTTCCAACTTAAAGCAAACTTTATGTTTTACAAAATTCATAATTTTCACTTCTTCCATCATATTCATTGTTCAAATCATTACACTTATATACTTGATTAAGAAAACTTCATTATTCATCCTGTAAAATGGGCCAAAGCAAACAAGCGCTGGAACTACACTTTTTCGAGGTCAATAAAATCAAGACACAAATGAATATTTTCCCACAAGCACGGCGCATCCTACTCTCACATCAAGACAAGGAGCTTTCCGCCTTCGACATGATTAAAGAATGATTTTTTATTGGATCTCAAGCAATAAAGGTAATAATTCATGATTTTTTTACAAGATTTAAATATTTTTCAAGATTTTGTGCACTAATTTTGCACACTAATAGTTAATATTTCAAAAGCCACCCTATCCGTTAATTTTGCACAAAATTTTTTGGATTGGTTTTGTTTGATGCTAAGGTCAATGACTGTTTGTATTGGCTTTATTTGTAATCGAGTGTTGATTTTACAAAAAACCACCCTATCTGTTCAGTATGTACACGTGGTATTAGGTGTTGATTTTGATCTGACAATTGTGAAAGATGCAATTGGTTCTGTGAACGGATTAAAAAATTCATAGAAATAATGTGATGAATCACATGTTTGTATGCAAGTGAATCCACCACTGGGAGGGGTCTAAAATTGAATCCCAATCTGTTCAAATTTTCTATCTCATCGTGTTTTCGACAAAGCTCTTACTTTTCATAGAAGGAACGTGACTGTTCAAAAGTTGTCTTCTTTTTTTCTATCAAATTATCATTTTATGATTCTCTTGAAATCTTGCATGTTATTTGCCTATGTTTTAGTTGGTTTGACATATTTTCACTTATTACATACAACATCTTAATGCTACTAATATTTTGACATCGCCATAGAAATATTAGCAGTAAACGTAATAATACACTTATTGCAGGAAAATGGAAGGCCTATAGTAGGTTCATCCCCACTGCCATGGCTGCATTGTAAAGGTAATTATAACATGGTCGTATGCAAGTGAATCCACCACTGGGAGGGATCTGAAATTGAATCACAGTCTATTCAAATTTATTGTCTCATCATGTTTCTGACTAAGGTCTCCCTATTCATAGAAGGAACGTGACTATTCAAAAGTTGTATTCTTTTTTCTATCAAATTATCATTTTATGCTTCTCTTAAAATCTTGCATGTTATTTGCCTATGTTTTAGTTAGTTTGACATATTTTCACTTATTACATACAACATCTTAATGCTACTAATATTTTTTCGTCGCCATAGAAGTATTAGAAGTAAAGGTAATAATGCACTTATTGCAGGAAATGGAAGACCTGTAGTAGGTTCATCCCTATAGCCAAGGATGCATAGTGATATGGAGTCCCAAATCCACCACCTTGAGCAAGAAGAATACAGTTCAGTCTTACGCTCTTTCAAGACGCAATGATATTGATTCGTGTATTGATGTTTTTCATGTATAGATTGATGTTTTTTGGTGGAATGTTACTTATACTAAATTAATTGAATTTGATAAAGTTGACAAAATTAAACATTATGATTATTTTTATGCATTCAATAACTTATAAAGTTTTATTACTGTAATGGAGTCTATTGTGGATTAATGCCACTTTTATATACATGGAGTCTATTGTGTATTAATGGAGTTTATATACTTTTTAATACATGTTTGGTACCGTTTGAATTGCTAGTATATAATTTGGAGTAGTTTCTTAATTCATGAGATATGTGACTAGCTACTTGCATTTATGAATTGTCATTGCGTGTAATATCAAATGATTTGTTAGTATATACTAATAAATCCATTGTTAGTATATAATTTGGGTTTATAAATTCTCGCTGCTTGTACTATCAAATCAATTATTAGTATATACTAACGATTAAATTAATTTGCGTTTATGAATTGTCGTTGCTCTACATTATCTTTTAAAATATAGTTTCTCATAAATCTTGCTAATGATTTTAAGAGATCTTAGCATCTACGGACTGACACATGACTAAACGTCCAAAACAAAAAGGCATTATCTCTTTATCTTATATCCCTCACTATTTAAAATTTTAATTTTGTCTGTTTGTGTGTATACAAACACATCTGTTGTTAAAATTTAAAATCATTACCATTTTTCCAAGAAAGAAAGCTCCATGAAGATGGGGGAAACGCAAGCATCAACTGAGTCAAGTGACTCGGTTATGGGAAATAGCCAAGAATTGATTCTTAGCCTATGGTGATCATCTTGAATGAAAGTTTATTTATTACTTTGTACAACTTCAGTTATATTACGACCAATTGGTACACTATATTTTAGGTACATCTTTGTGTACTGTTTTTATAGACTTTGTTGTTCTGAGATCAAAAGTGTGTTTGTGGCATTCCTAAATAAGCACCAAAGATCACATAAGTCAAATGGTTTCCTCCCATCCAAGGCTGGAATAAAATCAACACTGATGGTTTATTTGACAATAATAGAGCTTCCATTGGACGGGTGTAAATAAACTATAGGGGGTTCATAAGAGGTTCCTTTTGTCATAAAGCTAAATCCAAATCAGCCTTTGAAGCAAAACTTATTGCAGCTATGATTGGGATAGAGATTGCTTGGAGTTAAAATTGGAACAAATTTGGTTGGAAACTGATTCAAAATCAGTTTCCATTTTTTCCAAGACAAAAATTACAAGCCTACATGGCACTTGCATACTAGATAGAATAATTTTACACATTACATCTCCAAAATGGTCTCTGTAGGCTCCCACATTTATAGAGAATGCAATGTTGATTGTGATGAAATCAAATGGTGGTGGAATCCTCCCAAGGATCTTGCCCCCCTCATAGGGAACGACCGTTCTTTAAATCCTCAATTTAGATTTTGAGAAGTATCCCTATTTTTATTTTTTATTTATTTGATTGGTTTGGAGATATGTTCCACAATCATGATTTGTAATCCCGTGATCTATGATAAAGATCTCTATGGGACTTTCTTTTATTATTTCTTTTACATGAGGGTAAGGTTTCTATGTCCCCCTTCCTTTTTTGTGAGCCACATGAAAGGCTTTTTTCCATTTTTTTTTCTTTTAATAAAACTTGTGAGGGTACCGTCCCTCATCCTTAAAAAAATAATAATGATATTACATGTATAATTTATAATAAAATTATATCCATACATGAATTGATAATATTTTTTAATACATATGCACTATATGTATATTTTATATTATTTCATACATCAGTAACACATGTATAAAACTGTATATAAGTATCATGTCTCTATTGATAGTATTATTTAACATATGGATCTTAGTATGCTATCTAATTTAGTAAAATATAAATATATGTATTTTTATCTGCATGTATGTATATTTTATATATATAAGAATTACACACATATTAATGTATTATGCATGCATACTATATATTAAGGTATACATGTATTAAAATATTAAGAATGAATAATTCTTAGTGGAAAAATAAAAAAAACAGAAGTTATAACACACCCTTTTGCTATTTTTAAAAAAAAATTATAATACAAAAATAATATAATTCAGTTTTGAACACAGGTGTGCCAAACACAATTTTTTATCATAATTGATTTTAAACATGGAAAACATAATTATATCTGCAAGCCAAACATGCCCTTCATTAATATGGGAGGGAAGTGAGAGTCCACCCTAACTTTTTCCTCACCTTTATTTATCTATTTATTGGTTAGCTGCTACAAGTTTTACCATCTGAAGGAAGATAATAATCAAATGTCGATGTCTACTCCCATTTGTAAAATGGGTTCCACCCATTTTAGTCACGCAAAATGGTAAAACCCTTCACGATGGAGAGTTTTCTTGTTAGATTGCAATTTCCCTATAAAATGGCTGAAAATATTGCTCTTATGTCCCGTTTGGTTCGAGGGAAATTTTTTTAAGTAAGGTTAGAGGGTTTCTTTTCACCATCTGATTTGCCTCTGGGACACAACACACTTACATCAATGGATCCTACCTGTAAAGGGTGAAATAAATTCCAGTTTAGTAAAAAATAAAACAGTGTAAATTATGTTAGCAGTTTTGTATAGAAATGTGGAGACATTTAATTAAGGTGAAAATACTTTTTGTCATTTTATTTTTCACTAGTGTGCAGCTCCGCGTGATGCACGGGCGACGAATTTAATGAATTAGCGAGCAGTGAGTAAAAAACACGCTTGGTGACTTTGGCATTCAAACCGTTGAAATTATGCTGGAAGTTTACAGATTTTCATGGTTTGTTAGAGAAAGAAACTTGTGAATTGAATGAGATGGGGATTGTTAGCTACAACCAAGTGGGATTGAAATGGATGAATAAGAGGTACATATTGAGGGGATGATTATAATGGCGAAATTTAAATTAATAAATATAAAAGGACGTAAACAATACGAGATTGAATAGAAAGAAATACATAATGAGAGCCTTTTAAAATGTATTTTAATTGTGTAATTGAAACTATTGAGCAACTAAATAGTTTTGGTGCGTCGAATAATGAAACATTACAGAGATAAAGGACCAGGAGCATGAAAGGGAGGGTTAAAGAATGAGAAATAGTGATCCATTAATAAATATGTATTATATAAATTTTGTACGTTACAAATATCACTTAAATACAATGAAAATAGCCTAGATAATTACATTGCAATTAGTGAGGTACAATGGAAAAAGATCTTTCATCATATAACTTTTTCACAATCCTAACCATCGTAATTGTTTAAGAGAAAATACAATTAGCACAAACCAATTACACAACTTGGGGTGTAAAATATTTTAATGGAATAGCTGAAATATTTCCTTTTGGTTTACACCATAAAATCTTAATTCTGGGAACCCAAGCCAAAATGAAATGTAAAATATTAAAATAATAATAATAAAAAAGACCCAAACCAATTGACTAGAATGACATCAATCCTTTTTCAATACTTTTACTCATTCGCTTGCCGAAAATGTCTTGTAAGAACAATTTTTCTGATATTGTTCATAGAATAGGCCTTGTTATATTTTAGGCTAGTTTGGCGTATCCCGTAACAAATCATCACGCATCATCACGACGAAACGATCTCGAGCATCTCCAAGTTTGAAGACTTCACTACATCTCAACAAGGTATATAACCTTTTAGGAGCTTAAAACTTTTCATAAAGTTATTTGGGATATTTTTTTTTTATTTAAAACAGAAACAAGATTTTTATAACTTAAAAAATGAGGAATTTTTTTCATTTAAATGTGTTTTTAGAAGTTCATTGACCTCATTAAATAATGGGATATTATTTTTCGAACGAGATGTCTAATTCGTTAGAAGGGTCGTTCGATATCTTTATTTAACGATCATCTAAGGAGGGCTTACTGTTTGGCATCATTTAATGGAAGTTCGAAACTTGTTCAAACGAGATAGAAAGGTCGTTCGAATGAGATAGTGTTTCGTTCTAAGGAGATACTATAATTGTTTGAACGAACTTCATTTTCGTTCGAACGAATCACTACCTCGAATTTTGTGCAAAGTTTACAAATGACTGTTTCGACTCCAATTCGTAAGAGTTTTGAAGTAACGCTTTCTGAATATCTATTTCATTTTTTTTCAAAGTTTTGTTTTATTAAAATACTTTTGATTCACAACAGACATCCCTAAATAGTTTTTATGAATAGGTTTAAAACCCTAGGAGTTTTATATCCTTTCAAGCACCTTGTGGATAGGCATCTCTATGGTTGATTTATGAACTTAAGGGATCATGGCTGAAGAAGAAGGCTAAGGCTGATCGGAGGATACCGAGGTTGTACCGCCACCTGTGGACGACTCTGGACTGAGCTATATTCTTTAGAGATTCTACGAAGACACTAGGCATTACGCTTGTGGGTGTATCAAGTAGTTTGTAAGTCGATAGTCTTGTAAACTCTCTAAAGTGCTGAAATAGGAGGTTTTGCACGAAATGGATTTTTCTTATCTGCTGTGTGTTTGTATGCAGGTTTAATTTGTGTATTTTATTTATATGTTTATCACCTATATGCATGCCTAAGGTTAAAAAGATAGAATTGGACAAAATTGATAAAGATAAAAAAAATAGTATTTTTGTTTGTGACCATCCATGTTGAGCGTGTTCATTGCGTTTTACAAATTGGTATCAGAGCAGGTTACACCAAATTATTGTGTGATCCTGATTTTTAAAAAGTTTGATCGACTAATACTAACTTTTACAAATTGGCATCAGAACGGGTTACATCAAATTATCATGTGATCTTAATTTTTAGAAAAATTGTCCGATTGATACTAACTTTGATAAATGGTACAAGAGTATGTTGCACTAAGTTATCATGTAGATCCATGTTTTGTTCTTTTAGGGTGGTTGTTTATTCATGTCTCTCTCATTTGTTTATGTCAATGGATTTCCATAATAATGATGACATAAATGTTAGAGAGGAGTTTAATTATCTTCCTAATCGTGCTGAAAAATTAAATCATTTGAATTTGAAGTTTGCTAAAAGAATTGAAATTCTTGAAAAAGAACAATGTCATTTTAAATCTGCAATGGATCTTTTGCAAACTGTTCAAACTCAATGAGTTTTCTTTTGTAAGAAGATTGTATACATGGACCGTGATTTTCAAAATTTAGAATTGTCCAAGAAAAAGAGTGAGGAGAGAGTTCAGATTTTAGAGAAATAATTAGAGGATTCTAAAGTTTCTAGGGTTTACTTACATGTCGATGCAGATATTGTTTTGATTAATGATTTGAGGGCACGAGAGATGATTCTTAGGAATAATTTTTCTTGCATTGAGGGGGAGCGAGATAACCTTCTAGGAATGATTGAATATTTAAATAAGGAGTCCCTAAAACTTGAAGAGTCTAATTATTTTCTTAAGTCTAAAATTTTAAAGTTAAGAGATGATTTAAAATACTAAAGTAGTGTTGGTAGTGATGGTATTGACTCATCTTGTTCTAATGCTTTCGTTGATAAAGCCAAGACCATTGTCTGTTTTAGAGGGTCAACCAAATCCAAGGATGTTAGAAAAGGTCAATCCATAGGTGACATTCCTTTCATTTACATATGTTCCCGTTGTGGTATGAAAGGTTACCTTTGCACGTTTTATTATGATCTTGGAAGAGGTCCTCAAAATTTGAAGTCTAGTGTCCCCTTGGTTTCAGAAACCCATTGTGTTAGGTATACATCTATTTGGGTTAGGAAATCCGTTTTGGAGGCACTAAATGTTAGACTAGTTGATTCTCGCTTGCTTGCACATGACACTTCACATGCTATATCGTATTAGTGTTTTCTCGCATGATTTTTGTTTATCATGCTCTAGTTGTGCATCATGATATATGTTTACTAGTGCTATGACATTTGTTTCTTTTGTATTTTATTTTTATTTTATTGGGTCATTTTTAAAAAATACAAAAAAGATTTTTAGTGTTTGTCTAGTTTAGTTTTAGACATTTGATGTGGGATATTGGTTGGTAAGAGCCCAATAAAATATTAAAGGTAATAAAATATAAATGTTTCCAAAATGGATCCAACTTAGTTTGGCTTGATGATTCAATTTAAATAACTTTAAAAGTATTGAGAATAAAATCATGTTATATGTTTAGCTTTTTAGAGTGTTTAGTTGAAGATCACAGGTTTTCACAATGAATCATATCTATATTTTTTTGTCATTGTGACACCCCTCTTATTAAAATAACGAGGGGAAACCCCTACCAAAATAAAGCGTTGGTCCCATTTAGCTCATTCCTAGCATCGCTACCGAAACATGCTTAATTACTAACCAACTAATTACTTTAACAAGCAGTGTCAAGTTTTATCTTTCATGAACATACGATAAGATAAACCAAACAAAATAAAGACCATACACAGTAACTATGATAAATGACATCATCACATAAAGTTCGAAGCTCAAAGAATTTAATTATGTTCCGGAATAAATCGTCTAGTAAAAATCCAGTACATTAAATCCGACTGACTAATGATAAACTGAAATAAATGGGTCAATAATCCCAACAGTACTAGAATAGAGATCATAATCAAGAACATAAATGAAATAATCGCCTACTCATAATCCTTCAAGCTTCCACATAAGCTACAACTGCGTGTGTCGGAAAATAACAATTATCCTTGGCGTCCCTATGGCTGGACACCTTAAAGTTTTGAAAATAGATTTGATACGGGTCAGATCCCAAAACCTTTTAAAAATATTTGCAAGTAATTAAGATGCCGAAAATAAATATGAGTGAAACATTCCATATTTAAGACGATGTCACACTTAAGAATGCGTAATATCAATTGTTTCTAAATTCGCAAATTTCTAGTGGGATTTTTTTTAATTACAGTCAATCTTCAATCCAGTTTTATTAACTCCTAAACATGCATCTATGTGGAACAAACAGATTCGGGAAAAATTCCCCGAAAGGGAAAAACCTTTATTTCACTATATAACGTAATCAGAGCTTACAACAATATAATGAAATTCGCAATAAATCTCCTTAAAAAAATCCACAAAAACTGCAACCCATGTAAGCAATGAATTTTTCCAAAAACCTCAAGAATCTCAGCTCTTCCTCAGGAGAGAACACCTTCGAGTATCCCTAGTGACAACAATCATTGTCAGAAAATAGATCTCGCAAGCTCTATCAATCCAGTAGTAGAGATTTCATCTCTACAAGAGAAGCTTCAACAAATTTGGATCTTGGGTTCCAAAACGATTCACAAAAGTGATAGGGAATTTTTGAGTGAATCAAAACAAGTTGCAATACCCCGTATTTCTGCGTATTTGAAATTTAATTAATTGGGTAATTAATTTGTTTTTAATTTAAATTACACGAGAGACGTAATTTAATTTAATTGAATAATAATGTGATTATTGAATATTAATTGGGAGAGAGATAACGATTAATTTTGTGAAATAAATTTACTAAGGGAATATTAAATGATTAATGATTATTAATTTACGTCATAGCGAGTGATATGGGCGTAATTTGAGATTACCTCACCTGGGGGTCGCGAGTAGACTAAGTGAGGTTAAGATGAGAAACTTATTTTGAGTGAATCAAATGATGATTTTAGGGTCACGAATGATTCCAAAAGTGTCGAAATAGTATACCAGGGGATACTATTTGAGTTTCGAGACATTTTTGGACTAAACCAACACCATATGGGGGCATTTTAGTCAATTTGGTAAAAGGGGGTACAGAGACCTATGGATTTTAAAGACTTATATCAGATAATAGGAGGGTTAGGCTAGGGTTAAAAACCCAAAGAGCGAATAGACTCCATTAGAGAAGAAAATGAGAGGATTCTTGGAGGTTTTGAAGAGTTCTTGAAAGATCAAAGTTTGTTCTTGCACCATAATCAAACTTGGAGAGAGGATTGGGGGAAAATATCATCAATCCATAATCTCAACCATGAAATCAGACCCTCTTGATCAAGAGGCAAGCGTTTATTGCTAATCAATATGAAGTTATAATATCCATGTGACTAGGGTTTCAATTATATTGATTAATTTGATGTTCTTGGAAGAAAAGAATAAGTTCAATACATATTTGGGTAGGAATTGCATGTAGTTTGAATGAATATTCGTAGAGGACAAGATATCTAATATTATGTACCAATAATCACGGATTAAATCTGGGTTTCATGTGTATATCAATGGTGAACCTAGAAATCTAGGGTTTTAATGGTTAGATGATTTAATCCATTAATAAATTAAAATCATGATGTTTTAATGACAAACTTACATTGGAAATTATCTTAATACATGTAGAAAACATTTGAGATGATTATTTTTATGTTTGGTAAGAATTCATGAAAGTTCTTAAAGAAAAACGGTGGAAAAATGCTCTTTCGAATCGATTCGGCCAACAGGTGAATCGATTCGGAAAGAGAATCGATTCGGCCTCCTAGAGAATCGATTTAGTTTCCTAGAAAAACATGAAATTTTCCTTTTTAACCCTAGAATTCCAAAATTGTCATCATGGAAACTTTTAGGACTTTATTAAAATATAACGAGGGACTTATTATATTACAATAGGCCTATGATAGGGTTATGGGCTTAAACTTATCGAGAGAGTTAGAACGATAATGAATTACGAATGATTCAAACGAACTGGTTATGTAGACAGTAGCGTATGGTTGAGATAACTACTGAATTCATGTAAGGGGTAACTAGGGACCTTAGAGTAGAGAGAAATACTCGGATATATACGATAGTGAATTAAATCGTAAAATATTAAGTATGGTGAGTATGTGAGTGAATTATACTACATACGTGTGAATACCTGCTGAACATGTATATATACTAGCGTATTTTCGATGCCTAAAGGCACGAAGAAAATTTTCCAAAGTATTGAATGTGTAAACAATTTAAGTCATAAAGGTTTATTACGACACAAAGATGTAAACATTTAAAAAAATAGGGAAGAGTCTCCTTTGTATATGAGACTATCCACCATGTTTAAGAAATAAAAAATAATTCAAGCACACAACACAACATCATAGTCTGTCTTAGACCTTATATAAACAACATCATAGCCTAAAGACACAGTGAACACTTCCAAAATCTACACCGACTAAGACTTGTAATCATAGAATTTATTATAAAACACAAATGTGTACACGATTTAGAAAATTTGGGGAAAATCTCCTCTATTTATAGGATTATCCATGCGGTTAAGAAGTCAAAACTACTCAGCTATACAAATAGTCCATCCTGGACATTATATAAACCAAATCATCAATTTATGACTATAATATACTTCAGATATGATTGCAAAAAAATCATTATTGGCAACTTTACCAACAAAATGATGATAAAAATAATGCTTAAACGCAATGATTCGATTGATCAAACAACTCCTGACACATTTCTAATGGGGTGGGGATGAAAATTGAATGGGGTCCGAGACTCAGTCTTATGATTGGCATGTTCTCCTCATATTTATCATAATCTGAAAATTAAACAACAAAAAATAGACATGTTAGTTCAAATCCATAATAAATATACAAGAATTAACTTAATATATAAAATTAAGATTACCACAGTTAATGTTGTATGCAGAGGTATCAAAAATTAAGAGTGAACTGAAAAACCAATTAAAGACCAACTAAAAGTAAGAACATTGTAAATAACTAAGGAAAAATGTATTTGACAAAATGTCCCTCCATACATTCATTAACAGATTCAGACTGCCACCATTTTTTTTTTACAGATTCAACAACAAAAAATGTCCACTGACTTAATATCATAATAATATCAAATTTACAATGTTTTAAACTAAAACTCAAAAGCAATGTCCACTCACTTGATACTTAATAAATGCACAACTAAATATTAAAATAATAGTACTATTAGAATACAAAGTTACAAACAATGCCTGGTTTAACCTCAAATTCGGAAGTTGGGCAATATTTAAATACAAAAGTAAAATAAACTTAATTATGTTTTACACTCACAAAGACATACAAATTTTGACGTTCTTTATAAATTATATTCTTTTATAAATATTTGAAATTCTCATTTATAAATCATGAACCATTATTTTAATTTTTCTCTTTTTATTAACACGCTTGTTAAATTTTTATATTCTAAATTTATGGTTGGATACAAAAACAATAGAAGTCAATATTAATTCATGTTGTAAATTACTTTGTGAGAGTTCAATACATTACTTTGTACATGCTTTCCTCCGAAGTCTTGAAAAAATCAATAAAAAATAAAGGAGAAGGCTATATCTTATGTTGCAGCTAAATCGCAAGGCAAAATGCCATGACTTTTTTGTTTGATCCAGAAAAGTATGCCTATATTATTTAATGGCAGTTGATCCAACACACACACATAAAAAGGGTCACCACCTAGCCAAACAAAGAAAAATATCCTCAAATTAGACTCCACTACTAAAAGCAGTAAAAAAAATAATAAAACAAAGCCTTTATAGATTTGGATAAATGATAAATCAAGGTTGACCGCAGTCAGCATTAGCCATGTATTAGCCATTAGTACCGAGTTCAGCATTAGCTCATGGAATGATCATATGTTGCTCATCCAGTATCGAGAACCGTTCATATCGAGAACAGTTCATGGTATAAAAAACTCGGCTATTGCAGTTGCAGTAGTGCTCATCTAGTTGCAGCAGCGCCATCGCCAGAAAAGTATGTGTCAACATATGCATATCAAGAACAGTTGATATATTCAAGTTTAAAAAAACTCGAGAGTTGCAGCCGCAGTAGCGCTCATCAAATTGCTCATCCAGTTGCAGCTCATAAAGTGTTGTCGTGACTGAGATCAGCTGCAACTCCCTTCAATGATGTCTTAAATACCTTGTTAACTACAAACAAATTCAATATGAAAATCAACTTGCAATAGAAATAAAATCTAAACAAATTATAATGCCATAAATCAAAACGCAAACTGGAAAAAGTAGTATTTGGTGATATGGTTGTCATCTATTTGCCCATAAACATAATATCCCAAGTCAAACTCCTCAATATTTCATGGTATAAGTAGTAAAATAATACCCCCATAAGAATAATCTGATCTTGCTACCTCTTCTATAATATTTTTTAAAAAGAATGGAACCTATCTAGTTATCTTTAGCTTCTCTATTTTCTGCCCATCACTTAAAAAATCAAACCCAGTGGGGTATATCTATCTTACTTTCAAACACCGGACCAAATAAGTGAATAAATTAATATCTAAACTTGAAGAATAGAAAACCAAAAAAGAACCATAACCTTTGAACAAACCCACAATACTACTCAAAAAATTGAAAATATAATACATCACCATATATATGGCATGTGGCACACACATAAACACACAGTCAGAACCCTCACTTCCACACTAATTTATGAGGGACCTAGCAAGGTGACTTTTAGAGCTTTGCATGGATTAAGTTAAACAACTATATCAACCTAACACAAAATAGAGAAATACCCAGGAGAATATTAAAGTCTGGTATATAAAAAAATTGAGATTTACAAACCCACTTTATACATCTAGACTTGGATATAAGGTTTGATAAAGCTAATATGTTTGCATGAATTGATTGAATAGAATTGCAATGAAAAAATAAAAGTATGCGTGAGGTGAGACGTTTGAAAATCATAAAAACACACAATACAAAATAAGTGTAAAGTGTATGGTGAAACAAAGACATTGGCTTGTGAATTGACACACTACATGCTTTTAAAATAAATTCCAAGGGTGTGCGATGATGAGATGTTCTCAAGTGTACGTGTAATAAAAAATATATAAATAAATAAATAATGTCGTGTTCAAACTGACTTTGAAAATGAATGGATTGTTTCTTAATACTAATAAAAAATTATATACATAAATGACATGGAAATAGTATAGATAAGACAAACCATAACTACGAACTCAAACTCCGCTGCACATAACAATAATTGTAGCTTGAGACTGAGACATCTGTTCAGCTGCTTCTACTGACCCATTCGGCATTCGGGTGTCTATGCTTTTATCCGAACCCATTCACCTCCGGATGTCAATGTCTATAAAAACAAAATCAAAAATGAAGGAGATAATAAATAGAGTTATATACATCAAGAATATATACTTCCCTTTGTATCGGAATAAGGAGAGGACCTATGGAGTGCCATATTTTTTGCAAGAAAATTATTTTATAACATGTTATAACTCAGGAATAAAAACTCGAAAGAAATGAATCTTACCTGAAGTTTAAGAAATTGACTCAACACTACTGCCGTAAACGATAACAAATGGAGTGTTACCCATTTCAAGTCAGTCTAGAATAATTCAAAGGCCCAACATATCAAAAGCTTCGTATACTTCTAATTTCTACCTGTGAACATTGGATAAGAATGACAATATCAAGGAGGTTAAATTCACCCAAAACTCATATTAGATAAATTCATCCATTAGAAATTCATCCATTAGGAACTCATCCATTAGAAATTCATCCATTAGAAACTCATATCTTATCAGATAGCTCTAAATTCATCCATTAGAACATAGGATAAAAATAACAATATCAGATAAGACATATCATGTAGGATAAATTCATTCATCAGATGGGATAAAAATGATAATTTCTACCTGTGAACATAGGATAAATTCATCCAAATATCAGATAGTGCAAAACTAACTTGTGTACTCACACTTTGACATAATCAAACACCCATGGAGCTATGATAATAAACTCACATTAATTTTATTTGTGCCTCAAATAAAAAAATGAAACTCAGCACGATACAGAACCTTAAAATAACAAATATCAACAAACCATACAACACAAATACTACATATGATAGACTTGAATTTAGGACACAATATATATTTATCCAATGAATTTAGATCAACATCTGGTAGATTTGAACACTGTCTTTTTTTGTTTAGATATGACCATCCATTAGAAACTAAAAAGACCATGGTGAGTTTAATTAAAAATGAAGTACATTTTAAAAAAAAATTGATAATACCAAAAACCCAACACACCCAAACTCACCGAAAGAGAACCGAACAGAAGAGGAGCCATGGTGTGACTCAACACCACAAACTTCGGAATGGCATAAGATCTAAAAAATCCCAAACACAACCACTAAAATTAAATCATTGATTTCAATTAAACTCTACAAATATATTTACATATAGATCTATTAAAAGACTTGGAAACCCCCAAAGAAAAAATCAAAAAATAATGAAGCAGTGGCCGTGGATGCAGGTTTTGTGTTCGTGGAAGCATCGTTTCGTGGGGGACAAGTTCAAGATGTAGACCAAACCGAGTTGAGATTTTGCTGAATCAAGTTGTTGGTTTTGTGAGGGGAGGTCGAGGATATCTTAGATAGAGAGATGTGTGCTTGCTTTTACTTCCACTATGCAAGAGTCAGCGGGTTAGATATTTAGAGGCTCGAGGTAGGATTCGTGAGTAGATGTCAAGTTTGAGCGGGATATAGAATTTAGAAATATAAAAGTTGGAGGATTTGAAAGTTATAAGAATCAATCTCAACCCTACAATTTGTAAAAATACGTAAGGGGGTGGCATCAATCCGCACTGTTAAAAATGAGTACATTTTTAAAAACCGCCCTATCATATATATATACTAGTATATGCCCGTGCCTGAAGGCACCGCAAAAAATTTCCAAAGCACTTAATCCCAAGACGACGAAAATTTCAATGTACATAATTACAAAACGGCAAAATATCATTCCCTGACAAAAAAAAAAGTATAATTTAAAAAAAAATGACTAAAATCTCGTATATTTATAAGAATATCCACCATGTTTAACAAATAAAAAATAGTCCAACTTTCAAATAATCTAAATTTGTCAAAAAATTTCACATATATTATGAGATACAATATTCATCATCCTTAATTCACATTGTGCCTCAAATAAACAGTGTCAATTTAAAAAAAAATTGGAAATAGTATCCCTTTTTCATTAGACTATCCACCCTGCTTAAGGGACAATAATAATTCCAATAATATTCGAAGCATCCAAATTCATCCAATAACTAATAAAACGTAACTTCTTGTTAAAAAATTACACATATATATCAATTGAGGTCGTCCCACAATAATGATTGTCCGTAGTTTTCAAAATGCGACCTGGTACAAAAAAAAATAGTTAGTCAATTAAAATAGCCAGTTAAATATTATATAAGCAATTAGTACTTAGAACTAAATTAATCAATAATCATATCAGTACAAAGTATCTCACCGTAGCAGAAAAGGCTAATAAAATGGATGGAGATGAAATTAATTATGTACATATACAAATATCCCAAGCAATGGCACCACAGACACCTGAATATTGCAAGAACACATTTGAGTTAAGAAAGGTAAAGTTTATCCACATGCCCAGCACAAAGGTGATATCCAAAAATTTACAACTAAAATTAGTAAATGCAACATGAAATAGTGAAACTTATAATTTAAATTGGTGTAATGGAGCACTAACTGAAATTAGTGGATTCAACGGTAACTAAGTTTCACTACTTCATGTATGATGATATAAACTAATGTAATGATGTAACATATTAATAGGAAATTTCACAACACACATGACGTAGTTAACTAAGAATATAACACGGTTAATAATCTAAGAAACACACATCTTGCCCAGTGGCAACAACTAATTTTGGGGACAAATTAAAATTTTAGCAACAAATTATTTTTTAACAACAATAATTAATTAAAATTCAGCATACTAACAACTAATTTCAGGGAGAAAATATTTTTTAGAAACAGCAATAACAATTTCAGGATATTAATATACTCGAAAAAATTTCAGCATACAAACAACTAAACTAAAATTAATTAACTAATCTATTGAAAAAAGTAACTAATGAGATGAGATCTATTGAAAAAAACATACTCAATGGAATGAGACCGGTCTTCTTCGTGGATGAAGGGGGTTGCTGCGTGTGTGCTGTCGTCGCTGCTTTGCTTCGGCAGCAGGGGGCTGGATTTGCGAGTGAGGGTCACCGGACCTTTTAAGGTCTTCTTGAGTTGGGGACTCGATCTAATCAATAAAAGAAATAACATTTAGTGTAAATAATCTATAATAAGATTAACAACCCGAAAAGCCTAAAAGTTCTGTAGTATAGCTAACAAAAATTCCTGCAATTTAGACCCATCAACAAATGACGAAATACATTTTAAGTTGCAACAGAAAATGTAATCTTGAATTAAAGTAAGAAAGATTATAAATATAGACCCGAATCAACACAGAAAACAAAATGCACGGGATATCCAATCTTTCCTTCAGTCCACATTACTTTAAGATCCTGCTCCAGCAGATTACCCCTTTTCTGCCATTAAGAAACCACCTCCAAGATTTTCATAAAGCAAATATATGTCCGTAATATCACCCAGTGCCAACTTTTCAACACCTATTTTAGAGCTCCATTGGTAATCCGGCTACTAATTCTAAACAGACAAATACACGATTAAAAATGTAGAAATACAATTCGTGAGATATAAAATAAATCGTGAAAGGATGTCGCCATCACACATTGCAATAACACATGACCAAATGCAATTATGCAAGATTGTAAGAAAATTTAGAATCTACTGTGTTTAATGACGAATAGCCAATTGGAAGTATACCTTCAATCAACTCATGTTCGTCAATGTGTCTCCTGCCTAATTTGTTTGACACTTCATGTGGAAAAAGTTACACATATCATGGTGTGGCGTATGCCTCTCCATGTCCCGAATAATCCAACACTTGTAAGTCCTTGAAATGCACCTTGCATCCACCAAAAAATCGAAGAGACGTTAATGCTGACTCAAAACTAAAAACTCAAAATCATTCTACATTAATGCTTACTCAAACAAAAAATTCACAATAGTTAGAATGACAAAAACATAAACTAAGAACATTGAACAATTCAAAAGAAAATTGAAGAAAAAATAAGAGAAGTTGTAAAACTGTGGTATAATTCACTCATAGATTCGACAATCATTTCTAAACTTGCCATATATAGCAAGCATTTAACTAACGAACTGGACGTCTTAGCGTTCTCTCTCATCTCTATGTAACGACCTTTGTGGATAACACATGATCCAAGAGCTAAGCTAACGGCCAAGGATGAAGGATGGAAAGTTGACTTTTACGAACTGAATATCTTCCAAAGTAGCATCTTCCTTGTTGGATTGAGAGCACTGTACCAACCACTGTTTCACTTGTGACTGCCCTTCTTGATAGCACTACAACTGGTTTAATGAATACCTCTTGTTATTCATAGGCGGGAGTTGAGGATATGGATTTATAGCCTGGCCCAACTTATTTTTGAGGAGAGACGCAAAACACTCTATTTATTTTTGCACTTGGTGGCAGCAGAAGTTTATATCTTGTATGAAGTGGCGACCACCCTCTCAGCAGCGAGTTCAAAGGTCGGATGTGTTATTGCAGTAGCAGTAGTAGCAGCTGATGTGTTGTTGCAGCAGCAGCGATAGCGGCATCAAATGACAAAAGTTCTTAGGATCCAACCAAAAGTTCTTAACTCACGGTAGAAGGTGGAAACTATATACCCAATGAAGTATCTGAAACAAATGTACAAATTGTTAAAAATCAATTAAAATGATATACATAACTGGCAAAACATGATCAATAGAAACATTAGCCGGGGGGGGGGGGGGAGGAGTATGATGAAGATCAAAATATAAACATGTCAAATAAAAGTAAAAATATTTTCAAATTTAACCTTTTTAACAGAAAAATACCTGTGAAAATAATTATTCACTTTTTTGATAGAAAACATATCAATGGTTATCAAAAAATAGAAATAAAATGAATAAAGTGAAGAGTTAAGAAATATAATAAATTGTATTTGGTTGCTACTTTGAGTTGCCAATTAATTTGAGAAGAAAACAACATTCTTAAATAACAAAATACATGAGTAAATAGCAGTTAACTTCACATTTCCTACTACTTGAACTTATTTCAGTTATTTCAGTTATCGTTACCCCTCGAAAACATTCCTACTACTTCATATTTCAGTTATCATTACCCCTCGAAAACTAATCTTTGGTGACTAATTGTTAAGTTGATCAGTTAAAACTTGGAAAATGTACATTGAATGGCATGGAACCACTGTCAAAAAGGGAATCGGGTAGAAAAAGGAACCACTTTTAAATTTGTAATTTTAACCTTTGCGTGATGCTCTAAGGGTTAGAAATTTTACCTTTCTACTAATGTACATTCCTCCTTTCCGATCCTTGGTAGCAGCAACCCTTCTCAATAGCTCTTTCACATTACCAAATGGATCATTTACATTGCCAAATGGATCATTCACATTTTCCGACGACACTAATGCAACGACACTAATAGAGCACGTAAAGGACAACACATATAAGTATCCCTTGCCCACCTAAAATCCTTTTACATCTTCAAAACATATGCAACTACCAATGGCACTGTGTTAGTTTCACCATAAATAATATCCATCAATTCATGACTATACAAAAATTAAAAGACCAAGATAAACCATTAAGCACCAACAATCATTAAACATGCAAGTTTGACATTAAACACCAAGAATCATTAGAAGACCTTTAAAACAAATTGGAAAATTAATGATGTATAATCCTAGTATCGCACACATATTAGAAAATAAAATTAGAGTAAAGAATCATTAGAAGACCCAAACGGAATTTTTTAAAAAAGTATGTATTTGCAAAACATATCCCATACACTCCAAGTACACCATTGAACTGCATAATACATTACTAAGGTTCGATAACTCCAAGTAAACCAGTTGTTGTTGCTAACATGCACTACCATTGAACTCCAGAATGCTTAAGCAACTGATGAAATCCGGTGTAACTATGCTGCATTCTCAAGCCCAAGCATTGTCAAGCCCAAATCTTGTGAAATCCGATGTAGTTCAGTTATTTTCAATTGTCCCTGTGCTGCATTCTCAAGCCCAAACATTGAGTCAATTGAAAAAATTAAGAATAAGTTGTACCAAGTACCTCTTACTACCCAAACATTGAGTCAGTTGAATTAAACTACCAAATCAAGATAAATTGATGTGCTGTGAAGAAGTGTTTCCTGAAAGTCCCAAACTGTGAAGAAGTGTTTCCTGAAAGACAATGAATAAACTTAGATATGAAAGTTAAACTATATCAATATTGAAGTCAAAGTTTTCTAAAAGTTTATATCAATTGATCATCAAGAAAGCAGGCCAACTGTGTCCATATTGCAGTTATGAGAATTTTAATCATTTTTTTACCAAACTATACAAACCAAATATTATTTCAACACCGATGAACTGAGTCAGAAGAAAATGTTAAAACACTTTAGAAGAAGTTGTTGTCGCTGTATCACCATCACCAGAGGTTTTCACAAAGCTAACACCTGAATAACCAAAAACCTGGAATTAAAAACACAAATCAAATAACCATGTTTTAACACAACCAAAAACACAATAGCATCATACTTTGTATAAATGGTACAAAGTAAAAGCCTAATTTTTTTCTCCCATGTTTAAACATAAAGACAGACACATAATGAAACAGTAAATCCACAATTTCATATACCACAAACATGAAAATAACATCATACAAATAGAAATGGATAAAATATGAAAATAAATGAGAAGAAAAAAGATTACGTGTTTAATTAAGGAAAATATATCCACAACACACAATACATTCACACCACTCGAAGTGGGGGGGGGGGCGGGGGATATCTTAGTTTAAACTTTTGATCACCTTCACCACATTATCAGATTCGAAAACCCTCAATAAATCAACCAAAAACACAAATCAAATAACCATAAAAACTAAAATTAAAAAACTAAAAAGAGATAATATGATTGCAAGAGATTCAGATATATGGTTACCTGAATTCCAAACCCAAATAGACAAAATAGAACCTAAAATACAGAAATCTAAACCCAGATTTATGTGTAGATAGAGAGCTTCGAGAGCCATGAATTGATTCGAGAGCCATGAGAGAGAGATGAGAGGAAGTCTGCATTTGAAACTGTGTGCTGGAATCGTGGCTGTGGGATCTGTGGTTTGGGTATTCCAAAGTACAGATATGAGAGAGGTTTTGGAGGGGTGTTACGAAAATAACCCCAATTTTGAATTAAAGTAAAGAGAGGTATAAGTAATTTACACTTTTATCCATGTTTTTGAATTTGTGTGGGAGATGAAAACTTAATTAGAGGGATAGAAAAGAGGGGGAAATGAAATAAGAAAAGGATAAAAGAGGAAAATAGGATATTTAAATCTTCACCCTTTATTTCTTGCATTGGTGGCAAATTGTGGACCCTTTGATTACTTTGATATGATAAGATAAGATAACACTATTCATAAGACCATTGTCCTATATATATATATATATATATAGGGAGAGGTTCACAAGTGAACCTAAAAGATGAACTTTTTAATGAATATTAACAAAATAATACCTAACAACTCATTCAATTTTAATTTCGATGTTGCAATTGGTCCGCGCCAGAGGCAACGGACACGTGTGTCGATCAATTCCCGCCCCCCACCCCCATGGAAGCCCTGCTGCCATAAGGGCTGCCATGGTGATAGGGGTGGTTGGGATTGGCGGGGGGTGGCGGGGCGGGTGAGGGGGTTGGGGTTCGATCGACACGCGTGCTTATTGCCGCTGACGCAGACCAATTACAACATATAAATTAAAATTAATGAGTTGTTAGGTGCTATTTTTTTAAGGTTGATAAAAAAGTACATCTTTTAGGTTCACTTGTGAACCTCTTCCTCTCTCTATCTCTATCTATCTATCTATCTATCTATCTATCTATCTATCTATCTATCTATCTATCTATCTATCTATATATATATATATATATAAGTTGTGGGTGTACCTATTATATGACTGATGATATGAGTTAACAAACCTGCACTATTTGCTATCACAAAGATTATCGCACAGTGGGTGATCCCACATTGACGATTCCAGTGAAGTCTAAATTTACGCCTCAGAACATAGACCTTAGGACGGCTCACTATGTGACGTGTAATAGTGGGACCGGTGTGTCATTTGGGTACTGATAACTTGACTTTTGTATGGGTTGTGTTGTTGTCTTCAAAGCCAAGTTAATCAAAACCTCAAATACTAACAAAATATAACAAATTAAAGTGTAGAGGTAAGTAAGGGTATCAATCCATTTCAAGGGGGTGAAGTTAGACAAAAAAAATTGCAATTCAATTTTATTTTCTTTTTAGGTTTTTTTACTTTTTCTATTTTTTTTGCCTTTTCAATATTAAAACAATTTTGTGTGAGGATGTAAAATAACACTAACTAAATCAAAGATGTAAAGAACAAACTAAAAAGTGACTAAAATGAAAAACAAAGTGTAAGACAAAAATAAGAGATAAAGTGAGGTAAATAAATGTGAGAACAATCAAGGAGTGGGATTACACCCCAAATTTTAGCTATTCTAACTAATTAGTTTAAGTAATTGAATTCTCCCAAAATAATATCAAAATTACAAATCAACTTTCGTTGCAAATGTAATTTTAATAGTAATCTTTTAAAAAATTAAGTTTAACCCCCCACAACTCTAGAAAATAGATCTACACTCCTTTTAATTAATCATCCGCTAGGATCGATTCATCAAAATTTATATAAATCTTAGAAAATTTATATAAAATTTATATAAATTTTAGAGTTGAAATTCAAGGAATAATACCACCCTTAAGAAACTCTTATCTCTAGTTCGAATCTAAAATGAGTATTATAACTAGAATTTTGATTTTCTCTCGAAAATCATTTACCCTCTCTCGAGGAGTAAATTTATGGGTGAGGGATAAAAATTAATATTCAAAGGGAATTTTAAATTAATTAAACTAATTAAATCAAAATAGCATCAAATAAGGGTTCACCCAACCCCTTGAAAGGGGATTTAGACTAACATGATATTAAACATGATGAACAAATAATAAAAGGCGTATATAATAAAAGAGTAGAGAAAGAGGAACAAATCTTCAACAAGTGTCCTTGAAATTAGCAATGTGAACTCTTTCTTTTTCCATACAATTCAATTACTCACAATTAAATCTCACCAAATCTCTAAAAAAATAAAAACTATTTACAAAAATAATTTCCTAACTTATTTTCTAATCTAACCTATCTATTTACTTTTCTCTAGAATTTTCTCTCTCTACTTACATTTTTTTTTTTTACAATAGACTTGAGGTCTGGTATTTATACATGGTAAACATGGACCTAGGGGCTAATTTGGGTAATTGGGAGTGCACATGTGCATGGCAAAGGTGTGAGTAGCCCTGGCAATTCGGGTTGCCGTGTCGTGTTCGGGTCGTGTCGAGACTTGATATTTCTAGATATACCGTTGATATGAACACGACCCGTTTAAGTAATCGTGTCATCGTACCTGACTCGAACACGAACCTGTTTATATATAGGTTACACGACACGACACGACCCGTCTAACCCGTTTAATAAACAGATCGTGTCCAACCCACTAACACAACACGACTCGTCTAACCTATTTAATAAATAGGTTGTGTCCAACCCGCTA
Source organism: Sambucus nigra (assembly GCA_949130495.1). NCBI lineage: Eukaryota > Viridiplantae > Streptophyta > Magnoliopsida > Dipsacales > Adoxaceae > Sambucus > Sambucus nigra. The sequence goes on from OX422210.1 coordinate 722,526,738, forward strand.
ACACGACATGACCCGTTTAACCTGCTTAATAAATAGGTCATCATCTTCAAGGGGAACCTGTTTACATGATACACAATGACCTGTTTATGAGATTAAATCATTTTCACTATTTATTTCCAAACACAATTTAACAAATAAACATCACAACATTAATCAAAAAAATATTTCTCAAATCTAATAAACATAACATAATAATACCAACAACATTTAGTCATTATCCAAATAACATCATCCAACAAAGTCTAATCCATTATCTATTACAACACATTCAAAATTTCAAGTTCAAATTACAATTTGTAAATCTTCAATTAAATTGCAAAAAGATGTCATGCTCCACTCTATCCAAAAGCTATTCTCCTTCCATTTCATTCCATACCTACGAACAAAAAAAGTAATGAGTACAACGCACAATAAGATTAAAAAAACAAATAGGATACTTAATTAAACTATATATTAATATGCAATATTTACCTCATCTGCAATTGATTGATGTTTTTTTGAAACCGATCTCATGTTTTCACCCCAAGTGCTATATAGAAATATACAATATCAAAATATATAACTCATAAGTACACAATAACTTATCACATGAATTTAACATAACAATTTGCTCACCGGAAATAGAGGTCGAGCATTGAGCATCAGATGATTGACTTTCTTCTTTGTTAATATCCAAATTCAAGATATCCTCGGTGAGATCGTCAATTTGAGCTTGTATCGCTTCTACATTCATAATTATTAAGTATATCAAAAGTTGTAATGATAAAACAACTACAACAATTGTATTATAATTTATATTAACCATTAATAATTACCAATAGCACCAAAAAGCCAATCTTTTGTGCAAAGCAACACCTCGGCCACCTCCGGTTTCAATGAACTTATATATTGATCAATTATCCTCCCACCCATGCTAAAGTCCGACTCTTAAGCCACAGTTGATATAGGAATGCTCAATACATCTCTTGCCATTGATGCGAGTTGGGGATACCTAAATTGATTTGCTTTCCAAAATGCTAAAGTGTCCAAATTGGTACTCCTTTCAATCCTTGTTTCGTCCAAATAAAGTTCAAGTTGTGACTTTTGAGAACAAGAACTAAATTCCGCACTTTCAAAATCATCAAACTCCTACAAAATAAGATGAAAAAAAATATAAATATGAATTAAAAAAGACCTAAATTTGAAGTCAATAGAACTTAACAAATGTACTTAATATTTACCTTCAAAACATCACGTGTATCATCCATGGTAAATGAATCATGATTAAAGTTATCACCCGTTTTGTTTTGTGCCGAGGTAAAAGGAAGCTTAACATCATATTCACCAAAGAGGATGAACAAATTTTCTCTTACTTCCACAAATTCAAGTGAGGCCATCCCATACACTTTCTTGTAGCAAAAATCCACAAAATGAATTTTGTACCGAGGATCTAATATCACCGCTATAGCTAATATCATGCTAAAATCTGCCCAATACTTCTCAAACTTTGCATACTTCATCACGGCCATGTTTTTTAAGTATGGATCACTACTTTCCATGTGTTTCTTTAATGTCAAATGCGCCATAAACACTAAAGGGAAGTACAAGTTTGCAGTAGAATATTTCGTGCCAGAGAAAATACAATTTAAACTATAAAAAACACTTAAGAACTTGCATACAATTTCGCGCATTCAACAAAGCTTACTTTCCTCGCTTGTGAGCCTTTAATGTACTTACAACTTTCACGAATTTTTTGCACACCCACATCAATTTCTTTTAAACCATCTTGAACTATCAAATTGAGGATGTGTGCACAACATCTAATATGAAAGAAGTCACCATTACATAAAAGTGATTTCCTATCATTCAATTGTGTACGACACGTACTAACAAATGTATCATTTGATGAAGCGTTATCAAGGGTCACGAAAACAATTTTTTTTCTATCCCTCAATCTGTTAAAAAGAAGAAAATTTTATCACACAAAGAGATACCATTATGGTGTGGAGCCATGTATGAAAAATTTAAAACCCTTTTTTGTAACACCCAATACTTGTCAATAAAATGTATCGTGACACATATGTACCCATCTGTTACAACTGATGACCACAAATCAGAAGTTAAACACACTCTACCGGGAGCTACATCCAGCATTCTCTTAATATTGACCTTCTCTCTATGAAACATTTTCAAAACATCTGCTTTTGCGGTGTTACGGGATATGAGTGGTGCATCCTCACGTAGATAAGAGAAAATTGCTCTTATACCCTTGTATTCAACAAATGAAAAAGGTAAATCATGCATTATGATTGAGGCAATTAACATCTCCCTAAATAATTCGGAACTAAATTTTGGGGCACCCAAAGATATTGAATATGAACCAATTTGTTGTTGAACAATTAACTGCCCAATATCTCGTGTAGTAATTTTTTGACATCTATTCTTATGTCCCGATAAATTATCGGTTCCGTACCTGCTATCGCAAATGAAGACGGACCCACATTTCTTACACTTACATCTTTGCTTGCCATCAACGCCATTTTGTTTGAGAATTTCAAAGAATGGCCACACGTTAGAAGTGCATCGTCTTTTGCGCTTTCCACCCTTAATTTAGCTTTTAGCAGATTCTTTATTCAGATCCACAACATCATCGTCCTCCTCCTCATCCATTATTTCATCAACATCAATAGAATTTTCAACTAAATTAACATCAACTCCATCAGAAAAGAATAAAATAAAATGAATTTGTATGTTCAGTCAAAAAACTAAAATGGAATCTGAAGTGAATGTGTAGAAAAATTGAACTTAAATGTGTACAAAATGGAATCTGATATCAATGTGCTGAAAAAAAAATCAATACCAGAAATCAATAACATAAATCTAATTACCTGCTGGAAAAAAAATCAGTACCTGAAAAAAAAATCAAAAATATAAAATCAAAAATCAGAAATAACAGAAATCCTTGTCAATGTGTTTCTGCGTGTGCGTGTGTTCTGTGTGTGCGTGTGTTCTGTGTGCGTGTGTGTTCAGTGTTGTGTTTCTGCATGTGTGTGTTGTGTGTTGTGTGTGTGCGTGCGTGCGTGTGTTTTGTGTGTGTGCATGAGTTTTGTGTGTGTTCTGTGTGTGTGCGTGAGTATTATGTGTGTGCGGTGGCAATGGGAAGAGAATAGACCTGCTGTGCACGGTGGGAAGAGATGGCGGCGATGGGACGAGAGATGATGTGTGTGGTGGGAAGAGATGGCAGCGATGGGACGAGAGAGAAGAGATGGGAAGAGAAGACGAGAGTGAAGAGATGAAGAGAGAGAAGAGACCTTCTGCTGTGTGCGGCGGTCTTTTTTCTTCTTCTAAAGTTAGGTTTTCCAATTAGGTTTTTCAAGTAGCCTTTTTGGTTTTTCATTTTTCTGACCGTTAGATTAAAAAATCAATGGTTTATAATTATTCGTGTCTAAACGGGTTAATAGGTTTTTTGACCCGAAAGTGACTCGAAATCAACCCGAAAAATAAACGTGCCAATTGCGGGTTAGGCGGGTTGACCCGAAACACGACCTATTTAATAAACGGGTTAAGCGGCCTGACCCGATTTCGACCCGGACCTAATTATCCATGACCTGACCTGGAAAAATCGTGTCGAGTTCGAGTCGGGTTTTCGGGTCGTGTCAAAAATTGCCACCCCTAGGTGTGAGGTAAGGAAGGTATATGGGTGAGGGAATTGGGTGAAAAAATCTGATGATGGAAACGAGGGGTAAGGTAGGTAATTTAGGTGAGGGGAATAAAGGCAAGAAAAGTGTGAGGGTATTTTTGGAAAAAAGGTTAAAATGTGGTTTTAAAACATGTGGCATTTGGTTTTTATTCTTGGTTTTGACTTTGGATAAAAGAAGGTGAAGAAATCGTGTATGGCTAGGTGGGTTTAGAGGTAGGCGCAGGTCTCGGGTTTGGTTTTGGGGATTGGCTAGAAGTTGTTGGGCAACAGGGCGAACGGGTTAGGAGCAGGGTTAAGGCAGCGGGTTGGCCGAAATGTGGGGGTGAGGTTGGGAGTTTTGGTGTTTGGGTATTGGTTGAATTGGATGGTTTGGTTTAATGGAGGAGAGATTTAATGGTGGTGGTTTGAGGTGGGTCTTGGAAGTGAGGTGGGTTTATGGTGGTGAGAGGATGAGAGAGAGAGAGAGAGAGAGAGAGAGGGGAATTAGTGGGTTTGTGGTTGTTGGATTAATGGAGGTGGTGAGGTTGAGTTGTTGGTTATGGAGGGAAGAGAGAGAAATGGGTTGTTAGGGAAGAAGATAATTGGGTATGGTTGTGTGTGGTGAGGGTGTAGGTTAGTTAGGGTGTGGGTGAGTGATTTTTTTCAGGTGTATGTTAGGTGTAGGATAAGTGTATAGGTTTTAAGGTGTGTATGTGTGTATTAGTTTGCACACTTAAAAATAGAATAAAAATAAAAATAACAAAGTAAAAATAAATAAAATCAACTAAAAATAAAATCCTAATCTATAAAATAAAACTCAAATATTAAAATAAAAGAAATAAACAATAAAAATCAATTAAAAATATAAAACTAAAGACCTAAAAAAAGTAAAATATAATACAACTAAAAATAAACACCTAAAAACTAATATTAACAAAATAAGATAAAAGCTAAAAATTAAAAAATAATAAAAATAAAAATAAAAATACACTAATTAAAAAGAAATTGGAAAATAAATTCTAGAAAATTCTAAATAAACATAAAATAAAATCACTCAAAATAAAAACTAAAAAAAATTAAAAGTACAAACACAACACACACACGGGGTTCGGGTGAAGGTTTGAGCTAGGTCTGGACTAGGTTAGGGTTACGGGACAGGGTATTTAACTCCATTCTTGATGCAATTTGCCTTGAAATAACGCTCTTGACACCGTAACTACAATCAAGCCTGTACATTAAAAATTTACGCATACACGACCCAAATTTTCGAGAATTAACAACTAAAATACGTCTATTCGGGGCATAAAATGTACACTTTTGGGTGCTTATCAGGTACGTTAAATATGTGCGTAGCCCAAAGACTTAGAACTATGTTCACCTCCATTTCTTGATATTAGATATTGGGTTCGAGGAGATATACCGAACCATTTGTCCCTATTTAGTACGAGAGGTACTTGGACTAATAACAGAGTATGCGTCTATTTCACGGTGGTCATTTTGAGAGATGCCGTAATGATATATATTAGAGAGATAAATATATATGTATAAGTGTGAATATTCTACTTACATGTGACAGTAGACTATTTGATAGTGTATATCTAAAGAATGAATGAAGTAATGAAATTTAATTAATTGATAAAACAAGAAAATAAGCGAAATGCTAATTTCAACTATTAACGTGTGAGAAACGTGAGCTATCGGATAGAGTACTAGATGGGTGGTAAGGGAACTGAGATGTGTTGAAAATCAGTTAGATACTTAAGTCTAGTTAGCTTGGGTAATATAGCTAGGTGGGATAAGTAGAGAATGTTAGGCGTGCACTATAGATGAGAGGTGAGGAAACTCAAGAGATTGTACTTGAGTGTAACATGTGTAATAAATAACTGATTTTTAAATTGTGATAAATACTTGCTAAATGTTTTCAAAATGATTCGGTTTCTCACCCTTGTTTTAAAAATATTTTCAAAACCTTTTAGGTGTCCATCCATAGGAATGCCGGACTTGATATTCTATTCCAGGGATACGCAACTGCAGCATAGGTGGATGCATGCATGAGTTGGATTAGATGCATCATTTAATTATTTCCTAGAGTAGGATCTCTTGGAAATATTTCAGTATTTAATTTGGTCATGTTGCCCCATTTAGACTTTATTAATTCAATCATTTAGTTCATACTTGTATTCAGACTATTTATTATTTGGTTTTGGGATTTTAGCCGATGGTTTATTAGACAAGACTTTATTTATATGATTTTACGGGTTGGACTATATTATCGTGTGAATGGTTTAATTTAGTCTTCGCATATCATTATGATTAACTGTTTAAAGAATGATAAAATTTGGCACCAATTTAATTTGACATAGGAGATTAGTAATTAAAAACTTCTTGACAGTGACGCTAAGAATGAACCAAATGAGAAATCTATTTGAATTTAATAAATGACTGATTATCCGATATTTAATTAGGCGGGGTTTCACAGATGGTATGAGAGCATCAGGTTCTAGTGTCCATAGGATCTGTACGGATTAAAATGATTTCAGCGTAGCATTCTTTTGATATAGAGCCCTATTATTAAGATTGTTGCATTTATCTTACGTATTTGAGATTTATGTAGTTCTGCCATTCTATTTGTATTGACTGTGAACTCATACAATTCAATTGGGTTTCAAATGCCACCGAGAAGAGAGCAAGGAGAGAGGGAAAAGGCTAGGGACGAAGTGAGGAAGGCTCAGCAGGAGCCACTGGTGCCGCCACCACATCCACCACCTAAGATGATTTCAACTGCAAAAGTGGCCGAGATAGTGGCCCAGGCAGTCAATGTGGCTATGACAACAATGACAACCCACTTCTCGCAACGCCATGCACTGCCTCTAGTGGTACCCATGATCCAGGACCAACTGGGGCAATCCACATGGTAGAGAGTCAGAGACACATTCCAGAAGGGCCACCCGCCAAAGTTTCAAGATAGATTCGATGTTATTACGGCATGTCAGTGGACAAAAAATATTCATCGCCATCTACGCACGGTGGAGTGTATAGAGAAGTAAAAGAAGATATTGGATATGTTTAGAGTGGATGGAGCGACATTAAAGTGGTGGTAGTTGGTAACCACCCCTGAGGAGGGAGATATAATGATTGTTACTGAGTTATGTGTGTGGTTTGACCGAAAATAGTTTTTGCCAATAGTTGAGATAGAGATGCGAAAGAATTTTGGGGAGGTAACACAGGGTGACCGCTAAGTAGATGAGTACGAGGAGGATTTCACCAGCTGTCTAATTTTGTTCCAAACGAAGTGAGCATTGAGGAACGAAAGAAAACGAAATCTATGGATGGTTTGGCTTGGAAAATCTTGCAGAACTAGATTAGTAACCCTGCATTGGTGACATATATTGATGTCATCAATGCAACACTAATACACTGTTAGGATTATCTCTTCCACGCGAAGGGAAGAAAGAGGGGAGGTGATCCTATCCATCTAGGCAAGGCAAATGTTGGTGGTGCTAGCAGAGCACCTCAACATCAGATAGATAGTCAACAAGGTTAGGATTCTATGCAGGGAAATTTTTCCAAGAGGTTTAAATCTGCAGGGTATCGATCATAGGGACAGGGTTTCACACAGGGTAAATAGGGCCCAAATCAACAGTAGGTTCCTCAGGGCCATTGGGGCTAATGGAAATCGGGGGGAGGCCAATAGGGCCAACAATATTAGGGCCAGAGACCGAAAGATTTCCCAGGGCAGTGTTTCATTTTCGACCAGCTGGGTCACAAGAGGAGAGATTTTCCACAACAGGTCAGGGCAAAACAATATGGTGCCAAGTAGGGACATCAGGCTCCTTTACCCCCTGCAACACCAACACCACCAGCCCCTCAGCATCAAGGACATATCCATTATGGGTGTGTATATAACGTCCGAGACATAGCCATGCCACCAGCACCATCGGCACCGCTACCCGTAGAGGGTATGTTTCCTATTCACGGGCTTGAGGGTAAGATTCTTTTTTATACTAGGGCATTTCATTCATTTATTAAGACCAAATTTGCCAGAGCTACAAGTTTATTAGAGACCGACAATAGTCTCCTTATATGTGTAGAGTCATCGATGGGTAGTGCTTCACAAATACCCTCGATTTGGAGAGGAGTGGATATTGTTATAGGGAGACTAAGCTTAGCGACAGACCTTCTTGTGTTAGATATGTAGGGTTACGATGTGATTCTAGGTATGAATTGGTTGGCAAGATAAATGCTCATGGTAGATTTCTATGAGAGGACCATTGTGTTTTCCATTCCCAAGAAGGAGATGTTCCTTGTGGAGATGCCTCTTCCTGGGAGAGGGTCATGCACACACCTATATTATATTGAGGAAGAGACCTCACAAAAGGTGGTTATTTTGTTAGATTCAATTCCGGTGGTGAGGGAGTTCGAGGATGTATTTTAGGAGATACCATGATTACCACCTAGTAGAGAGATAGAGTTTGTGATAACTTTAACACTGGGGTCGAGACCAATTGCCCAAGCACCGTATTGTATGGACCCTTTAGAGATGTGTGAGTTAAGAGAAGATTCAGCAGGTCTTGGGTCAGGGTTTTATTCGGCGGATTACATCATCGTGGGGTGCTCCAATGCTTTTCTTAAAATAGAGGGATGGTTCGTTTTACTTGTGTGTAGACTACAGGGAGCTGAACAAGCTCATGATACGAAATAAATATCTGTTGCCGACGATAGATGACCTATTTGACCAATTTAGAGGAGCTACGTACTTCTCTAAGATTGATTTGAGGTCAGGTTACCACCAGTTGTCCATTCGGGAGGAGGATGTTCCTAAGACCGCTTTTCTATCATGGTTTGGATCCTATGAGTTCAGGGTGATGCCGTTTGGACTCACTGATGCGCTAGAATTGTTCATAGATCTCATGAATAGTGTGTTCAGGCAGTTTATTGACCAGTTCATGATCTTTTTCATAGAAGACATTCTGGTCTACTCTCACAGAGAGGTGGAGCACACAGGACATTTTCATGTGGTTTTGCAGAAGTCACGAGACCGCCAGTGTAATGCAAAATTCGAGAAGTATGGGTTTTGGCTCTGTGGAGTTCAGTTTCTTGGCCACATCGTGTCCGATAGGGGCATTACTATTGATCCAAGTATGGTATCTATGGTGAGGGAGTGGGGACAACCCATGACACCGATAAAGATTTAAAACTTTTTAGGGTTAGCCGGCTACTATCGTCTCTTCATTCAGGGGTTCTAGAATATTGCATGTCCGTTAACAAATTTGACTCATAAAAGGGTGCCATTTGTGTGGAGCAATCATTACCAATTAGTATTTGATGAGCGAAGGGGAAAGTTGACATCAGTACCCGTACTTGCTTTACCTAGGGGAGGATTAGAGTGTTGGGTCTATACCGATGCATCCTTGCAGGGACTTGGGGTGTATTATAGCAGGAGGAGAGGGATATAGATTAATCCTCTCGAAAGCTTAAGCCCCGTGGGAAGAATTACCCCACTCACGATCTTGAGTTGGCAACAGTCATTTTTGCTTTGGGGATATGGAGGCACTATCTTCTGGGGGAGAAGTTTACAGTGTTCACTAATTATAAGTCACTTTAGTATCTCATCACATAGAAGATATGAATATGAGGCAGAGGCGGTGGCTAGAATTCATGAAAGACTACTAGTTTGATATCCGGTATCATCTTGGTAAGGCAATGTGGTGGTAGACGCGTTGAGCCAAAAACCTATGGGAGAGTTAGCAGAGGTATGGAAAGAAAAATGAAGTGAGCTTCGACACGATGATGAGATTGCCAGAGCATATATGGCAGTGTTAGCTATTACTCTCGAGATTGTGATGCGAGTGGTGAAGGATCAGGCAGAGGATCAGTTCTGTCAGGACAGGGTACGATAGTTATTAGCTGAGGGTGAAGAGTCATACTCGGTTAGTTCAAAGGGATGCCTACATTTTAGTGTTAGACTTTTAGTGCTAACGAATGAGGGCTCGAGGCATGCGGTGATAACTGAGTCTCCTGGTTCGAGGTTTACGATACATCCTAATGGGGATAACATTAACCAGGATATGACGACGTAGCATTGGTGGTCAGGTATTAAGCGAGACATAACAGACTTTGTCTCAAAGTGTGTTACTTGTCAGCTTGTTAAGGTTGACAACCAGCGACCTTCAAAGATGCTTCAGCCACTTGATATGCGCATGTGGAAGTGGGAGAGCATCTCGATGGATTTTATTATGGGGCTGCTAACGTCGTAGAGGGGTCATGATTCTATTTTGGTGATAGTGGATCGGCTAACCAAGGTGGATCATTTCTTACCAGTTCGCACCGATTACGAGATGATGCATTATACACAACTATTTATCGCAAAGATAGTGAAGCTGAATGGGGTGCCGATTAACATTGTGTTCGATAGAGACAAGATCTTTGTGTCTTACTTCTGGTAGAGTTTTCAGGAGGCCATGGATACATACTTGTGCGTGATTACCGCTTATCATCCACAGAAAGACGGGAAGACTGAGAGAGTTAGTCAGATGCTAGAGGACATTCATAGGATATTCATCTTGGACTTTGGGGAAGTATGGGAGCGATACCTTCCATTAGTAAAGTTTGCGTATAATAACTATTACCAATTTACCATCGACATGGCATCGTTTGAGGCACTTTATGGGAGGCCTTTTCATTCTTCCGCATGCTGGATAGAAGTAAGGGATAACAAGTTATTGGGGCCATATATGATACAGGATATGACTGCCAAGATGGATCTAATCAGGGGACATATACGAATAGCTCAAGATAGGTAAAAATTTATGATGATGCCGATCAGAGACACGTGGAGTTAGAGGTTGGAGATTGGGTGTTGGTTCGAGTGTCTCCCATAAAGGGGGTCATGAGATTCACTAAGAAGGGGAAGCTAGGACTGAGATATGTGGGGCCCTTCCCTATTAGTGAGAGATTGGGACAAGTGGCATTTAGACTAGGTTTATCAGAGCACCTTCAGCGGATACACGATGTGTTCCAATTGGCATCGCTGAAGAAATACAGGAGGAGGGAGAGAGCTTTCTAACATGTCCCATTTGAGGAGATTGATTTGCAGCCAGACGTCTCGTATGAGGAGAGACCCGTGGCTATTCTGGATCGTAGTGAGCGTAAACTACAGTCTAAGGTGGTGCCACTAGTCAGTGTTCACTAGGGGCACCAGAGTGTTGATGAGTCTACATGGGATCTGGAGGATGACATTGGAGAGCAGTATTCAGAGTTATTCACCGGAAGGTATGTCCTAATTTCGGGGACGAAATTCTTTTGTAAGGGGGGAAGTATGTAATACCCCACATTTCTGTGTATTTGGAATGTAATGAATTGGGTAATTAATTCATTTTAATTTGAATTACACGAGAGACGTAATTTAATTTAATTGAATAACAATGTGATTATTGAATATTAATTGAGAGAGAGATAACAATTAATATTATGAAATTAATTTACTAAGTTAATAGTAAATTATTAACGATTATTAATTTATGCTATAATGAGTAATATGGTTGTAATTGGAGATTACCTCACCCACGGTCGCGAGTAAACTAAGTGAGGTTGTGACGGAAAATTTATTTTGAGTGACTCAAATGATGATTTTAAGGTAAAAAATGATTCCAAAAGTGTCAAAATAGTCGGAATAGTATGCTCGGGGATACTGTTTGAGTTTCGGGACAATTTTTAACTAAACCGGCACCATATGGGGGAATTTTAGTCATTTTGTAAATGGAGGGAGAGAGACATACGAATTTTAAAACCTTATATGAGATGATAGGAGGGTGACTCTAGGGTTAGAAACTCAAAGAACAAAGAGAGGACATTAGAGAAGAAAATGAGAGGATTCTTGGAGGTTTTAAAGAGTTCTTGAAAGAACAAAGCGTGTTATTGCACCATAATTAAACTTGGAAAGAGGATTGGAGGAGAAAATCATCAATTCATAATCTCAACCACAAAATCAGACCCTACTGATCAAAAAGTAAATCTTTATCGAAAATCAATATGAACTTATAATACCCATATGGCTTGGGTTTCATTTATATTGATTAATTTGATGTTCTTGGAAAAAAAGAATAAGTTTAATACATTTTTCGGTAGGAATTGCATGTAATTTGAATGAATATCTATAGAGGACAAGATATCTAAGATTATGTAGCAATAATCACGAATTAAATCTAGGTTTCATGTGTATATCAATGGAGAACCTAGATATATTGTGTTTTAAAGGTTAGATAATTTAGTCCATCAATAAATTGAAATCATGATGTTTTGATGATAAACTTATGTTGGAAATTATACTGGTACATGTAGAAAACATTTGAGATGATTAGATTTAAGTTTGGTAAGAAATCATCAAAGTTTTCGAAAAAAAAATGGTGGAAAAATTCACTTGCGTAAGGAAGAAGATGATACAACAGGTTTTTGAATTGATTCGGCCAAGGGGTGAATTGATTCGGTTTCCTATAAAAAATGAAATTTTCCTCTTTAAGCCTAGAATTCGTAAATTTTCATCGGGGGAACTTTTAGGGCTTTATTAAAATATAATGAGGGAATTATTATATTGTAGTAGGCCTATGATAGGGTTTTGGGCTTAAAATTATCGAGAGAGTTAAAACGATAATGAAACGGGATTAAATTGTGTCGTAGATAATTCGAGGGGACGAGAATGAATTACGAATGATTCAAATGAACTGGTTATGAAGACCAGTAGTGTATGGTTGAGATAGCTACTGAATTTATGTAAGGGGTAACTAGGGCCCTTGGAGTAGAGAGAAATACTTGGATTTATAGGACATTGAATTAAATCGTAAAATATTAAGTATTGTGAGTGTGTGAGTGAATAATACAACCTACGAAGTGTTATTAATAGGTTGTGTGATTACCTACTGAACGTGTATATATATATATATATATATATATATATATATACTAGCGTATGACTGTGCCTGAAGACATGACGGAAAATTTTCAAATTACGTTATCGCAAAACGGCGAAAATTTTCCAAAGTCATAATCACAAAACGACAAAAATTCGCATATACGGTAAATAATAAATGGTTTATATATTATAAGTACAAATATTCAAAGCGTCGAATCGTGTTAATCTAAGTCATAAAGTTTATTTTACAATGTGTAAACAATTGAAAAAATTTGGGCAGAATTTCCTTTATTTTACGGACTATCCACCCTGTTTAAAAATTAAAAAAAATCCAACAACAAAATTAATAGCCTGTAACAACAATAATAATAGTCCATCCAAAACCCTGTATAAAGACATAAATGTCATAAAAGTATTTAGTCTACAAAATATCCACGAATTGAGAAGGTACAAATTTAGTCTACAAAATCTCATACATGTCATAAATGTGTTTAGTCTACAAAATATAGTGAGAATTGAGAAGTTACAAATTTCGTCTACAAAATGCCATAAATGTATTTAGTCACCGTATTACAATAAACCACATGAGACATTTTTCTTGAAGAAATACTTTTACAACTCTTTACTAGCAAAGCGAGATTCACATGATGCTTTGTTGATCACGATCGAATATTCTCATATGACCCGGTCTTTTGAACCTTCTAAGGCCTCCATTCCTGTTTTGTCCTCACTTTTTCGAAATCATTATCTGAAACCAAACTCATGACTATAGTTCACAGATTGCTTTACTCTATCAACTCGAAATCCAAAGGATGAAGGGTCAGCCGACACATATTCTAATCCCATAATCCTAGCAACAAAACCCAAAGTTCAGATTGCATGCTTTTGTTCAAAATCAACACCATGTGTCCCATTTTTATCACATCAAGGAAACCCCCATTATTTTCAACAACAATCTATGATTCCAATAGAACCAATGGTACCCAGAAAGTAAAAAAGGAGTCATATGAAGAGATTATATCAAAACGGGCAAAAAAATAAAGTCCTAATTGAAAACATACCAAACGCAGCTTCGTTGGCTTCTCATTTCCTCCAAACTTGTTTGTAGTACGTTTTGCTCCAGCTAAACATAAGGTGGTAAAATCAGTGTCTAGAATTACCAAAACATGCAAAAAAATCTAAAATTTAATAGTCCACTTTTAATCAATACTTTCATCAATGATTAAAATCGACATGTAAAGTTGTTAAATCAATAAACACACAACATTAGCTTCTGGTCCCATCAATGGAAAACAGTAGACTACACACAAAACATATGCATTTTCATCAATGAAGATAATCAAATTATAAAAGACATGAAAATGTTGAACAAACCTCTCATTATACCTGAAGCCTTCTTCTGCTAAAGAGCACATTGGTTCTACTAATCCTCTCAATTAATCCCCCTATTTGAACTTCAACGACAAAGAAATCTTCAGTTCTTCAACTTTTTTCCAGTTTGGTTTTGGCAGCTTATAGAGCGCCAGTTTCCTTTGCAAACTGTAGTTCTCTGTAAGTCATTCTTCCTCGCCATGCACACTGTGTAGCTATTGCTGCCTTTCTATCCTCAAATAAAGAAATGGGGGAAACTATCATCGACATTGACTCATTCGATGCAGCTATTGTTGCCTTCCTTAGAACATAATGCTGATCCAAGCGCAGAAGATAATAGTGGTACATCCTAACAATACCCCCAATATCATTAATATAGTTGAAAAATAATTAAGAAAATAATCAAAACAATATGGAACTGTCAGTTGAGAAAATAATTAAGAAATCATTTTTTATCTATCAGATTCGAACATCATTAACATGTTCGAATCAATGGCTCAATCAAGAGGCCTCCTCGTCAGTGCTCATACCTAATGTTGTATGAAGAATTCTGTAAATGGAGCAAAAAAAATTCATCATTAGCATAATCAGTATAATACTTATCAGAATAATACCGTAATCGAATTGTGGAAACATCAAACATCAAACACTCTGAGAACATCAAACACTCATCAGATGAATTCTACTGAAGTGGTTCCATACCATAATCGAATTTTGAACAAAATCAAAGTTTGAGCTCACCAACAACAGCAAGCATTATGGGTTGATTTAAATAACAAAAAAATTGTGCTGCAAATATCTGAGTCTTACTATTTTACTATTTGTTGTGAGTTGCATATGGGGGAGACTGTTGATCGAGCCAACATGCGTCGTTTAATGATGCATGAATTCAGGCAATGCTGATATCTGGGTGGGAAGGTTATTCATTGAATTATGCCCAGTGATTAGCAGGTTCTAGCGGTCGACCTCCATAGTTGATGAGGAAGCCTCATAGGCTAATGGACGATGAAGTAGGACAACTATGGTAGGTAGACCTACTATAAATATATAAATATATGGGTGATATTGACTACATGGAGTTTATCACTACCTAGATGATGGCGCCATTCATAGCTGATGCTTTCCTTCGAGTAAGTAGGTAAAGTAGGGCAAATGTTAAAAACCTCATATCTCATAAGCTCTTAAATGGATTCTTCAACCTCGAAAAGGAGTGACCTAGAAAATATAGCATCCAAGCATTAAAACTTCATAAAAATTAAGAGGGGGAAAAAAAAAATATAAAAACTGTAAAATGTTGAACTATATTGTAGACGCATGGAGTCCCCTATATATAATATTGAACTCATTTTCATATTACTTACAAACTACTTGTTTAATATTAGAAACTACGTGTTTAATATTCCAAACTTTGGTGCCTATTTGGTAGGGTCTTCTAGGAGCTTGGGAATGTGTAAATCATTCAGAAGAATAGAGAGAAATGGTTCCTTCAGAACAATAAACAGAAATGGATCTGAAGGTGTGTAAATCATATAATGGGAACCATCGTAATGGAAACATATAATTTCTAATCTGTCATTTGGAAAGCCTTTTACATGTTGTCCATCATCTGAGCGAAACTCAAATATGCCATCCTCTGTGTAGCAAGACCCTCATCGTGTTGTATAACAGAATATGACATACATCAGATGAATATGTATTTTGGTAAGGGGATAAGCAATATTTTGAAGGATTGCTTTGACTTCTTTTTCAAGGATAGCATTGGGCATAAGCAGTATTTTGGCAAGGGCATAAGCAGCATTAGAAATGTTTGTGCTCATCAATATTTGAACAGGAGTATCAACCTGGAAGAGCAGCATGCACTCATCCCCATGCGAACTTCTAAGAACTATTAATTCATTTTTTGGAAGCCATGATAACTCTTCTATGATCATCATCCAAAAATCCAGTAGGCTGCTTGGCAAGGGCAAGGCATCAACATCTATGTTGAAACTCTTAAAGCCGTCACTGTGAACTCTATGCCTGGAAACATAATTAAGTAATTAGATTCAATGAATTTCATTTAAAAGAAATAATAATTGTGTAATCTATAAAGAAATCATTGAGTATACTACAACTTATTTTTAGGTAAATTCATGGGCTTCTCATTGATGCAAAATTGCTTATGGTTACAGAGTATCACATAAGTCTCATTTGATCGAAGCCATCTGAACGAAGTTTCACCCATTATATCTCCAGTTTCTGACTTGTTGCTTGATTATTCGAATGGCTGACCTTCGGCATTTGACAGATAGTCTCGGCTCCGTGAGGTTTTCCATGAAGTTTTTAGCAGATTTTATTGGTGTGTCGAGGCTTTTTGTAGTATGTACAATACAAATTGGTGCAAATAGGAGTTAATGCCATGAGTAAAGACTTCAACTGCAAGTGGCCTTGAAGAAATTTGCACACCTTTCTTTCGCATCCTCTGCATAACTGTTTCAATACGACACCATTCAACTGTTTCATACACTCCTGACATCAGTATCCTTACCCAAAAATCAACAATCACCAAACTAATGGATAAAATTAAGTGCATATGAAACAATATTCATAATAAACCAAATCAAAATAAAATAAAGGCTATCAGTATCATATCTTGACAGTGAATGTTCGAATTTCGAAAAAGATTACCAATGCTCTCATAAGTGATTAAATGAGTATCATAGAGCTCTTCCAAGAAATAATCTAACATGCGTCTAGTTAAAGAAATAATCTATATATTAGACTGAATCTATCATATGCTCATAATTAAAAGCAAAAAATGTAAACAAAACTTCAAGAATTAAAACTACATGTCTAAAAATCATGTATCTACAAAGACAACCTCAATTTTAAGAACACCTTCAAAATGCATAATAGATATTTCAGTTAATACCTATAGCAAGCCATGGCATGGATATTACGCTCTTCCATAACTTATAACTAAAAGTAAAAAAATTAACATAAGCATGAGGTAGAAAATATCATCATCCATCTATTTCATGTACAGTTGTAAATAATCACAACACTTAAGTCACTACATGGACTTTAAATCAAACAATCCTCAATCACTTAGGAGGACAGTTAACAATGTTTTTGTCATGTATATACTATTGTGAATCACAACACAATTACATTTAGACACCCAAAAAGGTATCAAAAACATAAAATGACTTGTTTACCTAATCTATATTATAGTAAAAATCATTCTCAATTTCTCTAAATATGAACCAATGGGTGGGGTCCTTGACTTGTTTACCTGATCTGTATTACTGTTAGAATTTACAAAACATGGAAAGAGATGTATACCTTGACGATTATGCTGGATATTATTGACGGTCCGGTGTCCAATGGTACTCTCATTGAGGAGCATCTCTCTATTGAGCCTATCCATGAATATGTGCAGAGCTGTAATATTATTTTCTTTAACAAAATCTAAGTTAAGATGATTCACTTTAGAAATTTTAAACACAAACCACACTCACAGTGTGTAACCACTGCTAGCACAGCTACCGATGTTGAGGTTGAGGAACTAATGCTAGTCCCATTTACCAATGTCAGGTGCAAGATTACATTCAAACAACACTAAACATTTGACTACTCATGGGAACCAAAAAAATTTGGAACTATCCGCCATAAAGATAATCGAGAAAACAATTAACACATGAAATGTAAATTAATAACTACATGAAATGTAAACAATTAACACAACTTAGTAACCTATAAGTGTCACATTCAGTTACTATTACATGATCATGTATCTAACAACTATTAAACGAATGAAGTTGGAATTAAACACGGGAAAATGAGTAATAAACTAAAATTAATAACTTTAATCATTTACTTGCTATATCTATATGCCTAACATGTAATGCTTCCCACCTTATAATGTTTTTTTGTATTAAACTCTATTCATTTTCTCCTCTTAATATATGTAGTCTAACACTTTCTCTCGGTACCTCACGAAATCCCACTAAGAATAGATTCGCAAAATAACCTAGAAGTGTATTATGTTGTTCCATTTTCAAGATATCAAAATTCATCTCAAGACTCAAACAACTCATGAACAAAAGATACTTAGCTGAAGCCATTTTCTAATATGAAAAATTCCATGTAATAAATTAAAAAAATATAACAAAATAGTATACCCACCATTAATGCTTAGACACCAAAGTATGTTCACGACACTTTATGGGTTTCAAAACATAAAAACATTACTTCAAAACAGAGCTAATAACTGCATTTAGGTACACAAAGACATGTATGGATATAAAGAGTCATCTTCAACAAAAAAACATTTTGAAAAATGATTTACAAATAATTTTGCCAAATAGTAGAAAACAAAAATTACCAGAGAGGCTCACACACCTTTCCTTTTGCCCATCCATTTTGCTCTCATGTTCTTCAAAAATGCATATTAAGTTAGATCCATCAAAAAATAAATAAATAAATAATTAAGAATTTGCATATTTAATCAATTGAAGATCCCAACACAATGAATGTCACTCATCATTTTCAAATAAATAAACAGAAGAAATGAAAAATAGACCTTGCAAAGGACATATAGTTTCAGTAATTCATGAAGAGCAACCATCCGGTACAAATCTCCTTTGAACCTACAATCCAACAACATCATAGAACAATCAAAATTAGAAGTAGAAAATACCCAAAATAACATTTAAAACCTAAATGAAACAAAGAATCAAAAGACTTAATAGATATGTAATAAATACTCAACACTGATTACATCTGGAAAAGTACTTGGATCTGGGAAAGTACTTGAACAACCATTGAAAAAACATGAAATCGTACATGAGTCGCACAACGAATTTGTGGGTGAAGAAGATCGAGAGTAAGACCTTTTGCATGGTGGGTTTGGTGAGGAACTGGCGCTAGAGAGAGGGGGAGAGTTGTTCCAGATAAAGTACAAATGGAGGGAGAGTTGTTCGATTTAGAGAGAGAGCGGTGTACTCGGCTAGTGTTAAAAGATTCCTAAGTAGTATTTTCCTATTTTATCCATGCATTTGAATTTTTGGTAAAAGTAGAAAATGAAATGAAGGGTTAAAAAAGAGGGGGAACTCAAATATGTAAGGGATAGAAATGGTAAGAGGGTTATTTTAATCTCAACAATTGGATCGTTGCCTTATTGGCTTTGATCTGAACCGTAAAGTGTCTTCCCATCTTATGAATAGTGAAAACACCATTGTAACTTATTATATATATATATATATATATATATATATATATATATATATATATATATGTTGTGGGTGTACCTATTATACGACTGCTGATATGAGTTAACATACCTACGTTATTTGCTATCACGGAGGTTCTTGTGCAGTGGGCGATCCCACCTTGATGATTCCAGAGAGGTCTGGATTTGTACCCCAGAACATAGAACTTAGGGCGTCTCACTATGTGATGTGTAATAGTGGGATCGACGTGTCATTTGGGTATGTTAGGTATGTGTGTAGCCCAAAGGCTTAGAACTATGTTTGCCTCCATTGCTTGATATTTGATTTTGGGTTCGAGGAGATATACCGAAACATTTGTCCCTATTTAGTACGAGAGGTACTTGGACTAATAGCAGAGTATGCATATATTTCACGGTAGTCATTTTGAGAGTCACCATAATGATATATATTAGTGAGGTAAATATACATGTACAAGTGTGAATATTGTACTTACGTGTGACAGTAGATTATTAGATAGTGTATATCTAAAGAATGAATTAAGTAGTTAAACTTATTTAATTGATAAAATGAGAAAATAAGAGAAATTTTAATTTCAACTTTTAACGTGTGACAAACGTGCTCTATCGGATAGAGTATTGTATGGGCAGTATGGGACCTGAGATGTGTTGAGAATCAGTTAGATACTTACGTCTAGTTATCTTAGGTAGTATATTTAGGTGGGATAAGTAGATAACGTTAGGCATGCACTATAGATGAGAGGTAAGGAAACTCAAGAGAGTGTACGTGGCTCTAATATGTGTAATAAATAACTGATTTTTAAAATATGATAAGTACTTGCTAAATGTTTTCAAAATGTTTATGCTTCTAACCCTTGCTTTAAATATATTTTCAAAACCTTTTAGGTGTCCTGCCACAGGGACGCCAAACTTGATATTCTATTGTAGGGATATGCAGCAGCAACATAGGTGGATGCATGCAGGAGTTGGATTACACGCATCATTTCTTCATTTCCTAGAGTAGGATCTCTTGGAAGTATTCCAGTATTTCATTTGGTCATGTTTCCCCGTTTTGACTTTATTATTTTAGTCATTCAGTTCAGACTTGTATTCACACTATTTATTATTTGGTTTTGGGATTTTAGCTGATGGTTTATTCTGCAACACTTTGTTTATATGATTTGGCGGGTTGGACTATATTATCGTGTAAATGGTTTAATTTAGTCTTCGCATATTATTATGATTAACTATTTAGAGAAAGATAAAACTTTGCACCTGTTTAATTTGACATAGGTGATTAGTAATTAAAAAGTTTTCCACAGTGTTACTAAGAATGAACTAAATGAAAAACATGTTTTAATTTAATAAAGGACTGATCACCCGGTTTTTAATTAGGCGGGGTGTCACACATGTGTTAATAAAAAATGTTCTCAAAAGTCTTAGTAAAAAACCCTCCCGAAATAGGTATTTATAGAAAAAATAAATTTCTGAGGCGGCGCATCGAATCGGTTCGGTTTTCCCTGTATAAGAGGCAAACCGGTTCGATTTTCTAGTACAGCCAAGACTTTTAGCAAATCGAACCAATTCGATCTGACCTTTATAAAGAGGTGAACTGGTTCATTCAATGTTTTTCTTTTTTGTTATTTTCTTCAAAACATTGTATGTTAAAGTCGTGGAGTAAATGAAGTTGCTTGATAATTGGATGCATCTTCTTAAATGTGTGAACAAATGACTTTGACGATTTTAACGGGATATGACATAGACGATGTAAGCTAGGGACAATAGAACTTATGCCCTTATAAATCTCCCCCTATATGTAAGTCATACCAAAATAAAAACCATATTAATTATCAAATCAAATGTCCTATAAAAATCTAATACCCTCCCATGAATTGAAAAATGGAATGACACTAAATATAAAAGTCTTTAAACTTTTGCTTCAAAATCTACGACTTAAATCTCTAACTGTCCAACGTTTCATTATCATCATCAGGGTGTGCAATAAATCATCCTCAATTGTACCTACAGACACGAGATAAGAACCAAATACCTTCGTGACTTATCGAGTTTGAAAAGAGATGAACATAAATGAATTATCAAATCTCCCCATAATACAAACTCTCACTCCCCCATAATTCGTTCTCCCCCTTTTTATTTGTACGAAATAGACAAGCAATATAATATAACAAAATAGAAATAAATCAGAATGTCACGACAAGCAAATAAAATCATGCAAGTATAAACAGATAAGCTCAGGAAAGGATATACTTAAAAGATCAAATCACCAATTATTTTTGGAATTTTTCAATTTTAAAAAAAAATATAAGTACAACACACACCATGCATAAACACTAAAAATACCGAATCGTGACAGCCTAATGAATGGATGTGAATGTATACGATAGGCAAATCAACACAAGCAAATATGTCATATGTGCACGACGAATTGAGATATCACTAACAAATGAACTCAATATATACCTTAGGTGTAAAAAAATGAATTCGTGTGATATCGACTCGATCAAATCAAACAAATCACAGTTTAAACTAATTTTCACACCAATAGTGCCCAAAACCGTTTAATGCTTTTTTGAGACATTTAAGGACGTGCAAACCCGTTGAAATTTTTAACTAAACTTCGTCATAAATAACAATCCTTTTTTATTTTTCGAATGAGCTTTTAAATTCTCTTTTAAGAGATTTCCTATTGGCCCATTTTTGGCAAATATGCTCTTTTATTACCTTACTTTTTTTCGGGCTCTTTTCAAATGGTGGCTTTCACGACGAGTCAACCTATCTCTCGCAAACCTTTCTTGTGTTCGCTCATACTTTTTTTTATTAAACAAATTCCTCCTGGGAAACGGTTTTTACATGCACTATTTTTATTATTCTCTTTTTATCGCATTTGGTTCGTTGTATAGGCAAGATTGAGATGAAATCACCTAAACCAGCATGTGATAGACAAGTACAAAAATCAAGTAAATCCGTGCATGTATGAATTAAAGGAAACAAAGAGTCAAGCATGTAGTAACTTATCATCAAAACACATCTTAATGACTCCAAGCATTACAAGCACAAGTATGAAACGATGTCGGGAATCCAAACACTACAAAATACTCACATGGAATATGGAATGATATTATGAATTAACAATATTTATTGTCCATCCACAAATGGTGAAAAAAATTAACAAAAATCTTTTTGTGTTTTTCAAAAAAAAATTATCAAAATAAAATCTTTTTGGCCTTTCAATTTTTCTAAAAAATAGAAAATCTTTTTGTATTTTTCCAAAAATTTTCAAAAACAAAAATCTTTTTGGGTTTTTCGAAAAATATAT
Source organism: Sambucus nigra (assembly GCA_949130495.1). Taxonomy (NCBI): domain Eukaryota; kingdom Viridiplantae; phylum Streptophyta; class Magnoliopsida; order Dipsacales; family Adoxaceae; genus Sambucus; species Sambucus nigra. The sequence goes on from OX422210.1 coordinate 722,549,221, forward strand.
CAAAATGGAAAAAATAAATACAATGGTAGTACACAAGTCATAACACTAAAAAAGATGTATCATGAAACAAAGCTAACGTATGACAAAAAAAATAAGCACGATCAACCGTAAGATCTAACATGGGGCGAATCACGTGCAAGCAGGAGAGAGTTATGTACCATAAGTCCTAATACCTCAAAATCCTATTTTCTATCCCAAACATGTGTGTAACGACGCACGGGGGTTTTGGGAATCAGAGCGACTCTATTATTAAACTTCATAGGAGCATTTTGAAACTTGCAACATAAACGCCTAAGGTGACCTTTTTTACCACAATGTGTGCTACTGTAGATATGGCGGTGAATGTTACATAAAGGTGGTCCTCTCTTAATATTTCTAGGTGGCTCTCTACTAATGTTCCTAGGTGGATCGCTCATATGCATAGTCTTGGCTTTGGGAATGGTAGCAACATGTTCCTAGGTGGATCGCTCATATGCATACTCGCTCATATCATCTTTGATTTTGACGATGCTTAAAATCCTATCCAACTTTTCTGACCTAGCCTCCAAATCAGTCTTAACCTTACTAGAGTCTTTAAATATCTCCTCAATATCACCAATCCTAGACTCGAGTAAATGCCAAGACTCCTCAAACTCTAGAAGCTTCATTTTCATAGCCTTCATTAAACCTTGAATACCATCTCTCTCACCCTTAACGTATTCTAGCTTCTCTCGAAGAGTTTTCTCATGTGCCCTAAGATCCTCAACTAAAGCTTAACTATGATTATCTATGGCATTTTCTTTCAACTTGGATTCGAACTTCAAGTTAGCCTTCTTTATCTTCACAGTTTCCGCGTACAACTCATTGAAGACAGTTTGTAAGTCTCTCTCATTAACTTCTTCCTCCTCACTCACATCACCTTCACTTTCTTGGGCTTCACTCACATCACCCTCACTCTCTTGGGCCTCACTCACTATGGCCACAAAATATGTATGCAAAGAGATATCTTCATGAGAAGATTTTTCATCATCACTCACATGGCTAGCCATGAAGGTGGCAAGTTCTCACTTACTTGCAAAAAAAAAAATCTTCTTCAGGATCACTATCCCTAAAGGTGGAGACATGATTTATTAGTTTATTGACATCATTCTTTAGATTAATGGGGAACTTATCTATCCTATGACCAAACCCCTCACAACCAAGACACCTTTCAAAATTATTATTTTTAACAAAAGTCTTAATTTTCAATTTCTTACGTGATTTCCAATTAGACCCTTCAAATAATTGAGTTCAAAAATCATCAATTCCACCAAAATTCATAATTAATGATATGGGGATAACAAACACAATAATTTACTTTTTCTAGCTCTAATACCAATTTGAGAATGCGTATTATCAATTATTTATAAATTCGCAAATTTCTAATGGGGTTAAACCTTTTAAGTATAGTCAATGTTCAATACAATTTTATTAACTCCTAAATATGCCTCTATGTGGATAAATCAACCATGCAAAATATAGGAACAAACAGATTAAGAAAAAATCCCCCGAAAGGGCAAAACCTTTATTTCACTATATAACGTAAATCATAACTTACCACAATACAATGAAATCCACAATGAATCTCCCTCAAAAAATCCATATAGACCGCAACCCAAGTCAACAAAGAATTTTCACAGAAACCTCTAGAACCGCAGATCTTCCTCAGAAGAGAACACCCTTGAGTATCCCTAATGACCATAATCATTGTCAGTAAATAGATCTCGCAATCTCTACAAACCCATCAGTAGATAATTCATTTCTATAAGAGAAACTTCAACAAAGTTGGATCTTGGGTTCCAAAACGATTCACAAAAGTGATTGGGATGTTTTGTGTGAATAAAAAAAATGTATTTTTCCTTAAAAAATTGAAGACTTGTAGTAGTAGGTCTCTCAAAAATGTTCTAAAAAGTCTTAATAAAAAAAACCTCCCGAAATAGGTATTTATAGAAAAATAAATTTTTGAGGCGGCGTGTCGAACCAATTCGGTTTTTCAGTACAGCTAAATCTTTTAAAAAATCGAATTGGTTCAGTCTTGACATCATAAAGAGGTGAACTCGTTCGCTCCATATTTTGTTTTTCTTCCTAACATGGTATGTTGAAGCCGTGGAGAAAATGAAGTTGCTTGATAATTGGAGCCGTCTTCTTGAACGTGTGAATGAATAACTTTGACGGTTGTAACAGAATATGACATACACGATGTAAACTAGGGACGATGGAAATTATGTCCATACAACACTCACATGATATTACCTCTCACCTCTCAACTATTATGCACACCTACCACCTACATATATACCCAACTGGTTGCACTCCCTCGTCTAACTAGTGTTATTGTAAATCTCACTAGCACACTACCCTCACCCGTGTATTGTCTAACTCTCATTTCTTAATTATCTATCTCTCTCGTTAGCTTATTAAATCATTAATCATATTATAACTTTTCTCCATCCATTTAACAACACTCATCATTAACGTATTAAGCTTGTATATAATTTACTACATTATCATATACGCTTTCTAAAAATGTCACACGAATATATTTTCATACACACACACACACACTCACACAAACATATATATATATATATATAACATCCACTAAACCGCGATGCATGCATACTCTGTTATCGAGTGCATGTACATCACGTACCAAATCAAGGACTACTAGCTCGAAATCACCCTCGAACCACAAATAAATAAACACGTAATGGAGGCAAACATAGTTCAAAGCCTTTGGGCTACGCACATACCTAATGTACTCAAATGTCCGCCATACCCACTATTGTACACTTAAATAGTTGTCCACCCTAAGTTCTATGTTCTGGGGCACACATCTAGACATCGCAATAATCGCCAAGGTGGGATTGCCCATTGCGCATAACCTCCCGTGATAGCAGGCAATATAGGTATGCTTCCACATAAATATCATACACGCATTTATTATTCATAATCATATATATATATATTGTCTCTATACCCTTATATATATATATATATATATATATGTGTGTGTGTGTGTACTATCCATATCTGTATATATATAATTACATCAACCGATTAATCTGTGCCTATCACCAGAAGTACTTGTCTAATAACTCGAGTCTAAACATAACTCTTATTTAATTAATTGCTCACTATTTAAATTAACAACATAGCATCACCCTGCTAAAACACCCGAACTTACCCAACCAATACGGTAAATAAAAATAACAAAATAAATAACATAGCTCACCTTGTGAAAACACCATAACTTACCCAACCAGACAATTTCCATACGAAATTCCCATTCAAATCCCAAGGGTCCTTATCCCATTAGAACTCTTAAACATCACAAATTAGCATAACTTGAATATTCTGGCCGATTAAACACCTTTCACTAAAACAACTATAGCTCTCTCCACTGAAGTCCAAATAACCTCATTCAAATCTCATTAGAAAGTTAAGATCCATACCTTTCTTTACATCTATGGCCCATTAAATCCAATACATTAAATCCCACTAACTAAACCTAAAATGAAATAAACGTGGAAATATGGCCAACAGTACTGGAATAGAGATCCTAATCTAGAATATCAATGATAGAATTGCCTACTCAAAATCCTGCAAGCTTCCACATCACATGCAACTCCGTGTACCTTGAAAGAAAAATTATCCTTCGCATTTCTATGACTGGACACCTAAAAGTTTTGAAAATAGAATTGATAGGGTCAGAGCACAAAACCTTTTAAAAACATCGGGTAATTAAGATGCATTAAATAAATATGCAGTTAAACTTTCAATATTTAAGCCGGTGTCGCACTCACATGAGATTACCCTCAGCTCTGAACAATTGTGCACACCTAGATCCTACATCTTAACCCACCTAGTTACACTACCTCTTCTAACTACTCATATTGTAAATCTCACTACCACACTACCCTGACCAGAGTATTGTCTAACTTTCATTTCTTATTTAGTTATGTCTTTCGCTAGCTTATTAAATCTGTAATCATATTATAACTTTACTCCTGTCATTTAACAGCGTTCATCATTAATGTATTAAGCTCGTATATAACTTACTACACTATCATATACGCCTACTAAAAATTTCACACGAATATATATATATATATATATAGAGAGAGAGAGAGAGAGAGAGAAAGAGAGAGAGAGAGACTCATGTGCATACTGCTGGCGCACACCTATTTTTTTAAAGTATTAAAAAATATATTTTTGAGTTAATTTTTTTATGTGATATTTAAACATTTCAATGAACCCATATAAAAAAATCAGCTTAAAAAAAGTTTTTTTGCTATTTTAAAAAAATCGGTCAAACTTTTGCAACTTTTAATGCTTTAAAAACTGCGAAAGTTTGACTGATTTTTTTAAAATAGAAAAAAAATGTTTTTTGAGCTGATTTTTTTATACGGGTTCCTTGAAATGTTTAAATATCACATAAAAAAAATCAGCCCAAAAATATTTTTTTTACTATTTTAAAAAAGTAATGTGCAAACTTAGTATGCAAACTTAGTGTGCATGGGAGCCTCTCTCTCTCTCTCTCTCTCTCTCTCTCTCTATATATATATATATATATATATATATATATATATATATATATATATATATATATATATAGTACTTATCTTGGGTGGACGGTCCCGCATTTTAAGAGTATGGACCGAACATGTGTCACCTAACGGTGAGCCCAAAAATAAAGAGTGAGTGCCTATATTTTAGGTGATAATTTCTAGGTTCACCACCATGTGACATATGTCCAGTCTGCACTGTTAAAATGTGGGACAGTCCGCACAAGTTATTCATTTTATTTTTGGTAAAACTTTTATTACTACGTGCATTAGTTTTTCCCATAATTTTCCCTTCACGTTTGTTGGAGTTTTTCTTTGTTTATCTTATTTGCTTATTTTTTTGGTACTTTGGTAATTCGTTTTACTAATTATATGTTCATTTTCATATCTACTTTTTAAGGAAACTCTTCGAAGAAGTTTGGGGAACCTTATTTAGGTAATCCATATTTTATTTCATTTAGTTTTTAAGATAATTTAACGTTGGAGAAATTGAGGGAGAAAGGACCTCTTAGGATGCTTACTAAGGTTCTAAAAATCACTACTAGAAAGTCTCCCCGTAGTGAATGAATAAACACATTTCATAGATTTGAGCTACGTGTTCATAAGCAAGTGACTGATCTTTTCAGGTATCCTAATGTAGTTAAACATATCACTATCGAACATTTTTATTATCTTTGTATGTTTTTCATTGTATCTTTTTATTTATTGGGTAAAATATTATTTTTTAATTTTTTATTCCAGTTGTGGGCATTGTTGTCCTTATTTGAAAGTAAGGGTCCGTTTGGCAACCCAATTCAGTAAGGGTCCATTTGGCAACCCAATTCCAAGCCATGGAAATGGAATTTGAAGGATAATTTTAATTCCACGAAATTGAAATTAGCCTTCCAATTCCAATTACAAGCCTTGGACTTGGGTTCCCAAACGGTCCCTAAGTAAACTTTCTTCTACTTTATTTTTTCTACATTCAAAATTTTTGTTTGAATTAGGAATATAAATTGAGGATTCAAATCAATGAACTAAATCAAAGATTGCAACAACTACCTGAGAATTCCACCGACCACTCAAATTTCAATTAATGAACTCTCCTAAAATGAAGATGTCTATTCTGTTGGGGGTGGCCCAGATGAATCTGAAAATCCTATTAGGTTACATCACTGCACATTTCAAATAAATGGTGGTACTGATAGCAAACCAGAAAATGGAGCTCCATTATTAAAATAAATTTCATTTTACAGATTTCTCATTAGCAAAGTGAGGAAAGGTAGAAGAAAGTAAAAGTTTGTCAGCTTCTATCTAATTCTCTTTTAGTGAAGGTTTCTCAAAAAATGTCTTCTTAATCTAATCAAATGGTTGAACGATCCTGAGGGTTGTGGTGGTGGCCGCGGCACTCCATATTGCAGAGGCCTAGATATCAGTAGATTGGAGGCGCGTGTTTGGTTTATGAACTTCAAAAGTCCAAATCTTGCACCAACCATCTTTGATTTTCCTTTTTCAACACTTTTTCCCAACTCTAGAAATTGTTAATAATAACAAGGGGGTCATTTTGTTGTTTTTCCCTAACTTTTTTGCAAGACATGACTTGCTACAGTTATTTGAGCACAAGAAAGGAGAAGCTAATCGAAGATAATGAGCATTATTTATGAGAGGTGTAAATGGAACATGTGTAAATGGAAGCAATAACAGAGAATTTATTTATGAGATGTGGGCTTACTTGTAACTATATTCATTTAACTTGAGTTAAATAATTGTTTCAAATATTAGTTTATCCATATTGCATATTATAGATTATTAAATAAGTGGTTCCTAATTTCACTGGTTTATATTTTTTCCAAGAGCAACCAAGAGCATTGTCAACGTCTTACAGGTAATTTATACAAAGATACTTTTTTTTAATATAAATAACTGTCCATAGTAATAGTTATACTAAATTTGGGGTCTTTCTGCACTTTGTTTTTCATATATAAGTATGAGGTGGAAGTTATGAGGGTGGAAACAAGATGCTCACTGCGAGGAGTCTCCATTCATGTTAGCTTTGCACGTAATGAGTTTATACATATTTGTGGGGGATATACAATGTTGAGTTGGTTTTTGTATATCACAAGTCCTTAATTTAGTTTTGTTTGATGAATTTTGACAATTTGAATATTATTGGATTGGTTATTATCCCTCACAAAGAGTGGATAGTTCAATAAACGAAGGAGATTATGTCCATTTTTAAAAAAATTGACACTACATTTATTTGTGGCACAATGTGGATTCGGTGAGTGAATATTGTATATTTCATGTTATATGTAAATTTGTTTGATGAATTTAGATTATTTTAATGATGTTGGATTATTTGTTATTTGTTAAAACTTGTGGATAGTCCTACAAATAGAGGAGATTATAGCCATTTTTTTTTTAAATTACACTTTTTTTTGTTAAAAGTAAAATTTTTGCGACTTTGTAATTACGTACTTTGAAAATTTTTGTCGTTTTACAATTACAGGGCTTTAGAAAATTTACGTCATGCCTTCAGGCACGGGCATACACTACTATATATATATAGTACTGCTCATGTGCAGACTATCCCACATTTTAACAGTGTTAACCGGACATGTATCACCTGACGACGAGCCCAAAAACAAAGAGAGAGTGCCTATAATTTATCCGAAATATTCTGGGCTCACCACTAGGCTACACATGTCAAGTTCGCACTATTAAAATACGGGACAATTTGCACAAGAGCAGTATTGTATGTATGTATGTATGTATGTATGTATGTATGTATGTATGTATGTATCACACATAATATATGTAGCCACATCCACTAAATCGCGATGCATGCATACTCTGCCATTGAGTCCATGTACCTCACGTACCATATCAAGGAAAATGTAATACCCCGTACTTTTATGGCTTTTAATTATGAGGTTAAGGAAATATAATTGATTTTAATTTGGGATAATTAATTGGAAAAAAATTAATTCGGTTTTAAATGCTAGCTAGACGAGAGTCAGTATTTGGTTATTATTTTGTTGTTGAATATTACTGAGTGATTATTGTAATATGTAATCATTGAATTTATTAAAATTGTCGTGAGTTGAAAATACAGCAGTTTCGATAATTTAGTTGGGACGCGCATGTCAGTCCTATCAGAACCCAGTTTAAAGGATTTAAAAGTATTTTATTTTTATATCATTCGTATGAGTTTTTTGAGTGCACCAACGTGTCTGGAAGAGTCAAGATAGTCAGAAAACACTAGCCGGGGGTTTAGTTTGGGTCCCGGGGCATTTTTAGGCCAAACCGGCAACCCGAAAGGGTATTTCGATCATTTTAAAAATTAAGGAATTAAGAGTAACGAATTTTAGTGTTTAATTATGTATTATTGGAAAGGCCATTAGGGCCATTATCAGCCAAAAACAAAGAGGTGGGCTACGTGAGTTAGAGGAGAGGTTATAAAAAGTCCCCAAACCAAAACCACCACCCACCACCACCAATTTGGACGGAATTGTGACCGGAAAGAAGAGAGGACCAGCCCTTGAACAAAAACAACGGATCAGAACATCAGATTTACAGGCAAGTGATTTATCTTGCAAAGATTCAATGCATATACTTTACATATTTTTATAGAATTGAAGATTTCTCGTAAATAAGGAAAATTGAATGGATTTGAATGGTTTAAGTCATAATCTGGGTAGGACTTGCATGGAGGTTAATGTTGGAGGTGATAACAACCACGAATTTATGATTTATGGGTAGAGAATTTCGAAATTTGATTGTATTATGTGATGTTCTTGAAGAAATAGGAAAACTAGTTTTTTATATAAAAATTGGGTAATTTGATTCAAGCAATTGATGTTATAGGTCGATTTGATGAATCTAAAACGTGGGGAATGATGTAAACATGTTAGTAGGATAATTAGTATACTTAATTATGAGTTTTGGATGTTGGGATGATGATTAAGAAGTGTAAAAACATGCAAATCCATAACTGTTAAGAATTTCTGGGTTGATACCTGTTTGATCGATCGATTGACTCAAGAATGTCGATCGATCGAACCATCGATCCCTTTTCTTCGATCGATCGACCCCTTCTATTTTTTGACAATTGTTTCACTTTAAGGTTAATGATTATTCCAAAGACGATGTTGGTTATTAGAGTGATAAATAAAATATGGTGGGACTTAGGTAAGGTCCGTAGGGTATTAATTATTATCAGAGAATGGTATATCTTATGGGATTGATTGATATTGCTTATGAGGGTCTATCGAGTGAGTTACGATTAGAAAGCGTTCGAATTGAAACTATAATGGGAATTTATGATGATGTAAGGTTAAGGGCAGGAACGGAGTGACTTTAAGTGATGAGATAACATAAAAATTTAATTGGAAACCTAGTAACCTTTTGAGGTAGGTTTAATTACTCAAATTGATACAACGAGAGAGTTATCAAGATGAAAATATATTACGTATTATGTTCGGGGTAAACGTGCGACGTACGAGATATTACTAGATGGAATGTGTAAATACTTATATTGTAATATGATTACTTAGGTTGTGTGAATGCCTAGTGTATGGATTTCTTATGTGTATGACATACCTACCATACTTGCTATCATGGGAGGTTAGTTTTATTTTGGAAAAGGACCCTCTTATCCTTGTGTGCCTTCGGGGGGATTTAGACTGGTACCTTAAGGACATAGTACTGTGAATGACTTATTTGTGAGTTGATAAGTCAGCTGACCATGGGAGCATAGGTATGTGCGTGACCCATGGGTATGTGAACTATGTTCGCCTCTAATATATGTGATTTTATTTATTGAAACGGTTCTTAAGAGATTCGAAACTCGTAGTCCCTATGTACGTGATGTACCAGGATTCGATAGCAGAGTATGCATGCACCACAGCTTAGCCTAGGGGTGCCATATATGTATTTATGTACTGAGGGTGATATACTTATGTACTTGTGACTGGTTCATTGTTACTTAGTAGATGTGGATGACAAAGATATTTTAATGGGTTAAGAATGAGAATTTAATTAACACTTGAGATAAGTAATTTAATGAATGTGAACATGGGTTATAAATATGGCTTATTTGGTGGTCACGTGTTGATACTCTATGTTAAAATGCGAAGGCAGGAGTGGTACAAACTAGTTAGATAGTGGCATAACTAGGATGGGTTAAAGGCTTACGTTAGGCGTGCACAGTAGTTGAGAGCTAAGAAACTCATGTGAGAGTACGCAACTAACGTGTTTATAATATGTGATGTTTAATTGTCATTTAAATCACTTTCTAAACTTTTAAATTGTTTTCACATCGGGCTCTGACCCGTTTTCCTCCAAATCTATTTTTATTTTGTAAAAAACTTTTTGGTGCCCAGCCACTGGGACGCCAAGCAGAGGAGTTCCATTCAGAGGACGTGCTGTAGCTACTATGGAAGTTACAGGATCTTGGTAGTAGACGGTCTCATTTTATCCTTGATTCCTTCAAAGTCGTTTGTATCAGTTAGGGCATGTCGCCCATTCTCATTTAGAGGTTGTAGTTGCAGACTTTCATTATTTCAGTTTTTGGTTTATTATTTATTCAGACTCTTGTATTGGGACATTATTTACTCAGGCATCTTTATTATTGGAGTGTTTACTCCAGACTTATTTGATTTCTTCTCGTTGAGCATTTATATGAGATTGGTTATGCGATTGTTGGTTTATTAAATAAATTCTTGTTTAAGTGTTGGCTTAATAAATAAAATTTGACATCTCTCTCTTTTTAAATATTAGGTGGCTAGTAATTTTAAATAAATGTTTTCGACAGTGATGCTATGAACTGAACCAACTTGACATTTTTTATTAATTTGAATAAATGAGTAGCTACCCGGTATTTAATTAGTCGGTGTGTCAAAGGTGGTATCAGAGCCCGGTTCTAGTGTCCTTTAGGATCTGTGCGGCTTATTATGCTTCCAGCGTAGCTTTTTTTGATATAGAGCCCTATGTTTAGGATTGTTGATTTCTTTGGTAAGATTTCGTTCTCCTACTATGATGTATATGATAGTGAATCGTATTGAAATCGGGTGTGTTAGTGCGCCGAACAATGTAGTACGTCAGGCAAAGACAGTTGGGTGAACATCAGGAGGCAAAGATTAGTTGAGGTTATTTGATTTATTTAAAGAAGGATGACCGTAGTTGAAGTCACCGATATTATGGCACGGAAGTTCTGGACGGTATATACGGCCAAGGTGCGACTTGTGACTTCTAGGCACAACTATAGTAGAAGAGGGGGTCAAATTAGACCCACCCAACAGGGTTAGAATGGGAGAGAAAGAGTTAGGTGAAACATTAAAGAGGACCAGCAGTGGAAATACTCGAAATGTGGAGATGGCGTGTGCTAGCCAAACGAACGTAATATATCTTAAGGCTTGGACATATGTTGGGGTATGGCCATTAGAGAATGAAAATTTTGGGAAATTTTTTCTTGGCTCGTAAGAGCGGAGTTTCAATAGTGAGAGGCAATCACCACACTTAGAAGTGGAATGTAACGATGAGAGAAGGCGTACACGTATGGTTTGACCATAAGTTTCTTCACCAGATGTTCAGGGTGAAAGGCGAATGTTATTCTGAACTCACACAAGAGTGCCGGACAGAGGTCACTTTGTGAGGAGAAATTTAATTATGTAGCGAACCTTACACCAGGTGAAGTAGGTGAAATGAAAAAGAGGATATTAAAGGGAGAATTTACGTACAAGAAGAATTGTTAGCTCTTCTGGGAAATTCTGCTTGGACGGTCAATGCAGATGGTAATAATGTCGTGTAGTGTTAATTTGGAGGTAAAACGTTTCCTTGGGTGGGGAGATACAAGAATCGAGGAATTCTTATAGAGTAAGATTGGGAAGATGGCGTTGGAGAAACACCACAAGGGGAAGACCCAACGGAGAACCCGTTAAAATGATTCGGATAGATGAATTATTACCGAGCGATGGTGATTTCAGTAAGAGATGTGGAAAATAGTAGCGTGTTCCTTAGGTCCATCAAGATAAGGGAACAATGGAGGTAGTCATCAGAGCCGAGACTACCAATGTTTAAGAAAAGGACCACCTTAACATGGTCAGGGTGACCGAAGATAAGTGGAGTATGTGTAGAGGTATTTCGTGGGGAGTAAAACCCGTATGTTATAAATGTTTTTCGATGCAAGTATAGGGATAAAAGTTATTGTTCCTAGCAAGAGCAACAGTTATTGAAATAGTCGGTTTGGTAAGGACGGGTGTGTTAAGTCCAGGAACCATTTGCACGGTCAGGACGATTCTCAGGATAGAAGTATGAGTTATATCCTTAAATGATGTTGCATGTTGTTTGTGACATGAACGAGTTGCTACAATTATTATTATTGTTATTTTTTCTTGAGAGTCGAGTTTAGTGAGTATCAACAATTTTATTATTTATGTGAATATTTTCCCTGATAGTGTGGAGTTACCTTTATTGTCATCCGCGGAGGATGAATGGGTATATTGATAGCGGTATATACTTTATTGAAATTACTCATTTTAGTGTTGTGTTATACGAGTATGATATTATCCTAATTACGGTTTTATATATGATTATACCGATAGTGTGCTGGTATTGAAAGTTTATTGAGGTTACAACCTTGGGGTAGAAAGTGTCATTTTGGCGAGGTCCCATCTGCGAGAGAGCCGGGCTCGCAATATTACTTTTGTATATATGTATATATATTGCTGTGATTTCAAAAAGGTATAATGGTCTCGGATATTTAATCCCAGTATGCATAGGGATTCAATTGATATGATTCGTATGTAATTGGTTTACTAGTCACCAAAAATATTTAGCTAGTTATTATAATTAATGCCCAGGATGTCGTAATAAGAAGAGTGCATTGTTTTACCACCGTTTAGAGCTTTGGGAGTTTATACTCATAGTAATGTGTCTGGGGACGGGACTTTGAGATCCCCGATTATATTTGCATGTTGTATATGAAATGTGATTACCATCAATGTCAAGAGAAAGTGTCATTCGGAAGGAGTTCCTTGTTTAAGTGTCATTGCGGAAGGAGATGTAACTTTGTTGCTAAGAGACGGGAATATAGGGGTACATGTTATGGATTGAGGGCTTAATGGATCTCGATGACTGACAATGCTAGGAATTAGTGTATCGGGGGGGTTCTTTGTTTGGATTTCTCTTTACGAGACACCCCACGTATGAAACTTAGCATACGGTTGGTAGTAGGGAGATGTATGACATTTCGTTTATGATTTGGGTACCTCGATCATTATGGAGTACGTAGTTAGAACTTGAAGTTAAAAGGGAAATTAAGATATAAGACTAGTAGAACCAGTGGTGTGGTGAGTAAGTAGTGATAATTTTGTTTTACTCTGGCGGATTGAAGAATGCAATGAGGTTAAGGAGGATTTAAGATTTCAAATTCGGAGGTGATTGAGAACGCCCAAGTGGTATAGCCATGTTGTAAATGCAGCGGCAATAAAGAGTTTGGAATAGGTATGAAGCGTATATGATGTTTAAAACTGTATGCATGGGTTATAAGAGGTGTAGAAATCTTGGTTTACTAATGTAGTAATCGCCGAAAGAAGGGATATAGATGGGTAGAATTATTACTTATGGGATTAAGCATCGTAAGAGAAGGTGTTAATGAGTATACTCGTGTGTAATCAGTGTACATGTTCGAATTTAGTGAAAAGGCACTGGAAAGCCATTTAATAAGGGGATATCTCTTGAGAAGGGAAATATTTAATTATTATGGGAAATTTGAAGTAGAGTTCCGACCAATCGAATGTTGAGGGTGACTCAAGAGTAAATAGAATAAGGATGTCAATGAGGTATAAAGGGTCCAGATGTTCACAAAGTGGTGAAAAGTGCAAGGTTCGGAACTTTTGGTATACGCCGAGAGAAGAAGAAAGTCATTAAGTATCATTTAACGGGAAGAATTATAAGTGAAAGTCGGCATTTAAGGGGGTGTAGTAAGTAGTAGAACGGTTGGGGTTAGATGATTGACCAGATATTTTGTATCAAGCAGAAGATTCCAGGGAGGTAGGGGTCAAGTTGGTAAATTTCCTTTAGGGTTGCCAACTTATAGATAAGTAACGAGTTCCTTCGAATATGTGGGACAGGTTGTCCAGAAGGAGAGAAATGGTTATATTGGGTGATTTACACTATTAAATAGTGAACACGCCGGTACGTGGTCCTACGCAGGATTATTCAGAACCAATAAGAGATCCCAGAAATCCACCTCCAAGGTGGGGTGGCAAGAAATAGTGGAAATAACTCTTCGTTATGTGGGTTGTATCACCTATAGCCCGATGTGTAGGCGCAAGGTGATTGACGACTGGTGGATTGTATGAAAGAAATTTTGGATTCATTACGATCTTTTCAATTCCAAATCGGCTGAAGTGGTTTTCTCTTGTGTAAAAGTCACAACGTCGGGAACAGAGATTAGAAGAATGGGCAAGAGTAGTCAGAGTTATTGATTTCTTCCAAGATGGGATTTTGGTGTTTTGATAAACGCGGGAGTTAATGCGTAGTGAGGTTCGGACTCACAATAATATTGAAATAATGTGGCCAATGATGTATAGGCTATTTTTATTCGAATGTCATTTAGTAAGAGCACAACGTGACGTACATTTATTGAAGTGTAATCTGATAAAGTATCAAGACTGTTAAACAAGCTTGTTGTGAAGTGACGTCTTTAGTGTTTGGGCCTTTTCTTATATTTTGTTTTGAGTACTGGAGGATAGCTAATTTTTCCAGGTATGCCTTACCTTTCCGAATTTCGGGACGAAATTCCGTTATTAGGGGGGAAGTATGTAATACCCCGTATTTTTATGGCTTTTAATTATGAGATTAAGGAAATAAAATTGATTTTAATTTGGGATAATTAATTGGAAAAAAATTAATTCGGATTTTAATGCTAGCGAGATGAGAGTCAGTATTTGGTTATTATTGTGTTGTTGAATATTACTGAGTGATTATGATAATATGTGATCATTGAATCTATTAAAATTGTCATGAGTTAAAAATACAGCAGTTTCGATAATTTAGTTGGGACGTGCGTGTCAGTCGTGTCAGAACCCAATTTAAAGGATTTAAAAGTATTTTATTTTTACGTCATCTGTATGAGCTTTTTGAGTGCGCCAACGTGTCCGGAAGGGTCAAGATAGTCAGAAAACACTAGCCGGGGGTTTAGTTTGGGTCTTGGGGCATTGTTAGGCCAAACCGGCAACCCGGAAGGGTATTTCGATCATTTTAAAAATTAAGGAATTAAGAGTAACGAATTTTAGTGTTTAATTATGTATTATTGGAAAGTCCATTAGGTCCATTATCAGCCAAAAACAAATTGGTGGGCTACGTGAGTTAGAGGAGAGGTTACAAAAAGTCTCCAAACCAAAACCACCACCCACCACCACCAATTTGGACGGAATTGTGACCGAAAAGAAGAGAGGATCAGCCCTTGAACAACAACAACGGATCAAAACATCATATTTATAGGCAAGTGATTTATCTTGCAAAGATTCAAATCATATACTTTATATGTTTTTATAGAATTGAAGATTTCTCATAAATAATGAAAATTGAATGGATTTGAATGGTTTAAATCATAATCTGGGTAGGACTTGCATGTACGTTAATGTTGGAGGTGATAACAAACACGAATTTATGATTTACGGGTATAGAATTTCAAATTTTGATTGTATTATATGATGTTCTTGAAGAAATAGGAAAACTAGGTTTTTATATGAAAATTGGGTAATTTGATTCAAGCAATTGATGTTATAGGTCGATTTGATGAATCTAAAACGTGGGGAATGATGTAAACATGTTAGTAGGATAATTAGTATACTTAATTATGAGTTTTGGATGTTGGGATGATGATTAAGAAGTGTAAAAATATGCAAACCCGTAACTATTAAGAATTTCTGGGATGATACCTATTTGATCGATCGATCGACTCAAGAATGTCGATCGATCGAAACATCGATCCCTTTTCTTCGATCGATCAACCCTTCTGGTTTTTGACAATTGTTTCTCTTTAAGGTTAATGATTATTCCAAAGCCTATGTTGGTTATTAGAGTGATAAATATAATATAGTGGGACTTAGGTAAGGTCCGTAGGGTATTAATTATTATCAGAGAATGGAATAACTTATGGGATTGATTGATATTGCTTATGAGGTTCTACCGAGTGAGGTATGATTAGAAAGCGTTCGAATTGAAACTGTAATGGGAATTTATGATGATGTAAGGTTAAGGGCGGGAACGAAGCGACTTTAAGTGATGAGATAACATAAAAATTTAATTGGAAACCTAGTAACCTTTTGAGGTAGGTTTAATTACTCAAATTGATATAACGAGAGAGTTATCAAGATGAAAATATATTAGGTATTATGTTTGGGGTAAACGTGCTACGTACGAGATATTACTAGATGGAATGTGTAAATACTTATATTGTAATATGATTACTTAGGTTGTGTGAATGCCTAGTGTATGGATTTCTTATGTGTATGACATACCTACCATACTTGCTATCATGGGAGGTTAGTTTTATTTTGGAAAAGGACCCTCTTATCCTTGTGTGCCTTTGGGGGGATTTAGACTGGTACCTTAAGGACATAGTACTGTGAATGACTTATTTGTGAGTTGATAAGTTAGCTAACCATGGGAGCGTAGGTATGTGCGTGACCCATGGGTATGTGAACTATGTTCGCCTCCAATATGTGTGATTTTATTTATTGAAACGGTTATTGAGAGATTCGAAACTCGTAGTCCCTGTGTACGTGATGTACCGGGATTCGATAGCAGTGTATGCGTGCACCGCAACTTAGACTAGGGGTGCCATATATGTATTTATGTACTGAGGGTGATATACTTTTGTACTTGTGATTGGTTCATTGTTACTTAGTAGATGTGGATGAATAAGATATTTTGATGCGTTAAGAATGAGAATTTAATTAACACTTGAGATAAGTAATTTAATGAATGTGAACATGGGTTATAAATATGGCTTATTTGGGGGTCACGTGTTGATACTCTATGTTAAAATGCGAAGGCAGGAGTGGTACAAACTAGTTAGATAGTGGCATAACTAGGAGGGGTTAAAGGCTTACGTTAGGCGTGCACAGTAGTTGAGAGGTAAGAAACTCATGTGAGAGTACACAACTAACGTGTTTATAATATGTGATGTTTAATTGTCATTTAAATCACTTTCTAAACTTTTAAATTGTTTTCACATCGGGCTCTGACCCGTTTTCCTCCAAATCTATTTTTGTTTTGTAAAAACCTTTTAGGTTCCCAACCATAGGGACGCCAAGCAGATGAGTTCCATTCAGAGGACGTGCTGTAGCTACTATGGAAGTTACAGGATCTTGGTAGTAGACGATCTCATTTTATCCTTGATTCCTTCAAAGTCGTTTGTATCAGTTAGGGCATGTCGCCCATTCTCATTTAGAGGTTGTAGTTGCAGACTTTCATTATTTCAGTTTTTGGTTTATTATTTATTCAGACTCTTGTATTGGGACATTATTTACTCAGGCATCTTTATTATTGGAGTGTTTACTCCAGACTTATTTGATTTCTTCTCGTTGAGCATTTATATGAGATTGGTTATGCGATTGTTGGTTTATTAAATAAATTCTTGTTTAAGTGTTGGCTTAATAAATAAAATTTGACATCTCTCTCTTTTTAAATATTAGGTGGCTAGTAATTTTAAATAAATGTTTTCGACAGTGATGCTATGAACTGAACCAACTTGACATTTTTTATTAATTTGAATAAATGAGTAGCTACCCGGTATTTAATTAGTCGGTGTGTCAAAGGTGGTATCAGAGCCCGGTTCTAGTGTCCTTTAGGATCTGTGCGGCTTATTATGCTTCCAGCGTAGCTTTTTTTGATATAGAACCCTATGCTTAGGATTGTTGATTTCTTTGGTAAGATTTCGTTCTCCTACTATGATGTATATGATAGTGAATCGTATTGAAATCGGGTGTGTTAGTGCGCCGAACAATGTAGTACGTCAGGCAAAGACAGTTGGGTGAACATCAGGAGGCAAAGATTAGTTGAGGTTATTTGATTTATTTAAAGAAGGATGACCGTAGTTGAAGTCACCGATATTATGGCACGGAAGTTCTGGACGGTATATACGGCCAAGGTGCGACTTGTGACTTCTAGGCACAACTATAGTAGAAGATGGGGTCAAATTAGACCCACCCAACAGGGTTAGAATGGGAGAGAAAGAGTTAGGTGAAACATTAAAGAGGACCAGCAGTGGAAATACTCGAAATGTGGAGATGGCGTGTGCTAGCCAAACGAACGTAATATATCTTAAGGCTTGGACATATGTCGGGGTATGGCCATTAGAGAATGAAAATTTTGGGAAATTTTTTCTTGGCTCGTAAGAGCGGAGTTTCAATAGTGAGAGGCAATCACCACACTTAGAAGTGGAATGTAACGATGAGAGAAGGCGTACACGTATGGTTTGACCATAAGTTTCTTCACCAGATGTTCAGGGTGAAAGGCGAATGTTATTCTGAACTCACACAAGAGTGCCGGACAGAGGTCACTTTGTGAGGAGAAATTTAATTATGTAGCGAACCTTACACCAGGTGAAGTAGGTGAAATGAAAAAGAGGATATTAAAGGGAGAATTTACGTACAAGAAGAATTGTTAGCTCTTCTGGGAAATTCTGCTTGGACGGTCAATGCAGATGGTAATAATGTCGTGTAGTGTTAATTTGGAGGTAAAACGTTTCCTTGGGTGGGGAGATACAAGAATCGAGGAATTCTTATAGAGTAAGATTGGGAAGATGGCGTTGGAGAAACACCACAAGGGGAAGACCCAACGGAGAACCCGTTAAAATGATTCGGATAGATGAATTATTACCGAGCGATGGTGATTTCAGTAAGAGATGTGGAAAATAGTAGCGTGTTCCTTAGGTCCATCAAGATAAGGGAACAATGGAGGTAGTCATCAGAGCCGAGACTACCAATGTTTAAGAAAAGGACCACCTTAACATGGTCAGGGTGACCGAAGATAAGTGGAGTATGTGTAGAGGTATTTCGTGGGGAGTAAAACCCGTATGTTATAAATGTTTTTCGATGCAAGTATAGGGATAAAAGGTATTGTTCCTAGCAAGAGCAACAGTTATTGAAATAGTCGGTTTGGTAAGGACGGGTGTGTTAAGTCCAGGAACCATTTGCACGGTCAGGACGATTCTCAGGATAGAAGTATGAGTTATATCCTTAAATGATGTTGCATGTTGTTTGTGACATGAACGAGTTGCTACAATTATTATTATTGTTATTTTTGCTTGAGAGTCGAGTTTAGTGAGTATCAACAATTTTATTATTTATGTGAATATTTTCCCTGATAGTGTGGAGTTACCTTTATTGTCATCCGCGGAGGATGAATGGGTATATTGATAGCGGTATATACTTTATTGAAATTACTCATTTTAGTGTTGTGTTATACGAGTATGATATTATCCTAATTACGGTTTTATATATGATTATACCGATAGTGTGCTGGTATTGAAAGTTTATTGAGGTTACAACCTTGGGGTAGAAAGTGTCATTTTGGCGAGGTCCCATCTGCGAGAGAGCCGGGCTCGCAATATTACTTTTGTATATATGTATATATATTGCTGTGATTTCAAAAAGGTATAATGGTCTCGGATATTTAATCCCAGTATGCATAGGGATTCAATTGATATGATTCGTATGTAATTGGTTTACTAGTCACCAAAAATATTTAGCTAGTTATTATAATTAATGCCCAGGATGTCATAATAAGAAGAGTGCATTGTTTTACCACCGTTTAGAGCTTTGGGAGTTTATACTCATAGTAATGTGTCTGGGGACGGGACTTTGAGATCCCCGATTATATTTGCATGTTGTATATGAAATGTGATTACCATCAATGTCAAGAGAAAGTGTCATTTGGAAGGAGTTCCTTGTTTAAGTGTCATTGCGGAAGGAGATGTAACTTTGTTGCTAAGAGACGGGAATATAGGGGTACATGTTATGGATTGAGGGCTTAACGGATCTCGATGACTGACAATGCTAGGAATTAGTGTATCGGGGGGGTTCTTTCTTTGGATTTCTCTTTACGAGACACCCCACGTATGAAACTTAGCATACGGTTGGTAGTAGGGAGATGTATGACCGTTCGTTTATGATTTGGGTACCTCGATCATTATGGAGTACGTAGTTAGAACTTGAAGTTAAAAGGGAAATTAAGATATAAGACTAGTAGAACCAGTGGTGTGGTGAGTAAGTAGTGATAATTTTGTTTTACTCTGGCAGATTGAAGGATGCAATGAGGTTAAGGAGGATTTAAGTGTGACACCCCGCCTAATTAATCCCGGGTGATCAGTCCTAAATCAAGTTAGAACAGGTTTCTCATTTGGTCCATTCTTAGCATCACTGTCGTTTTATTAAATTACTAACCACCTAAGTGAGAAAAATAGACTGGTGTCAATTTTTATCTTTCATTAATTAAACTAAAACCCATGCGGAAAATAAAGCAATATAACCATCACAGATAATTGAACTAATCATTCCACAAGTAAAGATAATTAACCGAATGAACCATCGGTCCAAATAATAAATACCATAAAGACAAGAATAGAATCCCAACAATCTAAGAAACAAATAAATGGAAAGTGAGCGACATGCTCGAATAAATAATAATGAATCTCTACATTATGAATGAAAGAAAGAGGCGTCTATCAAAGGTCCCGCAACAGCCACATATGCTGCAGCAACGGACTTCCTGGAATCGAGTCAGGTCTGGCGTCCCTGTGGCTGGACACCTAAAAGGTTTTTAAAATTTTTTATAGCAAGGGTTAGTACCCAAAACATTTGAAAACATTTAGCAAATGATTAACTTGCAGTAATAATAAATATGCATGCTCTTCATATTTTAGTTAGTGTCGCACTCTCTTGAGAACTTCCTTGCCCCTCCTCTAATGTGCACCACTAACGCTTTAATTATCACCTAGTTATCTATCTCATGACTAGATAATTATTAAAGTCTCCTTATACTCCTCCCCTACTCTATCCTGAGTAAAATGTGATTATGATTTTTAAGTCATTAGTAACATCAACTTAATTAAATCATTTCCCTTTTTAATTCATATAACTACTCCACTCGTTATACATATACAACAACACATGCTTGTATTTATTTAGTCCGTATATAATAATCACCCTATTATATACTTAGAATATTGCAACATTCACACACACACTGGAATACATAAACCACTAATATCCACCCGAGTAAAAGTACTCCCCGGATATAATTTCTCTAAAGTGCTAGTACACTAGGTATATTCACATATCCTAGTTATCCAAGTTAGGATCTCACACTAACTTGGTTTAGTATACGATTGGAGGCGGTCATATTCCTTCCCGGAAAGTGAGATGCCCCTCACCCCCTGTAACGGACGCTATGACCTGGGAATCTACTCGCCCTACTCCTCAAGCTAGGGGATTCATCCACTGCGCGTAACCTCCCCCTATAGCACTAGAGTATAATAATATCTAACCACTGATATTAAGGCATACACTATATATATATATATATACTATCACACATCGTATATATATATATATATATACATATATAAAAATGTTCTAGCTATACCGTGTATCAAACCCGTGACACAAGTCTATTCCATTTTTATTATGAGGTTATTACCCAACTCGAATTATTAATTAATTTGCACATTAATAATTTCAGTTGCTTTTGATGTTGCCCTCACCATTTAATTGGACTCAATCTCATAGCCCGAATTAACCTCACCCGAGTCTAAATCCCGACTCTAAATTTCTTAGTCCATTACTACGTAATATCATATACCTCGATGTCACTCAACCAATTTTGACGTGTCGTCCAAATTTCTCCTCCCATTTCCTAATTAATTCACTCACATTTAATCAGGTAACCCCATGCATTAATTTCTCAACAATAATTAATTGCATAACAACTTTTATATAAATCTCTTCCTATATAAATAAAACTGGGCGAACTGTCAGTTTCTGCCGACCGTCGATCGATCGACTTCATGGCGTCGATCGATCGATCGAACAGGTACTCGTCTTCTTCGCGAAGACGGACAGCCATGGGCGAAAATCTGCAAACCCTAATTTCCTTCTACACTGAAACTAAGTCTCTTTTAGCATTTGTACATATTAGGAAACTCATTAAGGATCTCCAGAGTATTCAACAACATCAATAATTCGTCCATTAACTCAAATTTCTAAATTTGGGGGAAGTTTCATCATTAACTCTAGGTCCATTTATACCCCAAATTTCATCATCAAATTCGTTTCCAAATATGCAGATAACATTCTTATCAGATATGCAATAACTCACCATTATCAGATTTTACAAGAATCATCACCCCAAATTTCGTAAATCAGAATTTTTTGTTTTCACAGTCCCATGTTCATTCCATTAACACCCAAAAACGGATTTCTACATAATCACTACACATGAATATGAATCGAAAACAGATTTAATGCTATTGCAAGTTATCCACTTGCCTTAAGGTTCGTAGAGTCTGAATTGGAGCTAAATCCCAAGGTTGAAGATGACCTTTGATGGTTCTCTTTGATCCCCAATTTGGCTTTGGCTGCTGTTAGGGTTTCCTAACCCTTAATTTGTTTTCTCTAATTAAGTTCAGCCACCCCCTTATTTCTTTTTATTAGATTAATTACTTAATCCCGTTTTTTGACTAATGGGCCAAGCCCAAGTGACCCAAATGTCCCCGAGTGGGCCCGGCTATGTCTAAAAACGTCCCGTGACCCGTTTACTACCCCCGGGTACACTTTTCCGACTATCTCGGCCCATCCGGACTCAACTGTATCCTCAGAATTTGCATCCGAGTTAATTTCTAAAAATACTTATCCCCCACCTAATACAGTCTATACCGACTTTCGGATGCGATAAGTACATACCTCGTCATTAATACTCTAGACGACATAATTACATTATTACTATTCGCTTAGTAAATAAGTTTTCCCTAAATATTAACCATTCAATCCCAGATTAATATTTATATATTATTCTGTTCTAATTAATTCATTAAATTACAACACACTAAGTAATTTAAAATCTCCGAATTAATTAAATTAATTGTACCAAAAAAATACGGGGTGTTACATACTCCCCCCTTATAAAGGAATTTCGTCCTCGAAATTAGATCGTACCTGCGTTGAAAAGTTCTGGATATTGTTCCCGCATATCCTCCTCTCGCTCCCAGGTAGACTCGTCAACATTGTGATGACCCCACTGTACTCTAACCAATGGAACAACCTTGGATCGTAATTTCCGCTCACTATGATCCAGAATTGCTACCGGCCTCTCCTCATACGAGATGTCTGGCTGTAAGTCTATCTCCTCGAGTGGAATATGCCAAAAGGCTCTCTCGCTCCTTCGATATTTCTTCAGCAATGTCACATGGAATACATCGTGTATCCGCTGAAGATGATCTGGTAATCCAAGCTTATACGCCACCGGTCCCAGCCTCTCAATAATAGGGAAAGGTCCTACGTATCGCGGTGCTAACTTACCCTTCTTTCCGAACCTCATCACCCCTTTCATAGGGGATACCCGGACTAAAACCTGGTCCCCAACTTCTAGCTCCACATGTCTTCGAGAAGCATCAGCATAACTCTTCTGCCTGTCCTGAGCTATTCGAATCCTTGCTCGAATCAACTCTATCTTGGCAGATGTCTCCTGGACAATCTCTGGCCCCAAGAGTTTGTTGTCCCCCACCTCTAACCAACAAGCGGGTGAACGACAAGGTCTCCCGTATAGTGCCTCAAACGGTGCCATCCCAATTGTGAATTAGTAAGAGTTGTTATACGCAAACTCTACCAAAGGAAGATATTTCTCCCATCCTCCCCCGAAGTCCAAAATGCACATTCTGAGCATGTCCTCCAGCATCTGATTAACTCTCACAGTCTGTCCGTCAGTCTGTGGGTGATACGATGTACTCAAGTGTAACTCCGTGCCCATTGCCTCCTGAAAGCTCTGCCAAAAGTGGGCAACAAAGATTTTGTCTCGGTCGGATACGATATTTATCGGCACTCCATGCAGCTTAACAATCTCTGCTATGAATAGCTGTGCATAACGCATCGTCTCAAAATCTGTGCGTACCGGCAAAAAGTGGGCTACCTTAGTCAACCGATCCACAATAACCCATATGGAGTCGTGACCCTTCTGCGATACCGGTAACCCTGTTATGAAGTCCATGGAGATGCTCTCCCACTTCCACACGGGAATTTCTAACGGCTGTAGCATCCCTGATGGCCTCTGGTGGTCAACTTTCACAAGCTGACACGTGGCACACTTCGAAACAAACTTCGCTATGTCCCGTTTCATCCCTGCCCACCAATACTGCCTCCTCATATCTTGGTACATTTTATCCCCACCGGGATGTACTGCAAATTTCGAACCATGGGATTCTGTCATAACTGCGTGCTTCAAATCCTCATCCTCTGGTACCATTAACCTCCCATTAAAACGTAGGCCTCCTTCTGAGCTAATCGAGTAACCCTCTGCTCCCTCAGCTAACAACTGGCCCACCCTATCCCGGCAAATCTGATCCTCTGCCTGAGCCTTCACAACCCGCATAATGATCTCGGGTGTGATGGACAAAGCCGATATGCAAGCCTTTGCTACGTCGTCCTCATATTGAAGCTCTTTCCACTTCGCTTTCCATATCTCCGATATCTCCCCAGTCGGCCTTCGGCTCAATGCATCCGCTACCACATTGGCCTTACCATGATGATACTGAATATCAAACTGGTAGTCCTTCACGAATTCTAGCCACCGCTTCTGCCTCATATTCAGATCCTTCTGTGTGAAGAGATACTAAAGTGACTTGTGATCCGTGAATAGAGTAAACTGCTCTCCTAGAAGATAATGCTTCCATATCCTCAAAGCAAAAACGACCGCTGCCAATTCTAGGTCGTGAGTGAGGTAATTCCTCTCGTGGGGCTTTAGCTTCCTGGAAGCATAAGCTATAGCCCTCTCCTCCTGCTGGAGTGCACCCCCAAGACCCCGTAAGGATGCGTCTGTGTAAACCCGATACTTTAGCCCTCCCTTTGGCAATGCAAGCACGAGCGCATAAGTACTCTCTGAAAACCCTGTTCATGAGGTCCATGAATACTGCTGGTGCATTGGTGAGCCCGAAGGGCATCACCCTGAACTCAACGGATATTTATTCCGTATTGTCACCTTGTTCAGCTCCCTATAATCCACGCACAAGCGGAGTGAACCATCTCGCTTCTTTACAAACATTACCGGCGCACCCCACGGCGATGTATTCCGCCGAATAAAACCCTGGCCCAGTAGTTGCTGAATCTGTTCCCTCAATTCCCGCATCTCTGAAGGGGCCATTCGTTAAGGTGCCCGAGCAATCGGCCTCGTCCCCGGTGCTAAATCGATAACAAATTCAATTTCTCTGCTGGGTGGTAACCCTGGTATCTCCTGGAATACATCCTCAAAGTTCCTCACTACGGGAATAGAGTCTAAAGGTACTACCACCGTTTGTGAGGTTTCCTCCTCAATGTAATATAAGTGAGTGCGCAATCCTCCCTCAGGAAGCGGCATTGCTATCAGGAACATCTCCTGTCCCGGAATGGAGAACACGATTGTCCTCTCATAACCATCCACCGTAGCCCGGTAACCTGCCAACCAATCCATGCCCAAGATGACATCATACCCCTCCATATCTAACACTAAGAGGTCTGCTGCTAAACTAAGCCTTCCAATCAAAATGTCCACTCCCCGACAAATCGAGCGAATCACAGCCCCGCTGCCTACTGGCGACTCTACGCTCATATGGAGGCTACCCGCTGCCTCTAACAACCCAGCCCGTTTAGCAAAATTAGATTTAATGAAAGAATGCTTCCATGTTAAAATTATGCTACATACATGACCATGAATGAAAAACATACCCTCAACTGCTGGCGGCGCCTGCTGTGCCGGAGGATTGGGAGCATTTCGGACATTATACACATGCCCGTAGTGGATCTGCCACTGATGCTTTGGGGCGAGTGGAGTTGGTGCGACCGGTGGTATCTGCCCCTGTTGCCCCTGATGGGTACCCTGCTGACGGCTTCTGCCCCTCTGCGGGCACTCCCTCTTGAAGTGTCCTGGCTGGCGACAGACAAAACAGAGCTTCTGCACGTCTCCCTGTCGTTGGCCCTGACGTGGCTGGCCCTGCTGGCCTCCCCGATTGTTCCCTTGGCCCTGACGGCCTTGAGGAACCTGCTGCTGCTGTTTAGGGTCTGGCTGCCCCTGCCTAGACCCCTGTCCTCCCGGTTGGAACCCACCAGGCTTAAATCTCTTTGCCTGATTCCCTTGCTGAATGAATTATGGCTGAGTACTACTAGTGCAACCACCCGTAACCGCCTTGCCCTGCTGGCTCGATTCACCTGCTCTCTTATTCCCCTTCGTATGGGCACGATGATCCCGACAAAGTACGAGGGCGGCATTAACGACATCTGCATAAGTCATTAACGTCGAATTCCCAATCAAATGCTGCCTGATCCTCCAGGCTAAGCCATTCATGAACCTTGACCTCTTCCACTCCTCATTGCTCACCTCATTTGGTACAAAGCTTGCCAAACGGGTGAACTCTTGCTCATAATCTGCCACTGACCGGTCACCCTGTATTAATTCACTGAACTTCCTTCGCATCTCCGCCTCTACCGCTGGTGGAACGTGGTTACGGTCGAACCGCACCCTGGATTCGGGTACCGCCATGAAATCTCGCTCTTCAGTGGTGGTCACTGACTCCCACCATTGTAGGGCTGCTTCCGACAGACGAAGGGAAGCAAGCTTCTGCCTCTGCACATCGGCACACTCCAGCATGCGCAGATGGCGCTGAATATTCTTCTTGCAGTCACAAGCCTCTACCACATCGATGCTCCCCTGAAACTCAGGTGGGTGACCCTTCTGAAAAGTCTCCCTAACTTGCTGCCAAGACGGTGACCCCACTGGAGCCTGAACTGTTGGAGCCATTGGAGGCGGTGCCTGGGGCTGTGGAAAATGAGCTCCCATAGCTTGCATCGCTGTCTCGACTGCCTGGGCCACTATCACTGCCACTTGAGTAGTAGAAATCAACTCGGGTGGGGGTGGTGGCGGCGGTATCTGTGGCTCCTGGTGAGCCTCCCTCACCTCATCCCTAGCCTCAGCCCTCTCCGCACTTTGTCTCTTCGGTGACATCTGAAATAGATTGAATTGTATAAGTACACAATTTATACAAAACTAATAGCAGAAATACGATCTCTCACAAGCGGAAGATATAATCAACAGTCCTAATAATAGGGCTCTATAACAACCGAAAGCTACGCTGAAACGTAGAAAGCCGCACAGATCCTAAGGACACTAGAACCTGATGCTCTGATACCATCTGTGACACCCCGCCTAATTAATCCCGGGTGATCAGTCCTAAATCAAGTTAGAACAGGTTTCTCATTTGGTCCATTCTTAGCATCACTGTCGTTTTATTAAATTACTAACCACCTAAGTGAGAAAAATAGACTGGTGTCAATTTTTATCTTTCATTAATTAAACTAAAACCCATGCGGAAAATAAAGCAATATAACCATCACAGATAATTGAACTAATCATTCCACAAGTAAAGATAATTAACCGAATGAACCATCGGTCCAAATAATAAATACCATAAAGACAAGAATAGAATCCCAACAATCTAAGAAACAAATAAATGGAAAGTGAGCGACATGCTCGAATAAATAATAATGAATCTCTACATTATGAATGAAAGAAAGAGGCGTCTATCAAAGGTCCCGCAACAGCCACATATGCTGCAGCAACGGACTTCCTGGAATCGAGTCAGGTCTGGCGTCCCTGTGGCTGGACACCTAAAAGGTTTTTAAAAATTTTTATAGCAAGGGTTAGTACCCAAAACATTTGAAAACATTTAGCAAATGATTAACTTGCAGCAATAATAAATATGCATGCTCTTCATATTTTAGTTAGTGTCGCACTCTCTTGAGAACTTCCTTGCCCCTCCTCTAATGTGCACCACTAACGCTTTAATTATCACCTAGTTATCTATCTCATGACTAGATAATTATTAAAGTCTCCTTATACTCCTCCCCTACTCTATCCTGAGTAAAATGTGATTATGATTTTTAAGTCATTAGTAACATCAACTTAATTAAATCATTTCCCTTTTTAATTCATATAACTACTCCACTCGTTATACATATACAACAACACATGCTTGTATTTATTTAGTCCGTATATAATAATCACCCTATTATATACTTAGAATATTGCAGCATTCACACACACACTGGAATACATAAACCACTAATATCCACCCGAGTAAAAGTACTCCCCGGATATAATTTCTCTAAAGTGCTAGTACACTAGGTATATTCACATATCCTAGTTATCCAAGTTAGGATCTCACACTAACTTGGTTTAGTATACGATTGGAGGCGGTCATATTCCTTCCCGGAAAGTGAGATGCCCCTCACCCCCTGTAACGGACGCTATGACCTGGGAATCTACTCGCCCTACTCCTCAAGCTAGGGGATACATCCACTGCGCGTAACCTCCCCCTATAGCACTAGAGTATAATAATATCTAACCACTGATATTAAGGCATACACTATATATATATATATACTATCACACACCGTATATATATATATATACATTTATAAAAATGTTCTAGATATACCGTGTACCAAACCCGTGACACAAGTCTATTCCATTTTTATTATGAGGTTATTACCCAACTCGAATTATTAATTAATTTGCACATTAATAATTTCAGTTGCTTTTGATGTTGCCCTCACCATTTAATTGGACTCAATCTCATAGCCCGAATTAACCTCACCCGAGTCTAAATCCCGACTCTAAATTTCTTAGTCCATTACTACGTAATATAATATACCTCGATGTCACTCAACCAATTTTGACGTGTCATCCAAATTTCTCCTCCCATTTCCTAATTAATTCACTCACATTTAATCAGGTAACCCCATGCATTAATTTCTCAACAATAATTAATTGCATAACAACTTTTATATAAATCTCTTCCTATATAAATAAAACTGGGCGAACTGTCAGTTTCTGCCGACCGTCGATCGATCGACTTCATGGCGTCGATCGATCGATCGAACAGGTACTCGTCTTCTTCGCGAAGACGGACAGCCATGGGCGAAAATCTGCAAACCCTAATTTCCTTCTACACTGAAACTAAGTCTCTTTTAGCATTTGTACATATTAGGAAACTCATTAAGGATCTCCAGAGTATTCAACAACATCAATAATTCGTCCATTAACTCAAATTTCTAAATTTGGGGGAAGTTTCATCATTAACGCTAGGTCCATTTATACCCCAAATTTCATCATCAAATTCGTTTCCAAATATGCAGATAACATTCTTATCAGATATGCAATAACTCACCATTATCAGATTTTACAAGAATCATCACCCCAAATTTCGTAAATCAGAATTTTTTGTTTTCACAGTCCCATGTTCATTCCATTAACACCCAAAAACGGATTTCTACATAATCACTACACATGAATATGAATCGAAAACATATTTAATGCTATTGCAAGTTATCCACTTGCCTTAAGGTTCGTAGAGTCTGAATTGGAGCTAAATCCCAAGGTTGAAGATGACCTTTGATGGTTCTCTTTGATCCCCAATTTGGCTTTGGCTGCTGTTAGGGTTTCCTAACCCTTAATTTGTTTTCTCTAATTAAGTTCAGCCACCCCCTTATTTCTTTTTATTAGATTAATTACTTAATCCCGTTTTTTGACTAATGGGCCAAGCCCAAGTGACCCAAATGTCCCCGAGTGGGCCCGGCTATGTCTAAAAACGTCCCGTGACCCGTTTACTACCCCCGGGTACACTTTTCCGACTATCTCGGCCCATCCGGACTCAATTTTACAATCAGAATTTGCATCCGAGTTAATTTCTAAAAATACTTATCCCCCACCTAATACAGTCTATACCGACTTTCGGATGCGATAAGTACATACCTCGTCATTAATACTCTAGACGACATAATTACATTATTACTATTCGCTTAGTAAATAAGTTTTCCCTAAATATTAACCATGCAATCCCAGATTAATATTTATATATTATTCTGTTCTAATTAATTCATTAAATTACAACACACTAAGTAATTTAAAATCTCCGAATTAATTAAATTAAATGTACCAAAAAAATACGGGGTGTTACATTAAGATTTCAAATTCGGAGGTGATTGAGAACGCCCAAGTGGTATAGCCATGTTGTAAATGCAGCGGCAATAAAGAGTTTGGAATAGGTATGAAGCGTATATGATGTTTAAAACTGTATGCATGGGTTATAAGAGGTGTAGAAATCTTGGTTTACTAATGTAGTAATCGCCGAAAGAAGGGATATAGATGGGTAGAATTATTACTTATGGGATTAAGCATCGTAAGAGAAGGTGTTAATGAGTATACTCGTGTGTAATCAGTGTACACGTTCGAATTTAGTGAAAAGGCACTGGAAAGCCATTTAATAAGGGGATATCTCTTGAGAAGGGAAATATTTAATTATTATGGGAAATTTGAAGTAGAGTTCCGACCAATCGAATGTTGAGGGTGACTCAAGAGTAAATAGAATAAGGATGTCAATGAGGTATAAAGGGTCCAGATGTTCACAAAGTGGTGAAAAGTGCAAGGTTCGGAACTTTTGGTATACGCCGAGAGAAGAAGAAAGTCATTAAGTATCATTTAACGGGAAGAATTATAAGTGAAAGTCGGCATTTAAGGGGGTGTAGTAAGTAGTAGAACGGTTGGGGTTAGATGATTGACCAGATATTTTGTATCAAGCAGAAGATTCCAGGGAGGTAGGGGTCAAGTTGGTAAATTTCCTTTAGGGTTGCCAACTTATAGATAAGTAACGAGTTCCTTCGAATATGTGGGACAGGTTGTCCAGAAGGAGAGAAATGGTTATATTGGGTGATTTACACTATTAAATAGTGAACACGCCGGTACGTGGTCCTACGCAGTATTATTCAGAACCAATAAGAGATCCCAGAAATCCACCTCCAAGGTGGGGTGGCAAGAAATAGTGGAAATAACTCTTCGTTATGTGGGTTGTATCACCTATAGCCCGATGTGTAGGCGCAAGGTGATTGACGACTGGTGGATTGTATGAAAGAAATTTTGGATTCATTACGATCTTTTCAATTCCAAATCGGCTGAAGTGGTTTTCTCTTGTGTAAAAGTCACAACGTCGGGAACAGAGATTAGAAGAATGTGCAAGAGTAGTCAGAGTTATTGATTTCTTCCAAGATGGGATTTTGGTGTTTTGATAAACGCGGGAGTTAATGCGTAGTGAGGTTCGGACTCACAATAATATTGAAATAATGTGGCCAATGATGTATAGGCTATTTTTATTCGAATTTCATTTAGTAAGAGCACAACGTGACGTACATTTATTGAAGTGTAATCTGATAAAGTATCAAGACTGTTAAACAAGCTTGTTGTGAAGCGACGTCTTTAGTGTTTGGGCCTTTTCTTATATTTTGTTTTGAGTACTGGAGGATAGCTAATTTTTCCAGGTATGCCTTACCTTTCCGAATTTCGGGACGAAATTCCGTTATTAGGGGGGAAGTATGTAATACCCCGTATTTTTATGGCTTTTAATTATGAGATTAAGGAAATAAAATTGATTTTAATTTGGGATAATTAATTGGAAAAAAATTAATTCGGATTTTAATGCTAGCGAGATGAGAGTCAGTATTTGGTTATTATTGTGTTGTTGAATATTACTGAGTGATTA
Source organism: Sambucus nigra (assembly GCA_949130495.1). NCBI lineage: Eukaryota > Viridiplantae > Streptophyta > Magnoliopsida > Dipsacales > Adoxaceae > Sambucus > Sambucus nigra. The sequence continues at coordinate 722,580,634 of OX422210.1, forward strand.
TGATAATATGTGATCATTGAATCTATTAAAATTGTCAAGAGTTAAAAATACAGCAGTTTCGATAATTTAGTTGGGACGTGCGTGTCAGTCGTGTCAGAACCCAATTTAAAGGATTTAAAAGTATTTTATTTTTACGTCATTTGTATGAGCTTTTTGAGTGCGCCAACGTGTCCGGAAGGGTCAAGATAGTCAGAAAACACTAGCCGGGGGTTTAGTTTGGGTCTTGGGGCATTGTTAGGCCAAACCGGCAACCCGGAAGGGTATTTCGATCATTTTAAAAATTAAGGAATTAAGAGTAACGAATTTTAGTGTTTAATTATGTATTATTGGAAAGTCCATTAGGTCCATTATCATCCAAAAACAAATTGGTGGGCTACGTGAGTTAGAGGAGAGGTTACAAAAAGTCTCCAAACCAAAACCACCACCCACCACCACCAATTTGGACGAAATTGTGACCGAAAAGAAGAGAGGACCAGCCCTTGAACAACAACAACGGATCAAAACATCATATTTATAGGCAAGTGATTTATCTTGCAAAGATTCAAATCATATACTTTATATGTTTTTATAGAATTGAAGATTTCTCATAAATAATGAAAATTGAATGGATTTGAATGGTTTAAATCATAATCTGGGTAGGACTTGCATGTACGTTAATGTTGGAGGTGATAACAAACACGAATTTATGATTTACGGGTATAGAATTTCAAATTTTGATTGTATTATATGATGTTCTTGAAGAAATAGGAAAACTAGGTTTTTATATGAAAATTGGGTAATTTGATTCAAGCAATTGATGTTATAGGTCGATTTGATGAATCTAAAACGTGGGGAATGATGTAAACATGTTAGTAGGATAATTAGTATACTTAATTATGAGTTTTGGATGTTGGGATGATGATTAAGAAGTGTAAAAATATGCAAACCCGTAACTATTAAGAATTTCTGGGATGATACCTATTTGATCGATCGATCGACTCAAGAATGTCGATCGATCGAAACATCGATCCCTTTTCTTCGATCGATCAACCCTTCTGGTTTTTGACAATTGTTTCTCTTTAAGGTTAATGATTATTCCAAAGCCTATGTTGGTTATTAGAGTGATAAATATAATATAGTGGGACTTAGGTAAGGTCCGTAGGGTATTAATTATTATCAGAGAATGGAATAACTTATGGGATTGATTGATATTGCTTATGAGGTTCTACCGAGTGAGGTATGATTAGAAAGCGTTCGAATTGAAACTGTAATGGGAATTTATGATGATGTAAGGTTAAGGGCGGGAACGAAGCGACTTTAAGTGATGAGATAACATAAAAATTTAATTGGAAACCTAGTAACCTTTTGAGGTAGGTTTAATTACTCAAATTGATATAACGAGAGAGTTATCAAGATGAAAATATATTAGGTATTATGTTTGGGGTAAACGTGCTACGTACGAGATATTACTAGATGGAATGTGTAAATACTTATATTGTAATATGATTACTTAGGTTGTGTGAATGCCTAGTGTATGGATTCTTATGTGTATGACATACCTACCATACTTGCTATCATGGGAGGTTAGTTTTATTTTGGAAAAGGACCCTCTTATCCTTGTGTGCCTTTGGGGGGATTTAGACTGGTACCTTAAGGACATAGTACTGTGAATGACTTATTTGTGAGTTGATAAGTTAGCTAACCATGGGAGCGTAGGTATGTGCGTGACCCATGGGTATGTGAACTATGTTCGCCTCCAATATGTGTGATTTTATTTATTGAAACGGTTCTTGAGAGATTCGAAACTCGTAGTCCCTGTGTACGTGATGTACCGGGATTCGATAGCAGTGTATGCGTGCACCGCAACTTAGCCTAGGGGTGCCATATATGTATTTATGTACTGAGGGTGATATACTTTTGTACTTGTGATTGGTTCGTTGTTACTTAGTAGATGTGGATGAATAAGATATTTTGATGCGTTAAGAATGAGAATTTAATTAACACTTGAGATAAGTAATTTAATGAATGTGAACATGGGTTATAAATATGGCTTATTTGGGGGTCACGTGTTGATACTCTATGTTAAAATGCGAAGGCAGGAGTGGTACAAACTAGTTAGATAGTGGCATAACTAGGAGGGGTTAAAGGCTTACGTTAGGCGTGCACAGTAGTTGAGAGGTAAGAAACTCATGTGAGAGTACACAACTAACGTGTTTATAATATGTGATGTTTAATTGTCATTTAAATCACTTTCTAAACTTTTAAATTGTTTTCACATCGGGCTCTGACCCGTTTTCCTCCAAATCTATTTTTGTTTTGTAAAAACCTTTTAGGTTCCCAACCATAGGGACGCCAAGCAGAGGAGTTCCATTCAGAGGACGTGCTGTAGCTACTATGGAAGTTACAGGATCTTGGTAGTAGACGATCTCATTTTATCCTTGATTCCTTCAAAGTCGTTTGTATCAGTTAGGGCATGTCGCCCATTCTCATTTAGAGGTTGTAGTTGTAGACTTTCATTATTTCAGTTTTTGGTTTATTATTTATTCAGACTCTTGTATTGGGACATTATTTACTCAGGCATCTTTATTATTGGAGTGTTTACTCCAGACTTATTTGATTTCTTCTCGTTGAGCATTTATATGAGATTGGTTATGCGATTGTTGGTTTATTAAATAAATTCTTGTTTAAGTGTTGGCTTAATAAATAAAATTTGACATCTCTCTCTTTTTAAATATTAGGTGGCTAGTAATTTTAAATAAATGTTTTCGACAGTGATGCTATGAACTGAACCAACTTGACATTTTTTATTAATTTGAATAAATGAGTAGCTACCCGGTATTTAATTAGTCGGGGTGTCACAGAAAACCGACTCGAAATCACCCTCGAACCATAAATCAATAAAAACATAATGGAGGTTAACATTGTTCTAGGCCTTTGGGCTACTCACATACCTAACGTATCCAAATGACCTACAAGACCCACTACTGTACACTCAAATCTTTGTCCGCCCTAAGTTCGATGTTATGGGGTACACATCCATACTTCCCCGGAATCCCCAAGGTGGGATCGCCCATTACGCGTAACCTCCCATGATTGCAGGCAACATAGGTATGCTTCCACATAAATATTATACACATAATTATTATTCATAATCGTATATATACTGTCCCTATACCCGTGTGTGTGTGTGTGTGTGTGTGTGTGTGTGTGTGTGTGTGTGTATATATATATATATACACATATATATATACTATCCATATCCGTATATATATAATTACATCAACCGAGTAATCAATGCCTATCACCCGAAGCACTAGTCTAATAACTTAAGTCTAAACCCAATCTTAATTAATTGCTCACTAATTAAATTAATAACATAGCATCACCCTGCTAAAACACCCGAAATTATCCAACTTGCCCAAATAAAAATAATTGAATAAATAACATAACATCACCATGATAAAATACCCGGACTTACCCAACCAACCCGCTTCCATCCATAATTCCCATTAGAATCCCAAGGGTCCATATCCCATTAGAACTCTTAAAAACCACAAATTCGCACAACTTTAATAATGTGACCGATTAAACTCCTTTCACTAAAACATCTCTAACTCTCTCCATAGATGTCCTAAAAACCTCATATAAATCTCATTAGAAAGCTAAGATCTATACATTTCTTTTCATTTATGGTTATTTTGTAATTCAAATTACACTGAAAATGGCATGCATTTTAAATGACCCAAAAATTTGTGTAACTCAAGCATTCTAACAAATTAAACACCATTTCCTAAAACAGCGATAACTCCCTCCACATAAGTCAAAATAACATCATTCAAATCTCATTAGAAAGATAAGATCCATATGTTTTGTTTCATATATAGCCCATTTTCGAATTCAAATTACAAAAAAAAATGGAATGTATTTAAAACAATGTCAAAAATTCTGGCAGATTGTCATCTTATGGTCATCAATTAAACCCTAAGTCGTTCAAGATTCACGTTCTTCAACAAAGAACCCCTCAATATTCGCTTTTTGTGTGTCTTAAACATCAAATTTCGAAATATATACCTAATTCAAGCAATAATACATGTTTTCACATCATCAATTGATCATATAATCTACACACGATATTGATTTCTTCAAAAACATCATTTATGTATAAGAACCCTTCCAAAAAATTTATTATTGTTCTACACCTACTTTGACATGAACATGAATTACCCAATTTTATTTAAAGCAAGTTAATTACTTGACTTTGATTGTTCGTAGGGTCTAATCTCTATTGTGTATGATGAATTGATGCCAGAATTTCCTGAACCCTTCTTAAATTAAGAGTCCTCTAGTTTTCTACTTTGATTTCTCTTATTTCTCTCCTCTTCTTTCTCTACTAGAGCTTAGGAATAAGGATATGGATACCTCTCATTCCTAACCCTTATGATTTAACCCTCGAATCCAAAAATTAGTTTATTAGCCTTCATTAAAATCACCCAATTACCCCTACGTGAGCCTGAGATAGTCTAAAAAGCCCCCGAAACCCAATTACTAGCACCGGGTATACAATTCTGACTCTTTCGACCTATTCTGAATCAACTGCTCACTCAAAATTGTCATCCGAGTCATTAAACATAAACGTCCAATCTAAACCCAAAATATCACTCACGAATGCCTCAATTGAGATACTGTCAATTACCGTCGTTCCTACCCACATACGACCTACAAGAATCAACATAATAAAATTAATTAAATCACGCTAGTAAATTCACACATAAGTATTAATCATGTTCTCACTAATTAATATTTATTAATTTCACATTATTTTCCATTTCCATTCAACTATGTCACACATGCAATTTAAATTTTAAATATAAATTACTCAAAGTTACATGGTATTACATATTTCTCCCCTTACAAAGGAATTTCATCCTCGAAGTTTGGATAAGTTTGGTACTAATAGCCTCGAATACTTCCTCGAATCGTATCCAAATATTTTCAAAGTTGAAAACATTATGTTCTCCCAGTTATAGCCCCACCAACGGTATTCTTCAGTCCGACGACCTACACCCTACCGTTCACACTAGTGATCAGTCCGCTCTAGTCAACTTACATAGAAATCCCATGCATATCTTCACACTTATCCCAAAAGTAATGTATTTAACTCAAACTAGGCCTACTAATCGTAGCTTAAGTATTCTTGAATTTATCCCACCGATCACTAGTGGTGTAAACGTTCCACAATGTTTCATACACCAAATACTACCCGGCTTCACTATCCTTATATCATAACATAACTATCAACTCCCAATTATAACCACACATACGTTCAATAACTAAAGTACTAAATATATGCCATAATGACCACATATCTCCAAACTTTCGACGCTCACTAAGGTTCATGCGTGGAACTCTCGAAAGATAAATCCAAACAAGGAACCCCCGATACACTACTACCTAGCATTGTCGGTCATCGAGATCAATAGGCCCTAAGCACAAAATCTGGACACCCAAAATTATGTCCCCCTGACATAAAAGTCTACTCATCTTATCCATTGTCACTAACGGAGATATATAACATGACGCTCTCACTATCACTAAGTTCTCAGTGCTAAATCAATAATGAGCTAAATCTGCCCCTCAACGGTAAACTCGATATACCCTGAATCAAATCAGTAAAAGTTGTTATGCACCGGGATCAAATATAACAAGACAAATATACTTTCTTAAGTCTATTTTATAATATAATATATATATATATAAAGGCTTGACCCTCTTTCAGGTGATATCTTGTAAAATAATACTTCCTACCCTTGAACAGCGAATATGACATTCTTACTGTAACAATCCACTATCACTCAAACCCTCGCTAATAAGTTAATACTCAGGATAAATACATGATCTACACTCAAAACTCTCAAAAGGAGAAAAACTTACACATAATATAAACATCCTCTTAGTGTCCACACCCGATCACTTGTAAGCGGCACTGAAGAGCCCCGCTACCCAACGGTAAGTATATTCATAATACTAAGGTTGATACTGTCAACACATCCACTAATCTTGACTCACCATTGAAATTTTAGTGTTAATAATAATATATTTTGACACACCCATGTCACCCGAAATTTATCTTATCTACTCATGGATAAATGATCGTACATTAAATTACCACTAACACTGGTTATTTAAATGGTTCCTGGATGTAATACTCACGTTCGAATTATCCCAAAAATAATTGCAATTAATTCCCCTTTTGGGCACCCTGCCCATGTCTCTTATCTCTCTTTGGAAAAAATAACTCACGTGGTCTTGTTCCCCACATATAAAACACCTTCTTGTATAATTCCCCCATTTCTAGCCCCATTGGCCATGTCGAGGTTACCTTACTCTCTGGTCCTAGTAGACCTAACTCTGACGGCTACCCAAGTAGTTCCCTTTGCTTCGTTGGCTTTGTGGGACACATTTATAGCCCTGATGGCCCTGTCGGAATCCACATTCACTAGGCCAAAATTTCTTTTACATGAATCTCTTAAACAAGTCCCTCTGTTGGTTACCCCCTATGTGGTATGACACTATCACCAATACATCCATCCTTACTCTATTGGATAGATTCTCCAATTCTCTTGGTTCCAATTGCATGGACGTATAGATATCGACCTTATAAAGGTACGCTATTGACGACATCAGTTCAGTTGTCCAAGATAGATTTCACCCTCAATGTTGGCATTTTCCACCCATGAGTTCGTCATCTACTTTAGGACCCCCTTTTCTCCTTCGTATCCACATCACCGAGTACAAAGTTTGGTAAGCAAGTACATTATTCCCCATACTCGACCACTGTCCTACACTCTTGTTATAAGTATAAAAATTTCATTCGCTTGTCTATTCAAACGGGAGCTGAAAGGATTTGCATTCAAACTGCACCCCAAATTCCTCGATATTTACAGTATCCCTCTCCTCAGATATGGTGGTTAACTCCCACCACTCAACACTGCTCCCACTAGATAATCAAAAATTTTACCAAAATTTGTTTTTAAGTGTCACTACACTCCTCCATACTCAAATGCCTTTGGATGCTCCCCTTCCATTGGCAATATAATACCACGTCTTCATTTATCTAAAAGTCCTACGGATGGCTCTCCTGAAAGGCCTCTCTGACTCTCTTTTATGCCGACTACAGTGGTTGAGTCTGAATTGAAGTCACCGTCTATCATGGTGGTTCTTGGAAAACCAACAATGCCCTAGATTTCAATAAAACAATATTTTCTAAGCAACAACATTAGTGACCTTTGTATGGTCACCTTCCCCTGAATACTCTATGGCTTCGGCTGAGCCTCTCCTCCTGCGATCCTCCTCATGACCCTCGTCGATCGTCCTTCTCTTGTGTAAGGATATTGTCCGTCACATTTAATTATGTCGTATACCGCTACAAGTCATCAAATAATTGAGTAATCTATCATCTACAAACTCCAGATCTGAATTACAAGTGCACTTCAACATTCAAGCTCCGTCGAGATAATTTTGGTAAAAATATGTTTAAAGTTCCATGTGCATTTCATATTTAAAGTGTTGGGATTTTTTTTTTAAAAGGTTAGAACGTTTTTTATAAAATTTCTTTTGAATAAAAAAAGTTTTATTTAAAAATAAAAAGGCTAGAAACAAAGTTTTTTTTAATATTAAAATGGCATTTTGTCTTAGGCTAACACGCTGTGTGTTAAAGAAAAAAAAAGGTTTCGATCTATATAAAAAAAAGAGTTTGGCAGATTCAAAACTTACTTCTTTATATATAGTCGGCCGCTTTTTTTTTGTTCCAGTGATTGGCATAATACTAATGATTGGCATATGGGAAGTTGGCTTGAGTTTTTTTTGAGGTTTTGTCCCGTTCAAAAAACCTTAAAGGTAATTGTTTTTTTACATGACTTTTTTATAGCTGCCACGCACCAATGATTGGGAGATCTTAGTTTCCAACAAATTAAAAAATGCCAACTCTTAGTTTCGTACATCTATTGGAGTTTTGGTTTTGGTGAAGCTTTTAATAACACACGCCAATGATTGGCATATGGCAAAAGCTACATGAAAGTTTTGTTTTAAAGAAGCAAAAAATAGTTGGGTACATCTGTAGGAATTTTTCCTTAAGGGAAAATTTGGAAAGTTTTTACATGCCACTGCTTCTTTGAAAAAAACTTACGTCTCCTTTTTTTAAGGGATCTTGTACGCTAATATCTCAAAAGATTATCTCATAAAAGCATCCCACTGGTTATCAACTTTAACAAATCTCTTCTATTTAAGGGCCAACTCGTACAGTTTGTAAAAGGAAGAGAAGAAAAGTTTTTTTTTTGACAGAACACTTTCCGAAAAGAAAAAAATTCTATGTGTTCAATATTTTCCAGTATGTCTTCTTCTCACTTTTAAGGGTCCAAAACATTTTGTCCATTTAATTCATAATCCCTTCTACTTTTTATAAATTGTTTTATGGAACCCAATACATATTTTTCTAAAATCTTATGGTGATGATTTTGGTACTGTTCATGGTACTAATCGAAGTCTGAGGATATTAAGGTCTGCTGCGTATGGATCTTCGCTGAAATAGAATTGAGTGTTCTTGTAGGGGTACTGAGGTTGTTCCATTGCTGATGATGCCGACCGACGCCTGTGGTTATTCGTGTGTCAATCTATTTCATTGTAATCCGTGTAAGTTGTGATTTACAAAATTATAGTGAAATAAATGATTTTGCCCTTCGGGGATTTTTTTCCTCATTTGTGACTGTCTTGTATACTTAGATTAATTTTTTTAATCAATCACGTTTAGTTGCAATAGTTAAAAAATTGTTGGGTCTAGAATTGAATTCAATTAAATAATTAATTCATTTGAATGCACGCGCGCTCTCAAATTGGTATCAGAGCCAATTACACAAATATACCGTGTAATTTTTCGCAAAATTTTTCTGAGATATCAATTTTCTGAAAATTTGATTTTTGAAAAGGGGCGTGTTCAAAATGGAGAAATTATATAATAAAATGCCAGTTTTTATGGGACAAATTATGCTTACTGGAAAGCCCCCATGAAATATGCTCTAAAAGCCATAGATGAAAGAGTTTGGAATTTGGTTGAAAGAGGGTGGACACCTCCCTCTGTCACCATTGACAACGTGACAAATTTAAAATATGTGACTGCATGGACTAGAGATGAATTTAAATGGCCATCTTTTAACTCTAAGGGTCTTAGTGCTATTTCTGGATCCGTCACACCTGACGAGTTTCGACGAATAATGACGTGCACCACGTCAAAAGAGGCATGGGATGTTTTACAACTTACCCATGAAGGAACAAATGCTATGAAAGAATCTAAACTGCAAAATTTAACAACCCAAATTGAGACTATCACCATGCTTGAGTCTGAATGTTTTGATGAATTCTATGCTAGATTATCTGATATTGTAAACACTAGCTTTAATCTTGATGAACACATTCCTAATGCTAGAGTTGTTAAAAAGATTCTAAGATCAGTACCTAAGCGTTTTATCCCTAAAGTCATTGTGTTAAACTCTATGGATAATTTAAACACGCTTAAATTAGAGGAATTGGTTGGAGACTTACAAACCTTTGAAATTGACATGTTTCCTAAGTCTGTTACAGCAAAAGATAAGGGAATTTATATCATACTAGTCAACTTGGTTCTTTAAGCCCAGGCTAGAAAGGGTGAGAGTCCGTTAAATGGAAAGAAGAGTCTAAACAAAAAGAGATAGAAACATATGATTCTGAGGGAGAATTTCATTTAGACAACTTGGTTCTTTTTGCCAAAAACTTCAAAAAATTCTCAAATTAAAAAATGGTAATTTTAAAGATAAAAAGAATTTTGAGAGAAATAAATATGGCAAGAAACATGAAAAAGATAAAAAGGACACCCCCAAGAGAGATTAAGAGAGATGCTATGAATACGCCAGTAGAGGTCATAAGGCTTTTGAGTGTGCCACTAGGTTGAAACGTCAAGGCAAGGGCAAAGATGTCCTAAATGCCACATTGAGTGATGAAAGTGACGTAGAGTCGGTGGATTCTGGAGATGAATCACTGCATGAATGCAATTTCACCGCATTCATGGCTAGTCGTGGAGGTTCTCCCACTGCATCTCACGACGATGATGATGACACCTCACATGGACACCTTGAAAGTAATGAAAGTGAGGGAGAGGATGTTGAAAGTGAGAGCGAGAGTGATCTTAAACGCACCTATGCCAATTTATATGCCGAATCATTCAAAATCAAAAAGCATAACAAAGCGTTAGTTCTTAGGATAGTCACCGTTGAAAAGGAATTAGGAGAGACTAGAGAGAGAGTCATCGTTTAGCACTTCCTTGAGAGAGAGATAGTTAGTTTGTGATAAGAGAGAGAAGAGTTTTGAGAAAGAAAATGGGGACTTGACTAAACAAGTGGCTAATCTGACGAGAGACCTATGTGCATCCGAAGAGGCTCAAAAGATTTTGGAAGCCCTTGTTTCCTATCTCACTCATGATCTTGAGAGAGCATGAGAAGTCAAGGTCCAAATCGAGGATAGATCTGGTAAGATGGGAAAGATGCTCCTCGCCCCCGCCTTGGGATTTGGTGAAAGGTCGGGAATTGGTTTTGATGGTGCTTCCACCTCTCAGATTTCACCTAGACCAGCACCTAAGTTTATGACTACTCTATATGGCCGCCTATCAAATCCCAAGAGAAGAGTTCGACCGAGAAAAGCAAACCAAGTTCTGCCTAAAACTATGTTCTTTTGTACGTACTGCAAAATAAAAGGCCACCTGAGAGAGTATTGTTATAGTTTGGGTCAGACTTCAGATACATATGCTCCACCACATCGTACTGATGATTTTACCAATCTGAGAGAGCGTGTTTTATTTTTAGCCACAACACCACAGAGTTTGATGAAGGAATTCCGATGGATATCTTTATTGTCACTGGATACTTCTCGCATCTCGGCTAAAACCAACAACAACAAGGGTAAATAAAAGGTTACCACTTCTTGAGTACCTAAGATATACGAAAAGGCCCTTGTTGTTCATGCCCCTCTCAAAGCACATAATACCTCCCAATGGTATTTTGACAGTGGCTACTCCAGGCACATGACTGGTGACGTATCCTTCTTTACCTCCCTTGAGGATCGAAAGGAAGGCAAGGTCACATTTGTAGATGGGAGAAAATATAGCATAGTAGGACGAGGGATTGCAGAGATGACTGGATTTCCTAAGCTAGAGAATGTTTTGTACGTGAAAGGTTTGGAAGCTAATTTACTTAGTATTACCCAGTTGTGTGACGTTGACTTTGTAGTAAAATTTGATCGGAATGCTTATAATGTCTATGATCAAGCCGGTAAACTATTATTGCAAGGGGTGAGGATCGACAATAACTGTTATGGGATTATACCCAAGTCCTCATTTATCTGCAACAGCCCCACGATCACTCCTATGGATCTGTGGCATCAACGTCTAGGTCACGTGAACTTTAGAGAATAAGTCATCTTGTTAAAAAGGACCTAGTGCGTGGCTTGCCATCCCTTGGAAAGCTAACTTCCGCAGTTTGTGGACCCTATCAGTTGGGTAAACATGTTCGTAGTCCCCATAGAAATTTGCATTCCATTACCACCTCTCATGTGCTTAAGCTGGTTCACATGGATCTTATGGGTCCTACTCGTACTGAGAGTATGGGTGGTAAGAGGTATATCCTCGTGATGGTGGATGATTTCTCCAGATATTCGATTGTAGGTTTTTTAAGAGAGAAATTCGATTCTGTAGAGTTTTTAAAGACCAAGTGTCGTATCCTACAAAACCAACACGGAGTCACTATTAACAATGTACGTAGTGACAACGGCACAGAATTTACAGAAGCAAAGGTAGATCTTTACTGTGATAACCTTGGAATTAAATATGAATTTTCAGCCGTAAGGACTCCTCGACAAAATGGGATTGTTGAGAAGAAGAATCGGACGATTAAGTAAATGTTTAGATCTATGCTTTTAGGACATAAGGTTGTTAGGAGATTTTGGGCAGAGGCAGTGTCTATCGCGTGCCACATGGTGAATAGGGTTTTCCTGCATTCACACACACATAAGATGCCTTATGAATTGTGGACTGGGAAGAAACCCAACCTTGCATATTTCTGTGTCTTTGGGAGTAAATGCTACATCCCACGGGATAGAGAGCAATTAGCAAAGTTTGACTCCCGAAGCGATGAGGGAATTTTGCTTGGATATTCATCAAACAGTAAAGCATACCGGGTTTACAACCTGAGCAACTCTAAGGTTATGGAGTCAATAAATGTCATCATGCAATATGATGAGCCTCTGGCATTTGTTGATTCTAGCCTTCAGTGTGAGGATGAGGACTTTTCTGGCAGGGATTTATTTATCCCTCACACACACCTTGTGGACCCTACTCCCGTGTTAGGGGACACACCTGCTTGGGTTCGCAAGAGTCATGACCCTACCAACATTGTAGGCGATCCCACCTTAGGGGTCAAGACTCGTGCTCAGCTAGAGAATGTTGTTAGTCATTTTTACTACAAGTCAACAGTCGAGCCTAAGAATCATAAAAAAGCACTCGAGGATGAACACTAGATATCTTCTATATAGGATGAGTTACTTCAGTTTAAAAAGAACAATGTCTAGGAACTTGTTCCCTGACCTAGTGAGACGAATGTGATAGGTACCAGGTGAATTTTCAAGAATAAAATGTATGAAAATGGTACCATAATCATAAGCAAGGCTAGGTTGGTCGCTCAAGGCTACACACAGATAGAGGGTGTAGATTTTGGGGAGACATTTGCTCCTGTTGCGAGGATTGAGTTCGTTCGCTTACTACTCGCCTTTGCATGTCATCTGCACTTTAAGTTATATCAGATGGATGTCAAGAGTGCCTTTCTAAATGAAATTCTACAGGAGGAGGTTTACGTGGAACAACCAAAAGGGTATGACCCTAAGCACGCAGAGCACGTCTATTATCTGAGAAAAGCCTTGTATAGTTTGAAGTAAGAACCCCGTGCTTGGTACGAGAGGCTTACTTCCTATCTCTTAGCCCGTGGCTTCAAGAGAGGGGGAGATGATATAATGTTGTTCCTCAGAAGAGATGATGGTGCTATTTTGGTTACCCAGGTCTATGTGGACAACATAATCTTTGGATCCACGTGCTCCCAGCATGCTCACCTCTTTGCGGAGGAGATGAAAAGTCAGCTTGAGATGAGCATGGTAGGTGAGCTTACTTTATTCCTTGGTCTCCAGGTTCGTCAGCTAGAGGATGGGGTGTTCATCTCCCAATCCAAGTATGCTAGAGACCTAGTGAAGAAATTTGGTTTAGACTCTGATAAGAATGCACGTACACCTATGAGTACTTCTACTAATCTTAGTAAGGACACTTCAGGAAAGGACGTTGAGAAAACCTTATATTAGAGTATGATGGGTAGTATTCTCTACTTGAATGCCAGTCGTCCCAACATAGCCTTTAGTATTGAAGTCTGTGTGCGATATTAAGCATCCCCGAAAGAGTCACACTTACTCGCTCTAAAACGTATTATCAAATACGTGAGTGGGACTCTCTCCTACGATATTTGGTATTCCTTTGATACTGATGACCGTCTATCCACCTATTCGGATGCCGATTAGGCTGGGGATGTAGATGGTTGTAGAACCACTTCTGGTGGGTGTTTCTACTTTGGTTCTGCTCTTGTCTCCTGGATGAGCAAGAAGAAAAAATCCATCTCTTTGTCCATTGCAGAGGTTGAGTACATCGCCGCCTGGAGTTGTTGCATTCAACTCTTGTAGATGAAGAAAATATTGGAGGATTATGGTATTTCACAAGACACCATGACCATCTCCTGTGATAACATGAGCGCGATACACATATCTCATAATTCGATTCAACATTCGTGCATAAAGCACATCAAAATACCCGAGCACTTTATACTTCAGTTAGTTGAGGAAAAAGTTTGTATCCTATAGTTTCATACCCACTGACCTTTAGTTAGCCTATATTTTCACGAAACCTTTAGATGCACTTAGATTTGAAAGTCTTAGGAAGCCTTTAGGGATTTGCACAGTTGACTGAGGGGATGGTCCATGTATAGTATAGGATGCATTTCTTTCATCCTTACATAATTATGCTCCTATTTCTAGTTTGTATCATTTTTGTATTTATATACATTTGGCTCTTTTCATATTTCTTCAAAAATGAAAAATACAAAAAAAAATCTTTTATTTGTGAAAACTCAAAAAACTCAAAAAGATTTGTGTTGTTTGTTTTGCACCGTTTTTTGAATAAACACTTAGGATGACCAAGTCACAACTTCATGCCATATCCATGTGACTGTTTGATAGCGATTTGAGACAATATGTTATGTCATTCATGTGCTTTACAAAGTTTAAAGTCTTTGAGTTGCTATAGTATTGCTACCTACATGTTTGACTCACTTTGTCCTTTATTGCACACATGCACGGATTTATTTGATGTTTGTTCTTGACAAATTACATGTTGGTTACGTGTTTTCATCTCAATTCTGTCTATTATAATGAACCAAATGCGATAAAACAAGATAACAAAAGGTGTGCATGTTTTTACTATTTTGCCATAAGTTTGTGTGAATTTTATCAATGGTGAAGGGCTACGAAAGGTACTCCTCTATCATTTGTGATTAATCCGCCATTTAAATAAAAATTGAGGAACTTTAATTATCCGGGATCCAAAGAGGTTTAAAAGAGCCCGAAAATATTGAAAGGCAATAAAAAGAAATACATGCCAATAATGGTCCTTTAGGGTTATTCGTGAATTCTCAAATGTTTGAGAATTTAGATCACCTCGAAACGAAAATATATATGAGGGAGTTTGGTTGGAGAATTAAAATGGCTTTGCACATCCTTAAAAAATCTTGAAAAAGCATGAAATCGTTTTGGACGTTATTGGTGTGAAAATCATGTTGACTTTGATTTGCTGATTTTGATTTAAGACGATGTCATCTAAATTCAACAATTTTACACCAAAGGATTATTTTTTTATGTTCATTTGTTAGGAGTACACTTATGCATCTTGCACATATGATATGATTGAGTTGATTTTCCTATCGAATTTGTTCACACCCATTCATTCTGTTTCCATGATTTGGTCGTCTTAGTATAAATTCATAGTGTGTGATATTTGTAACATCATTTTTGTCTTTGTATAAAAAATTGAAAAATCAAAATAGTTGGTTTGTTCTGTTTTCAGTGACATCCCAATTTTCTTTATATGCTTTATTCTTTTCCTTGTCTATTTCAGACAAATAAAAAGGGGGAGAACGAATTATGATATTATGGCGGAGTTTTAGTATGGGGGAGATTTGATTGTGCTAACATTAATTATTTTTATATCATTTCAAACTCAATACGTCACGAGGTTTTTTTGTTTTATCCCATGTGTGTAGGTACGAAGATTTAAGATCAAATTGTTGCACACCCTGATGAAAAAAGCTTGGAGTTTTGAAAAATTGTTTATTAAAGCAAAGTTTAAAAGTTTGAAGACTGGTCATTTTATCTTTTCATGATTGTCTTGGGAGGGTAGATTTGTATAGGTTAGTATTGTGATTAATAATTCGGATTTTTTATTTTGTATCGGCATAGACATAGGGGAGATTTCTAAGGACATTGTTCGTCACATTTAATTATGTCGTATACCGCTACAAGTCATCAAAGAATTGAGGAAGCTATCATTTACAAACTCTGGATCCGAATTACAAGTGCACTTCAACATTCAAGCTCCGTTGAGATAATTTTGATAAAAATATGTTCAAAGTTCCATGTGCATTTTATATTTAAAGTTTTGAGATTTTTTTTAAAAAGGTTAGAACTCTTTTTATAAAATTTCTTTTGAATAAAAGAAGTTTTATTTAAAAACAAAAATGATGGAAACAAAGTTTTTTTAAATATCAAAATGGCATTTTGTCGTAGGCTAACACGCTGTGTGTTAAAGAAAAAAAGAAAAAGGAGGTTTCGGTCTATATTAAAAAAAAAGTTTGGCAGATTCAAAACTTACTTCTTTATATATAGTGGGTGCCTCTTTTTTTTTGTGCCAATGATTGGCATATGGAAAGTTGGCTTGAGTTTTTCTGGAGGTTTCACCCTGTTCAAAAAATCTTAAAGGACCAATTTGATTGCGCAAATTGTTTGATTATGTAAATTGGTTCATTGTGAATTATTGAATTGTAAATGAATGAATTTGAAATGAGTTAAATACAATTTTACAAAATGTTTGGTAATTTGAAATTGATGTTAAGGTTCTATGAAAAAATAATAAAAACAAATCAAGAGAGAGAGGGGGAGGAAAAGAGAGGGAGAGAGGGATATGGGACACGTACTTTATGTGACTCCTATTTCAAATGGATTCATTTCAACTTTTTTATAAAATGATCCAATTTCAAATTTTGTACATGAGCTAAAATGGTACAATTGATAAATCATTTCATTAATGAAACCAAACACTATTAATGGATCAATTTGTAAATGAATCAATTTATTAATGATCCAATTTACAATTTTGGAACAACGGGCAAAGGCAATTGTTTTTTTACATGCCTTTTTTATTGCTACCACGCGCCAATGTTTGGGAGATCTTAGTTTCGAACAAATTAAAAAATGCCAACTCTTAGTTTCGTACATCTGTTGGAGTTTTGGTTTTGGTGAAACTTTTTAATAACACACGCCAATGATTGGCACATGGCAAAAGCTACATGAAAGTTTTGTTGTAAAGAAGCAAAAAATAGTTGTGTACATTTGTAGGAATTTTTTCATAAGGGAAAACTTAGAAAGTTTTTATCTTCTTTGAAAAAAATTAGGGTCCGTTTGTTTGATATAATTTGTCTAGGTAAATGTCAAAAAGTTAACAAATATGAAAATTTGCCCACATTTTGACTATTTGGTTACATAATTTTGCCTAGGCATTATTTGCCAATGTACAACACCTCATATGCACAATCTGTGAGCAAATTTTGCTTACCTATTTGAGTGGGAAATATTTGCCCACAAATTTGCCAACTTCTTAAACGGTTTTAATGTTTTAAAAAATAATTTAAAAACTGTTTTAAATAATTAAAAAACTGTTATGAATATTTAAAAATTGTTTTATAATGTTTCAAAAACTGTTTTTAATATTATAAAAAATTGTTAAGAAAATGTTTACAATTTTTTTAAAAAACCGTATTAACAAAATATTGTAAAAACTATTTTTAACATTTTTAAAAACTGTTGTGAATATATTATAAAAACAGTATTAAAGTTTTAAAAAATAATTTTAAAGACTGTATTAAATATTTAAAAAAACTATATTTAAAAACTATTTTGTAATGTTTTGAAAACTGCTTTTAATATTATAAAAAATTGTTAAGAGAATGTTTTACAAATTTTTTGAAAAATTGTAATACAAAAATATTGTAAAACAGTTTTTAACATTTTTAAAAACTGTTTTGGATATATTATAAAAACTGTTTTAAAGTTTAAAAAAATATTTTGTAAAACTGTTTTAAATAGTTTAAAAAAACTGTTGTGAATGTTTAAAATTTGTTTTGTAATATTTTAAAAACTATTTTTGATATTATAAAAAATTGTTAAGAGAATGTTTTACAAATTTTTTGAAAAAACGTAATATGAAAATATTGTAAAAATAGTTTTTAACAATTTTAAAAACTGTTTTGAATATAATATAAAAACAGTTTTAAAGTTTAAAAACAAAATTAAAAAATATTTTAAATAGTTAAAAAAAACTGTTGTGAATATTGAAAAATTGTTTTGTATTAAAAAAATTGTTAAGAAAACGTCTTACAATTTTTTTTAAAAACTGTAATATAAAAATATTGCAAAAACTATTTTTAATATTTTTGAATATAATATAAAAATTGTTTTTAAATAAATTAATTGGATTGACTTTAATTTCGCCTAATGTTGTTTGATAGCGTCATCTGAATTTGCCTAGGTAATTTTTGCCTGCCATGCCCACTCTTTTGCCCACTTGCAACCAAACGGACCCTTAGGTCTTTTTTTTAAGGGATCTTGTATGCTAATATCTCAAAAGCTTATCTCTAAAAAGCGTCCCACTGGTTATTAACTTTAACAAATCTCTTCAATTTAAGGGCCAGCTCGTACAATTTGTAAAAGGAAGAGACGAAAAGTTTTTTTTGACAGAACACTTTCCGAAAAGAAAAAAAAAATTATGTGTTCAATATTTTTCAGTATGTCTTCTTCTCACTTTTAACAGTCCAAAACCTTTTGTCCATTTAATTCATAATCTCTTCTATTTTTTATGAATTATTTTATGGAACCCAAGACATATTTTTCTAAAATCTTATGGTGCTGATTTTGGTGTTGTTCATGGTACTAATCGAAGTCTGAGGATATTAAGGTCTGTTGAGTATGGATCTTTATTGAAATAGAATTGAGTGTTCTTGTGGGGCTGGTGAGGTTGTTCCATTGTTGGCGACCCCGACTGGCGCCTGTGGGTATTCGTGTGTCAAATTATTTCATTATAATCCGTGTAAGTTGTGATTTACAAAATTATAGTGAAATAAATGATTTTTTCCTTCGGAAATTTTTCCTCATTTGTCACTATCTTGCATGCTTAGATTAATTTTTTTTAATCAATCACATTTATTTGCAAGAGTTAAAAAATTGTTTGGTCTTGAATTGGAATTCAATTAAGTAATTAATTCATTTGAACGTATGTGCACTCTCTTCTTGTTCGGGTTGCGAAACCCACCCAAACTCGAATACGATTCTTTCAATTATACATAATAGCAGGAGAACATAAACTGCAATATGAATCAACATTCCTAAGCATAGGGCTTTACATTAAAGAGAAAGCAAAGCTAAAAATGTGAAAAGGCGCACAAATCCTAAGGAAACAAGAACCTAATGCTCTGCTACCATCTTTTACACCCCGCCTACTAAAATAAAGGGTGGCCAAACCCCTACTAAAATAAAACATTGGTCTCATATGGCTCATTCTTAGCATCACTTTAAAAACATGATTAATTATTAACCACCTAATTTTTTGAACAAGCAGTGTCAATTTTTTTTCTTTCATTAACATACAACAAGATAAACCAAACCACATAAAACCCACACACAATAACTAAAATAAAGTAGCTAAAATAATAAGTTGGATGAATTAACATTTATTGGTTTTAGTGCTAATTATTTTGTGGCTCAACGGTTAGCAAATGGTCGCTACCTCCTGTGGGCAGACAAAAAATTAATGTGGATGGTAGCTCAAAATTTCATTAGATATAAACATCGGTAGTCCAAAACCACTGGCCACATGCAACACTGCTTCCGACGCAAGCTTTGGACTGAGAAAACTTTAGTAGGTGAGGTAGCGGCATGTTTGAATCTTATCGGTTGATTCGTTCTTTTGAAATCAAAAGGACTATTGTTGAGAGTGACAACTTAACTCTAGTCAATTGTGTCTTAGGCCATGCAGAAATTCCTAGTACGATTACCAGCCTTATCTACAACATTAAGGGTCCGTTTGATAGCACAAAAATTCCAAAGCAAATTCCCAAAAGTTGAAAAATTCTGGTATTTTCCAGCTTTTAGGTTGTTTGATAGCTTTAATTTGTCCTGGAATTTATTTTCTATGTACAACACCCCTTAAGCACAATTTACCACCCTAGGGTGGAACTCAATTCTTTGGGGGAGGATTAGGTTTTTGTTTGCCACCTTTGGGTGGCAACTCACTCTAAACCAATTTTTTTTATAACTCTATATATTTCATAAATATATAAATATATATATTGTTAATAAATATATAAATATATATATTTCGTATACTTTAATATATATTCGTATATTTTATATATTTTAGCACATATATGTATATTGCGTATATTTCGTATATTTATATATATTTCAAATATTTATATATTTCGTACATTTATATAGTTTATATAATTCATATATTTTAATATATATTTATATTTCGTAAATTTTGTATATACCATATATTTCATATATTCCTTATATTTAATATATATTATTTACAAAATATATATATATATATATATATATATATATATATTCTGTAAATAATATATATTTAGTATATTCAGTATATAATATAATATATATTCATATATTCCGTAAATAATATATTATATTTTCATAGATTTTGTACATTTAATAGATTTTGTACACTTAATAATATAAAAATCTATTATATTTAATAATAAATAATATAAATTGTACAAAATCTATTAAATGTACAAAATCTATGAAAATATAATATATTATTTACAGAATATATTCATATATTAAATATATTATTATATTTAATATATGAATATATGAATATATATTATATTATTTGCAGAATATATATATTCCGTAAATTATTATTAATTTTCGAAAAAATATACAAAATATATGAATATTCCGAAAATTAATAACAATTTCCGGAATATATATATTCCTCAAATCATATTAATTTCCGGAATATATATATTCCGCAAATAATATAATATATCCATATAATAAAGGAGCATGGTTTTTGAAAATTTTGCCAAAATATCTTCACTTTTTTTATGCATGACATTTTTCTCTTTCATGCACATACATGAAATGTCATGCTAAAAGTTATTTTTTTTTCTTTTTTTTTGTGTTATATCTATACTATTATAAATACTATAATACTATTATAAATACATGTATTTTTTAAATACATGTAAATTTATATTTTTTTATTAAATATTTTCCCATTTTTTTAAACTATTTTTTAAATATTTTTTTCTTTTTTTAATTTATATTTTTTATTTTTTCTCAATATTTTTTTTTATTTTTTCTCAATTTTTTTTTATCACGGGGGCAAATTTATCGCCGTGCCCTCGGGCACGGGCATCCACTAGTATTCATATATTTTGTATATTTAATAATATATATTTATTATATAGATATATTCCGTAAACAAATTTTCCACATTTATATCTATTTTCCAACTTTTGCGTTTGATAGAAAATGTGAAAAATTGATGATTTTCCAACTTGTATCAAACAGACACAAGTTGGAAAATATTCATTTGCCTCGGAATTGTTTGCCCTGGAATCAAATGTCCTGGAATCATTTGCATTTTTCCAGTTTTCTATCAAACGGACCCTAAGAGGTTAGCTGAAGCTTGGGAAATCAATTTGAAATGGGCAGGCATGGCATATAATAAGGTTGTTCACTAGATTTTGTCACAGAAGAGTTACTTAGAGTCTATGCATTGGATATTTTCGATTTTGTCCTATAGGAGCCATTTGGTTTAACACATTATCTGTTGGTTTTTCTTTTGACCAGATACAATAGACTGGTTATCGCCTTTAACCATCAGTTAGGAGCTTTAAGTATTTAGCATTCAATGTTGTATATCCATTAGTTTAAATCGAAATCTTCTATCAGTTTTTTTATGATGAAAACGTCACCTTTTAGGCAGTCGTGATCCATTTCAAATGTTATAGTTCGTACCTCCATTAGGTTGAAGTTTTTCAAACAATAGTCAACTTTTGATGTTAACCGAATAGGATTGTCATATCCATTAGACTTTCCGGTTAGATGTTTTTCATCTTTAAGGTTCATAGACAATTTTTTTTGCCCAAGATTTCTTACTTGCTACCAGGGATGGCAAAATGGGTCAGCGGGTCATGCTTTCACACGACCCGACACGATAAGAATTCAGCAGACCCGAACACGACACGACATGACACGATAGCATATTTTTTTCCTCAACCCGAACACAACACGACACGATAAGTAAATAGGTTCGATTGGACACAATTAGACCCGACCCGAAACGATTTGACACAATTAGACTAATTAGTGAGGAATTAAAAAAAAATAGTGGGTCTAAATAGTGGGTCTAAATGCGTCAATAGTGGGTTTACATAGGGTATAAATCGTGTTCTTAATTTGGTTACTATCGGGTCCTCATCGGGTCAATATCGAGACAGAAATTGGACACGAACACGACCCGATGGTCGATCGAAAAACCATGACCCGAACATGAAAGATTGTGTCAATTTCGTGTCAATTTCATTTCGTTTCGTATTATCGTTTCTTTCCTAAAACTGCCACCCCTACCTGCTAGTGACCTTTATAGCCTTCGATTTTGTTCATTAATTGGATTCCTTAAAACTTTTACTGCCAATTTTAAACCATTAGTTCTTTAGGAGTTTTATAAGTGACTTGACCTTATGGTATGATCAATTAGTAGCAGTCCTCCTACTATTAGAGCAACCCTTATCGATATGCTAAATATGTATATATGTGGTAAACGGATAGGGTAAACTGGTAAATTTAGACGTTGGTAACATAAAAAATAACAAATATAGAAATAGACTAGTTGGATTTTTTGTGGGGCCCCCTTAAGCGAGAAATGTTGTTCCGCCTTAGATCAAAAAAATAATTTTGTTTTGCCTAAAACGGAAGAAGTTCCGCCCAACATTGTTACAAACTTTTTTTAATTAGATTTCTAACCCCGAGGATTTATTTATATCGAACAACTCTATTGGCAACGACGTTTTTTATAAATAAATTGAATCTTCACGAATTGTTTACCTTTCCTAGTTTGAAAATTCAAATTCTTAACAGTTTTCCAAAATTTGTGTATAAAAATTCAAAAACCCTTTTTTGCTGCAATATATATTATTTATTTACGAAAAAAGTCTAAAAAATATATATTCATTCATATACTTTTTTTTTTTTTACAATGGTTCACGGTCAAAACATGTCTTAACACGACAATGAAGCATTATGCATCGCGCATGTTAATCAAACAAATGATGCTCTACGAGGTAACAACCGAATTGGTACAATGTTTTAGGATAGAGTCGTCGAATAATACAATTCATCTAAGAAAGTCAAGGAAGCTAAAATGTTGGGGGTCCCTCAGTTAATTTGGAAGATGGGGCTCATGTTGATATCGAAAGTCCTTACCCCATCCCACCAGGAAGGAAAGAGATGAAGTAATGGGATAAAGGAAGGGATAATGCTACAAACATTGAGGTGAATCGAGAAATACTCAGTAGTTGTTCCGAGTTCACCGAGTCATTTCAGCGTTCTTGCTAGGCTGAGCGTGTACGGGATGAAAAGGATGATTAGGGGCTTAATTGTTCACTGCATCTGAAGGATCGTAGTTTGGATACCATTGAACAAACACTATTGGCATTGGAAAGTAAAGACAATTGTGCACAAATATTGATTGACCAACATATTATGAACACCGACACCTCACACATGAATCCATCCCAGAGGGAGTATTATGAATACTTGGTGGGCAATATATTCAACAAAACTCGGGCCCAACATGTCACATCTAATTAAAAATAATAAAATAACTAAAAAATAAAAATACCACTGAGTTAGTTTAACAATATCGGATCAAATGATATTTAAATAAATTAACTACATTTAAAATACCACTCACTAGATTAACAATATGTCAACAAATATGAGGAAATTATATATAAGTTTTTACTGTAATTTAGGCTAAGAAATAATGGCTAAAGTTTTATTTTTTTACTAACAAATAATGGCTAAGGAATTAGACGTGACATAAATTAATGGCTAACAAGTTAATGGCATAAAAATGTCTAACAAATTCGCTAAAATGAATAAAAATTATATATATTTTGTTACTCTAATTTACATACCTGAAATATTACACTACCCAACAAGAAATTTGTTACTGTAATTTACACTACCCAACAAGAAATTTTCTACCGTAATTTACACTTTAATTTACACAAACCATAATTACACTACCCGTAGCATTAATAATGAATTTATAACTTACAAAATATTAATGAATAAAAATTTCAATAAATTTACAACTTATAAAATATGAATGAATAAAAACTATCTCACGAAATAGATAGATGGAGTTCAAATTATTGTGATGAAATTGAAGAACGGATGAGGTTAAAATTTATAGTGGTGAAATATTTAATAGGTTAGTCTGTTGGTTGGTGGGTGGTTGGGGTTAATTAATTTCCATCGTTATTGAATTAAGAGAAGTATGTTGGATGGAAGTTGAAATACCACATTTATCAAACGGTACATGTTCTTCCGCCTAAGGAATAATGCACAAATCCTTAGGCAGAACAAGATTTTCGTTGTAGTTTTTTTTAAACGACGTCATTTCGGGTTGATCGTAGTGTATATTTGGACTACCCATAGCATTTTTCTAATTTTCAACTGGGTATATTTGGGCTAGCAATGAGTATTTTTACACAACCCATCAAGGTTGTTCTTAAGATGGTGATACACTGTTGTAAGGTCGTTCAAAAGTATATTGAGCGAGGCCTTCACATACCTGCTATTCAAAGAAATTGTAACACAAAATCTAAAACATGTTAAGAAATAAATATAATAAGCTTCGATTGATAACAGTTATATAATATAACTATAATATCAAAATACAAACATTAGTTCTATCGATTTAACTCAAATGGTTATATATCACTCCAAACAACAACAACAAAAGCCTACATGTGTAAACTGATATGCCTATTGTCTATCTTGGCATTCGCGGGAAAAGAAGAGAAAATGGCCCAAGCTATGAGTCAATTCTCCCCAAAACTGAATATATGAAATCCAAATAAGATAAACTTATTAAACTCATAAATAAATGCTAAAATTGAATGTAAGAGCATCCTCAAATGTTATGCGTAGTAATACACAGCCATTTCACAAAGAGTAGTTGAGACCCTCCTCCGCCAAGCCCCAAACACAACATAACAGTTTCACCTCTCCCATCACCCTTACTTCCAATATTAAATTCTTCTATCTTGATATTACCCTAACCACAATTAGTTTCCTAAAAGTGGATCCGGCAAAGACAATGTTGTTTTAATCACGTAAAATTAATGGACTATCTGATGTTGATGTGAACTTGTTTAACCTGGAATTAAGCCTGAGTTTTTGCATGAAATTAGTCGATCCTCGACAAACTCTCCAACTTATATCCACAACCATTTCTCCACCTTGATCAAATTAGGGCCAATAGAAAAGAGAGAAAACAAACAAATAAATATCACAAAAAGTGAAGCAAGCCCAAAAAATATCAAAAAACACATAATAAGCCTCAATCAAAATTATAAAAGGCAAACCTCATACATGTATGTTCCAAAGAGATAAAAAAAAAACGAGCACAAGACAATAGAAAAATAGGCTCAACAGGTGAACCCCCACCCCACCACCATGCTGGTAAACCCCAAAACAATAAAAAAAAACACTCTTATGCTATTAAACCCCCAAAGCACCAAATACAATTTACGGATAGAAAGAGTAAGGGGAGATTACCTTTCATTGACAGATGGAGAAATAGACATGAAAATACCTATTTAGATCTGGAAAAAATGCCGAAATTAGTAAGAAGATAACACCGAAGTTAAATTTGGAAACAAACTTGAAACCCTAAATTGATGTATGATTAAAACTCCTTAGATCTACGTAGAAGAACCCCAAAATGAAGCCTAAATTTTTGTTTTGAAATTAAAAAAAAATGTTACATGTTCATCTTGTTCAAATAACCTGCAAAAAAATAAAATAATAGAATTCGTAAGCACAAAAAATGGGAGGATGGGAGAGTGACAAACTCTGTTGGAGGTGAAAGTGTGAGACAGAAATGAGAGGGAGTGTGAGCTTCTTCAACCTAGAGAGAGATAGATACATAGATGATAAGATATTTAAGGATTAAAGAAAGTTCTACAATGGGACGTGTGAAAGGAAACATTATTATTTTTTTTATATAGACCCTTAGGTTTATGCCTTGTTGGGTTAAATCTAAATCATTAAGGGTCCGTTTCAAAGAAAACTAGGACCCTTAGGTTAAACCCTAAATGTAAATAATTCCAGGACATTTGATTTCATGGCAAACAATTCTAAGACAAATGAATATTTTTCAATTTGTGTCTCTTGGATACAAGTTGAAAAATCATCAATTTTTCACATTTTCTATCAAACACAAAAGTTGAAAAATAGATATAAATGTGAAAAATTTATTTATGGAATATATATATATATATATATACAAAATATATGAATATATATTATATTATTTTGGATATATATATATATATATATATATATATATTATATTATTTGCGGAATATATATTTCGGATATATATTATATTATTTGCGTAATATACATATATATATTCGTGTGTGTATATATATATATATGAATATATATTATATTATTGCAGAATATATATATTCGGATATATATATATGAATATCTATTATATTATTTTGGATATATATTATATTATTTGCGAAATATATATATATATTCGGATATATATATTATTATTTACGGAATATATATATTCGAATATATATATATATATATTCATATATTTTGTATATATTATTAATATATATACATATACATATTCATATATTTATATATTTAATAATATATACATAAATATATATAATTATTATATTATATAATTATTTATGGAATATATATTATATTATATTTTATAATTATACATATTCATATATTTATATATTTAATAATATATATATAAATATATATAATTATTATATTATATAATTATTTATGGAATATATATTATATTATATTTTATAATTATTTATAATATAATATAATTATATATATATATATATATATATATATATATATATATATATATATATATATATATATATATATATATATATATATATATACTAGTAGATGCCCGTGCCGAGGGCACGGCAATAAATTTGCCCCCATGATAAATAAATATAAATTAAAGAAATAAAAATATAATAAAAAATTTAAAAATATAAATTAGTTATTTAAAATTATTTCCCTTTTTAAAAATAATTATTTCCCTTTTAAAAAACAAAAACAAAACCCTTTTTACTATTGAAAAAAAACACTTTAGCTTGACATTTCATGCATGGGCATGAAAGGGAGAAAATATCATGCATGAAATGTCATGCATAAAAGTGAAGATATTTTGCCAAAAACCATGCTCCTTTATTATATGGATATATTATATAATTATTTATGGAATATATGAATATATATTATATTATATATTGAATATACTAAATATATATTATTTGTAAAATATATCCATATATTATATATATATATATATATATAATATGTGTATATTCTGTAAATAATATTATATATTGAATATACTAAATATATATTATTTACAGAATATATCCATATATTATATAATTCAGTATATATGTAATATATGTGCATATTCTGTAAGCAATATATATTATTTACAGAATATATCCATATATTATATAATTCAGTATATATGTAATATATGTGTATATTCTGTAAGCAATATATATTCAGTATATATATAATATATATACGAAATATATATATATATATATATATATATATATATATATATATATATATATATATTAAAATATATGAATTATATAAATTATATAAATGTACGAAATATATAAATATATAAAATATATATAAATATACGCAATATACATATATGTGCTAAAATATATAAAATATACGAATATATATATTTTAGAATATATGAAATATATATATTTACATATTTATTAACAATATATATTCATATATTTATGAAATATATAGAGTTTACAAAAAAAAAATTGGTTTTGAGTGATTTGCCACTCAAAGGTGGCAAATAAAAACCTGGCTCTTCCAAAAAATTGAATTCCATCCTAAGGTGGTAAATTGTGCTTAAGGGATGTTGTACTTAGAAAACAAATTTCAAGGCAAATGAAGGCTATCAAACACCCTAAAAGATGAAAAAGATCAAAATTTTTTAACTTTTCTGAATTTGCCCTGAAATTGAGAAGATGTCAATCGGATCCTAAGTGTTTATCTTTTTATGAAACACTGAAAACACACTTACTCCATATTATACCGATTTTTAAAGGATAATGTTATACTCCCCGAAACCCTCCTTCGCGATTCCATCCCCCAAAGTAATCCCCACCCTTCTTTAAATGTCAAACCAATCTCCACCCTTAATCTATTTTTTAAAAACAATGCATTATACATATGAGAGTTATGATTTATTCTTTTAAATGATATTCTTTTAATTTTTTTAAATTTATTTTAGATTGATAAATAACTAGAATTATGATTTATTTTAAAATTAAATATACTTTACATTAAATTAATATTTAATGGATTAATTCAAAAAAGTCCCTCAAATATTTTTTAATACACATTTAGTTCAATCATTTTTAGTTCGATCCAAAAAGTCCTCAAACACTCATTTAACCAATATTCTCTTGTTTTTAAAAGTCCGCGCCAGCGACACATATTGATTATTTTTATGTCGTGAAGGACTTTTTGGAATAAAGTAAAAAGGGTTGAACTAACGTGTATTAAAAAATAGAAAACATAGTTTTTTTATTTATAAAAAATTTATATTTTTAATTTTAATAAAAAAAACTATTTAATTTGATATATTAGATTCACAATTGATGTGCCGCTGACGCGAACCTACATTTCCGGACCCACATCATTTGTTGAATGTGGGTCCGCACCAGCAACACTAATCAACATCATTTGTTAAATATGGGTCCGCACCAGCGGCACTTTGAGTGTTTTATTTTGTTCAAAAAAATATCAAACACTAATTTAATCAATATTCTCTCATTTTTAAAGGTCCGCGTTAGCGGCACACATTCATTATTTTTATTTTGTTTCAAAAAGTTTTTGGGTGTTTTTATTTTGTTCCAAAAGTACTCAAACACTAATTTAAATAATATTCTCTTATTTTTAAAGGTCCGCGCCAGCGGCACACATTGAGTGTTTTTATGCGGTGAGTGACTTTTTGGAACATAGTTTTTTTTTTTTTTTTTGTCGCGAGGAACTTTTTAATAGTAAACATAGTTTTTTTATTTTAAAAAAAAATATTTACTTTAATTTTAATAAATAAAAAACTGTTTAATTTAATGTTTTAGATTCACGACTGATTACTGTCGCTCACGCGAATCTACATTCCCAGACCAACATCGTTTATTAAATGTGGGTCCGCGCCAGCGGCACTAATCAATCGTGAATCTAAAACATCAAATTAACAGGCTATTTTTTTTTATTAAAATTGATTTTATCAAAAAAAAAAAAAACTCGAAATGTGCCTTAGCTAACATAATTTAATTGACATTAGATAGAACATAAAACATATTTTATCAACAAAAAAAACACACCAAAAAAATGTTAATAACACTGTCCAAAGGTTAATAACACTGTCCAAGACAGTCATGATCAGATGTGTGGGTTCGAGGTTGTTCAGATATCTGATAGTGTGTTGCAGGAGTTAAAAAATATAAGGCGCAGGGCACAAGAGCATGATGTAGATAATAACTGATTGAATTCTAGAATCAAGTCTAAGTTGATAAATAGTAGCTAGAGGATGCACTATACACAAAATCGTTTTAACGTATCCACGGGTTCAAAATGTTCAACATGGGTACAAATGAGTAAATCTATATGTCCCGCCGCTTGTCCCGCCCAGCGACCGCCTAGCCTTCTTCTTTTTTTTTTTTTTTTTTTTTATATAGTTTTTTACTGTTTTGTTTTTAACTTTTATTATAAAAATAGTTTTTTATATTAAAAAAAACAGTTTTTATATTAGAAAAACAGTTTTTTATATATATAAAAAAACAGTTTTTACAATTAATATAAAAAAGCATATTTTTAATTAAAATCAAACAGTTTTTTTATTAAAATTAAAAATAAAAAATATATTTTCGTAATATTCTGATAAAAATATCTCGATTAATTAGTGTCGATGGTGCCGACGCACATTTCCGGACCCACATCATTTGTTGAATGTGGGTCCGCGCCAGCGACACTAATTAATCGCGATATTTTTTCAATAAAATATCGCGATTAATTAGTGTCGATGGTGCTGACGCACATTCCCGGACCCACATCATTTGTTTAATGTGGGTCCGCGCCAGCGACACTAATTAATCGCGATATTTTTTCAATAAAATATCGTGATTAATTAAAAATATCGCGATTAATTAGTGTCGTTGACACGAACACACATTCCCGGCGCTACATCATTTGTTGAATGTGGGTCCGAGCCAGCATCACTAATTAATCACGATATTTTATTGAAAAAATATCACGATTAATTAGTGTCGCTGACGTAGAGCCACACACATTTCCGAATTCAACAAATGATATGGGCTCAGAAATGTGGGTCTAAGACATCAAATTAAAAAAAAAATTATTAAAATAAAAAAAAAAAATTTAAATGCTGTTTTCAATTAAAAAAAAACTGTTTTATAGATTTTTTTAATTACTAGACAAAGTTTTTTTATTAATAAAAAAATATTTTTTTTAATAAAATGTTGTTTAATTTTAATAGGAAACTTTTTTTTATATATATAAAATTATTTTTATATGAATGGTTAAAACAAAAGAGTAAGCAAAAAAAAAAAAAAAAATAGAAAATGGGATAGGCGGTCGCTAGGCGGGCTGGGTGGAGGTTCATGTAGAACCACTCAAAGAAAATTGATAAAAAAGAAGAGGACAATCTGTGGGTTAAAAAAAGTTGGTCAAGAAAATATATATAAAAAAAATCCCAAGCTATCTTACACACAACATGTGGAGTATCTGAACAAAGATGAAAAAGCGTGTTTAAATGTTTTAGGAATATCCATATAGATATATGTTTGTTAGGTGCCAATGTTATGCTCCAAGTAGGGCTGTCAATGGACCGGATCTGGACCCGGACCCGATCCGGACCCGACCAAAATTAACGAATCTGAGCAAATTTTATAGACCCGATTATCCGATTACCCGATTACCCGATTATCCGATTAGTTAATGGATCGGATCTGGATATACATGACTCCGATCCGATAAGGACCCGATCCGAATGTGTATATATATATAATATAATAAATATATATTTATATATAATATTATATATATATAGTCTTACATATAGTTACTAAATATATATATAACTAATATATGTATGTAAATATGTATGTAATATATAACTTATATATATATAAAAAAACAGTTAGTTTTATATTATAAAAACAGTATATATATATATAAGTTATATATAAAAAAAAACAGTATATATATATATATAAGTTATATATAAAAAAAGAGTTAGTTTTATATTATAAAAACAGTATATATTTATATATAAGTTATATATAAAAAAACAGTTAGTTTTATATTATAAAAACAGTTTACATACATAATATAAATTATATTATAAAAACAGTTTATATATATATAAGTTATATTATAAAAACAGTTTATAAAAACAGTTAGTTTTATATAAAAAAAAAAAACAGTTTATAAAAACAGTTAGTTTTATATAAAAAAAAAACAGTATATATATATATATATAAGTTATATATAAAAAAACAGTTAGTTTTATATAAAAAAAAAACAGTATATATATATATATATAAGTTATATATAAAAAAACAGTTAGTTTTATATTATAAAAACAGTATATAACTTATATATATATAAGTTATATATAAATAAAAAAAACAGTTTTATAAAAACAGTTTTATATATATATATTCGGGTCGGGTAATCGGGTCTGGTCTCCGGGTCCTTAACGGATCCGGGTCTGGATCCATTTTCTGAGCCCCGTCGGGTAATCGGGTAAGACCCGATCCGCTAAAAATATACCCGGATCGAATCTGGATATACCCAGACCCGATCCAGACCCGATCCGTTTACACCCCTAGCTCCAAGTATTGTATTTATTAATACAACAAAGAATACTAACTTCTAAACATAAAAGGCACAATTTTATAAATCACTTCTTGGTTTTAGAGATAAAAACATCATGCTTTAACGTCAACCAAATTTTAAGTGTCTTTAGTTAGTTTAATATAGAGTAAGGGTTATAAAAAAAGCTTGTATATAAAATTATACATATCAATTATTTAATCTTATGTATATAATAAAAGTGTATGTATAACTTTATACAAAAATAAAATTCTTTTGAGTATATTGAAAAAATAAATATATATTGTATATTAAAAAATACAACTAAGAAAATATTATTTCTAATAATTATACAAAATGAATAAAGTAATAACTATACTATAATTACAAAATAGATAATAGTTTATAAATAAAACTAAAGTTATATATATATTATATATTAAGAAGTATTTGCATAGTACTAAATAGATATATGTTTGGAATCCTAAAATTAATATATAACATTAAACTAAAATGTACATAAGTCATAATTAGGATAATTAAATAAATTGTTAATTATATTTTCGTTTAACAATATCCCCCTTTTTGATGATGAGAAAAAATGATTCCTAACGATCCATAAAATTTATAAATTAAGCACAATTAGTAAATTACACATATTTCTTCCCTTTTGACATTATCAAAAATTTTTACATATAAATTGAGTGTCAATGTTAAAAAGCGACACTCCCCATATAAAAATAATAATTTGTGTGTGGGATCCAAACGTAAATAATAATGAGCACGTATGTTATCCGCACAAAATATCTCAATGAGCATGAAATTCTCAAAATTCTCAAATGATATTGCATTATCCATAATAGTGCATCAAAAAATCATGATCAAGCATTTTTCTAGCAATTAATTTTCAATAATTATTTTTCTCCCCACAAGGTATACCAATGAAGACATATATACATATAACAATTATGGTGCATCTTTTTCATGAGACAAAATATTTTCAACATTTGCTTCCTTAACATCATATCCAATAAAACTCAATATATCCACAAATCATTTCAAATTTCAATATATTCAATCCAAGCATAATTATCACAAGTGTCATTTTCTACCAAAAAATATATCTTTTTCAGAAAAGACAATAATATTCATATAACATGCCATAAATTTAAATCTCAAAGATCAATATGTGCATATTATAAAAAACAATAAACGCATATCTCAATATTAACAAAGAGCTAATACATACTAGAATATTTTCAAGAAATAATATAATTTTGTTAAAAACAAATATATGTCTACATATAACAAAAAAATGAATTTTCATCTGAAACATTTTATCATGAAAATCTAGCGTTTGTCTTACGACATAAAATCATTAAGAATATATGATATTCGAAAACCAAGAAATGTGTTCCTTACCACCTTACCAATACCAATGATATTTCCCTAAAACTTTCTTTTAGTGTGCCATTTTCTACTTAAAGCAATGATGCACACTACACCAAAACTGGCGATTGGTCACGGCAAAAATCCCTGACCAAAGCTGTGGGTCGCGGACTTGGGCCGTGACCATTTCTGGCGTGACCATTTTCGTGGGTCGCGGCCCAAGTCCGTGACCAAAAAATGGTCACGGCAGATGGTCGCGGACTTAGGCCGTGACCCATGTCGTGACGGGTCGCGGCCCTGATCCGTGACCCACAACCGTGACAAATTGGTCGGGGCCAAAGTCCGCGACCCACTATCGTGACAAAAAAATAATAAAAAAAATTGGTCGCGGCTCTCATCCGTGACCCACAACCGTGACAAATTGGTCGTGGCCAAAGTCCGCGACCCACGACCGTGACAAAAGAATAAAAAAAAAATGGTCGCGGCCCTCATCCGTGACCCACAACCGTGACAAATTGGTCTCGGCCAAATCCCGCGACCCACGACCGTGACAAAAAAATAAAAAAAAAATTGATTGCGGCCCTGATCCATGACCCACAACCGTGACGAAAAAAATGGTCGCGGACTTTGGCCGCGACCATTTTTATGCATGACAAAAAAATAAAAATGGTCATGGACAAAGTCCATGACCATATTTAACTACAATTTTTAAAAAAATGTATTTTTTTGGTCCAATCCTAAAATTGGGGGTCCTGTAAGTGCACCATCAGTTGCTACGTGTAACGTTTAACGCGTACGAGGTGTTACAAATATTTATTATTGGAAAAACAATAAAAAAAATCACAAATTGCGAATCGAGAACGTTGTTAATAAACAAATATACATATAAACTTATAAAAATTACACTTCTAAATAATTCACAGGCCAAAAAAAAATTGGGCAGAGTTTCCCCTATTTTCTAGACATTCCAAAACCTGTAAATGTAAAACCTACTTATTATAAAGCCCGCACGGCTATAAAATTCAACAATCAAATTATAAATGCCCGCACGGCTGTAACACAAAAATCAAAATCTTGAATGTCCACAACCTATAAACAATCTTCATGCTGTAGACCATTGCCTCCTTCGTTTGTTCCGCGTTCAAAAATCCTACAAATGATGGGATACATAAAAAAAATATCAGTAACCAAGTAGTTTTACAAAAAATTTAATCAAGCAGAAAAATTGCATATATGAGTTAAAATTATCAGTAACCAAGTAGAAATATGCAAATTACCATCGTATTCTCAAACCGGGAGTCCCACGGCTGCGGGGTCAGTTCCTACGAGTTACATTGGTCCCGTGGGAGGTGTTAGTGCTACCCACGGGGACGTTCGGGGGCAGTTTCAGGTTTTCACCCTCTAACGCCATGTTTTTAAGCCTAAGTCTAGAAATATGCAAATTACCGTCGTATTCTCAAATAGGGAGTCCCGCGACTGCAGGGTCAGTTCCTACGAGTTACATTGGTCCCGTGGGAGGTGTTGGTGCCACCCACGGGGACGTTCGGGGGCTGTTTCGAGATCTCACCCTCTAACGCCATGTTTTGCTTAAGTCTAGAAATATGCAAATTACAGTCGTATTCTCAAACCGGGAGTCCCGCGATTGCGGGGTCAATTCCTACGAGTTACATTGGTCCCGTAGGAGGTGTTGGTGCCACCCACGGGGACGTTCGGGGGCTGTTTCGAGATCTCAACCTCTAACGCCATGTTTTGCTTAAGTCTAGAAATATGCAAATTACCTTCGTATTCTCAAACCGGGAGTCCCGCGGCTGCGAGGTCAGTTCCTACGAGTTACATTGGTCCCGTGGGAGGTGTTGGTACCACCCACGGGGACGTTCGGGGGCTGTTTTGGGTTTTCACCCTGTAACGCCATGTTTTTAAGTCTAATTCTAGAAATATGCAAATTACCGTCGTATTATAAAACCGGGAGTCCCACGACTGCGGGTCAGTTCCTACGAGTTACATTGGTCCCGTGGGAGGTGTTGGTGCCACCCACGGGGACGTTCGGGGGCTGTTTCGGGTTTTCACCCTCTAACGCCATGTTTTTAAGCCTAAGCCTAGAAATATGCAAATTACCGTCGTATTCTCAAACCGGGAGTCCCGCGGCTGTGGGGTCAGCTCCTACGAGTTACATTGGTCCCGTGGGAGGTGTTGATGCCACCGACGGGGACGTTCGGGGACTGTTTCGAGATCTCACCTCTAACGCTATGTTTTGCTTAAGTCTAGAAATATGCAAATTACCGTCGTATTCTGAAATCGGGAGTCCCGCGGCTGCGGGGTCAGTTCCTACGAGTTACATTGGTCCCGTGGGAGGTGTTGGTGCCACCCACGGGGACGTTCGGAGGCTGTTTCGGGTTTTCACCCTCTAACGCCATGTTTTTAAGCCTAAGTCTATAAATATGCAAATTATCATCGAATTCTAAAACTGGGAGTCCCGCGACTGCGGGGTCAGTTCCTACGAGTTACATTGGTCCCGTGGGAGGTGTTGGTGCCACCCACGGGGACGTTCGGGGGCTGTTTTGGGTTTTCACCCTCTAACGCCATGTTTTTAAGCATAAGTATAGAAATATGCAAATTACCGTCGTATTCTAAAACCGGGAGTCCCGCGACTGCGGGGTCAGTTCCTACGAGTTACATTGGTCCCGTGGGAGGTGTTGGTACCACCCACGGGGACGTTCGGGGGCTGTTTCGGGTTTTCACCCTCTAACGCCATGTTTTTAAGCCTAAGTCTAGAAATATGCAAATTACCGTCGTATTCTAAAACCGGGAGTCCCGCGACTGCGGGGTCAGTTCCTACGAGTTACATTGGTCCCGTGGGAGGTGTTGGTGCCACCCACGGGGACGTTCAGGGGCTGTTTCGGGTTTTCACCCTCTAACGTCATGTTTTTAAGCCTATGTCTAGAAATTTGCAAATTACCGTCGTATTCTCAAACCGGGAGTCCCACGACTGCGGGGTCAGTTCCTACGAGTTACATTGGTCCCGTGGGAGGTGTTAGTGCCATCCACGAGAACGTTCGGGGGCTATTTCGGATTTTCACCCTCTAACGCCATGTTTTTAAGCCTAAGTCCAGCTATTTATGATGATTTATAATCTGCTTGGGTATTGATTTGGTCTTATTGACAACAATTTCAGCAACAACTAATTTCAGCAACGATAACTAAAAATTTCAGCGTACTCAAATGTGTGGTTGATGTAAATTTAGGATTTAAAATTAATGCGAATTCGGGATTTCAAAATCAGAAACAAATCAAGAACAAAAGATCCACGTTGGTAATGAGTTTCTTGCTATTTTTTGGACTTTGGTAAAAGTATTAGTTCTTTAAAATTGTTGAATTTAGGGGTGGAAAATTGTTTCCTTAATTAATTGGTCATCTATGGATCATATGCAGGATTCAAGTCTAATACTTAAGATGCAAATACTAGACAACACCTAAACCACCTTATGTAGTGTCATATGCGCAATTATTTTATAGAAAGCATATTGAGTTTTGTGAAATAAATAGTCAAATATAAATGATTACTTGAGAGGAATTCTTCGGGGGAACCGTAGTCGATGATGCTCTTCTTATCGGTGGGGGTGAGTATGACAGCGAGGTTGCTTGTAGTGTCGAAGTTGTCTTCGTATCTAAGAATGTACTCTACTTCCTTGCTTGGGTTCAAAATCGAACCTTCCTTTAGAACTAAAATCAATAAATATTGCCAATACTTAATCGAAATAACACAAATAAATCGAAACCAACCATATAGGGGAAAAGAAAAGCCATAATTTAAAACCCATTGGCCGCGAGGAGAAGAGGTTGGTGCTGAGAGTGGCACCGGGGTGAGAGGGAGAGGAATGCAACAACGCGGAGAAGTGGTCGGCAACAGGGAGAGAGGGGACTGCAGCGGGGAGAGGGGGTGGCAGCGGGGGTAGGTTATAGAGGTGTATCTCAAATGAAATGAAAACGAGGTGAGGGGGACAGCACAAAATAATTAGTTCAACTAAGCATACAGTTATACTAAGCATACAATTAGTTGTATGAGTATAGTAATTCTAACATAGCTGTTCCTAATATATCAGGTCCTAACATAATTAGCAGGTCCTAACATACAATTATACTAAGCATACAAGTCCTAACATCTTGTGTATGGATACTTGTGCATTTGCTCACCTGATTTAGAAGACAAACCCCCTTCTTGTACAGTCGTACAACCAAATTTGTTGGAAATTATCAAACAGTCTCTCAAAGTAATTAGGATGCCCGAACTAAAATTATTCCGCAACCTTGCTTGAACCAAATTTGCATCCAACTTTTGCAACTTGCTCATATTACGTTTTATAAATGACAATTTGAAGAAAAAATGACTCCCTCTATAACATTTTATAAAGAAGTTGATAGCCATATTGAGACACTCACACCACGAAAACTCCAAAGTAAATGAAACACCTCAAACACAGTAAAAATACACGAGGAACTCCCTCAAACACAGTAAAAATACACGAGGAACTCCCTCAAATAGTTGTTCTTTATGGACATTTTATCCAACATTTGACGAACATAAGATTCGCTCGAATCAAAATGGCTTTAAGATTCGCTGGTGTCAAATCAGTTGAAAAAAAATCCTCGAGTGGCTTCACCCTCTCGCAAATCAATTTTTGCAATTCGATTAACTAAAAAAGTGAAATACTTGGTAAAGATATTTCAATTAGGATCAATTTTAGGATCAAAATTACATTTACAGTTTGAATTAAAAATAAATTCTGCATATAGAAAGTTAATCTATGATTAATATAAAAATGAAGGTAAATACTATTTTTAAAATAATTTGGGCTCCTCACCCTCTTTCTAAAAAAAATAATTTTTAAAATGGGTCTTTGAGTTTTCAACGTGGGTCTAAACATGGGCTAAAAATCATACCTAATTTCGTCACTAAAGCGAGGAATTTTTTCAGATTCACCAATATGGCAAAGAAATGGATCACATATTGAAAACACAAGGTAATATGGGAATGAAAAACTTAGAAACCCAAATACAACCTAAATATGAATCAAAAACTAAAATATGTAGAAATACCTTTGTCTTTGGAGAGAGAGAGAGAAGCCATTAGCGTTTGACGAGAGAGAAAGAATCCATAGCTTCGTCTTTGACGAGAGAGAGAGAGTAGCCATCAACGTTGGGGAAATGCCATCAGCAAATAGAGGCGGGCAAATGAAAATGAGGCGCATGTTTTATTTTTTCAGGGCAGACATAGTCACGGCTTGAAGCTGTGACCCACCATCGCAACTCGTTATTTCACCATTCTGTTGCTAGAATGAAGAATGGTCACGCGACCCATCTGCGACCAAGCTTGGAGGGAATTTTGGCGTGAGTTTGGCGCCAAGATGGTCACGACCTGGTCACGGCCCAAGTCCGCGACCACTGTGGTCACAGACTTCGGCCGTGGCCACTTCTAGAGCATCGATAATTTAGTGTGGTAATAAATATGGTCACGCCAAATATTGAGTGGGTCACGACCCAAGTCCGCGACCAGCTGGTCGCGGACTTGGGCCGTGACCTACTGGGCGTGACCATTCGCAGGATTTGGTGTAGTGGCATGAAATGTCAATTTTGCTTCCAATACCAAATCATGCGCCTCAAAAATCCACAACCCTGCTCAAAATTCAACGTACACAACTTTGAAGATTTTATCTTTTCGATCAAAAAAGGTGTTAGGTAAATAATAAATGATCATCACCAAGATCAATAATAACAAAGAATATATGACATACTATCATATAACCAAAAATATCAATGTTATCATATCCAATAATAGATTAAAAAAAATTATCAACCTTAGTACACTTTAACTTAGACAATAAGAATTTTATTCACATTATCAAGCAATCATTAAAATATTTTGAAGCAATGAATGGTGTTCAACTCAAATAAGCCTACAAACAGGTAACTAACATTTTCATAATAGTTATATCAATTAATAAAAAAAATACAATACTTGTTTTTAATTTCATGTGACATCCTGCTTATTAAAATAAGAGGTGGTCAGCCCGATACTCTAATAATTACAGAAATCATAAATGGTCCATTCTTAGCTACTCTCGTAAATAAAAAAATATTAGATAACCACTAGTTATTTTAGAAAACGGATGTTGAAATAAATTTTGTATGTTTAAAGAAATTATTTAGACAATCTAATTTGAAAAGAAGGTGGATATAAATAAAGACAGACAATCGGCCAATGCTCAAATACAACCAAATAATCGAATAAGCTATCGGTTAACAGACCAATATAAGTAGGTTTCACCGAGTATTAAATTAAATATCACATTACATTAAACAAGTAAAAAACTTGGGCAACATGCCTGAATATGTAAACTAATCATAATTAGAGTACAAAATATGGAGGCGTCTATAACAAATATCCAACAACATCCGCAATAATGTTATAGCTCTTGGACATTTGTATAGGAGGGTCATTGCGGGCGTCCTTGCGGTAGAGCTCCTGAGCGTAAATAGAATTCATGCAAAACAAAGAGATAATGAATGGGTCAGGGCCCAATTTGGTATGATAAGCATGTAAATAAAATGCATGACAGTTATGAATACAGAACAACATGGACAAACTTATCTCTCTCTTCATAAATAAGAATAATCCTCACCTCTCATCTGAATGCACAACCTAGAGCAATGTTATTTAAAATGATGAGTATTTCTTAATACAAGAGAATATAATTCAATTTCAACTTCATAAGATTTCTTTTTCAGTTTTACACACTATAACTTCACCGTTCCGTATCTCATTAGGAAAATTTATTCCAAAGAAATGGATTTATATGATACTTTACCATTTGTAAAATACCATGAATAGTTATAGTCATAATTTAACGATTCTAAGACCATCCTTCTGGGAGTCACCCCACTAGATGCGCCCCTAAATAGCTATCATCTTTCAGGGCCTAACACCAAGACAACCTGGGCATCCTAAAATGCGTGACGTGGGAAGCGGTCATATACCTTCGACAGTGAGTCATAACCATACCCGGAATTACCTTACTTCGAATAAAATGATATCACAATATAACAACCGATCCTATGGCCGAGGACTATATTCACCCTGCATTTACTAGCCAGGGGACTTCACCTCATGCGCGTAACTTCCCTTATGATAGCATTTAGGGAGGTATGTATATGTAATTCATCATTCACAAGATATGCCAATTTAAAATATTCATTACACTTTATCCGGAGCCACAAGCATTTAATGATATAATTATAACCCTCATAGTTTAATTATCTCCATCTTAGTCTCCATGAATTTATAACAATCCTATAAACCATCATGTATGATATTTCTTCCACCCAATTCTATAAGTCCACAATTATCTCACTCTACTTCCCCCTAGACCTAGACTAGCTTGTTATGTAAAAAGAACCCTTACCTTCTTCTAACAACTAGCTGAATTAATTCCCTGTCTAAGCCCCAAACTCTCCTTTCTAACCTAGGCTCTTGATTTCCTTAGTACTAGACTCTAATACTCTAGTTTTACTTCATTCAATAAGGTTCCTATATCTAAACCTCAAAAGAAACAAGCTAGAGAAAACTAAATATTTCAGGATGAAAATAGGGTACCGATCGATCGGCCCCTGACCCCCGGTCGACCACGTTTCTAAGGTCTCTCTTCTAAGGAATGCAAAAAGCCTAATTTCAAAGACCCGGTCGACCGGTCATGAGACCGCGATCAACTGCGCTTTAAAAATATGCCTATCGAGAGAAGTAGTGGGCTTTTCTCTTTAGGCCATATCGATCGGGCTTTAGACCACGGTCGATCGCGCTCACCAGACCCATGGCTTTACCTTATTCTAAGACACCAGATCTAAAACCTAAACTCCATTCTCTTGTACATCCTTCATTCCCATCAACCAACAACATAACCATAACATTTTTACTCAACAATAAATCCATATATCCAATGTAGATCATACAAACAACAAAATCTAAGGGTTAAACACTAAAATTCATCAAAACCTACTATTTGTTCAATACTTTCAAATACACAACTATCGCTACACTTTATCCACATACAATCATATATTTGCAAGTTAGAAACTTGCCTTAGGGTTGTAGTGACGGATCTTCTTTCGGTAGAAACAAATTCAAGCTCCAATCTTCAATTTTCCCTATTTTCTCTTATTTTTTCTCCTAATCTATCTTTCTCTCTTTTTAGGTTTTTAAGATATGTATGAAAATAAATGTGGTTGGGATACTTATATGCTCATTAATACTAAATTTTATCTTTAAAAGTTACTACACAGTTAAAATGGCTCGTAACTACATAATTAAGTCATAACCCGTTAAAAGTGCCTGGGACCCAAAATACAACATGACACTTAATTTGACTATCTCGACTTTTTCAAGACTAACCACGCCCTCTAAATTGGCATCTGGAATAACGTAGATCATTTCACGCTCTCACATTATTTTAAATCACAATCGTCGCTTTAGGCACAACGACTCAACAAAACGTAACATGATGCTATTTACATTTACTTAATCAGTAAATATGCTAAACTTAGTAAATATTACCTTTTAAATCACTTAAAATAATATTTACTCCAACTTCCATTATTTTATATAATTACCTCACTTGGCAAATTTATATAGAAATAATTACTCAAAATAAGGGTTATTACATACTCCCCCCCTTATAAGGGAATTTTGCCCTCAAAATTTAGGCATACCTTGCAAAAAGAGGTGTGGATACTTTTCTCGCATATCGTCCTCACGCTCCCACGTCAACTCCTCAGAATTTTGGTGTCGCCATTGGACCCGAACTAAAGGCACCACCCTCAACCTTAGCCTACGCTCCCCGTGATCTAAGATTGTAACTGGTTGTTCCTCGTATGAAAGATCGGGTTGTAATTCGATATCATCCAAAGGAATATGCTAGTGAGCTCCCTCACACATTTTGTACTTCTTCAAGGACGAAACATAAAACACATCATGAATCTTTTGTAGGTATTCCGACAAGGCGAGTTGATAAGCTATGGGGCCTACCTTAGCGATAATGGGAAAAGGGCCTACATAGCGAGGCGCAAGCTTGCCTTTCTTTCCAAATCGTGTTTAGCCCTTCATTAGTGACACCCGTACTAAGACTTGATCTCCAACCTCCAATTCCATATGGCTTCTATTCGCATTTACTTAACTCTTATAATGGTCTTGAGCGATTCGAATGCGATTTCGAATTAGCTCAATCTTGGAAGAGGTATATTGAATCATTTTAGGTCCAAGAAATTTGTTATCCCCTACTTCCAACCAATAAGTAGGTGATCTACACGGCCGTCCATATAACGATTCATAAGGTGCCATACTTATGGTGAATTGGTACGAATTATTATAAGAAAATTCGACCAAGGGAAGGTACTTCTCCCATCCTCCTTTGAAGTCAAGAACTTACATTCTAAGCATGTCCTCCAACATCTGGTTGACCCTTTCCGTCTGTCCATCTATTTACGGGTGGTAGGAGGTACTCAACTTCAACTCGGTTCCCAACGCTTCTTGAAAACTTCGCCAAAAGTGGGACACAAAAATATTATCTCGATCGAAAACTATATTGATGGGCACCCCATGGAGTCTCACAATCTCCGCAATAAATAGCCAGGCGTAACGAGCCGTATTGTAATCCGTACGTACCGATAAGAAATGTTCCTACTTGGTTAGACGATCGATGATAACCCAAATGGAATCATGACCAGTTTGGGACATTAGTAATCTCATGATGAAATCCAACGAAATACTTTCCCACTTCCATACCGGTATTGCAAAGGTTGTAGTACTCATGTGGGTCTCTGATGGTCTACTTTCACCAATTGACAAGTAGTACATTGGGAAAAAAATTTAGAAACGTCCCCTTTCATACCCGACCACCAATATTGACGGCGCATGTCTTGGTACATTTTGTCTCCACCGGGATGTACTGCAAATCTGGACCCATGTGATTCAGTCATAATAGCTCATCTCACATCTCCTTTATCTGGGACAATAAGTCTCCCGTGGAAACGTACCCCACCCTCAAAACTTATAGAGTAGGATTCCGTTCCCTCAGTTAACAATTGGCGTATTCGATCTTGACAATCTTTGTCCCTACCTTGTGCTTATACAACATTCATCACAATCGTAGGTGTAACGGTTAACACCGATATAAACGCCCTTGCAACAACATCCTCCTGGATAAGTTCTTTCCATTTAGTTTTCCATACTTTCGCTAACTCCCACTCGGGTTTCCGACTCAGCACATTTGCAACTACATTAGCCTTACCTGGGTGATAATGAATATCAAATTGATAGTCTTTCACACACTCTAACCATCGACGTTATCTCATATTCAAATCCTTTTGTGAAAATAAATATTGCAATGATTTGTGATCTGTGAAAAGACTAAACTTCGCCCCCAGGAGGTAATGTCTCCAAATTTTCAGGGCGAATATTACTACATCAAGCTCCAGATCATGCACTGAATAATTCTTCTCACAGGGCTTTAGCTTACGAGAAGCGTAAGCAGTAGCCCGATGCTCTTGCTGTAACACACCTCCCAATCCTTGCAGAGATGTGTCAGTAAAGACTAAATAATTCACCCCCGGCCTCGGTAATGCAAGTACTGGAGTAGAAGTCAACTTATCTTTCAACTCATCAAAAGCTAGTTGACAGGAATCATCCCACACAAC
This sequence comes from Sambucus nigra, assembly GCA_949130495.1. Lineage (NCBI taxonomy): Eukaryota > Viridiplantae > Streptophyta > Magnoliopsida > Dipsacales > Adoxaceae > Sambucus > Sambucus nigra. The sequence goes on from OX422210.1 coordinate 722,624,473, forward strand.
CCTCACTCCGTTCCAAGTCAGATTTATCAAAGGGCTAGCAATCTTGGAAAAAACCTAAATAAAATGGCAGGAATAGCCAGCCAAACCCAGAAAACTGTGAATCTCAGTAGGTGTCGTGGGCTGACCCCATTCCCTCACCGCTGCAACTTTTCTTGGATGAACTAAAATGCCCGCAACTGTCACAATGTGACCCAAAAACTGCACTTCCTGTAGACAAAAAACACACTTTTCAAACTTAGCATACAATTGATGATCTCGTAATGTTTGCAGGACCAACCGTAAGTGCTTAGTGTGGTCGGCTTCAGTCTGAGAATAAAGTAGGATGACATCAATAAACATGATAATAAAATGGTCCAGGAAGTCCCGAAACACTCTATTCATAAGGTCCATAAACATAGTAGGAGCATTGGTTAGCCCAAAACGCATAACGAAAAACTCATAGGATCCATATCTAGTTAAAAACGCAGTTTTGGACACATCCTTCTCTCGAATCCGCAGTTGATGATACCCAGCCCTCAAATCTATCTTAGAGATGTTCGACGCTCCCCGTAGTTGATCAAACAAATCATCGATCCAAGGTAGTGGGTATTTTTTCCTAATGGTAACCTTGTTCAATTACCGGTAATCAACACACAGTCGGAGGGAATCATCTCTTTTCTTTATAAACAACACAGGAGCACCCCACGGTGACGTGCTATGCCAAATAAACCCATGCTCTAACAACTACTGAATTTGATCCTTTAACTCCCTCATCTCCACAGAAGCCATGCGATATGGAGCTCTAGCAATCGATCGAGTTCCCGGTGCTAAATCGATCACAAAATCGATCTCATTACTCAGAGTTAAACTCAAAATCTCCCGAAACACATCCTCAAAGTCACTAACTACGGGAATAGAATCTAGGGAAATGATTATATCAAGAGAAGTCTCCTCCACAATGAAATATAAGTACGCTTGAGAACCTCCCTCCATAAGAGGGCAAAGACTATACTCCTCCCATAACAATTTACTATCGCATGGTATTTCACTAGCCAATACATACCCAAGATAACATCATACCCGACCATATCGAGGATGAGTAAATCGGCTTCAAAACAAAAATTACCATGGTTTATTTCTACTCTTATACAAACAAAGAAAATGAGAGAACCATCACCCATGGAGGATTTGACACTAGTAAAGGTACCTTCTGCAGACTTAATTAACTCCGTTGATTGAGCAAAGCTTCTAGAAATAAACAAGTGTATTGCACCCGTATCAAATAACACACGACCCATATACCCATGAATGGGAAACTTACCCTCGATAGCTGGAGGCGCGGGCAGGACTAGAGGAAGTAAAGCATCTTAGATGTGATAAACACGCCCATACTTTAATTGCCCCTATTGTGGAGGGACGGGTGGAATAGGCACTGGTGGAGGTAGATGTGCCTGCTGATGCTGAGGACCCCTAGGCAACTGTCCCCCAATCAACTGCGAGTAAGTTTTCTTAAAGTGCCCCTGTTCCCCACATTAAAAGCAACGACTCACCATATTCTCCGAGTAACGACCCCGATTATCACGAAATTGCCCCATACCTTGGCCCAGGTGTCCTTGACCCCCATTATTACCCTGACCTTGCTGGCCTTGCTGGCCCACCTGTTGCTGCTGTTGCTGATGGGCACCCTAACCGTGCTTGAAACTGCTACCAATAAAATTAAAGCTCCCAAAATGCTGTCTCTTGGATAAATCCCCTTGCTGGGTTCCCCTTTCCTTCTGCTTGCTTCTCGACGATTGAGATGAGGGTAGTGCCCCACCGACACCATTACATACTTGCTTACTAGGTTACCCCGACACTGAAACCTTCTTACTTCCTTGAACATGCAGACAGTGATCTTGGCAATGAAGCAATGTGGCATTCATCACATTACCAAATGTTTGTAAAGCTGGATTTCCTAGCAAGTGTTGCCGTATTCTCCAATGCAAACCTCCCATAAACTTAGATATATGTCTTTCCTCCAAAATTACCTCATCCGACACAAAGCTATCCAAACGAGTAAATTCATCCTCATACTCTGTCAGAGAACGTTCTCCTTGGACTACATCTTAAATTTTCCTCCTTATCTCCTTTTGGACGGCGGGAGGAAAATACTTCCGATCGAACAAAGCAAAAAATCTGATATAGACATAGTATCTCTTTGTTCTGGCGTGGTCACCGACTCCCACCAGTGTAAAGATGCTCCTACTAGTTTGAAAGTAGTAAGTATTTGCTTACGTACGTCACTACAATCTACCATTTGGAGATGACGCTGCATGTCCTTCTTCCACTGGTTAGCTACTATGACATCAGAACCACCCTCAAATTCTGAGGGGTGACCTTTCAAGAAATATTCTCTTACTCTCTCCCACGAGGAAGGTCCCACATGGGCTTTCACTTCCTGCACTATCGATTGCTGGGCTTGAGGGAACTATTGAGCCATAGCAGTCATTGCATCATTGACTGCTTGGGCGACAATATTAGCCACTTCCGTGGCATTTATAGTTCCTTGCTGTGGCGGGGGTTCTACATTATCTTCTACAACTATATTTCTCCTTGCTGGATGTCCTCTTTTAGGCGGAATCTAAGACGAAGAAACAACAGAATCATAATACAATTTAAAAATAATTTATCTCTGCAGAGGATCGCAAGTATACACAAACAAAATAGTCCTAACATTAGGGATCTATATAAAAGAACGCTACGTCCTAACATAGATCCTAAGGACTCTAGAACCTAATGCTCTGATACCATCTGCGACACCCTGCTTATTAAAATAAGAGGTGGCCAGCCCGATACTCCAATAATTATAGGAATCATAGATGGTCCATTCTAAGCATTACTGTCGTAAATAAAAATATATATTAGATAACCACCAATTATTTTAGAATATGGATGCCAAAATAAATTTTGTAAGTTTAAAGAAAATTATTTAGACAATCCAATTTGAAAAGAAGGTGGAAATAAATAAAGACACACAATCGACCAACGATCAAATACTACCAAATAACCGAATAAGATGTCGGTTAACAGACCAATACAAACTGGTTTCAGCGAGGATTAAAGTAAATATCACATTACATTAAACAAGTAAAAAACTTGGGCAACACGCCTGAATATGTAAATTGGTCATAATTAGAGTACAAAATATGGAGGCATCTATAACAAATATCCAATAACATCCGCGAAAATGTTATAGCTCCTGTACACTTGGATAGGAGGGTTAATGCGGGCGTCCTTACGGTAGAGCAGCTGAGCATAAATAGAATTCATGCAAAACAAAGAGATAATGAACGGTTCAGGGCCCGGTTTGGTATGATAAGCATGTAAATAAAATGCATGACAGTTATGAATACAGAACAACATGGACAAACTTATCTCGCTCTTCATAAATTAGAATAATTCTCACCTCTCATCTAAATGCACAACCTAGCGCAATTGCAATGTCATTTACAATGATGAGTATTTCTTAATACAAGAGAATATAATTCAATTTCAACTTCATAAGATTTATTTTTCAGTTTTATACACTATAACTTCACCATTCCATATCTCATTAGGAAAATTTATTCCAAAGCAATGGATTTATAAGATACTTTACCATTTGTAAAATACCATTTTCATAAGAATAGTTATAGTCATAATTTAACGATTCTATGACCATCTTTCCGGGAGTCACCCCACTGGATGCGCCCCTAAATAGCTATCATCTTCCAGGGCCTAACACCAAGACAATTTGGGCATCCTAAATCGCGTGACGTGGGAAGCAACCATATACCTTCGACAGTGAGTCATAACCACACCCGAAATTACCTCACTTTGAATAAAATAACATCACAATATAACAACCGATCCTATGGCCGATGACTATATTCACCCTGCATTTACTAGCCAGAGGACTTCACCTCATGCGCGTAACTTCCCTTATGATAGCATTAAGAGAGGTATGTATATGTAATTCATCATTCACAAGATATGCCAATTTAAAATATTCATTACACTTTATTCGAAGCCACAAGCATTTAATGATATAATTATAACCCTCATAGTTTAATTATCTCCATCTTAGTCTCCATGAATTTATAACAACCCTATAAACCATCATGTATGATATTTCCTCCACCCAATTCTACAAGTCCACAATTATCTCACTTTACTTCCCCCTAGACCTAGACTAGCTTGTTATGTAAAAAGAGCCCTTACCTTCTTCTAACAACTTGCTGAATTAATTCCTGGTCTAAGCCCCAAACTCTCCTTTCTAACCTAGGATCTTGATTTCCTTAGTAATAGACTCTAATACTCCAGTTTTACTTCATTCAAGAAGGTTCCTATATCTAAACCTTAAAAGAAACAAGGTAGAGAAAACTAAATATTTCAGGATGAAAATAGGGTACCGATCGATCAGCCCCTGACCCCCGGTCGACCGCGTTTCTAAGGTCTCTCTTCTAAGGAATGCAAAAAGCCTAATTTCGAAGACCCGGTCGACCGGTCATGAGATCGCAATCAACTGCGCTTCAAAAATATGCCTATCGAGAGAAGTAGTGGGCTTTTCTCTTTAGGCCCGGTCGACCGCGCTCTCCAGACTCACTGCTATACCTTTTTCTAAGACACCAAATCAAAAAACTAAACTCCATTCTCTTACACATCCTTCATTCCCATCAACCAACAACATAACCATAACATTTATACTCAATAATAAATCCATATATCCAACTTAGATCATACAAACGACAAAATCTAATGGTTAAACACTAAAATTCATCAAAACCTACTATTTGTTCAATCATTTCAAATACAAAACTATCACTACACTTTATCCACATAAAGTCATATATTTGCAAGTTAGAAACTTGCCTTAGGTTTGTAGTGTCGGATCTTCTTTCGGTAGAAACAAATTTAAGCTCTAATCTTCAATTTTCCCTCTTTTCTCTTCTTTTTTTCTCCCAATCTCTCTTTCTCTCGTTCTCTCTTTCTAGGTTTTCAAGATATGTATGAAAATAAATGTGGTTGGGAGACGTAAATGATCATTAATACTAAATTCTATCTTTAAAAGTTACTACACAGTTAAAATGGTTCGTAACTACATAATTAAGTCATAACCCGTTACAAGTGCCTGGGACCCAAAATATAACATGACACTTAATTTGACTATCTCGACTATTTCATGACTAACCATGCCCTATAAATTGGCATCCGAAATAACATAAATCATTTCATGCTCCGATAATATTTTATATCATAATCGTCTCTTTAGGCACAACGACGCAACAAAACGCAACGTGACGCTATTTACGTTTACTTAATCAGTAAATATGCAAAACTTAGTAAATACTACCTTTTAAATCACTTAAAATAATATTTACTCCAACTTCCATTATTTTATATAATTACCTCCCTTGGCAAATTTATATAGAAATAATTACTCAAAAATTAGGGTTATTACATTCCATTTTTTGTTCAAGTACCAACACTTGTCTTACACCTACAAATTTTTTCTTTTAGAATCCAATATGAGTGTGGTTGTTTAGGGTTAGCATGCATAATTAAATCTTTTGGAATCCAAGCTAATTTTGTGTTGTTATTCCTTCTTTTTCTTAAATAATAAAATTTAGAATAATGTGTATGTCTACGACAATAAGTGCTTTAGGATTTAGAATGACTACACGAGGCATCAGTAATACCCCGTATTTCTGACGATATAAACTTTAATTAATTTGGTGATATAAGATTTAATTACTATTGGTGATGTAGGATTTTTTAATTTGGAGGATTTAATTAATTTAGTGAATTAAGATTTAATTAATTGAGGTCAGTTTAATTATCACACGTGTCGTATTTTAAGGTCGAAATTGGAGAATATTATACAGTAATTGAGATGATGAGTCTGAGCACACAGTTGGTTCTGTATAGGTGGAGACAGTCGGAATAGAGTACTCGGGGGTAGAAATTGGGCCTCAGAGCATTTTTAGGCATAATCGGACTCATATGGGGGTGTTCGGATCATTTAGGCTTGACCCATTAGCCTAATTTTGAGATTAGATTTATTTAACCTAAGTTATGGGATTATAGGCAGCCGTAACTCAAATAGAAAACCTTAGATTTGCAAAGAAGAAAAGAGGGAGAAATTAAGGAGATTCTTGGGAGTCAATTCGAAGAGGGATCGAGGTGTTTGGGCCAAATTCATCCTCTTCATCAAAGGAATTGGACCCTACGAACCAATACGGTCAAATAGTTTACTTGCATTCAATTATTTTGTCATCTTTTAATTCATATCATGGTGGGTGTGAATGAAAATCCATTTTTGGGAGGGTGACTGATGATGCCGAAAATCAGCACCACCAGGTGAGGAGTTTGCAAGCTCAACACAGGTGTAACAATGGCAGCACAGTTGTATGAATAAGGTAAGAATGAGGTGAGGAGAAGAGGAATGAATACATGAATATAAGTGGTTCAGCCAAACCGGCCTACGTCCACTGTGAGTGTGTGTGAATAATATCACTGAAAGAAGGCACTAGTGGCCATGGATACAACCTCTCAAGCTCTTTCTCCCTCTACAGTGTAAACTTAGACAGAATTTCAGCTAGGGTTTCAATATCTGGATCCTTTTGCAAGGTAGGGGATGATCCCTTTATATAATGCCTAGGGGGTGTAATGTACCCCCTATGCATGTAATGTGCATGTGTGTAGTTTCCTCACCAATGAGGGTGTGCCAGCTGTCAGGTCCACATGTAAGTAATGATGATGAAATATTCCCCCCACATGTGGGGAATAATCTTGTTGTAACTGATCTTGGCCCAGGTGTCCTTATCCAAATGTTTACGGATACTTTGACAGTCATGCTGGTGAATGGCCTCGGCCTAGGAGAGGCCGAGCTATAAGGGTAGGTCGTCCGATCAATTCGTGATGTGTCATGCGCTGTCTCGGCTTTATGTCAGCCGAGGTATACACCTATGTCGGCCTGGGACGAGCCATTAGCGTGCTGATGATAAGCGGTCCCTGGTAACCTCGGCCTCCTACGAGGTAGGGTTCATGTTGAAGGTGTGTTTAGCTTCTTGTGGCCTACTGTTGACCGGGGTTACTATTCCTTGGCACCTGGAGTTGATGTTATCTGTGACACGAGAAGTGTCCCGGGGGAAGTGCGTGTTGTAGTGTCGGCCCGGGCCGAGGTAGCCTTGGCCGAGGGATGATATCGTGGGCCCCCCTGCACCGGTGGGTCGGCTAACGTCTCGGCTCTCATCTCGGCCGAGGTATGTTCCTCTAGGCCGAGGTCATACTTGGGCATATCAATCACCCCCCAGCCCTTAGTCATTTGCGAGAGTGGTGGCTAAGGGGTTCTTGCCTCCGAGGTCTATTTACCCCAAAGTCAATACCCGCATGACACTTGTCCATTGCCAAGGCGTGCCCACTTGGTTGGCACATGCTGTCAATTGTCCCTTGGGCTTCCCAAGGCAATTAAGAGCCTTGGGAATCGTGCCCAAGTATTTAAAGGCTAAAACCTTCCTTTTTCTTCTTCTTCCTCATTTCTCTCCTGTTCAAGCGATTGCTCCCCTGTTTTCTGCGATTTTTTCTCTCCGAAGCTAGCCTCTGCTCCAGCGATTGTTCCGCTGAGGGATACCTCCTTTCCTGCGCGATACTCTCCACATTATTCACCAACCTCACCTTCAGGTATCTTCCCTCTCCATCTCCTTCGTTTTTGATATTTTTAATTTTGAATTTTTCGGTTAGATCTTGAGTTTCCCGGTGAGATCTTGAGGTTTCCGGTTAGATCTTGAGTTTTCCGGTGGGGCAGGCTTCCTGCATAGGTTCTTTAGTTTGATCTAAAATTCCCTTAACTTTTCAAGCCATCTTTGTTTGTAGTTTTTAGGATATTCCCAAGTTTAAGGTCTGCAAAATCCTTGGGTCGTCCCCAGATGCTCAGACCCTTGTACCAACTTCTTGAAGACTTTCCATCTCTAAAGGAGAAGACCTTGGATAAAATTAGACAAATAGAGAGAGCTCAGGAAGAAGCTCGTAGGTCGCAAGAGTCCCCCATCAGACCCCTCTTTCCTCCTCCTCTCAAGGTGGTGTACCCTCGTCCTCCTGAAAATTTTTACCAGACAGACGCCTCTGCCAACAACTTGCCGATGTCCGAGTCTGAGTCTTCTACCTCTGATCCAATGTCAGTGGACTCTTTCCAAGAGGCCATGGACTTCACTACTCAGGCTGACCAGAACCCTGACCATGCCGAGGTCTCTAGTCGTGCCTCGTCTCAGAATGGCACAAGCACCTCTAGTTCTTCTTCAGAGGTTGAACTTGTAGAGCCAAGTGTGGCCGTGCCTGGCATCCTAAATGCTATTCCTCTGTCGGCCGTAACCGAGGCCGAGTTTGCTCAGAGGTTCCCCGGTAACCCGTCCACGTCTGCTCCAGCCGACGTTGAGTCTGACGATGATGAGGATGCCGAAAGTGAAGTTGACACCTCTGAGGCAGACGAGTACGAGAGTACCATTACTGAGGTGGATTTACTGCACTTCAGGTACTTATATTCCATTAGCCCCTCTATCCACTTAAGGAGACCTCTGAGAGAAGAGAGGGCCTACCACTGCAGGGATGGGGAAATCTGCCTGTACGAGCAGATGTTCAAGTTAAGTTTTCGTCTTCCCATCCACCCCGTCATTAGGACCATTCTATCATTCACCAATTTGGCCCCCTCGCAGCTCTCTCCCAATGCCTGGAGGGTTATTATAGGGGCCATCATCTTGTGGAGGGCGATTCACCACTCTGACCTCCCAGTGCAGGTCTTTGCTGGTTGTTACGTCCCTACCTCGGCCAAGAACCATCCAAGCTATTACCACTTTGTGGCTCGGAGGCCTGAGAAAAAGATGCTCCTGGTCACTCATACCTCCAACCATAATTGGAAACCCAGGTACTTTTTTGCCTCAGGGCCTTGGGAATTTGGTTCTTCCATTCCCTCGTCCATCTTCGAGCCGAGAACACCCCGGAAATGGGGAAAAGTTACCATGGCTGCTAGGGCCGACCCTGGACTTAGTGTGCAACATGGCAAAAAGGTGAAGGCCCTGCAGGATCAAGGGTCCCATGGGATGTTTGTCAAATTTGAGCATCTGCTGACCCCCCAGTATCTCTCGGGGACGGGCCTTGGCGGAAGTCCCTTAGCTGACTTTGGTAAGGATTTTTATTTTAACCGTGTAGCATCTTATCATACGTACTTTATTTCTGACTCGTATCTTTTTACTTTTGCAGAGAAACCACCAGACGTTTCGGACGAGTTGTGGGAGATGGCGGCCCCGAGCTTGTCCAGACTTGTCAAGAAGACTGGCATGAATGCTCCTCCACCTGCTCCATCCACATCCAAGTCTAAGAAGAGGGCACCCGAGTACCATCCTCCTGAGGATCAGAGGCCGAGCTCCAAGACAAAGAGGGCCTCAGACACTGCTATCCCTGTCACTGCCGACACGTTATCTGCCCGTCTGGACCAGTTAAAACTCTCTGATAGCGTGGTCGGCCACAGCCGACAGGCCATGGACGCTCTGAATAACATGATGACCGATGCCGACAAGCGCTTCTTCAGGTCCATGGAGACCCCCATGATGGTTGAATTCGGCCTTCACCGAGTAGTCCAGGTGTAACTCATTTCTTTATCCGAAGTATAACGTCTGATGTTGTTCTCATCTAACTTCTTCATTTACTATGCAGGGTGCGGCTGCCATGTACCAGCTATCCAACTGGACTCTGAGGAAATTGCCTCTCATCCAGAAGGGGCAGGAGGCTGAAAAAGTTGAGGGCACCCTGAAGGCCGAGGTTGCTCGTCTGAGGACCGAGCTGCAGGAGGCTGAGACCAAGGCTAAGACCTCTGAGAATAAGGTCCAATCCCTAGAGAAGGACATCTCTGCACTTGTTCAGAGCCATACCAAGGCCCTGAAGGACAAGGACGATGCTTTGCAGAGTAAGGTTGATGCTGCGGTGAAGGCTTCTCTTGCAGACGCCTCAGAGACAATAATTGCTGACTATAAGGTCTCCGAGGAGTTTGTAGGTTTTGGCCTGGAGTACCTTGAAAGGGGTATCAAGGCTACCTCCAAATGGGCCGAGGTAAGGGAGGCCGAGGTTGGCATCATTAAGGCCTCAGATTTTGTGGGCCTCGGCCTTGCCGACGCCCAGTTTGCCCAGGCCTTGCAGGAGATAGAGGATGAAGCTGCTGCCCCTGGTCAAACGGTTACTCTGGAAGGGACTGACCTCGGAGATACTGACCCTACAAACGAGGTAGCTCAAGTGACCAATACCGAGCAGGCCGACCCAGACGAGCCATCAAACATTCCTCCTTCAGATGTTTGACTTATAATCTTTTGTATTTTGCATTTCTTTTTACTTGTAATCTCGTATGTAATTTCTTTCTTTTGTTGAATGCAAATGTCCATCTTTATTTGTGAATGTTTATGAATGCTATGCGCTCTCTGAAGTCATTACATAATATGATGCCATAACCATTATTTAAGGGTCTGAGGTCCTCTAGCCGAGGTGTCTGAGCTCAGACCTCGTCACCACCAAGTGATGTTATGAGGGTCTGAGGTCATCACCTAGGCCGAGGTAACTCATTATTCACCAAATTAATGATGTTTAAGGTCTGAGGTCCTCACCTAAGAGGTTATCCTCATAATAAATCACCAAATTAATGATGTTAAGGGTCTGAGGTCCTCTAGCCGAGGTGTCCGAGCTCAGACCTCGTCACCACCAAGTGATGTTATGAGGGTCTGAGGTCATCACCTAGGCCGAGGTAGGTCATAATGTCACCTAGGCTGAGGTCCTCTAAAAATGTAGGATTTTTTAATTTGGAGGATTTAATTAATTTAGTGAATTAAGATTTAATTAATTGAGGTCAGTTTAATTATCACACGTGTCGTATTTTAAGGTCGAAATTGGAGAATATTATACAGTAATTGAGATGATGAGTCTGAGCACACAGTTGGTTCTGTATAGGTGGAGACAGTCGGAATAGAGTACCCGGGGGTAGAAATTGGGCCTCAGAGCATTTTTAGGCATAATCGGACTCATATGGGGGTGTTCGGATCATTTAGGCTTGACCCATTAGCCTAATTTTGAGATTAGATTTATTTAACCTAAGTTATGGGATTATAGGCAGCCGTAACTCAAATAGAAAACCTTAGATTTGCAAAGAAGAAAAGAGGGAGAAATTAAGGAGATTCTTGGGAGTCAATTCGAAGAGGGATCGAGGTGTTTGGGCCAAATTCATCCTCTTCATCAAAGGAATTGGACCCTACGAACCAATACGGTCAAATAGTTTACTTGCATTCAATTATTTTGTCATCTTTTAATTCATATCATGGTGGGTGTGAATGAAAATCCATTTTTGGGAGGGTGACTGATGATGCCGAAAATCAGCACCACCAGGTGAGGAGTTTGCAAGCTCAACACAGGTGTAACAATGGCAGCACAGTTGTATGAATAAGGCAAGAATGAGGTGAGGAGAAGAGGAATGAATACAGGAATATAAGTGGTTCAGCCAAACCGGCCTACGTCCACTGTGAGTGTGTGTGAATAATATCACTGAAAGAAGGCACTAGTGGCCATGGATACAACCTCTCAAGCTCTTTCTCCCTCTACAGTGTAAACTTAGACATAATTTCAGCTAGGGTTTCAATATATGGATCCTTTTGCAAGGTAGGGGATGATCCCTTTATATAATGCCTAGGGGGTGTAATGTACCCCCTATGCATGTAATGTGCATGTGTGTAGTTTCCTCACCAATGAGGGTGTGCCAGCTGTCAGGTCCACATGTAAGTAATGATGATGAAATATTCCCCCCACATGTGGGGAATAATCTTGTTGTAACTGATCTTGGCCCAGGTGTCCTTATCCAAATGTTTACGGATACTTTGACAGTCATGCTGGTGAATGGCCTCGGCCTAGGAGAGGCCGAGCTATAAGGGTAGGTTGTCCGATCAATTCGTGATGTGTCATGCGCTGTCTCGGCTTTATGTTAGCCGAGGTATACACCTATGTCGGCCTGGGACGAGCCATTAGCGTGCTGATGATAAGCGGTCCCTGGTAACCTCGGCATCCTACGAGGTAGGGTTCATGTTGAAGGTGTGTTTAGCTTCTTGTTATCTTGGCCTACTGTTGACCGGGGTTACTATTCCTTGGTACCTGGAGTTGATGTTATCTGTGACACGAGAAGTGTCCCGGGGGAAGTGCGTGTTGTAGTGTCGGCCCGGGCCGAGGTAGCCTTGGCCGAGGGATGATATCGTGGGCCCCCCTGCACCGGTGGGTCGGCTAACGTCTCGGCTCTCATCTCGGCCGAGGTATGTTCCTCTAGGCCGAGGTCATACTTGGGCATATCAATCACCCCCCAACCCTTAGTCATTTGCGAGAGTGGTGGCTAAGGGGTTCTTGCCTCCGAGGTCTATTTACCCCAAAGTCAATACCCGCATGACACTTGTCCATTGCCAAGGCGTGCCCACTTGGTTGGCACATGCTGTCAATTGTCCCTTGGGCTTCCCAAGGCAATTATGAGCCTTGGGAATCGTGCCCAAGTATTTAAAGGCTAAAACCTTCCTTTTTCTTCTTCTTCCTCATTTCTCTCCTGTTCAAGCGATTGCTCCCCTGTTTTCTGCGATTTTTTCTCTCCGAAGCTAGCCTCTGCTCCAGCGATTGTTCCGCTGAGGGATACCTCCTTTCCTGCGCGATACTCTCCACATTATTCACCAACCTCACCTTCAGGTATCTTCCCTCTCCATCTCCTTCGTTTTTGATATTTTTAATTTTGAATTTTTCGGTTAGATCTTGAGTTTCCCGGTGAGATCTTGAGGTTTCCGGTTAGATCTTGAGTTTTCCGGTGGGGCAGGCTTCCTGCATAGGTTCTTTAGTTTGATCTAAAATTCCCTTAACTTTTCAAGCCATCTTTGTTTGTAGTTTTTAGGATATTCCCAAGTTTAAGGTCTGCAAAATCCTTGGGTCGTCCCCAGATGCTCAGACCCTTGTACCAACTTCTTGAAGACTTTCCATCTCTAAAGGAGAAGACCTTGGATAAAATTAGATAAATAGAGAGAGCTCAGGAAGAAGCTCGTAGGTCGCAAGAGTCCCCCATCAGACCCCTCTTTCCTCCTCCTCTCAAGGTGGTGTACCCTCGTCCTCCTGAAAATTTTTACCAGACAGACGCCTCTGCCAACAACTTGCCGATGTCCGAGTCTGAGTCTTCTACCTCTGATCCAATGTCAGTGGACTCTTTCCAAGAGGCCATGGACTTCACTACTCAGGCTGACCAGAACCCTGACCATGCCGAGGTCTCTAGTCGTGCCTCGTCTCAGAATGGCACAAGCACCTCTAGTTCTTCTTCAGAGGTTGAACTTGTAGAGCCAAGTGTAGCCGTGCCTGGCATCCTAAATGCTATTCCTCTGTAGGCCGTAACCGAGGCCGAGTTTGCTCAGAGGTTCCCCGGTAACCCGTCCACGTCTGCTCCAGCCGACGTTGAGTCTGACGATGATGAGGATGCCGAAAGTGAAGTTGACACCTCTGAGGCAGACGAGTACGAGAGTACCATTACTGAGGTGGATTTACTGCACTTCAGGTACTTATATTCCATTAGCCCCTCTATCCACTTAAGGAGACCTCTGAGAGAAGAGAGGGCCTACCACTGCAGGGATGGGGAAATCTGCCTGTACGAGCAGATGTTCAAGTTAGGTTTTCGTCTTCCCATCCACCCCGTCATTAGGACCATTCTATAATTCACCAATTTGGCCCCCTCGCAGCTCTCTCCCAATGCCTGGAGGGTTATTATAGGGGCCATCATCTTGTGGAGGGCGATTCACCACTCTGACCTCCCAGTGCAGGTCTTTGCTGGTTGTTACGTCCCTACCTCGGCCAAGAACCATCCAAGCTATTACCACTTTGTGGCTCGGAGGCCTGAGAAAAAGATGCTCCTGGTCACTCAGACCTCCAACCATAATTGGAAACCCAGGTACTTTTTTGCCTCAGGGCCTTGGGAATTTGGTTCTTCCATTCCCTCGTCCATCTTCGAGCCGAGAACACCCCGGAAATGGGGAAAAGTTACCATGGCTGCTAGGGCCGACCCTGGACTTAGTGTGCAACATGGCAAAAAGGTGAAGGCCCTGCAGGATCAAGGGTCCCATGGGATGTTTGTCAAATTTGAGCATCTGCTGACCCCCCAGTATCTCTCGGGGACGGGCCTTGGCGGAAGTCCCTTAGCTGACTTTGGTAAGGATTTTTATTTTAACCGTGTAGCATCTTATCATACGTACTTTATTTCTGACTCGTATCTTTTTACTTTTGCAGAGAAACCACCAGACGTTTCGGACGAGTTGTGGGAGATGGCGGCCCCGAGCTTGTCCAGACTTGTCAAGAAGACTGGCATGAATGCTCCTCCACCTGCTCCATCCACATCCAAGTCTAAGAAGAGGTCACCCGAGTACCATCCTCCTGAGGATCAGAGGCCGAGCTCCAGGACAAAGAGGGCCTCAGACACTGCTATCCCTGTCACTGCCGACACGTTATCTGCCCGTCTGGACCAGTTAAAACTCTCTGATAGCGTGGTCGGCCACAACCGACAGGCCATGGACGCTCTGAATAACATGACGACCGATGCCGACAAGCGCTTCTTCAGGTCCATGGAGACCCCCATGATGGTTGAATTTGGCCTTCACCGAGTAGTCCAGGTGTAACTCATTTCTTTATCCGAAGTATAACGTCTGATGTTGTTCTCATCTAACTTCTTCATTTACTGTGCAGGGTGCAGCTTCCATGTACCAGCTATCCAACTGGACTCTGAGGAAATTGCCTCTCATCCAGAAGGGGCAGGAGGCTGAAAAAGTTGAGGGCACCCTGAAGGCCGAGGTTGCTCATCTGAGGACCGAGCTGCAGGAGGCTGAGACCAAGGCTAAGACCTCTGAGAATAAGGTCCAATCCCTAGAGAAGGACATCTCTGCACTTGTTCAGAGCCATACCAAGGCCCTGAAGGACAAGGACGATGCTTTGCAGAGTAAGGTTGATGCTGCGGTGAAGGCTTCTCTTGCAGACGCCTCGGAAACAATAATTGCTGACTATAAGGTCTCCGAGGAGTTTGTAGGTTTTGGCCTGGAGTACCTTGAAAGGGGTATCAAGGCTACCTCCAAATGGGCCGAGGTAAGGGAGGCCGAGGTTGGCATCATTAAGGCCTCAGATTTTGTGGGCCTCGGCCTTGCCGACGCCCAGTTTGCCCAGGCCTTGCAGGAGATAGAGGATGAAGCTGCTGCCCCTGGTCAAACGGTTACTCTGGAAGGGACTGACCTCGGAGATACTGACCCTGCAAACGAGGTAGCTCAAGTGACCAATACCGAGCAGGCCGACCCAGACGAGCCATCAAACATTCCTCCTTCAGATGTTTGACTTATAATCTTTTGTATTTTGCATTTCTTTTTACTTGTAATCTCGTATGTAATTTCTTTCTTTTGTTGAATGCAAATGTCCATCTTTATTTGTGAATGTTTATGAATGCTATGCGCTCTCTGAAGTCATTACATAATATGATGCCATAACCATTATTTAAGGGTCTGAGGTCCTCTAGCCGAGGTGTCTGAGCTCAGACCTCGTCACCACCAAGTGATGTTATGAGGGTCTGAGGTCATCACCTAGGCCGAGGTAACTCATTATTCACCAAATTAATGATGTTTAAGGTCTGAGGTCCTCACCTAAGAGGTTATCCTCATAATAAATCACCAAATTAATGATGTTAAGGGTCTGAGGTCCTCTAGCCGAGGTGTCCGAGCTCAGACCTCGTCACCACCAAGTGATGTTATGAGGGTCTGAGGTCATCACCTAGGCCGAGGTAACTCATTATTCACCAAATTAATGATGTTTAAGGTCCGAGGTCCTCACCTAAGAGGTTATCCTCATAATAAATCACCAAATTAATGATGTTAAGGGTCTGAGGTCCTCTAGCCGAGGTGTCCGAGCTCAGACCTCGTCACCACCAAGTGATGTTATGAGGGTCTGAGGTCATCACCTAGGCCGAGGTAACTCATTATTCACCAAATTAATGATGTTTAAGGTCTGAGGTCCTCACCTAAGAGGTTATCCTCATAATAAATCACCAAATTAATGATGTTAAGATAAAACAAGAATTTGCCATGGAAACTGATCTTTATTCATAACCTCTTCTCAACAAGATGGTACATTCTTAATTGACAAAATAGATGCAACGTTATACATAATATCTCTTTTGGTGGTCGGCATTCCACGGGTTGGTAAAGGGTTCTCCCTCTAGGTTCTCTAGCCTATACGTGCCCGGCACAACCTCTTCCGTTACTCTGTAGGGGCTATGCCAGTTCGGGTACAGTTTGTTTGTTTTCTGTAGGGTTTTCTTAAGCACTAGGTCTCCTACCGCGATGAGTCTTGTCTTCACCCTTTGATTGTAGAACTTTGCTGCCCTCTGCTGGTAGGCTGCTTTCCTGACCTCCGCGTCTTCCCTTCTTTCTTCAATGAGGTCCAAGTCTAACCTCCTCCTTTCCCCATTGCTGTCCGGATCATAGGTCTAAATCCGATGAGTTGGTAAGCCTATCTCCGTTGGTATGACGGCCTCTGAACCGTGTGCCAGCATGAATGGGGTTTCTCCTATGGGTGTCCTTGCTGTGGTCCTGTAAGCCCATAGCACAACGTAGACCTCTTCCATCCATCTCCCTTTCACGTCTTCTAACCTCTTCTTGATTCCATCCAAGATTGTCCTATTTGTGACTTCAGTCTGGCCATTAGCTTGGGGTCGTCCAGGAGATGAGAAGAACTGTTTAATCCCCACACTTTGGCAATACTTCTCTAAGGAGGCGTTCTTGAACTGGGTCCCATTATCTGAGATGAGCGTGTTTGGGAGGCCATACCTACATATGATGTTCTTCCAGATGAACTGAAAGGTCTTCTGCTCCGTAATTGTTATCATGGGTTCGGCTTCTACCCATTTTGAAAACTAATCAATGGCAACTATCAAGAATCTTTAGTTGTTGACTGCTCTTGGCAAAGGTCCTACCAAGTCGATTCCCCATACCGCGAACGGCCATGGAGAAGAGATTGATGTCATAGGCTGATGGGGTTGGTGAGGGATAGTGGCGAACCTCTGGCATTTGTCGCACCTCTTCACATAGTCAGCGGCGTCCCTCGACAAGGTTGGCCACCAATATCCCTGAGTGATGATCCTCTTGGCTAGGGGTCTTCCTCCTATATGGCTAGAGCAAGAGCCCTCATGAACCTCCCGCAGGACCCGGGTTACCTCCATGGGATGCACACATCTGAGGAGGGGCAAGGGGAACCCCTTTTTATACAAGACATCCCCTATCAAAGAGAACTTGGCAGCTCTGTACCTCAACTTTCTTCCTTCCATCTTGGATTCAGGTAGCTCCCCCTCTCTTAAGTATCTGACGAGCGGGTCGATCCAAGAGCCTCCTAGGTTCACGTTGTGACAAGGGCTGCATACCTCGTCCTCCTCTATGCTTGCCCTTCCCAGGATTTCAATTGGGATGGTTCTTCCCAAGTCTGTCTTCATTGCCGAGGCCAGCCTTGCCAATGCGTCGGCGTGATTGTTGCTCAATCTCGGCACTCTCTTCAGTTTGGCTTCTTCAAAAAATTCGAGCAAACCTCTCACCTTTTTTAGGTATCTGGCCATCCTCTCATCCTTGGCCTCGTACGCTCCCAACACCTGGTTGACAACCAACCTTGAGTCGCTATGGAGTAGAACCCGCTTCACTCGCAGAGTTGTTGCCAATAGGAGGCCCGCTATCATGGCCTCATACTCAGACTCGTTGTTTGAAGCCTGAAAGTTGAATCTTAAGGCATACTCGATGTTGGCGCCATCTGGAGCTGAGAGTACTAGCCCCGCTCCGCTTCCACCGTCACAGGAGGATCCATCCACGAAGAGGCTCCATACGTCTTCATCTGAAGAGAAAACCCCTTCTTTCATCACTCCTTTTTCGAAGAGGTACCGATCCTCTTCGTTTTCTTCTATTCTCCTTCGAGCATTACCTGGGACTACCTCTTCTCGGCCTCCGAAGACGTTTGGGTCCATCTCTTCCGAATCTCGGGGGATGCCTCTGCCCTTATCTTTGCCGCCTTCCGAGCTCTTCTCTGACTCAGTCTCTTCCCAAGTGAACTCTGCGACAAAGTCAGCAAGGGCCTGCCCCTTAATGGCTGTCCTGGGCTGGTAAGTAAGATCATACTCTCCTAGTTCAATGGCCCAGGCCATCAATCTTCCGGACTTCTCAGGCTTGTGCAAGACCTGTCTTAGCGGGGAGTCCGTGAGGACTGTTATAGAGTGAGCTTGAAAGTAGGGTTTCATTTTCCTTGAAGCATGGATAAGAGCATAAGCCAACTTCTCCATCCGGGGATAGTTCTGTTCAGACCCTTGTAGGGCCTTACTGTTAAAGTACACTGGTTTCTGAACTCCACCCTCTTCTCGTATGATGGCCGCGCTAATGGCCGACTCAGAGACTGCTAGATATACAAACAACCTTTCTCCCGCCATGGGCCGGGACAGCAGCAGGGGAGACCCCAAGTAGGACTTGAGCTGATCAAAAGCTTTTTCACACTCTTCATCCCACTGGAAGGCCTTCCTTAGGACCTTGAAGAATGGAAGACACTTATCGGTTGCTCTGGAAACAAACCTGTTCAGGGCTGCCACTCTTCCCGTGAGTCTTTGGACATCCTTGATACTCCTAGGAGTCCTCATGTCGAGCAAGGCCTTGATCTTCTCTGGATTTGCCTCAATCCCCCTTTGATTAACGATGAACCCCAAGAACTTCCCAGCTCCTACCCCGAAGACACATTTGGCCGGGTTGAGCTTCATTCTATACGAGTCCATGACATCGAAGGTCTTCTCAAGGTCTGCCACGTGAGTACATGCCTTCAGGCTCTTCGTTAGCATATCGTCCACGTACACCTCCATGGTCTTACCTATCTGATCCTCAAACATCCTATTGACGAGACGCTGATATGTTGCCCCCGCATTTTTTAGACCAAAGGGCATTACCTTGTAACAGTATGTCCCCTTGTCAGTGATGAAGGCTGTCTTCTCAGAGTCTTCGGCGTCCATGAAGATTTGATTATAACCCGAATAAGCATCCATGAAGCTCATGAGCTCGTGCCCTGCTGTTGCGTCCACCATCTGGTCTATCCTAGGTAGGGGGTAGCTGTCCTTTGGGCAAGACCTATTCAGGTCTGTGAAATCTACACACATCCGCCACTTTCCATTGGCCTTAGGCACGATCACTGCATTTGAGAGCCACTCTGGGTAGGTGACCTCTCGTATGAACTCGACCTCTTCCAACTTCTTCACCTCTTCCCGAATGACCTCATACTTCTCTCTGGAGTAAATTCTCCTCCTCTGCTTGATTGGTCTGGCATCCCTGTTCACGTTGAGTTTGTGGGTCATGACCTCGGGGTCTATACCAGGCATGTCGGTGTGGCTCCAGGCAAAGACACTCTGCCTCTTCCTGAGAAGGCTTACCAGCTCTTCCTTAATTTTTGTTTCTAGGGCCTTGCCGACCTGGATGGTTTTTTCCGGCTCGTCCTCATTGAGGACGATGGATTCTACCTCTTCCGCTGCCTCGCCCTTTTTCAGCTTTGTTTCATCTCTCGGATCAAGAGTGTCTATGCTGTAGGTGGCGGTTGCTCTCTTATGGGCCTCCCTCTCTTTAGCTGAGTTAAAGTAACACTCCCGTGCCGTGGTCTGATCCCCCTGCACTTCCCCTACCCCGTAAGGGGTCGGGAATTTTAGCATTTGATGGACCGTTGACGGCACGGCTTCAAACTCCTTGAGGGCTACTCTTCCAATGATGAGGTTGTAGGCCGAGTAGACATTCTCATCCATCACAAAAAAGTTTATCTTCTTAGTCAGCCTCTTAGGCCACCTATCCCCCATACGCACATCCATCTCATACATGCCTAACGGGTGCACTTTCTCACCACTAAAGCCTATCAAGGGATGGTGGTATGGCACTAATCTTGATCTGCTAAGACCCAAGCTCTTGAAGCAAGGCCAGAACATTACATCTGCTGAGCTTCCCCCATCTATGAGGATTCTCCCTACGTCGCACCCATGCACCCTTGTCGTTATGACCAAGGGGTCATCATGGGGGGCCAGGATGCCCTTGAAGTCGAGCCGGGAGAAAGCCACCACCAGGGTGTCCATGTCCACCTTTGTTCTCTTCTGCACAGCGTTAGAAGACGTCAGGTTCACAACCTCTGGCTTGACCACCGATTTGGCCTCCGCTACATGAGCCTTTCTATCGGCTACCTCAGATCCACCCCCTGCGAATCCCCCACATATGGTGCTAATACCAAAGGAGACCATTCCTACCCTCTTCATCGGGATGTTGTCATCCCTAGGTGGGAGATCCGGGTCATCTCCATCATCACCATCTGAATCGTCATGCCTTTCAGTCGGGACATCACCACGGCACTTGTCGTCTCTTCTCTTCCTAGGGTCTTCCCTGCCGCCCTTTGGGGCCTTGCCATCCACATACTTTCTTAGCTTCATGGATTTCAGCATCTTCTCAATCTCGTCCTTCAGGGCAAAGCATCTGTCTGTGACATGGTCGTGGTCCTGATGAAACTCACACCAGAGGTTTTTATTCCTCTTATGTGGCGGAGCCTTCAATTTCTCTGGCCATCTCAGAGCCCGGTCACTCTTGATCTCATTAAGAATTTGTTCACAGCTCACGGTCAGAGGAGTGTAACGGGCGAACTTGTCATCTGCTGACCGCTTCTTCCCTTCCTTCTTGCCCTGGGACCTCCCAACACTACCGCGGTTCTCCTCCTCGTATTTGGCGGCCATCGCCTCCTCCGCATTCATTACTTTTCCTGCAGTGGACAACAGCTCTGCCATAGACTTGGGGGGGGTCTTCCGCTAGCTTCCATAGTAGCTTTCCCTTCTGAAGACCTCCTATAAGGGCGGTCATGGCTATGCTCTCTTCATAGTCTTCCACCTCTAACTTCTCCTTATTGAATCTTGCTATGTAGTCTCTCAGGCTTTCACCCTTAGCCTGTTTGACATATAGGAGGTGGGTAGTCTTCTTCTGAGGTCTTACCCCAAAGCAGAAGTTATGTATGAACTGCTCGGCCAATCCCTTGAAGTTTTCGATTGAATTCTTTGGAAGAGAGGTGAACCAGCTATGCGTGGCCCCCGTTAGGGTCCCTGAAAAGGCCCTGCACTTCATCTCATCAGATATCGAGTAAATATCCGCGGCTGACTGATACATCTCGATATGGTGCACTGGATTAGTGCTGCCATCATATTTGGGAGTCACCGTAGGAGGCTTGAACTTAGCGGGGGTTGGGAACCCCACTATCCTAGCCACGAATGGTGAGCCCTCCGTGTAGCCCCTCTGTAAGGGGTCCCTGCTCTTTATGAGGTCCCCTATCTTCTCCTCGAGACGTTGGATCGAGTCATTCCATGGTCTTCTCTCGTCAACTTGGTCGAGGTTGTCCCCTGCCACCTCTCTGCGGTGGACAGAGGGTTCCCCAGCCACGACCCTCTGACTATTGACTTCTTCCTGTTCCCTTGCTCTTCCCTCCATGGGTCGGCCTTGATCTGGCCGAGCCCCTCTTTGGGAGCCTGCTGCACTCCTTGACCTCGATAGCCTGTGTCTTAGGTCATTAACTGGTCCCAGCCTCTCGAAGGCCGAGCCTCTGCTCAACCTGTTGAAGGCCGACCCTCTCTACTGGACCTCATCTCTTCTTCGGCCGACACATCCTTGGCTTTGCCGAAGAGGTCGTACGGTATTATCGAACACCTCATATGGCTCCCAGCAGTCTTCTGGGGCCTCTTCTACTCCTATGTCATCGTACCTGTCCTCCGGGCAAGGGTTTCCTTGCCTCCCCAGGCGCAAACGCCTAGGGTCAGCAACGTCCCTTCTCCGCTGGGGTGCAGGCTGGTCCTTCATCGGTGCCTGGGGTGGTCCCCTGGCACCCGATTGGGGTTGAACTGCCGCCGGGGTGATCATGTCCGGTGAGACTCCAGGTGGTCTCATCATCATGGTTTGGCTGAGCTGTGCAAATTGCTCCTTCATCGCTTGTTGTGTTGCAGCCAAAGATTTCAAGGCAGCTGCCACCTCCGCCATTTCGGACTGGGGGGGAGCCTGACTGGAGCTAGCTCCCCCACCTCCGGGCGGCGGAAGAGGTGGCGGCATGTCTGATGCCATGTGTTAAACTGTATAGAGCCTTAGTTGCAGGTGAGCTTAATACCTGAAAGGATCTCTTTCAATGGTGAAACAGCTCCACACAAGGGGTGGACTCTGGTTCACCACCAGAGTCTCCGGTGAGGTAAAGCAGAAAAAGAGGATGAGATAGCCTCTCGATTCCCACAGACGGCGCCAAATGATGATGCCGAAAATCAGCACCACCAGGTGAGGAGTTTGCAAGCTCAACACAGGTGTAACAATGGCAGCACAGTTGTATGAATAAGGCAAGAATGATGTGAGGAGAAGAGGAATGAATACAGGAATATAAGTGGTTCAGCCAAACCGGCCTACGTCCACTGTGAGTGTGTGTGAATAATATCACTGAAAGAAGGCACTAGTGGCCATGGATACAACCTCTCAAGCTCTTTCTCCCTCTACAGTGTAAACTTAGACAGAATTTCAGCTAGGGTTTCAATATCTGGATCCTTTTGCAAGGTAGGGGATGATCCCTTTATATAATGCCTAGGGGGTGTAATGTACCCCCTATGCATGTAATGTGCATGTGTGTAGTTTCCTCACCAATGAGGGTGTGCCAGCTGTCAGGTCCACATGTAAGTAATGATGATGAAATATTCCCCCCACATGTGGGGAATAATCTTGTTGTAACTGATCTTGGCCCAGGTGTCCTTATCCAAATGTTTACGGATACTTTGACAGTCATGCTGGTGAATGGCCTCGGCCTAGGAGAGGCCGAGCTATAAGGGTAGGTCGTCCGATCAATTCGTGATGTGTCATGCGCTGTCTCGGCTTTATGTCAGCCGAGGTATACACCTATGTCGGCCTGGGACGAGCCATTAGTGTGCTGATGATAAGCGGTCCCTGGTAACCTCGGCCTCCTACGAGGTAGGGTTCATGTTGAAGGTGTGTTTAGCTTCTTGTTATCTTGGCCTACTGTTGACCGGGGTTACTATTCCTTGGCACCTGGAGTTGATGTTATCTGTGACACGAGAAGTGTCCCGGGGGAAGTGCGTGTTGTAGTGTCGGCCCGGGCCGAGGTAGCCTTGGCCGAGGGATGATATCGTGGGCCCCCCTGCACCGGTGGGTCGGCTAACGTCTCGGCTCTCATCTCGGCCGAGGTATGTTCCTCTAGGCCGAGGTCATACTTGGGCATATCAGTGACAGATGTTAAATCTGTGTTTTTGAGGATTTTAACACTTAATGTGAAATTGATGTCTAATTAATGATGAAACCCCATCCTATGATGTTAGGATTTGATTAAAGATTGAAATCCATTAGTCAATAATGTCTAATTTTAATTATGGAGTAAAAGGGAATATGTGTTTAAATGAATTTGAAGAAAAAGACCCGATATATGCATTTGAGAAGTATAATAAGAATCAATGTTAGTGAGAGTTTATATTAGTGTTGGAACAAGTTTATGAGTGAAATAAATCGTGAATTACATTTGGTTGAGGTTTCCGTGAAAGTGTTGGAGGGCCATTGAATAAAAATGGTGGAAAGGCAAAATAGGGAAGACGTAAAGGTCTGATCGATCAATCCAAGGATCCCATCGATCGATCGATGGGCCATAAATTTTGACAGTTCGTCCGTTTTCTCATAAACGACCTTAGTGACATTAGGGGATTATTAGGGAGATTTTAATTATAGTTAATTATACTTAGTGAGATTAGGGGATTATCAGTGAGATTTTATTTAAAGTTAACTATCCTTAGTGACATTGGGGAATTAAGGTTAATTATTTAGAAATTAATACTTAGAGTATTGGGAGACGGAGATAAGAAATCTTAAAGGTAAATAAAAGTATGAAATTTATTAAAAGGATTTTGTGAAATAAATTCATAAGGGTTTAAATATGGCCCGAATGAGTAAGTCCGGGTATACTTTGGTCATATCAATCACTCCCTAGCCCTTAGACTTCTGTGTAAATAGGAGGTTGAGGGGTACGTGTTGTTGAAGGCATGATGAGACGTCTCAGACGTATTGGCTATATAGGGTTTGATGTTTGAGTGTGTGACACATGCCACTGGTCTGGTTGTTTGGCATCTACCCCAAGTAAGTTTTGATGGTTATGCGCTTAGTTTTTTTTCCCTTGATGATGGCGCCCTTGGGGAAACGTGTATAATCATTTGGGTAGTGTTTAAACCCAAAATAATTCTTTATTCTCAAATCAATACTTCATGCCTTTGCCATTTTCTGCCCAAAAACCTCCATAGCTTTCAAAACCTCCAGGTTTTCAAATCCATCGACCTCAGGCCACTTTTTCTACTTTCCCTACCTCCAAGAACTTAAGTTCGTTCAGGTAACATTCTTCACCCTTGGTTTTCTTCACTCTTAGCAATTCTAATCTTTGTATTGCTTTTTCAGTGAACCTTCATATTTTTCGGCGACAGTGTTTACCATAGTTGGGGATTGAACGGTTGAAAAGGGAAGCTTCCTAGTGGTTCTTACGTTGTTTCTGTGCATGTGAGCATTTTGGTAGGTTTAGACTTTCACTTTTTAGGTTTCCAGGCAAACTTCGGTCATCATCTCCGGTTGGCCAAGTTAGGTTTATTCTTGGTATTCTTATGTAAACTCTTCAAATTACTAAGGTTTGATCCTTGAGTCAACTGTAATCAGACCTTCAAGTTGTTTGCCCTTTTTTGCCTTTTTTTCTCTCTTTTTTCACCCAAGTGTAGTCTCGTCCTTTGGATGCTTCGCCCTCTGTACAAGCTAATGGGGGATTTCCCTACCCTGAGAGAGAAGTGTTTGGAAAAGATTAGACATATAGAGGAAGCCCAAGCTGAGATCCGAAAGGCTGAGGCTTTTCCTGTTCGTCATATCTATCCACCACCTTTGGCTGTAATATACCCCCTAGGAAGCTGAGACTTGCGATCCAATGTTAGAGTGGTCGGTTGCAGACCCTATGTCCACATCTCAAGCTGAGAGCATAAATTCCTATGTTGAGGCTATGAATTATTTCCCTATGCAGAGTGCAGGGTCTAATGCTTAAGAGATTTCTGCTCGTATCACATCTTCCAAGGGGTCGGGCCTTCACATGTCTCTGATTTGATAGAAATAATAGAACCTAGTGTTGCGTTACCCCTCCAATGGATGCCATTCCACTGTTGGCCGTGACTGGGGTCGAGTTCGCTGAAAGGTTTCCTAGTGGTGTCTCGAACAAGACCCAAGATGAGGCCCCAGGAAATAACAGTGAGGGGGAGAGTGAAGTTGACACCTCCATTGCCACTAAGTACGAGATCTCTATAACTGAGGTTGATCTCTTAGTCTTCAGACATCTCTACGGCATACAATTGAGTCTTTAAAATGAAACAAAATCCACTAATATATAGTCTGATACAATTGAGTAAATGAAATAACTGAAGGGGAGACATGCCAAAATGAAATAACGAAAACTCAATTCTACTCTTAGAATAAAGCAACTGCAGCATCTAATCGAAATCCCGTAGGCATCCACAAGTGGTGCAACTTTTCATCCCTGGAACAGATCATCAAGCTTGGCATCCTTGGAGTTGGACACATAAAGGTTTTGAAAATATTTTTCAAATATGATAGATCCCAAACATTTGAAAATATTGAGCAAGTATTTATCACAGTTTATAATTAGTTATTGATTACACATGTTAGTTCAACGTACAGTCCCTTAAGATCCTCGCCTCTTAACTAATGTGCATATCTAACATATCCTACATAGTTATGATACCCATCCCAACTAGGTCTCCTCAATAATTATCTATCCACTAACTGGTTTGGCGCCCTCGTACCGCCCATATAGTACGCTA
The DNA here is from genome assembly GCA_949130495.1 of Sambucus nigra. NCBI lineage: Eukaryota > Viridiplantae > Streptophyta > Magnoliopsida > Dipsacales > Adoxaceae > Sambucus > Sambucus nigra. The sequence goes on from OX422210.1 coordinate 722,650,451, forward strand.
CTCATTATGTCCTTAGTAAAATATTTCTTTAATTCTCCCATACTGCCCATATAGTACGCTATCGTTAATCTAATAATTAACATTTCTCGTATGTTATTATTAACTGTAATTAACATCTCACTTATGTTATCATTAAACCATCTCATTAAGTTGCTCTACTTAAATCATCTTTTAGATATGCACTATCTTACTTTACTACCATCACACACTAAGTAGATTACCTCATAATTAAATCACTTTTAGATATACACTATCTATCCTTCCTACATTACACATAAGTAGGATAAATCACCCAAGTATATATATATATATACCTCTACAACCGTCGAAGAAATATACCAGATCATTATAGCATCAAGACGGGTCCGAATATCAAAGTTGTTCATCATAATAAGACTCCACGAGAAATTTTTTGGTAAAGTTGTGTTTAAGTCCCTTAACGGTTCACTTAAGGTGTTGGGATATTTTTTACAAAATATTTTCTAAGTGTTGGTGCAAAGTGTTTCGTCAAAATAATTTTTCCAGACCTGTAGACGTATTTTTTGAATTAAAAATATATTTTTTAAATATCTCGTTCAAGCGACATTGGGATATTGTGGCCATCCTAGGAGGGTCGTACGGCGACCGACCTTCGGAAGGGAATGGGGGATCCCTCGGAGAAGGTGGGGCACAACAACTGCACCACGGTCTCACACCACTCTCTTGGAAAGGGTTCTCCGGCTATCATCAGTGTGGGGTGAATGTAAAGAGATGGAGTCGCCAACCTATTTTTCACAAAACAGGCAAAAGAACGTGTTGCCACTTTGAGAGAGCAGCATCAAGGAAAAACTGATGCATACGAAACCAATAGATAGGAGGTTCAGGGACTAAGTTACAGAATGGGAATGTGTTAGGCACCCATCCTTCCCTTTCGGTCTCTCATGGACTAGGGTTAATATTTTTCTTTATATTCCCGTGAAATGTGTGTGTGTGTTTATATAATGGATCTCAGTATTGTCAACACATACCATAGACAAGGTAGAGAGAAGCCATCCATATGAATGTTCCCCAAAATAAATAGAAGAAAGAATATGAGCATTCATCACGATATTGATCGTCATTGGAGGACGATAATATGTGTTGGGTGAAACACGAACAAACATATTATTTATAAAAGTATGATAATTATGGAAAAGAGGAATTTTGAGAAATTTTGAGAAATTGGAAAATTGGACTTAAGTCTCGGATTTTAATCCGAGACGCCTATGTAGCTTATAAAGGAATCAAAGTCCACGTAGTTCAAATGTAGGAAAGGGGTGGGGTTTAACCCATAAATTCGGACGGAATTTTATTATTTGGGTATGTGTAGAAAATGTGTTTTTAGTTTTGGAGAATGTGTGATAGACAATCCCGTGCAGAATTTATAAATATAACCCTCTTTTATTGCTTTTTTGGGTTTTTTTTCTATAGAAAATAAAGTATGTGCAATATACTAGTAAAACTGTGGATATTAATATGCATGAACTAAAGTAAAACAAGATTATAAATCTAATATGACTTATGCAAAAAAAATAAAGAATTAAAAGAGAGGGAGAAGGAATTGGACCTTACTTGGAGCTTGAGCTTTGATTTTGGATGAAATCCTTTGAATGTTGATGAATGTTGATGACAGAGAAGAATTTTTGCAGAATTGGGGTGAAAAGGATGGGAATTTAAGCTTGAATGGAACTTCTCATATGAAATTTTGCGAATTACTGAGATCACTGATGCTGATGAATATCTTGTGTTTTACTGCTTATTATTGATTCTCTTGGAGTGAGGTCATGGAATTTATTTATAGGGAAGAGGGGGTGCCGATCACCCTAACCAAGGGTATGCCTATCAGCAGGTGCCCCTTAACACTGTGCCGATAAGCAGGGTTCAAGACCTGCCAATTGGTTGTCTCGTGCAGACTTTTTGAGAAAAATGATCAGAGAACACAAACTGTTGATCCACATTGAGCATGGGTAATACCATTAGAAAGGTACTTCAAAGACCTTCAAGAGTCATTTGGACCACTCCTAGGTCTGAATGTTGACTTTGGGTTAAATATGGCTCGAAAGCATACGTCGGTCCTTTGGATAGGAGATCATCAGACGAAAATGGGTCGTTCGTCTGTATGGCAAGTCAAAATGGAGCACGAGGTTGACTATTGGAAAGGTTAGGAGATGTAATTCGACATTCCAAAGAGTTTTCTCAGTTTGGAAAGTTAACTTTGGTCAATCGGGTCTCGAAAGCACTGGTGACCTCTCGGAGTATAACGGATCGTTCATCCGTGTCGTAGGTCAGAATCACGCATGGGGCAGACCGTTGGAAAGGTTATTTAGTGACCTTCAGAGATTCATTCAGTCTCATTCAATCTGAACAGTTGACTTTGATCAAATGGAGTTCGGGGGTGCCTGCTAGCCTTCGAATTGATTATGGGGGGAAAATTGATCATTCATCCGAACAGTTATGCCGATTTGCGCATGGGGTGGACCATTGGAAAGGGGTTTTGGTGCCCTTCAAAGATACAAAGACATTTCTCTCTGACGGTGAAGTTGATTGGGGTCAATTCGGGGCTCGAGAGCGCCCGATGGCCTCTGGATTGATTTTTGATTGTGAAATCATCCGTTTGTCTAAACTGTTAGAAAGGTTATTTGGATCCCTTCAAGGATTCAGAGAGTTTTCTCTTTGACTATAGAGTTGACTGGAGTCAAATGGGACACAGAGGCGCCTAATGACCTCTAGATTGGTACTCGAAGTGCGACTTAGGGTTTGTAGTGAGAGGGGAAATGCTAGGGACCTAAGGAGATACTTAGGGGGTCCTAAAATGTGGTATCTATAGATCCCCTCGATGGGTGATATTGGAGTAAGTGATTGCCATCGAATAGACACCACATGATAAAGGGGATCAGTTCTGACCTAGAATAGGTGACGACTGAGGACCGAGGTCAATTTTGATCTAACTAAGGTGATGATCCAAGATCGAGGTCAATTCTGATCTAGAAGAGGTGATGACCAGGTACTGAGGTCAATTCTAACCTAACTAAGATGACAATCTAAGATCGATGTAAATTCTGACATAGAAGAGGTGACGACCGAGGACCGAGGTTAATTATGACCTAACTAAGGTGACGATCTAAGATCAAGGTCAATTCTGACCCAAAAGAGGAGACGACAAAGGAGCGAGCTCTATTCTGGCCTAACTAAGGTGACTATCCAAGACCAAGGTCAATTCTGATCTAAAAGAGGTGACGATCAAGGATCGATGTCAATTCTAACCTAAATATGGTGACAATCTATGACTGAGGTCAATTCTGACCCAAAAGAGGTGACGACCGAGGACCGAGGTCAATTCTGACCTAATTAAGGTGACCATCCAAGACCGAGGTCAATTCTAACCCAGAAGATGTGACGATGGAGGACCGAGGTCAATTCTGACGTAATTAAGATGATAATCAAAGACCAAGGTCAATTCTGACACGATCGAGGACCGAGGTTAATTTCGACCTAACTAAGGTGAAGATCCATGATCGAGGTAAATTTTGACCTAAAATAGGTGACGACTGAGGACCGAGGTCAATTCTGACCTAACTAAGGTGAGGATCCAAGACCGATGTCAATTCTGACCTAGAAGAGGTGTTTGGCAGCTTGGGGGTTCCACTAGTGGTGCATAGTCCTTCCTCTGTGGATTGAATTTTAGGTTCCACTGGGGAATAGTGATTGATCCGAAGATTAGTTTCTAAGGAGTTTTTGGAGTGTCTTTTGGAGACACGATTTGGGGAGAAAATATTTCTAGAATTTTGTTGGGGATGTAGAAAAAGTTTTCCTCGATGAATGAGGCTCTAAAATGGATATGGCAATTTTAGGAATTTTTTGAGAATTTTTCAGGATTTTCTGGTATTATTGGGTTAAACACATAATTGATTTTATTGAAGGATGATTTCGTTGGGGACTTCAATCGAATGTACCGGTGGTGGAGGTCCAACCGGCAGTCAAAGAAGAATCTCTCTCGAGAGACGGTGCATCAGGTCTTGAATAACCTGATGAGCAAGCGGGTAAGCCTTCTTTTATCTTGAGACTGTCCTTTCCTTTGGTGATCTATTATTGATATTGATCTCTTGTTCTTGCTGGAGATTTGGAGGTGACCTTTTACCCCTGGGGGTTGTCCATTCAGCATACTGAGGTGACTGGGGGGAATGCGTAACTGTGGTAATTGATGGCGCATGAGTTTGGGTACGTCTAGTACCTAGGAGATAGGCTGATGGGGCAGATGAGGTGACATCCTATTCTGGTTCATTACCTTTGGGATTTCTTCCATATTCATTACTGACTGTGGGAGCTTAGCATTTGCATTCTTGATGTAGCAGCCTTACACCTGAAAAGAGACTCAAAAATGCAAGAAGATATGCACATTGTGTTTGATTAGCTGGATTTAGTGTCTTACTCTACATGCACTTTAATTTGTTACTAAGTTTTTATTTTGAGAAAGAGTATAAAGAATGTGCTTTTGGAAAATTTTGAATATGTTTGAGTGGAAAACGACCTCGAAGGCTAGGTTGAAAAAGATCTTCCCTTTTTGAAAGGATTTATTTTGAGTAAAAGTAGAGAAAATGTTTTTTTTTTTAATTTTTGAATTTTGTTCATGTATATGTTTAAATGAAATGACATTCTCAGGGGTAAGAAAAGAATAGTATTTTGTAAAAAAGAAGGGGTTGCGCTCATGTAAAGGGATGAGCTTCCTACGTACCGCTGAGGGTTTTGAAAGTTTTTTTTAAGTATTTTTAAAGGATCATGCCCACGTAGTTCTGGGTAAGGGGGAAGATGAAGATTTTTTTTCAGAATAGAAGGGGGATGAGAAGAGTTGTAGCGCGTCGAGATTTTGGATAAGGAGTATATTTTTTTAAGATGGTCTAAGTTGACTGGACACACCATTTTATTCTCCATCAAGCTCGGTGAGCTCAGCGGCGCCGCCTAACATGATCTTCTTCACTATGTATGGGCCGCTCCAATTGGGATTAAATTTCCCTCTAGAGTTACAGATGGGCTCTATTATTTTTTTAAGGGCTAAGTCCCCTTCTCGGACACCACGGTCATTGACTCTCTTGTTGAATGATCATGCTATATGGCAATGGTACCCTTGTATGTGATATAGTGCCTTCAGCCTCCTTTTGTCTAAGAGGGACAACTCATCAAGACGGCTTTGGTGCCAGTCTTCCTCACTGATTTTTTTTTCCAGCATAACGTGCAACGAAGGGATTTCTAGATCCATGGGTAGGACTGCTTCCATGCCATAGACTAGAGAGTAAGGGGTAACCCCAATAGAGGTTCAAACTGAAGGGTTTGCCCCAAAGGGCATAAGGGATCTTGTGAGCCCAAACCCAGTAACTCTCAGTATTCTTGCTAATGATGGCTTTAAGGTTCTTGTTGACTGCCTCGACTGCCCCGTTGGTTTGAGGTCGATATGGAGAGGATTTATGTCTTTGAATTCCATACGCGTCGACCACTTCAATGAATTCTGCCTCGAAATGTAACCCATTATCCGATACTATCTCGTGTGTATTGGCAGATGATGTTTTTCTTGATAAACTTAGCCACTTTCTTGGCATTCAAAACTGCGTAGGACTCGGCTTTGACCCATTTGGTGAAGTTGTCAATGGCAACTAGGATGAATTCATGCTCGTTGGATGCCTTTGGTGCAACGTTCCCTATGATGTCAGTGCCTCGTGTAGAGAACAATGAGGGACAGGTCATGTTGTATAATTCCCATGGAGGCAAGTGTTATAGGTTTGAAAACTATTGGCACTTGAGACATCTTTGAACGTAGGTTGTGCAGTCTTGAACCATGGTAGTCCAGTAGTACCCTTGTCAAATGATATTTTTGGCGAGCATATGGCCTTTCATGTGCGGTCCGCATTCCCCGCTGTGGATTTTTTGTATTATTTATTCTATGTCAGCCCCTGCAATGCAGTGTAAAAGTGTTTCATCGAAGTTTCTCTTGAATAATACTTTAACATAGATAATGTACTGGGGAGCCAGTCTACGGGGAGTTTCTTGGTCTTTCTTATTAGATCATTGGGGATACCTACCATGTTTCAGGAGGTGCCAATTATCACAGTACTAAAAGTCGACCATTTCGATATCCTCTTTCGTGCTGAGTTCGATGTGGTAGCAGTGGGTTAGTTTGTCTTATTTTTAGACAAGTAGAGGGGCCATGGTTATTCCTTCGGGTATGTTAATCATGGAGGCTAAGGTAATAAGGGCGTCAACTAGGTTTTTCTTTGCTCGAGGTAGGTAATGGAAGGTGATTTTATGGAATTGGGATGCTAACTCTTCAAGGTGGGCATGGAAGGGTTAGAGTTTCTCGTCCTTAACTTTCTATTTCATGAGTACTTGATCGATGATGAGGGTTGAATCCTCATAGATGTCGATGTATCGAATTATTTTCTTGAGGGCAACATTGAGGCCTACTGTGCATACCTCGTATTCAGTCATGTTGTTATTACAGGGGAAAACCAATTTGATGGCAATGGGAGTGTAGGACTCATCAGGGGCAATTAGGAGGATCCCAACGCCATATCCTTTCTTGTTGGCAGTTTCGTCAAAGATGATTTTCCATCGAAGATCTTCTTAGGAGGCACATGGGATACTTTCATCTGGGAACTCAGAAATCCAAACGTCAACTTCTTCTATAGTGTAGTCCACAAGGTAGTCAGAGATGGCTCTTCCTTTAATGTCTTTCTATGTGCCGTAGGTAATATCAAACTCATCTAGGAGCATTAACCAATGGGCCATTTGGCTGGACATGGAAGGATTTTTGAATAGGTATTTGATGGGATCCATATGGGATACGAGTTTGATAGGGAAGGCGAGTATGTAGTCACATAACTTTTGGGTAACCCAGACAAGAGCGACACATGATTTTTCCAAGGCGGTGTAATTAACTTTATAACCAGACAACTTTTAACTGGTATAGTAGATGGATTTCTCTTTGTGGGTCACTTCAAGGTACTGGGCTAGAAAAGCTTTGTCTGTAGTATCGGTCATAGTTAAGTATAAGAGTAATGGAAATCCAAGATGCAATGCATAAGCACTGGGGTTGGGTTATGTATTTCTTGATTCGGTCGAAGGCTTCTTGGCAAGCTTCGTTCCAGACTTTGGTTAAATCCTTTCAGAGTAGCTTGAAGATGGGTTCACAGATGGAAGTTAACTAGCGGATGAACCGGTTGATGTATTGTAATTTCCCAAGGACTCTTCGTACTTCTTTCTCCATTTGATGTGGAGGCATCTCAAGTATGGCTTTCAACTTAGCAGGGTCTACTTCTATCCCTTTCTCACTAACCATAAATCCCAAGACTTTTTGTTTGGTGACACCCAAGACACATTCTTGTGGGTCAAGCGGCATTTGGTATTGTCTCAGTTGTTCAAAGAACTTTCAGAGAGCATGAATATGACATTACCTAGTCTTGGACTTGATAATCATGTCATCTACATAGACCTTAATTTTTTTTGTGTATCAGATCATGCAGAATGGTTGTGGCAGCCCTTTGGTAGGTATCCCTTTCATTCTTGAGACCAAATACTATGAAATTATAGCAAAAGGTTCCCCAAAGGGTGATGAATGCGATTTTCTCTTGATGATCAGGGTGCATCGTGATTTGGTTGTATCTGGCAAACCGGCCAACGAATGACTTGAGAGCATGATTGGTTGTATTGTCCACAATCATATCGATATTCGGTAGTGGGTAGTAATCATTCAGAGAGGCCTTATTCAAGTCTCGATAGTCGACACACATGCGGACCTTCCCTCCTGACTTTGGCACACGTACGATATTGTCTAGCCATATGGGATATTTAATTACTCGAATGAAGCCCACGTTCAATTGCTTGACTACTTATTCTTTCACTTTGAGTGACCATTCGGTACGTAGTTTTCGCAGCATCTGTTTGATTAGTTTGCATTCCGAGAGAGTCAGAATCTCATGTTGTGCTATCTCAGGGTCGGTGTCGGTCATATCATCGTAGGACCATGAGAATATATGCACGAATTCCTTTAGTAATTCTTTGAGTTACGCGCGGTCGTGTTCATTAAGGGAAGTCCCTATCCTAATCTTGTGCATTTGTCTACTAGAATTGAGATTAATAACAATAGTTTCATCTTCATGAACTTGAAGGCGGTTATGTGGTTTGCTATTAACCTTATTTAGATCAGTTAAGAATTGTTCATTTACAAAGTCATCATCATCAAGAGTTTGATTAGAATCAAGACAGTTAATGTAAGTCACAACAAGAAACTCAAAATTTTATTTCATTGATAAGAAAAACAGCATTGAGAACCTCATTAAAAGAGGTATCGATTACATCAGAGTTAGGGTCAATAACAAAAGGATAAAGGGGTTAAACATTGGGGTTAGGTTGAACATTATCAGGTTGTATAGGTGTAGCATGCCAGCTGAGAAAAGGTGTATCAGCATCTTTAATTAGGTAGGATGGATCTGATGATGTAGCCCCTGAGTGGATCATGCAGAGTGCCAGCCCTAGTGTTTGCAAATTAAAGGAATCCTCGGAGTCACAGTCTTCAAAATCCTTAACATCGGCTATGATCTCTTTAGTGAGTGGTGGTACATAGTGTTCGGAATTCTCGTCCCATATGTAGTTGTCTTAAAAGAAAATTTCCATTACTGGTTTCATCCTTTTTTTAATATGGTCATACCAAGGTTCAGGGAAGACGCGGAAGGGGAAATACTCACCTTCTCTGATGATTCTTCCATTTAGAGAATCTTCTGAGATAATTCGGGAAAATTCTAACTTCTTCTTCAGTCGAGGTTATCGGATCAATCTAAGCTCTTCTTCTGATGGCTGATAGCCTAAACCACAAGGAGGAAATTCCTTCTTCAACACAATAGGTTCAGTTATCCCTTATTGTCTTCACCCTAGCCTCAGTTCGGGCATAAAGTGCATGTTCTTGAACATTTGGATTACATTGATGTTTCCACGGGGGTCGTATTCTTGACAAACCCTATCTTTGAAGTTATCCCCTGTTGGGAGTAGGAATGGTTTATCCTGGAAACCTGATTGCAGTATATCATTCACCCTGTATCATATCTTGAGTACCGGATTACTGGAGCCTACATTCTCAGCATTGTCGATGTCTCGTAAGATGATGATAATTTGTCCATTGGTAAAGAAATTTAATTTCTAATGAAGGGAAAAAGACACCCCTATGATATTGTGGAGCCACGGTCGTTCGAGCAGCAAATTAAAATAGACAGGGATGTCAATGACTTGGAATTCCATAATAGGGTTTATAGGTCCATCCCCTATTACAAGCTTGATAGATCCCACTACTTCTTGGTGGGTGTTGTCATAGGCACGTACGGCAGTAGAAGTTGGAGCGAGTTCGCTTATCTTCTATCCCAAACCTTTACAGAGTTCTTAATGGGAACACATTCAGAGATGATTTGTTGTCAACGAGAGAGAGAGGGACATTTTTTCCATAACTTCAATAGAGATATTAGGAGCATAGTTGTGGTTAGGACTTGTCTTAGGGATTTCTTTTTCTGAGAAGGAGAGCATTCGGGTAGAGGTCAGGGATCCATCTAAGTTTACTGCTTCTTCCGATGTGGTTGAGGGAGGAACTGAGGGTCATGTGAGTAGCTTGAATAGGGCATTTCGATGTAGCTGGGAAGACATGAAAAGTCCCCATAGAGTTATGTTGGCTTGAGTTTTCTTCAAATCTTTCTTCAAGAGTTATTTCTGGCATATGTAGATTCTCAACAGCCTTCCCTTTATCAATTGCTGATGGTTGTAGGCTTGGGTTCTTGTAATATCTTCCTGACCTAGTCATGTGGTTCACAAAAGAGGGGGAGAATAGGAACCCTATTTCTTCATCGATATCAGGTTGCTCAGCCACCTTGTTGATCTCTCCTAGCAGTTCCTCGATTGATAACACCCCGTATATGTTGGTTATCAGGCTAGTCTTCTTTGAATTTGGTTCTTTATATGAATCTTCAGCATTGTCCCCCCATCCGGTGGTAATGATACTGTCTTTCCATGCAAAGTCAATGCTTTGAAAGTATAAGGGACTAGGTACCTTTGTACTTTTAAAGCATCAAGTAGCTCAGACATACTACGAACATTATCACTCCGTTGAAATAAATTTGCCATGACCTGAACCATGTCATCTAGGCTGACTTCGTTGGTTGTAACTACCCAGTTATCTAACTTTCAGGCCCATTTTTGTCTTCTAAGAACAACCCACTGAATCTATGATAGTCGATGGTCATTTGGGAGGGCAATTTCAGTCCGAACTTTAAGAGTTGGTTCAACACTTATGATTATTCCATATATTTTCCTCTAGAACGGGTGTGAGCAATGATGCATGCTCTGGTGATAAGTGACAAGTCTTAATCAGCAAGGCTAGTAGGGTGTAAGAGGAAATATGGGCATGCTTGGAGAGGTTTAGGAGAGTATATGGGTATGACTGGTGATTTACTTGGTACGATTTGGGTGGCAGGGTTAAATTTTGGGGCTTTATCTAGGAAAATGACATTTGCATGATTCGGGAGTGGATTATAGGTAGTGTTTTGTTTAGAATTAGCTAGTAAGGCGATGATACCCTGATCAATCAGGCGTTGGATTATGTTTCGGAGATGGAAACATTGGTTAGTGGTATGGCCGATAGTTTGGTGAAAATCACGATGGGCATTAGGCATGAAGTTTTTTGAAAGTGGGTTTGGTAGAGGACGAGGGTCTTGGGGTTTGATTAGGTTTTGCCTCAAGAGGGCCTGATAGACTTTAGAGAGAGGAGCGTGAAGCTCGGTGTATTCCTTCCGGACCGAGTTAGGGAGATTTATGGTGCCCATGAAGTGGTAGGCTGGGAGATGTTGTTGATGGTAGAAATAACGGTACTAGCAGGTTTTTGTAAATTTCTAGGAGTAAACTGTCCAGAGGTTTTCTTTGGTTCAACTTATATATTGTCTAGACCTTCTTCGATTTTGACTCCTATTTCTCGAAGGGGTCGAAAGTGAGGGTAATATTGTCCTCTCGTGGTAGCTTGGACATGGGGAATGAAATTCTTCTTCACGATGCTGACTTGTTCTTCTTTTGAAGGATTATTTGTCATGGTAGCTTCTTTTTCTTTCCATCTTGCTATGAAGTTGTTGACTGATTCCCCAGGATTCTGCTTAAGTAGCTCCAAGTCAAGGTGGGTAACCTCTAGCTCCTCGTTGTACTTATACTGTGACATGAACTCACAGGAAACATCTTCCCAATTACAGATGCTAAACTCCTCAAGGGATACGAACCAACAGACAATGATGTTCTTTAAAGTGTGTTGGAACATCTGAGCTATTATTTCTTCTGAAGCCCCTAGGAGAGTCATGATTTGCTGATAGCTTCAGAGATGGATAATCGGGGGACCACTGCCTCCAAACTTCTCTATATTAGGCATCTTGAATTTCTTCGGTAAATTGGCTTTAGGATAGGGAGACATGTGGGGTTAGGCCATGTAGTTTCCAGAGATTCTGACTTGGTCGAATTTTTTAGTCAACATCTTGAGGTCTTCCTTGACCTTATTCGGTTCTTCCTCTTTTGGATCAATAGTTATGGGAAAGTTATCCCCCTGTCTGAGTAAGGTTTGGCATGGGAAGCCGGGATGGTGGGGGCTTATTAGCAGGAGGATCATGTGGAGCATGCTGGTATTCTTCAGGGACCCAAATAGGCTCGGGTGCAGGCAAACCCATGGCGCGATGGAGAATGACCTAGGGATCTTCGGGGATAGGAACCCGGTTTCTTTGCATCTCGTGAACCTCAGTTTGAAGACTGTCAATTTTGGTAATGAGTTGAGCTATAACTGTTAATAAATTCGTCCGTACAATCGGCGCTTGATCTGTGTTCTCCATGGAAGGAGGGTGAATCTTGGTCTCCAAGGAAGTAAGGGGATTGGTAGAGCTTCAAGGAGGTTTGACTGAAGACCGAAGCCAATATGGACCCAGACCAAGGCTATGTGATCGTCCTGAGTAGGAGAAAATTGGGATTTATTTTTGAAAAGGAAAAGGGAAATTCGTTATTTTTAGGAAAGGATGGAAAATATTTTTGACATTTTTGGAAAATATAAGGACAAAATGTTTTTGGAAAATAGGTTTTTGGTATTTTTGCAAAATATGAGAAGAAATTTTTTTTGGAGCAAAATGTTTTTTGTATTTTTGACAAAAGAGGGAAAACATTTATGGATACTTTTTAAAAAAAAAGAGAGAGGAAAAAATAGTAGAATAGATCTTAGCATGATTATTATGTTTATTAGGTTCTGATACTTGTATTATGTTTACCTAAATGCAAAAAGAAATTCCAGATGGGACCCTATCCTGGAAAAATTTGGATTGCAACATATGTAAAGCTATGGTTGGACTTGTAACCAAGCTCACGGGCATGGTCCCATTTTAAAAATTGCGCAAAAATTTGAGCGGTATGCCGGCCCGTCATTTCGGTAGAGTTTCGGGTTGAAACCGACAATCTAGTATGTGTGTCCTAGGTTTGACACCTATATGCGGGTATGCATTGGTTGGGTTAATTGGAAGGTGTTACCCCCTTTGGCGTGACTTCCACGATATACGTCTTGCTTTTGAGGGTAATCGGTACATGTGGACAATCCAATTGATATACCTGAGTGTACGTGAGTTGCCTCGCTATATACCTCATGGGGACGGTCGTGTGAGAGATAATTCTATATACTCGACGTATGTGAACGAGTTCCCTCCGATATACCTCCCATAATGACCTCGGTCAAGTGGTACGATGTAGGGGAACCATTCGATATACGTCGAAGGTACTTGGCCAATGGAAGGTGAGAGTCATATCACTCTACAACAATTTTCCATCTCGACCTCAAATAGTTTACACGCGACTCCTGGTTGAGATATAATTTAGTTACGTCAATATCACTCGCTACGACGTATAGTAATTACCGTAAATTATCTACTATTCACTTAGTAACTTTATTCCATAATATTAATATTTATCTCATTCGATTAATATTTAATTATTTAATTCAACTAAATTACGTTACACATGTAATTCAAAGTAACCCGAATTAATTACCGAATTAATTAAATTCTATATATTCATAAATACGGGGTATTACACTTTCTTAACTACTTATTAGGTGATTAGTAATTGATATGGTTTTCGATAGTGATGCTAAGACTAAACCAAATGAGAAACCTTTTTTAATCTAATAAAGTACTGATCACCCGGTATTTAACTAGGTGGGGTGTCACAACATCATTTTGAAATAAATTGGAATATCTTTTTTCTCATTTTCTTCATTATATCCAATAGCATTTTTATTAAACTGAATTTTTTAATTTTCCAAAATGTTATGAAAATATTAATTTATCTTTTGTGAATATATCTACATATTTCTTTAAATAATCAATCTCCCTTTTTAAATCATTATTTTCACATTCAAGAGGGTTAGTTATAATAGCCCATATTTCTGATGACATATAATTTAATTATTTCGGTCATATAGGATTTTATTAATTTGGAGGATTTGATTAATTTAATGAAATAAGATTTAATTAATTTGAGTTATTTTTAAATTTCACATGTGTAGCATTTTGTGGTGGTAATTGGAGAATTTTATAGAGTAAGTCGGATGATGATTTTGAGTGCACGGTTGATTCCGGATAGGTCGGATCATTTGGGCTTCACCCATTAGCCAATTTTTAGGATTTTCTTTATTTGACCTAAGTTATGGAATTAGAAGCATGGATAATTGAAATAGAAATCCCTAGATCCGTAGAGAAGAAAAGAGGGAGAAATTGAGGAGATATTTGGGAGCCAATTCGAAGAGGGATCGAGGTGCTTGTGTCAAATTCATCCTCTTCATCAAAGGAATCGGACTATACGAATCTAATTATGCAAGTGGTTAACTTGCTTTCGATTAATGTTTTATTTTTTATACATATCATGGTAGGTGTAATTTAAATTCGTTTTTGGAGTGGGTTAACAAGTAAACATGTATTTTGAGGATTCAGACATGTTGTCGAGATTTGGGGTACAATTGATTATGTAACTTGATGTAGTGTTCTTGGAAATTAAATAAGGATCGAAATCTAGTAGTTAGTGTGCATTAGTTTAGATTAGGACATCTAAAGTTTGAATGAGATCGTATGAAAATTGTGAAAAACCCAAATTAAGGATTGATGACTTTTAATGAAATTAGATAATGTTTTGAAACCATTACGAAGATTGAAACTAGTTTCGAGGATAAATATATGAAGAAGAGCGATTAGTTAAAGTTTGAATTGAAGTTTAAAACATTGAAGGTTTGTTAATGGAGGAAGTCAGTTCAGGGAAGAAGATTGATATCTGATCGATCGATCGATTTCATGGATCAATCATTGATCCTAGATTTTCGACAGTGATGCTAAGAATGAACCAAATAAGAAACATATTTCCATTAAATAAAGGAATGATCACCCGGTATTTAATTGGTCGGGGTGTCCCAGATGGTATCAGATCATCAGGTTCTAGAGTCCTTAGCAACTATGCAGCTTATTATGTTTCAACTCAGCGTTCCATTCATACAAAGCCCTATTACTAGGACTTTTGTGCTCATCTTTACATGTTTAATGATAATGCACTTCAACTATAAAATTTGGTATCGACTGTAAACTCATATAACTCGTTTTAAATTTCAAATGTCGCCCAAGACTGGTAGACCGACTAGAGAAACATCGAGATCCGAGGTGAGTGAGGTTTATTAGGAGCAAGTAGTTCCATGGCCGTAGCCACCACCAGGGTTGGTGACGACTGCATAAGTGGCAGAGATTGTAGCCCAGTCAGTCAATGCAGCCATGACTGCCATGGTCGTCTACTTTTTGTATAATCATCCACGACCGTTAGTGGCCCCCGACGTTCAGGCCCACCCAGGGTTGTTCGATTAGCTGAGAGCAAGGGAGTCATTTTAGAAGGGTCACCCGTCAAAGTTTCACGGTAATTCAGATGTAGTAGTGCCCAGTCAGTGGAAGAAGGACATGTAGCACTACTTGCATATGATTGCGTGTAGTGACACTCAGAAACAGTTCTTGGCGACATTCAAGCTAGTTGGCGCAACTTTGCAGTGGAGGGAGTCTGTGACCATCGCAGATGAGAGAGATGTGATGATCATTGGAGATTTATAGGCGCGGTTTAACCGCAAGTATTTTCCTTTCGATATTTTGAGAGAGATGGGGCGACAGGTTCTCAATGTTTTTCAAGGAGATTGGACCGTGGCAAAAGACGAGGAAGAGTTTACTCGATTAGTAAATTTTGTGAAAGGTGGTTAAATACTGAAGAGAAGAGAATGTATAAGTTCATGGATGGACTTGATTGGAGGATCTGACATCACATATTTGGTAATCCGACATTGAAGACGTACACAGAGGTTGTTAATGCAGTGGTACTTTATTGCCAGGATCAACGCTTGTACATGAGGTATAGCAAAATGATGAGTGGATCCAGTCAGGCTGAGAAGGCAGATGGGAACAATGGCTAAGAGATTTAAATTCTGAGGTTATCGATCTAAGAGAGGTAAATTCAGTCTAGGATAATAGGGCCCTCAGAATCAGAAGGATCATTTCGTTCTTCAGGACCGCTAGGGCCAAAGGAACGGTTGGGGAGGCCAACAAAGACATGGTCAGGGGCATGAGGGATTTTTTAGAAAATGTTTCGTTTGTGGAGAAACAGACCACAAAAAGAAAAATTACCCGAAGCAAGACAGGGGGAACTACTGAATAAGGTTCTGGATGTACAACCACTACAACAATTCATGGGTCGATTTAGACACAAGAATTTCGACAAGTAACCCATTAACCAGGCAAAGCAGTTAGAATATAGAGGTAAATTGTCTTTATTATCTTATGATTATGGGGGAGATTTTTATGACAGGGGGGCATCACAAGTAAGATTATGACCACTAGAATTCCTGAGTGAGTGGGATTAAGTGGGTGCATTAGCCATAATATATATATATATATATATATATATATATGTATGTATATAATTTCCATGGGGTAGCGGGGCTCTTTGGTGTTACCCAGGAGAGAGCGGGTGTGTACACTAAGAGGATGGTTGCATTACATGTGAAATTAATACTTTCGAGAGTTATGAGAGTAGAGTAGACTTTTTTTCAAGTTTCGACTTGTTAGCGATGGTTTGGGCTATAATATATAATTATTGTAAGACTTTGTGTTCGCTGTACCAGGGTATTATTTTCTTTGACAGGTATCACCTGAAATAAGCTCTAGCATATATATATATATACGTGTATAAATGTTATAGTGCGTTGCATAATAGACTTATAAGAATATATTTTTATTGTTATTTTTTATCGCAGTGAGTAGGGTCATTTACTGACATGATTTAAGGTAGATTGACTTATTATCGAGACGGGAGATATAACTCGTTATTGTCTTAGGGCAGAGAAACTAGTGATAGTAAGGGCGCCATGTTGTATGTTGTCTTTTGTAATAGGGTAATGGACGAGTATACTTTCATGTCAAGATATGGGGAGTTGGGGTACGTGTTATGGACTGAGGGACTAACGGATGTCAATGACCGATAATGTTAGGTAGTAGTATATCGGGGGGGTTCCTTGTTGGATTTCTCTGTGTGAGACATCCCACGTATGAAACTTAGCACAACATTAGAAGTGGAGAGATGTTTAGTCATTAGGACATGGGTTTGGTACCTTGGTTATCATACATATATGTAGTTATAACTATGAGTTGAAAGCTATATTACAATTTAAGGCTAGTAGAGTCGGGTAACATTTGTACAGATAAGCATGGGTATAGGGTGTATGGGCTCCCAGGTTCATTAATTTAATTTTAAAATAATCCGCTATTAGAAGAGGTAAATATGTATGTAGAGAGCTTAGGAGTGTGTGAATTGGGAAATATTTGAGGCTTGGAGTATTAGAGTTATCTTAATTTCGAGGACGAAATTCCTTTAAAAGGGGGAAGTATGTAATACCCCGTATTTCTGAGGACATAGAATTTAATTATTTTGGTGATATAGGATTTTATTAATTTAGAGGATTTAATTAATTTAGGGAATTATGATTTAATTCATTCGGGTTATTTTTAAATTTCACAAGTGTCGTATTTTGAGGTCAAAATGTGAGAATTTTATAAAGTAACTCAGATGACGATTATGTGTGCATGGTTGATTCCGGATAGGTCGACGTAGGCGGAATAGAGCACCCAAGGATAATAATTGGGTTTCATGACATTTTTAGGCATAACCGGATCCACACGGGGCTGTTCGGGTCATTTAGGCTTGGCCCATTATCCTAATTTTTAGATTTTCTTTATTTAACCTAAGTTATGGAATTAGAGGTAAACATAACTAAAATAGAAAACCCTAGATCTGCATAGAAGAAAAGTTGGAGAAATTGAGGAGATTTTTGGGAGGTAATTCGAGGAGGCATCGAGGTGCTTGTGTCAAATTCATCCTCATCATCAAAGGAATCAGACTCTACGAATCTAATCAGGCAAGTGGTTAACTTTCTTTCAATTAATTTTCTATTTTTCAATTCATATTATGGTAGGTGTAATTGAAATTCGTTTTTGGAAGTGTGTTAAAGTGTAAACTTAGGTTTTGAGGATTCAGATGTGTTGTGTAGAATTGAAGTACAATTGATTGTGTAACTTGACTTAGTGTTGATGGAAATTGAATAATGATATGATTCTAGTAGTTAGTGTGAATTAATTCAGATTAGGACATTTGAAGTTTGACTGAGATCGTATGAAAATCGTGAAAATCCCAAATCAGGAATTAATGAGTTTTAATGAAGTTTGATAGTGTTTGGAAACCATTACGAAGATTGAAACTTGTTTTTAGGATAAATATATGAGGAAGAATGATTACTTAAATGCTGGATTGAAGTTTAAAACCTTGAAGGTTTGTTAATGGAGGAAAGAAGTTCGGGGAAGAAGATTGATATATGTGTACATATAACAAAAAAAAATGAATTATCATCTAAAACATTTTATCATGAAAATCAAGCGTTTGTCTTTCAACATAAAATCATTAAGAAAATCTAATATTCAAAAACTAAGAAATGTGTTCCTTACCACCATACCAATACCAATGATATTTCCATGAAATTTTCTTCTAGTGTGCCATTTTCAATTTATACCAATGATGCATGAAATGTCGATTTTGCTTCCAATACCAAATAGTGAGACTTAAAAATCAATAACCCATCTTAAAATTCAATGTACACGTCTTTGAAGATCTTCTCTTTTCGATAAAAAAAGGTGTTAGGCCAATAATAAATGATAATCACCAAGATCAATAATAATAAGCAATATATGACATACTATCATGTAACCAAATATATCAATTTTATCATATTCAATAATAGATTAAAAAATTTTTATCAACCTCAGTAAACTTTAACTTAGACAATAATAAGCTTATTCACATTAACAAGGAATTACACATATGAGATTATTATGAAATAAATTAAATTACAAATCATAAATCATTAAGATATTTTAAAGCAAAGAATGGTGTTCAACTCAAATAATCCAACAAACTGGTAAGTAACATTTTCACAATAGTTATATCAAGTATTAACAAAAATACAATACTTCTTTTTAATCCCATTTTTTGTTCAAGTACCAACACTTGTCTTGAACGTACAAATTTTATATTTTGGAATCCAATATGAATGTGGTTGTTTAGGGTTAGCATGCATAATTATTTCTTTTGGAATTCAAGCTAATTTTGTGTTGGTATACCTTCTTTTTCTAAAATAACAAAATTTAGAATAATGTGTATGCCTACCACAATATGTGCTTAAGGATTTAGAATGACTACACGAGCCTTCTGTAATACCCCGTATTTCTGAGGATATAGAATTTAATTAATTTGGTGATATAGGATTTAATTACTTTTGGTGATATAGGATTTTATTAATTTGGAGGACTTAAGTAATTTAGTGAATTAAGATTTAATTAATTCGGGTTAGTTTGAATATCATACGTGTCGTATTTTGAGTTTGAAATTAGAGAATTATACAGTAACTCAGATGATGATCCTGAGCACACGGTTGGTTCCAGATAGGTGGAGATAGTCGGAATAGAGTACCCAGGGGTAGTAATTAGGCCTAGGAGCATTTTAAAGCATAATTGGACTCATACGGGGGTGTTCGGGTCGTTTAGGTTAGGCCCATTAGCCTAATTTCGGTATTAGCTTTATTTAACCTAAGTTATGGGATTAGGAAGCCATAACTCAAATATAAAACCCTAGATCTGTGGAGAATATAAGTGGGAGAAATTAAGGAGATTCTTGGGAGTCAATTCGAAGAGGGATCGAGGGGTTTGGGCAAAATTCATCCTCTTCATCAAAGGAGTCAAGCCCTACGAACCATGGTGGGTGTGAATGAAAATCCATTTTTAGGAGGGTGATACATGTTAAATCTGTATTTTTGGGCATTTTAACACTTAATGTGAAATTTATGTCTCATTGATGATGAAAACCATCCTATGATGTTAGGATCTTATTAAAGATCGAAATCCAGTAGTCAATGATGTCTAATTTGAATTCTTGAGTAAAAAGGAATATGTGTTTGAATTAATTTGAAGAAAAATACCCGATATATAAATTTGAGAAGTATAATAAGAATCAGTGTTAGTGAGAGATTTATATATGTGTTAGAACAAGTTTAGTGAAATAAATCTTGAATATTAATTGGTTGAGGTTTCAGTGAAAGTGTTGGAGCGCCGTTGAATAAAAATGGTGGAAAGACTGAAAGGGGAAGACGCAAGGGTCTGATCGATCGATCAATCCAACGATCCCATCGATCGATTGATGGTCCATAAATTTTGACAGTTCGTCCCTTTTTCTTATATACGACCTTAGTGACATCAGGGGATTATTAGGGATATTTTAATTAGACTTAATTATCCTTAGTGTCATTGGGGGATTATTAAGGAGATTTTATTTAAAGTTAATTATCCTTAGTGACATTGGGGAATTATTAAGGTTAATTATTTATAAACTAATACTTAAAATATTGGGAGACGGAGATAAGAAATCTTAAAGGTAAATAAACGTGTGAAATTTATTAAAAGGATTTTGTGAAATAAATTCAGAAGGGTTTAAATACGGACCGAGTGAGAAAGTCCGGGCATTATAGTTGACTGACACTATTGTAAAAAAAAATATTTAATGTTAAATTATGAGTTGAGAAATAGACTAGGGCATTTTTGTGCTAGTGTTACGGGAGTTAGGCACGGGTTAGCCAGGTTTTACTTATATATATATATATATGTGTGTGTGTGTGTGTGTATGTGTGAATTATAAATATTGGCATGAATGATATTTATAGGAATACTTACACCTCTAGTGCTATTCTAGAAGGTTGCGCGATGTAGGTGAATCTCCTAGCTAGTGAACGCAAGAAGACTATAATACCCATGTCATACCTTCCATTATTTTATACAGTGATTCTTTTCAGGGTGAGATGATTTGGGTATGATTCGATCTCACACCCTGGGAACTATGACCGCCTCCACTATGCTTATTATATTTTTTTTATTCGGTGAGTTAACCATCTCGGGGTATTTGGGTTATATGAGAATACCCGGGGTGATATCATTTTATAAAAAGTTTGCGGTGAGTTATTACTCGGGAGGATGGATATAAATATGACATGTGTGTGAATGTTGTATATAATTGTACGTATGTAATAATGTAGATATTCATATACAGGTGAAATAGATGAAGTGAAATTGTATTAATTATCTTCGTTTATAATAGCGTAGATATTCATATACGGGTGAAATATGTGAAGTGAAATTGTATTGATTATGTTCGTATATAATAGCGTAGATATTCATATACAAGTGAATTACAAGGATAGTTGGATGGGGTATTATCACTTGGAGGGTTAGGAAGAAAGCTTTAGGTGTGCTCTTTAGATGAGGTTGAGTATTATCTCAAGGGAGTGCGACACTAGCCTAAATATGAAGAGTATTCATGCATTTTGATTTCTGCAAACTTAATCACTTGCTAAATGTTTTCAAAATGTTTTGGGTTCTAGACCTTGATGCAAATATTTTCAAAATATTTTAGGTGTCTAGCCACAGGGACACCATACTTGATTATCTATTTCAGGATCCTTTTTGGTGCGGCACATGTGGATGCATGCTAGAGTTGGAGCAGACGCTTTTCCTATTCATTCCTAGTTTAGG
This sequence comes from Sambucus nigra, assembly GCA_949130495.1. Lineage (NCBI taxonomy): Eukaryota > Viridiplantae > Streptophyta > Magnoliopsida > Dipsacales > Adoxaceae > Sambucus > Sambucus nigra. The sequence goes on from OX422210.1 coordinate 722,671,702, forward strand.
AATCATATCTCAGTAGTTTGTTTTGGGCATGTTGCGTTAAGTACTTATTCAGTTTAATCATTTCATATTAGTATTAGGATTTATTTATTAGTTGTTGGATTTATTTTGTGTTATGATTTTTATAGCTGATGGTTTATTTGGCAAGTCATTTATTTATTCAATATCATTTTAGACTCAGTGATTGTGTGTTTGGTTTAGTTTTTTTATTCCGCATATTGTTAGATATTTAATGAAAGATAAAATTTTACACCAACTTAACTAATTATTAGGTGATTAGTAATTAATATGGTTTTTGACAATGTGCTAAGAATGAACCAAATGAGAAACCTATTTCAATCTAATAAAGGACTGCTCACCCGGTATTTAATTAGGCGGGGTGTCACAGTTGGTATCAGAGCATCAGGTTCTAGTGTCCTTAGGATCTGTGTATCTTATTACGTTTCAGCTCAGCGTTCCTTTGATATAAAGCCCTATTATTAGGGTTGTTGTACTCATTTTCACGTGTTTGAAGATATCGTACTTATGATATTAATTATTGTATTGACTGTGAACTCATACAACTCATTTCAAATTTTAGAAGGCACCTAGGAGAGGTAGATCGACTAGAGCAGCAACGAGAGATGAGGAGAGAGAGGCTCACCAGGTGGCAAAGATTTTGGCTCGGGCAGTCAATGCAACCATGATTACCATGGTCATCCACTTTTTGTAGAATTAGCCACAGTCTTTAGTGGCACCCAATGTTTTGACCCTCCCAGGGTCGTACGATTAGCAGAGAGAAAGGGAAGCATTTTCGAAGGGTCACTGGCCATATTTTTATGGTAATTGAGATGTAGTAGTGGCCAGTCAGTGGAAAAAGGACATGCATCTAAACCAGCGTATGATTGAGTGCAGTGAAATTCAGAAGTTGTTCTTAGCAACATTTAAGTTAGTGGGTGAAACTTTGCAGTGGTGGGAGTCTGTGACCACCGCAAAGGAGATAGATGTGATGATCATTGGGGAGATTTGGAAGCATTTTGACTACAAGTAACTCTCGTTCACCGTTCAGATAGAGATGCAGTGAAGGTTTCTCAATGTTTCTCAAGGAGACAGGACTGTGGAAGAATACAAGGAAGAGTTTACTCAGTTAGAAAAACCTTGTGAAAGATGAGGTAAATACTAAAGAGAATAGTATGTGTAAGTTAATTTATGGACTTTCCTGGAGGATCCGACAACACTTGTTGGGTAATTCGACATTAGAGACATACCATAGGTTGTCAATACATCTCTACTCCATTGCCAAGATCAGCGCTTACACATGAAGTATAGAAAAAGGATGAGTGGTTCTAGTCAGGCTGAGAAGATAGATGGGAATAATGCCAGTGGGGCACAATAACCATAAGAGAGGGACTCCCGACAGGGGATTCCGGCTAAGAGATTTAAATTAAGAGGTTATAGATCTGAGAGGGATGAATTCAGATAGGGACAACGGGGCCCTCCACATCAACAACATCATTTTATTCCTCAGTGCTGCCGAGGACAAGGGAATGATGGGGGAGGCCAACAAAGACAGGGTCAAGGGCAGAAAGGATTTTTTAGAAAATGTTTCGTTTGTGGAGAGACGAACCACAAGAAGAGATATTGCCTTAAGCAAGACAGGGGGCAACTACAAGATGAGGTTATAGATGTACAACACTACAATAGTTTATGGGTCAATTCGTATGTGAGATTTCGATCCGGGATCCATTGACCAAGCAAAGGAGCTAGAATATAGAGGTAAATTTTCTTTATTATCCTATGAGTATGGGGGAGATTTTTATGACATTGGGGCATCACAAGTAAGATTATGATCACTAATATTTGCGAATGAGTCTTATTTAGTGGGTACGTTGATCGTAATAGCCATATTATGTCTATATAATTATCGTGGGTTAGCGGGGATCTTTGATGTTACATATGAAAGAGCGGGTGGGTACATTAAGAGGATGTTTGCATTACATATGGGTTTGCTACTTTCGAGAGTTATGAGAGTAGAGTAGACCATTTTCTAAGTTTTGACTTGTTAGCGATGGTTCGAGCTATAATAGATAGTTATAGTAAGACTATGTGTTTGTTGTACCCAGATATGATTTATTTTGCTAGGTATTACCTGAAATAATTGTATTGTTATTTGTAATCCTGGGGAGTAGGGACATTTACTGACATGATTCAGGGTGAATTGGGTTATTATCGAGCGGGGAGATATAGCTCGTTGTTGTCTTAGGGTAGAGAAACTAGTGGTAGTAAGGGCGTCGTATTGTATGATGTCTTTTGTAACATGGGAGTGGATGAATATACTTTTATGTTAAGGGATGTTGATTTGGGGGTACGTTTTATGGACTGAGGGCCTAACGAATTGATGATGCTAAGATTTAGCACCACCGGATAAGTGATAGTGAGCTCAAACAGTAGCAGCCATGGCAGCCATAGAGATGTATAAGTGTATAATTATGTAGAAGGGGATGAGTATAAGAGGAAATAAGACAATGATGTATAGTGGTTCAGCCAATTTGGCCTACATCCACTGTGAGTGTGTGATCCACTAAGTATGGGCACTAATAGCCTTGGATACAATGCACATAACCCTCTCTCTCTCTCTACTGTGTGTACCAGCAGAGTTTTAGCTAGGGCTACAGTTAATGGATCGATCCCCTGTATGGTTGTAGGTGACAAGTATATATAGGTCTTGGGGGGAGTAATGTACCCCCCAAGTATGCATGGTGCATGTGAATAATGATCCAGCCAATCCCTTATTGACACCTGTAGATGCCAAATGATGACATAATATTCCCTCACGTGAGGGTGTGATTTTGTTATAACGGTCTGCCACGTGTCATATGAGCCTCACGCGCACTGTTCCACGCGTCTCCCAAACCACGCGCTGTCATGATATCACCCTCGGCCTATGAGCCGAGACTGAGGGCAAAGTTTCTTCTGGGAGTGAGCCTGGCCCAATTCTGGCCTCGTACTGTCGGCCCCTCGTACTGTCGGCTGGAGCCTGGTAGAGGGTCGGCCCCTCGTAGTGTTGTCTGGAGCCTGGTAGAGGGTCGGCCTCTCGTACTGTCGTCTGGAGCCTGGTGTGAAGGGTCATCAAGAGATTGGTGAAGGGTCGGCCCCTCGTAGGGTCGTCCGTTTTGGAGGTAATCCTCATCCAGGCTGAGGATATAAACGGGTATATCAATCACCCCCAGCCCTTAGCCATAGGTGACATTGAGATGGCTGAGGGATATTTATTGAAATTGAGACGCGTGTGATCAGTTAGGTGAGTGACACCTGGGCAGGTATTCATTGTTGTTCAAGTTTCCAAGGCATGGCGGCTGCACACTTGGGGCTTTGTGCCCTAATGATGCCTTCCTCGTGGGCTGTGTCCTGCCTTAGTCAATGGTCCCACTCATTACTAAGGTATTTAATAGATTTTCAAATTCTCTCTCCTTCTTCTTCTTCTTCTTCTTCGCGCCTAAGCATTCTCTCTCTAGAAACTTATCATCTTCCATCGCCATTTGCAGCCTTCGATTCTTCCAAGTCTTAGCAACATTTTTTGCTCTCTTTATCAGGTACTCTCTATCACCCAACGCTTTCTTCTGCCTTCATTTCTATTTGTTTTTTAGGGTTGTGAGGCTGCATTCTCTTTAGGTTGTGCCATAACCTTTTCCGGCGTCGTCTCCGGTAACTAGTTCTTGGGTGTTCTTGACAAAACCATTGAGTTCCTTTGTTTAATATAAAAGTCAAACCTGGTCAATTTCCCACTTGTTTGTAGCTAAGTTAGCTGAGTTTGGTGTAATAGCTAAGTGTAGAGTCTTCCCTTTAATGCTTAGGAGGCTTTATAGCTTAGTATCTGAGTTCCCGTCCTTGAGAGAGAAGCTCTTTACCGAGATCAGACGAATAGAGGAAGAGGAAGAGAGGAGACGAGGGGACGACCCTAATTTGGTACGACCCATCTTTCCCATTCCTCTTTCCACCATAAGACCATCTGCACCTTCTGAGTCTTGTGGGTCGTCACCTCGTCCGGCCGAGACTCCCAACCCAAGTGGGATGGACGAGAGAGCCTCCTCCCCAACTGGTGCTGGAACTTATGGTAGAAGGGACACATCTGACCTTAGCCCAGGCCGAGAGGCCGAGGGTACGGCCCCCTCTGAGGCTGTCCCTGTGACAACCCTGTCTCCCCATGCCTTCCAAGTGGCTTTTCCCCAGGGTCCTCCTGCAGGTGACGAGGGGGAGAGAGCTGAGGATGAGGACGATGATACAGATGATGAGGTTGATACCTCCCACGCCTCGTCCTTTATCTCCCCTGTTAGGGATCGAGACCTCCTGATATGGAGGAATATTTATGGAGTGCCCTCCGGGGTAACTATGAGGGTTCCCTCTGAGACTGAGAGGGTTTTTGATTGTCAAGAGGGAGAGGTTGCAGTCTACGAACAAATGTTCAAGGTTGGAGTCAGGCTCCCTGCGCACCCTGCCATTACAGATATTCTGTTTGCCCTCGGCGTTGCCCCCTCTCAACTTCCCCCCAACTCTTGGAGGACGATCCTTGGCTATATTTCCCTCTAGACGAATGCCTTCACCGACGAGCCCTTGGCTGACCTATTTTTGGGCTGCTACAACATCACCTCCTCGTCCAAACAACCTAGATATTATCATCTGGGGGCAAGGAGGTCTGAAAAGAAACTCCTCCATGTGTCACAAACTTCCAACCATGATTGGAAAAAGAGGTTTTTCTTTATCTCTGGGGAGTGGGAGCCCGTGGCCGATAGTTCGAGGGTCCCCAGGAAGTGGTCTAACCCCTCCATGAAGGCCCGATCAGACCCTGGACTTAGCCTGGAGGAGAAGGACATCGTTGATTATCTTAGAGGACGAGGGCGAGAGGGTGATCTTGCAAAATTTGAAGACTTGATGACCCCTCGTTCCCTCAAAGAAGCTGGTCTGAGGGTCGGCCCTGTGACTGAACTATGTGAGTTACACTGAACATTTCCTGTTCTTTGCTTTTTTACAAGTGTTTCCTCTTTAGATCTGTACTTTTCTAACGTATCGTCCTCTTATCAAATCGTCCCGCAGGTACACCAGACTATCTTTGGGAAATGACGGCTCCCAGCTTGTTATCTGGACTGGCCAAGAAGAAGGGGAAGGAGCCTCAGCAGGCTCCGAGGAAGACAAGGGCCGCTGGGCCGACGGTGGTGGAGCCCACCACTGACAGCAATAAAAGGAAGGAGCTTGAGGAACCTGTTGACCCTCGGCCTGATTTTCGGACGAGGGCCAGGGTCGAAGCCTCTGAGGGGACGACCTCTTCGTCCAGTATGGGGGCCTTCTGGTCTTAGAACCTGGCGCATCTGAAAGCCGATCCTTCGTCGCTCATTGCCAATCTGAGGGCTGCCAAGGTCTCAATGTTCTCTGCACCCTCGGCTGCTAACTATGACTTCTTGTCAAAGATGCCTCCAGCCAAGGTGTACAACTATGGTCTGCACTCCCTTGCATAGGTATTGGTTCTAACCCATCTGTTTAATTTCATTCTCTCACTAACTGTCCCCTCGGCCCCTCTTGATATCTGTTTATTTTTTGCGCAGTCTGTTTGTGCCTTCACCTCAGCCACCAAGTGGATGGCTGAGAACCAACAAAAGTTTTATGAAGCTGAGAGGGCCATTCGACATGAGGCCGACCTTCGGACAGAGCTTGATACTGCGAGGATTGAGCTTGATACTGCGAGGGCTGAGCTTGAGAGTGCTAGGACTGAGCATGCTAGGGTCCTAGATGAGCTAACGAGGCAGCACGATGCCGACCTGCAAGCCAAGGACTTGATCATCAAGGATAGGGATGAGGCTTTACTGAACATTGAAGTCAAGCACAAGACTGATCTCGCAGAAGCTGTCGAAAAAGCCGAGGCCAACGCTGTTGAGGCTTACAAGGTTTCTGACGAGTTTCAGGGCTTTGGTCTTGAATATCTGGAGAGGGGGATTAGGACAGCCTGTCGATGGGTCGTCCTCAGATTTGGCGACGTCGTCTCCTCGGTCCGCCCTACAATTGAGGCAGTCGGATTGGACGACCCTCTGATCGCTGAGGCCCTGTCCCAAGTGGAATCCCAGGTTCAAGTCGAGGGGGTCGACACTTCTGAAGATCATCCTGTTCTGGTTATTGAGGAGACTACTCCTATAGATGTTGAGGCCCTGCCCTCCGATATCGTCCCGTAGGGTGGCTGCCTGTAGCCCATACCCTCTTAGTGTATTTATCATTTTTGTGCTCTGTATTGTAAAACACTTGGATATTTTCTCTTTTATTAATATCATCGTCTCTTCTTCTACTGTCTTCCATATTTACTGCTTTCATGGCTTGCTCTTGTTGGTTTGTTGTCTTTTCTTAATGTCACTAACCTCTCCCTCGTCTTTCTTGAGGGCAGTGGTGGGGTTGTCCCCTCCACTGGCCCTCATTATAGCCGGGGGTTCAAATTAACCAAATGAATGGTTTTTAAAGTCTTCCCTCGTCTTTCTTGAGGACAGTGGTGGGGTCGTCCCCTCCACTGGTCCCCATTATAGCCGAGGTTTCAACTTACCAATTAAATGGATTTTAATAATGTCTATCCTCGTCTTTCTTGAGGACAGTGGAAGGGTCGTCCCCTCCACTGGCCTTCATTATAGCCGAGGGTTCAACTTTCCAATTTAATGGTTTTTAAAGTCTTCCCTCGTCTTTCTTGAAGACAGTGGTGGGGACCCCACCACTGGTCCCCATTATAGCCGAGGGATCAACTTACCAATTAAATGGATTTTAATAATGTCTACCCTCGTTTTTCTTGAGGACAGTGGAGGGGTCGTCCCCTCCACTGGCCCTCATTATATCCGAGGGTTCAACTTTCCAATTTAATGGTTTTTAAAGTCTTCCCTCGTCTTTCTTGAGGAAAGTGGAGGGGTCGTCCCCTCCACTGGTCCCCATTATAGCCGAGGGATCAACTTACCAATTTAATGGATTTTAATGTCTTCCCTCGTCTTTCTTGAGGACAGTGGTGGGGTCGTCCCCTCCACTGGTCCCCATTATAGCCGAGGGATCAACTTACCAAATTAATGGATTTTAATAATGTCTACCCTCGTCTTTCTTGAGGACAGTGGAGGGGTCGTCCCCTCCACTGGCCCTCATTATAGCCGAGGGTTCAACTTTCCAAATTAATGGTTTTTATGTAGATGTTTCCATGCGTGCTAGGACTGACAACCACAGGATGAGGGAAACACTGATATTTCTTATTAATTTTGCAAAGTGTTCTGTTGGAGCAGCTCTCATTACAATTATGGCCTTTCAAGACCTTACAACACTACTGATAGTATTTCTTCAAATGATCTGCATTCCAGGGGTTTGAAAAAGGCCCCCCCTCTAGGTTTTCTAGTCTGTAGGTCCCAGGGATGACTTAATTGATGACCCTATATGGGCCATGCCAATTAGGGTGAAGCTTGTTGGGCTTTTGCCAAGTCTTCTTGAGGACCAAGTCCCCCACTGCGATGGGCCTCTGTTTAACCCTCTGATTGTAGAACCTTGCTATCCTCTGTTGGTAGGCGGCCTGCCTTATCTCAGCGTTCTCCCTTCTTTCCTCAATCAGGTCCAAGTCTCCTCTCCTCTCCTCCGCATTTTTCTGGGGGTCATACACCTGGACTCTATGCGTAGGAAACTCAATCTCGGTGGGGATGACGGCTTCTGATCCATAAGCTAGCATGAATGGAGTCTCCCCGGTAGAGGTCCTCACTGTCGTCCTGTATGCCCATAGCACGGCATATAACTCCTCGACCCATCTTCCTTTTGCCTCCTCAAGCCTCTTCTTGATTCCATCTAGGATTGTCTTGTTTGTAACTTCTGTTTGCCCATTGGCCTGAGGTCGGCCAGGGGTGGAGAAAAATTGTTTAATACTCACCCTTTCACAGTACTTCTGTAGAGAGGCATTCTTGAACTGAGTCCCGTTATCCGATATGAGGGTGTTGGGGAGACCATATCTGCATATAATATTTTTCCAGATGAACTGGAAGGTCTTCTGCTCTGTGATCGTCACCATCGGCTCCACTTCCACCCATTTTGAAAAATAGTCAATGGCTATGATGAGGAATCGATAGTTATTGATGGCCCTAGGCAAGGGCCCTACTAGGTCGATCCCCCACACTGCAAATGGCCATGGGGATGTAATGGAAGTAAGAGGCTGATGGGGCTGGTGAGGGATGGTGGCAAATCTTTGACATTTGTCGCACTTTTTTACGTATGCCGCTGCGTCTTTCCCCAAGGTCGGCCACCAGTACCCCTGGGTGATCACCCTCTTCGCTAGGGATCTACCCCCAATGTGGCTTGAGCACGACCCTTCATGCACATCTTGCAAAATGGAAGGGACTTCTGAGGGATGCACACACCTAAGTAAGGGGAGCAGAAACCCCTTTTTGTACAAGGTGTCTCCGATGACAGTGAATTTTACAGTACTGTACCTCAGCTTCTTCCTTTCTTGCCTTGCTTCTGGCATCTCACCCTCTTTAATGTATCTGATCAGGGGGTCCATCCACGAATCTTCTTGAGAAACATTTAGGCAATTGCCAAGTGTTCCCTCAGCGTCCTCAATAGTTGGCCGAAGCAAAATTTCTACTGGGACCGTCCTCCTGATGTCTGTTCTTGTTACCGAGGCCAACCTAGCAAGGTCATTATCACGACCATTGTCGAGCCTAGGTACCCTTCTTAATTTCACTTCTCTGAAGCCCTTCAGTAATGACCTCACCTTCTCAAGGTACCTATCCATCCTCTCGTCCTTAGCCTCGTAGGCTCGTAGTATCTGATTCACTACTAGCCTTGAATCACTATGGACCAAAATATGGCCGACACTAAGAGACTTAGCCAAGGAGAGGCCTGCTATTAAGGCCTCATATTCAGCCTCGTTGTTGGAGGCCTTGAAGTTGAACCTCAGGGCGTATTCAACGTCTGTGCCATCGGGTGCTGATAGTATCAGTCCAGCTCCACTTCCGCTGTCACAGGAGGACCCGTCAACGAAGAGGCTCCACAGAGTCTTTTCCTCTAAAAAATTTCCCTCAGAGAGGGACCCCTGTCTAAAGATGTACCTTCCCTCTTCGTTTTTAATCGCTTTCCTTCTAGCGGTGCTTGTCTCAGCCCTATCTTCGGGTGTGTCAGCGGGTTTATCTTCTGTATCCGTCTTCCTGAGAGTCTCACCCTCGGCCTCATCATCTTCCCAAGTGAACTCAGCCATGAAATCTACTAATGCCTGCCCCTTAATGGCCGTCCTAGGCTGATACACAATGTCAAACTCCCCCAGCTCTATAGCCTAGGCCATCAACCTACCTGATTTTTCTGGCTTGTGTAGGACCTGCCTAAGAGGAGAGTCGGTGAGGATGACCATTGTATGGGACTGGAAGTACGGCTTCATCTTCCTCGAGGCATGGATCAAGGCGTAGGCCAGCTTCTCCATCCTCGGGTATCTTTGCTCTGCCCCCTGGAGTGCCTTGCCGTTAAAATACATAGGCTTCTGTATCCCGTCTTCGTCTCTCACAATGGCTGCACTGATGGCCGACTCTGAGACGACGAGGTACACATAAAGTCGTTCACCCTGGACAGGTCGTGATAGCAGCAAGGGAGACCCTAAGTACGACTTTAGGTCCCTGAAAACCTCATCACACTCTTCACTCCATTCGAAGGCCTTCCTTAGGATCTTGAAGAATGTCAAGCACTTGTCTGTGGCCCTAGACATGAACCTGTTCAAGGCAGCAACTCTCCTTGTGAGCCTCTGAACGTCTTTAATGGACTTCGGGGTCCTCATCTCAATAAGGGCCTTTATCTTCTCAGGATTGGCCTCGATGCCTCTTTGATTGACAATGAACCCCAAGAACTTCCCTGCTCCGACCCCGAAGACACACTTGGCTGGATTAAGCTTGATCTTGTATTTGTCCATCGTATTAAAGGTCCTCTTTAGGTCTGCCACATGATCCTCTGCCTTCAGACTCTTAGTCAGTAAGTCGTCTACGTAGACCTCCATAGACTTCCCAATTTGATCTTCAAACATTTTGTTTACGAGGCACTGGTACGTTGCCCCCGCATTCTTTAGGCCAAAGGGCATGACCCTGTAACAGTATGTCCCCTTATCAGTGATGAAGGCGGTCCTCTCCGAGTCTTCAGGGTTTATGAAAATCTGGTTATACCCATAGTAGGCATCCATGAAACTCATGAGCTCATGGCCTGCGGTAGCATCTACCATCTGGTCGATGCGGGGGAGAGGGAAGCTGTGTTTGGGACAGTGCTTGTTGAGGTCTGTAAAGTCCACGCACATTCTTCACTTGCCGTTGGCCTTTGGGACAATGACTGCATTGGACAGCCATTCAGGGTAGATGACCTCTCTGATAAATTCAGCGTCTTCTAATTTTTTGACCTCGTCCCTGATGACCTCATATTTTTCTCTAGAGTAAATTCTCATCTTCTGCTTCACCGGCTTCACTCCCTCTACCACATTGAGCTTGTGGCACATGACTTCAGGGTCAATCCCTGGCATATCTACATGACTCCAGGCGAAGACGCTTCGCCTTCTCCTCAATAGTTTAATGAGGTCTTCCTTGATATTGGGCTTCAGAGATTTGCCAACTTGGACGGTTTTTTCCATGTCATCCTCATCGAGGATGATGGATTCTACCTCTTCCGCAGCGTCTCCTTTCTTCAGCTTCGTTTCATCTCTGGGGTCTAGGGTATCAATATTATATGTGGTTGTAACCCTCTTGTGTGCCTCCCTCTCTTCAGCTGAGTTGTAGTAACATTCTGTCGCCGTCGTCTGGTCTCCTTGAACTTCCCCCACCCCGTAAGGGGTTGGAAATTTGATCATCTGATGGACCGTAGACGACACGGCTTCAAACCCCTTGAGGGCCACACGCCCCAGTATGATGTTGTAGGCCGAAAACACCTGCTCATCCATCACAAAGAAACTGACCTTCTTGGCGAGCCATCAAGGCCACTCGTCCCCCATCCTCACATCGGCCTCATATACCCCAAGGGGATGAACCTTTTCCCCACTAAACCCAATCAACGGATGATGGTAGGGGACAAGTCTAGCACGGCTGAGACCCAAGGCTTTGAAGCATGGCCAAAACATCACATCTGCAGAGCTACCCCCATCTACCAAGATCCTCAGCACCTCGCATCCGTGCACCCTGGTAGTGATGACGAGAGGGTCATCATGCGGGGCTAAGAGGCCTTTAAAGTCCATCCTTTAAAACCCTACTATCAATGTGTCCATATCAACCTTCTTTCTCTTTTCTGACTTGACCTCCAGGGAGGTTGCGTGTACCGTCTTCGTCACTGCCTTTGCCTCAGCCACATGGGCCTTCCTGTCGGCGACCACATAGGCCTTCCTGTCGGCGACTTGCAAGTCCCCCGGAGATCATTCCTACTCCGAGCGAGATCATATTGAGCCTCTTAACAGGGCCGTGGTCGTCTCTTGGCGGGAGGTCAGGGTCGTCCTCATCATCAGAAGGGTCGTCCCCTCTTTTTTAGGGGCCTTCTCTGCATGCATCGCCTCGCTTCTTTCTGGGGTCGTCCCCTCTTGAAGGCGCCTTTGTCGACGTACTTTTTGAGCTTCCCTTCCTTCAGCATCTTCTCAATCTCGTCTTTCAGAGCAAAGCATTTATCCGTTACGTGGCCGTGGTCTTGGTGAAATTCACACCACAGGTTCTTATTCCTCTTGCCGGGGCTGCCCTCAGCTTCTCAGGCCACTTTAGCGACCGGTCACTCTTTATCTCATTGAGGATCTGTTCACAGTTGACCGTCAGAGGGATGTACCCAGCGAACTTGTCATCCGTGGATCTCTTCTTCCCCTCTTTATTCTTCTTAGGATATTTACTCCCACTTGCACCTCCTCTTTCGTCCTCATATTTTGCAGCCATCGCCTCTTCGGCGTTCATCACCTTTCCTGCTGTCGACAACAGTTCGACCATCGTCCTCGGAGGGTCTTCATCAAGCTTCCATAACAGCTTCCCCTTTTGGAGTCCTCCAATCAGGGCTGTCATAGCTATGCTCTCCTTATAGTCTTCCACCTCCAGCTTCTCCTTATTGAATCTACCTATATAGTCCCTCAGACTCTCACTCTTCCCCTGCTTGACATAGAGCAGGTGGGTGGTCTTCTTCTGTGGCCTCACCCAAAAGCAGAAATTATGGATGAATAGGTTTGCCAACTGCTTAAAGTTTCCAATGGAATTTTTTGGAAGAGACGTGTGCCAGACATGCGCAGCCCCTGTCAAGGTACCAGAGAAGGTACGACACCTCATCTCATCTCAGATAGAGTATATGTCTGCCGCCGACTAATACATCTCCACGTGGTGGACGGGGTTGGTGCTCCCGTCATACCTTGGGGTGACCATAGGTGGCTTGAACTTTGACGGCGAGGAGAAGTTGACTATCTTTTCTACAAAGGGTGAGCCTATGGTGTATCCCCTCTGAAGAGGGTTTCGGCTCTTCAATATATCACCAATCTTATCCTCTAACCCCTGGATTGAGTCATTCCAGGGCCTCACAGGGTCTGCCTGGCCGATGTTATCCCCTGCTGCCTCTCCGAGGTGGACGGAGGGTTCTGCTGCAGTAGGCCTATGTCGACTGTTCACTTCCCTTTGGCCGTCATCTCGTCCTCGGGGTCGGCCATCTTCTGCCTCCCTCCTGGATCTCGCAGCACTTCTTGGTCTGCACAACTGTTCCCGCAGGTCATTTACTGGGCCTAGCCTCTCAAAAGCCGATCCCCTGCTCAAGCGATCAAAAGCTGAGCCTCTTGGGCGATCATCAGGGTTTAGTCTCCCGCACTTTCCCCTACTGTCCTGGAGGGGTCGCACAGTATTGTTGGAGACCTCGTAAGGCTCCCAGCACTCTACAGGAGCCTCCTCTCCCTCCATATCTCCATACCTATCCTCAGGGCAAGGGTTTTCTTGCCTCCCCAGGCGTAGACGCCGGGGGTCAGCAACATCCCTATGTCGCTGAGGGGGTGGTAGGTCTTTGCGTGGTGCCTGGGGTGGTCCCCTGGCCTCATAATGCCCTGGAGCTGCTGTCGGAGTAATCATCTCAGGTGAAACCCTTGGTGCTCTTAGTATGTTCTGGCTTAGAGCTGTGAACTGCTCCTGCATCATCCATTGGCTTGCTGCCAGTGACTTTAGGGCTCCTGCCACATCAGCCATCTCAGACTGAGGCGGCGACTGACTGGAACTGGGTCTTCCCCCCTCATCCGTCCGGGGAAGTGGTGGTGGTGGCATCTCAGGTGCCATGTGCTTGAGCTATGAAAATCTGAACTGAAGAAAAGACTGGTGAGCTTGAGAACCTTAGTGGGTCTCTTTCAATGGTGAAACACCTCCTCTCAGGGGGAGCGTTGGTTCACCACCAGAGTGCCCAGTGAGGACAAGCTGTACAAAGGAAGAGATGTCTTCTCGTTCCCACAGACGGTGCCAAACTGATGATGCTAAGATTTAGCACCACCGGATAAGTGATAGTGAGCTCAAACAGTAGCAGCCATGGCAACCATAGAGATGTATAAGTGTATAAGTATGTAGAAGGGGATGAGTATAAGAGGAAATAAGACAATGATGTATAGTGGTTCAGCCAATTTGGCCTACATCCACTGTGAGTGTGTGATCCACTAAGTATGGGCACTAATGGCCTTGGATACAATGCACATAACCCTCTCTCTCTCTCTACTGTGTGTACCAGCAGAGTTTTAGCTAGGGCTACAGTTAATGGATCGATCCCCTATAGGGTTGTAGGTGACAAGTATATATAGGTCTTGGGGGGAGTAGTGTACCCCCCAAGTATGCATGGTGCATGTGAATGATGATCTAGCCAATCCACTGTTGACACCTGTAGATGCCAAATGATGACATAATATTCCCTCACGTGAGGGTGTGATTTTGTTATAACGGTCTGCCACGTGTCATATGAGCCTCACGCGCACTGTTCCACGCGTCTCCCAAACCACGCGCTGTCATGATATCACCCTCGGCCTATGAGCCGAGGCCGAGGGCAAAGTTTCTTCCGGGAGTGAGCCTGGCCCAATTCTGTCCTCGTACTGTCGGCCCCTCGTACTGTCGGCTGGAGCCTGGTAGAGGGTCGACCCCTCGTACTGTCGTCTGGAGCCTGGTAGAGGGTCGGCCCCTCGTACTGTCGTCTGGAGCCTGGTGTGAAGGGTCGTCAAGAGATTGGTGAAGGGTCGACCCCTCGTAGGGTCTTCCATTTTGGAGGTAATCCTCATCCAGGCTGAGGATATAAATGGGTATATTACGGATCTCAACAACCGGCAATGTTAGGTAGTAGTATATCACGGGGGTTCCTTGTTTGAATTTCTCTTTACGAGACATCCCACGCATATAACTTAGCTGAATGCTGGAAGTGGGGAGATGTTTGGCCATAACTAAATGGGTTTGTTACCTTGGTTATTATACATATATGTAGTTATAACTGTGAGTTGAAAGTTATATTACGGTTTAAGGGTAGTAGAGCAGGGAACATTTGTGCAGATAAGCACGGGTGTAGGGTGTATGTGCGCCCTGGTTAATTAATTTAATTTTTAAATAATCCTTGATTATATGAGTTAGAGAGATATGTAGCGATCTTAGGAGTGTGTGAATAAGGATATATTCGAGGCTTGGAGTACCAGACTTAGCTTAATTTTGAAGATGAAATTCCTTTGTAAGGGGGGCAGTATATAATACCTCGTACTTATGAGGATATTGAATTTAATTAATTTTGTGAGATATGATTTAATTACTTTTGGTGATATAGGATTTAATTAATTTAGTGAATTAAGATTTAATTAATTCAGGTTATATTAAATTTCACACGTGTCATATTTTGAGGTAAAAAATTGAGAATATTATAGAGTAACTCGGATGATGATTCTGAGTACATGCTTGATTCCGGGTAGGTCGAGATAGTCGGAATAGAGTACCCGGGGTTCGTAATTGGGCCTCTAGGAAGTGTTAGGCATAATCGGGCTCACATGGGTGTGTTCGAGTCAAATGGGCTTAGCCCATTAGCCGAATTTCAGGATTAGTTTTATTTAACCTAAGTTGTGGGATATGAGGAAGCCATAACTCAAATAGAAAACCCCAGATCTGCAGAGGCGAAAAGATGGAGAAATTGAGGAGATTCATGGGAGCCAATTCTAAGAGGGATCGAGGTGTTTGGACCAAATTTATCCCCTTCATCAAATGAATCTGAACCTACGAACTAATACAGGAAAGTGGTAAACTTTCTTTCAATTAATTTACCATTTTTCAATTCATATCATTATGGGTGTGAATGAAAAACCATTTTTGGGAGGGTCACACATGTTAAATCTGGGTTTTTGGGGATTTTAACACTTAATGTTAAATTGATGATCAAACACCATCCTTTGAAGTTTGGATCTGATTTAAGATCCAAATCCAGTAGTCAATGATAACAAATTTGAATTCTGGAGTAAAAGGGAATATGCGTTTGAATGAATTTGAAGAAAAAAACCTAATTTATAAATCTGAGAATTATAATAAGAATCAGTGTTGGTGAGAGATTTATATAAGTGTTGGAACAAGTTTATGAGTGAAATAAATCTTGAATGTCATTTTTATTGATGTCTGGGTGAAAGTGTTGGATCTCTGATGAATAAAAATGGTGGAAAGGCTGAACGGGGAATACGCGGGGCTCTAATAAATCGATCGATCGATCGAAGTATCCCATCAATCGATCGATGGTCCAAAAATTTTGATAGTTTGCCACTTTTTCTTATATACGGCCTTAGTGACATTGGGGGATTATTCGGGAGATTTTAATTAGAGTTAATTATAATTGGTGACATTGGGGGATTATTAAGGAGATTTTAATTAAAGTTAATTATCCTTAGTGACATTGGGGAATTATTAAGGTTAATCATTGAGAAACTAATACTTAGAGTATTAGGAGATGGAGATAAGAAATCTTAAAGGTAAATAAAAGTGTGAAATTTATTAATTGGATTTTTTGAAATAAACTCATAAGGGTTTAAATACGGACCAAGTGAGTAAGTTCAGGTATTGTAGTTGAGTTACACTACTGTAATAAATTAATTAATGTGATTAAGAGTTGGTAAAAAGACTCGGTCATTTTTGGGTTAGTGCTACGGGAGTTAGGCACGGGTTAGCTAGGTTTTACTTAAATTGTATAAATACGGTGATTGTGATAGTCTCTATCTCTCTCCTTCTCTCTCTATCTCTCCATATATATATATATATATATATATATATATATATATATGTGTGTGTGTGTGTGTGTGTGTGTGTGTGAATTATAAATATTGGTGCGAATGATATTGATAGGAATACATACCCCACTAGTGCTATGGCTGGAGGTAGCGCAACATGGTTAAATTTCCTGGCTACTGAACGCAGGAAGTGTATAATCCCCAGGTCATAGCATCCATTATTTTATATTGTGATTCTTTTCGGGGTGAGACACTTTGGGTATGATTCGATCTCACACCCAGGAAACTATGACTGCCTCCACTATGCTTATTATATTTTTCTGATTCAGTGATTTAACCGTCTCAGGGAATCCGGGTTGGATGAGTATACCTGGGGTGATATCATTTTTGAGAAAGTATCCAATGAGTTATTACTCGGGAGGATGGATATACATACAACATGTGTGTGAATGTTGTAGTATAATTGTACATATATAATACTATAGATATTAATATACGGGTGAAATACATGAAGTGAAATTTTATTAATTATGTTCGTATATAATAGCATAGATATTCATATACAAGTGAAATACATGAAGTAAAATTGTACTAATTATGTTCGTATATAATAGTGTAGATATTCATATACGGGTGAAAAACATGAAGTGCGATTGTATTTATTATATACGTATATAATAGTGTAGATAATTATATACGGGCAAATTACATAAAATAAAATGGTATTATTTATATATAACTAGTGGGACTATTATATAGTTTATTTAAAGTGATTAATTGAGTTAATGCGATAAATAACTTATGAATTAATAGTAAGATTACTCGGGCTAGAGTAGTGGGACAGCGAGTGTTTGTAACAAGGCTAGTTGGATGTGGTAGTGCAACCAGCAGGGTTAGAAAGAAAGCATTAAGTGTGCACTTTAGATGAGGGGTGAGTATTATCTCAAGGGAGTCAGACACTATCTTAAATATGAAGAGTATTAATGCATTTTAATTACTGCAAACTTAATCACTTGCAAAATATGTTCAAAGTGTTTTGGGTTCTAACCCTTGCTGCAAAACTTTTCAAAACGTTTTAGGTGTCCAACCAAATGGATGACAAACTTGATTATCTATTCCAGGGTTACGTAGTTGTGGCACATGTGGATGCATGCAGGAGTTGGAGTAGACGATTATCTTATTCATTCCTAGTTTAGGAATCTTATCTCAGTATTTTTTTTTTGGCATGTTGCCTTCAGTACTTATTGAGTTTAGTCATTTCAGATTTGTATTGGGATTTATTTATTACTTGTTGGATTTATTTTGGATTTGGATTTTTATAGCCGATGGTTTATTCGGCAAGTCATTTATTTATTCTATATCATTTTAGACTCAGTGATTGTGTGTCTAGTTTAGTTTATTTTAATTACTCATATTGTTATCTGTTTAATGAAAGACAAAATTTGGCAACAATTGCGACACCTCGCCTATTTTAACCACAGGTGATCAGTCCTTCATTAAAACAAACATGATTCACATCTGGATCATCCTTAGCATCACTATCGAAAACTTTTTAATTTACTAACAACCTACATTAAATTAAGCGTGTGTGTGAAAAATCCAAATAGTAATAATAAAATGAATCCATCACAAGATAAATAACTAAATAATAATAGCGAATAAATCATTAGTTCAAAATACAAAAACCCAACTATGAGTGATGATGGTATAACCAACACCACCAGATAAGATGAGATTGTAAATAAATCAAGCTTAATCACATCACAATAATGGAGATATATAAGTATATATAAAGAAGGATACGAGGATAAGAAGATGAACACAATGATATAAAGTGGTTCCGCCAATTAGGCCTACATACTCTGTGTGAGTGTGTGAAAAATCCACAAAACAATGGCACTAACGACCATGGATACAAAGCTCTCTCTTATATATACAATTGGACAGGGTTTTGTTAGGGTTTTGAATAATAGGAGATCGATCCTCTCTCATGGAGAATATGAAGTGTTTATATAGGTACTACGGGGTGCAGTATACCCCCTAACACACAATCAGAATGTGCATGAGGAAACTCCCAATGAGTCTAAGACACCTATCCTAGCACATGGATATAATGATGATGTAATATTCCCTCACGTGAGGGAGTGATCTTGTTATAACTGAATTTTTCACGCGGGCATGTGATACGACGCAAATATTACGTATTTCACCCGTTAACCTACGCCTTATTAGCCCCCTTGGGTATCTTAATCCTTATATTTATGCTCGTTAACCATACAACCTCAGATTTCTATGTTAACATATTTTTCAGGGGTTAATTGAGCTTTTGTAGGTATTTGGATGCTTAGTATGAAGTTCGGACGCTTTTCGAAAATGTTTCATCAACTTTTGCAGCTTTGGGCGCATTTTAATAATTCCAGCATTTGGGTTTGAATCTAGAGCTCTTCATGGAAGTTGAAGCCCTTTGATTTCTCTTCGCGTGGCCTCTGACGGTGCATGATTCCGATGTATAATGAGGGAGTTATGGCATTTTTAGGATGGTTTTGACTTAACAAGTACACTCAAGGTCATATTCAAGGAAATTTTAGTCATTTAATATTTTGGCTTTTTAGCCTAATGTCTTCTTAGATGTTGTATTCCTCTGAGTTATCTTCTGTAGCCTCCGACCGTGCCTAATTTTGATCTATAACGAAGAAATGGCGGCATTTTTCGTAAAACATGACAAAATTGCAGATTGCAGACCTGTAGGTCCGAATCGATTCGGCCAGTCCGAATCGATTCGGTTTGGCACCAGAAAGTCCGCAAATTGCTACTTTTAAGTTGGTTTTTGGTGGGGTATTTATAGGTAAAAATTGTGTTAAGTTGGGAGATCATTTTTAGACATTAGTTAGGGTTAGAAATCAGTTTTTTGGGGGATTTTTGTTGGAGCTTCCCTCTCCTCCTTTCTCTTTGGGTTCATCCCATTTATGTAAGTATATTACTATTCATTGCCACTTTCCTTTGTTTAATGCTTATTTACTTGATTTATTGCTTTGTAGTTACTTTTATTTCTTAGATAGTTAGTTATAGTTTGTTAATTCTTGTTTTCCTTTGTTATTTTGTTGTTTTAATTAGTTTAATCATGTGTAGTGGGTAGTTTTAAGGGTTTAGGTTGTGTGTCCGCCATTGATGGGCGTCGAGCTCTGAAAATTAGGTTTTTGTGTAAAATTGCATTTAATTGAAACCTCCCGTATTAAATTCGGATTATTATGTGTTTAACTTTCTTTGTCATGCAACGTTAGTGTTTTTAGTGATAATCCGAATTTAATCCGCGTGTGACCATTTTTGATTAAATGTTTAATCTCGCAACTTTGGGTTAAATTCCTTATTGTGTGATGTTTATGATGAATTAAAAATGCTCAGTTAAATATTTTTGAACCGAAATTCTAATTATTAGTTGTTTAGCCCATGGCGGGGATGCGATCCCAATTCTCGTTTTAATTAATTGTAGTATAGTGTTAACTTTTTATTTTTTTTCCTTTTCTTTAAAACCACCCTATCACCTTTTCGATTTTTATTCTTGAAATAATAAATCAATTAAAATCTAAAATTCAATCACTCCCTGTGGATTCTCGATACCCGACTTACCACTATACTTGCCTCGTAAGTGTAGTCATAATTTGAGTTTTTGTATTGAGTCGTCGAACCGATATCAACGATTTGCGTTTTACACGACGCACGGTTTGCGCTCTGATCAGCATGTTACTTTTGCACTTGCATATGCCTGGGCTGCTTGGTATCATCCACTACGACCTTGGCCTAGAAGGATACGAGGTTTTAAACTCCGATAAGACGGTCTCATGCTCACAGACATAAGTATGACATCGACTGAATAGATCAGGCTGAGGTTGTATTAGTGCAGTCACTCCTGTTATCGATCATGGCCGAGTTTGAAGCTGGTCCTTTCTGAACATATGATGCTCTTACTATCTCGACATTTCCATGTATAGACGAGAATTGTAAAGTTAAGGCTGATTCTTATCTGGACGATCCCACCACAGGAATGTGGGACTCTTATAAAGACTCGGCAGTGGGATGCGATGGCACTCTTCCTCCGAGATGAGGGTATACTTTGGTCATATAATTCACCCCTAGCCCTTATCATTCTATGTAAATAGGAGGTTGAGGGGTACGTGTTGTTGAAGGAATGATGAGACGTCTCAGATGTGTTGGCTGTAAAAGGCTTGATATTTGAGTGGGTGACACATGTCACTAATCTGGTTCGTTGGCATCTGCCCCAAGTAAGGTATGATGGTTGCGTGCTTAGGTTTTTGTGACCTTGATGATGGCGCCCTTGGGGAAATGTGTATAATCATTAGGGTAATATTTAAACCAATTTTATTTATTTATCTTTCTTCTCAAATCAATCCTTCACGTCTTTGCCATTTTCTGCCCAAAAACCTCCATAGCTTTTAAAACCTCTAGGTTTTCAAATCCTTAGACCTTAGGACGCCTCTTGCTACTTCCCCTGCCTCCAAGAACTTATGTTCGTTCTGGTAACATTGTTCACCCCTGGTTTTCTTCATTCTTAGCAATTCTAATTTTTGTACTGCTTTTTCTATGAACCTTCATATGTTTCGATGACGGTATTTTCCATAGTTGGGGATTAAAAGGTTGAAGAGGGCAGCTTCCTAGTGGTTCTTAGGTTATTTTTGTGGTTGTGAGAGATTTGGTAGGTTTATATTATCACTTTTTAGGTTTCCAGGCAGACTCTGTTCATCATCTCCAATTGGCTAAGTTAGGTTTGTTCTTGTTTTTCCAGGGAAAATCTTCAAATTCCTAAGGTTTGATCCTTGAGTCAAATATAGTTAAGCCTTCAAGTTGTTTGCCCTTTATTGACTTTTTCTCTCTTTTTTCACCCAAGTGTAGTCTCATCCTTTGGAAGCTACGCCCCTTGTACAAGCTAGCATAGGATTTCCCTACTCCGAGAAAGAAGTGTTTTGAAAATATTAGACATATAAAGGAAGCCCAAGTCGACAGTTGAAAGGCTGAGGCTTTTTATGTTTGTACTATCTATTCACCACCTTTGGCTGTAATATACCCCCAAGTCACTCAGACTTGAGATCCAATGTCATAGTCTTCGGCTGCAGACTCTATGTCCACCTCTCAAGCCGAGAGCGTGGATTCGTATGATGAGGCTATGAATTATTCCCCTACGCAGAGTGCAGGGTCTGATGCTGAGGATATTTCCTATCGTATCTCATCTTCCAAGGGGGATAGGCCTTTATATGGCTCTTATTCTATATAAATAATAGAACCCAATGTTGCGTTCCCCCTCCAATGGATGCCATTCCACTATCGATTGTGACTGGGGCCGAGTTCGCTGAAAGGTTTCCTAGTGGTGTCCTGAACAACACCCATGCGGAGGCCCTAAGAAATAATAGCGAGGGAGACATTGAAGTTAAAACCTCCATTGCCATTGAGTACGAGATCTCTATAATTGAGGCTGATCTCTTAGTCTTCAGACATCTCTACGGAATACAATTGAGTCCTTTAAATAAAACATAATCCACTAATACATAGTCTGATACAATTAAGTAAATGAAATAGTTAAAGGGGTGACATGACAAAATTAAATAACTGAAACTCAATTCTACTCTTGGAACATGCAACTAAAGCATCTAATCCAAATCCCACAAGCATCCACAAGTGGTGACGCTCCTCATCCCTGGAACAGATCATCAAGCTTGTCATCCCTTTGGTTGGACGCCAAAAGGTTTTGAAAATATTTTTCAAACACGACAGAGCCCAAAACATTTGAAAATATTTAGCAAGTGTGTCCATCCCCGATCCTCGGA
The DNA here is from genome assembly GCA_949130495.1 of Sambucus nigra. Taxonomy (NCBI): domain Eukaryota; kingdom Viridiplantae; phylum Streptophyta; class Magnoliopsida; order Dipsacales; family Adoxaceae; genus Sambucus; species Sambucus nigra. The sequence goes on from OX422210.1 coordinate 722,693,734, forward strand.
GTGGGAGAGATGAAGAAGATGGTATCTTTAATGTCGAGAGGATCTTGGTCCCGCGCATCCCTTTCAGGAGTGCTTCGGTCTGCGTCGGTGATGAGGTAAAAAATGTAGAGAGATGGAGTCACCAGTCTATTTTACTCAAAAAAGAAAAAAGAAAAGGGGGAGCCATCCCAAAGGACAGCATCTAAAGACATACTGATACATACGAAACCAAAATGATTCAGAAAGGGTTTGGAGGCTAAGTTACGAAATGGGAAGGTGTTGGGCTCCCATTCCGCCCTTGCAATCTCACATGGATTGTTACTACTTTCCTTTATTTCCCCGTGATGTGTGCGCATGTATATATGTAGTGGAGATAGGAATCATTGACTTGTATCATGGAAGAGATAAAGAGAGTCATCCGTAGGAATGTTCCTAAAAGTATATTAGCAAATAGGATATACGCGATTATCCTAGCGTTGATCGTTATAACGAAACGATAACGCATATGGAATAATACGCCATTAAGAGCAAATATATGTATACGTAAATATATAGAATCTAAGAGAATTAAGTTAGAAAATGGAAAAACGAAAAAAGTAGGAATAGGACTGGAGTCTCGGGTTTTACCCCGAGACGACTACGTAGCCTATAGAGGCATCAAAGTCCATGTAGTTTGTATGCAAAACGAGGGGTGGGATTTATCCCATAAATCCAATCGAGAACTTATCTTATGTGTGTGTGTGTGTGTGTGTGTGTAAAAAAGTGTTTAAGTTGTGAGAAAAGTGCGAGAAAAATGTGAGAATTCCCGTTTGGAATTTATGAACAAACCGTCTTTTTCTTATTTTTTATTTATTTATATGAAAATAAGAGATGTGCAATAATACTAAATAAAAAATATATTAGGATATGTGAGATGGAGAGAATAAAAGTGCTATGTAATAAAACAAGTTAATGCAAATTTAGGAGAATTTGAGAAAGTTGGACCTTCTTGAAGATCTTGAGCTTGATCTTGAATGTTGGAGAGAAGCCCCTGCACTTAGATGATGATGAAGAGTAGTTAATTCAACAAATTTGACGAAAGGGATGATGAGAAGTGAAGATTGGAAAAGGATTTGGATGTGGAAATCACCCTGACTTCGAGAGAGGTTTTCTGAATTCGCTGAGAGTGATGGATTTCAGATCTTAGGTCCCCTTGCAATGAGATCATTCCCTCCTTTTTATAGGCCCAGGGCATTACCGATCGGAATAGTCCTGGTCCTGACAATAAGCAGGTGTTTTTAGGCACACAGCCGATAGGCAGAATTTGGAACCTGTCGTTCAGCAGTCTCTTTCAGGTTCCATCGGAAAATGGTCCTAAAATGCAAACCATTTATCTGAATTGTGAACGTGGTGAACCAATGCAAAGGTAATTTAGAGACCTTGGAAAATACTTTGGACTGATCCCGGGTTCGGGAGTTGACTTTGGGTCAAATGTGGATTGGAAGCGCTCGTCGATCCTTTGAACAAGGGATTGCCAGACACAAATAGATCGTTCGTCCGCATGGTAAGTCAGAATCGCTCACGCGAAAGACTGTTGGAAAGGTTAGGAGATGTACTTCGACATTGCAAATATTTTGACTCGGTTTAGGGAGTTGAATTTGGTCAACTCGGGCCTAGAAGCGTTCGATGACCTTTCAGAGGAAAACGGATCGTTCGTCCGTACCGTAAGTCAGAATCACGCACGGGGAGGACCGTTGGAAAGGGGTTTCAGTGCCCTTTGAAGATTCATTTAATCTCGGTTGAGCTGAAGAGTTGACTTTGGTCAAACATAGCCTGGGAGCGTCCGGTGGCCTCCTGATCAAGTTACGGGGGAAAATGGGTCATTCGTCCGCACTGTGAGTGAGAATCGAGCACTGGGCGGACCGTTGGAAAGGGAATTCAATAACCTTTGAAGATTTATTCAATCTCGATTGAGCTGAAGAGCTTGACTTTTGGTCAAACGGAGCCTGGGAGTGCTCGATGGCCTCTAGGTCAGCACCCGGGGTATGACTTAGTTTTATAGTAATGAAGGGAGGTACTAGGGACTTAAGGATAGGTTATAGGGTCCTAGAATGGGGTGTCTATAGAGCCCCTCGATGGGTGAGTTTGGAACAAGTGATAGACATCTCATAGACACCGCATGATGCCTTTAAAAGGAGATGACCAATTCATAGGGTCGAGGCCAATTCTGAGGACCTGGGGATAAGGATGACCAATTTAGGGGTTCGACGCCGATTCTGTGGACCTAAGGATGAGAATGACTGATTTAGAGGGTTGAGGTCGATTCTGAGGACCTAAGGGGGAATACTGTGGATGATCTAAAGGAAGTGACTCAAAGATTTAGGTTAATTCTGAGGACCTAAAGCAATGCCGAGGGCGACCGATTCTGCGGGTCGAAGCTAATTTTGAGGGCTTATATTGTGATGACCAATTCTGCGGGTCGAAGACAATTCTAAGGGCTTAGATTGAGATGACCAATTATGCGGGTCGAAGCAAATTCTGAGGGCTTAAATTGAGATGACAATTTATGCGGGTCGAAGCAAATTCTGAGGGCTTCAATTTAGATGACCAATTATGCGGCTCAAAGCCAATTCTGAGGGCTTAAATTGTGATGACCAATTTTGCTGGTCGAAGCCAATTCTGAGAGCTTAAATTGTGATGACCAATTCTGCGGGTTGAAGACAATTCTGAGGGCTTAAATTGTGATGACCAATTCTAGCGGGTGGAAGCCAATTCTGAGGGCTTAAATTGTGATGACCAATTCTGCAGGTCGAAGCCAATTCCGAGGGCTTAAATTGTGATGACCAATTCTGCGGGTCGAAGCCAATTCCGAGGGCTTAAATTGTGATGACCAATTCTGCGGGTCGAAACCAATTTTGAGGGCCTAAATTAAGATGACAAATTCCGCAGGTCAAAGCTAATTCTAAGGTCTTAAATTGAGATGACCAATTATGTGGATCGAAGCCAATTATGAGGGATTAAATTGAGATGACCAATTTTGCGGGTCGAAGCCAATTCTGAGGGCTTAAATTATGATGACCAATTCTGTGGGTTGAAGCTAATTCTGAGGGATTAAATTGAGTTGACCAATTCTGCGGGTTTAAGCCAATTCTGACGGCCTAAATTGAGATGAAAATTTTATGGGTAGAAGCCAATTCTGAGGGCTTAATTTGTAATAACCAATTCTACAGGTTGAAGCTAATTCTGAGGGCTTAAATTGACATGACCAATTTTGTGGGTCGAAGCCAATTCTGAGGGCTTAATTTGTAATAACCAACTCTGCTGGGGGAATTACCTCGTGATTTTGATTTGAGTTGGGGGGATGATTGCTGGGGAAACTTTTGTATCCTTTAGAGACTTTTTGAGGGAATAACAAATTTGATGCCGTAAATTCAACTGGGGAAGTGAATAGGTGATCTAGGGTTTTGGATGTTTTGATCGAGGAAATTTGAGATTTTTGTCGTAAGGGTTTTTTAGGATTCCACTTGGAATAGGAGATGACCTGAAGTTTGGGATACTTTAGGGGTCCTATAGAGACATTATCAGGGAGAAATCCACTTGGCTTTTGAGAGTTCTGCTGGGGAAGTAGGGGTTACGCTAGAGGGAGTGTGGATTCTTCTTGTTGAAAATGTTTTTAATCTTTCTCGGGATTTTTAGGAATTTTTTAAGGATTTTTAAGGGTTTTCTGGTATTTTTTGGGAGTTTTTGTACGAAAATTTAAGGGGGGTGCCGGTCGACATGGTGTGGAGGGTGCCATTTGGTAGTGGCACGGACTTTTGGACTGCCTTGAGAGGGTAAAAGGTGATCGGCATGACCCTTGGATTCCTATAAAAAGGGGTGGGTTCCCCTTATTTTTCACAGCTTCTTGCCTTCTCTCTTTCTGGGATTTTCTTCTGCAAATCGTTTTAACATTCCGTAATCTAAAAAATGGCCACTTTTGTGCGCAATGCGGTACACAGGGAGTGGTTGGATGTTAACGACTGGTTGAATGTGGAGTGGAGGGCCAGGACGCCTCTTGCTTTAGGGAGTGAGAACTCTTTCGATGCATTTGATCTAGTTGCGAATGAGTGAACTTTGCTGCGGGAGTCGTCGCGTCATCGTTCTTCTAGGGTGGTGAACCTTGGTGGTTATGTAAGTATCAAATGAACTTTGGAATTCTCTTTTGGTGATTTACTTTTTTCTTGGATTTTGATAAGGTTTTTCTTTGATAGTCTGATGTCTCTTTGTCAACTATGAGGGCCCGCAGGACGACGAGGCTTAAGGATGTCTGGGAGAGCCTTCCACATATGGTGCATTGGGTAGTATAGTTAGCAGGATTTGGGAGGTTGGTGTCTGTGTGCTGGATGAGATGCCTCGTTTGACGGAGGTCTTATGTGTTATGGGGAAGAGGTGGTGGGACACTATCCATACCTTCCATTTTGCCTTTGGGGAGATGAATGTGACTCCCATAGATATGCAGCAGCTACTGGGGCTAGATTGTGATGGAGAGAAGATATAGGTGGATCGCTCTTTTCGGGTGAGGCCGGAGGTGGTGCGGGAAGGATAGTATCTGGGGACTCTATCCGTATGTCCCTGTTGAGGGATGTTTTACTGGGCAGGGTAATTGATACGGAGGATGGGCTATAGGTGAGGCAGATGGCCCGACTGTTCATTTTACTGGTGTTGGGGGGATTTTTGGTGGCGTCGAGCGACGACGTTGTCCACTTATGGTTTTTGCCATACTTGAGGATGTTTTTTGACATCCCTCTCTATGATTGGGGGAGCCTGACTTTGGCGACCCTTTATTTTTCTCTGAATGCATTTAGTCGATGCTGCCAGCAGTCTTTCACTGGAGCCACATATCTTCTTGAGGTATTCTTTAGTTTGAGCATTTTTTTTCATGCATTTGCATTTTCCTTATGCGTCACTTTTTTATTGCGGATTCTTGTGTTTGGCATTCGTGGTTCTATGAGGTGGTTGGGTGTAATACCCAACTGATTTATCTGAAGGATGAGATTGTTGGGGATTTTTTCAGTTGTATCGATGGTAGAAGGCCTATCGGCAGTCGAGGAAGTCTCTTTCTCTGTAGGCGGTGTGAGAGGTCTTGAATTGTCTGACCAGTGATAGGGTAAGAATTTTTTCATTCTTCAGTCTGGGTCTTTGTTCTCTCCGATTCCATATTGACTTATATCTACTAGGGATTTTTCAGGTGACCGTTTACCCTTGGGGGACGACTATTCAGGAAACAGGGTTAATTAGGGTGAAAGAGCAGATGAGGCATTTGCTGGCGTATGAGTTTGGCCACTCCTAGTATCTCGAGGAGAGGGTGGTCTGACAAATTGTGGAGGAGGTGGTGGTGCCACCTGCGAGGCCCACTATGTCTTTGAGGAGAGAGTGGATGTTACCAGAGGATGCAAGGATCACGGCGATGATTGGCGAGTCCTATCTATTGTACACCGATATAGTTGTGTCGTATGATTATATGGACTTCGTGACGAGTTGGATGATGGCGCCCAGCATATATGATGCATTACCTTTCCCTCATGCGGGTTAAAGTCAGCCAGTGGGGTCCTCCCACAGCGGTGGTGGTCCATCGATGTCTTTGGCGGCGGTGACTTCGGAGGTTCCCTTTGTGTGGTTGCATACCCCTTTATACAACATTCAGAGGGCTGGTGGAGGGATGGTGCCTATGTTGCATCATCCTTATGTGATGGAACCGCAGGAGTTGGGCTTGATAGAGGAGGTTCTTCGTCCTTTGGTATACCTTTCTTTTCTTTCCTTTTCTTCTTCTTAGTTTCTCTTGATCTTTTATGCTTGCTACTGATTCTCCCTTTTCTTGCAGCAATTCCGAGTGTCCACCACTTTGCTAAGGGACATTAGGGACTAGATATCTTCGACGACTGCCCATGTTTGGGATTTGGTTTCTATTCCTTCTTGCTTGGTGTCGTCTGCTTCGTTCGGGGAGAAGTCTGTCTCGGGTAGCGGTGGTGCTTCATCTCACCGTAGGGGAAAGAGAGCGCATCATAGGGATGGGGGTTCTTAGAGAGAGAGGGGAAGGGTAAGTGAGAGAGAGAGAGAGAGAATGTGGGTTCGGGCCGAGTGCCGTTGTTTTTCTGCCTTTCTTTGATTCCTGGAAAATCGATGTAACAGAAAAATAACTATACAATGTAATGGAGTTTTTTATTTTTTATTATTTTATTTTTTTATTATCTTCTGTTAGTAATGAATGAATGCATGCACATGCGCTTTTTACTTTTTTGATGAGACCGTAAAAAGAAATATTTTTTGAAGTTTGAAAGAAAATTTTATTCATAATGAGAAAATACATAAAGATGGAAGGGTTTTTTAAAATTCTGTTGAGAATTTTTATTAGGTTTTCTTATTTTGACAAAAAAAGGAAAAAGGTAAGTTTCTAAAAATAGGGGGTTGTCGATCGGGAAGCACCTTGTCCTGCCTATCGGCAGGTCAGTCCAGTCCCATCAATTCAAAGCTTTCATTAATACCCTTTTCAGCCTTTGGTACCTTGTGGGGCAGGGTTCCTTCCGATTTCTGCGGGGGTTATGTCTTTTGTGAGGGTTTTCAAGTATAAAAGAGGTAAGGGTGGAGTGTTTTCATCACACCTTCACATTCCTACTTTATAATTCTATGAGATAGCTCTCCCTGGTAGTGTTTAGTTTGCCAACTACCTCGACACTTTGGAGGCAATGTGCTCCTACAACGTCGACTATGATGCTTTCAACATGCGTCGAGTCTCTTTATGGCGTAATCGGCCCATAGAGTGGAACATGATAATGGTGGCGATACAATTTTGGTATCTCAAAGACCATGTATTTCGCTTTGGCTTAGAAGAAGTCTGTCCGACTTATGAGGAATTTTCTACCATGTTGGGAGTAAATCCTACTGTGGCTGCTGCTATGCCTGACTTTTTTCAGTCTCCCTGTGAGTTATTGGTTGGACTTCTTCGTGTCTCTCCCTCAGTGGGTAGATCTTTGGTTATTGGAGGAACGATTTACCTTCCGGTGGTGCTGTAGTCTGTGCATTTATAGGAGGTTGGTGATGCTGGATATGCCGGAGTCATTGTTCTGGACTTGGTTTCGAAATTTTTACTGGTGACCGGGAACTACTGGTGGACCCATAACTTGCAGCTGTTAATTCATGGATGCCTATTGTCGTAATCCTGCGGCGGTGATACTGGCAGAGACTTTGAATGGCTTAGATGCTTGGCGAGAAGGTCGTTCTGACTTTTTGAGGGGTAGCCCTGTGATGTTGTTCACGTGGTTGTCTGAAAGACTCCGCCTAGTGACTCCTCCGAAATACCCTTTGTTGGCTATACCCAACTTCTTTTCGCGCCATTTCCTCATTGTTGTCTTGGATATTGAGAGCTGGGAGAACTGGTTTATGGAGCATGGGGCTCTAAATCTTCACTGGGCAATGCCTTGGTGGGAACAGTTTTTGCCTATTCTGGAGCTAGGGGAATACCCGTATGTTAGGTTGGTTGGTCTCAGACAAACCTCTTTCTATTTCCCTTGGCAACTTCTGTGCTAATTTTACTGGGAGCGGGTCGTGCCACCTCGGACACTAGATTTATTTCTGGTAGAAGATCTGACAGAGCGTCTGCGCATGCAACTTAGCTCTTTATGGGAGAGTCGACGTTCATCGACCTGTCCTTCTCAGTCCATTGGGAGAGTCTGGAACATCCCCGGGGTTTATATGAAGTGGGGTTGGAGAAGAGTGGTCAGCAAGATGTTGGTAGTGGAGACTGGACAAAGGTGGCTTGTCTTATTTGATACCATGGAGGGAGGACTTGTAGTTTTTTAGAGGTTAGTTGAAGATTATCTTTCTATAGAGCGTCTGCGGCACTCTATTCAGGCAGGGAAGCTTGGGGACCCCAGGATGTAAATGATGATGGAGCGGGCTCCTTTGGTAGCCGTGGGTAGGATTCTTGAAGAGTTTGTTTTGTAATGGGGAATAAATTTGGGAATTTTATTTAGTTTTCTAGGAAGGTAAGGAGAAGGGATTTATCCGTTCCTTTTCTTATGTAATTGCAGTGTAATTTGTTATTATAGTGAAATAAATAAGTTTTTTATTATCTAGCTGTTCCTTTTGATGAATTTTGTACATTGAATTATCTATACTGACCGCTAAGGCATGTATAATTCTTTTGTTCAAGTATATGTTAGAATGAACTGTCATTCTCGCAGATAAGAAAATAATTTTTTTTTTGTGAAAAAGGAAGGGTCGTGCTCATGTAATATGTATGAGCTGCCTACGTACCTCTGGGGGGGTTAAAAAAATTTAATTTTTCTGAAGGCAAATGGTTTTTACAGAGGATCAGGCCCACGTTGTTCTGGGTAGAGGGAAATGAAGAGATTTTTTTTTTAGAATAGAAGGGAGATGAGAAGATTAGTAGCGCGTCGAGATTTTGGACTAGGGGTAGAACTTCTTGAGATGGTCAAGGTTGACTAGACGAGCCATCTCTTCTCCATCTAGGTTGGTGAGCATGGCAGCACCGCCGGATAAGATTTTCTTCACAATGTATAGACCGCTCCAATTGGGCTTGAATTTCCCTTTGGGATCCCAGATGGGCTCTATTATTTCTTTTAGGGATAAATCCCCTTCTCAGACACCGCATTCCTTGACTCTCTTATTAAATTAATGCATTATTCGGTGATGGTACCCTGTATATATGATACAACACTTTTAGTCTCCTTTCATCCAAGAGTGACAGCTCGTCGAGACAGCTTTGATGCCAGTCCTTTTCACTTACTTAGCTTTCGAGCTTGACACAAACAGAAGGGATTTTTAGCTCCACGGGTAGGACTTCTTCCATGTCGTAGACTAGAGAGTAAGGGGTAGCCCCAGTAGAGGTTTGGTAGCCCCAGATGGCGTTAGGGATTCGATCGGCCCAATCTCGACACCTTTCATTCATCTTACTGATGATGGCTTTGAAGTTTTTTTATAGTGGCTTTAACTGCACCATTGGTCTGAGGTCGGTAGGGATAAGATTTGTGTCTCTGAATCCCATACTCGTTGACCACTTCTGTGACTTCTGCCTCAAAGTGAATCCCGTAATCTGACACTAGCTTGTGTGGGACCCCATATCGGCAGATGATGTTCTTTTCGATGAATTTGGCCACTTTCTTGGCATTCAGGACTGTGTATGACTCGACTTCGACCCACTTGGTGAAGTAATCTATGGAAACTCGGATGAACTCATGCCCATAGGAAGGCTTGGGTGTAACCTTCCCTATGATGTCGATACCCCAGGTGGAGAACGACCAGGAAGAAGTCATGTTGTATAATTATCGCGGAGGCAGGTGTTGAAGGTTGGAAAACTGTTGGCATTTGAGGCATTTTCGGACATAGGCGATGCAATACTGGATCAAGTTGGTCTAGTAGTAGCCTTGTAGGATGATCTTCTTGGCAAGCATGTGACCGTTCATGTGGGGCTCACATTCCCCGCTGTGGATTTTTTATATTACCTCTTCAATGTCAACCCCTGCAATGCAGTGTAGATGAGTTCCATCGAAGTATCTTTTTAACAGTGTTTTGTGACAGATGATGTACTGGGAGGTCAGTCTCCGGAGGGTTGCTTGGTCTTTCTTGTTAGAACCCTCGGGATACCTACCATGCTTGAGGAGGTGTCGGATATCATAATACCAGCAATTGGCTAGCTCAAGATCTTTTTTGGTGATGAGCTTAATGTGGTAGCAATGGGTTGGTTTATCTTGCTTTTGAACTAGGAAGGGGGCCATTTTTATTCCTTTGGGCATGTCGACCATAGAGGCCAAGGTAGCAAGGGCATTGGCTAGGTTATTATTTGCTCAAGGTAGGTAATGGAAGGTGATATCTTGGAATTGGGAGGCTAGTTTTTTTAAGTGAGCATGGAAGGGTTGGAGTTTCTCGTCCTTGACCTTCCACTTTCTAAGAACTTGATCGATGTTGAGGGTGGAATCCCCGTAGATATCTAGGCATTGAATACCTTTCTTGAGAGACACTTTTAGTCCTATCGTACACGCCTCATATTCAGTCATGTTGTTGGTGCAGGGGAAATCCAACTTGATAGTGATGGGAGTGTGGGAGTCATCTTGGGCGATTAGAAGTATCCCAATACCATATCCTTTTTTATTGGCAGTGCCGTCAAAGAACATTTTCCATCAAAGGTCTTCTTGAGCGGTGTAGAGGATGTTTTCATCTGGGAATTTGAAGATCCAGTCATCAGCTTCTTCCGTGGGGTAGTCATCGAGGTTGTCAGAGATGCCTCTTCCTTTCATATCTTTCTACGTAACGTACATGATATCATACTCGACTAGGAGCATCAAGAATCAGGCCATTCGGTTGGATAAGGTGGGTTTCTCAAGCAGGTACTTGATGGGGTCCATTTGGTATACAAGTTTGATGGGGAAGGCGAGCACGTAGCGTCGCAACTTTTTGGTGACCCAGACAAGCGCGACAAATGACTTTTCCAAAGTAGTGTAGTTGATTTCATACCCAGCCAATTTGTGACTGGTGTAATAGATGGCTCTTTATTTACGGTAATCTTCATGGTATTGGACTAGCAAAGCCCCAACTGCAGTGTTGGTTATGGTTAGGTATAGGAGCAAGGGGAGACCCGGTGTGGTGGCATGAGTATCGGAAGTTGGGTCAGATATTATTTTATTTGGTTAAAAGCTTCTTGGCAGGTCTCATTCCAAACCTTAGTTGAATCGCTTCAGAGGAGTTTAAAAATGGGTTCGTAGATGGAGGTTTGCAGGCTGATGAACCGACTAATGTATTGTAATTTCCCAGGGAAACCAATGACTTCTTTCTCCGTTCGAGGAGGTGGAATCTAAAGTATGGCTTTCAGTTTGGCTAGATCTGATTTTATCCCCTTTTCACTGACCATGAATCCCAAGAGTTTTCCCTTTGTAACGCCGAAGACACATTTCTATGGATTGAGTCTCATCTGATACCATCGTAGTCGTTCGAAGAACTTTCGAAGGGCAGGAACATGACCATCTCTAGTTTTGGATTAGATAATCATATCATCCACATAGACCTCAACTTCTTTGTGAATTGGATCGTGCAGGATGGTTATGGAAGCACTCTAGTAGGTAGCCCCAGCATTCTTGAGACCAAATGGCATAACAGTGTAGAAAAAAGTTCCCCACGGGGTGATGAACGTGGTCTTTTCTTGGCGATCTGGGTGAATTTTGATTTGGTTGTATCCGACAAACCCATCGACGAATGACTTAAGAGCATGACTGGTTGTGTTGTCCACAATCGTGTCGATATTGGGTAGCGGGTAATCATCCTTTAAAGAGGCTTTGTTCAAGTCCCGGTAGTCTACACACATCCGAAATTTCCCTCATGATTTTGGTATAGGCACTACGTCAGCTAGCCATGTGGGATATTTGATCACATGAATGAAACCCACGTTCAACTATTTGACCACTTCTTCTTGGACTTTGAGTGACCATTCGGTGCGGAGCTTTCTTAACTTTTGTTTAACCGTCTTGTAATCTAGGAGAGTGGGGATCTCGTGTTGAGCTATTTCAGGATCAATGTCGGGCATATCGTTATAGGACCACGCGAAGACATCCATGAACTCCTCCAGTAATTCTTTGAGTTGTGCGCGCTCATGCTCATCAAGGGTAGTCCCTATCCTAATCTCACGCAGTTGGCTAGTAGAAATGAGGTTAACAATAACAGTTTCTTCTTCATTAACTTGAACACGGTTATGCTGTTTATTATTAACCTTATTTAGATCAGTTAAGAATTGTTCATTTGCAAAATCATCATCATCAAAAGTTTGATTAGAATCTAAACAATTATTGTAAGGCACAATAAGATACTCAAAATCTTCATTTATTTCATTGATAGGAAAAATAGCATTTAGAACCTCATCAAAGGAGGTCTAGATTACATTTGAGCAAGGATAGACAACATAAGAAGAAACGGGGTAAACATTAGGGTTCGGTGGGGTTTCAACAGGTAGAACCGGCGCAGCATGCCAGTTGAGGAGAGGTGTATCAGCAACTTTAATCAAGTTGGATGGATTCGGTGACGTAGTGCCTAGATGAACCATGCAGAGTGTCAGGCCAATGTCTGTAAATTAAACGAATCCTCGGAGTCACTTTCCTCAGTCTCGTCGGTATCTTTGATGAGATGTTGTACATGGTGTTAGGAAATTTCAACCCATGGGTGGCTTTCTTAGAAAAAGATCTCCATTCCAGGCTTCATCTTCTTATCTGTATGGTCATACCATGGTTTTGGAAAGCCACAAAAGGGGAAGTCTTCGCCCGCTTTAATGAATCGTTCATTCAAGGAGTCAGCTAGGATAGTCTGGATACAGTCTAGTCTTCTCTATGGTTGAGATTAGTAGATCATTTTGAGATATTGTTCTAGCAATTGATACCCCAAGCCACAAGGAGGGAAAGATTTTTTCATGACAATGGGCTCAATTATCCCTTGTTGTCTTTGCCCTAGACCCAGTCTAGGCATGAAGTGCATGTTTATGAAAATCTGAATCACATTGACGTTGCCGTAAGGGTCGTATCTTGGACAACCCCTTTCTCTGAAACTTTCCCCTGCCCTAAGTAGAAGTGGCTCAAATCAGAATCTTGATAGGAACATATCATTTAACCCTTTCTGTATCTCAAGGATTAGATTGTCGGTACTTGCACCCTCGGTATTATCGTCATCGTCCAAAATGGTGGTGACTTGTCTGTCGACGAAGAACTTAAATTTTTGATGGAGTGAGGAAGACACACCCTTAATACTGTGGAGCCAAGGTCAACTAAGCAACAGGTTGAAATAACCTGGGATGTCAATAACTTGGAATTCAATGACAGGGTTTATAGGGCCAGCCCCTATTACAAGTTTTATGGATCCCATCACCTCCCGACGGGTATTATCGTAGGCATGTAAAGCAGCGGAGGTTGGATCTAGGTCACTTTCCTTCAGTACTAATCATTTGAAGGTTCTTAATGGGCAGACATTTAAGGTGAACCCATTATCGATAAGAGAGTGGTACGATTTTCCCCATAACTTTGACGAAGATTTTTAGTGCATGATTGTGGTTTGGCCCAATTCTGGGAATTTTTTCTTCGAAAAAGGATAGCATTCGGGTAGAGGTCAAGGATCGCTTCTTCTGGTGTGCTAGGAGGAATTGTGGGTCCAGTGAGCAACTTGATCAAAGTATTTCTGTGCAGCTGGGAAGACATGAAAAGTCCCCATAGAGTGATGTTAGCTTGAGTTTTCTTCAGTTAATCGAGGATCTTGCTTTCCTCGAGGGTCATTTCTATCATAGGAAGGTTTTCAACGCCCTTCACTTTGTCATTGGTTGGTGGTAAGCTTGGGATCTGGTAATGCCTCCCTGATATGGTCATGTGATTTACTGAAGAAAGGAAGAACAAAAAATATTATTTCTTCGTCAATCTCAGGTTGTTCTTCCACCTCATTTATTCCTCCTCGGAGTTCTTCAAATTATATCATCCCACACATTTTGGCTACCAAGCCAGTTTTATTAGAATCTTTCTCTTCATTTGAATCTTCAAATTCTTCCCCCCATCTGGTGGAAAAAATTATGTCTCTCCATGTAAAGTCAATGCATTCCACCACTTCAATGGCTTTCTTTGTACAGGTCCTCCCATTCGTAGGGGAGGTGTAAGGGTAAAGGGACCATTTGCCCTTATAACTTCAGAGTATCAAGTAACTTGGTCATACTGAATAATTATTCCATGATCTGGACAACGTCATCTAGGCTGACTTTATCGGTTGGTACCACCCAACAGTCTGACTCTCGGGCCCATTTCTGTACTTCCAAGAATAACGTACTGAACTTTTGGCAATCAGTGATCATCTGTGAGGGAAATTTCATCCTGAACTCTAGGATTTGGTTTAATACTTCTAATAATTCCATACTTCCATTTCCAGAACGGGTACGGATAGTGATGCATGCTCTAGTGAGGAGTGACAGTGCCTGATCAGCGAGGCTAACATGGTGTAGGAGGAAATATGGGCAAGTTTGGAGAGGTTTGGGAGAGTATTTGGGTGTGATTTGGGTTGAGGGATCAAATTTTGGGTTCTCATCTAAGAAGATGGCATTAGCATGACTTTGGAGTGGGTTGTGGGTAGTGTTTGGCTTAGGATTGACTGGTGCGGCAATGGAACCTCGGTCAATGACACCTTGGATTATGTTTTGAATATGAAAACATTGGTCAGTGGTATGGCCAGCAGTTTGGTGAAAGGCGCAAAGGGCATCTTCCTTGAAGTTTCTTGGAAGTGGATTTAGCAATGGACGGGGGTCCAAGGGTTTGATGAGGTTTAGGATTCATAGGGAATGATAAACTTTGGAGAGGGGTGAATGGAGCTCGGTGTATTCCTTTCAGACTGGGATAGGGTGACGTTCTGGTGCCCACGAGGTGGTGTTGATGGTTGAGACTGCAGCACTGACTGGCTTATCATATTTTCTGGGGGTGAACTGTTCGAACACTTTCTTTTGTTCAACCTCTATTTTACCAAGACCCTCCCCTATTTCTACTTCGGCTTCTCTGAGAGCTCAAAAGTGGGGATAGTATTTTCACCCCATAGTTTCTCGAACATGGGGTAAGAAATTCTTCTTCACTATGTTGACTTGTTCTTCCTCGGATGACCGATTAGTCATGGTGGCCTCTTTTTCGATCCATCGGGCTATGAAGTTACTAACTGATTCCCCATCGTTCTATTTGAGCAGTTCTAAATCACGACGGGTGACCTCATGCTCTTCGTTGTATTTGCACTGCGACATAAACTCTTGGGCTACATCCTCCCAGCTATGAATTCTGGACTCCTCGAGAGACAAAAACCATCGGAGGGCACTATCCTTCAAAGTTTGCTGAAATAATTGTTCCATCACTTATTTAGAAGCCCCTAGGAGAGTCATAGAACAGTGATAACTGCAAATATGAACAATTGGTGGTTCACTCCCTCCGAATTTCTCGATATTCGGCATCTTGAACTTCTCGAGGAACCTTGCTTTAGGATAAGGAGACATGTGGGTGTACTCCATGTAATTTCTAGAGATTCTAACTTGGTCGAACTTCTTAGTTAGCATCTTGAGATCTTCTTTGAACTTGTTCAACTCTTACTATTTTGGATCAATGATCATAGGTAAGTTAGGCCCATGCTGGGCAAGGGGCACGTGGAGCGTATCGATACTCTTTAGGAACCCAGATAGGCTCGAGTGGACCCATAGAACGAGGGAATAGGGCCTGGGGCTCTTAAGGAATCGGAACCTAGTTTCATTGCATCTCTCGAACCTCAGTCTGGAGGTTCTCAATCTTGGACACGAGCTGAGCTAAGACTGCTGTCAGATCTGGCTACACAACTGGTACTTGATCTGTGTTCTCCATGGAAAGCAAAGGGATTTCGGACTCAGAATAAGTAGCAGGGGAACGGATGAAACTCCGGGGTGATTTGACTGAAGACCGAAGCCAATAAGGAGCCAGTCCAAGGGCATGCAGTCGACCTTAGAAGGTGTAAAATGGGATTTATTTTTGAAAAGAAGAAAGAAAATATTTTTGACATTTTTTTTTCTTTTTGAGATTGAAGGACAAAATATTTTTGGGTTTTTGATAAAGAAAGGATAAATGTTTTTGGATTTTTGATCAGGAAGGGAGAAATGTTTTTGGATTTTTGATAAAGAAGGAGATATGTTTTTGAATTTTTGATAAAGAAGGGAGAAATGTTTTTGGACTTTTGATAAAAAGGGCGAAATGTTTTGGGAAACGGGTCTCAGCATGATTATTATAATTAGTATGTTCTCACTTGTATTACATTCTCATAAATGCAAAAATGAAATGTCGGACGGGACCTGAGCTTGGAAAAGTTAGAGTTGTAACATATACAAAGCTAGAATTGGACTTGTAACCAGGCTCATGGGTAGGGTACCATTTTAAAAATGCCCAAAAATTTGGACGGGAGTCCGACTCGAAATTTCGACAGATTTTTGGGTCGAAATTGGAAATCTAACATGTGTGTCCTAAGCTTGACACTTTTATGTGGGTATGTAGTTGGTTGGGTGAATTGGAAAGGGTCCCCCCCTTTGGCATGACTTCCACGATATACGTCTTGCTTTTAAGGGCAATCGGTACATGTGGACAAGCCATTTGATATACCTGAGTGTACGTGAATTTCCTCACTATATACCTTGTGGGGACGGTACGTGTGAGAGAGAATTTGATATACTCGGTGTACGTGAACGAGTTACCTACGGTATACCTCCCATCATGACTTTGGTCAAGATATATGATGCGGGGGAACCGTTCCATATACGTCAAAGATACTTGGCCAATGGAAGGTAAGAGTCATAACGATTAGGCTAACTGCGCCCTGCCCGACCATTGCCCATCACGAAGTGACCCTCCAGTTACTGGACAAATTTTGGTAAATAACAATGCTCTATAGTGATGTCGTGTGAATCATGCATGATTCTTTTATTAGTATCTTATGATGAGAGTATCTTTCTTGCTCATGCCAAACAGGGAGCAAAGTACAAGTACTAATGGTATACCAAGTATGGATAGGTGATGCATGCAACATGTGGATATATATGATCCTAGGTGCACGTGGTGTGAAGTGTACATGGAGAATATTCTACAACTGTGTGAATAGAAGCATAAACATGAGGTACACATGAATAATAAAGGGGGACATGCAAAATAGGGAAAATATAAGCAAATATAACACCCATGTAAATAGAGTCTAGCCCTCAAAATAAGTGTCCCCAGTGGAGTCGCCACAGTGTCCATCCTCGATCCTCGTGAAGGGAGAGATGAAGAAGAGGGTATCTTCAATGTCGAGAGGATCTTGGTCCCGCACATCCCTCTCAGGAGCGCTTCAGCCGGCGTCAGTGATGAGGTGAAAAATGTAAGGAGATGGAGTCACCAGTCTATTTTACTCAAAATAGACAAAAGAAAAGGGGGAGCCATCCCGAAGGATAGCATCCAAAGACATACTGATACATACGAAACCCAAATGATTCAAAAAGGGTTCGAAGGCTAAGTTACGAAATGGGAAGGTGTTAGGCACCCATTCCTCCCTTACGGTCTCTCATTGATTGTTGTTATTTTCCTTTATTTCCCCATGATATGTGTGAATGTGTATATGTAGTGGAGATAGGAATAATCAACTTGTATCATGGAAGAGATAAAGTTAGTCATCCGTAGGAATATTCCTAAAAGTAATATTAGAAAATAGGATATACGCGATTATCCTAGCATTGATCCTTATAACGTAACGATAATGCATATGGAATGATACGCCACTAAGAGCAAATATATGTATATGTAAATATATAGAATCTAAGAGAATTGAGTTAGAAAATGGAAAATGAAAAAAAGTAGGAATAGGACTCGAGTATCGGATTTTACCCCGAGACGTCCACGTAGCCTATAGAGGCACCAAAGTCCACGCAGTTCGTATGTAAAACGAGGGGCGGGATTTATCCCATAAATCCAACCGGGGACTTCTCTTATGTGTGTCTGTGTGTAAAAAAGTGTTTTAGTTGTGAGAATTCCCGTTTGGAATTTATGAACAAACCCTCTTTTTCTTGTTTTTTGGGGTTTTATTTATATGAAAATAAGAGATGTGCAATAGTACTAAATAAAAAGTATATTAGGATATGTTAGATGGAGAGAATAAAAGTGCTAAGTAATAAAACAAGTTAATGCCAATTTTGGAGAATTTGAGAAAGTTGGACCTTCTTGAAGATCTTGAGCTTGATCTTGAATGTTGGAGAGCAGTCCTTTCACTTCGACGATGATGAAGAGAAGTTAATTCACCAAATTTGATGAAAAGGACGATGAAAAGTTAAGGTTGGAAAAGAATTTGGATGTGGAAATCATGATAACTTCGAGGGAGGTTTTCTGAATTAACTGCAATGAGATCAGGCCCTACTTTTGGAACCTGCCGTTTGGCAGTCTCTTTCAGGTTCCTTCAGAAAAATGGTCGTAAAATGCAAACCGTTGATCCGAATCTTGCATGGGGTGAACTGATGGAAATGTAATTCAGAGACCTTCGAAAATATTTGGATTACTCATGAGTCTGGGAGTTGACTTTGGGTTAAATGTGGCTTGGAAGCGCTCGTCGCTCCTTTAGACGAGGGGTCGTCGGGCGCAAATGGATCGTTCGTCCGATGGTAAGTCAGAATCGCGTACATGGTAGACCGTTAGAATGGTTAGGATATGTACTTCGACATTTCGAAGAGTCTGACTCGGTTTAGGGAGCCGACTTTTGTCAACCGGGGCCTGGAAGCATTCAATGACCTTTCGGAGTAAAATGAATCATTCGTCCATACCATAAGTCAAAATCGCACACGGGGTGAACAGTTGGAAAGGGGTTTCTATGCCTTTTGAAGGTTCATTCAGTCTCGGTCGAGGTGAAGAGTTAACTTTGGTCAAACGGAGCCTGGGAGCATCCGGTGGCCACCTGATCAAGTTTCGGGGGAAAAAGGGTCGTTCATCCACATCGTAAGTCAGAATCATGCACGGGGTGGACCGTTAGAAAGGGGATTCAGTTCCCTTTGAAGATTCATTCAGTCTCGATCGAACTGAAGAGTTTGACTTTTGGTCAAACGGAGCATGGGAGTGCTCGATGGCCTCTAGGTCAGCACTCGGGGTATGACTTAGGTTTGTAGTGATGAAGGGAGGTGCTAGGGACCTAAATATAGGTTAGGGGGTGCTGGAATGGGGTGTTTACAGGAAGTATTTATCACATTTTATAATTAGTCATTGATTACACATCTTATTTTAAGTACACTCCCTTAAGATCCTCACCTCTCAACTAATGTGCATGCCATATAATACATTAACAGGTATGGATTCCCCGTAACTCCCATATAATACGCTACTCATTATCTCCTTAGTTAAATATCTCTTTAACTTCTCCCATACTGCCAATACAGTACGCTATCATTAATCTAATAATTAACATGTCTCCTATGTTATTATTAACTATAATTAACATATCACTTATGTTATCATTAAACCTTCTCATTAAGTTGCTCTACTTAAATCATCTTTTAAATATACACTATCCTACTTTACTACCATCACACACTAAGTAGATAACCTCATAATTAAAATTCTTTTAGATATACACTATCTATCATTCCTACATTACACACAAGTAGGATAAATCACCCAAGAATATATATATATATATATATATATATATATATATATATATATATATGTCACACTACATATATTGTAAGGACATTATTTTTTTGTTCGTTATCAGGTGAGTATGTCATTTACCTCTACAACCATCGAAGAAATATACCAGATCATTATAACATCAAGACGGGTCCGAATATCAAAGTTGTTCATCAAAATAAGCCTCCACGAGATAGATTTTGGTAAGGTTATGTTTAAGTCCCTTAACGGTTCACTTAAGATGTTGGGATATTTTTTACAAAATATTTTCTAAGTGTTGGAGCGGAGTGTTTCGTCAAAATAATTTTTCTAGACCTGTAGATGATTTTTTGGAATTAATTTTTTTTAAATATCTCGTTCGAGCGACAAGGCCATGTCGCGCGAAGTCGTTTGAATGACACGTGTCTTGTTCGAGCAACAGTGACATCTCGTTCGAGCAATCATCCGCCTTATGTTTTATATGAATAGAGTTTTCCAACTCCGTTTTTATAAGAAGACCCACCTTTTTATAAGATACGAAAATTGACACGATTCAGAATGTGTTTCTAAAGTGTGTGCTCTCTAGGCTCAAGTGCAAGCCTATCGTTCAAGTAATAATCCGACAAGTCGGGTATCGATCCTCAGGGAAAAAGGACAACGGAGTTGTGACGACGGGATAAGATTGAGAAATCCTAGCAATGACTCTAAGAAGAAAAGAAAAAAGATTGATTTGGCTTTTTGAGATGGATTAAACTAAATGCAATTGTGAAAATATAATGAAAAATGCAACTAACTAAATTATCTAGATTAAGAATGAAGGATTAATTTGAAACTTTTAACTAAATGATGAGAAAAACAGGATGGGAATACACTCCCCCAACCCTAGTGTAATGCAGCGACAATGTTGATCATAAATTTATCCGATTAATTCAAACCCGGAATTTAGTACTCCCAAGCATTATGTATACGAGGTTCAAGCCCGCGTCATACCTAATCTGAGGATGAGTAAATCGGCATCGCGGTAATTACATTCAAATTGTACTCTAAATCATCACGAGTACCCAGAGGCAAACGAGATATAAAGATCTACAATTCTTAAGAAATTACGCGATACGATTTAAATTAATCATTAAATTCAGCGGATCGACGTTATACACATGCACTAACACATTAGGTTGGGTTCATGCATCCCAACCTTGAAAAACCTAGCCGGACATGTTAATTTGACTAACGCATGAAATAATGACGTTGCATGTGTATGAATTCATGATAAAACTAAATCTAAACATGTAACCACGTATTGGAAATGCAAAAACAAGTTGAATCAATTAGGAAAACTAAGCATGCAAGAACAATAATGAGGAACAAGAATCTTGAATTAAAACTGGTAAAAACAAACCCGAAACAATGAATTCTTGAAGTAAATTGTGCCTTTGATGTTCCTAGATGTTTCTCTCCTTTTTTTCTATCAAAAACTCTCTCCAAATAACCCTAAAAGCTGCTCCTAGGTTAATACCTTCGTTCCCCACAAGTTTGGAGTCTTTTAAACCTAATAGGAGACTTGGAGACCAATCCAAATGAAAGACAAAATTCGCGTGTCAGGTACAGCGAACCGGTTTGGAGGTACAGCGAACCGGTTCGCCCCTCCGAACCGGTTCGGGGTGGGGTTCGCATGTACCAGCCTGGTCTTGCTCTCAGCACTTAGATTTTTTTCTGGTTTTTCTCTTCTTTTCTTGGATTTTTCTTCAACTTCAACTGAGCATAACTTTTCAACCGTAGCTCGGATTTGGGTGCCGTTTTTTCTAGTGTGCTCGTTGTTCCGAGCTCTTCAACTTCCCAGTTGACTTCTTCTTCCGGATCGGGCTGCAAAATTACCGACATGCCCTTGAACATGCCTTCTTAGCTTTTCTTGCACAGTCTTGTTTCCTCCTTTGCACTGCTTGCATAATTAACCTGTAAAACTAATAGGAGAAGCACGAAACACGCAATACTCGCCAAGAAGGTTAGAAGCATAAAAGTGAATCAAATCCATATATGTTACATCATTCGGGTTCACAAAAGTACTGAAATTAGGGGGATAAATATACAATATTTATACCCAATCAAACCCCCCTAACTTAGAACTTTGCGCGTCCCGAGCAATGTAAAAGAATGAAATTAAGAGTTAAGGACACTTCAAGGACTTTATTGGGATAGAATACCACTTTCGCGGGCAAGCGATTGCATTTAGCATATGCAACAAGCCTTTAAACCTCTAGGTTACCCTAGTAGGACGAGTTGTGTCTCGTGAGGGTTTGCAGTGAATGTACCCACAAAATTCGACTCAAAGAAAATTCAAAATACGCAAAAATTGTACAATTCAAACTTTACCATAAAATAGTCATCATCAAATCATATTTACAAGTCTCAAACCGTAGTGTGTGTGTGTGCGAAGCCGGAAATATAACCGCCAATTTTCATCGATTGATCATTACGTTACTTATCCGAAAATTCGTTTTGATTTCAATTTCTCACGGAATGCACTCACAAACGAATCTCTCGGATTATGGCTATTCTCTCGGCATGCGTGATATAAGGAGTAAATGTAATGGAAGCAAATACACGCATGCAATTAGAAAGACGGAAATTTTATGGTGAAGGGATCTCTTCAACGGATTACGGTTTTAAAAACGGGAACATCGCCTCTATTTCGCGCATTTATCCTCTTATATTATCTTTTGGTGTATTAACTCTCCACGCGGTACTCAATTTACGCAATTTGGACTCGGTTAGGACTTTTTCGGGTTAAAGGTTGCATTGGGTAAAATAAAGGAGGTATGGAGGGTTGGAATTGGAAAAGTCATTCGTGATGTCCGTTTGTGCATTTTCCGGGCTATTGCTCATTTTTTTCTTCTTTTTCTATTTTTTTTTCTTTTCTTTTTTTCTTTGTTGCTATTTTTGTTGAGCATTCTTCTATTTTTTTTTCTTGCCCCCTTTTTGTTGCACTTTTCGGACTTAAATTCTGATTTTTTTTTTCATTTTTCGCAATTCCGGGCTATTTTGGGTTTTTCGGGTTGTCAAACGAGAGGGAAAAATATTCGGCTCAATTTGGGTTACAAAAGGGATAATTTTTCGCTACTTTTTTTCTGGCCAATATTTTTGGGTGACAAACGAGGGCCTACTTCATTGTCCAAAATACCAATTGCGTTACCATATGCGTTTCGAGGTGAATTTAAGTTTAGAGACTAATTTGGCACGATTTTCAAGGCAATATTGCACACATTTTTCAAAACCGATCAAATGAAAAAAAAATTGAGATCCTTGACAACTTATTAAGCGCTGAAAAGAACTTTGAGTTAACAATTAACTCGGATTGATTTAAAATCTCGCAAAATGTGATAGGCTCGAATCTCACCGGGTTTTGTTAATCTCCACATTTATTCGTTAAGTCGTCAATTTTCGCTCAATTTCCATCTTTAGTCAATTTCGGCTCGTGTATGTTTGATGTTTACAATTTGAGACTCCAATTTGACTTTTAATGATATTTTTGAAAAATTTGAATTCCAATTTTTATTTATTTTGAAGAAAAATATTTTTGGATTTTTCAAAATTTTATGATTTTTTTGGAAATTTTTGGGCATTTTTGAAAATTTGTGAAGTTTTAGAAATACGCACTTGTGACCCCCCCTAACTTAGACTTTTGCATTGTCCTCAAGCAAAAAGGACTAAAATCTAATTCAAGGCGAACGAAAAGTGCGGCAAAATAAAACAAACAAATGTGAAAAATGCAACAAGACACTATATGACCCTCATGCATGACTCAAAAATACAACAAAAATCACCCCATACGCGTCGGGGGTGCGACGACCTCTTATCTCTCCATAAACTCACCCGACCCCACTTATGGGGGTTGATGCTCTCCTTGTCACTCCCGTCCTAGGATCATATTCCAATAATCGAAACAAGTTGGGACCTCGCCCATAGATAAAGGATAGACCGGGAGATTCGTCGTGACTAATTGGAAAGGGATCCTCGTGATGCTGACTCAAAGCGTGGTCTACGTGCACTGACTCGGAGGGGACACCTAGGTTTCTTTCAATTTTTAAGATGCATGGGTCGGGCTCTAAGTCGGATGAACCACAACTTTTCTCCTCACTCGCCTTCGGGACCTCTAGTGGTATGGGTGGATGGTCACAAAGAAGAAATTCATTGATTTTATCTTCCCATTCGCTTTCTTCTAGGTGTCTAAATGAATCCATTAGAGTTTGGACTTCGTCATTAAGGCTCTCATCTAGGCTCTCATCCACCGGACCGAATTCTTTTTCAAATTCTTTCATGCTCATGTCCCCTAGATCTCTCTCTCTCGCTGTGCCAACGTCCTCTCTAACTTTCTCGCTTTCTAACTCCGCCATTTTTCTCTCTTCTAACCCCTCTCTCTCTCGCTCTATTGCAGTCACTACACATCTCTCCCCCTCTTTTCTCTTCGCGTCACAACTACCACTATTACCTGATGAAATAGGGCACACCCCTAATGGCTCTCTCTTGTGGGACCTCTCACTCTCATAGCTCGACACTAAGCAAGACCCTAGGGCCTTTCCACAATCATTTTCCTCAAAGTACTCCCCTACGATCTCGTCTATAAAGCTCACCGCGTGAAGGTCATCTTCTTCTTCCGTATGTTGGGTGACATGGAAGATGTTGGTCTCTAAAGTCATATTCCCAAAGGTGAGTTGCATTCGCCCATTACGAGTATTAATGATGGCGTTAGCCATAGCTAAGAAAGGGCGCCCAAGGATGATGGGAACATGGTTACTCCAGTTAAATGAGGGCTCCGTGTCCCAAATGACAAAGTCTACCGGGAAGTAGAAAGTGTCAACTTGGACGATCACGTCCTCGACTATGCCTCTTGGGATCTTCACGGTTCGATCCGCTAATTGGAGAGTGACCTTAGTGGGCTTGAGGTCGCCCAAGTCAAGTTGCCTATAAATGGAGTAAGGAAGAATGTTTACACTTGCTCCCAAGTCAAGTAAGGCTTTCTCAATTTTATTATCTCCAATGATGCATGATATGGTGGGTGCACCGGGATCTTTGAATTTAGGCGGGAGATCATTTAGTAGAATGGAACTCACGTTCTGAGCTAGAAAGACATTCTTTTTAACCTTCATCTTCCTTTTTACCGTCAACAAGTCTTTAATGACTTTTCCATAAGCTGGAATTTATTTAATGGCATCGAGGAAAGGTAAATTCATCTTAACTTGTTTTAGCACGTCTAGCACTTCATCACGTGGGCATCCTTTCTGTGAAGGAATCAACCTTTGAGGAAATGGTTCCACGGTGGGTGGTTTCACTACTACCTCGGCCTCACTAGTGTCTTCTTTGTCACTCTCATTCAAGGGGACATCTTCGGCCTCTTTCGTGTCGGGCAAAATCTCCTTGTTTTTAGGTACGACTTGTGGAAGGGGTGACAAGTCAACTACTCTCCCACTACGTAGAGTGGTAATTGTGCTACATTGCTCAGTATGGTCATGTGGTGTCGAGTTGACACTAGTTTGACCTTGGAGAGGTCTTTGGCCTTGGGCAGGAAACTTGCCCTTCTCTTGAACACTTAACGAGGGTTGTATTTTAGACAGATTCACATTTATGTCGCCGATCAGACGATCATATTTGGCATTGGTTGCGGTCTGTCTTACGATGAATTGATTCACAGTATCCTCGAGAGTTCTCCGCTGTGGCGGGATATAATTTCTGTGAGGTGGTGGTGCTTTCACATGTCCTTGCATATGTGGAGCTTGTTGGAATTGGTGCGGAGGAGGAGGGGCAACATGCGAAGGAGGGTTCATTGCGGCGTGTTGTTGCCCGTAGCTAAAACCGGGATGGCTTTTCCACGAAGGGTTGTATGAATTCCCATGCGGGGCAGCGAAATTACCCTTGAAACCTCCTATACTACTAACTTGCTCTTGAAGCATTCCTTTGTAGGCGGGTATCGTCGGGCATTCCTCAGTTGAATGTCCCGCCTCACAAATTGCACACACCTTTTCGACGGGATTCTTGATGGATCCAACTACCTCACATAAGTCTCACAGTCCTCTCTCAATGGTGTCCAACCGACAGTCCGACATCGAATTCTTATCTACGTGGAATAGACCGGATGTCGACGGAGCTGTGGTAGATTGTCGATTTCGGTTTTGAGCGTTCGGATCAGAGGTATCCCAGGATTGGGTAGTCTCGGCAACATACCTCATGTGAATATCAGCGTCATGGGCATCTAGATCGACAAATGGACCACTTCCCATGGTTTCAACAAGCTGTTTAGAATTAAGATTTAACCCATTATAGATAAAGGAGATGATTTGCGATGGGTCAAATCCATGATGGGGGCACGAAGCCACTAACTCGTTGAAACGTTCATAACATCGATGGAAAGGCTCATTTTCTTGTTGCCTGAATGCTTGAATTTGAGCCTTTATAGAGATTGTTCGATGTGTTGGGAAGAATTTCTTGAGAAATTTAGACTGTAGCTCATTCCAGGATGGAATCGAGCTTGGAGGTAAAGACCATAGCCAAGCTTTGGCTTTATCTTTAAGCGAGAAGGGGAAGAGTTTGAGGCGGATTACCTCTTGTGTGCAGGTTTGATCGTTGAGAGTATCACACACGTCCTCAAATTCCCTTATGTGGAGGTATGGCTTTTCAGAATCCATACCGTGATAATGTGGTAGCGTCTGGATCATCCCATTTTTGAAACGAAATTGCCCGGCATTATACGGGAGTATAATGCATCCCGGAGTGACAGTGCGCTCGGGATATAAGAATTCTCTCAACGGGCGGTACGGAGGCTCTTCCTCACCGGTAGTTGCATTACTGTGCTGCGACATCTCTCTCTCACTCGACGACTCGGCGTTCTCACTGGGTGTGCACGACGTGTGTCCTACGAAGGAGAAGGGAGTGTTGCTAGAGATGGAGTGTGACGGTGTGGGAGGTGGGATCCAGAACTGTGGGGCTTGTGGAGTGTGGGGACTGTCAGGATTATACTCAACAAGCGGATTTTCGTGAATGCTGGTTGGAGTATTATGGGGTGTGGGAGTGGCTTCAGAATTTTGCATTAAGTTCAGGAGAGATGATGATTGTGAATCTTTTTGGAATTTTATTTTTTTAATTTTTTTTTTTTTTTTTTGAATTTTTGGTCACAGTTTTGGATTAACTCGATCTAATCCTAAGTCTACCTAATTCCCCGGCAACGGCGCCAAAAACTTGACACGATTCAGAATGTGTTTCTAAAGTGTGTGCTCTCTAGGCTCAAGTGCAAGCCTATCGTTCAAGTAATAATCCGACAAGTCGGGTATCGATCCTCAGGGAAAAAGGACAACGGAGTTGTGACGACGGGATAAGATTGAGAAATCCTAGCAATGACTCTAAGAAGAAAAGAAAAAAGATTGATTTGGCTTTTTGAGATGGATTAAACTAAATGCAATTGTGAAAATATAATGAAAAATGCAACTAACTAAATTATCTAGATTAAGAATGAAGGATTAATTTGAAACTTTTAACTAAATGATGAGAAAAACAGGATGGGAATACACTCCCCCAACCCTAGTGTAATGCAGCGACAATGTTGATCATAAATTTATCCGATTAATTCAAACCCGGAATTTAGTACTCCCAAGCATTATGTATACGAGGTTCAAGCCCGCGTCATACCTAATCTGAGGATGAGTAAATCGGCATCGCGGTAATTACATTCAAATTGTACTCTAAATCATCACGAGTACCCAGAGGCAAACGAGATATAAAGATCTACAATTCTTAAGAAATTACGCGATACGATTTAAATTAATCATTAAATTCAGCGGATCGACGTTATACACATGCACTAACACATCAGGTTGGGTTCATGCATCCCAACCTTGAAAAACCTAGCCGGACATGTTAATTTGACTAACGCATGAAATAATGACGTTGCATGTGTATGAATTCATGATAAAACTAAATCTAAACATGTAACCACGTATTGGAAATGCAAAAACAAGTTGAATCAATTAGGAAAACTAAGCATGCAAGAACAATAATGAGGAACAAGAATCTTGAATTAAAACTGGTAAAAACAAACCCGAAACAATGAATTCTTGAAGTAAATTGTGCCTTTGATGTTCCTAGATGTTTCTCTCCTTTTTCTCTATCAAAAACTCTCTCCAAATAACCCTAAAAGCTGCTCCTAGGTTAATACCTTCGTTCCCCACAAGTTTGGAGTCTTTTAAACCTAATAGGAGACTTGGAGACCAATCCAAATGAAAGACAAAATTCGCGTGTCAGGTACAGCGAACCGGTTCGGAGGTACAGCGAACCGGTTCGCCCCTCCGAACCAGTTCGGGGTGGGGTTCGCATGTACCAGCCTGGTCTTGCTCTCAGCACTTAGATTTTTTTCTGGTATTTCTTTTCTTTTCTTGGATTTTTCTTCAACTTCAACTGAGCATAACTTTTCAACCGTAGCTCGGATTTGGGTGCCGTTTTTTCCATTGTGCTCGTTGTTCCGAGCTCTTCAACTTCCCAGTTGACTTCTTCTTCCGGATCGGGCTGAAAAATTACCGACATGCCCTTGAACATGCCTTCTTAGCTTTTCTTGCACAGTCTTGTTTCCTCCTTTGCACTGCTTGCATAATTAACCTGTAAAACTAATAGGAGAAGCACGAAACACGCAATACTCGCCAAGAAGGTTAGAAGCATAAAAGTGAATCAAATCCATATATGTTACATCATTCGGGTTCACAAAAGTACTGAAATTAGGGGGATAAATATACAATATTTATACCCAATCAAAAACTTCTTTGGAAAAATCATTGTCTTCTCACTTTTAGGGTTTTAATCCCTTTTGTTTTCTAATCACAAGATCCCAATTCTTTATGTGAATTATTTTGGAACCCAAGATCACACTTTGTTGAAATTTCTCTTGTAGAGAATCTCTACTACTGATCTAGGTGCCACTTGAGGGAGGTATCTGGCTGACTACGACTGTGCGTCATTGGATCACTCAAGGGTGTAACTTACTGATTGGGACTCCGGTTCTTGCTGACTCTAGAATACGTGTCTATGTGATTGTTCTGAGGTTTCTGAATTCTACGAGTTAGAAAATTTATTTCTGATGGCTTGATTTTCCCACCTAGATGCATGTTTTATGGACTAATTAATTTTGTTTAAGTATTGATTCTAATTAAATAAGTTTGATGAAATTGGAAGTTTAGGAATTTATTCGAATCAAGTATCACCCATAAGCGCACTGCTTTCTCAAATTGGTATTAGAGAAGATTACTTTAATTTATCGAGTATTCCTATTTTCGCAAAATTAGTGTGACATTGATTTTTTCTGAAAAATTAGTTTTGTGGAAATATCTTAATTTTTTGATGGAGCACCTATGTAATCGGATGCATATCTTTGATGGAAATGATTATGCCTATTGGAAAGACAGAATGAAATCGAGTTTAAAAGCTATCGACGAGTGTGTTTGGTTACTTTGTGAAAAAGGGTGAACTCCTCCCACTGTCGCTTCTAATAATATCACCTCTTTAAAACCTGTGTTAGATTGGACTGATGATGGTTTTAAACTATCTAATTTTAATTCCCATGGACTTAGTTCTAATTCTAAAGTTGTCACTCCCGATGAGTTCCGTTGTATTATGATGTGCGCCATGTCTAAAGAGGCTTCGGATGTCCTCCAATTGACACGCGAGGGTACGAACGCGATTAAATAATCTAAACTTCAAAATTTGACCGCCCAGTTTGAGTCTATTACTATGTTAGTGTTTGAATGTTTTGATGATTTTTATGCTAGATTGTTGGACATAGTCAACACGAGTTTTAATTTGGGTGAGGTTATTGATAATATGCGCGTCGTTAAAAATATTTAGAGATCTCTCCCAAAATGCTTTATTCCTAAAGTGAGTGTTTGGAATTCTTTGGGAACTTTAAAATCACTTAAGTTAGAAGAACTTGTAGGCGATCTTCAAACCTATGAGATAGACATGTTTTCCCAAATTGTTAAAACTAAGGATAAAGGCGTTGCATTAAATACTCATGTTAAGAAAAAGAAAGAAAGAGTTTGCGATTCTGAGTCTGGGGGAGATTTTGATTTTTAATGATATGGCCTCGTTTGTGAAACTTTTTAAAAAGTTTCTCAAAATGAATAAAGAAAATTCTTGCAACGAAAGATTTTTTGAGAAAAATAAAAAGAAAGAAAAGGCCAATGAGAGCGGTGAGAAAGAGAAAGAGAGAGAGAAAAAGAAAAAGAGAGTGAGGAATTTTTAGAGAAAGTGACATGTTTTGAGTGTGAGGGTAAAGGTCATAAGTCGTTTAAGTGTCCCACTAGGCTTAAGAGAGAGGGAAAGAAAGTCTGTATGCACACCACACTTAGTGATAGTGATATTGAGATTTATAATTTGGGTGATGAAAAGGGTCATGGGATGTGTGTATGATTTTTGGCTAGTCGGGTTAGCAAAAAATAATAGTCCCGAGGATGATGTTTTGAGTGTTTTGATGAGGGTGAAGGTGAGTGTGTAAGTGGAGATAAAAGTGGGATACAAATTTATTTTAGAGATTTGTATGACGAGACCTTAAAGACCAAAAAATTGAATATGGAGTTAGGTCTTAGGGTGAGAGAGATGAAGAGAGAGATTGAGGTTTGGAGTGAGTTTGAGGCAAAATCCAGTAAACTCGATAAACTGAAGGTGTCTTTGAGTGAAAAGTAGATAGCTGTAACACCTCGTATTTTTATGATAGTAAATAATTATGAGATTAATTATTATTGTTGGATTAATTAAATTAAAAGGTGTGAAATTTATTCGTTAATTAATTCGGATCCAAAATAAATATTAACTAGCATGCCAAGGGCTAATACTCATTGAAGAGAATTATTGAATATTACTGTGTGAATATGTAATATGGAATTATGAAACTTTATATATTGTCGGAGTGTGAAATATGAGAGTTTGGTATTTTAAGTCAGGACGCGCGTGCGAGTCGTGTCAGGACTAATTGAATGAAATAAAAAGATAATTTATTTTAGGTAACTCCTATGGTCATTTCAAGGGTGCCATTGAGTCTGAAAATGTCGTGATAGTCTGAAAACTCTACCCGAGTATTTTATTTGGACTCCGGAATATTTTAGACCTAACCGGCACCCCGCAAGGGTATTTTTGTCATCTAGATTTTTGGGGAAATATTATGGACGAAAATTAGAAAAATAAAATAGGGTAAGCGTGGGTGAAGTGGTGTCTATCAGTTCCAAACCTACGAGAGAGATAGAGAAAACCACAGAGGAAGGAGGAGAGAACTCATAAGTGTTCTTCGTACAAAACCCACCATCTTTCACCACCGTAACCATCTCTACGTAGATCGGAAGACGAGGAGCAAGCCTATACCAATTTCACTAACGGATTTGAACACTAATTCGAGGCAAGTGTTTATTACTTGTTTTTCTTAGCAATATTTGTGTCCATGTTAGACTAGGTAAATCCCCTTTATTATAAAAATTAAATTGGGTGAAAAAAAATTCAGGGAATTAGTCATAAATTAGATCTGATTAGAATAAAGTTTTAATCCCTCATGTAGATAGGATTATGTCCACGAATTGATGATAATTTCCTAATTAAATTTGAGTTTAATGTAGAGGTTTGCATATAAATTTGAAGAACTAGGGTTTTTGAGATTTAAATTGGGCATCTCAAATTTTAAGGATGAATATGAAGATTTAATGATGATATATTGTTGGAAATGATATATAGATGTTAGGTAATTGATTAAAAGTGAATGATTGGTGGTTGGGCTGACTATTTTAGAGGTTTTAAGCTTAAAAATGGTGGTAAACGAAACTGTTTTGGGTGTAAAATGTAATTGGTTTGTTGGGGAAGAATGCTGCTCAATCTTGTTCAAACGAGATTGAGCCTGGTGCGAACGAGAAAGGGTCTCGCGCAATGTCGTTCAAACGACATCAAGTTTGGTTCGAATGACAGGTCCACAATCTGGAAAATTTCTAGTTCAATCCAATTCGAGTTACATAGTTATTTTGAGTGAGAAAGAACTGTCAATTGATGATTTTAGCCAAGTGAAGAATTATTAGGGAAGTATTCCTAGAATAATACTTTAATATTTGGAAAGGTAAATTAGTCTTGGATATTTCGAGAGAGTGAATAGTCGAAATAATTTTATTATAAGTGGCAACCAGAGTATACTACGTGTGGAAACATATGTATGGGTTGGGTGAATACCATGATTTTAATAGGACGTGGGAATGCCTATTATTATATGTTTATTATTATTGTGTGTATAGCATACCTGCACCTCTTGCTATCGGGATGAGGTTTTTGCGTAGTGGAAAGTCTTATCATGTGTGACCCATTGGGGGGATATTTGACTTGTAACCTGAGCATATGAACTTGGATACGTGTTGTTTGAGACGTAGGATAGTTTCGACAGCTGAATGGGAGCTTAGGTATATGTGTCACCCATTTGGATGGGGAGTTTGCTCGCCTCCAATATTTGTGTTATGATATTCATGGTTCGTGAGAGATGCCGAGCCAGTTGTCCTTTATGCAATGAGCGATGCACCGGGACATGATAGCAGAGTATGCATTACACCAAGTGGTCCTAACCAAGGGGCGCATGATTAGTATATATATGTGTAGGGATGATGTGAATATTTGTATATATATCTATATAATATGGGAGAGGGGTGTTTGAATAGTGCCAACAAATTAAGGGTTGACATCGAATTTTTTTGGCAATCTAAAGGTGTGAGAGAGTTCCATGTCACCACTTAGCAATGTGACATAGAAAATGAAGGGAAAACCCCTTGAACCCCAAATCCTTCCCTGACTCCTTCATTCGAATCCCTCTCACTCATTTCTGCTCTAACTCTCTCTTTAACACAAACAAACCCTCCCACACTAACCCTATCCATCGCCTCCCTCCATCGCTCCCCTGCCTCCGCCGCCCCGCCACGTATGCCTCCGTTACTGCCTTCGCCTCTCACCCTCTTACACACGCACACACAGATAAGGTAAATCGTTTATTTTTTTCCAGTTTTGTGTTGAAGATATAATGGTTTATTTTTGTTTTGTTTTGAAGATCTAATGGTTTTTTCCAGGTTTTGTGTTGAAGATCTATTCGGGTATGGCTTCTTCTCTCTTTAGGATTTTTTTTAACATTTTAATTTTTTGTAAACCCTAATTTTTAGGGTTTTTTGGAAGGTTTCTGAGAAATATGATAATCTTGGGTTTACACATCCATCGTTTGTGAGTATAACTAGCTCTTTAATTAGTTTTCAATGGATTAGTTCAACGGGCATGTGTCGATATACTGTTTGAATACATTATTGAATTGATTGGTTTATATTTGCTGAATTTAATAACTGATTGTTTAAATCTAAAATTTAGGAGAAAGCTCCTTATATGGTTAAAGCTCCTTAAAATTTTGTAATAGCTACATATTTCTATATTGAGTTTTGTTATTTTCTTTTTTAGGTTGTTGTGGTGTTATAGTGGGTTTGTAGTTTGGTTTTTGCTCGGTGGAGACTTTGTTTTTTACTGATGCTTTCCATATTTTGTTGATTCGGTATTTACAAATCTGATTCGGTTCTTTTTTTATTTCCTATTTGAATACACACATATGTTTTTATAAAGTAACAGTTACAACAAAATTTGGTTTTATGTAGACTTTGTGTTTGATATAGTTTCAAAATGAATATGTACTCATATATTGAGTAGTTACAACAGACTTTCTAGAATTTTCTTTCTACGCTGGTAAATCTTTTATTCATAAAGCACTATTCACAGGTTGAATGATTTGGTTTTCAATTTCAGTTTAAAAAAGAAGTAATCGCTTAACAGTGGAAGAGGAGAGGACATATTGCCATTTTGTTTACTCTTTGTATTCATATGTTGCCTCTTTAAAAGTATAATGATGTTGCACTGATTTGACGATAGTGAGTAAATTGATTTATGTTTTTGATGAGATTATTTTGTACTAGAAAACTGGTAATAGATCCTAGTTTAATACACCTTATTTGTACTAGAAAACTGTCGAGTTCAAATTTGGACACTCTATGAATTTAAGATGTTGTTTACTGATTTGATATTGAATATGGATATGGAGCTTTAAAGAGATGCAAAGCAACGCATGAGGAGCTTTACAAAGATGTAAGCAACACAATCTACATGACGATGGTATGGTAAGCACGCTAACCGTCAATGTTAAGCAATTTAACCATCAATGTCAAGCTATTATATGCCCTATACAATTTGAAAATTTGCGACTTAGTCTATGGTATCTTATTGGTTATTTTCGTTGCTTTTATATCACAACACATACGCGTCATGTTGACGAGTTATCGTTCACGTGTCTTGTGTCGCGTGTATCTGACGCAACACATACGCATCATAGACATGTTATTCTATCTATAACTACTTTTGTCTCTTTCATGGCTGATTTTTTGAATTCATGCCTTTAGTTTTTACGTGGGAACTCATAGTATTTGTGTCCTGCTATACTTTTTTTAGACCGGTAATATTCTTGATGAATTATTATGGTTTATATATATTTGGTTGCGATTATTTGATTGTCATATTTGCCTTGGTTTAGTTTTATTAGTAGTGAAAAGAGCTAGTCACTGTTTCTTAACAGGTGAAATGATGCCATTGACACTAGATTCACACCGAGTTGATTATTTATATTGTTTGTTTGAGTCTATTGATAGGGATTTCTCTTTGGATTTAGATAAGGAATTGGCTACCGATTGGTTGATATGAACAAAGAAGGATATGATGGCGTTGAAGTAGCTTAGCATTGTGGCTGTAGAAGCAGCTTAGCACTGTGACTGTTGATATTTGGAAAAAAAAATTGGGACTACCTTATATGCTGGTATTTGTAGAAACGAGTAAGAGGAGATGATGTAACACTTTAGTTTTCTAAGACCTTATATGTTGTCTTCTCTCTGCTCTTATTTCTTTTGTAACGAGGTGAAGCTCAATTATTATACAAGAGAATCGTTTGATTTCAAGTATGTAATTACACGATATTGCGTCCATATTCATGGGGAAGCTGGGATCACCGACAAAAGTGTGATGAAGAAAAAAAAGGTTGTTGAAGAATCCATGGATGATGTTTTGGTCAGAAGCTCTTCTAGAAAACCAACTATCTTCTCTTCAGCTGAATTAGTATATGCCATTAGTATATGCCATACCTTGTATATAGTATATGCCATTAGTACATGAGAGCAATTTAAGGACCCTTCATGTGGTAATTTAGATGTGTTTTTGTTTTTCAATTTTATTTCCATGATTCACATATTTGAGGGTGTTGCCTAATAATGATGTTCCTTAGAGGAGGAATGTCATGGATACACTACCATGTCATGGTGTTGAAATAGACCTCTACACCCATGTTTAGAATGATCAAACTCGGATCATCAATAATTTTATAAATTAACGGAGTTTAGGTGTTTTCAACTCTTTTAACATATGTGATTTATTATATGGATGATCAAATTTGGTTTGTGAATTTTGGGATAATAGTTTAGACTATTTGTGATCTCTTAGTTTTGGGTTATATTCGCATATTTTCATTTTCCCCACATATATCAACTACAATTACTAATTTCTTTTTCAGTTAATTCCACTTATTTTAATCATTTTACAAGTTTTGCTAAATTTTACAAAATATATAGTGAAATTGTGTATGTATTGCTTTGGAGGATGATATATAAATGGACATATTTGTGAGTATCATGAGTTCAATATTATTTTCTTGGTTTGTAAGTTTTAAAGACACTTTTATTAGGTTATAATAATTTAGTGTGTGTCTGTTCAAGCTTGCTCTTTGCCTATTGGTTTTTGATACCTTTTTTTGTTTACCATGCTTGCTCTGTATTTTGTAGGGAACATTTTGGACTATCATTTGGTCTTCATGTATAATATAGTGTCTCCAATATCCTAAGATGTATGTTTGGTATAATATTACAGGGAGTAGACATTAATATTATAGGTATATTTGCAATTTCCTTGAATCATTCACCCATTTTTACTTCTATAGTTGCATAGGTGTGGTCAGATACCTTAAGCAACTACTCATGTTCCTGTCATCATCTTAGTTTCTTTTATTTTATCTCTACTCACTTTGTGATGTTGGTTTGCTGCAAAATGTATGATTTTGGTGTTTTTCGATCAACCTAACACATGGCGTTACTACAAGTTCAACTAAGCATGTTAAGAAAGAATTTTATATAAAAAGGTTGTGTTTGATTGGCATATCATTATTTCCCATAAAGAAATACTTCTTTTCACTCATTTTTCACTTTTGTAACGCTTGACGGCATACTCCATCTTTCCTCATTTTTAACGGAAAATAATTCTTACTCCATAATGTCTTCTTACTCGCCCCAAGAACTGGATTTTATGGAAAACTGGAAAAGTAACTCTTTTCCAACTTCTAAAAAAATAAATTGTTCAACTTTGTAATCGAATACACCTTTAGTATAAACAAACTGTTCAACTTTTTAACTGAAACAAAAAGTTACTTTATTTTTAACTGAAGTGGGAGTGTTACTTTGTTGTATATATTTCTCATAAAAGAGGTAGCATCACTTAACTGTATACTATGTTTTGCACCATCCCATATATGTGTAAGCTTAGAAGATTAACACATTTTTTTAATCTTTGTTTCTATATTTGTTGGTGATGTTAAAGTCCTCACAGCATCTTCCATCGAAGGACATGGACGTCTACCTAATTGGAGATTTTGATTGAACATGAGACAATCTCGCAATGAGACTCGGAGGACTTTGTCATCTTAAGCATATTCTCTATTATATTGGTGCATAGAGGTGAAATTTTTAAAGCAACTGTAATACTTTAGTTTTTTTCAAAATCAACTAGTATGAGTTATAAAGTCAACATGCTTATTCCCCAATCCTTCTCGCGCTTATTCCCCTAACCTCCACCACTGCCACCATACTGCCACATTCTCACCATCAGGTAAATCATACCATCCCTGTCTTCACTAAAACCTATCCAAACATCCTCTAAAACCCTCGAGCCATCATCGCAGAAACCAATCCCCATCAAAATTCCTCTGCTCAGCCCATCGCCACCCCTGCAACCTTCATCGACGCCCCCCGTGACTGCCGTCCTTTTTTAAAATATGGTTTGACACTTATGCAAATCTAATTTTATGTTAGTATTTTTGGAATAAAATTACTAAAGAAGTGTTTGTTCTTATTGTTCCTATTAACGTCCCATCCTACTCTCCTATCTTAACCGTAACTGCTAAATTACAAAGTGCAGTGTAATTTTTTATTTTTCCCTATTGATTTTAATATCTTAATCATTAATTCTTTTATGTAGTGAAAAAAATCATTTTGTCGATAAGGTTGTTGTGAACACTATGGATTGATATATCAAAGACGGGAGAAACGGAAACAACTCCACACAAGTTGAATTCTGGTCCTAATAAAGAGAATAAATATGTCATATTGGGAGAAAAAGAAAAGGCTCAGCTGATAAGTGACTCCAAGAAGGACAATGAGATATCCATTACTGAATTTCATAAGAATTTTTTGAATTATAACTCAAACTTTTCAAAATTTTATTCATATACTTCATTAAAATAATCTGTTCTCGATCAGCATATTTCAATTTGGGTGTGTATGATTGCATTGTTACTTTGTTGTTCAAACACATACTAGATCTGGAAACCATTCTTTGATTTTCGTCAATAATTACCAACCACCTATCTGAAGACTTGGATTAACGGTTAATATTTTTCTACTCTATTTTTAATAGGAATCAATGAGGCATGGAAGAAAGCATGTTACTTCTCTGTTTAGCAGAAGAAGCACCGAAGAAAGCCGTTGTTCAGCGTGTTACTTCTATGTTCATTAATTTGTTATATGACTATGATTTGTGTGAAATTTTATGCGGTGGTTTTATAATATATGTTAATTAATTTGTATCAATATGATAAATACTGACCGGACGTATATATGTGCTGATTAATATGAGGTCATTATGCAGTATATATATGTGCTGCTTCCACCATCTCTTTGAAGATGTGATCATTAGGCTATCAAAAGGGTTCATTATGTAGTTTCTGTGAAGCTATATAACTCTCCCTCAAAGTCGATTGAACTTGGTAAGCTTTCATCTTGTTTACTCCATATTAGTTTTTACGTGAATATAGTAATTACTACGTCGGTTGAACAGAGTTTATTTTAATTTTTTGTTTCCGAATGAAATACAAACATTTCATTTGTCCTTTTTATTTATCTGTTACAGTGCACTGGAGAGGACATCATTTCCAGCTTCATGAAGTCCATCTAGCTCTCCTATATGTGTCGATCGCAATTTAGCTTCAATATTTCTACGTAAAGTACATAATATATTGATTGTTTTGAAGAACGGGGGTGACTGCTTCTATAGGGAATGTTCGTAATATATCCTTTGTGAATTTGATTAACTACAATTAGAATTTACGTAGGGATCTCTGTAAGTAAGTTTGTACATGTTATTATTCCTAAAACTTAGGATACTACATGTAGAAATTTGGTAATCTCTATGTTATACACTGGTGCTTTTTGTTTGACATTTCTTCATAAGCCATCTTATACTTATACTGTTGTGGTTTTTATTTTCTTTGGTTATCTTCTTGTCGGATTAACTGAGTTCCCAGTTTGTTCTTACAATTATATTTATTTGTCTAACACAAGACTCAATCAGGTCTCTATTTTGCTGAAGACGATCGCTCTTAAAATTGTAACTTAAAATTGATATTATTCAAGTGTTGAATAATCAAAACATCCAGTTGGTTTGATGCATTGATCTTTGAATTATTAGGACTTTTTGATCAGGTAAATGGTGTGAACTTCCACTATTATCTGCCTATGATTTTATAGGTCAGTGCTTTTGTTTTTTATGGCGGATGAGCGAGATTCTGAGTTTTTGCTAGTGTTTATGAGTTTTTGCCATTTTGTGCATGTTTGTTTTTATAAATTATAAATAGATTATAGTAAACATGTTACATAGGTTTTCTTTTCAGAATATTATTCAAATTGGTTGCATTGAGTTTACATAGATTATGGTATACATGGTATACATGAGATTTTAGGGTGTTTCATTTCAAATATTTGGGATTTTTAATGGCTGGTTTCTCAGAGTCGGAGGAAGATCTAGCATCTGATGATCCTGAACAGTACTTATGAGTTCTTCATAGGCCATAGTTGCATTTAAACATGCTTTGAATTTATCCTCCATTATTCTAAATACGAACCCGTCGGCCTCCGAAAGTTCATTGGTTCATAAGTTTTTTGTTTTTTTACTAATATCTCAGTGTTTGCGGCTAGCAGATAGCAGCAACAGGTAGCTACAACAGGTAGCAGGTAGCTGCAGCAGAAGCACGTAGTTACTACTCTGACCTTCAACAGTATTATCAACCCTGATAGACGTGAGCAAATTCTGTGGTGCGGGCTCATTTGTGTCTATGTTTGCATATGATGCCGAGGTGCATCTAGCAACCAACATTCTAGGTTGGAGATATTGATCCCCCTCTCACATTTAAGTGTTTTTAGTTTGAAATTATTTTGTTATTGCATCTTTGTTTTCTTAAATTATTGGATGTTGTTTGGAGCCATCAATTATTTAAGTTATGCTCAAGGTATAATCATCAGTTATTCCCAAATTTTATTTTAGTTTCTTAATTTCTTATTTTAGTCCTATTAATGGTCCAATTATCATCTACGCAGGTCTGTCGTGTCGATCAGAGGCATAAAGACTTCAAATCCACTCGATTATTGGATTCATTCAAGGAAGATATATTTTTTCTATATGCATTTTGTCACGATGAATGAGACAAGCGTAACGTGGGAGATACAAGCGGCATGGTGTAATATGCTTTGTTTGTAAATAGATTTTTCTTCCAAATTTTGAATTGTTTATTGTGATACGTGTTTTTTTCTGAGTTTAATAGTTGATGATATATGTGAGGTCTAAGATGGACTAATATTATTATTGTTATTATGGTATTTTGTATTGTCTAAACAGGGTGGATAGTCGTATAAATAGAGGAAACTATGTCCAATTTTTATAAAATATTTATATTATGAATGGAACTTGAGAAAAGTTTTATTATGAATGGAACTTGAGGAAACTTGAACAAAGAAAACTTTTTCCAGTTGATAATTGGACCAAGAGTGACGATTTGGATTTTTTTTGTAGTTATGCACTTTGAAAATTTTTGTCGTTTCGTGATTATGTTCGTTGGAAAATTTATGTCATTTAGCGGTTACGTACTTTAAAAAAATTTCATCGTGCCTTCGGTCACATGCATACCCTAGTATATACACACACACACACACACACACACTTGTGAATAATTCTATTGTGTGAAATTAGCAAATATCTAAATGCTGGTAAGCAAAGTAAGCTTAGTGAGTTGAAGATTTACTAACAGAACAGTGAATATAATATGTGGTTATTTGGGATAAACTATTTCAATATCATCGTGTAGGGGCGATACGGGTTACCTGTGAGAAATAATTAGAAATATAAGTCTATGACCTAGTTGGGAACATTATAGATAACTAGGTTAGGATAGACGAACATTATGCGTACACAAAAGTGGAGAGGTGAGCATCTCATGTGAGAGTTCGAAACTAATATGCCTATAATACTTGTATTATTGCATTTTCAAATACTTTCTAAAACAAATGTTTTTACAACTCGGTCTCTGACCCGTTTCTTTCTATTCTTCTCTCTTTCGCTACAAATATATTATATATGAGGTGCCCAGCCACAGGGTTACCAGACTTAGACGCGTGGATCATTTAGCAAGATGCAGCAGTTGTGGGAGTTGACGGTTCTTGCACTTAGATGCTTCTATCAATTCCTTTTACTTTATTCAGACATTTCATTTAGGGCATATTTCGCCCATTCTCAGTCATTTATTAGAGATTGTACTCTATTTACTTTAGTATTTTATTTTTGATGCACTTGAGGATTTTATGGTTTGTTGGTTTGATACTTTGAACTGGAATGTTTTATCCAGTCTCATTTATTTCTGTAGTTGATTCATGTCTAATATTCATTATATTCATGTCGAATGTAAGTAGATTATGTTTTAAAGAATGCAAATTTATTAATGGATTAATCAGGTATAATTTAAATGGGAAAATGTTTTGCCACTAGCTTAATTATTTATTAGGTGATTAATAATTGATGATACTAGGAATGGCATCATGAGTTTACAGTGATGAACAACTCAAATGGTAGTATAACAATGGCAATAAGTAGACAACAAATTGATATAGAAGGTCGTGTGGCTAATAAGATGAACACCATAGATTAAGTGGTTCGTCCTAAGCCTACGTCCATTGTGTGTGTGAGTGAATTTAACTAATAAAATAGGCACTAGTAGCCTAGTTTACAAGCTTTATCTCTCAATAATACACTTGAGCAAAGTTTTAGATAGGGTTT
This sequence comes from Sambucus nigra, assembly GCA_949130495.1. NCBI lineage: Eukaryota > Viridiplantae > Streptophyta > Magnoliopsida > Dipsacales > Adoxaceae > Sambucus > Sambucus nigra. The sequence goes on from OX422210.1 coordinate 722,734,350, forward strand.
GAATTACTCGATCCCTCATCATGAAGAAGATGAAGGATATATACAGTGCCTGGGGGGTGTAATGTACCCCCAAGCATGTTTTTTGCATGAATGTATGTCTCTTAGCCAATCTAGTGTGGACACCTGTCTGTGCCACATGTATATCATGATGACCAAATATTCCGTCATGTGAGGGAATCATCTTGTTATAACGGTTTTGCCCACGTGCTCCCAGTCTCTTTTATACTTGCATATTCTCGGATTGCTTGACATTATCTAGTGGAACGTCGTCCCGGCCGAGTACGAAGTTATTGGCTCTAATAGGACTATTACGTTTACGATCATAAGTAGAACCTCGTCCAAACAGGTCAGCCGAGGTTGGGTAACCATGACCACTTGTGCTATCGGCTTCCATAGAGTACGATAGTGGTCCTTGTTGAGCCCATGAATCCATTACTGGCATCGACTTTCTGTGCTACCGAGACTGATGCATATAAGGCTTAGCTGTACGATCCCACTGTTGGCTGGTGGGACTTTTCTAAAGACTCGACAGTGTGATGAGAAGACGTTGTTTCTCAGAGTACGAGGGTGTACTTTAGTCAAATCAATTAACCCTAGCCCTTAGCCTTTTGTGTGAATATGATGTTGAGGGGTATATGTCCTTGACCGTGAAAGGATATTTTTGGGTAATTGGTTACACAGGGATTGACATTGGGACACATGTCACCCTTGTGATTAGTTAGCGTTTGCCCAAGCCAAATAAGGTGGCTGCGCACTTAGGGTTTCGAGGTGTGATGATGAGGTGCCTTGTAAATCGCGCGTAATCATTTCCTCGGTATTTATAAACCCAAAAATTTATTTTCTCTTCTTTTTCACTTTCTTATTCACTTTGGTTTCCCGCTTTTACCCATTTTATGCAAAACAGAAACCTTCATAGACTTCCATAGCTTTTAACTTCTCAAAACCTGCAAATCCCCCACTCTCAGGCCATCTCCTGTTACTCCATTTGTCTCAAGAGCTTAGACTTTCTCAGGTAATCCTCTTCACCTCTTCTTTTTCTACAAACTAATAATTCCATTATCTATTTTACCTTTTTGGTTGGTTTTAATTATTTTTTCGGTGATTGTCTTGGCCTTGTGAGGGGACATTTAGGCTAAGAAGAGTGGCTCATTGGTGTTTGGGAGTGAGTTTGAGTGACTGTGTGGGGTTAGTAGGCTTAGGCTGCCATAATTTAGGTTTTCGGGTGATCCTCTGGTCAACATATCCGGTTGGGTCCATCACCATTGTTTTTGGTGTTCATGTAGGAACCTTTCAAACTCCAAGTGTTTGATCCTTTAACTTAGCTGTTACAAGTTATTTTCCTGTTATTAGTTTAACTTGTTATAAGTGTGGTTTCGTATCTCGAATGTTATAACCTCTGTATAAAATTACAGAGGAGTTTCCATCTCTAAGAGAGAAGTGCTTCGAAAAAATTAGACAGGTAGAGTTAGCTAAAGCCGAGAGCCAAAAGGCCGAGGCTTTCCCTCTTCGTCCAATCTTTCCACCTCATGTAGTTGTCATATACCCTCAGCCTACCGAGACTTGTGACCCAATGTCTGAATCTTCTACAGTAGATCCCATGTTCACCTATTCATTCGAGAGTGTGGACTCTTAGAGGAGGCAACAGATTATTCCCCCAAATAAAATGGATGGTTTGAGGACGAAGAAGTTTCTTCCCGTGTCTCGCCTTCTAAAGATGTTGGTCCTTTACCCAATTCTACCTCCGTAGAAATTATAGATCCCAATGTTGCCTTTCCTCCTATATTGGACGCCGTACCTCTATCGTCTGCCACAGGTCTGAGTTTGTCGAGAGGTTTCCCAGTGGTGTCCCTACCAATACCCAAGTCGAGGTTGCTGAGAATGATGACGAGGAAGAGAGTGATGTTGACACCTCCATAACTATTGAGCATGAGAGTTCTTTGACAGAATTTGACCTCTTATTTTTCAAACACTTGTACAATATTGGTCCTTCAATCTCCTTAAGAAAGCCACTAAAGCACGAGGGGGCCTTTGACGTTCGAGATGGTGAGCTATGTGTTTATGATCACATGTTCAAGCTGGGTTTCCGTCTACCCATCTATACTACGATCCGAGCCATCCTCTCTTACATAAACCTTGCTCCCTGTAAGGAAATAATTTTATAAATGTCCGGGGTAGAATCTAGGAATTTTTGTTTTCTCTAGATCACATTTTGTATGTCTGATACCGCTACATCCGGCTCATCAACTCGATCATCCTCGATAGCCTTTATCCAAATTCAATGCATCCATTATCTTCACATGCATCATTCTTCATGCGATGTGCCGCTCAGCTCATTCCCACTACTCCACCACGCATTATCGGTAAGATGGTTTATTGGAGCTCTAATATTTGCATAAATATTTGGGAAATTGTTTTAGAAAATTATTTTTGAAATCTGAATTAATTTTTATCAAAAGCAGAATTTTTTCTAAGTCTAGAAGTGAAGTGCCTTGAACTATGAGCTCTCTCAAAAGACTTTGACTATCGTTCGCGCGAGATAGGCATGTCGCCCGATCTTATTCGAACGACATCTATTCTTCGTTCGAGCGACATGGCTATCTTATTCGAACGAGCCACCACCTCGATTTTCGTATAAATATCTATTCACATTCTACACGATTTTCAAGTCTTTCTACAATCTCAAAATTATGCGAAAACAGTCCAGAATAAGACTTCATATTTTTAAGGTTTATAAACCTTTTTGATTCACAAAACCATTCACATATATGTGTGTTTAAACCTTCAAGAGTATCATTTACTCATCTGGAGTAATTTGTGAGGAAAGTCGTTCTCTTCTTCGTTGCTACCCTACTGGAAAGTGAAAGTTCCAGCCGACGACATCAAAACCGACACCCGAGGGTATTTATGTGTCACATGTTTTCATTGTCATTCGTGTGAGCCTTTTTCTTACAAAATTATAGTGAAAATAAAAGGTTTTGCCCCGTTGGGGGATTTTTCCTCATTTGTGTGTGTATGAATGTTCTTACTTCATTTTATCATCATCAATCACACATAGATGCATGTTTAGGACTTAATTAATAAAAAATGAGTTTAATTAAATAACTTCCTTATTTGAACACAAGCGCACTCTTCTTAAATTGGTATCAGAGCCAGTTACACAATTTTTACAGTGTAATTTTTCGCAAAATTTTTCTAAGATATCAATTTTCTGAAAAATATATATATTTTTTAAAACGAGTGTGTTCATAATGGAGAAGTTATATAATGAAATGCCAGTTTTTAACGGGACAAACTATGCATACTGGTAAGCCCGAATGAGATCTGCATTAAAAGCCATTGATGAACGTGTCTGGATTTTGGTTGATAGAGGGTGGACACCTCCCTCCGTCACTATTGAAAACGTGACCAATTTAAAACCTGTTACTACATGGATTGAAGAATAATTTAAATGGTCATCTTTTAATTCTAAGGGTTTAAGTGCTATTTCTGGCCTGTCACACCTGTTGACTTCAAACGCATAATAATGTGAACCACGTCAAAAGAGGCTTGGGATGTTTTGCAACTTACCCATGAAGGAACTAATGATGTGAAAGAGTCTAAACTCCAAAATTTAACAACTCAATTTGAAACAATCACCATGCTTGAATCTGAATGTTTTAATGAATTTTATGCTAGATTGTCTGATATTGTTAACACTAGCTTTAATCTTGGTGAACACATTCCTAATGCTAGAGTTGTTAAAAAGATTCTTAGATCACTGCCTAAGCGGTTTATCCCTAAAGTCACTGTGTTAAATTCTATGGATAATTTAAATACGCTTAAATTGGAAGAACTTGTAGGAGACTTGCAAACGTATGAAATTGATATGTTTCCAAAATCTGTCAAGTCTAAAGATAAGGGAATTTCACTAAATGCCCAGGAGATAAAGAGTGAGGGGTCGGCAAGAAAGATGGGAGATTCATCTAGAAAAAGAGAGACAAATACGTCAAATTCTGAGTGTGATTTTGACTTAGATGATTAGGCCCTATTTGCTAAAAATTTCAAGAGAATTCTCAAATTCAAGAAAAATGGTAATTTAAAAGATAAAAAGAAGTTTGAGAAAAATAAGTTTGAAAATAAAAATGAAAAAGATTTTAAAGATCTTCCTAAAAAGGAAAGTGAGAGATGCTTTGAATGTGACAGTAGGGGTCATAAAGCTTTTGATTATGCTACTAGGCTGAACAGAGAAAAGGGCAAAGTTGTCCTTAATGCTACCCTTAGTGACGACAGTGAGGTCGAGTCGGTGGATTATGGAGATGAGTCGCCGCATGAGTGTAACTTCACCGCATTCATGGATAGTCTTGAGATCTCTTCTAGTGCTCTTCACAACGATGAGGATGCTACTTCACAGGGACACCTCGACAGTGAGATCGATGTAAGTGAGGGGGGGATGATGCAAGTGAGAGTGAGAGTGGTCTTCAACGCGCCTACGCCGAGCCATATTTTGAGTCATTTAAAACTAAAAAGCGTAACAAAGCGTTAGTTCTTAGGATCACCGCTTTAGAGGAAAACTTAAGAAAAGTGAGAGAGAGAGTCCTCCATCTGCACTACCTTAAGAGAGAGAGAGTCTGCCTGTGTTGAGAAAGTGAGTTTGTTTAGAGAGAGAGAGAGTTATTTTGAGAAAGAGAGAGGGGACTTGATTAAACAAGTGGCTAGTCTTATGAGTGAGCTCCATTTCTTCGTGGAGACTCAGAAGAAGCTTAAAGCCCTTATATCCCAGCTTACTCATGATCTTGAGAGAGCACTAGAAGTCAAGGTACAAATCGAGGACATATCTGGGAATATGGGAAAGATGCTCCTAGGCCCTCCTTTAGTTTTTGGTGATAGGTAGGGAATAGGTTATGATGGTGCCTCTACGTCCCAAATTGCACCTGGACCAGTTCCTGAGTTTACTATGACTCCTTATGGCCATCGTCAAAAACCTCGAAGGAGAGTTCGACAAAATGACATCTTATGGCCATCGTCAAAAACCTCGAAGGAGAGTTCGACCAAGAAAAGCAAACCAAGGTCCGCTTAAGACTATGTTCTTTTGTACATATTTCAAAAGAAAAGTCCACCTCACAGAGTTTTGATATAGTATGGGCCGGACACGACGTACTACTGCTCCACCACATCATACTGATGATTTTACCAGTCTGAGAGAGCGAGTTGAGTTTTCAGCTGCCACATCACAGAGTTTGATGGAGGAATTTTGACGGATGTTTTTTCCGTCAGTGAATGCTTCTCACATTCCGGCTAAAACCAACAACAACAAGGGTAAACAAAAGGTCACCACTTCTTGGGTACCTAAGAAAGATAAAAAGGCCCTTGTTGTTCATGTCGCTCTCAAAGAACATAATACCTCATAGTGGTATTTTGATAGTGGGTGCTCCAAACATATGATAGGTGATGCCTCATTTTTTACTTATCCTGAGGATTATAAGGATGGTAGAGTCACCTTTCTAGATGGGAGCAAGTCTATCATTATAGGACGTGGTACTGTAGAGTTACCAGGATTTCCTAAGCTAGAGAATGTCTTGTACGTCAAAGGTTTGAAAGCAAACCTTCTCAGCATTAGCCAGCTGTGCGACGCTGACTTTGCCATAAATTTTGACCGGGACGCTTGTAATGTATATAATCAAGCCGGTAAACTTTTAGTGCGAGGGGTGAGGACAAAGGATAATTGTTATGGTACTGATCCCACATCCTCACTTATCTGCAATAGCACCATGATCACTCCTATGGATCTATGTCACTAACGTCTAGGTCACGTGACAGTTAGAGATTTAACTCGTTTAGATAAAAAGGACCTAGTACGTGGCTTACCATCACTTGGAAAGACAACTTCGACGGTTTGTGGATCCTGTCAGTTGGGAAAACAAATTCGTACCCCCATAGGAAGTTGCATTCCATTACCACCTCTCGTGTACTTGATCTTATTTAAATGTATCTTATGGGTTCTACTCGTACTGAGAGTCTGGGTGGTAAGAGTTATATCCTCGTGATGGTGGATGATTTCTCCAGATACTCGATTGTAGGTTTTTTTAGGGAGAAATCCGATGCTGTGGAGTTTTTAATGACCAAGTGCCGAATCCTGCAAAATCAACATGGAGTCACTATTAACAAGATACGCAGTGACAACGGCACTAAATATAAGGAAGCAAATGTAGATCTTTACTGTGATATCCTTGGGATCAAACATGAGTTTTCTGCTGCGAAGACTCCTCAGTAAAATGGTATTATTGAGAGAAAGAATAAGACGATCTAGGAAATGGCTAGATATATGCTTCTAGGTCGTAGAGTTGCTAGGAAAGTTTAGGCAGAGGCAGTGTCTACTGCATGCACACACACTTAAGACGCCTTAGTTATTGTGGACTGGCAAGAAACCCAACCTTGTATATTTCTGTGTTTTGGGGAGTAAATGCAACATCCTATGGGATAGAGAGCAATTAAGAAAGTTTGACTCCCGGAGCGATGAGGGAATATTTCTAGGAAATTCATCGAATAATAGAGCGTACCGGGTCTTTAACCTGAATAGCTCTAAGGTTATGGATTCAATAAATTTCACCGTGCAAGATGATGAACCTCCAACGGTTATTGATCCTAACCTTCAGTGTGAGGATGAGGACTTTTCTGGCAGTGATTTACTTATCCCTCACCCACACTCTGTGGATCCTACTCCTCTGTTAGGGGACACACCAGCTTGGGTTCGCAAGAGTCATGACCCTACTTCCATTGTAGGTGATCCCACTCTTGGGGTCAAGACTCATGCTCAGCTAGAGAACGTCGTTAGTCACTTTTGCTACACGTCCAAAGTCGAGCCCAAGAATCACAAAGAAGCACTCAAGGATGAACACTGGATATCTGCTATGCAGGATGAGTTGCTTCATTTTAAAAAGAACAATGTCTGGGAACTAGTCCCTCGACCTAGTGAGACTAATGTGATAGGTACCAGATGGATTTTCAAGAATAAAATGGATGAAAATGGCACCATAATCAGAAACAAGGCTAGGTTGGTCGGTCAAGGCTACACACAGATTGAGTGTGTAGACTTTGGAGAGACATTTTCTCCTGTTGCGAGGCTTGAGTCCGTACGCTTAATACTCGCCATTGCATATCATCTGTGCTTCAAGTTATATCAGATGGATGTCAAGAGTGCCTTTCTGAATGGCATTCTATAGGAGGAGGTTTATGTGGAACAACCAAAAGGGTTTGAAGACCCTAAGCACCCGGAGCATGTCTACTATCTGAGGAAAGCCTTGTATGGTTTGAATCAAGCACCCCGTGCTTGGTACGAGAGGATTACTTCCTATCTCTTAGCCCGTGGCTTTAAGAGAGGAGGAGTTGATATGACATTGTTCGTCAGGAGAGATTACGGTGCTATTTTGGTTGCCCAGGTCTATGTGGATGACATAGTCTTTGGATCCACATGCTCCCAACATGCTCATTACTTTGAGGAGGACATGAAAAGTGAGTTTGAGATGAGAATGGTTAGTGAGCTTACTTTCTTCCTTGGTCTCCAGGTTCGTCAGCTAGAGGATGGGATATTCATCTCCCAATCCAAGTATGCTAGAGACCTAGTCAAGAAATTTGGTTTAGACTCCTCTAAGCATTCACGTACACCTATGAGTACCACTACCAAGCTTAGTAAGGACATTTCAGGCAAGGACGTAGAGCAAACCTTGTATCGGAGTATGATAGGTAGTCTTTTCTACTTGACTGCCAGTCGTCCCGATATAGCCTTTAGTGTTGGAGTCTGTGCGCGATATCAGGCATCCCCAAAAGAGTCACACTTACTTGCTCTAAAATGTATTATCAAATACGTAAGTGGGACTCTCTCATACGGTATTTGGTATTCCTTTGATACCGATGACTGTTTGTCTGCCTATTCGGATGCCGATTGGGTCGGGGATGTAGATGGTTGTAGGAGCACTTCTGGTGGGTGATTCTATTTTGGTTCTGCTCATGTTTCTTGGATGATAAAGAAGCAAAATTCCATCTCTTCGTCCACCACGGAGGCTAAGTACATCGTCGCTGGGAGTTATTGCACGCAACTCTTGTGGATGAAGCAAATGTTGGAGGATTATGGGATTTCACAAGACACCATGACTATTTCCTGTGATAACACGAGTGCAATACACATACCCTGTAATCCAATCCAACATTTGCGCACAAAGCACATCAGGATATGCGAGCACTTTGTACGTCAGTTAGTTGAGGAGAAAGTTGTATCCCTGAGTTTCGTACCCACCGACCGTAAGTTAGCCGATATTTTTACGAAAACTTTAGATGCCCTTAGATTTGAGGGTCTTAGGAAGTCTTTGGTCATTTTCATAGTTGACTGAGGGGTTGGTCCTTGTCAAGGATAGGATGTTTTTTCATGTTCATATCACATGCTTCCTATTGCTAGCTTGTATCATGTGTATTATTACTTTTGTTTTCTTTATTTTTTTAGAAAATACAAAAAAATGATTTTTTTAAAAAAATTAAAAAGCTCAAAAAGATTTTATTTTGATAAATTTTTGAAAACTCCTAAAATATTTTTGTATTTTATTTGCACTTTTTATGGATGAGAATTTAAGATAGCCGAGTCACAATTTCATTCCATTTATCCATGTGACTGTTTGATAGAGATTTGAGACGCTACATCATTTCATACATGTGCTTGTTTGGAGTCTTTGAGATGTGATTAGTGATATCTTTCTATATGTTTGGCTCCTATCTCCTTTATTGCACACATGCACGGATTTATTTGATTATTGTACTTGTCTATCACATATTGTCTTGAGTGTTTCCATCTCAATTCTGTCTATACAACTAACAATATGCGACAAAACTTGACAGGATTGGAATGCATGTAAAAACCTTTTTGGTGAGACTGTGTGTTTATTTGAAAATGGGGAAGGGCTGCGAAAGGTTCATTTAGCCTTTGCGATTTCAAGCCACTGTTAAAAATGACCTAAAAAATTGAGGAATTTTATTATCCGGTGTCCAAAGAGGTTAAAAGATCCCAAAAAAATTAAAGGCAATAAAAAGCAATATATGCCAAATATGGGCCATTAGGTTTCACCATCAATTCCCCAAAGTTTGAGCATTTAGAACGCCTCTATTCAAAATATAAATCTGAGGTAGTTTGGTTGGAGAATATAAACGGATTTGCACTTCCTTGAAAATTCTGAAAAAGCATGAAATAGTTTTGGACGTTATTGGTGTGGAAATCACTTTGAGCTTTGATTTGTTGATTTGATTGAGTCAATGCCTCATATTACCACCTTTTTACACCAAAGGAAGATTTTGAGTCCATTCGTTAGGAGTATCTGATATTCGTCGTGCACATATGTCATATTTGTATGCATTAATTTTCCTATCGAATTTGATCACACCCCTGCATTTACGCTATCATCGACTTGGTTGTTTTTGTGTTCTTTCATGGCGTGATTCTTTGTTGTATATTATGTGTGAAAAATTTTGAAAAATATAAAAATAGAAGTTTATTTTCGTGTGTCATTCTCCATGTGCATTCATTTATGCTTATCATATCTGTCTATTTGGGGACATCATAAAAAGGAGGAGAAGAATTATGTGGGAGAATTGAATTTTTTTGGTGTCTATGAATGATTTTCTTTAGCTTAATTGATCATTAATTTTTGCATATCATTATATTTCAAACTGTTGCTTGTCATGGGTATTTGCTTTATCTCATGTGTGTAGGTACAACATTGCTCATTATTTGATTACACACCTTGATGAGAAAAGCTTTGGAAGTTTCTGAAGAGCTGAAGATTTGGAAGACATGTCATTTAGTATTCTCAGTTTGAGTATTTGATGGGGATATTATCTTGTATGTCATTTGATTGGCTAATTCGATTTTTTTATGTATGTACCGGCATAGACATAGGGGGAGATTTGTAAGGACATAATTTTCTAAATGTTCGGGGTAGAATCTAGGAATTTTAGATTTTCTCTATATCACATTTTGTATGTCTGATACCGCTACATCTGGCTCATCAACTCGATCATCGTCGACGGCCTTTATTCGAATTCAATGCAACCATTATCTTCACGTGCATCATGCTTCATGCGACGTGCTGCTCAACTCATTCCCACTACTCCACTACGCATTATCGGTAAAATGGTTTATTGGAGCTTTAATATTTGCATAAATATTTGGGAAATTTTTTTAGAAACTTATTTTTGAAGTCTGAATTAATTTTTATCAAAAGCAGATTTTTTTATGAGTGTAGAAGCGAAGTGCCTTGAACGACGAGCTCTCTCAAACGACTTTGACTATCGTTCGCGCGAGATAGGCATGTCACGCAATCTCGTTCGAACGACATTTGTTCTTCGTTTGAGTGACATGGCTATCTCGTTGGAACGAGCCACCGCCTTGATTTTCGTATAAATACGTGTTCACCTTCTACACGATTTTCAAGTCTTTCTATAATCTCAAAATTTTGCGAAAATAGTCCAGAATAAGACTTCATCTTTTTAAGGTTTTCTAAACCTTTTTGATTCACAAAACCATTCCCATATATGTGTGTGAATCTTTAAACATTCAATAGGATCATCTACTCATCTGGAGTAATTTGTGAGGAAGCCGTTCTCTTCTTCATTGCTGCCCTACTAGAACAGGATAGTTCCAGCTGACGACATCAGAACCGACACCCGAGGGTATTTATGTGTCATATATTTTCATTGTAATCCACGTGAGCCATTTTCTTACAAAATTGTAGTGAAAATAAAAGGTTTTGCCCCATTGGGGGATTTTTCATTATTTGTGTGTGTATGAATGTTCTTACTTGATTTTATCATCATCAATCACACATAAATGCATGTTTAGGACTTAATTAATAAAAAATGAGTTCAATTAAATAACTTTCTTATTTGAACACAAGCGCACACATATCACTCCCTCCCAATTGTCCCCTAATTCATAGAGGGTCACGATTGGGACCATCATCCTCTGGAAGGCCGTTCACTATACCGACCGTCCAGTTAGAGTTTTCATCGGTTGTTATACCTCTTCGTCTTCTAGGACTCACCCTGGCTATTACCACTTTATGGACAGGAAGTCTGAGAAGAAGATGCTTCTGGTCACTCCAGCCTTAAATCACAATTGGAAACCCCAATACTTATTTGTCTCAGGTGCTTGGGAATTTGGCCCAAACTAGGATTGTGAAACATCTGAACCAAAAACCCCTCTGAGGTGGGCCAAAGCCTCTCTATCGGCCAAGGCCGACCCTGGGCTAAGCCAGGATAACTATAAGGACATTAACGACCTTAGCAATTAAGGCGAGAATGGTCGTCTCGTGAAGTATGAACACTTGATGACCCCCAACTACCTCTCCCAGACAGGTTTAGGTGGGGGGCCTTTGTCTGAGCTTCGCAAGTTTTAAAAATTTATTACAAGTTATGTCTCGTACTTTTATACAACTGACTTACTAACTCCAAGATTTTTCCATTTGCAGAGCAACCAGAGGGTTTATCTGATGAGTTTTGGGAAATATCTGTACCCAATCTTAGCAAGCTCATCGATTAACGAGGAAACAAGATAGACCCTCCTCCAGCTCAACCCAAAAGAATATTGGCATTACTAAGGCTGACGTTGCTACCAAGAAAAGGAAAGCTCTAGAAGACCCCATTTCCTCTCTTCCAAACAAAACTAAGCACTCAGACCGTGCCATCCCCACTTTTATAAACGGCGCTCTAGTTGCTTGGCTATCGCAGATGAAGATCAGTGACAGTGTGGTCGGCCACAGTCTGAAGTCCACTGATTCTTTCGACAGAATCATGACCGAGGAGGAAAAGCACTTACTTCAATCTTTGGATGTTCCTCTACTGGCAGAGTTTTCCCCTCATAGGATGGTCCTGGTATTTTAATGAACCAATTTTTTCAAGTGTTCTCTATATATCTTGAATATCGTACTTATGTATCTGATCCTTTTTCTATAAGGAGTGGTTTCTCTTCACCGATTAGCCAACTGGACCCTGAAAAGGATGCCTCTTATCCAAAAGGTTCAGGACTCTGAGAAGAACGAGACTCCTCTTAAGGTCGACCTTGAGAAGGTAAAAGGGTACTTGAAGCATGGGGGGGACCAGATTATCCTTCGGAAGGAGGAACATACCAAGACTCTAAAAACTAAAGATGCGAGAATTCAAGCCAAGATTTATGAGGCCGTTAAATCTTCTTTGGCCGAGGCTAAGGAGAAAATCATGGCCAACTACAAAACTTTTGACGAGTTTGTAGGTTTTGACTTTAACTATCTCGAGAGAGGCATCGGGGCTATTGGCCAATAGGTTACTCTCAAGCATGAGGAATCTGTAAGCTTGTCCCCTGATGAATTCGTAAACCTCGACTTTAGTGATCCTCATCTGGCTCGATCTTTGAGAGAGGTTGATAATGCTTATGCTGCTCCTACAGAGACGAGCCCTCTTGAGTTTACTGAGAATGAGGATTTTTTGAGGACGAGGTTGAGGTCACCGACACTGGACTTGGAAAAATAGTTCCCACTGGTGACGAATCAGCCCCAGTCGAAGGACAAGTTCAGTCGTGATGGATTTTTTTTCTACTTTGTATTTCTTTTTGTGCAGCTTCTTATTGTAACCCCATCTTTCCATGAACTGTTATAACCTCATAGGTTAATGTATGTGGACATATATAATCGCACTCATTATCAATGGAAATCTAATTCCATTATGCCTTGTGTCTACTACTGTCTTTTACCGTGATATTTTATTTCATCATATTAATGACGTTTCACTTATATTCACCACCACAAACTAGTGATGTTTAAGGTCTGATATCACCAAAAGCATGGAATTTAGTTTCATAATTCACCAAATTAAGTGATGTCAAAGGTCTGAGATCGCCAACTAAATGATGTTTCATCTCATAATTTCACTAAATTAATGATGTTTAAGGTCTGAGATCACCAACTAAATGGTGTTTCATCTCATAATTTCACCAAATTAATGATGTTTAAGGTCTGTGATCACCAACTAAATGGTGTTTCATCTCATAATTTCACTAAATTAATGATGTTTAAGGTCTGAGATCATCAACTAAATGGTGTTTTATCCCATAATTTCACCAAATTAATGATGTTTAAGGTTTGGAATCACCAACTAAATGGTGTTTCATCTCATAATTTCACCTAATTAATGATGTTTAATGTCTGAGATCACCAACTAAATGGTGTTTTATCTCATTATTTCACCAAATTAATGGTGTTAATCTCACAACTCACCAAATTAATGATGTTTAAGGTCTGAGATCACCAACTAAATGGTGTTTCATCTCATAATTTCAACAAATTAATGATGTTTAATCTCTTGTCTCACCCTTGTACTATCGGCTCATTCGAGGGAGAGTCGATACAGTTGATGATTATTAGACCATGGATGAGGTTGTCCCCATCTTGGCTATCATATCACGGATGGAAGACTAAGCTTTCTTCACTAGGAATGATGTTTTGTAGCTTAGGATAACTTAACACATGAATGAACAAAAATGATGAGGAAACACTGATATTCTCATTAATATTCACTCTTCTTAATCTGATACATGTATTACAATAAAAAGCAAGACAACTACAATCTTATTAATAATATTTCTTCAAATGATTATCATTCTAGGGATTTGAGAAGGGTTCCCTTTCAAGATTTTCCAGCCGATAAGTGCTCGAGTCAACTTCATCAGTAACTCTATAGGGGCCATGCCAGTTGGGATAAAACTTGTTGGGTTTCTACCATGTCTTTTTTTAGAACTAGATGCCCCACTACTATCGACCTTTCTTTCACCCTCTGATTGTAGAATCTTTTTGTCCTCTGCTGGTAGGCAACTTGCCTAACCTGAATGTCTTCTCTCCTTTCTTTAATGAGATTTAAGTCAAGCCTTCGCTCATCATTATTATGTTTAGGGTCATAGGGTTGAACCCGATGTGTAGGTAGGCCTATTTTTGTTGATACTACTACCTCTGAGCCGTACGCAAGCATAAATGGTGTCTCACTAGTAGGAGTCCTTTCTGTTGTTCTATGGGACCATATTACAACGTACATTTCTTCAATCCACCTCCCCTTTGCATCTTTAAGCTTCTTCTTGATCCCATCTAGAATTGTTCGATTTATCACTTCAGTTCGCCCATTTGCCCAGGGTCGGCTAGGGGTGGAGAAGAACTGTTTGATGCCGACCCTTTCACATTATTTTTCCAGGGAGACATTCTTGAACTGAGTCCCATTAACTAAAATTAGGGTATTATCCAGGCCATACCTACAGATGATGATCTTTCAGATGAACTGGAAGGTCTTTCTGCTCTATAATCGTAATCATCGGTTGAGCCTCCAACCATTTTAAAAAGTAGTTTATCTCTAAAATTAGGTACCGATAATTGTTCACTACTCTGGGTAAAGGTCCTACTAGATTAATTCCCCATACCACAAACAGCCAAGGAGATGTGATGTAGGTCAGAGGCTGGTGAGGTTGGTGAGGAATGGTAGCAAACCTTTGACACTTGTCGCATCTTTTAACATATGTTGCAATGTCTTTGGCCAGGGTCTCCCACCAATACCTCAGAGTGAAAATTATCTTCGCCAATAATCTTCCCCTAATATGACTAGAGCAAGACCCCTCATACACATCCTGGAGGATATATGTTACCTCGGATGGATGAACACAACTAAGTAGAGGAAGCAAAAACCCCTTCTTATATAAAATGTACCCTATGACAAAGAACTTTAAAGCTTTGTACCTCAGCTTTCTTCTCTCATCTTTTGATTCTGGAAGCTCCCCCTCCTTAATATATCTGATAATAGGATCCATCCATGATTCTCCCCTATTCAAATTAAGAAAAGATTGAGGTGCAATATCTTCTTTTTCAATGGTCAGCCGAAGTAAGATTTCTATTGGCACTATTTTTCTGATGTCAGTTCTTGTTGTTGAGGCGTATCCTCTTTATCTTTACTTATTTTAAACCTTTCAACATTGATCTTACTCTTTCCAAATATTTGGTCATTCTCTTGTTCTTAGCCTCATACGACCCTAGAATGTGATTTTCCACTAATATTGAATCACTGTGCACTAGGAGATTGCCACATTAAGAGCCTGAGACAAGGAGGGGACTTTTATCAGGGCTTTATATTTGTACTCATTATTGGAATCCTTTAAGTTAAACCTCAGAGCATATTCAATGTCCATATCGTCTGGTGTCGACAATATCAATCCAGCACCACTTCCATTCTCACAAGAGGACCCGTCGACAAAGAGGTTCCATATAGTATCATCTTTTAAGAAATTTCCCTCTGCCAAGGATCCTTACTAGAAGATATATATTTCCTCTTCATTTTCAGCTACTTTCCCTCTAGCTATGCTTGTCTCGGCCTCGTCCATGTCCAGGCCGATAGTTCTTCCTTGTTGACTGTCTACCTTTCCAAAATTCTTAATTTTAGTCTCGGTCTCATCCCGAGTGAATTCGTCCACGAAGTCTGCCAACGCTTGCCCTTTAATGGCCACCTTGGGTTGGTAAACGATATCAAACTCTCCCAGATCTATTGCCCAATCCATTAGCCTTTCGAATTTCTTAGGCTTTTGGATGACCTGTCTTAGTGGTGAGTCGTGAGGATGATCATTGAGTGGTCCTGGAAGAATGTCTTCATCTTTCTCAAGCATGCATTAGAGCATAAGCTAACTGCTCCATCCTAGGATACCACTTCTCGGCCCCCTAGAGGCTTTGCTATTAAAATACACTGGCTTTTATACCCCATCCTCTTCTCTCACAATGGTAGCGCTGATAGTCGACTTCGAGACGGCTAGGTACACATACAGTTTTTCTAAGAACTTTAAAAAATGGAAGACACTTATCTGTGGCTCTGGAGACAAACATGTTTAGGGAATCCACTCATCCGGTAAGCCTCAGAACGTCTTTAATGGTCTTTGGGGTCTTCATCTCTAAGAGAGCTTTTATCTTCTCTGGGTTAGCCTCTATACCCCTTTGACTAATAATAAAACCCAAGAATTTTCCATCTCCGACACCAAAAACACATTTGTCAGGGTTGAGCTTCATCCTATACTCATTCATCATATCGAAGGTTCTTTCAAGGTTCACCACATAAGTGTTGGCCTTCAGACTCTTGGTCAGCATATCATCAACATAAACCTCCATGGAATTTCCAATCTGGTCTTCAAACATCTTATTCATAAGACGCTAATATGTAGTCGCGACATTCTTCAAGTCAAGGGGCATAACTTTATAAATATACACTCCCTTATCTGTAATGAAAGTCATTTTCTCTAAGTTGGATGGGTCCATAAAAATTTGATTGTAGCCAGAGTACACATCCATGAAGCTCATCAATTCATGACCTATCGTAGCATCTACCATATGATCAATATGAGGGAGAGGGAAGTTGTCCTTGGGGCAAGACTCGTTCAGATCAGTGAAGTCCGTACACATTCTCCACTTTCCATTGGCTTTGGGAACTATGACTACATTGGATAACCATTCAGGATAAATGACATCTCTGATGAACTTAGCCTCTTCAATCTTCTTAACCTCATCCCATATAATATCATACTTCTCACGAGTGTAAATCCTTCTCCTCTTCTTAACTGGTTTATCACCTTCTACCACATTGAGCTTATGACACATTATCTTAGGGTCAATGCATGGCATGTATGCATGACTCCAAGAAAAGATGCTCTGTCTTCTCTTCAGTAACTCGATAAACTCATCTTTAATCTCTAGCTTTAGGGCTTTGTCGACCTGGATAATTTTTTTTTGCTCATCCTCATTGAGGATAATGGATTCTACCTCTTATGCGGCCTCCCCCTTTTTAAGCTTTGTCTCGTTTCTCGGATCAAGTGTGTCAATGTTTTACGTGGTAGTCTCTTTCTTATATGCTTCTTTTTCCTCAGCTGAGTTAAAGTAGCATTCTCGTGTCGATGTTTGATCACCCTGAACTTCCCCTACTCCATAAGGAGTCGGGAATGTTGTCATTTAGTGGACCATTGAAGGCACTGCCTCAAATTCTTTGAGGGCTACCCGACCCAATATGGGGTTGTAGGCTGAGAAAATGTTCTCGTTGATAATAAAAAATTTGATCTTTCGGGTTAGCCATTTTTGCCACTCGTCCCCCATCCTTACATCCATCTTGTATTTTCCCAAGTTATGAACTTTCTCCCCACAGAATCCTATCAGGGGATGATGGTATGGTACGAGCCTGGATCGGTTAAGTCCCAAGTCTTTAAAAAATGATCAAAACATAACATTCATACAGCTCCCTCCATCAACTAAGAACCACGACACTTCACATCCTTGTACTCTGGTCGTGATAACGCTAGGGTCGTCATTTGGAGCTAGGATACCTTTAAAATCTAGTCTTGAAAAGCCAAATATGGGGGTGTCTATGTCCACTTTCTTTCTTTTCTATGATTTAACATCAATGGAGGCCGATGTCACAACCTCGGCCTTTGTTATTGTCTTTACCTCACCCACATAGGCTTTCCGGTCGGCCACCTTCGATCCTCCTCCTCCACCTAAACCGCCACAGATCATACCCACACCAAATGATATCATATTAAGCCTCTTTACAGGGACATCGCCGTCCTTTGGTGGAAGATCTGGATCATCACTGTCATCGTCTAAATGATCATCTTGTCTGGTCGAGGCATCTTCTCGACACTTATGGTTCCTCTTCTTTCTTGGGTCGGCTCGAACACCCTTTGAAGCACCTTTATCCACATAATTCCTCAATTTTCCAGCTTTTAACATTTTCTCAATCTCGTCTTTCAGAGTAAAGCATTTATCAATTAAGTAGTCATAGTCCTGGTGGAATTCACACCATAAGTTCTTCTTCCTCTTGTGAGGAGAAGCTCTTAGCTTTTCAGGACACTTTAAAGACCGATCATTTTTTATCCCATTTAGGATGTACTCACAGCTTATAATCAACGGAGTGTAGTCTATAAACTTATCGTCTGCCGACCTTTTCTTCCCATCTTTATTCTTTTTCTGAGAGTTGTTTCCACTGTCGCCTCCTTTCTCATCCTCATACTTAGTAGACATTGTTTCTTCAGCATTCATAACCTTCCTAGCTGTTGCAAGCAACTCGTCCATTGACTTTGGAGGGTCTTTAGCTAGCTCCTATAATAACTTACCCTTCTGAGGCCTCCTATGAGCGCTGTCACAACTATGCTCTCCTCGTAGTCCTCAACTTCCAGCTTCTTTTTATTGAACCTCGCGATGTAGTCTCTACGACTCTCATTCTTCCCTTGCTTCACATAGAGTAGATGAGTAGTCTTTTTCAGAGGTTTAACCCCAAATTAGAAGTTATGGATAAATTACTCGGCCAACTGTTTGAAGCTCTTGATAGAATTCTTGTGAAGTGAAGTATCCCAAACGTGAGAAGCCCCGGTCAAAGTGCTTGAAAAAGCACGACATCTCATCTCATCTGATATGGAGTAGATATCTGCTGATGACTGGTACATTTCAATGTTATTAACTGGATTAGTGCTTCCATCATATCTGGCAGTCACTACAGGCAGCTTGAATTTGGTCGAGGTTAGGAAGTTGACTATCTTTGCAACAAAAGGTGGGCCCTCTAAGTATCCCCTTTGCAAAGGGTCTCGTCTCTTCAAAATATCGCAAATATTGTCATTAAGATTTTGAATTGAATCATTCCATGGTTTCACAGTTTCGGCCTGGCCGATGTTGTCCCCTACCACCTCCAAGGGTGGAACCGAGGGTTCCCCTGCTATAGAGCGACATCGGCTATTTACTTCCCCCTGACCTCCGTCTCGGCCATGTGGGAGTCGTCCACGTTGGGGTCGGCAGTTATCCCCTTCTCTCCTGGACCCAACAAGCCTTTTTGACCCGGATAACCTCACCCTCAAATCGTTGACTGGGCCGGGCCTTTTAAAGTCCGACCCTAGGCTTAGTCGATCAAACGCTGAACCTCTTGGGTGAACATCAGAATTTTATTCCACATTATGCCATCAGCTTTCTCGTATGGGTCTCACGGTATTATTGGATATTTTATATGGTTCCCAGCAGTCGGCTCGAGCATTTTCGGCCTCAGCATCATCATAATGGTCCTCTGGGCAAGGGTGTCCTTGCCTCCCTAGGCATAAACACCAGGGTTTACAACTTTCCTCCACCGCTGAAGAGGAGGCAGATCCTTGCGTGGTGCCTGAGGTGGTCCCCTGGTCTCCTGGTTTTGTCCTTGTGTGGCTGCCGGAGTGATCATCTCCAGTGAGATTCCTAGTGGCTTCATCATCATATTTTGGCTTAGGGAAGCAAATTGTTCTTGCATAGCTTGTTGACTAACCACCAAGGACTTCAAGGCTGTAACCACCTCAGCCATCTTGGACTGTGGTGGTGCGTGGCTGGAGCTAGGTCCTCCTCCACCACCAGGTGAAGGAGGTGGTGGTAATTCAGGTGACATGTGTTTCCCTAAAAATTGAGCTATGATTTAAAAGTCTTAAGAGCTTAAGGACCCTACAAGACCTCTTTTAATGGTGAAATAACTCTACATAAGGGGGAGGGTTGGTTCACCACCATAGATTCTAGCGATGGAAAGCTATGAAATGGAAGAGATGAAGTTTCTCATTCCCATAAACGGTGCTAAATTGATGAATTTCACTAATAAAATGGGCACAAATGGTCTGTTTTACAAGCTTTCTCACTCTAGAACACACTTGAGCAGAGTTTTAGCTAGGGTTTGAATTACTCGATCCCTTACCATGAAGAAGATGAAGGATATATATAGTTCCTGGGGGGTGTAATGTACCCCCAAGTATGTTGTTTCCATGAATGTATGGCTCTTAGCCAATCTAGTGTGGACACCTGGCTATGCCACATGTAGATCATGATGACTAAATATTCTCTCATGTGAGGGAATGATCTTGTTATAATGATTTTTCCCACGTGCTCCTAGTCTCTTTTGTACTTGAATATGCTCGGACTGCCTGACATCATCTACTGGAACTTCAGCTCGGTCGAGTAAGAAGTTATTGGCTCTGATAGGACTATTAAGTTTACGAACATAGGTAGAACCTCATCCAAATAGGTCAACCGAGGATAGGTAACAGCGAGAACTTGTGCTATCGGCTTCCACAGAGTACGAGATAGGTCCCTGTTGAGCCCATGAAGCCATTGTTGGCATCAACTTTCTGTACAGTCAAGACTGATGCATACGAGGATGACCCTTATCTAAGCGATCCCATTGTTGGTTGGTGGGACTATTCTGAAGACTCGACAGTGTGATGAGACGATGTTGCTTCTTAGAGTACGAGAGTGTACTTTATTCATATCAATAATATTAAATGTTTTTTACAGTGATGCTAAGAATTAATCCACCGAACATTCTGTTTTAATTTTAATAAAGGACTGATCACACGATATTTAATTAAGCGGGGTGTCACAAGTGGTATTAGAGCATCAAGTTCTAGTTCCTTAGGATCTATACGGCTTATTATACTTCTTGCTTAGCGTTATTTGATTTAGAGGCCAAATATTAGGAATGTTGTATTCATCTTTATGCGTTGGAAATTCATACTTTTGTGATTTATTTGTATGAATTTTGAACTTATTCAGCCCATTCCAACTTTCAAATGGCACTCAAAGAAGAACAAGCTAGCACTACTGTGGGAGTCAATGAACATGGTCAAATGATGCCTCAGGTACCCCCGAAGAGAGTATCAATCGCCGAAATAGTAGGTATTTTGGAATAGGCAGTTACCACTGCAGTCTTACAATACCAAGATCGCAGTATGCAGCTTATAAGAGGCAAAAGATCAAGAGAAGATAGACAAGTTGACATGACTAGATTTAATAATTTTTGGAAGACACCAATACCACGACAATAAGTTCCTCAGGGTCTTCAATACCACGAAGGAAATAAAATTTTCATGAAGAGCCAAAAGTGTCAGGGCCAACATAGCCAGGGAGAGAATGATGTCATAAAAAGGTGTTTCAAATGTGGAAGAGGCGTCCATAAACGTCAAACTTATCTGGATCAGGTTGGAGAGAAACTCCGACCTAACTAGCAAGGACAGGATGGCCAAAGAATGCAATGACTTTCAGGACTTTGCTATAAGTGTGTACGACAGGATCACAAGTGGAGCGACTGTCCTCAACCTGATATTATTTTTCATCAAGATGATCAGCGGGGCCAACTGGGTCAAGGAAGCGGTGGAACTGAGCAATAGGGACAAAATCAACAGAGTTGTAAGGTGACATAGTTTGCTCTTAGATGCTTTAATTGTGTCTGGATGGGTCATAGGAGATAAGATTTTCTAGATAAGGGAAAGACACCCTAACAGCAAGGGCACGCATGGGCGTGTGAACAATGTCCAGCAGGCGACCGTTCAGTAGTCACCACCCTCCATTGGAGGTATGTTCTCTATTTCTGGGGGTATGGGATATATTTTGTTTGATACTGGGGCTTCACATTCGTTTATAGCCACTAGAATTGCACGGGCCATAGGACTTTTAGACACGGCCAGTAGTACTATTACATAGGAACTCACCGCTGGGTAATGGGTCGTTGATTTTCTTTATATACCGGGGAATAGGGATAGAGATTGGGAGACTTATTTTACCTGCCAACGTGATTATATTAGATATGTCAGAGTACGAGGTGATTATTGGTATTGATTGGGTTGTTACTTATGGAGCCATGATAGATTATTTTAGTAGGTGTTTTATTTTTTCCATACCGAGTCAGGAGGTGTTTTAGGTGGCGATGCCTCGTATGGAGAGAGGGTCTTTAACCCATTTATATTACATAGAGGATGAGACCTCTAAGGAGATAGTGAATCACATTGATTCGATCCCCGTAGTTCACTAGTTTTCCGATGTGTTCCAGAAGAAGTGAGCCAGGAGGGTTTGAGAATTTGGCCAAAAAGCAAAACTGAATTTAACGGTGTTACTGAAACACCACATGAGAGTATTCCTAACAGGGAACTCATTTAGATAAATTTGATTGATTAACTTCCTATGAAGAGATGGTGATGTCAAATAGGGTTATAGAGGCCAAAAATAGTTATGAAAGGCCCGCAGAGCTAAAGGGACAACAGGAGAACGATTGGGAGCTAAGACTGCCAGTCTGAGGGAGGACATTCCAAAATGGTCAGTGGGTCCAGTGATGGGACATGGCTCGAGAAGTTCCCCTATATGTGGAGAGTGGGACTACCAATGTTGAATGTGCCCACGTTGGGAACTACAATCGATAAGATTTGAAAATGATGAACCACCCTAATTAGGCATAACAACTGGGGGTGAGATCTTCAGAGGTGGAGTTGGGTCAAGGGAATTGAGCCCAAGAAGTTACAACCCGAGAGTGGTGGGTTTAGATAGTAACACTAGAGTCCTCAGTATCAATATTATATTAATCCTCAGGGTCATTGGGGCTCAGGAAGAAATAGGGTGCCCAGTAAAGCCATAAGCGAGTCCTAGAGATGCTAGGCCAACATTTCAGTGACGGGTGGGCACCAAAAGCATATTTTATTTTACTATTGCATTGAGTTAGTAAAGTAGAGCTTATTATGGTAATATGTAGTGAAAATTACAGAATGTTTGAACGATAGTAGATTGAGTGATAAAATATCGCGATGAATACTCCGGGGAAAGTAATATTAATTTGGTAAGGCATCCCACGAAAAAGAGTTATGCCTATATATGTATATATATGAAAATTTCATAATACTGTAGACTTCAGTGAGTATGTTGTCTCGTTAGATTTGATCCCAGAGCATAAGGATTTATTTACTGATGCGACTCAGGATACATTGTGTTCTTTATCAATCAACGAGATATAGCTTATTATGTACAGCGCCGAAACCTTGGGATAATGATAGTTCCATGTTCCGTAATATTTTTTTTATGAACATAAGCAGATTTTTATGTCAACATATGAAAATTGTAAGAAAGTACATATTGTGGACTAGAGGCCTTACGGATCTCGACGACCGACAATGTTAGGTAGTAGTGTATTGGGGGGTTCCTTATTTGAATTTTTCTTTGCGAGTCATTCCACGCATGAAACTAACGAACAACGGGAGTTGGAGAGAAGTTTGGGCGTTCGTACATGGGATTTGTACATTAGTTACTATATATATATACGAGAATGTGACTGAGTTTTTATAATTCCAATATGATGTCAGAGTATATTTCATTGATACAATAATGTGCAAGGCATAGTGTGCATGGGCACCCTAGGTGATTGAATCTTGATTTTTGTTTCCGTTCGGGATGCATGGGATAAGGTAAATGAAGATAAAAGTGGAGATATCAGGACTTGATTGTACGCTCATGAGAATGATATTGTATTAGATAATTGATTATAATTGTCATGTGAATTTGACAACATTTAGCCCGGGGAGTTGAAGTTTATTCCGTAAGATTTGACAGAGGCTTATGTTTCACGAGAAACTGATTATTAGAGCGAGGGAAGGACATGTGACACGCGGTGAGGCAAACTCACATGGATCACAGTCAGAGGTACATTAGAGAGAATATAAGACGTATCGTGTTATAAATGACAGTGGTGATGAGATTTAATGAAGTGAAATATTTCTAAATTTGTTTTGCAAAGTGTAAGAGGGTAGTGAGACTAGGGTCTATGAATAACTAGAAAGGGTGAGGCGTGACCCACTCCAATGGAAACTGTCTGCAAGGTCTTCTGGTGCAACTTCTCAAGAAACCTTCTCCTTCTGGTAAAAATGGAACTCAAGCTTCAACTCACTCAGCACTAAGAGAATGAACAAGGATAGAATACTTACATAGGTGTGGTGTGATTTTGGCAGAGTAACTGTGCAATTTCAAATGTGTGTCTATTGACCTTGCCCAGAGGTCTATTTATACTTGGGCATTAGGGCTGAGTTGGCATTTTTGGGCGCCAAAATTAAGAGGGTTGGTGGGGAACAATGTCTGAAGTGTACCATTTGTCCCTACCTGCAGGCATCCCTTCCTGTCCCATCCTGTAGGCGCCACCTGGTTCCAACCAAAGTCAAAAAGCAGATATATCTCCTAATGAAGACAAGATATTTGATTTGGTAATTATTTTTTGAAACGGTAACTTATGGTTCAATTTTGTAAATATTGAGAGAGGAGGGCTTAAGTACCCCTCTCTTCTAAAATTATTATTTTTCTTCAGAGGGACCTCGAGGACCCCCTCTTCTGGAAAAGTCATTTTTTTATAAAGAGTTTATTCCTTGTGAGTAGCCAGCTCTTTGGCTGCTCACTTCGCTTGTGACCAAGTGTGAAGTGTGTGTAGTCTTGAGTGACTTCTGGGTCTTCCTACTAGTATTCTCTAAATCCTATAGTGCTAAGTGGTTGAGCTTTCTCAACATACCTTGTCCCTCAGTCGCCAAGCAAAACTCCCAGGAGGTCCCAACTGGCCTATTTGAGCCCTGTCTGCTCAACTAGGCTACCTGTACAAGAAAGCAAAGTGTTAATATTGTTTTTCTTTAAAAGAATGGCGTTTCATGATGAAGAGTTGATCATGGTAGCCACTCCCTCATCCTGGCCTATTTTTCTGGAAGCTGAGGGGGAGGACCTTGACTGCTCCTCGCCCCGACATTTTCTGTTGTTAAGGGACCTTGAGGGTTCCTTCTCATTATGAGTTTCTGTAGGGACCTTGGGTGAGGTTCTTTCTCAATATGATTTTCTGTCGGGACCCTGGGCGGTTCCTTCTCAATATGAGTTTCTATCGGGACCCTAGGGGGTTCCTGCTCAATATGAGTTTCTGCAGGGGACCCTGGGTCAGTTCCTTATCAATATGAGTTTTTGCAGGGACCCAAGGGGTTCCTGCTCAATATGAGTTTTTTCCGAGACCCTGGGGTGGTTCCTTCTCAATATGAGTTTCTACTGGGACCCTGGGGTGTTCCTGCTCAATATGAGTTCCTCCCGGGACCCTTGATGGGTTCCTTCTCAATATAAGATTTTATCGGGACCCTAGGAGTTCCTTCTCAATATGAGTATCTACCGGGACCCTGGGGTGGTTCCTTCTTAATCTTTGATTTTTGCAGTGGCCCTTGCGGATCACTTCTCAAATGTCATTTCCACAGTGACCCTTGCGGTGGCACTTCTCTAATGTCATTTCTGTAGTGACCCTTGCAGCGGCCCTTCTTAATCTTGGACTTCTGCAGTGCCCTTTGCGGGGCACTTCTTCAAATGTCATTTTCGTAGTTACCCTTACGGTGGCACTTCTCGAATGTCATTTCTGAAGTGACCTTTGCAGCGGCCCTTCTCAATCTCGAACTTCTGCTGTGGCCCTTACGCGGTATTTCTCAAATGTCATTTCCATAGTGACCCTTGCAGTGGCACTTCAGGAATGTCATTTCTGCAGTGACCCTTGCGGTGGCCCTTCTCAATCTTTGATTTTAGCAGTGGCCCTTGCGGGGCACTTCTCAAATGTCATTTCCGTAGTGACCCTTGTGGTGGCACTTCTCGAATGTCATTTATATAGTGACCCTTGCAGCGGCACTTCTCAATCTTGGACTTCTATAGTGGCCTTTGCGGGGCATTTCTTCAAATGTCATTTCCGTAGTGACCCTTGCAGCGTCACTTCTTGAATGTCATTTCTGCAGTGACCCTTGCGGCGGCCCTTCTCAATCCTGGACTTCTGCAGTGGCCCTTACGCTGTACTTCTCAAATGTCATTTCCACAGTGACCCTTGTAATGGAGCTTCACGAATGTCATTTCTGCAGTGACCCTTGTGGCGTCCCTTCTCAATCATGGACTTCTGCAGTGGTCCTTCCGCGGTACTTCTCAAATGTCATTTTCGGAGTGACCCTTGCGGTGGCACTTCACAAATGTCATTTCTGCAGTGACCCTAGGTGGAGTGGACTAGGTGGGGTCCTCTCAATATCTTCAAAAAAAGTATTTTAATTAATTTTTTTTGTATGTAGACACCCTTCTACGTTAGCCCCTGGTTCAAAGTCTTTTGTGTTGGGTAGACCAAAAGACTTTATACGCCATAAATTCATTTGTTTTTCTTCAGGGGCCCTAGGGTTTCTTCATCATTCCCCTTTGGGTCATTAAATTTTATGTCACTTCATCCCAAGTTTTATAAATGAGGCCACTTATAGTCGACCTCCTTATCTAGGTATAAACTTGGGCGGAGGGGTTACTTGTGATGAGTCCCTCATTTTTAGCCTTCTTCTATGGCCTTCGACTTTGTTTAAAAGGGTTTCTCATGGTGAGCCCCTCACCCTTAGCTTTTTTTCTATGGCCTTCTATCTTGGGTAGAGGTGTTGCTCAAAGTGAGACCTTTTCCCTTGGCCTTCTTCTGTGGCCTTCTTTCTTGGGCAGAGGTATTGCTCACGGTGAGCCCCTCGCCCTTGGCCTTCTTCTGTGGCCTTCTATATTAGGCAGATGGTTTACTCACGTTGGCCCCCTCACTTTTGGCCTTCTTATATGGCCTTCTATCTTAGGTGGAGGGTTTACACGCGGTGAGCCCTTCGCCCTTGGCCTTCTTCTATGGTCGTTCATCTTGAGCTAAGGGGTTACTCGCGGTGAGCCCCTCGCCTTTGGCCTTCTTCTTTTGGCCTTTCCTCTTACGCGGAGGGGTTACTCGCAATGGGCCCCTCGCTCTTGGTCTTTCTATATGGCCTTCTGTCTTGGGCGGAGGGGTTACTCGCGATGGGCCCCTCACCTCTGGCCTTATTTTGTGGCCTTCTATCTTGGGCGGAGGGGTTACTCGCGGTGAGCCCCTCTCCCTTATCCTTCTATCTTGGGCGGAGGGGTTACTCGCGATGAGCCCCTCCCCCTTGGCCTTCTTCTACAACCTGTCATCTTGGGCGAAGGGGTTACTCGCAGTGGGCCCATCTCCTTGTCCTTCTTCTGTGGCCTTCTATCTTGGGCAGAGGGGTTACTCATGGTGGCCCCCTTACACTTGGCCTTTTTCTGTGGCCTTTCACCTTGGGCGGAGGGGTTACTCGTGGTAAGCCCCTCGCTCTTGGCCTTCTTCTGTGGCCTTTCACCTTGGGCGGAGGGGCTACTCGCGTTGGGCCCCTTGACCTTGGCCTTCTTCTGTGGCCTTTTATCTTGGGCAGAGGGGTTACTTGCGGTGGGCCCCTCGCCCTTGGCCTTCTACTGTGGCCTTCTATCTTGGGTAGAGGGGTTTATCGCGGTGAGCCCTTCGCCCTAAGTACTTTTCTGTAGCATCAAGTTTGGGAAGAGGGGTCACTCAACGTGGATCCCCTCGCCCTAAGATATTTTCTGTCAAACTTGCAATCTTAGGCAGGTGGAGCCACTCTAAGTGGATCCCCACACTCCAAGATATTTTATTATTTGTTCACTTGCTTGAGGACTTCTCAATATTAGCCCCCTCATGCAGAAATGTCTTATAATATTGAGAGACTTGTGCATGAAACTGTCATACCTTTTATTTATACTTGGCAATTGCTTAAGACTGTGAGTGCTCCGGTGCCCTTAGAGCCTTAGGTGCTAAACTATCGCACATTATATTTATATTTGACACTTGCTCAATACTGTGAGCGCTCTGGTGCCCTCGGAGCCTTAGGTGCTCAATTGGCGCACCTTATATTTATACTTGACAGTTTCTCAAGGCTGTGAGCGCTTCGGTGCCCTTGGAGCCTTAGGTACTAAACTGTTGTACCTTATATGTATACTTGGCACTTGTTCAATACTGTGAGCGGTCCGATGCCTTTGGAGCCTTAGGTACTAAACTGTCGTACCTTGTATTTATACTTGGCAGTTGCTCAATATGATGAACGCTTTGCTGCCCTTCAAGCCTGAGGTACTAGACTGTCGTACCTTATATTTATACTTTGCAATTTCTCAATAGTGTGAGCGCTCCATTGCCCATGGAGCATGAGGTACTAGATTATCGTACCTTATAAGTAGGCTTGGCATTTTCTCAATACTGTGAGTGCTCCGGTGCCCTTGGATCCTTAGGTACTAAACTGTCATACCTTATATTTATATTTGGCAGTTGCTCAATATGATGAGCGCTCCGTTGCCCTTGGAGCATGAGGTAATAAACTGTCGTACCTTATATACATACTCGGAAAATACTCAATACTATGAGCACTCTAGTGCCCTTAGAGTCGTAGGTACTAAATTATCGTACCTTATATTTATATTTGGTAGTGGCTCAATATGATGAGCGTTCCGTTGCCCTTGGAGCATGAGGTACTAAATTATCGTACCTTATATTTATTCTTGGCACTTGCTCAATGACTGTGAGTTCTCTGGCGCCCTTATGGCCTTAGGTACTAAACTGTCATACCTTACATTATACTTGGCCTTTGGTCAAGACTATGAATGCTCCGGCGCCCTTGGAGCCTTAGGTGCTAAAATGTCGCACTTTACACTTATACTTTACACTTTCTCAAAACTGTGAGTTTCTCTATTTTTTGTGAGAACTTCAAGATTTAATTGCCCCATAGTCTGTGGGGTACTTTCCCTACGATCTGAGCAAGTTATCATTTTGAAGTTACCCCTCTAACTGCCGGTACTTGCATATAACTGAGCAAGTTAAAATTTGAAAGTTGCCCCTCTAGTTGTGGGTTACTTGTCCTATGCCTATACTTTTAAGACTTTTTTTAGAACATAACTTAGAGGGAGGGGTAAGACCCCCTCAGGATTTTTTTCAATATTTGAACCAAAACATAACTTCGAGGGGGTACCCTCATCATTTTTCCATTGTTTGATTCAAAGATAACTTAGAGGGAGGGGTGAGCCCCCCCTCAACATTTTTTTTTCAACATTTGATCCGAAACATGACTTAGAGGGGGTGTTCCCCCTCAACTTTTATTTAAAAAGTTATTTCGATTTTAGCGAGAAAGTTATGACATGACTGATACTTTCAAAAAAAATAATTGAAAGGAAGAGACTTGGAGTTTCACCACACAAGCTTGGTTTAAAACATCTTGCCTTTTGTATCGAGCAACGAGTAAGAAATATGCCAATTTAATCTTTATTTTGAGCAAGGTACCTGTCTTGACAAAAGATAAATGGTTCCTCTTAGGTAGACACCCTCTTACCAATGGTCCACATGCCAAAATGCTTATCTTATCGTATCTCCTTTGTTAAAAAACAAAATCTTGAGGGTTATGTTCGAGTAACCCTTTACTTTTGTAAAAAAAAATTAAGTCAGATGATTTTGAGAGTCCACCTCTTATTAAAACTGATATGAGAAGCTCTATTTCTCAAAAAAAAATTATATATAAAAATTTGACAGCCAGGCAACTTCTGGACCCATTTTTTTTAATAAATAATATTGAAATATTTATCACACGAGGGACCCTTAACAGAAAAAAAAGACTTTGGACACCTCTATCTTTACTTGAAACAAGAGAGAAACCATATCCCCCATCTTTTTTTTTCATTATCCGAGAAACCCTCTAGCCCCTTCTTTTCGCTTTCTGTATGCTATTCTCTCTCTTAACTTCATTGTAAACTTTCAAGCCCAAGGCGTGAGAGGGAGAGAGAGAGAGAGAGAGAGAGAGAGAGAGAGAGAGAGAGAGATATGCTGCCATTTATCAAATCTTTTGATTCTTGGCTTGAGAAATCTAACAACCAAACCCGTTTAGGGATATATATATATATATTATCGTGGTTCATGAAATCGATCGACCAAAGCTAAGATAACATCATGATCCGAAGCATCTTTGGGTTCTGGAAAGAAGTCTCCATTTGAGATGCGGTATACAAACAGGGATCTGAGATTTGGCGTTCGGCTATTTAACACAAATTTTCTGTAAATTCATTTGCTAGTCCCCCTTTTTTTTGTTCTCTTTGTCCTGTTGAGCTTCATGCTCTTTTGTGGAGTCGATTTTTATGCTATATAAAGAATTTGAGGGTGATCGCATGTTTGATTCCCCATCTCATGTAATTTTTTTGTAAATCAACTATTTATATTCTCAGGGCGAGGAGCCCGTGTACTTTTGGTTTGAGGGGGGGTCCTCATGTGTATATATATATATATATATATATATATATATATATAATGCTCTTGTGCCGACTAGTCCGCATTTTAAGAATGCGGACCGGACATGTGTCACCTAACGGTGCACCTAGAATTTATCGCCTAAATTATAGGCACACTCTCTCTCTTTTCTGGGCTCACCGCCAGGTGACACATGTCTGGTCCGCATTCTTAAAATGCGGACTAGTCCGCACAAGAGCAAGACTATATATATATATATATATATATATATATATATTGGCTGCACTTTTTAATCTGTGGGCGAGGAACCTGTATGGTATTTGAGAACTCTGGTTTGAGGTGTTCCTCGTGCTATTTGAGAGGCTCCTCGTGCTGTGAACGTTAGCCATTTGGGAACTTTAAGGCTAATCAACTACTTGAGGGTTTCCTCGTGTACCTCGAGGCCATTCATGATCAAGACACGAAGAGTTCTGTCAAAGAATTAATGTTACACAAATAAAAATTTACCCCAAAATATATGCTGCGAGTGGTCGATTTTGTCCTTCGCACGAATAAGTTTTTATTCTTTTGTTACTTTCAAAATTAGTTGTAAGACTTTTCTGTTTGGGGGTCGAGGAACCCATACAGTGTCTGTCTGCAGTGTTAATGAGAAATAATTTGGAGCTGGTGCAGCAGTTCACCACTTCCTCGACCAATTTCCACATACAATAATCGTGAGGGAACATAAAGATAATACAAGCCCTGTGTATTTGAGACAAGAGTTAACGTTTTTTTTATAAATGTGAGGTCTCTATTTTGCATAATATCTTTTTAGGTGTATTAGAAGTCATCTACTCTAGAGTCTTATGTGCTGAAGACTTCTTTTTACAAAGTTCCTAAAAGATGTTGACATTGACTTGTCCTTGAACAGTAAAAAAAAAATGAATAACAAATTCTACAAAATCTATACACAGTCCGCTTGAGGACTTTGCTATAAATAATTCTTCCCACACGAAATAAATTATTTATTTAGTTAGTTAGTTTGAGAAACAAATGTACTCTATTGAAGAAATGAAGTGACATTTTCACTTTAGGTATAAGGCAGTAGGACCATACTTTCATACTAAAAATAAAAGTCTCATTGTAAATGTGGCCTTATACCCATTAACTTGTGCAGAGAACTATTATGTACGTTCTCCCCTTCTAACACTTTTCACCACAAGATATGATAGAATGTATGATTTCTTTATTAGTTGAAGTACTCAAGTAGAACATAAATTGGGACTTGTGAAATGAACATATTCATATGTTGATGAAGTAAGATAATTTACTTAGTTGGTTGAGATTGTTGAAGTAAGATAATTTAGTTAGCTGGTTGAGAATAAATATTATCTCATCATGGTTCATGGTGAAACTTTAAGCACGAGTAATTTTTCGTTTGCTCTTTTGTCTTCGAGGAGTTCCCACCCGTTGCTGCTACCATGATTACAGGGGGTCCCTCGCCGATGGATGATACTACTAAGGGGTCCTCGCCCGCCACTGTTTCCATGGGGAGTGCACCGTCAGCCAAGCGTTCCTCGAGATCCCTCTTATTGGTGGTGTAACAACCCTCGCTTTTGAGAACCTATTTTAAATTAATTTACTGTGTCTAGTAATTAAATAAAATGTTGGAAAATGGAGTAAATATTTATTAAATTAGTTGAAAGTTAATATTTGCTAGATTTTTGCATATTTCCTACATGTATATGTAAATATCATCATATTACGGTTATTAGTGTCATATTCATTAAATGACATTTATGGTTTAAATGAAACCGAAACTTGAAATGATTTATAAAATTGTCGGATGCCAGTTTAGAGGGCGTAGTTAGTCCCGAAATGTGCGAGATAGTCAAAATAAGTGCCATATTACATTTTTATGTTTCGGGTACTTTTGACTGGTTTTAACATAAATGTTTAGGTATGAGTAATTTTTATGGAGTATTAGTATTTTTAAGATGGAAAATAATGTTAAGCCCCGATTTTTAGTCTTTTAATTCCGTTAATTTCCCTATTACATGTTCTTAAGCATAGAGAGTTAGGGAGAGGAAGAAAGTTGTGGAGAAAAGAGGAGAAAAAGAAGAAAATTGGAGATTGAAGATTGGATTGGTTGCTAGCAAAGGAAAATATGAGATTCCAACCTTAAGGCAAGTTTTCTACTTGCTAATATGTGATCTAAGATGAATAATTTGTATTGATTGTTGTGTATTGATTTTGGTTTAACCATTTTAGGGATTTAAATGGATTTGTAGGTTTTGAACCCTTGAAAGTTGGTTTAGATAATTATTGGTGTAAATCATAGTTGTTAGATGCATTTATGTTTAGTTGGTTGCCATAAATGATCTTGGTTTGAATAGAAATGAGTTGGGGAAAATTTGGAGTCCAAGACTCCATAGCCGAATTGGGCGAATCGATTCACCCCTAACGAATCGATTTGCTAGAGGGACAGTTTACAGGTCTGAGTGGACCGAATCGATTTGGAAATTATGCAGAAAGTTAGTTTTACCTATTCGAGTCAATTCGGCTGGTCCGAATAGATTCGCCCGAATCAATTCGGCAGAGGCGAATCGATTGAGAAATCATGCAGTTTTAAGTTATTTTTCTAACTCAATTTTGATCCTTTTTCTTTACGCTTAGGACCTAAGAACCTTTTTGTATGAAGTAAACTTAGAGTCCTAGATGAGTTATTTAACTACCCTACATTCAAAATGGTTTATATGGGGTTATTCCGGGGGTGTACAAATTGATGTTAGGGCATCCTTTTTCTTTAGTTAATTCTTAGGAGTCTAGGAGTTGTAAGGTCGTATTGGGAGACTTTAGAAGCTCAATTGAGTTAGGATAGTTTCGATGGTTTATATTAACACGACAAAAGAATGTTTGGAGAATAAATTGATATTTTATTCATTTATTGAGGTTATAATTAATGATGATATGAATTACGTATGGCTACGGATAAAATGTGATGTATCTATTAAGACGGAAATGAAATTGGTAAATGATAATTTACTTAATCATGGAAATGGTAAATGATAATTTACTTAAATACACCTCTCTAAATGCCATCATAAGGGAAGTGCGCGCGTGAGGTGAATCCCCCTGGCTAATGAATGCAGGGTGGATATAGTCATAGGCCATATGAGCTCTTATTGTATGTTTTCTGTGATGGTGAGGTAATTTCGGTTGTGGTTATAACTCTCTCGCAGGCATATGGCGGCTTCCCGACGTCTTGCATTGTCAGTGCCCAAGTTGTCTTGGTTGATAGGCCCTCGAATATGATGGTCATTTAGGGGCACGCATAGTGGGGAAACCCGGACGGGCGGTCTTAGAATCGTTATATGTATATGAATATAACTATTCTTATTTCAAGTTGGACTTGATTAATTAAATGCCATAAAGAGCATAATGAATTGCCATAAAGAGCATATAATTGCACTTATGTTTCATAATGAGAAACGGAACAATGTATTGAAACAGTGCAAAAATGATGAAGGCTTTTATTAATTTAAATTATTCTTATACTCTTGCATAATTGAACTTGAATCTCATGATCATTTAAAATAGCCTTAGTTTATGCATTATATTGTGTAGGTAGATTCTTATTACCGTCAAGCATGATTATCTGTTCATAATTGTCATACTCTTTATTCATCTGGTGAACATATAAAATCGGGCCCTGACCCGTTCATATTTCTTGTTGTGCATGAATCTTGTATCCGCTCAGGTGCTCCGTCGCAAGGACGCCCGTATTGACTTTCCTATTCAATTGTTTTTGGGGAGCCATGATACTTTGCGGATATTACAGGATATTTTGATGTAGACACCTTCATTTTTGTACACTAGTTATGATCGGGTCATTTATTTGGGCGTGTGTCCCAAGCTTTTGTATTTTTTTATTGTAATGTATTATGTAACTTACTTAAACTGTTGTAATACATTGTATGTGCCTGTTGACCGACAACATATTCGGTCCTCTTACTGTATATTTGATGTAGATGTAATATAAGTTCTTTTGGGTTTCCACTTTATTTTTTAAAATTGGGTTGTTTAAATTCTTTCCTTAACTTATAAAATAAAATTTTTGGCAACCCATTTTTTCTGAAATATATGGTGGTTATCCCGTATACTTATTGTATTATTGTTGATGCTGAGAATGATTCCATCCATGATTCGTGTTATATTGGAGCATCGGGATGGTCACCCCTTATTTCGGTGAGCAGGTTATCACAGATGGTATCATAGCATTAGGTTCTAGAGTCTTTAGGATCTATGCGGACTTGTCACGTTCTACCGTAGCGTTCTTTGATATAGAGCTTAATGTTAGGACTGCTTTGTTGCCTATGGTTGTGATCTTCTGCAAGATAGATTATTTTATATAGTATTCTAACTCTATTATTTCTTCATCTCAGATGCCGCCTAAGAGAGGTTGCCCCGCTAGAAGGAATAGAGTTATAGAAGAGGAAGTAAGTCCTCCACCGTCGCCGCAAGGAACAATAAATGCTGCTGATGTAGAAAATATCATGGCCCAAGCGGTCAATGATGCTATGACTGCCGTGGTTCAGCAATTTCGATAAGCTCAACAACAAAGGGCTCAGGATGTACAATCTTCTACTGGACCTTCTCCGTGGGAGAGAGTTATGGAATCCTTTTTAAAGGGTCATCCCCCGGAATTCCAAGGAGGTCCGGACGTCATAGAAGCTAACCA
This sequence comes from Sambucus nigra, assembly GCA_949130495.1. Classification (NCBI taxonomy): domain Eukaryota; kingdom Viridiplantae; phylum Streptophyta; class Magnoliopsida; order Dipsacales; family Adoxaceae; genus Sambucus; species Sambucus nigra. Next base: position 722,768,998 of record OX422210.1, read on the forward strand.
GTGGAAAAAGGATATGCAGCGCCATTTGCGTATGGTGGAGTGTAGTGAGGAAAGAAAACAAATCTTTTCTACTTTCAAGCTCGTTGGATATGCGTTACATTGGTGGGAGTCTAGGACTACGCCGGAGCAGAGAGATACTACGACCATTAATGATTTCTGGGTTTTGTTTGATCGAAAGTACTTCCCTCCCGCAGTTAAAAGGGAGATGAGAAGGAAACTTCAGGATGTGGTGCAAGGTGAGAGGTCAGTTGAGGAGTATGAAGAGGATTTCACACGGTTAGCAAGTTTTGTACCGAACGAGGTGACTCCGGAAGAGAGGAAAATATCGAGGTTCATGGGAGGTTTAAACTGGAGGATACGGCAACATTTGTTGGGCAATCCATCTTTGCAGACTTTTGGGGATGTGATGAATGCGGCATTGCTTCATTACCAAGAACACCGGTTGTATGTCCAGATTAGTAATAAGGCTACAGTGTTGGGACAACCAGGAAAACCCGAAGGCAATGGGGATGGAGGAGGAGCGTTTCCCTCATCCCAATATTCAGGAAATAAACAAAGAGAAAGGGACCCCCAGCAAGGGGACTTGCCCAAATGGCAACGTTTCGATGGGTTTATTGCGGGTGGAAATAACAATAGGCAAGGTCAAGGTGGATCGCAACAACAACAAGCAGGTCAGGGTGGTAATGGAGGTAGAGGCCATACAGGCCAAGGAGTTGGGCAGTTTAGAAATAATCGGGGCCGAAATCAGGAGAATGCGACGAATCGATGCTTTCAATGTGGAGAGTTGGGTCATTTCAAGAGGTCGTGTCCTCACTTAATTAGGGGATAGCTTCATATAATTCCACACCAACCACACGCTCATCTACCGCCATAAGTGCCTAATTCGGTTGTCCCTCCACAGCAGGGACAACTACAGTATGGTCGTGTTTACCACATTCAGGATGATATGCTTCCTCCGGCTTCGCCCGCGCCGCCAGTGATTGAGGGTAAGTTTCTCATTCAGGGACATATGGGTCGTATTTTGTTTGATACGGGTGCGACACACTCGTTCATTTTTAGAAGTTTTACGCAGTCTAGAGAGTTGATAAAATCTACAGAGAGTACCATCACTAGTGTTGAATCTTCTATGGGTGATGGTTCACTTATTTTCTTTGTTTGTAAACAAGTAGGATTGGTAACTTGTGTTTTGAGGCCGATTTACTCGTCCTTGATATGGTCGGGTAGGGTGTAATTCTGGGTATGGATTGGCTAGTGAAGTATTGTGCGATAGTTAATTGCTATGGGAAGAGTATAGTTTTTTTCATTCCGGGGTAAGAAATATTTTTAGTGGTTATGCCTTGTTCAGAAGGAGGTACTAGCACTTACTTGTATTGTATTGCGGAGGAGACTTCTCAAGATGTAGTTTTTTCCTAAATTCTATACCGGTTGTTGGGGAATTTGAAGATGTATTCTGAGAAATACCAAGTTTACCTCCTAGTAGGGAAATCGAGTTTGTAATCGACTTAGCGCCGGGAACGAGACCAATTGTGAGAGCTCTATGGCTCCTGTTGAGATGAGGGAGTTAAGGGATCAAATTCAGAACTTGCTAGAACAAGGGTTTATTAGGCGTAGCACGTCACCGTGGGGTGCTCCGGTGTTGTTTGTGAAGAAAAGGGACGGTTCTCTCCGGTTATGTGTTGACTATAGAGAGTTGAATAAATTCACCATTCGGAACAAATACCGTTGCCTTGGATTGATGATTTGTTTGATTAACTTAGGGGAGCATCTTACTTCTCTAATATAGATTTGAGGATGGGGTATCACCAGTTAGGGATGCGGGAGCAAGATGTGTACAAGATTGTGTTCCTAACTAGATATGGGTCCTATGAATTTTTGGTCATGCCTTTTGGACTAACCAATGCCCCCGCCGTGTTTATGAACCTCATGAATAGGGTGTTTCGAGACTTCCTGGACCAGTTTGTCATCGTGTTCATTGATGATATTCTAGTGTACTCGCAAACAGAAGCCGATCATGCTACTCATTTGCGGTTGGTCCTGCAGAGGCTGAGTGATCACCAATTGTATGCCATGTTTGAGAAGTGTGGATTTTGGTTGTAGGAAGTACAATTTCTGAGCCATATTGTGACACCCCAAGGTATTTCGATGGACCCAAGCAGAGGGGTTGCGGTGAGGGAGAGGGGTCAGCCCATGACACCTACCAAAATTCATAGTTTTCTGGGTTTGGCGGGTTATTACCGCCGATTTATCAAGGGTTTCTCAAAAATTGCTAGTCCTTTGATAAATTTAACTCGGAAAGGGGTGAGGTTTGTATGGGATGATTCTTGTCAGTCGGCTTTTGACGAGCTCAAGGATAGGTTGACTTCTGCTCCAGTCCTTGCGTTACCAAGGCCAGGATTAGAATATTTAGTCTTTACCGACGCATCTGTGCAAGGATTGGGAGGTGTACTTCAACAAGAGCGACGGGATATTTCTTATGCTTCTCGAAAGCTAAAGCCCCATGAAAATAATTATGTGGTGCATGATTTGGAACTTACCGCAGTTGTTTTTGCCTTGAAGATTTGGAGGCATTATCTCCTAGGGGAGAAATTTAGTCTTTTCACGGACCAAAAATCGTTGCAATATTATTTTCTCAGAAGGATTTAAATATGCGACAACGCCAATGGCTAGAGTTTTTGAAATACTATCAATTCGACATCCACTATCACCTGGGCAAGGCGAATGTGTTGGCAGATGCTTTGAGTTGAAATCCCGAAGGGGAGTTAGCGAAAGTCTGGAAAGACAAATGGAAGGAGCTTAGTCAGGAGGACGCGGTTGCCAGGGCATTTATGTCGGTGTTGATAGTTACGCCTACCATCTTAGCAAGGGTTGTAGAGGCTCAAGGAAGGGACAAAGGTTGACAGGACCGTATACGCAAATTATTGATCGAGGGAGCAGAATCCTACTCTATAAGTTTGGAGGGTGGATTACGTTTCCACGGGAGACTCATCGTCCCAGACGAAGGGGATTTGAGACGGGCCGTGATGATAGAATCTCATGGGTCTAAATTTTTTGTGCATCCTGGTGGGGACAAGATGTACCAAGACATGCGCCGACAGTATAGGTGGGCGGGCATGAAGCTGGACATTTCCATGTTCGTTTCCCAATGTACCACTTGTCATCAGAGACCAATGGGATTGTTGCAACCAAGGGAAATTCTAGTGTGGAAGTGGGAGAGTCTATCGATGGATTTCATCACAGGCTTGCCAACGTCGCAAAATGGTCATGATTCTATTTGGGTTATTTTTTATCGTTTGACTAAGTCGGCACAATTCCTACCGGTACGCACCGATTATAATACCGCTCGTTATACCCGACTATTTATTTCGGAGGTTGTTAGACTCCACTGGGTGCCAATAAATATAGTCTCCGACAGAGATAAGATATTTATTTCACACTTTTGGCGAAGTTTCTAAGAAGCTATGGGAACCGAATTGAAATTGAGTACTTCTTATCACCCTCAAACAGATGGGAAGATAGAAAGGTTCAACCAAATGTTGTAGGATATGCTCCGAATGTGTGTGCTTGATTTCAAAGGTGGTTGGGAACAATATATCCCTTTGGTCGAATTTTCTTATAATAATTCGTACCAATTTACTATTAGGATGGCGCCCTATGAAGCACTTTACGGCCGACCTTGTAGATCACCCACTTGTTGGTTGGAGGTGGGGGATAATAAGTTTCTTGGACCCAAAATGATCCAGGATGCTTCTTCCAAGATTGAACTCATCCAGAATCGTATTCGAATAGCTCAAGATCACCAAAAGAGTTATGTCGTTGCGAATAGAAGGCATATAGAGTTAGAAGTTGGAGATCAAGTCTTAGTGCGAGTATCGCCAATGAAAGGTATAAAGCATTTTGGGAAGATAGGAAAGCTGGCGCCGCGCTATGTTGGACCTTCTCCCGTTATTGCTAAGGTAGGTCCAGTGGCATATCGGCTTGCCTTACCGGAACACTTACAACAACTCCATGATGTGTTTCATGTTTTCTCTTTGAATAAGTATAAGAGGTGTGAAGGAGACCTTTGGCATATTCCTTTGGAGGATATCGATTTGCAACCCGATATTTCATATGAAGAACAACCGGTTACAATCTTAGATCACGGAGAGCGTAAATTGAGATCGCGAGTGGTGCCCTTGGTGCGAGTTCAACACGCATTTCCCTTATGATGGCATTTAGAGAGGTGTGTTTAAGTAAATTATCATTTACCATTTCCATGATTAAGTAAATTATCATTTACCAATTTCATTTCCGTCTTAATAGATACATCACATTTTATCCGGAGCCATACGTAATTCATATCATCATTATAACCTCAATAAATGAATAAACTCTCAACTTATTCTCCAAACATTCATTTGTGGTGTTAAAATAAACCATCGAAACTATCCTAACTCAATTGAGCTTCTAAAGTCTCCCAATACGACCTAACAACTCCTAGATCCTAATAATTAACTAAAGAAAAAGGATGCCCTAACATCAATTTGTACACCCCCGGAACAACCCCCATATAAACCATTTTTAATGTAGGGTAGTTAACTAACTCATCTAGGACTCTAGGACTCTAAGTTTACTTCATACAAGAAGGTTCTTAGGTCCTAAGCCTAAAGAAAAAGGATCAAAATTGAGTTAGAAAAATAACTCAAAACTGCAGGATTTCCGAATCGATTCGCCCTGGCCGAATCGATTCAGGAGAATCGATTCGGACCAACCGCATTGATTCTAATAGGTAAACTTGACTTTTTGCATAATTGCCGAATCGATTCGGACAGTCCTAAATGATTCGGTCCACTCAGACCTATAAACTATCCCTCTAGTAAATCGATTCGTTAGGGGCGAATCGATTCGCCCAGACCAGATTTGCCCAATTCGGCTATGGAGTCTTGGACTCCAAATTTTCCCCAACTCATTTTTATTCAAACCGAGATCATTTATGGTAACCAACTAAACATAAATGCATCTAATAAGTATGATTTACATCAATAATTATCTAAACCAACTTTCAAGGGTTCAAAACCTAAAAATCTTTTAAAGCCCTAAAATGGATAAACCAAAATCAATCCACAACAATCAATACAAAACAAATTATTCATCTTAGATCACATATTAGCAAGTAGAAAACTTGCCTTAAGGTTGGAATCTCAGATTTTCCTTTGCTAGCAACCAATCCAATCTTCAATCTCCAATTTTCTTCTTTTTCTCCTCTTTTCTCCACAACTTTCTTTCTCTCCCTAACTCTCTATGCTTAAGAACATGTAATAGGGAAATTAAGGGAATTAGAAGACTAAAAATTGGGGCTTAACATTAATTTCCAACTTAAAATACTAATTGTTGATACCAAAATTAATATGCTGATGTGGACGAATCATACGAAGAAACTTGTCAATCTACGTGGTACAATAACAACGAGGAAGTTCATTTCCCCGACCAACTCATGTTCTCTCCGAGCAACGAGGATACACCGAGGAACTTCAATCACTCCGAGGTACCCTAGCGCTCCGAGGAATTCCTGAGCAAAGAGCAACTAAGGCGGTCCGAGCTGCATCTCGGCCATAGTATTAATTGCCAGAATATCAACAGTTCAACTATTCATTGAATGTTTATCATCTTGACGCACACGCTACATTAAATGTATTACCCTTTCATACGTATATCATTTAATGTATCAACCCATTCATGTACAGCCTAAGGGCTATAAATACCTTGTATCACCCTCATTCAAAGGGACCGGAATTTCTTGATTGAACTTGCAATCGAGAATTCCCAAACACTCAGCAATAACATAACAGTGGACGTAAGCCATTCTTATAAGGCTGAACCACTTTAAAAATATTCTGTCTTATTTATTTATCTGTGATTAAATTATTAGAGTAATCTAGTTTTTTACATCAAAAGATTGGCGCCGTCTGTGGGAAACGACTGTTGCTATCGTTTTTCACCAAAAATCATTTATCATCAATGGCAGATAATCCAAAATCCAGTAATCGAAATGCTGGAAATACTGGAAATCCTCCAAATCCATCTGCACCTCCAGATCTGGCTGGAATTATGACGAATTCGGCTGAAGGACAAACCGCCATGCAAGAAACGATGAGGCAACTCATTCAAACTCTTCACGGCGGTGCACCTACCCATTCAAGGCAAAGGAGTATCGTGGGCAATCGCGATCCAGGCGTACCGGGTCATATCGTAATGAAGAATCTAATGATTTTTCTTATCAACCTGGGCGAACTTCATCGATACGGGCTACGGATACAGATCAACATATCACCCTCTCTCCGGAGAGAACTAGCGCCCTGGAAAGATTAAGCAGGGCATCTCCTTTCAGTCGGTTAGGACCAAGGAGAAATATGAGCCCACCTAGAGCCCCATCGAGAAACTTTCGACCACCATCAGGTTTGAGAGAAGGATCAGCACAATCAAGACCAGCTACTCGTCGAGATAGATCTCAGGAAGCTACGTCAGAGCAATCAATTGTTCGAACTAAGCATCCCGAGGAAGGAAATGAAGCATGGAAGGGTTCCATTCAGCGATTGGAGGATAGACTTGGAGAAATGGCTAAAGAAAGGAATCCCTTACAGAGAACTTTTGTTCAAGGGACACCTTTTCTGCAGGCCATTGTGAATTTTCCTACACTATCGAAATTCAAAGCACCTGTAGTGACCCCTAAGTATGATGGAAAGACAGATACTTTTCTTCATATAAAACAATACCAAGCTCCTGCCGACATATATGCCGTCCCCGACGAGATGAGATGTAGAGCATTCTCGGGAACTCTTACCGGGTCTGCACAGATATGGTACAACAATCTTCCTCGGGGTAAGATTTAGACTTTTATTCAGTTAGCCGAGTTTTTCATTGGCAATTTCTATTTTGGAGCAAAGCCGGTAAAGCGAGTAGCGCACTTGTTAAGTGTTAGACAAAAATCAGGTGAGAGTACTAGAGATTACATAACTCGTTTCATTAACGAGAAGTTGGAAGTCATAGATTATGAAGAAAAGACAGCGATCACTGCTTTGATGAGTGGCTTATTGCCTAACAAGTTATACTACACTTTAGCCAAAGATCCACCTAAAACTATGTCGGAGTTGATGGCAAAAGCGGCCAAAGTCATGAATGCCGAGGAGGCTATGGCCGCGAAGAAGAATATGGATAAAGAAACCAAGGTGGAGGTTGACAAATCTAAGAAGAAAGAGCAAAAAGGTAATGGTGGTGACAAGCATTCCAAGAATAATAGGACATCATGGGAAGTCCTGAAGAAATACGATAATTATACTCCATTGAAAATGGGTATTAATCATGTTTTGGAAGAAATCAAGAATAACGAAGAAATCAAGTGGCCAGATAAACTGAGGACCAATCCTGAACTGAGGAATAGGGCCAAATATTGCGAGTTCCATAAAGATCATGGCCATACGACCAAAAATTGCATAGCCCTTCAGAACGAGATTGAAACGCTCATCCGAAGAGGAAAGTTGTGAAAGTATGTAGATCGCAGAGGTGAAAGAAAGAATGATGATAGAACTAGAGATCGTTCCAGATCTCCTCGTCGGACGGAGGAGAAAAAGAAAAGATATCATGAAGATGATCCAGATGAAGACCCCGATCTTCCAAAGAAGCCAAGACAGCCGGAACGAGAGGTATTTTCCATACGTTTTGGGTCATTTGATTGTAATGTTATTACAGGAGGAGATGCTGGAGGGGGAGACCTTACTGCAGAAAGAAAGGCCTATCTCGGAGAGGCTCAAGCCTGCTCATATATTCAACGAATAAATCTTGCCGAGGATGATCGTTCGAGGAAGGTAAATAAAGAGAAGCTAGTTATTGGTTTTTCAAAAAATGATTTGGCAGGTGTCCTTTACCCTCACGACGATCCCTTGGTGATCAAAATGAGGATGAAAGATGTGGTGATTTCAAGGGTGTTGGTGGACAATGGTAGTTCAGCAGACATCATGTACTATTCATGTTTTGATAGCTTGAATTTGAAATTATCTCAATTGGAACCTTATCACAGACCCCTTCTGGGTTTTGCTGGCGAGAAAGTTTTTCCACTTGGGATGATCAAGTTGGACATATTCATTGGAACCCGGACTGCTTGTCAAACAGAAAGAATACGCTTCTTTGTGATGGATAAGAACGTGCAGTCAGCCTATAACATCCTCATGGGAAGAGTTGGTTTGAAGAAGTTCGAAGCAGTTCCATCTACAGTGCATCAGTGCTTAAAATTCCCAACAAACTTTGGAGTAGGAGTTGTGAAAGGTGATCAAAAAGTAGCTCGGGAATGCTATTATTCATTTGCCGAGCAAGAAAAGCTTGAGGAATCAGGGAAAAAGACTATCACCTACCAGGTGGAAGAAGGTACAGAAATTGAAACTCTTGATCCCAGGGATGAATCCCAACTTGTAAAAGGACAGGTGGTAGAATCTACAGAAAATGTTATTCTGGACGAGGAGCACCCTGAACGAGTAACTCAAATAGGTTCGTCATTAGATGCTTCAATAAAACAAGAATTGATAATGTTCTTGAGAAATAGGAAGAAAACTTTCGCATGGAGTCATGAGGATATGCCAGGAATAGATCCAAATTTCTTATGTCACGAACTCAATGTGAATAAGGAGATCAAGCCTGTAAAGCAGAGAAGAAGGGTATTTAGCCCCGAGAAGAATCAAGCCATACAAGAGGAGGTCGAGAAACTCCAGAAAGCCCAATTCATTAAAGATGTGAAATATCCAGACTGACTGGCAAATGTGGTGATGGTAAAGAAGAAGAACAATAAATGGAGAATGTGTGTTAATTTCACTGATCTCAACAAGGCATGCCCAAAAGATCATTTTCCATTGCCCAGAATTGACCAACTAGTGGATGCTACCTCGGGACATGAGCTGCTCAGCTTCATGGATGCGTATTCTGGTTACAATCAAATCAAAATGAAACCTGAAGACAGCGAAAGTACTTCTTTTATTACCCCTAGGGGAACTTATTGCTATAATGTTATGCCTTTTGGTTTGAAAAATACAGGAGCGACATACCAGCGGCTGATGAACAAGGTTTTCACCGAACAAATCAGTTGCAACATGGAGGTCTATGTCGACGATATGCTGACAAAGAGCAAGAAAACTACAGATCATCTAGTTGACTTAGCTCAGACATTTGATCAACTGGATAAATACCAAATGAAGCTCAACCCGACGAAGTGCACATTTGGAGTACGAGAAGGAATGTTTCTCGGATACATTGTTAACCAGCGAGGTATTGAAGCAAATCCAGATAAGATCAAAGCTCTTTTAGGGTTGCGATCTCCAACAACAAAGAAAGAAGTGCAGAGTCTTACAGGACGAGTTGCAGCGCTCAATAGATTTGTGTCCCGAGCAACTGACAAATGCCTCCCATTCTTCAAAACACTTCGAAAAACTTTTGAGTGGACTGATGAATGTGAGAAGGCCTTTCAAGATTTGAAAAAGTATTTGGGAGCACCTCCATTGTTATCCAGGCCAATAACAGGAGATAAGTTGTATTTGTATCTGGCAGTATCAGAGAATGCAGTCAGTTCAACATTGATTAGATTGGAGAATGGAGTCCAGAAACCAATCTATTACACAAGTAAGGCTTCCCGAGGTGCAGAAATCAGGTACCCAAAGCTGGAAAAATTGGCATTGGCATTAATTGAAGCAAGTAGAAGAATGAGACCATATTTCCAGGCCCATACCATCGTCGTTTATACCGACATGCCACTGAGGCAAGCCCTTCATAAGCCAAAAAAGTCAGGGAGATTGATGTACTGGGCAATAGAGCTCGGTGAGTATGATATTGTGTATGAGCCCAGAGCATCATTGAAAGGACAAGCTGTAGCAGATTTTATAGCAGAATTTACATATCTTGATACCCCCGAGGAGCAAAAGGTGCTCGCTGACCAACCTGTGGATGTTACAGGATCAACAGACATAAGTCCAGACCAACTCCGGTTGGTAAAAGGGCCTATGGATGTAGAAGGATCATCAACTTCAAATTCAGACCAACCCCAGTTGGTTGGAAAACGAGAAGAGATGGTCAACGAGGAGCGAAAAGTGCCAGGGGAAGATGAAAAGAAGCAACAAATATTTCACCGAGGAACTCTATCAGATAAGAAATTTGAAGACGGGTTGCCCATATGGATATTATATGTAAATGGCTCATCTTGCACAGCAGGTTGTGGGGCAGGAATTGTTTTGAACACCCCAGACGAGATTGACATGGAATATGCTTTGCGATTCCAATTCAAAGCTTCTAATAATGAAGCTGAGTATGAGGCCATGATAGCAGGTTTAAACTTAGCAAAAGTTATGGAAGCACGGCAAGTAATTGTATTCAGTGATTCTCAATTAATTGTAAATCAGATGACAGGAACATATGCAGTTAAAGGAGATTATGTGCTAAAGAAGGTAATCCAGAAACACAATAAATTGGAGGCAAACTGGCATGGGCCTTACCGAGTTACAGAAGTTGTTCGACCAGGAACTTACCGAATAGCAACTTTAGAAGGAGAAGAATTCAAGAATGCTTGGAATGCTGAACACCTTCGCAAGTATTATCAATGATGTAAAATGTACAACGGATTCATCAATATGAATAAAACGATGATGTTTTCACCATTTTCCTCTCCTTTGTTTGAAAGTTTTTCGGGGAATACTAGTGTTGTACACTACGCTACTCGACAGCAAAAACAAGACAAAAGTTCGAAAGAACCAAAAAATATACTCCTTTGGTTAGGAGGCGTACACTAGCGTGACCAACTAAGGTTGGTAAGATAACTAGTGGACAAAAAGTTCGAAAGAACCAAAAAATATACTCCTTTGGTTAGGAGGCGTACACTAGCGTGACCAACTAAGGTTGGTAAGATAACTAGTGGACAAAAAGTTCGAAAGAACCAAAAAATATACTCCTTTGGTTAGGAGGCGTACACTAGCATGACCAACTAAGGTTGATAAGATAACTAGTGGACAAAAAGTTCAAAAGAACCAAAAAATATACTCCTTTGGTTAGGAGGCGCACACTAGCGTGACCAACTAAGGTTGGTAAGATAACTAGTGGACAAAAAGTTCGAAAGAACCTGATAGTTCAATAATCAACTACGGTTGAGGGAAGAACAATATCATTTTGAAAATAGGACAACAAGTTGGTCGGAAGGTAAAATCATTCCAGAAAATACAAAGAATTCCAAACTGAACCAAGTATAGTTGGTCGGTGATCAACTATACTTAGTCGACGAGGATAAATTATCGACCATGGTTGGTCGGGCACATTTTATGAAAAAATTTACCAAGTATGGTTGGTCGGGGATAAAAACCCATCAACTGTAGTTGGTCGACAAACACAATTTAACAACCTTGGTTGGTTGGAAACATTTTAAACATTTTATACTCATTACTTTATTATTAAGTGATTGAGCAACATTGATTTTTGTAAGTTTGATTACTAAGCACCATATTGTTATCTTTTTAACAGATACGTATACACAAATGTAAAAATGTTTTATAAACACAAGACAATCGCAATACAAATTTGCAAACAGAAAGTGAAATTCTTTCATTAAATTCAAAATAAATTACAGGTTACATGAATGTACTAATTATTACATTGATATTCCTATTCTATTGGTTTCTTGCCCTTTGCTTTAGAAACAGGTTCCTCGCCGACAGGAGGATCTTCTAAGCAAAGAGGAGAATTGATGAAATTAATATCTCTGAGCATTCTGACGTTCATCACAGAAGGTGTATCCAAGAGATGCTCGGGATGAGATAATTCAGTCTGAGAATGAAGATTATAGTCACCGAGATATTTTGAAATTAAACTCCGAGGAATAGAACGAGCTGGGATCCAGGCCATGTCCAATTTGAAAGGTGGCACAGGCAAGTCTAATAACCCTGGAGCATGATAATCCCATAAATAATGCCCTTGCTCCAATTTTAACACACCCAGTGCGTTCAACCACCCCTGCTTATAACCTTCATTGTTGGCATGTTCAATACGAGCATCCAAATGAACAAGGGCTTCATTGTATCCCGCCATCCAGAATTCCCTGGGTTGCTTATGAAATTGGAAGGTTAATCTATCCAATTGTTCGAGAAGGTTTTTGGCAAAAAGGTCCTTAGTATGTAGAGCAGACTTCGTTGCAGTAAGTTGATCTTCCAAGGATAGATTTTTCTTCGACATTTCAGATAAAGCCCGATCTTTGGCGTTTAATTGGAATGCTTGAGTTTCCAAAGTAGACTGGGTACGAGCCTCTTCGACATTACGGCTAAGAACTCTTGATCGGCTCCGAGCAGCGATTGGAGAACTTTGATCCTCGGCAACATTTTGAACAGCTCTTCCTCGCCCCCGAGAACCTCTTCCTCGTCCCCGAGCAGTCACAGGAATAGCAGATCTTCTTAAGTCATCCAGTTCTTGCCTTAATTTGGCATCCTCAACTTCTAAGAACGAGAAACCTTCATCAGTAACTTGTGCTAAAGCAGTGGAAGATGACGCTGCAGATTCATACTGTGCCAACTTTTTCTGCAAATTATTGTTCTCTTGTTCCAGCAACTCAGCAATCTTCCTGCAGGCCTCAACTTCACCTTTTAAAGTTCTTTCCCTAACATCGTATCCAACAAGGATCTTTTTATGGCCTGTTTCAGAAGAAAGTTGTTGATATCTATTTTCATAATCTTTGTGCAACAAGGCCATTGATTCATTGTGCTGACCTTGGAGATCTTCTAAGGAATAATGAAGTTCCTCAATCAAGTCATAGTAGGCCACATTGTTGGCCACAGCTCGGTCAAGTAAATCCTTCAAGTATCGATAAGCCTCAATTGCTTGTTATGAGGCATCATGGCCAAGGATGTCAGCAATTTCTTATGTACTAAGGTCTGTATGAACAGCCTTATAATATTCGTGACATTGCTGCATCAGCTTCGTATCATGTGTAGATATCAGTTCCATTCTAGCAACAAACTAAGGATGAGAAAAAGACAACAATCAACAAAAACAAATCATCAACAACAGAGAGGAACAAAGATGTATTTTATTAGATCACAAAAGGGTTACATTGTTGGATTACAAATAATGAAAAGATAGAAATGATACCGAACAACTTCACACCTTTTCCTTGTCTCCCAAGACTTTCTCGGGAGGCTGGGACGAGGAGCTTGGTTTCTCGGTGGTAACAGCAACTTGATCTGCAGAAGTTGAAATTTTTTCAGGAGGAGGAGGCATGGAAGAAATGTCTTTGGTAGCAGAAGGTAGAGAAGCAGGGACTTGATCACCTATGTCCATAGAAGATTCATCAGAGGCAGGCTCATCTTCTTCTTCTTCAACAATTGGTGGAGGAGGACCAGGGAGGTGTAGCTGGAATAGCTCAGAATCATCCTTGATCTTTAATTCTTGTAGAGCAGCTACCTAGCCATCATGGAAGTATTTCAACTTCCCGTATTGAACTTGGGATGTCATCGCAGCAATCCCCTTGTCCCATCCTTTATCCCAGCTTGTGCTGAAGGATTTTTTAACTGCAAGCTTTCTTCTCAATTTCTCTGAGGAGAGCTTCGCATCCAATTCTTCTTTTTGACCCTTGATATCTCGCAAGGCGGACAATTCTTCCTCTACCTTCCTCAGCTTATCCTCAAGTTCTCCAAAATTCTTGAGCTTGTCGTCATATTTCTTATGCTCGACCTCTAAACTTTTCACTTTATTCTCCAAACTCTTGGAGATCTCAGCCATTTTCATCTTCTCGGCCTCAACTGTAGATAATTTTTTCTCCCATTCGGCTTTGTCCTCGTCATACTGCTGACGAGAATCCTTCAAAGATTGGGTTAAACCCAGCAGAGCATCCTCTACACCAGACGAGGAGCTGGAAGCTTTAATTGCCTCGTCCTTCTTCACGATGTTATTGAAACAGTTCACCAGCTGAAAGATGAGAAAAATAGTAAAGTCAATACAAAAATGCAAGCATTCAGAGAAAGAAAGAAATTCAGAATGTGAGAAATTTACCGAAGCAAGGTGACGAGTAGCTAGGGATGTCAACATATCCCTAGAAATATTTTCATCAATTCCTTGGACCTCGGGTATGATCCAAGTTTTTACCGAGCTCATTGCAGAGCTCGGAGGAATGATGGTTGGAACACCAACAACACCAGATAGTGGAGAAGAGACAGTTTCAGCCAAATTGACTGAGGATGATTTCCTCAATCTTCTCAAAGGAACTTCAGCAGTTTCAACCAAGGAAGAACTCTTGGTCGGAGAGACAGTAATCACTTCTACTGGAGCAACTTTCTTGCTCAGAGCCACTGTGGGTTTCTCGGCAGCTTTGGAAGGTGCAACATCCACCTTCTTAGTCCCTTCTAGGACATCAACTTTGCTTTTCTTGGCCCCAGCAGCAGAAGTAATGTCATCAAATAGAGCAGGAGGAGCTCTTTTCTTGCCCATTCTCTGACTTAAAGGAAGATGAGAATCTGAAGAAAAATCCTCTGGAGTTGAAGCTGGCTCAACAGGGCGAGCAGTATAAGAGGTTGTATAACTCTTATACTGTAGCAAATATGATGCAGACCTGATGTGCTCATCTACAACGTTCTTATGCAAACCCCAGATAAGTTTCAGATGCTTGATATTAACCTCTGATTCTTTTGGAGTTTTTCTTTTGCTATCAACTGCAAATAAATACATAATGAGATATCAGTCATACATTTTGTCAAACATGATGAAAGCATAATTTCATAAGTAAAATAAAATGAAAAATAAACCTATCCCATTGCCATACGGGGGTCATCTAGGACCGTTGTATACTCCATCTCCAACTAAAGGGGCATATTGCCAATTTTTAATAACCAACCCATGTTCAAAATAATCTCTATTTGAATCAGGGAGGTTAACTACAAGAGCTCTATTCAGAAACCTAGTTTTTAAGTAATAAATATTATCTAGAGTGGCTCACTTATAGAAATACATAATTTCAGGGATCCCTATACGAGTCACATGAGTTAGATTTAATTTGTACACCCCATTAATTATTCTCCATGAATTGGGGGCTATTTTTGTAGGGACAAGATCAAAATACTGATAAAACTCAAGACACAATGGGTTTGGCGGAAAAGAAAATCCACATTCAGCAATGAATAGACTGGGGAACCAATGTCCCTCAGCCAATCGAAAATAATCTAAAGGTTCAGAAAGAAGCTCCAGAGTTACCCAGGAAGGAATGGAAAAATCGGAACGAAATTTCTCAACAGACTCCACAATATAAACCATACTGAATAAAAGAAATACAGAAGAAAGGAAGAAGATCTTACAGGAAGAAAGGAGGTCTGTTGACAATGAACGAAAACAAGGATGAACGCACAAGAGAGAAAGAGAGAATAGAAAGCTTGAATGCAGAAAATTGGAAAAAGAAGAAGACGGTATGGTTACCTAAGAAGTTTAAATACTTTACCTAGGGAAGTGGCGAAGGAAATGATTACGCGAAAGAAACTATTGAACTTCCGGCGGCTAAAAGGACAAAAAGGGCACTAAAATCGAAGCGCTCTTAAAAGTTTGAAAAAAGGCGGATTCTTTGAATTTGGAAATAAATTCAAATACGATGCTCCTAAAACCCAGGAAGATCATTCAATATTACCATAAATCGAGAAAGAATGTTCCATACTCCTCAAAGTTCGAAATATGAAACATTGGGGGCTTCTATTGATACCAAAATTAATATGCGGATGTGGACGAATCATACGAAGACACTTGTCAATCTATGTGGTACAATAACAACGAGGAAGTTCATTTCCCCGACCAACTCATGTTCTCTCCGAGCAACGAGGATACACCGAGGAACTTCAATCACTCCGAGGTACCCTAGCGCTCCGAGGAACTCCTGAGCAACGAGCAACTAAGGCGGTCCGAGCTGCATCTCGGCCATAGTAATAATTGCCAGAATATCAACAGTTCAACTATTCATTGAATGTTTATCATCTTGACGCACACGCTACATTAAATGTATTACCCTTTCATACGTATATCATTTAATGTATCAACCCATTCATGTACAGCCTAAGGGCTATAAATACCTTGTATCACCCTCATTCAAAGGGACCGGAATTTCTTGATTGAACTTGCAATCGAGAATTCCCAAACACTCAGCAATAACATAACAATGGACGTAGGCCATTCTTATAAGGCTGAACCACTTTAAAAATATTCTGTCTTATTTATTTATCTGTGATTAAATTATTAGAGTAATCTAGTTTTTTACATCAACACTAATACTCCATAAAATTGACTCATAACTACACATTTATGTTAAAACCAGTCAAAAGTGCCCAAAACGTAAAAATATAATATGGCACTTATTTTGACTATCTCGCACATTTCGGGACTAACTACGCCCTCTAAACTGGCATCCAACAATTTTATAAATCATTTCAAGTTTCGGTTTCATTTAAACCATAAATGTCATTTAATGCATATGACACTAATAACCGTAATATGATGATATTTACATACACATATAGTAAATATGAAACAAACTAGCAAATGTTAACTTTCAACTCATTTAATTAATATTTACTCCATTTTCCAACATTTTATTTAATTAATACACACAGTAAATTAATATAAAATAGGTTCACAAAGCGAGGGTTGTTACATACTCCCCTCCTTATGAGGGAATTTTGCCCTCAAAATTCAGGCGTACCTTGTATAAAGAGATACGGATATTTTTCCTGCATATCATCCTCGCGCTCCCACGCTGATTCCTTAGCGTCGTGATGACCCGCGTGAGGTGAAGCCCCCTGGCTAATGAATGCAGGGTGGATATAGTTCTAGGCCATATGAGCGCTTATTGTATGTTTTCTGCGATGGTGAGGTAATTCCGGGTGTGGTTATGACTCTCATGCAGGCATATGGATGCTTCCCGACGTCTTGCGTTGTAGGTACCCAGGTTTTCTTGGTTGATAAGCCCTGGATGATGATGGTCATTTAGGGGCACGCACAGTGGGGAAACCCGGACGGGCAGTCTTAGAATCGTTATATGTATATGAATATAACTATTCTTATTTTAAGTTGGACTTGATTAAAGAAATGTCATAAAGAGCATAATGAAATGCCATAAAGAGCATAATGAATTGCCATAAAGAGCATATAATTGCAATTATATTTCATAATGAGAAACGGAACAATGTATTGAAACAGTGCAAAAATGATGAAGGCTTTAATTAATGTAAGTTATTCTTATACTCTTGCATAATTGAACTTGAAACTCATGATCATTTAAAATGGCCTTAGTTTATGCATTATATTGTGTAGGTAGATTCTTATTACCATCAAACATGATTATCTGTTCATAACTGTCATACTCTTTATTCATCTGGTGATGATATAAAACTGAGCCCTGACCCGTTCATATTTCTCGTTGTGCATGAATTTTGTATCCGCTCAGGTGCTCCGCCGCAAGGACGCCCGTACTGACTTTCCTATTCAGGTGTTTTTGGGGATCCATGATACTTTGCAGATATTACGGGATATTTTGATGTAGACCCCTTCATTTTTGTACTCTAGTTATGATCAGGTCATTTATTCGGGTGTGTGGCACAAGCTTTTGTATTTGTTTATTGTAATGTATTATGTAACTTACTTAAACTGTTGTAATACATTATATGTGCTTGTAATACATTATATGTGCTTGTTAACCGACAGCATATGTTGTAATACATTATACATTATATGTAACTTACTTAAACTGTTGTAATACATTATAACTTACTTAGTTTTTTTGGGTTTTCACTTTCTATTTTTAAATTGGGTTGTTTAAATTCTTTCCCTAATTTATAAAATACTATTTTTGGCAACCCGTTTTTCTGAAATATATGGTGGTTGTCCCGTATACTTATTGTATTATTGTTGATGATGAGAATGATTCCATCCATAATTCCTGTTATATTGTAGTATCAGGCTGGCCACCCCTTATTTCGGGGAGCGGGTTGTCACAGGTGGGTTCATTGCCTACTTCTCGAATTAGGAGACATTCCTCGTGCATTTTTATGTCGAGGACTTGGAACCAATGAGTTCATCGTCTGAAATAATTTTTCACGAGGGGTCATCGCACGCCACTGTTGGTGGGGAGTTTAGTTTTGGAAGTATTGGTTCCTTGCCTTCTATCGCGACTATGAGAGGTTCCTCTCATACTGAGGGTACCTCATGACCTCTTTTCCGCCCTTGGTTTCTTCGACCATTGTTTCGTTGTTGGTATTTTTGACTATTTTGGGTTCCTCGATGTCATTATTGCCCATGGATTCCTCACGATCGATGCAGGTTGGCGAGGGTTCCTTGTCAGAGGTAATTTTTACCAAGGGTTCCTCGACCATTGGCATTACAATGGCATTTGGCTTTGAGTTAGAGGGAGATATTATATCTGTTAGCGATTTGGCATTTGGGGTGAGGACCTTTGAGGGTTCCTCGCCACCGACTGGAGTGGGGGGTGACTCCTTACCTAGGGGTCACTCGTCTGGGCCCAATTTTTCCATGTGTTCCTCGAACATGATTGCGAGGGGTTCCTCTCCAGATGCTATGGTGGCTGTGACAGGTTCCTCAACCACAAGAGGGGTTCTTCGTCAGCCAGGGGTTTTGCCACTGTCGGGGGTTACTTGCAAAGGTGCTTGATTCAAGGGATTCCTCTCTTGGAACCAGTATTGTTGGGGATCCCTCATTGGGAGCCCAGATCAATGAGGGTTCCTTGCATAGGACTTCTGTTACCTTTGGACTTTCTCCTTTTCCATTGGGCTTGAGAAATTTGAGCAGAGTATACCCCTCCCAGTTTGGCTTCATATTTACACTTTCTAGATAGAGGTTATCCAACTCATCATACATATAAGGGCCCTCCTTCTTGGAAAGGTTAGAGTACCTTATTCACTTCTTCTATAGTAAGAGCCTTGTAACTTAGCAGTGTTATGACTTATTCCAGTGCCACCTTTCGCGGCGGATCGACTTCCACTGAAAGCGCTGCTCCAGTGGCTGCCCCTTTAGAGGGGGCCGCTGCTAGTGTTACACAGCCTTGACCCAAATTTGATAGGTCTACATTGTTTTGCTTCAAGAAGTCAAAAAACATTGTTATGAGATTCATACCTACCCTCGGAGCCGTCGTCGGCGAGCTAGTTTTCCCTCCCTAAGGAGGAGGTGCCTTGGGTTCGACCACCACTACCTCTTCTGAAGTAATCTGGTCACTATCAGCTCTATTCTCAGATGGAATGTCATAAAAAATGAGCGGCTTAGACACGTTCAAACCTTCTTTGTCCATGAAAGTGAGGATACCTCCCCAGCGGAGTCGCCAAATATAGGAGGGTAGTGAGATTGGGGTCTATAAATAACTGGAAAGGGTGAGGCGTGACCCACCCCAATGGACACAGCCTGCAAGGACTTCAAGGTCTTCTGGTGTAACTTCTCAAGAAACCTTATCCTTCTTATAACAATGGAACTCAAGATTCAACTCACTCCCTACAAGAAGATGAACTTTTACAGCAAAAATAGTAATTTTCTCAAGGGAAACACCTGAGAATGATGGTTGTCAGTGGGGAGTGAAGGAACAAGGCACTCAGTACTAAGAGAATGAGCAGGGAGAAAATACTTAGGTAGGTATTGTGTGATTTTGCCAGAGTAACCGTGCAATTTCAAATGTGTGTCTATTGACCTTGCCCAGAGGTTTATTTATACATGGGCATTAGGCTGAGTTGGAATTTTTGGGTGCCAAAATTGAGAGGGTTGGTGGGGAACAATGTCTGAAGTGTACCATATATCCCTACCTGCAGGCATCCCTGCCTATCCCCTCCTGCAGGTGCCACCTGGTGCCAACCAAAGTTAAAATTCACATATATCTCCTAATGAAGACAAGATATTTGATTTGGTAATTTTCTTTTGAAACATTAACTTGTGGTGCAATTTTGCAAATCTTTAGAGAGGAGGCCTTATGGACCCCTCTCTTCTAAAATCATTATTTTTCTTGAGAGGGACCTCGAGGACCCCCTCTTCTGGAAAAGTCATTTTTTTATAAAGAGTTTATTCCTTGTGAGTAGCCAGATCTTTGGCTGCTCACTTCACTTGTGACCAATTGTGAAGTGTGTGTAGTCTTGAGTGACTTCTGGGTCTTCCTACTAGTAATCTCTCAATCCTATAGTGCTAAGTGGTTGAGCTTGCTCAACATACCTTGTCCCCCAGCCGCCAAGCCAAAACTCCCAGGAGGTCCCAACTGGCCTATTTGAGCCCTGCTGCTCAACTAGGCTACCTGTACAAGAAAGCAAAGTGTTAATATTGTTGTTCTTTAAAAGAATGACGTTTCATGATGAGGAGTTGCTCATGGTAGCCACTCCCTCATCCTGGCCTATTTTTCTGGAAGCTGAGGGGGAGGACCTTAACTGCTCCTCGCCCTGACATTTTCTGTTATTAAGGGACCTTTAGGGGTCCTTCTCAATATGAATTTGTGTAAGGACCTTGGGTGAGGTTCTTTCTCAATATGATTTTTTGTCGGGACCCTAGGTGGTTCCTTCTCAATATGAGTTTATGTCAGGACCCTAGGGGGTTCCTGCTCAATATGAGTTTCCGCTGGGACCCTAGGTGGGCTCCTTCTCAATATGAGTTTCTGTCAGGACCCTGGGGTGGTTCCTTCTCAATATGAGTTTCTGTCGGGACGCTGGGGGGTTCCTGCTCAATATGAGTTTTTGTCGAGACCCTGGGGTGGTTCCTTCTTGATATGAGTTTCTACCGGGACCCTGGGGGGTTCCTGCTCAATATGAGTTTCTCTCGGGACCCTGGGTGGGTTCCTTCTCAATATGAGTTTCTGCCGGGACCCTGGGGGTTCCTGCTCAATATGAATTTCTGCTGGGACCCTGGGGTGGTTCCTTTTTAATCTTTTATTTCGGTAGTGGCCCTTGCGGGGCACTTCTCAAATGTTATTTCCGTAGTGACCCTTATGGTGGCACTTCTCGAATGTCATTTTTATAGTGACCCTTGCAGCGACCGTTCTCAATCTATGACTTCTACAGTGGCCTTTGTTGGGCACTTCTTCAAATGCCATTTTCGTTGTGACCCTTGTGGTGGCACTTCTCGAATGTCATTTCTGCAGTGACCCTTGCGGCGGCCCTTCTAAATCTTGGAATTATGTAGTGGCCCTTACGCGGCACTTCTCAAATGTCATTTCCACAGTGACCCTTGCACTGGCACTTCACGAATGTAATTTCTGCAGTGACCCTTGCGGCAGCCCTTTTCAACCCTGGACTTCTGTAGTGGCCCTTAGACGATACTTCTTAAATGTCATTTCCGTAGTGACCCTTGCGGTGGCACTTCACGAATGTCATTTCTGCAGTGACCCTTGCATCGTCCCTTCTCAATCCTGGACTTCTGCAATGGCCTTTATGCGGTACCTCTTAAATGTCATTTCCACAGTGACCCTAGCGGTGTCGCTTCACGAATGTCATTTCTGCACTGACCCTTGTGGCGGCCCTTCTCAATCCTGGACTTCTGCGGTGGCCCTTCGCGATATTTCTCAAATATCATTTCCACAGTGACCCTTGCGATGGCGCTTCACGATGTCATTTCTGTAGTGACCCTTACGGAGGCCCTTCTCAATCTTGGACTTCTGCAGTGGACCTTACGCGGTACTTCTCAAATGTCATTTCCAGAGTGACCCTTGCGGTGGCGCTTCACGAATGTCATTTCTGTAGTGACCCTAGGTGGATTGGCCTAGGTGGGGTCCTGTCAATATCTTCAAAAAAGTATTTTAATTAATTTTTTTGTATGTAGACACCCTTCTACACAAAGGGTCACCTATCTGTTGGAAAAGGGTGGACCATTCGAGATCAGTAGGCAGTATGCGCGAACCTTTATAATCGAAATAGTGAAGTTATATAGGGTGTCTCTTGATATCATGTTCATGAGGCTTTAGGTGCCGAGTTGTAATTGAGTACGACCTATCATCTGCAGACGAATGGGCAGAACAAGCAGACTATTCAGATATTGGAGAATAAATTATATGTGTACCTTTGAATCTCAAGGGAGGACGAGAACAGTTCCTTCCACTAGTGTAGCTTGCGTACAATAACTCACATAAGTTCACTTTGGGCCATTGTACAAGTTGAGGTATGGTACAGTAAGCCTTGTTGATCTCTTACTTGTTAGTTAAAGATGGGGGACCAGGTGTTATTGCGAAGATCGGGAATGAGTTAATACTTATAGTATATTATGGGTGCAAAATATATACTACGCAAATAACCTACTTGTGTGTGTTCATCTCGAGATGAGATCGTATATATCTAAAGGATGATTAATCTACTAAGGTGCGAATAGTATAAGGCTAGATAGTAAATATCTAAAATTAAGTTTAAGTAGTGAAACCGAAAAGATACGACTTGGGCAAGAACCTACATGACAGAGTAACCTGGAGTTTAAAACGAGCATACGAGGGGTGTTCATTATTAAGGGTATTCAATAGCGTACTATATGGGTGGTACAATTGGTTTACTTAGGAGCGCAATGATGCGATGTGCAACATATATGCAATATTGTTTGTACCTGATATATTTTTTCAAATTTTGGGATGAAATTCCGTTGTAAGAGGGGAATTATGTAACACCCCATATTTTTATGATAGTAAATAATTATGAGATTAATTATTACTGTTGGATTAATTAAATTAAAGGTGAGAAAATTATTTGTTAATTAATCCGAATCTAAAATAAATATTAACTAGCGTGCTAAGGTTTAATACTTATTGAAGAGAATTATTGAACATTACAATGTGAAAATGTAATATGTAATTATGAAATTTTATAAATTGTCAGAGTGTGAAATATGTCAGTTTGGTATTTTAAGTCAGGGCGCGCGTGCGAGTCTTGTCAAGACTAATTAAATGAAACAAAAAGATAATTTATTTTTAAGTAACTCATATGGTCATTTCGAGTGCGCCATTGAGTCCGAAAATGTTGAGATAGCTAGAAAACTCTACTCGGGTATTTTATTTAGACTCCGAGACATTTTTTGGCCTAACCGGCACCCCATAAGGCTATTTTGTCATCTAGATTTTTAGGGAAATATTATGGACGAAAATTAGAAAAATAAAATAGGGTAAATGTGGGTGAAGGGGTGTCTGTCAGTTCCAAACCTACGAGAGTGATAGAGAGAACCACAGAGGAAGGAGGACAGAACCCATAAGTGTTCTTGGTGCAAAACCCACCATCTTCAACCACCTTAACCATCTTTGCGTGTATCAAAAGACGAGAAGCAAGCCTATACTAATTTCACCAATGGATTAGAACACCAATTCGAGGCAAGTGTATATTACTTGCTTTCCTTAGCAATATTTGTGTTCATGTTAGACTAGGTAAATCCCCTTTATTATGAAAGTTAAATTGGGTGAATTTTTTTTTTAGGGGGGGGGGGGGGGGGGAATTAGGCATAAATTAGGTCTGATTAGAATAAAGTTTGATTCCTTCATGTAGATTGGATTATGTCCACGAATTGATGACAATTTCCAATTAAATCTGAGTTTAGAGTTTTTCATATAAATTTGAAGAACTAGGGTTCTTGAGATTTAAATTGGGGATCTCGAATTTTAAGGATGAATGTGATGATTTAATGATGATGTATTATGGGAAATCATATATAAATTTGAAGTGAATGATTGGTGGTTGGGATGACTATTTTAGAGGTTTTAGGCTCAAAAATGATGGAAAACAAAAATGTTTTGGGTATAAAACGTAACAGGTTTGCTGGGGAAGAATGATTCTCAAACTCGTTTGAATGAGATTAAGCCTAGTTCGAACGAGAAAGGGTCTCGCGTGATATCGTTCAAACAACATCAAGTTTGGTTCGAATGACAGGTCCAAAAATTGGAAAATTTCCAATTTAATCCAATTCGAATTACACATTTATTTTGAGTGAGAAAGAACTGTCAATTGATGATTTTAGCGTAATGAAGAATTATTGGGGAAGTAATCATGGAATAATACTTTAATATTTGGAAAGGTAAATTGGTCTTGGATATTTTGAGAGAGTGAATAATCAAAATAATTATATTATAAGTGGTAACGAGAGTGTACTATGTGTGGGAACATATGTATGGGTTCGGTGAATACCATGATTTTCATAGGACATGGGAATGCCTATTATTACATGTTTATTATTATTATGTGTTTAGCATACCTACGATGCTTGCTATCGGGAGGAGGTTTTCGTGTAATGGACACTCTTATCCCATGTGACCCATTGGGGGGATATTTGACTTGTACCTTGAGAATATGAACTTGGATACGTGTTATCTGAGACGTAGGATAGTTTCGACAGCTGAATGGGAGCGTAGGTATGTTCGTGACCCATTTGGCTGGGGAGTATGCTCGCCTCCAATATTTGTGTTATGAGATTCATGGTTCGTGAGAGACGCCGAGCCAATTGTCCTTTATGCAGTGAGCGATGCACCGTGACATGATAGCAGAGTATGCATTGCGCCAAGTGGTCCTAACCACGGGGCGCAAGATTAGTATGTATATGTATAGGGATGCTGTGACTATATATATATATATATATATATATATATATATATATATATATACTTATGAATAATTCTACTGTGTGAAATTAGCAAATATGTAAATGTTGGTAAGCAAAGTGAGCTCAGTGGGTAAAATATTTACTAATAGAACAGTGAATATAATATGTGGTTATTTGGGATAATCTATTTCAATATCGTATTGTATGGGAGATACGGGTTACTCCTATGAGAAATAATTAGAAATATATGTTATGACCTAGTAGGGAACATTATAAATAACTAGGTAACATTTCAATAGACGAATGTTAGGCGCGCACAATAGTGGAGAGGTCAGAATCTCATGTGAGAGTGCGAAACTAACATGCAGATAATACTTGCATTATTGTAGTTTTAAATACTTGCTACAACAAATATTTTTACAACTCGGGCTCTGACACGTTTCTTGTTATTCTTCTCTCTATCAGGTGCCCAGTCATAGGGTTACCATACTTAGACGCGTGGATCGTTTAGCGAGCTGTAACAGTTACGGGAGTTGTCAGTCCTTGCACTTAGACGCTTCTATCAGTTCCTCCTACTCTATTTTGACATTTCATTTAGGGCATATTTCGCCCATTCTCAGTCGTTTATTAGAGATTGTACTCAGTTTACTTTTGTATTTTATTTTCGATGCACTTGAGGATCTTATGGTTTGTTGGTTTGATACTTTGAATTGGAATGATTTATCCAGTCTCATTTATTTCAGTAGTTGATTCATATCCAGTATTCATTATATTCACGTGGAATGTAAGTAGATTATGTTTTAAATAATGCAAATTTATTAATGGATTAATCGGGTATAATTTAAATGGCAAAATGTTTTGCCACTAGCTTAATTATTTATTAGGTGATTAATAATATTAAATTTTTTCGATAGTGAAGATAAGAATGAATCCACCGAACATTATATTTTAATTTTAATAAAGGACTGACCACCCGATATTCAATTAAGGGGTGTCACAATATCTCTAGGCTGAGAAAAGTGTGATTTGACCTGCACGGGGTCTAGTCTGACGACAAGTGAATCCCTACTTGAGAGTGATCTCGAACGTGCCCGGGAGGTCAAAGTCCCTTTAGAGAATGCATCTAAGAAGGTTGGAAAGATGGTTCTCAATCTCATTTTGGGTAGTGGTGAGAGGTTTGGAATAATATATGATGGTGCTTCTACTTCTCAAGTTGCACCTGAGCCGGTTCCCACTTTAGTGATAGATTCATATCGTTTTCAACCCCACCCACCTAGGTGTAAGTTTCCCTAGAGGAGAGCACGTCCTAGAGTTTTTGAGAGAGGTGTCCCAAGACCCATTTATGTCTGTTCACATTGCAAAATGAGAGGACACCTTAGTGAATATTGTTTTAAGTTGGGTAATGTGTAGCGTATTTCGACTACACGTGTTTCTTCCACACATACACCCACACAATATCCCAATTCTTTATGTGAATTGTTTTGGTACCCAAGATCACAGTTTGTTGAAATTTCTCTTATAAAGAATATCTCTATTGATGATCTAGGTGACACTTGAGGGAGGTACTGGGGTGACTATGACTGCGCGTCATTGGGAGAACTCAAGGGTGTAACTTGTTGATTGGGTCTACGGTTCTTGCTGACTCTAGACTGTGTGTCTATGTGATTGTTTCGAGGAGTGATCATTGCGGATTTCATTATGTAATTGTAAGTAGTGGTTTATTAATTCATAGTGAAATAAAGGTTTTAGTCGAAAGGGATTTTTTCTTGAATTCTGTGAGTTAGCAAAATTTATTTCTGACGGTTTGATTTTCCCACCTAGATGCATGTTTTATGGACTAATTAATTTGGTTTAAAGATTGATTCTAATTAAATAAATTTAATGAAATTGGAAATTTCCGAATCTATTTGAATCAAGTATCACACATAAGTGCACTGCTTTCACAAATTTGTATCCGAGCATATTACTCTAATTTATCGAGTACTCCTATTTCCGCAAAATTAGTGTGACATAGATTTTTTCTGAAAAAATTGTTTTGTGGAAATAGTGCAATTTTTCCTATGGAGCACTTATATAATCGGATGCCTATCTTTGATGGAAACGATTATGTCTATTGGAAAGCCGGAATGAAATCGAGTTTAAAAGCTATTAACGAGCGTGTTTGGTTACTTTGTGAAAGAGGATGAACTCCTCCCACTGTCGCTTCTAATAATATGACCTCTTTAAAACCTGTGTTAGATTGGACTGAGGATGATTTTAAACTGTCTAATTTTAATTCCCATGGACTTGGTGTTATTTCTAAAGCCGTCACTCCCGATGAGTTCCACTGTATTATGATGTGCACCTTGTCTAAAGAGGCTTCGGATGTCCTCCAATTGACATATGAGGGTACGAACGCGGTTAAAGAATCAAAAATTCAAAATTTGACCACCCAATTTAAGGCTATTACCATGTTAGAGTCTGAATGTTTCGATGATTTTTATGCTAGATTGTCGGACATAGTCAACACAAGTTTTCATTTGGGCGAGGTTAGTGATAATACGCGTGTCGTTAAAAATATTTTGAGATCGCTCCCAAAATGCTTTATTCCTAAATTCAGTGCTTTGAATTCTTTGGTAACATTAAAATCACTTAAGTTAGAAGAACTTCAAGGAGATCTTCAAACCTATGAGACAGATATGTTTCTCCAAACTGTTAAAACTAAGGATAAAGGTGTTACTTTAAAGACTCATGTTAAGAAAAAGAAAGAAAGAGTTTGTGATTCCAAGTCTGAGGGAGATTTTGATTTTAATGATATGGGCTTGTTTGTGAATTTTTTTAAAAAGTTTCTCAAAATGAAAAAAGAAAATTCTTGCAACAAAATAATTTTTGAGCAAAATAAAAAGAAAAAAAAGGCCAATGAGAGCGGTGAGAAAAAGAAAGAGAGAGAAAAAGAAAAATAAAGTGAGGAAGTTATAGAGAAAGTGACATGTTTTGATTGTGAGGGTAAAGGGCATAAGTCGTTTAAGTGCACCACTAGGCTTAGGAGAGAGGGAAAAAAAGTTGTTATGCCCGCCACACTTAGTGATAGTGATATTGAGCACCTTGTAGTAAAATTTTGATATCTCCTTCCACAGAACTCCAATTGAACTCATTAAATGATAATTGGAATGATAATCCATAGATATTTCCATAAATATATTGCTTGCACTCTAATTCTAAGTACAACAGAAATGGCATACGTTTAAAGTTACATAAAAAATTCTGGCAGATTACTATGCTAACAGATCAAACATCTTATAGTAAAACGTCGATTACTCCCTCTACAGAAGTCCAATTGACCTGATTTAAAGATTATTCGAAAGATAAGACATAAAAATTTCTATATATTTATGGATAACACTCTAAATATAAGTACAATGGAAATGGAATTGGTTTAAAATCATGTGAAAAATTCTAGTAGATTGACATCTTGTGTTCATCAATTAAACCCTAAGTCATTCAAGATTCATGTTCTTCAAACCAAGAACCCATAAATATTCAATCTTAATCATAACATATATCCAATTTTCATTTTAAATTCACATAGGGATTCATTCTACATGCAATCCTACACCAAATCATGAGTTCTATTCATCTAAGTCCCAAGATCATAATTGAAATCTTGAAATTGAAAGCCATACACTACATGGATATTATAACTACATTAAAAACATGAAATATAAGAACTTACCTTGCAATTGTAGGTCTGATTTCGTGGATATTATGATAGATTTGATCTCTCCTTTCCTCGATTACGATTTTGGCACGTCCGTGATGAGAATTGGTGTTGGAAGCTCCAATAATCCTATCTTCTTCCTCTCTAATGTCCTCTCCTCTCTTATCCTTCGATTCTTAGGGTTTGAGATATGTTATGCTGCTCCCCAAATTGACTAACCTTAGGGTTTAAAGCCCAATTCCCTGTCTTAGTCTAACGGTCCAAGCCCAAATGACCCGAACACCCCCATGTACACTAGGTTATGACTAAAATTGCCCCGGGTCCCAAATACTATCCTCGGGTATACTATTTTGACTATTTTGACCGTTTTGGAATCAATCGTGACCTCAAAAGAACCATATATGTCACTTTACAAAAATTTTCCATCTCCACCTCAAATAGTTTTCACGCGACTCCTAGTTGATATATTATTTAGTTACGTCAATATCACTCGCTATGACGTATAGTAATTATCGTAAATTATTTACTATTAACTTAGTAACTTTATTATGTAATATTAATAATTATCTCACTCGATTAATATTTACTTAGTTAATTCAACTAAATTATGTTACACGTGTAATTCAAAACAACCCGAATTAATCACCAAAGTAATTAAATTCTAAATACGCAGAAATACATGGTATTACACTAGCTTAAATAACTATTATGTGATTAGTAATTCATATGGTTTTCGACAGTGATGCTAAGACTGAACCAAATGAGAAACCGTTTTTAATCTAATAACGGACTGGTCACCCGGTATTTAACTAGGCGAGGTGTCACCGCATCATTTTGAAATAAATTGGAATAACTTTTTTCTCATTTTCTTCATTATATCCAATAGAATTTTTATCAAACTGAATTCTTTGATTTTACAAAATTTTATGAAAATAGTAATTTCCCTTTGTGAATATATCAACAGATTTCTTTAAATAATCAATCTCCCTTTTTAAATCATTATTTTCACATGCAAGAGGGTTAGTTATAATAACCCATATTTCCGAGGACATATAATTTAATTATTTTGGTGATATAGGATTTTATTAATTTGGAGGATTTAATTAATTTAGTGAATTTAGATTTAATTAATTTGAGTTATTTTTAAATTTCACATCTGTAGTATTTTGTGGTCGTAATTGGATAACTTTATAGAGAAATTTGGATGCCGATTCTGGGTGCACGGTAGATTCTGGATAGGTCGAGATAGTCAAAATAGAGTACCCAGGGGTAGTAATTGGGTCTCGAGGAATTTTTAGTAACAACCGGGCCCACACAGGGGTGTTCGGGCATTTGGGCTTCGCCCATTAGCCAAATTTTGGGATTTTCTTTACTTAACCTAAGTTATGGAATTAAAAGTATGGATAATTGATATACAAATCCCTATATCTGTAGAGAAGAAAAGACGGAGACATTGAGGTGATTTTTGGGAGCCAATTCAAATAGGGATCGAGGTGATTGTGTCAAACTCATCCTCTTCATCAAAGGAATCAGACTCTACGAATCTAATTAGGTAAGTGGTTAACCTGCTTTTAATTAATTTTCTATTTTTGTATTCATATCATGGTAGGTGTAATTGAAATTCATTTTTAGAGTGGGTCAACATGTAAACATTGATTTTGAGGATTCAGACATGTTGTGCAGATTTCGGATACAATTGATTGTGTAACTTGACTTAGTATTATTGGAAATTGAATAATGATAGGAATCCAGTAGTTAGTGCGTAATAATTCAGATTAGGACATCTAGAGTAGGAATGATATCGTACGAAAATTGTGAAAAAACCAAATCAAGAATTGATGACTTTTAATGAAATTAGATAATGTTTTGAAACCATTACAAAGATTGAAACTAGTTTTAAGGATAAATATATGAAGAAGAGTGATTAGTTAAAATTTTTATTCAAGTTTATAACCTTGAAGGTTTGTTAGTGGAGGAAGTCAGTTCAGGAAAGAAGACTGATATTTGATCGATCGATCGATTTCATTGATCCTAAATTTCTGGCATTGATCCTAAGAATGAACCAAATTGGAAACATATTTCCCTTAAATAAAGGACTGATCACCCGGTATTTAATTGGCATGGGTGTCACAGATGGTATCAGAGCATCCGGTTCTAGAGTCCTTAGGATCTATGCATCTTATTACATTTTATCTCAGCATTCCTTTGATATAAAACCCGATTACTAGGACTTTTGTACTCATCTTTACGTGTTTAAAGATAATGTAGTTCTTCTATTAAATTTGGTATTAACTGTGAACTCATTCAAAATTTTCTAAATTTTATATGTCGCCTAAGATAGGTAGACCGGCTAGAGCAATAACGAGAGCTGAGGTGAGAGAGGTTAATTAGGATCAAGTGGTTTTGTGGCCGTATCCACAACCAGGGTTGTGACGACTGTATAGGTGGCAGAGATTGTAGCCCGAGCACTCAATGCAGCCACGGCTGCCATGGTCGTCTACTTTTCGTATAATCATCCTTGGTCATTAGTGGCACTTGACGTTCAGGCCCACCTGGGGTCGTTCGAATGCTGAAAGAAAGGGAAGAATTTTAGAAGGGTCACCCGTCGAAGTTTCAGGGTAATTCAGATGTAGTAGTGGCCAATCAGTGGAAGAAGGACATATAAAGCTACCTATAGATGATTGAGTGTGGTGACACTAAGAAATAGTTCTTGGCTACATTCATGGTAGTGGGCGCAGCTTTGCAGTGGTGGGAGTCTGTGACCACCGCAGTGGAGAGAGATGTGATGATCATTGGAGAGTTATGGGTGATGTTTAATCGAAACTCTTTTCCGTTTGCTATTCTAACAGAGATGCGACGACAGGTTCTTAATGTTTCGAAAGGAGATAGCACCGTGGTAGAATATGAGGAAGATTTTACTCGATTGGTAAATTTCGTGAAAGATCATTAAATACTAAAGAGAAGAGAATGCATAAGTTCATGGATGGACTTGATTGGACGATCTGACATCACATGTTTGGTAATTCGGCATTGGAGACGTACACAGAGGTTGCTAATGATGCTCTACTTTATTGACAGGATCAACGCTTGCACATGAGGTATAGCAAAATGATGAGTGGATCCAGTCAGGCTCAGAAGGCAGATGGGAACAGTGGCTAAGATATTTAAATTTGGAGGTTATCGATCTGAGAGAGGTGAATTCAGGCTAGGACAATAGAGCTCCTGCATCAGAAGCATCATCTCGTTCCTTAGGGCCACTAGGGCCAAAGGAACGGTTGGGGAGGCCAACAAAAATAGCGTCTGGGGCAGGAAGGGTTTTGTAGAAAATATTTCGTTTATGGAGAGACATTCCACAAAAAGAAACATTACCCTAAGCGAAACACGGGGAACTACAGAACGAGGTTTTGGATGTACAACCACTACAGCAGTTCATGGGTCGGTTCGGACGCGAGAATTTTGATAAGTAACCCATTAACCAGGAAAAGTAGTTAGAATACAAAGGTAGAGTGTCTTTATTATCCTATGAATATGGGGGAGATATTTATGACACGGGGCATCACAAGTAATATTATGATCACTAGAATTTTTGAATGAGTGGGATTTTGTGGGAGTGTTGGCCATAATAGCCATATATATATATATATATATATATATATATATATATATATATATATATATATATATATATTTACCGTGGGGTAGCGGGGCCCTTTGGTGTTACCCACGAAAGAGCGGGTGTGTACACTAAGAGGATGGTTGCATTACATGTGAAATCAATACTTTCAAGATTTATGAGAGTAAAGTAGATATTTTTCAAGTTTCGTCTGGTTAGCGATGGTTTGGGCTATAATATATAATTATAGTAAGACTTTGTGTTCGCTGTACAATGGTATTATTATTTTTTTGCTAGGTATCACCTGAAATAGGGTCTAGCCTATATATATACGTGTATATATGTTATAGTGTGTTGCATAATAGATTTATAAGAATATATTTTTATTATTATTTTTTATCCCAGTGAGTAGGGACGTTTACTGACATGATTTAAGGTAGATTGGCTTATTATCGAGCGGGGAGCTATAACTCGTTATTGTCTTAGCACAGAGAACTAGTGATAGTAAGGGCGCCATGTTGAATATTGTCTTTTGTAACATGGGAGTGGACGAGTATACTTTTATGTCAAGATATTGGTATTTGGGGGTACGTGTTATGGACTATGGGCCTAACCGATCTCAACATCCTGCAATGTTAGGTAGTAGTATATCGGGGGGTTCCTTGTTTGCATTTATCTTTGTGAGACATCCCACGCATGAAACTTAGCGCAACATTGGAAGTGGGGAGATGTTTAGTCATTAGGACATGGGTTTGGTACCTAGGTTATCATACATATATGTAGTTATAACTGTGAGTTGAAAGCTATATTACGATTTAAGGCTAGTAGATCCGGGTAACATTTGTACCGATAAGCATGGGTAGAGGGTGTATGGGCTCCTAGATTAATTAATTTAATTTTGATATAATTCACTACTAGTGGAGGTAAAGATGTATGTAGCAAGCTTAGGACTGTGTGAATTATGAAATATTCGAGGTTTGGAGTATTAGTGTTATCTTAATTTTGAGGAGGAAATTCTTTTGTAAGGGGGAAGTATGTAATACCTCGTATTTCTGAGGACATAGGATTTAATTATTTTGGTGATATAGGATTTTATTAATTTATAGGATTTAATTAATTTAGTGAATTACAATTTAATTCATTCAAGGTTATTTTTAAATTTCACACGTGTCGTATTTTGAGGTCGAAATGTGAGAATTTTATAGAGTAACTTAGAAGGCGATTCTATGTGCACGGTTGATTCCGGATAGGTCAACATAGGTGGAATAAAGTACCCAGGGGTAGTATTTGGGTTTCAGGACATTTTTAGGCATAACCGGGTCCACACGGGGCTGCTCGGGTCATTTAAGCTTGGCCCATTAGCCTAATTTTGAGATTTTCTTAATTTAACCTAAGTTATGGAATTAGAGGCAGCCATAACTCAAATTGAAAATCCTAGATCTATATAGAAGAAAAGTAGGACAAATTGAGGAGATTTTGGGAGCCAATTCGAAAAGGGATCGAGGTGCTTGTGTCAAATTCATCCTCATAATTAAAGGAATTAGACTCTACGAATTTAATCAGGCAAGTGGTTAACTTTCTTTCAATTAGTTTTCTATTTTTCAATTCATATTATGTTAGGTGTAATTGAAATTCATTTTTGGAAGTGGGTTAAAGTGTAAACATGGGTTTTGAGGATTCAAACATGTTGTGTAGATTTGAGGTGCAATTGATTGTGTAACTTGACTTAGTGTTGTTGGAAATTGAATAATGACATGATTCCCGTAGTTAGGGTGCATTAATTCAGATTAGGACATTAGAAGTTTGATTTAGATCCTATGAAAATTGTGAAAAACCCAAATCAGGAATTAATGACTTTTAATGAAATTATATAATGTTTTGAAACCATTACTAAGATTGAAACTTATTTTGAGGATAAATATATGAAGAAGAATGATTACTTAAAGTTTGGATTGAAGTTGAAAAACCTTTAAGGTTTGTTAATGGAGGAAAGGAGTTCGGGGAAGAATAATGATATATGATCGATCGATGGATTTCATTGATCGATCGATCGATGATCCTAGACTTTTGACAGTGCTGCTAATTTTATTTGTCTTACCTTACTTCTTTTGAAGATTTTTAAGGTATATTTAATTAGTGAAAATTAAAGGAAACGTAGTACCTAGGATCTTGAGAAGATGATATTTAGGATGTTAAAACTATATGGGGGGGGGGGGGGGTGAATCTCATTAAGGAAATTTTATGTAAATATTCTAAAGTGTTAAATTATGGGCCGATTGAATGTATTCGTTCATTATAGTTCAGTGACACTACTTTAATAAATTAATTAGTATGTAATTAATTAAATGAAGAGTCGGGGAATTAGACTCGGGTATTAAAGGCTAGTGCTACGGGAGTTAGGCATGGGTTAGCCAACTTAATTAGATAATATATATATATATATATATATATGCGTGTTTTATAAATATGGGTGTAAATAATATTTATAGGAATACATACCCCTCCAGTGCTATCATAGGAGGTTGCGTGATGTGGGTGAATCTCCTGGCTAGTGAACTCAGGAAGAGTATAATCCCCAGGTCATAGCATCCAGTATTTATTTATGTGATTCCTTTTCGAGGTGAGACTAGTTAGAAGGGGTAGTATAACTAGGAGGGTTAGGAAGGAAGCATTAGCTGTGCACTTTAGATGAGGGGTGAGCATTATTTCAAGGGAGTGCGACACTAGCTTTAATATTAAAAGTATTTATGCATTTTAATTATTTCAAACTTAATTACTTGCGAAATGTTTTCAAAATATTTTGGGTTCCAACCCTTGTAGCAAATATTTTCAAAAATCTTTAGGTGTCCAGCCACAGGGATGCCATAATTGATTATCTATTCCAGGGATACGCAATTGCGGCACATGTGAATGCATGCAGGAGTTGAACTAGACGTTTCTTTTATTCATTCCTAGATTAGGAATCTTATATCAATATTTTATTTTGGGCATGTTGCCTTCAGGACTTATTCAGTTCATTCATTTCAGATGTGTATTGGGATTTATTTATTAGATGTTTCATTTATTTTGGATTTGCATTTTGTAGCCAATTGTTTATTCAGCAAATCATTTATTTATTCAGCTTTGTTCAAGACTCAGAGATTGTGTGTTTGATTCCCCATATTGTTATCTCTTTAACGAAAGATAAAATTTGTCACCGACTTGGGGTGCTTTTGTAAATTCATCCCCTGCGTCAAATGAATCAGACTCTATGAATCAATACATGCAAGTGGTTTACTTGGTTTCAATTTAAATCTCTGATAATCGATTCATATCATAGTGGGTGTAATTAAAAATTCATTTTTGGGTGGGTAATGGTATGGAATTGGGTTTTCATTAAATGCGACACTTTAAGAAGATTAAAAGTGAAATTGATGATGCTATATGATTTTAGGTTGTAGAAAAATGAATTCTATGATAAACCCAATAGAAATTTGATGTCTAATTTTGGATTATAGAGTCGAATTTATAATTAGAACCTCGTGTTATAGAAATAAAATATTGGTTTTTTTTGGGTGAAGATCTAAGAAGAAATCAAAATCTTAAAGGTTTGTTAATGGAGGAAAAATGTGTTGAAGAATAAGGAGATTCGCAGTCCACGTACAGTGAATCGGTTCGGATTTAGGGGCGAACCGTTTCCAGGGGTCTAGCCGAACCAGTTCAGGGGACCTGACAGTTTGAATTTTCAAACATAGTTTGGGGTTGAAACGGAGGGGTTTCCAATAGAAATTTTAATCATAGGGATGAGAAAACTTGCTGGAAAAATAGTGTAGGGTTATTTTAACTCTATTTTTCTAGGGATTTTAGGAGAAGAATTATTACAAAGTGAGAATTAATTAGTGGCTTACTTTATTAACGAATTAAATTGAATAAAATTCATAGGACTTAAATTACAGGCCGAGTGAATGTGTTCGGGAATTTTAGTTGAGTGACACTACTTTAATAAATTAATTAGTGTGTAGTTAATTCAATTTAGAGTAGGGTAATTAGGCTCGGGTATCAAGGGCTACTTCTAAGGGAGTTAGGCATGGGTTAGTCGGTTTAATTAGATTATATATATATATATATATATATATATATATATATATATATATCTGTGTGCGCGCGCTTTATAAATATCGGTGTTAGATATTTTTATAAATACATACCCCTCTAGTTAGATATTAATTAGGAGGTTGCGTGATGTGGGTGAATCTCCTGGCTAGTGAATGCTGGAAGAGTATAATCCCTAGGTTGTAGCGTCCATTATTTTATATCGTGATTCTATTCGAGGTAATGCACTTTGGGTATGATTCGGTCTCACACTCGGGGAACTATGACTGCCTCCACTATGCTTATTATTTTGTTACCTGATTCAGTGTGAGTTAACCGTGTCGAGGTATCCGAGTTGGATGAGTATACCTGGGGTGATAGCAAGCATCTGGTGAGTTATTACTCAGGGGGATAGATATACATACGACATGTGCGTGAATGTTGTAGTATAATTATACGTATATAATACTATAGATATTTATATACGGGTGATATACATGAAGTACAACTGTATTAATTATATATGTATATAATAGAGTAGATATTTATATACGGGTGAATTACATGAAGTGAAATGGTATTTATGGTATATAACTATTGAGATTGTTATATGGTGTTCTTTAAAAATGATCAATTAAGTTAATGCGATAAATAATTAATGAATCAATAGTAAGACTACTCGGGCTAGAGAAATGTGTCAGGAAGTGTTCATATGATGTCTAGTTAGACGGGGTAGTACAACTAGGAGGGTTTAGAAGAAAGCGTTAGGTGTTCACTTTAGGTGAGGGGTGAGTATTATCTCACGGGAGTGCGACACTAGCTTAAATATGAAGAGCATTCATTCATTTTTATTACTACAAACTTAATCACTTGCAAATGTTTTCAAAATGTTTTGGTTTCTGACCATTGCTGCAAATATTTTCAAAACCTTTTAGGTGTCGAGCCATAGGGACACCAGACATGATTATCTATTCCAGGGATATGCAGTTGCGGCACATGTGGATGCATGCAGGAGTTGGAGTAGACTCCTCTTTCATTGATTCCTAGATTAAGAATCTTATTTTCGTATTTTATTTTGGGTGTGTTGCCTCAAGTACATATTCAGATTATTTCAATTCAGATTGTATTAGAATTTATTTACTATCTGTTGGATTTATTTTTTATTTAGATTTTTAACCGATGGTTTATTCGAAAAGCCAATCATTTATTCAGTATTGTTATAGACACGGTGATTATGTAAATTTAGTTTTCCCCAAGTTGTAATCTATTTAATGAAAGATAAAATTTGGCACTCGCTTAATTAACTATTCGGTCATTAGTAATTAATATGTTTTTCGACAGTGATGCTAAGAATAAACCAAATGGAAATCCTATTTTAATTTAATAAATGACTGATCACCCGGTATTTATTTGCGCAGGGTGTCACACATGGTGGCGGGGCATCAGGTTCTAGTGTCCTTAGGATCTGTGTAGCTTTTCTATGTTTTAGCGTAATATTCTTTGATATAGAGCTTTATGATAGGATTTTTGTATTCCTTTACGTACGTACATTTACGTTCTTTTGCCGATGACTTTCTATTTCATGGTGAACTTGTACATATTTCAAATCTCATTTTAGATGCTACCTAGGAGAAGTAGATCAGTGAGAGCAGCAACAAGAGATGAGGAGAGAGAGGCTCATCAGGAGCCAGAGGTTTCACAACCATAGCCACCACTAGGGTTGGTGATGACTTCACATGTGGTAGATATTGTAGCCCAGGTAGTCAATGCAACCATGACCGCCATAGCCATTCACTTTCCGTAGAATCAGCCACATTCGTAAGTGTCACTGGACGTTTAGGCCAACTTGGGACAGTTCGATTGGCAGATAGCGAGATAAGCATTTCAGAAGGGTCACCCATCGGAGTTTCAGGGTAATTGTGATGTAGCAGTGGCCAGTTAGTGGAAGAAGGACATTTAATGCCACATGCGGATGATTGAGTGCAGTGACACTCATAAATAGCTCTTGGTGACATTTAAAATAGTGCAAAAAGCCTTGTAGTGGTATGAGTCTGTGACCACATCATAGGAGAGAGATGTGATGATCATTGGGGAGTTATGGGTATGGTTTGACCATAAGTATTTTCTGTCCTCTATTCAAATAGTGATGCGGTGATAGTTTCTCAATATAACTCAAGGAGATAGGAACGTGGTAGAATATAAGGAAGAGTTCACACAATTAGGAAATTTCATGAAAGATTATGTAAACACTAAAGATAAGAGGATGCGTAAGTTCATGGATGTACTTGCTTGGAAGATCCGACAACACTTATTTTGTAATTCGGCATTAGAGACATACACAAAAATTTTCAATGCAATGCTACTTCATTGCCAGGATCAACGCATGCATATGTGGTGTAGTAAAAGACTGAGTGGATCTAGTCAGGATGAAAAGGTAGATGGGAACAGTGCTAGTGGGGCACAACAGCAGCAGGAGCGGGACTCCCGGTAGGGGAATCTAGCTAAAAGATTTAAATTCTAAGGTTGTCGATCTGAGAGAGGTGAATTCGAGTAAGGTCAGCAGGGCCCTCAGCAACATCAGTAGCATTTCATTCCTTAGGGTTGTCTGGGCCAAGGTAATAGCAGGGCGGGCCAACAAGGACAAGATAAATGGTAGGGATGATTTCTTGGAAAATGTTTCTTTTGTGGAGAGATAGGCCATAAGAAGAGAGATTGCCCTAAGCGAGGAAGAGGTCAACCACAAGACAAGGTTCTTGATATGCAACCACTACAAAAGTTCATGGGTCAGTTCAGACACGAGGATTTCGATCAGGGACCCATTGACCATGTGAAGTAGTTAGAATATGGAGGAAAATTTCCTTTATTATCCTCTAAGTATGGGGGAAAAGTTTTAGGACATGGGGGCGTCACAAGTAATAATATGATCACTAGGGTTCACAAGTGAATCAGATTTAATGGGTATGTTGGTTATAATATCCATATTACGTAAATATATAATTAGTTACCGTGGAGTAGCGGAGATCTTTGGTATCACCTACAAGGGAGTGGGTGTATACACTAAGAGGATAGTTGCATTTAAGTGTTAGTTTACTACTTTCGAGAATTATGAGAATAGAGTAGACTACTTTCAGTGTTTTGACTAGTCAACAATAGCTGAGTAATATAGACTATTATAATAGAACGTTGTGTTTGATGTCCCATGGTATTATTATTTTTGAGAGGTATTACCTGAAAGAGGGTGTAGCCTATATATAAGTGTATATATGTTATAGTGCGTTGCATAATAGACTTAAAAGAATATGTTTGTATTGTTATTGTTGATCCCAATGAGTATGGACGTTTTACTGATGTGATTCAGGGTAAATTGGCTTATTATCGAGCGGAGGGATATAGCTCATGAGTTATTCGTGCTAAGAAACTAGTGATAGTAAGAGAACCGTAATGTATGTTGCCTTTGGTAACATGGGAGTGGACGAGTATACTCTTATGTTAAGAGATAGGGATTTGTGGGTATGTACTATTGACTGAGGGCCTAATGGATCTCGACGAACGAAAATGTTAGGTAGTAGTGTATCAGGGGGGTTCGTTGTTTGGATTTCTCTTTGCGAGATATCCCACGGATGAAACTTAGCGCAACATTAGAAGTGGGGAGATGTTTAGCCATTAGGACATGGGTTTGGTACCTTAGTTTTTTTTTTGAGTAGTTATATCTGAGGGATTTTAGCTATATTACAATTAGAGGCTAGTGAAGTCGGGTAGCATTTGGGCAGTTATGCACGGATATAGGGTGTATGGGCGCCCTGGGTAATTAATTTTATTTTAAAATAATCCTCGATTAGAATAGGTGGAGATATATGTAGCGATATTAGG
Source organism: Sambucus nigra (assembly GCA_949130495.1). Classification (NCBI taxonomy): domain Eukaryota; kingdom Viridiplantae; phylum Streptophyta; class Magnoliopsida; order Dipsacales; family Adoxaceae; genus Sambucus; species Sambucus nigra. Next base: position 722,808,798 of record OX422210.1, read on the forward strand.
AGTAGGTGAATAAGGATATATTCGAGGCTTGGAGTACTAGACTTATCCGAATTTCGAGGAAAAAATTTCTTCGTAAGGTGAGAAGTATGTAATACCCCGTATTTCTAAGGATATAGAATTTACTTAAAGTGGTGATTTGGTGAATTTATTTAATTCGTTGATTTAAATTTAATTAATTCAGTTTACTATTTATTTTTAAATGGAGCTTACATATTTTGAAGTGGAAATAAGAAAATTGGTCTAGACTGACTCTGATGATGAATTAGAGGTCACGGTTGATTCTGGATAGGTCTTGAGTGACTTAGATTTATTTTGGATTTGGATTTGTCGCCGATGGTTTATTCAGCAAGTTATTCGTGTATTCAGTATTATTATAGACTAGGTGATTGTGTGTATGGTTTAAATTTAGTTTTAACAAGTTGTTATCTGTTTAATGAAAGATGAAATTTGGCACCTGCATAATTAACTATTAGATGATTAGTATTTAATATGGTTTTTGACAATGATGCTAAGAATTAGCCAAATGGAAATCATGTTTTAATTTAATAAAGGACTGATCACCCGGTATTTATTTGAGCGAGGTGTCACAAAAATGAAATAATGAATGGCTACAAGAGATCAAACATTCAAGCATACAAATAATAAAATTGTGAAGTGAAACATTCAAGATAAATATAGAAAATTTTGCCATAATCTTTAACTCTATAATGGTTAAATCCAAAATTAACTAGAGCACTATCTCTGATAGGAATTGTTGCCTAGAAAAATTTTCAAGAGGGGGGTGAATTGGGATTTTGCAAACTTTTTGGGTGTAATTTAAATTTAAGAAAATATTTAATTTAAACACTTAACCAAATTTTAAATTAATAAATCTTTAATGATAAAAATTGAGAATATCAAATAAGTACTACCCATTAATTAAACAAGTTAAATTTATAGATTATAACACTCAATAAATATTTAATCAATTTTCATATTTATTATTAATTAATATTTGGAAATTAACATATGTAAATTAAAAATAATTATTTAATCTTAAAAAAATTTTACTAAATTTTTGAATTTAACTTATTTACAAATATAAGTGCTGAAAATATAAAAATAAGCAAGCATAAGAAAATAAATAAAAAGTGCAGAAAATAAATGACACTGAAAATTAACGTGGTTCGACCAAATCTCGACCTACGTCCACGCGTTTAAAACCCCCGTCTCCTTTTAGCTTAACTACCTTGATCCACTTACGGGTAGGATCAAACCACAATGTGCAACCACTTTAAGCTAAAACAAATTTTCAAACCCTTCGTCCAATTGCGGGTAGGAACCGATCATCGTTAACAATCCGCGTAGCTTAAGCCGAGCTACTGATTACAACCAAAGCTTTTAAAAAACCATCAAATAAATATGAGTTTACAGTACAATGTTGAATAATGAAACACTTAAAAAATACAATTTATAATATGGGTTTCCTTTTTTAATGACATTTCAATAAATGATTCTGAATTGTGGCTCTTGTCTTGTCTTCAATAAGTATGAGCAGCATGTAAAATTAATTGTTCTTCGTGCTTATATAGCTAAATAATATATTCAAACTCTCTTCATTAATTTTTCTAGTCTATTAGTCTTCAATGCAACACTTGAATGTTTAAAAAATGGTTGAGTGCAGACTCAAAAATATAGTTGTTAGACACAGATCTTGATGGAATTAAATGCTTCTGATTTTGCTAAGAAGAAGATGGCTCGAAAAATCATTTGGTCTTCTCAAGAAAATATGGTTATTGAGATATGAAAATGACATCCTCAAAAATTGAGGTGTGAAGGATAGTTAATATATATCTCAAAATAGCTCCGGCAAAAATATTAGTCCAAAAGAGAAAAAAAGTTGATGTGTAGTGAATGTGTGACACCCCGCTTAATTAAACACCCAGTGATCAGTCCTTTATCAAATTAAAAATAGGTTTCTCATCTGGTCCATTCTTAACATGAGTGTCGAAAAGCTTTTTAATTGCTAATCACCTATTATTTAACCAAGTCGCTGCCAAATTATCTTTTTAATAACCAAGAAAAAATAAATTGCTGAAAAGTAAATAGACGCATCACAATAATAGAGTCTAACCATCTCATCATATAACTAAAAGAAGGTCTTGACGAATAAACCATCGGCAAAAATCCAAACCAAATAAACTGACAGGTAGTAATAAATTCCATACAATCTAAAATGAACTAATCTGAATAAATACTATGAGCAACATGCTCGAAATGAGACTGAGATAAAATCCCCAATCTAGGAATGCATAAAAGAAGCGTATATCCAACTCCTGCAACATCCACATATGCCGTAGCTTCGAATCCCTGGAATAGAATCAAGACTGGCGTCCCTGTTGCTGGATACCTAAAATGTTTTATAAAAATATTTGACAACAAGGGTTAGAACCGAAAACGTTTTGAAAATATTTAGCAAGTGATTAAATTTCAATAATTTAAAATGCATGAATGCTCTTTATATTTAAGTTAGTGTCACACTCTCTTGAGGGCATACTCACCCCTCAACTATCGTGCACACCTAACGCTTTCTTTATAACCCACCTAGTAATCTACCCCATAACTAGTACTTGTTATAACTCCTTCCTGACACACTACTTTAACCTGAGTATGTTTAATATATGATTTATAAGTTATTTAACCCCTTAACTTAATTAATCATTTTTCATTTAAAATCATATAACATTCTCACTAGTTATATATAATTAATACAATTCTCTTCGTGTATTTTACCAGTATATAATTATTTACTCTATTATATACATAGAACTATGTTACAACATTCACACACATGTAAAATATATAAATATATAAATCCATCCTCCCGACTAATATCTCAGTGGATGTCTCTTGAAAACTCTATCATCCCATATCTACTCAGTCCCTTTGGGATTCTTGAGACAGCTAGTCATCGCCGAATCGGAACATAAAAATATAAGCATAATGGAGGCGGTCATATTTCCCCGAGTGTGAAGACAATCATCTAAATGCCCCAACTCTATTTGGACACTATGACCTGTGGATTATACTCTCCATGGTCCTCAAACTAGGGAAATTCACCCACATTGCGCAGCCTCCCTTGATAGAACTAGAGTGTATAAATTTAATAAATACCTAGTCATCGATATTTATGAGCACAATATATATATATATATATATATATATATATATATATATATATATATATATATATATATACTATCACAATACCGTATATATATAATTAAATTTAATCCCGGTTATCCCGTAGCACAACCCTAAAATATACCCAAGTCTATGTTCTGACTGAAAATTTAAATAATTTCCCATTAATTAATTTATTAACTTGGTGTCACTCAACCAAAATGCTCGGACTCACTCACATGGCCCGTAATTTAATATTCGAAATTTACTATGTAAAATTCCCCTTAATAAGTTTAACACACTTATTAAATTATAAAGTTCATCTTCCAACATTTATTTACCCTAACGTTTTTATGTTCCATTAATGCCTCTAAAAATCCCAAGTTAAAATATACTGAACAACTATAGAAATCTTCAAACCAATCCAAACTCAAAACGTAAAAGAGACGAAAGTGTCTGAAATCATCACGTCTCTCGAATGAGCCACGTGTTGTTCAAACGACAAGGGACGTCGCTCAAACGACCTCCTGGGTTTTCTCTCTCTCCTTTTTTCGTTCTGTTTAGTTCGCCATTAATAAACCTTAAACAATAATTTTCCCAGAATCCTATTTCTTTAAGTATTTCAAAACCAAACCAACCTAAAGATCTTAAGTCCCAAATTTAATACCATCATCAATCAGGTACGAAATTAGATATGGTTTTTCCCAACTCCTTTACAGTTCATAAATGATTTTTAGTTTATCAATTATAAACTCTCTCCCACTTACACATGGTAATTACATCTTATCCCTGCTGGGATGTACCTCGAACCTCGAACCATGGGACTCAGTCATAAGGTGACACCCCGCCCAATTAAATGTCGGGTGATCAAACATGTATAAAATTTAAAATATAATATCCGGTTGATTAATTATTACCATCACTGTCGAAATTTTTTTCTTCATTAATCACCTAATAATTAATTAATCTAGTGTCAAAACATTTAACCCAATAATTAATATTAATTGATTTATACCATTTACACATTCATCATTCCCACGAATAAATAATACACCATCTGCCTGAACATAATGAAACTGGAATAATCGTCCCAGCAAAATAAATCCCAAACCATAAAAAGTAATAATCATAAATCCAACTGAAGAGAAAAACCGAAATCGAATGAGTATAATCTCTCTCAGACATAAATAAAATGAGAATGGGAGACACATGCCCTAACTGAAATATCTAAATCATAGGACTGAAATGATAGATGTGGAGGCGTCTAAATATGAGGACCTGCAACTCCCATAAAAGATGCAGCACGCCAGATGGTCCGATAGTCTAAGCTTGGTGTCCCTGTGGCTGGACCCCTAAAAATAATTTCACAAGAGAAAAGATATTTTGCAAGAGACGAGTCGGAGCCCGAGTGTAAAATATTTTAAAATAGTTTAGCAAGTATTTAAAATGCGGTAAAGAAAATATAATACACATGTTAGCTTTTCAACACTCACTTGAAATTCTCACCTCACAACTATTGTGTAAGCCTAACGTACTTCTAAACCATTCTAGTCATCTTCACCACATAACCAGATTGTAAACATCAACCTTCTAACTATCACCCGTAGTAGTAACTCGTATTTCCCACATACTATTATTATAAAATGTTCTTGCATTTACTGTCCCGAGTAAGAGTTTCACAATAAGATTAAGTGTTCACATACTTAAGTTATTTAAGAATTTATTATCTTCCTTATCTACAAAATTCCCACAGTAGATAATATCACAAGTGTATATATATATATATATATATATATATATATAATAAAGTAAGAAACTTATATATGTCATAAGATGGAAAGATGATGTCATCAATATGATTTTATCATTCAATACCTATTTTGCCCTTGAATATTTTGGTTTTCCCCTTCTTCATGCTTATTAAACTCCCTCTTTAATTCAAAATTTGAGGCCTTTTGGTCATAACCACTTCATCAAAACAAACACAACTTTTCTCTCTTTATTTTTTACAAATTTACTCCTAAATTTTAAGATTTCCCCCTCTTTTTGTACTTATAAATTTTCATTTTAATTCAAAGATCGGATATTTTGGTAACTTCTCTCAGCTTTGACACTAAAACAACCCGTCTTTGAACATGGGAAGCTCTCTACCTCGAGCCTCTCAAAATTTGAGAATTTTACCTCCAGACTCGCTAAATGTCCCGAGTCCTCATAGAAACATTATCAAAATGTGTCCCTCTCTCTCTATCTCCCCACACTCACATGGAAATTACCTCGAGCCTCAACGGCGTCTCTCACTGTAGGTCTCTCTCTCTCTCTCTCTCTCTCTCTCTCTCTCTCTCTCTCTCTGTCGCGCGTGATTTACTCTTTCCGGCGCCTTTAACATCCCCATTTTTTGGGAGTGTTGAAGGTTGGGCTTCGGTGCCTTCAACAACATCACGAGGCAGTAATTTTTCTAGATCTAACATATTTTTTTCCAGACCTACTAACGTATGTTCTGCTTTCTCATTGCTTTCTCACTAACAAATTTTTACATATTTTTTGGGATTCTTTTTGTTTGATTTTTAATATCTCTACTTTTTGCAGATCTTGACTTTGTTCGCACCTATTTTTGCCCTTTCTTCATGGGTTTGGGGAATCTTGCTATGATTGAAATCATAGCATGTCATAGATACGATAGAACTACGGTACATGTTCTATCTGAGTTCTTCAACTTATTGTTTTGAATGTGAATTCTTTGCACTCTATTTCTATGAGGTCTTAAGGGTTCTTCTCAATGAGAATATTTCGTGGATGTTGTTAAGTAACTATTTGCTTATATATATGTTTTTAAGACTTTGGTATCATATTACTGTCCAGTTTTATAGGGGTTTTATCCTTTTTACCAAGCCTGAGTATATGGTCAAGTTTTATGTTTTTTCTTCATCTCCGACCTAATCTATCAAATGGGTCTTCAATTATGTTCCAATTCTCAACTCTTTTTTTTTCTTTCTCAGGTTTAGTTTACAATTACTTCAATTCTGTTTTGATTTTTTTCTTTTAGGTAATCACTCAAAATCTATCAAATGGGAGTTGGGTTCAAGCTTCAGCAAAAAGTGACTCCAAGAAAATCGAAGAAACTAAAGTTGAACGAGCTGTAAAGGGGAAAAATGAAATTAGTTACGGGTTTAATCAAAACTTATGTGTGGAGAATAATTTTGTGCCCATTAATATCAATGACAATGTACAATCTGAGATTTTGAACTCATTTGTAAGGTTAGGATTATTTTTAATTCATTTGTAAACAAGATTTTATATTTACTGTTTATACAATACTATATATTTTTTTACTTTGGAGTTCCTAAACTAAGGCCTTATAATATTTTGTTCTCTGTTTATTATTTATTCTTTCCAAATTAGGCTTTTTCCTCAATTCACAACAGGTAAAGCCACTGTTCGGATGGGGTTGATCAATATGTTCTTGGGGTTCCTCTAATTTCGTAGTCCACTGTTCTATTGTTTTTTAACCGTGGTGTTTTTCCTTTTTAAATATGTCACCAGTTGGTATACTGTACTTACAGTTATTTCGTAATGAATATATTAATATGAAGTTGTCTTTGTATTTTTCTCTAATTTTTGGGTGTGGCTTATTATACTATCTATTGTTTTAGTTTGATTACTGGTTATCATCTTCGTATGTATATTATACTTTTAGTAATTTGAGTGACAAATAAGAGTCTTATGTTGCAGGGGTTTAAGGTTATGTTTATTATGCTTTTTCGATCCAGTACTAACAGGGGTTTTATGATGCAGTACTTACAGGGTTATACCTCGAGCCTCTCACTATACAAGGCTCTCTCACTACATTTACCTTGGTCTCTCTGTCGATACAAGGCTCATGAGAGTAAATGGGGAGAACTTTTACATTCTTATGTAAATGGAGCATGCTGTGGCAGACGCATCTCTGTCTAACAGGGCACCGAGGTAAACTGTGGCTCTCAGGTAAACTGTGGATCTCTCCCACTACAAATATTATTTTTTTTCTATAAATGGAGCAAACTGTTGTAAATTGTGGCTCTCTCTCACTATATTTACCTTGGTGTCTCTATCTTTACATTCTTCTGTAAATTAGGCATATGATTTTTCGTGTGAGGGTAAATGGAGCTTTCTGACTAGAAATGTTTTTGGTAAGTGATCCATGCTTTGTGACACTCTAGATGATTCAAATATCTGAAGTATGTGATTATTTGCACATATTTATGGAGGTTTCTATAACGTTTATATATGTTCTCCCTATTAACAACTCTATCGTAAATCTCTCTAATTTGTTTATGGTAGGTTCATAGAAAACTGTGTGAGGAATTTGAAAAGCACAACTTAGTTAAATCGGCACAAACCGTGAGTCTTAAGGCATAGTTTAGAATTTATGATGGGATGGATGAGGTGGAATTTTCGAAGAAGAAGGCCCTCTGCTTACTGAGAATGACAAGTTGACACTTGAGAGGTGGAAGTTTCAAAGAAGAAGGCCGTCAAAGAGGTATAAATTGCCATTATTTATAATTTATGGATTTTGGTTTCTTTTTTGTAATTGACTGATTATACAGTTGCAATACCAAATCCATTTAGCGAAAATGGAAGCGGCGAAAGATGGAATGCCAATTGATATGCAACACTACAACTGAGGGTGCCTCCTCTACCTCCCCCACTTGCATTCGCAAAACGGGGACTCATCATTCGCACCCACTGCAAAATGGGGACTCTATCATTCGCACAAATGGGTTTCATCATTAAAGTGCATTTTATGCAGATATATTTTTTTTGGTTTGGATTAACGTTTTTTTTGTGGGTTTTATCATTAACTTTTTTTTGTATTTTTTATAGTAGTTGAGAATTTATGGGTTCAAAGATGTGAATAATAGTTCATTTCTGTAGGAGGTTGGATTTCAATTTGTAATTTATTTTAGGTATTCTTATATTGCCACATTCTGCTTTTGGACATCTATTTACATTTTCAAACGTGGGGTATCAGTATATGAATTTCAATTGAGGGTTAGATTTGTGCTTTTTGAGGGTTAGATTTGTGCTTCAAATGAGTGTTTTTTAGTTAGATTTGTGCTTATTCTTTGTGTATAGTTTTTGTAATTACACATCTTCCTTTTTTCCATGTTACGATGTTTCACTTTTTTATATATAATAAGTAGCGATGTTTCACGTTTTTACACTCTAGATAATGGCTGAGATTGATTGCTACAACATTACTCCTTTTACACTCCTCCAAACTCTTTGTATCCAATTTTTCCTAAATCTCACCAAACCCATCCCCAAGCACTCTCTTTTGCAGGTATACTATGCTTTTCTTTCAAACTGATCAAGTTTTGGGTTTTAGTGTAATTTTTCATATTAATTAGTTATATTTAGCAGGTTCTTTCTTGATTCTATCTCTAACCACTGTTCAAGGAATAATGTCGTATATCTTCTCTGATTTTGGTATCACAGTTGGACTTCTTTTGTGTTCAATTTGAAAGAATATTCTCCATTGACATGGTTTAATGGTAGATACTCTATTTGTCTTATATATATAATTTTAGATATAGTTTTTGGCCTTTTATAGGTCTTAACAGTTGAAATCTCAAACTGAATTTTTTACCCATTTGTGGGTGTTGATATTTTGTCATCTTCATTTTTTAGATTTGAAGAATTGAGGGTGATTGCGGGATGTTATGCATTCTTTCCAGAGAATTTATTTAATTTTTTTAGTTAAAAAAATGTATAGTTCTATTGTTATTGTTTATAGATACATGTTTAAATATAAAAATTAGACTTTCTTTCTATATTTAGGAATTTTTTTTAACAATCTCTTTGCAGAGATATTTTTAATAGAACGTAAGATTATCTACTACCAATTCAACTCTTGATAAGTTTCCTTGCATGTGAAAATGGAAGAATGATTTCACGAGGAAAAATTCTAACTGAAAAAATATTTGACCTTATCCCTAGCCATATGGTCTTCTATATGGTCTTCTATAGATCACAATTTTTTTTCAAAAGAATCATAATGATGCTCAATTTCTTGGGTAAACAGTGGTCAAGGGCATGAAGGCCATAGTGGAGTGTGGGTTAGTAAATTTATTTGGAGATTGTTGATATTTGGAGAGAGTATTTTTTTTCTTTTACAGGATGGATAGTTCTACTAATAGATGATATTAAGAATAAATTTTCTAATTTATTTATACTTATAATGTATAAAACATTTATTAATTACATTATGCACGATTTTATAATTTTCAAATATTGTATTTTTTTGCCAAAAATTTCTAAAATATTGTATTTTTTAATTATAATATAAACTATCTCCCCCCCCCCCCCCCCCCCCCCCCCCCAAAAAAAAAAAAAAAAATTAGCCAATTCAATACTTTGGAAGTATTGTCATTCCTTCATGAAAACTGCCAATGACTGATACACTATAATACAAAACTTTTACGATTTTATAACGATTGATAATTTGGAAAATTATCATCGTGCCTTCAGGCACGGGCATACCCTAGTATATATACACACACACACACACACACACACACGAACTAACGGGACACCCCTAGGCATACACTAACACGACACCCCTAGGCTCAGCTGCGGTGCATGCATACTCTGCTATCAAGTCCTGGTACATCTCGTACTAAATAAGGACAATCAGTTCGGTATCTCCCTCGAACCATAAATACAAATCACACATATTGGAGGCGAACATAGTCCTAAGTCTTTGGGATATGCACATACCTTTTCACCCAAATGACCATTCAATCCATTGTTCTCACGAATGGCATCCAACCTAAGTTCTATGTTCCGAGGTACCAATCAAAAATCCCCCCAGTTGGCTCATCAGGATGAGATTGTCCTCTTTCACAACCTCTCGCGATAGCAAGCATCGTAGGTATACATACACATGATAAATCATATAATAGTCATTCATCTCACCCATATATATTTATAACATACATATAGGTATACTCACGTCCCATATCACAAATCTCATACGTAGCATATTATTACCCCGAATATCCTACATATAAAATGATTGTAACTTTACCCTTTTATCGTATGCTCTCGAGTATTTCGTACCACTAAAAGTGTACACATTAATATACCCCTATATCAATGGATAACTCATTATATCCTACTGGTCTAAATCATCGTTGTCCTCATATTCCTGAGACCCGAATTATTCTCTAACTTAGGTAATTCTCTCCCGTTAACCTAATTACTTTTATCCCTAAACACACCATTATAAGATCAAGCCCAATACTCATCCTAGGCCTACTAGTCTTCTAACATAAGTCCAAGTATTTGAGTATGATTCCCACAATTAAATTACAAATGATTTTCTAACCATTATAAACAAAAGGATAAAATTATCCAAAGCAGGGCAGCCGAATCGATTCCGCCTAGTTGCTGAATCGATTCGTCTAGGACCGAATCGATTCGCTCGTACTGGTAAGGAAAATTTTGCATATGTCTTCTTACAGGTTTCTCCAATTTTCATCATCAAATCCTCAATTTAAACAGTCAAAACTCCCAATCAACCATATTAGTTTTTATACTAACATAATTACATAAGTTCTGACATTAAAGAATCATAAATTCATCAAAGGGCATCAATTATTTAGGGTTAGTTCAAGATTAAAACTTGAGAACCCTAGTTTATCATTTTTATTCAAGAACCATCATACAAGCACATAATTATATATCAATATTGATCCAAATTCGTGGGTTATAATCTACATATCATGGGGAATCAAACCTATAACATTTTCAGTCTCAAATCATGATTTAAATCCACCAATTTCATCCAATATATATACCCAATTCATATTCAATTTAGCCTACACTAACATGGGTGTTGTTATTACTCAGAGTTTGCAAGATTAAACTATTGCTTCTTGTATGTAGGTCTGATCCGTTGAAGAAGATGATGGATTGGTGTTCATCCTCCTCCGATCTCCAATCCGGTAGTGGTAGTGGTGCAAGGTGGTGTTTCTAGCCTTAGAATCTCCATCCTCTTCTTCCTATGGCCTCCCTGCGGATTTCTTCTATTTCTCACGTAACTTACCTAATCCCACCATTCCCAATCAGATATAATGCCTTAGAATTTCGTATGTACTATTCACCAAAAAATACAAATTACCAAAACGCCCTCCCGGGATGCCAATTTGGCCTAAAATTGCCCCGGGACCCAAACTAAACCCCCGGGAAGTCTTTTTTGACTATCTTGACCATTAAGGACACATTGGCACACTCGAAATGACCATTTGGGTGACTTATAAATAATTTAATTTTTATTCCATTAATTTAGTCCCGACACGACTAACATGTACGTCCTGACTTAATTACCGTAATTGTCGTATTTTTCACTCGTGACAATGTTAATAAATTCATAATCACATATTACTTTATTCCCCAAGTAATAATCAATATAATTTACATCAATAAATACTAACTCTTATCTTGCTAGTTAATATTTATTTTAATCCGAATTAATTTTCCAAATTTATATCAATTAATCCTATATTTAAAAATCATTAAAAATACAGGGTGTTACACATAACAACATGCCTGAGATCCTCATCATTTGGCACGACTATCCTCCCATTAAAATTTTGGCCTCCCTCCAAACTAACCAAATAGTAATAACTGACGTATCATGTCCTGACAGATCTTATCCTCTGCCTGAGCTCTCACTTCCCGCATGATAATCTCGAGAGTGATTGATAAAGATGACATACATTTCCTGGAAACATCGTCGTCGCGTCTAAGCTCAATCTACTTTAACTTTTAGTCCTTTTCTAACTTTTCAGTGGGCCTCCAGCTTAACGCGTCTGCTAACACATTAACCCTACAAGGATGATATTGGATATCGAACTAGTAGCCCTTCAAGAATTCTAGCCATTGCCTACGCATCATGTTCAGATCCTTCTATGTGAAGATATACTTAAGAGACTTGTTGTATCACCCCGCCTAATTAAATTCAGGTGATCAATCCTTTATCAAATTTAATCAAGGTGGATGGGATGGTTCATTCTTAGCATCACTGTCGAAAATAATTTTTCTATTTTAATCACCCTAAACTAATTAAGTTAAGTGTTAAAACAATTTTTATCTTATTTTATTTATTAAATTTCATTTGCAAAAGATTTTTAAGCATAAACCAATTTATTAATAACACTAACGACAAAGAAATCAAACCATTCAGTTAAATATGCCAACTAGATTACTCAATCCAAATAAACATCTACATTTAAGGTCAACATGACAGATGAAATAATCCCAACTAAGAACTGAATACTGAAAACATACATTAGTACGAAACCTCTATCAAGTCTAAACAGGGATCTGGAAAGGGGCGACACAGGCCCTGGCTAATAAGAACTAAACCAGAAGCTGAGGGATCAAGGAGGGAATCGTCTACTTCAACGGCCTGCAACTCCCACATACGTTGCAGCACGTCGTTGTCCAATGAATCTACGCCTGACGTACCTGTGGATGGGTACCTGTGATATATATATATATATATATATATATATAAGAGAAGGAAGAAAATGACAAGAAACAGGTCAGATCCCGAGTGTAAAATAACTTTAAAAATGGTTTAGAAAGTATTTAAAATGCTTACTATTTGATATAACAAACGTGTTAGTATGCGACACTCTCTTGAGAATTCTCACGCCTATCATACTACTAACATGACTCGTAAGTCAAAGCCAACTCTCATCCCATAAATTCTAATTCGCGATATCGTATGCCTATGCTTTATTAAAGATACCATCTTCTTAAGGATTATTTAAGTCAATTATATATTTCACAATATTGTTGTGAAGTTCCAAGTACTTACCATGACTAGGAGCATTTATTCAATATTTATCTACATCTACGCACAGTAGAAGGATTCCAGGTATGTGTGTGTGTGTGTGTGTGTGTGTCTATATATATATATATATATATATATATATATATATATATATATATATATATACATACACACACACTAATCGGCACCCCACATAAAATCTATGGTCCTGACAGAGTTTGCTATCAAATCCCCGTATCTCTCGTACAAAGGGAAATACTAGTTCGGAATCACTCTCCAATTGTATTAACACAATACACACATAATGGAGGCGAAGCATAGTTCCAAGTCACTAAGAGGTCAGCACATAGCATCACGTCTCTTAAGACCGTCTGACTATCATTATCAGATAACCTGTACCAAGGAATCCTATGTTCTAAGGTACGAGTCAATATCCCCCATAAAGGTCCCATCGAGATAATACTCTCCCGACGCGACAACCTGCGTGATAGCTAGTAGCGCAGGTATAATTATACATAGATATGTACATTATATATATACATAAGCACTCGGTTATATATATACATATTTTCACATATTTCACTTAGGTTCACCCATGACCCATAATAATAATCTAGCCATACGTAGTACATATCACCCGAGTCCTACGTATATTTAACCATATCTTTTTATTCTTAATTTTTTCCATTTCATAAGTACTCCTCGTCCCTCGAAGTATTTCCTTTCACTAGATGTCAATTCAGTAGATGTACCCTCTCTAACATATTGGTCTAAGTCTTTCTTGAGTCTCCCAATACCTCAATTAATGTACGCACGATTTCTATTTAATTTTATTCCCCCGTTATCCCACAGTTACATCTCGTATAAAGTTACACTTACCGGAACCTACTTAGACCCTATTGGTTCTTCCCATGACCCATTATGATCTTTAAATTATATCTAAGGGTTCCTACGCATTTAATATAATTAACATAAAAAGGGAAAAAATATTTAATTTCCAGGAGGGGTCGATCGATCGATCGACATTCTTGAGTCGATCGATCGATCGAACAGTTCTGGCCCCAATTCTGCAATTCCTACCTACGGGTTTCCTCCATAAATCTGACCCAAAACGCCATTAACGAGACCATAAGAAACATTATATAAACAATAACAGATGATTTCTAACGTAAAATTTCCATCAATCCATCAAGAATCATCATCAAATGAATTATATTCAAGAATTCATTCTTTAACCCTAGTTTATTTAAGTCCCAAGAATTTCATTGATTATTAGATTCCTATCTCTACTGGAAATCAATTTCGTGTTCACCAATCTAAATCTAACAAAGGAATCATCCTAACATGATTTCTATTCTGCAATTTCAACAATTATTCCCAAACATCAATTGTCTTTTTATGAAACTTTAATATTATTCTCCTGCACTAGCATGGATGTGATATCAACCAAAATAACATCAAGATAGATACTTGCCTCGGAGATGAAGGTCTGATTCGCTGGTTTTGATGGGTATGGTTGAGTCCTTCATTCCCCAATCTACACGTTGGTGGTGAAATGGTGTAGGTAGGGTGGTTCTCTCCTTCTTGGAAACTTCTCTCTTCTCCCTTCCTTAGACTCTCTGCAACTCCAAGGTGTCTAACCCTCGAGGACTCTAACTTCCAACTGATATAACCCTTCAATTTCCGTCCATAATTAAGCCTAAAAATGGGTAATTACCAAAATGCCCTCTCGAGTTGCCGGTTAGGCCTAAAAACGTCCCGAGACCCAAACTAGACCCTGGGGTACACTTTTCTAACTATCTCGACCCTTTTGAACACTTTGGCACACTCGAAATGACCATACGGGAGACTTATAATTTAATTACTTTTTATTCCATTAATTCAGTCCCGATACGACACATGCGTGTCCCGACTTAATTTCTATAATTGTCATATTATTCACTCGCGAAAATTTTAATAAATTCAATTCTATATATTAATTTACTCATTAAGTAATTTCCACCAAATAATTACTAACTCTCCTCACGCTAGTAAATATTTACTTTAGAATCTGGATTAATATTAAACTAATTTATCCCATTTTAATTCAATAAAATCCCCATAATAAATGCCATAAAAATACGGGGTATTATATACTTCCCCCTAATAACGGAATTTCATCCCGAAATTAGGAAAATAAGGCAAACCTGGTAAAAATAATTACGGGTGTTTCTCGTGTATATCTGCCTCGCGATCCCAAGTGGACTCCTCTACGTTATGATGCTCCCACTAGACCCGTAGACGTAGAACTACCTTCGACCTCAATCTCCTCTCGCTATGGTCCAAGATAGCCACTGGTCTCTCCTCATAAGAGATGTCGGGCTGAAAGTCAATCTCCTCTATCGCGATGTGAGTGTGGGACATACCATCTCGATGATACCGCCTTAATGACGAAATGTGGAACACATCATGAATACGGTGCAAGTTCTCTAGCAACCCCAATCTGTATGCCACCGTCCCTATCCTCTCGATAATGGGAAATGGTCCTACGCACCTTGAACCCAATTTCCCCTTCTTTTCGAACCTCATTACTCCTTTCATAGGAGATACACGCAGCAATACTTTTGTAACAACCCAGGTTTTTGAGCGACTATTTTATAAAATAGGGGATGTTGGAGTAAATATTATTTCCCGTGAGACTTAGGGATAATATTTACTATGTTTTGTCTATTTACCGTTATGAGAAGGTAAATAGCGTCCTATTGTGTATTATTGCGTCGTTATATGTAAAACGACGGTTATGACCTATATTTAAATTTGGGTATAATTAATGAAATAAAATGAAATTGGAACGTAAAAATAGTTCACACTTTCCCGAATGCCAAAATAGGGGGTGCGGTTATTTTTAGAATAGTCGAGATAGTCGAAATAAGTGCCACGTTGAATTTCTGGGTTTTGGGCACTTTTTACACATTATGGCTCAATTAAGTGGTTACGAGTCATTTTAGTGGTGTATTAACAATTAAGTGGGGTTTATGTTTTGAGACCCGTATAAGTCCCCTACCCCTTTTTTTTCTTCATTTTTGTGTGAGAAGCCAAAGGAGAGGGAGAGAAGACAGAGAGTTGGGAGAAATGGAAGATTTGGGCCGGATTTCGTCGCTACCGGAGGTGATTCGAGATTACGAACCTCGAGGCAAGTTTCTTACTTCCTAGATATTGATTTAATGTGATAAATCTGCATGTGCAGTTAAGTTTTGGGAGGTTTAAACCATAAATGGGTTTTGGTTGATTTTGGGTGTTTAATCCTAAATCTTATAGTTTAATTTGATTTGAAGAGAAATAATTGGTTATTTGATGTGTAGAAATGATTTTATAGTAGTATTTGTTGTTGTGGTTGGGTGAAATAGCGGGTAGAATCTTGGATGGCTCGTTAATGGCCGAAACAGCTTCTCGGAGAAGAAGCTATTCGCCAGGATCGATCGATCGAGCCTAGGGGATCGATCGATCTAGGCCTTCGATCGATCGACGACCAGGGGTCGATCGATCGACCCCTTTTGAAAACGTGAGATTTTTTTAGTTTTGTCTTAGCCCTTTTCTTTTAGGTTTGAGGTTTAGGAACCTTACTTTGGGAAGTAATGAGGAGTTTTCGAGGGTTGTATTGGGTAGACCAATGTCCTAGGCTAAGAGTGGATATTTGGGTTTACCCGAGGGCTAGTTGTATAGGGTAATGTCCGAATGATATAAGAGGTTAACCTAAAGTAAAATTGGAAGTTAAAATATAAATGTTGAGCTTTTGGGAGACACTCCATTATGGAGACTCACTTTGAGGGTTTATGAAATTATATGAACTCTTGGAGGCTATTTTGAGGTTAGTGGAACTTTGGGTCTTAGGTCATTAATAAAATATGACTTAATGAGAATGAAATGCACATTCTAAAACTTGGTGCTTAATGGCTAAATGGATGATTTTTGGAAATGTAAAATATGATGTTTTCAAAATGGAAAAGTAATGTTTTTCATAAATGTTAATTTATGGATACACACCTCTCTAAATCGCTATCATAAGGGAAGTTGCACGCGTTGTGGTGAAGCCCCCTGGCTAATGAATGCAGGGTGGATATAGTCCCTAGGCCATGTGAGCGCTTGTGATTGTATATTTTTCTGCGATGGTTAGGAGATTCCGGGTGTGGTCTTGACTATCCCGCAGGCACATGGTCGCTTCCCGACATTTCGATAGGATCCCAGGTTGTCTTGATGATAGGCCCTGGAAGATGATAGCCATTTAGGGGCGCACACAGTGGGGAAACCCGGACGGGCGGTCTTAGAATCGTTATATATATATATATATGATTATAACCATTCTAAATCAAGTTGGACTTGATGTATGATGGGTGCCATAAAGAGAACAATGAAATGCCATAAAGAGCATGAGAAAGTGCCATAAAGAGCACGATGAAATGCCATAAAGAGCATATAATGATGATAATATTCCCGATAAGGAAGAGATTTTTACCAAATGTATAATTGAGATAAAATGCCACAAAGAGCATAAAAACTATGATTATATTTCCTGATAAGGAATAGAATTTCGAAATAAAATAGTATATGATGAAAGTAATTTGGTAAACATTTGATAAAATGTTGTACCATTTATATATGTTCCTAAAGAAGAATTAGGAATTGTGTCATTAGATGATGGATGGGTTTATTTTTATAATCCTTGAATAGCTGTAGATGTGATCTCCCACACTTATGCACACATACACATTTATTGATTATTTCGTGCTAAGGATCTAATGGACCTAGACGATCAACCCTGCCTAAGTAGTAATGTATCGGGGGGGTTCCTTGTTTGGATTTCACTTTGCGAGACACCCCACGCACGAATAGGGCATAGTGTTGAGACTGGGGAGAAGTTAGCCCTTAGTAATTAGGGTTAACTAGAACATGTCACGATATTGCGCTAGGTTGTTGCTAGATTGAGAGGTGAGAAATATTACTGTTATCTGTGAGAGAATTACGCACTTAACTGTCATGCATTTTTTTCACATGGTAATCATATCAAATCGGGCCCTGACCCGTACCTATATTTCTTTGTTTCTGCATATTCTTTGTCGTTACAGGTGCTCTACCGCATGGACACCCGTGTTTACATTTCCATTCCAGTTGTCATGGAGCTACAACATATTGCGGATGTTGTAGGTTACTTATATTAGACGCTTCTTTCTATTGTACTCTAGTTATGTTCAGTATATTATTCGGGCATGTTTGCCCAAGGTATTGCACTCATTCATTGTATTGTAAATAGTGAAATGTAATACTCTATGTAATTATTTGTATTGGTCTATTCACCAACATCTTATTCGGTGATATTCATTATATTGCCATTCTTTATCCATTGATTTTTGATACCCACCATTTTTACAAATGGGATTGTCTAAGTGTTTTTCTTTTACTTTCTAAATTTTAAATTTGACAGTCCGTTTTCTAAAATGATTGGTGGTTATATCATACTATTATTTTAATCGACAGTGATGCTGAGAATGGACCACCTATGATTCCTGTGATTATTAGATTATTGGGCTGGCCACTTATTATTTTAGTAGGCGGGTTGTCACAGGTGGTATCAGAGCATTAGGTTCTAGAGTCCTTAGGAATCTGTGCGAATGTTCTATTTCTTCTGCGTTTCTCTCTAATTGATGTAGAGCCCTAAGATTAAGATCATTGATTTCTCTCATGAGATTTCGTTCTCCTGCTATGTTGTGAGAACCCCGAAGATCTTATGTGCGTTCGTGTGAGACTTGTAAGTCGTTAGATGAAGGGCGTTGAGGAAGGCCGTTGTGAAGGAGTCACGAGGCGGGATTACTAAGAAACTGTAGGCTGTAGTCGGGGATAAGGGCCGCTTTAGAGGTCTCTTCCTTTGTAGCATTATTTTACATTGCTGCCGTGACTACTAAGTACGGTGAAAATAGTTTTCCCAAGTACCGTTGTCGGTAGAGAGTGGTACTATGCTTGGGGTTCCAAGCAATGTCAATTTGAAGTTGAGAGGTACTTGACAAGGACCACATGTTGAAGTTCGGTTGGATAGAGGAAGTGTAACATCATTCGGTGAGAACATAAGGCCCGAGAGTTTTGGCCTAAGAGATGGGTATAGAAGTGCCCAGGTGTGAGGGTTTGAAGAGAACCCTTCACCCATTGGAGTAAGGTTGAAGTGGCAGGAATAGTAGTTGCCTCTTTATGGAGGGACATAATGTTTTGCCAATTGAGAGGGCCTCTCATTGGAAATGATAGGCTCGTAAGTAAGTGTTGGTAACACTTCTAGAGAAGTAGTGTTCATGAGACCCCATTGGTGGACATCCACCCGGTGAAGACTCGTGGAGCTAAGGTCGGGGAGGCTGGTAGGATGTTTTCTTTGCTGAAGAAGTTAAGGGAACTATGCATTCTGATATTTTCGATTGTAGAATAAGGGAGAGATTTGGAGGCCTAGTTGGGACATTGATGGAAGTAGCTTGGTTCAGATAAGACTAGAATTCCGTATCTTGGAACCACTACACCAAAACTGGCGATTGGTCACGGCCAAAATCCCTAACCAAAACTGTGGGTCGCGGACTTTGGCCGTGACCATTTTCGTGGGTCGCGGCCCAAGTCCCTGACCAAAAAATGGTCACGGCCAAGAGAGGGTCACGGCAGATGGTCGCGGACTTTGGCCGTGATCCATGCCGTGACGGGTCGCGGCCCTAATCCGTGACTCATAACCGTGACAAATTGGTCGCGGCCAACGTCCGCGACCCATGTGCGTGACGAAAAAAAATTAAAAAAATTGGTCGCGGCCCTTGTCCATGACCCACAACCGTGACAAATTGGTCGCGGACTTTGGCCGCGACCCATGTGCGTGACAAAAAAAAATTAAAAAAATTGGTCGCGGCCCTTGTCCATGACCCACAACCGTGACAAATTAGTCGCGGACTTTGACCGCGACCCATATGCGTGACAAAAAAAAATAAAAGAAATTGGTCGCGGCCCTAGTCCGCGACCCATTACCGTGATAAAAAATAAAAAAAATGGTCGCGGACTTTGGCCGCGACCATTTTTAAGCGCGACAAAAAAAAATAAAAATGGTCATGGACAAAGTCCATGACCATATTTATCTGTAATTTAAAAAAAATGTATTTTTTTTTGTCCAATCCTAAAATTGGGGTCCTGTGAGTGCATCGTCGGTTGCTACGAGGCGTTACAAATATTTATTATAGGCAAAACAATAAAAAAAATCACAAATTGCGAATTGAGAATGTTTTTAATAAACAAATATATATACAAACTTAAAAATATTACACGTCTTAATAATTCACAGACCAAAAAAAAATTGGGCAGAGTTTCCTCTATTTTCTTGACATTCCAAAACCTGTAAATGAAAAACCTGCTTATTATAAAGCCCGCACGGCTATAAAATTCAACAATCAAATTATAAAAGCCCGCACGGCCATAAAACTAAACAATAAAAGCCTGCACGTCTATAACACATAAAAAAACATTATCCTGAATGTCCACAACATATAAATAATCATCATGTTGTAAACCATTGCCTCCTGCATTTGATCCACGTGCAAAAATCCTACAAATGATAGGATACAAAAAACAAAAATATCAGTAACCACGCAGTTTTACAAAAAATTTAATCAAGCTGAAAAATTGCATATATGAGTTAAAATTATCAGTAACCAAGTAGAAATATGAAAATTAAGTGTAGAAATAAGCAAACCGGGACACCCGCGGCTGCGGGGTCAGTTCCTACGAGTTACGTTGGTCCCGTGGGAGGTGTTGGTGCCACCCACGGGGCCGTTCGGGGGCTGTTTCGAGTTCTCACCCTCTAACGCCATGTTTTTAAGCCTAAGTGTGGAAATAAGCAAATTATCGTCGTACTCTCAAACCGGGAGACCCGCGACTGCGGGGTCAGTTCCTACGAGTTACGTTGGTCCCGTGGGAGGTGTTGGTGCCACCCACGGGGCCGTTCGGGGGCTGTTTCGAGTTCTCACCCTCTAACGCCATGTTTTTAAGCCTAAGTGTGGAAATAAGTAAATTATCGTCGTACTCTCAAACCGGGACACCCGTGGCTGCGGGGTCAGTTCCTACGAGTTACGTTGGTCCCGTGGGAGGTGTTGGTGCCACCCACGGGGCCGTTCGGGGGCTGTTTCGAGTTTTCACCCTCTAACGCCATGTTAAGCCTAAGTGTAGAAATAAGCAAATTACCGTCGTACTCTCAAACCGGGACACCCGCGGCTGCGGGGTCAGTTCCTACGAGTTACGTTGGTCCCGTGGGAGGTGTTGGTGCCACCCACGGGGCCGTTCGGGGGCTGTTTCGAGTTCTCACCCTCTAACGCCATGTTTTTAAGCCTAAGTGTGGAAATAAGAAAATTATCGTCGTACTCTCAAACCGGGAGACCCGCGACTGCGGGGTCAGTTCCTACGAGTTACGTTGGTCCCGTGGGAGGTGTTGGTGCCACCCACGGGGCCGTTCGGGGGCTGTTTCGAGTTTTCACCCTCTAACGCCATGTTAAGCCTAAGTGTAGAAATAAGCAAATTACCGTCGTACTCTCAAACCGGGACACCCGCGGCTGCGGGGTCAGTTCCTACGAGTTACGATGGTCCCGTGGGAGGTGTTGGTGCCACCCACGGGGCCGTTCGGGGGCTGTTTCGAGTTCTCACCCTCTAACGCCATGTTTTTAAGCCTAAGTGTGGAAATAAGCAAATTACCGTCGTACTCTCAAATAGGGACACCCGCGGCTGCGGGGTTAGTTCCTACGAGTTACGTTGGTCCCGTGGGAGGTGTTGGTGCCACCCACGGGGCCGTTCGGGGGCTGTTTCGAGTTCTCACCCTCTAACGCCATGTTTTTAAGCCTAAGTGTGGAAATAAGCAAATTATCATCGTACTCTCAAACCGGGAGACCCGCGACTGCGGGGTCAGTTCCTACGAGTTACGTTGGTCCCGTGGGAGGTGTTGGTGCCACCCACGGGGCCGTTCGGGGGCTGTTTCGAGTTTTCACCCTCTAACGCCATGTTAAGCCTAAGTGTAGAAATAAGCAAATTACCGTCGTACTCTCAAACTGGGACACCCGCGGCTGCGGGGTCAGTTCCTACGAGTTACGTTGGTCCCGTGGGAGGTGTTGGTGCCACCCACGGGGCCGTTCGGGGGCTGTTTCGAGTTCTCACCCTCTAACGCCATGTTTTTAAGCCTAAGTGTGGAAATAAGCAAATTACCGTCGTACTCTCAAACCGGGACACCCGCGGCTGCGGGGTCAGTTCCTACGAGTTACGTTGGTCCCGTGGGAGGTGTTGGTGCCACCCACGGGGCCGTTCGGGGGCTGTTTCGAGTTCTCACCCTCTAACGCCATGTTTTTAAGCCTAAGTGTGGAAATAAGCAAATTATCGTCGTACACTCAAACCGGGAGACCCGCGGTTGCGGGGTCAGTTCGTACGAGTTACGTTGGTCCCGTGGGAGGTGTTGGTGCCACCCACGGGGCCGTTCGGGGGCTGTTTCGAGTTCTCACCCTCTAACGCCATGTTTTTAAGCCTAAGAGTGGAAATAAGTAAATTATCGTCGTACTCTCAAACCGAGACACCCGCGGCTGCGGGGTCAGTTCCTACGAGTTACGTTGGTCCCGTGGGAGGTGTTGGTGCCACCCACGGGGCCGTTCGGGGGCTGTTTCGAGTTTTCACCCTCTAACGCCATGTTAAGCCTAAGTGTAGAAATAAGTAAATTACCGTCGTACTCTCAAACCGGGACACCCGCGGCTGCGGGGTCAGTTCCTACGAGTTACGTTGGTCCCTTGGGAGGTGTTGGTGCCACCCACGGGGCCGTTCGGGGGCTGTTTCGAGTTCTCACCCTCTAACGCCATGTTTTTGAGCCTAAGTGTGGAAATAACCAAATTACCGTCGTACTCTCAAGCCGGGACACCCGCGGCTGCGGGGTCAGTTCCTACGAGTTACGTTGGTCCCGTGGGAGGTGTTGGTGCCACCCACGGGGCCGTTCGGGGGCTGTTTCGAGTTCTCACCCTCTAACGCCATGTTTTTAAGCCTAAGTGTGGAAATAAGCAAATTACCGTCGTACTCTCAAACCGGGAGACCCGCGGCTGCGGGGTCAGTTCCTACGAGTTACGTTGGTCCCGTGGGAGGTGTTGGTGCCACCCACGGGGCCGTTCGGGGGCTGTTTCGAGTTCTCACCCTCTAACGCCATGTTTTTAAGCCTAAGTGTGGAAATAAGCAAATTACCGTCGTACTCTCAAACCGGGACACCCGCGGCTGCGGGGTCAGTTCCTACGAGTTACGTTGGTCCCGTGGGAGGTGTTGGTGCCACCCACGGGGCCGTTCGGGGGCTGTTTTGAGTTCTCACCCTCTAACGCCATGTTTTTAAGCCTAAGTGTGGAAATAAGCAAATTATCGTCGTACACTCAAACCGGGAGACCCGCGGTTGCGGGGTCAGTTCGTACGAGTTACGTTGGTCCCGTGGGAGGTGTTGGTGCCACCCACGGGGCCGTTCGGGGGCTGTTTCGAGTTCTCACCCTCTAACGCCATGTTTTTAAGCCTAAGAGTGGAAATAAGTAAATTATCGTCGTACTCTCAAACCGAGACACCCGCGACTGCGGGGTCAGTTCCTACGAGTTACGTTGGTCCCGTGGGAGGTGTTGGTGCCACCCACGGGGCCGTTCGGGGGCTGTTTCGAGTTTTCACCCTCTAACGCCATGTTAAGCCTAAGTGTAGAAATAAGCAAATTACCGTCGTACTCTCAAACCGGGACACCCGCGGCTGCGGGGTCAGTTCCTACGAGTTACGTTGGTCCCTTGGGAGGTGTTGGTGCCACCCACGGGGCCGTTCGGGGGCTGTTTCGAGTTCTCACCCTCTAACGCCATGTTTTTAAGCCTAAGTGTGGAAATAAGCAAATTATCGTCGTACTCTCAAACCGGGAGACCCGCGACTGCGGGGTCAGTTCCTACGAGTTACGTTGGTCCCGTGGGAGGTGTTGGTGCCACCCACGGGGCCGTTCGGGGGCTGTTTCGAGTTTTCACCCTCTAACGCCATGTTAAGCCTAAGTGTAGAAATAAGCAAATTACCGTCGTACTCTCAAACCGGGACACCCGCGGCTGCGGGGTCAGTTCCTACGAGTTACGATGGTCCCGTGGGAGGTGTTGGTGCCACCCACGGGGCCGTTCGGGGGCTGTTTCGAGTTCTCACCCTCTAACGCCATGTTTTTAAGCCTAAGTGTGGAAATAAGCAAATTACCGTCGTACTCTCAAATAGGGACACCCGCGGCTGCGGGGTCAGTTCCTACGAGTTACGTTGGTCCCGTGGGAGGTGTTGGTGCCACCCACGGGGCCGTTCGGGGGCTGTTTCGAGTTCTCACCCTCTAACGCCATGTTTTTAAGCCTAAGTGTGGAAATAAGCAAATTATCGTCGTACTCTCAAACCGGGAGACCCGCGACTGCGGGGTCAGTTCCTACGAGTTACGTTGGTCCCGTGGGAGGTGTTGGTGCCACCCACGGGGCCGTTCGGGGGCTGTTTCGAGTTTTCACCCTCTAACGCCATGTTAAGCCTAAGTGTAGAAATAAGCAAATTACCGTCGTACTCTCAAACTGGGACACCCGCGGCTGCGGGGTCAGTTCCTACGAGTTACGTTGGTCCCGTGGGAGGTGTTGGTGCCACCCACGGGGCCGTTCGGGGGCTGTTTCGAGTTCTCACCCTCTAACGCCATGTTTTTAAGCCTAAGTGTGGAAATAAGCAAATTACCGTCGTACTCTCAAACCGGGACACCCGCGGCTGCGGGGTCAGTTCCTACGAGTTACGTTGGTCCCGTGGGAGGTGTTGGTGCCACCCACGGGGCCGTTCGGGGGTTGTTTCGAGTTCTCACCCTCTAACGCCATGTTTTTAAGCCTAAGTGTGGAAATAAGCAAATTATCGTCGTACACTCAAACCGGGAGACCCGCGGTTGCGGGGTCAGTTCGTACGAGTTACGTTGGTCCCGTGGGAGGTGTTGGTGCCACCCACGGGGCCGTTCGGGGGCTGTTTCGAGTTCTCACCCTCTAACGCCATGTTTTTAAGCCTAAGAGTGGAAATAAGTAAATTATCGTCGTACTCTCAAACCGAGACACCCGCGGCTGCGGGGTCAGTTCCTACGAGTTACGTTGGTCCCGTGGGAGGTGTTGGTGCCACCCACGGGGCCGTTCGGGGGCTGTTTCGAGTTTTCACCCTCTAACGCCATGTTAAGCCTAAGTGTAGAAATAAGCAAATTACCGTCGTACTCTCAAACCGGGACACCCGCGGCTGCGGGGTCAGTTCCTACGAGTTACGTTGGTCCCTTGGGAGGTGTTGGTGCCACCCACGGGGCCGTTCGGGGGCTGTTTCGAGTTCTCACCCTCTAACGCCATGTTTTTGAGCCTAAGTGTGGAAATAACCAAATTACCGTCGTACTCTCAAGCCGGGACACCCGCGGCTGCGGGGTCAGTTCCTACGAGTTACGTTGGTCCCGTGGGAGGTGTTGGTGCCACCCACGGGGCCGTTCGGGGGCTGTTTCGAGTTCTCACCCTCTAACGCCATGTTTTTAAGCCTAAGTGTGGAAATAAGCAAATTACCGTCGTACTCTCAAACCGGGAGACCCGCGGCTGCGGGGTCAGTTCCTACGAGTTACGTTGGTCCCGTGGGAGGTGTTGGTGCCACCCACGGGGCCGTTCGGGGGCTGTTTCGAGTTCTCACCCTCTAACGCCATGTTTTTAAGCCTAAGTGTGGAAATAAGCAAATTACCGTCGTACTCTCAAACCGGGACACCCGCGGCTGCGGGGTCAGTTCCTACGAGTTACGTTGGTCCCGTGGGAGGTGTTGGTGCCACCCACGGGGCCGTTCGGGGGCTGTTTCGAGTTCTCACCCTCTAACGCCATGTTTTTAAGCCTAAGTGTGGAAATAAGCAAATTATCGTCGTACACTCAAACCGGGAGACCCGCGGTTGCGGGGTCAGTTCGTACGAGTTACGTTGGTCCCGTGGGAGGTGTTGGTGCCACCCACGGGGCCGTTCGGGGGCTGTTTCGAGTTCTCACCCTCTAACGCCATGTTTTTAAGCCTAAGAGTGGAAATAAGTAAATTATCGTCGTACTCTCAAACCGAGACACCCGCGGCTGCGGGGTCAGTTCCTACGAGTTACGTTGGTCCCGTGGGAGGTGTTGGTGCCACCCACGGGGCCGTTCGGGGGCTGTTTCGAGTTTTCACCCTCTAACGCCATGTTAAGCCTAAGTGTAGAAATAAGCAAATTACCGTCGTACTCTCAAACCGGGACACCCGCGGCTGCGGGGTCAGTTCCTACGAGTTACGTTGGTCCCTTGGGCGGTGTTGGTGCCACCCACGGGGCCGTTCGGGGGCTGTTTCGAGTTCTCACCCTCTAACGCCATGTTTTTGAGCCTAAGTGTGGAAATAACCAAATTACCGTCGTACTCTCAAGCCGGGACACCCGCGGCTGCGGGGTCAGTTCCTACGAGTTACGTTGGTCCCGTGGGAGGTGTTGGTGCCACCCACGGGGCCGTTCGGGGGCTGTTTCGAGTTCTCACCCTCTAACGCCATGTTTTTAAGCCTAAGTGTGGAAATAAGCAAATTACCGTCGTACTCTCAAACCGGGACACCCGCCGCTGCGGGGTCAGTTCCTACGAGTTACGTTGGTCCCGTGGGAGGTGTTGGTGCCACCCACGGGGCCGTTCGGGGGCTGTTTCGAGTTCTCACCCTCTAACGCCATGTTTTTAAGCCTAAGTGTGGAAATAAGCAAATTATCGTCGTACTCTCAAACCGGGAGACCCGCGACTGCGGGGTCAGTTCCTACGAGTTACGTTGGTCCCGTGGGAGGTGTTGGTGCCACCCACGGGGCCGTTCGGGGGATGTTTCGAGTTTTCACCCTCTAACGCCATGTTAAGCCTAAGTGTAGAAATAAGCAAATTACCGTCGTACTCTCAAACCGGGACACCCGCGGCTGCGGGGTCAGTTCCTACGAGTTACGTTGGTCCCGTGGGAGGTGTTGGTGCCACCCACGGGGCCGTTTGGGGGCTGTTTCGAGTTCTCACCCTCTAACGCCATGTTTTTAAGCCTAAGTGTGGAAATAAGCAAATTACCGTCGTACTCTCAAATAGGGACACCCGCGGCTGCGGGGTCAGTTCCTACGAGTTACGTTGGTCCCGTGGGAGGTGTTGGTGCCACCCACGGGGCCGTTCGGGGGCTGTTTCGAGTTCTCACCCTCTAACGCCATGTTTTTAAGCCTAAGTGTGGAAATAAGCAAATTATCGTCGTACTCTCAAACCGGGAGACCCACGACTGCGGGGTCAGTTCCTACGAGTTACGTTGGTCCCGTGGGAGGTGTTGGTGCCACCCACGGGGCCGTTCGGGGGCTGTTTCGAGTTTTCACCCTCTAACGCCATGTTAAGCCTAAGTGTAGAAATAAGAAAATTACCGTCGTACTCTCAAACCGGGACACCCGCAGCTGCGGGGTCAGTTCCTACGAGTTACGTTGGTCCCGTGGGAGGTGTTGGTGCCACCCACGGGGCCGTTCGGGGGCTGTTTCGAGTTCTCACCCTCTAACGCCATGTTTTTAAGCCTAAGTGTGGAAATAAGCAAATTACCGTCGTACTCTCAAACCGGGACACCCGCGGCTGCGGGGTCAGTTCCTACGAGTTACGTTGGTCCCGTGGGAGGTGTTGGTGCCACCCACGGGGCCGTTCGGGGGCGGTTTCGAGTTCTCACCCTCTAACGCCATGTTTTTAAGCCTAAGTGTGGAAATAAGCAAATTATCGTCGTACACTCAAATCGGGAGACCCGCGGTTGCGGGGTCAGTTCGTACGAGTTACGTTGGTCCCGTGGGAGGTGTTGGTGCCACCCACGGGGCCATTCGGGGGCTGTTTCGAGTTCTCACCCTCTAACGCCATGTTTTTAAGCCTAAGTGTGGAAATAAGCAAATTACCGTGGTACTCTCAAACCGGGAGACCCGCGGCTGCGGGGTCAGTTCCTACGTGTTACGTTGGTCCCGTGGGAGGTGTTGGTGCCACCCACGGGGCCGTTCGGGGGCTGTTTCGAGTTCTCACCCTCTAACGCCATGTTTTTAAGCCTAAGTGTGGAAATAAGCAAATTATCGTCGTACTCTCAAACCGGGAGACCCGCGACTGCGGGGTCAGTTCCTACGAGTTACGTTGGTCCCGTGGGAGGTGTGTGTGCCACCCACGGGGCCGTTCGGGGGCTGTTTCGAGTTCTCACCCTCTAACGCCATGTTTTTAAGCCTAAGTGTGGAAATAAGCAAATTATCGTCGTACACTCAAACCGGGAGACCCGCGGTTGCGGGGTCAGTTCGTACGAGTTACGTTGGTCCCGTGGGAGGTGTTGGTGCCACCCACGGGGCCGTTCGGGGGCTGTTTCGAGTTCTCACCCTCTAACGCCATGTTTTTAAGCCTAAGTGTGGAAATAGGCAAATTATCGTCGTACTCTCAAACCGGGAGACCCGCGGCTGTGGGGTCAGTTCCTACGAGTTACGTTGGTCCTGTGGGAGGTGTTGGTGCCACCCACGGGGCCGTTCGGGGGCTGTTTCGAGTTCTCACCCTCTAACGCCATGTTTTTAAGCCTAAGTGTGGAAATAAGTAAATTATCGTCGTACTCTCAAACCGGGAGACCCGCGACTGCGGGGTCAGTTCCTACGAGTTACGTTGGTCCCGTGGGAGGTGTTGGTGCCACCCACGGGGCCGTTCGGGGGCTGTTTCGAGTTCTCACCCTCTAACGCCATGTTTTTAAGCCTAAGTGTGGAAATAAGCAAATTATCGTCGTACACTCAAACCGGGAGACCCGCGGTTGCGGGGTCAGTTCGTACGAGTTACGTTGGTCCCGTGGGAGGTGTTGGTGCCACCCACGTGGCCGTTCGGGGGCTGTTTCGAGTTCTCACCCTCTAACGCCATGTTTTTGAGCCTAAGTGTGGAAATAACCAAATTACCGTCGTACTCTCAAGCCGGGACACCCGCGGCTGCGGGGTCAGTTCCTACGAGTTACGTTGGTCCCGTGGGAGGTGTTGGTGCCACCCACGGGGCCGTTCGGGGGCTGTTTCGAGTTCTCACCCTCTAACGCCATGTTTTTAAGCCTAAGTGTGGAAATAAGCAAATTACCGTCGTACTCTCAAACCGGGAGACCCGCGGCTGCGGGGTCAGTTCCTACGAGTTACGTTGGTCCCGTGGGAGGTGTTGGTGCCACCCACGGGGCCGTTCGGGGGCTGTTTCGAGTTCTCACCCTCTAACGCCATGTTTTTAAGCCTAAGTGTGGAAATAAGCAAATTACCGTCGTACTCTCAAACCGGGACACCCGCGGCTGCGGGGTCATTTCCTACGAGTTACGTTGGTCCCGTGGGAGGTGTTGGTGCCACCCACGGGGCCGTTCGGGGGCTGTTTCGAGTTCTCACCCTCTAACGCCATGTTTTTAAGCCTAAGTGTGGAAATAAGCAAATTATCGTCGTACACTCAAACCGGGAGACCCGCGGTTGCGGGGTCAGTTCGTACGAGTTACGTTGGTCCCGTGGGAGGTGTTGGTGCCACCCACGGGGCCGTTCGGGGGCTGTTTCGAGTTCTCACCCTCTAACGCCATGTTTTTAAGCCTAAGAGTGGAAATAAGTAAATTATCGTCGTACTCTCAAACCGAGACACCCGCGGCTGCGGGGTCAGTTCCTACGAGTTACGTTGGTCCCGTGGGAGGTGTTGGTGCCACCCACGGGGCCGTTCGGGGGCTGTTTCGAGTTTTCACCCTCTAACGCCATGTTAAGCCTAAGTGTAGAAATAAGCAAATTACCGTCGTACTCTCAAACCGGGACACCCGCGGCTGCGGGGTCAGTTCCTACGAGTTACGTTGGTCCCTTGGGCGGTGTTGGTGCCACCCACGGGGCCGTTCGGGGGCTGTTTCGAGTTCTCACCCTCTAACGCCATGTTTTTGAGCCTAAGTGTGGAAATAACCAAATTACCGTCGTACTCTCAAGCCGGGACACCCGCGGCTGCGGGGTCAGTTCCTACGAGTTACGTTGGTCCCGTGGGAGGTGTTGGTGCCACCCACGGGGCCGTTCGGGGGCTGTTTCGAGTTCTCACCCTCTAACGCCATGTTTTTAAGCCTAAGTGTGGAAATAAGCAAATTACCGTCGTACTCTCAAACCGGGACACCCGCCGCTGCGGGGTCAGTTCCTACGAGTTACGTTGGTCCCGTGGGAGGTGTTGGTGCCACCCACGGGGCCGTTTGGGGGCTGTTTCGAGTTCTCACCCTCTAACGCCATGTTTTTAAGCCTAAGTGTGGAAATAAGCAAATTATCGTCGTACTCTCAAACCGGGAGACCCGCGACTGCGGGGTCAGTTCCTACGAGTTACGTTGGTCCCGTGGGAGGTGTTGGTGCCACCCACGGGGCCGTTCGGGGGATGTTTCGAGTTTTCACCCTCTAACGCCATGTTAAGCCTAAGTGTAGAAATAAGCAAATTACCGTCGTACTCTCAAACCGGGACACCCGCGGCTGCGGGGTCAGTTCCTACGAGTTACGTTGGTCCCGTGGGAGGTGTTGGTGCCACCCACGGGGCCGTTTGGGGGCTGTTTCGAGTTCTCACCCTCTAACGCCATGTTTTTAAGCCTAAGTGTGGAAATAAGCAAATTACCGTCGTACTCTCAAATAGGGACACCCGCGGCTGCGGGGTCAGTTCCTACGAGTTACGTTGGTCCCGTGGGAGGTGTTGGTGCCACCCACGGGGCCGTTCGGGGGCTGTTTCGAGTTCTCACCCTCTAACGCCATGTTTTTAAGCCTAAGTGTGGAAATAAGCAAATTATCGTCGTACTCTCAAACCGGGAGACCCACGACTGCGGGGTCAGTTCCTACGAGTTACGTTGGTCCCGTGGGAGGTGTTGGTGCCACCCACGGGGCCGTTCGGGGGCTGTTTCGAGTTTTCACCCTCTAACGCCATGTTAAGCCTAAGTGTAGAAATAAGAAAATTACCGTCGTACTCTCAAACCGGGACACCCGCAGCTGCGGGGTCAGTTCCTACGAGTTACGTTGGTCCCGTGGGAGGTGTTGGTGCCACCCACGGGGCCGTTCGGGGGCTGTTTCGAGTTCTCACCCTCTAACGCCATGTTTTTAAGCCTAAGTGTGGAAATAAGCAAATTACCGTCGTACTCTCAAACCGGGACACCCGCGGCTGCGGGGTCAGTTCCTACGAGTTACGTTGGTCCCGTGGGAGGTGTTGGTGCCACCCACGGTGCCGTTCGGGGGCGGTTTCGAGTTCTCACCCTCTAACGCCATGTTTTTAAGCCTAAGTGTGGAAATAAGCAAATTATCGTCGTACACTCAAATCGGGAGACCCGCGGTTGCGGGGTCAGTTCGTACGAGTTACGTTGGTCCCGTGGG
This sequence comes from Sambucus nigra, assembly GCA_949130495.1. Classification (NCBI taxonomy): domain Eukaryota; kingdom Viridiplantae; phylum Streptophyta; class Magnoliopsida; order Dipsacales; family Adoxaceae; genus Sambucus; species Sambucus nigra. Next base: position 722,840,198 of record OX422210.1, read on the forward strand.
AGGTGTTGGTGCCACCCACGGGGCCATTCGGGGGCTGTTTCGAGTTCTCACCCTCTAACGCCATGTTTTTAAGCCTAAGTGTGGAAATAAGCAAATTACCGTGGTACTCTCAAACCGGGAGACCCGCGGCTGCGGGGTCAGTTCCTACGTGTTACGTTGGTCCCATGGGAGGTGTTGGTGCCACCCACGGGGCCGTTCGGGGGCTGTTTCGAGTTCTCACCCTCTAACGCCATGTTTTTAAGCCTAAGTGTGGAAATAAGCAAATTATCGTCGTACTCTCAAACCGGGAGACCCGCGACTGCGGGGTCAGTTCCTACGAGTTACGTTGGTCCCGTGGGAGGTGTTGGTGCCACCCACGGGGCCGTTCGGGGGCTGTTTCGAGTTCTCACCCTCTAACGCCATGTTTTTAAGCCTAAGTGTGGAAATAAGCAAATTACCGTCGTACTCTCAAACCGGGACACCCGCGGCTGCGGGGTCAGTTCCTACGAGTTACGTTGGTCCCGTGGGAGGTGTTGGTGCCACCCACGGGGCCGTTCGGGGGCGGTTTCGATTTCTCACCCTCTAACGCCATGTTTTTAAGCCTAAGTGTGGAAATAAGCAAATTATCGTCGTACACTCAAATCGGGAGACCCGCGGTTGCGGGGTCAGTTCGTACGAGTTACGTTGGTCCCGTGGGAGGTGTTGGTGCCACCCACGGGGCCATTCGGGGGCTGTTTCGAGTTCTCACCCTCTAACGCCATGTTTTTAAGCCTAAGTGTGGAAATAAGCAAATTACCGTGGTACTCTCAAACCGGGAGACCCGCGGCTGCGGGGTCAGTTCCTACGAGTTACGTTGGTCCCGTGGGAGGTGTTGGTGCCACCCACGGGGCCGTTCGGGGGCGGTTTCGAGTTCTCACCCTCTAACGTCATGTTTTTAAGCCTAAGTGTGGAAATAAGCAAATTACCGTCGTACTCTCAAACCGGGAGACCCGCGGCTGCGGGGTCAGTTCCTACGAGTTACGTTGGTCCCGTGGGAGGTGTTGGTGCCACCCACGGGGCCGTTCGGGGGCTGTTTCGAGTTCTCACCCTCTAACGCCATGTTTTTAAGCCTAAGTGTGGAAATAAGCAAATTATCGCCGTACTCTCAAACCGGGAGACCCGCGACTGCGGGGTCAGTTCCTACGAGTTACGTTGGTCCCGTGGGAGGTGTTGGTGCCACCCACGGGGCCGTTCGGGGGCTGTTTCGAGTTTTCACCCTCTAACGCCATGTTAAGCCTAAGTGTAGAAATAAGCAAATTACCGTCGTACTCTCAAACTGGGACACCCGCGGCTGCGGGGTCAGTTCCTACGAGTTACGTTGGTCCCGTGGGAGGTGTTGGTGCCACCCACGGGGCCGTTCGGGGGCTGTTTCGAGTTCTCACCCTCTAACGCCATGTTTTTAAGCCTAAGTGTGGAAATAAGCAAATTACCGTCGTACTCTCAAACCGGGACACCCGCGGCTGCGGGGTCAGTTCCTACGAGTTACGTTGGTCCCGTGGGAGGTGTTGGTGCCACCCACGGGGCCGTTCGGGGGCTGTTTCGAGTTCTCACCCTCTAACGCCATGTTTTTAAGCCTAAGTGTGGAAATAAGCAAATTATCGTCGTACACTCAAACCGGGAGACCCGCGGTTGCGGGGTCAGTTCGTACGAGTTACGTTGGTCCCGTGGGAGGTGTTGGTGCCACCCACGGGGTCGTTCGGGGGCTGTTTCGAGTTCTCACCCTCTAACGCCATGTTTTTAAGCCTAAGAGTGGAAATAAGTAAATTATCGTCGTACTCTCAAACTGAGACACCCGCGGCTGCGGGGTCAGTTCCTACGAGTTACGTTGGTCCCGTGGGAGGTGTTGGTGCCACCCACGGGGCCGTTCGGGGGCTGTTTCGAGTTTTCACCCTCTAACGCCATGTTAAGCCTAAGTGTAGAAATAAGCAAATTACCGTCGTACTCTCAAACCGGGACACCCGCGGCTGCGGGGTCAGTTCCTACGAGTTACGTTGGTCCCTTGGGAGGTGTTGGTGCCACCCACGGGGCCGTTCGGGGGCTGTTTCGAGTTCTCACCCTCTAACGCCATGTTTTTGAGCCTAAGTGTGGAAATAACCAAATTACCGTCGTACTCTCAAGCCGGGACACCCGCGGCTGCGGGGTCAGTTCCTACGAGTTACGTTGGTCCCGTGGGAGGTGTTGGTGCCACCCACGGGGCCGTTCGGGGGCTGTTTCGAGTTCTCACCCTCTAACGCCATGTTTTTAAGCCTAAGTGTGGAAATAAGCAAATTACCGTCGTACTCTCAAACCGGGAGACCCGCGGCTGCGGGGTCAGTTCCTACGAGTTACGTTGGTCCCGTGGGAGGTGTTGGTGCCACCCACGGGGCCGTTCGGGGGCTGTTTCGAGTTCTCACCCTCTAACGCCATGTTTTTAAGCCTAAGTGTGGAAATAAGCAAATTACCGTCGTACTCTCAAACCGGGACACCCGCGGCTGCGGGGTCATTTCCTACGAGTTACGTTGGTCCCGTGGGAGGTGTTGGTGCCACCCACGGGGCCGTTCGGGGGCTGTTTCGAGTTCTCACCCTCTAACGCCATGTTTTTAAGCCTAAGTGTGGAAATAAGCAAATTATCGTCGTACACTCAAACCGGGAGACCCGCGGTTGCGGGGTCAGTTCGTACGAGTTACGTTGGTCCCGTGGGAGGTGTTGGTGCCACCCACGGGGCCGTTCGGGGGCTGTTTCGAGTTCTCACCCTCTAACGCCATGTTTTTAAGCCTAAGAGTGGAAATAAGTAAATTATCGTCGTACTCTCAAACCGAGACACCCGCGGCTGCGGGGTCAGTTCCTACGAGTTACGTTGGTCCCGTGGGAGGTGTTGGTGCCACCCACGGGGCCGTTCGGGGGCTGTTTCGAGTTTTCACCCTCTAACGCCATGTTAAGCCTAAGTGTAGAAATAAGCAAATTACCGTCGTACTCTCAAACCGGGACACCCGCGGCTGCGGGGTCAGTTCCTACGAGTTACGTTGGTCCCTTGGGAGGTGTTGGTGCCACCCACGGGGCCGTTCGGGGGCTGTTTCGAGTTCTCACCCTCTAACGCCATGTTTTTAAGCCTAAGTGTGGAAATAAGCAAATTATCGTCGTACTCTCAAACCGGGAGACCCGCGACTGCGGGGTCAGTTCCTACGAGTTACGTTGGTCCCGTGGGAGGTGTCGGTGCCACCCACGGGGCCCTTCGGGGGCTGTTTCGAGTTTTCACCCTCTAACGCCATGTTAAGCCTAAGTGTAGAAATAAGCAAATTACCGTCGTACTCTCAAACCGGGACACCCGCGGCTGCGGGGTCAGTTCCTACGAGTTACGTTGGTCCCGTGGGAGGTGTTGGTGCCACCCACGGGGCCGTTCGGGGGCTGTTTCGAGTTCTCACCCTCTAACGCCATGTTTTTAAGCCTAAGTGTGGAAATAAGCAAATTACCGTCGTACTCTCAAACCGGGACACCCGCGGCTGCGGGGTCAGTTCCTACGAGTTACGTTGGTCCCGTGGGAGGTGTTGGTGCCACCCACGGGGCCGTTCGGGGGCTGTTTCGAGTTCTCACCCTCTAACGCCATGTTTTTAAGCCTAAGTGTGGAAATAAGCAAATTACCGTCGTACTCTCAAACCGGGAGACCCGCGGCTGCGGGGTCAGTTCGTACGAGTTACGTTGGTCCCGTGGGAGGTGTTGGTGCCACCCACGGGGCCGTTCGGGGGCTGTTTCGAGTTCTCACCCTCTAACGCCATGTTTTTAAGCCTAAGAGTGGAAATAAGTAAATTATCGTCGTACTCTCAAACCGAGACACCCGCGGCTGCGGGGTCAGTTCCTACGAGTTACGTTGGTCCCGTGGGAGGTGTTGGTGCCACCCACGGGGCCGTTCGGGGGTTGTTTCGAGTTTTCACCCTCTAACGCCATGTTAAGCCTAAGTGTAGAAATAAGCAAATTACCGTCGTACTCTCAAACCGGGACACCCGCGGCTGCGGGGTCAGTTCCTACGAGTTACGTTGGTCCCTTGGGAGGTGTTGGTGCCACCCACGGGGCCGTTCGGGGGCTGTTTCGAGTTCTCACCCTCTAACGCCATGTTTTTGAGCCTAAGTGTGGAAATAACCAAATTACCGTCGTACTCTCAAGCCGGGACACCCGCGGCTGCGGGGTCAGTTCCTACGAGTTACGTTGGTCCCGTGGGAGGTGTTGGTGCCACCCACGGGGCCGTTCGGGATCTGTTTCGAGTTCTCACCCTCTAACGCCATGTTTTTAAGCCTAAGTGTGGAAATAAGCAAATTACCGTCGTACTCTCAAACCGGGAGACCCGCGGCTGCGGGGTCAGTTCCTACGAGTTACGTTGGTCCCGTGGGAGGTGTTGGTGCCACCCACGGGGCCGTTCGGGGGCTGTTTCGAGTTCTCACCCTCTAACGCCATGTTTTTAAGCCTAAGTGTGGAAATAAGCAAATTACCGTCGTACTCTCAAACCGGGACACCCGCGGCTGCGGGGTCAGTTCCTACGAGTTACGTTGGTCCCGTGGGAGGTGTTGGTGCCACCCACGGGGCCGTTCGGGGGCTGTTTCGAGTTCTCACCCTCTAACGCCATGTTTTTAAGCCTAAGTGTGGAAATAAGCAAATTATCGTCGTACACTCAAACCGGGAGACCCGCGGTTGCGGGGTCAGTTCGTACGAGTTACGTTGGTCCCGTGGGAGGTGTTGGTGCCACCCACGGGGCCGTTCGGGGGCTGTTTCGAGTTCTCACCCTCTAACGCCATGTTTTTAAGCCTAAGAGTGGAAATAAGTAAATTATCGTCGTACTCTCAAACCGAGACACCCGCGGCTGCGGGGTCAGTTCCTACGAGTTACGTTGGTCCCGTGGGAGGTGTTGGTGCCACCCACGGGGCCGTTCGGGGGCTGTTTCGAGTTTTCACCCTCTAACGCCATGTTAAGCCTAAGTGTAGAAATAAGCAAATTACCGTCGTACTCTCAAACCGGGACACCCGCGGCTGCGGGGTCAGTTCCTACGAGTTACGTTGGTCCCTTGGGAGGTGTTGGTGCCACCCACGGGGCCGTTCGGGGGATGTTTCGAGTTCTCACCCTCTAACGCCATGTTTTTGAGCCTAAGTGTGGAAATAACCAAATTACCGTCGTACTCTCAAGCCGGGACACCCGCGGCTGCGGGGTTCAGTTCCTACGAGTTACGTTGGTCCCGTGGGAGGTGTTGGTGCCACCCACGGGGCCGTTCGGGGGCTGTTTCGAGTTCTCACCCTCTAACGCCATGTTTTTAAGCCTAAGTGTGGAAATAAGCAAATTACCGTCGTACTCTCAAACCGGGACACCCGCCCGCTGCGGGGTCAGTTCCTACGAGTTACGTTGGTCCCGTGGGAGGTGTTGGTGCCACCCACGGGGCCGTTCGGGGGCTGTTTCGAGTTCTCACCCTCTAACGCCATGTTTTTAAGCCTAAGTGTGGAAATAAGCAAATTATCGTCGTACTCTCAAACCGGGAGACCCGCGACTGCGGGGTCAGTTCCTACGAGTTACGTTGGTCCCGTGGGAGGTGTTGGTGCCACCCACGGGGCCGTTCGGGGGATGTTTCGAGTTTTCACCCTCTAACGCCATGTTAAGCCTAAGTGTAGAAATAAGCAAATTACCGTCGTACTCTCAAACCGGGACACCCGCGGCTGCGGGGTCAGTTCCTACGAGTTACGTTGGTCCCGTGGGAGGTGTTGTGCCACCCACGGGGCCGTTCGGGGGCTGTTTCGAGTTCTCACCCTCTAACGCCATGTTTTTAAGCCTAAGTGTGGAAATAAGCAAATTACCGTCGTACTCTCAAAAGGGACACCCGCGGCTGCGGGGTCAGTTCCTACGAGTTACGTTGGTCCCGTGGGAGGTGTTGGTGCCACCCACGGGGCCGTTCGGGGGCTGTTTCGAGTTCTCACCCTCTAACGCCATGTTTTTAAGCCTAAGTGTGGAAATAAGCAAATTATCGTCGTACTCTCAAACCGGGAGACCCACGACTGCGGGGTCAGTTCCTACGAGTTACGTTGGTCCCGTGGGAGGTGTTGGTGCCACCCACGGGGCCGTTCGGGGGCTGTTTCGAGTTTTCACCCTCTAACGCCATGTTAAGCCTAAGTGTAGAAATAAGAAAATTACCGTCGTACTCTCAAACCGGGACACCCGCAGCTGCGGGGTCAGTTCCTACGAGTTACGTTGGTCCCGTGGGAGGTGTTGGTGCCACCCACGGGGCCGTTCGGGGGCTGTTTCGAGTTCTCACCCTCTAACGCCATGTTTTTAAGCCTAAGTGTGGAAATAAGCAAATTACCGTCGTACTCTCAAACCGGGACACCCGCGGCTGCGGGGTCAGTTCCTACGAGTTACGTTGGTCCCGTGGGAGGTGTTGGTGCCACCCACGGGGCCGTTCGGGGGCGGTTTCGAGTTCTCACCCTCTAACGCCATGTTTTTAAGCCTAAGTGTGGAAATAAGCAAATTATCGTCGTACACTCAAATCGGGAGACCCGCGGTTGCGGGGTCAGTTCGTACGAGTTACGTTGGTCCCGTGGGAGGTGTTGGTGCCACCCACGGGGCCATTCGGGGGCTGTTTCGAGTTCTCACCCTCTAACGCCATGTTTTTAAGCCTAAGTGTGGAAATAAGCAAATTACCGTGGTACTCTCAAACCGGGAGACCCGCGGCTGCGGGGTCAGTTCCTACGTGTTACGTTGGTCCCGTGGGAGGTGTTGGTGCCACCCACGGGGCCGTTCGGGGGCTGTTTCGAGTTCTCACCCTCTAACGCCATGTTTTTAAGCCTAAGTGTGGAAATAAGCAAATTACCGTCGTACTCTCAAACCGGGACACCCGCGGCTGCGGGGTCAGTTCCTACGAGTTACGTTGGTCCCGTGGGAGGTGTTGGTGCCACCCACGGGGCCGTTCGGGGGCCGTTTCGAGTTCTCACCCTCTAACGCCATGTTTTTAAGCCTAAGTGTGGAAATAAGCAAATTATCATCGTACTCTCAAACCGGGAGACCCGCGACTGCGGGGTCAGTTCCTACGAGTTACGTTGGTCCCGTGGGAGGTGTTGGTGCCACCCACGGGGCCGTTCGGGGGCTGTTTCGAGTTTTCACCCTCTAACGCCATGTTAAGCCTAAGTGTAGAAATAAGCAAATTACCGTCGTACTCTCAAACCGGGACACCCGCGGCTGCGGGGTCAGTTCCTACGAGTTACGTTGGTCCCGTGGGAGGTGTTGGTGCCACCCACGGGGCCGTTCGGGGGCTGTTTCGAGTTCTCACCCTCTAACGCCATGTTTTTAAGCCTAAGTGTGGAAATAAGCAAATTACCGTCGTACTCTCAAACCGGGACACCCGCCGCTGCGGGGTCAGTTCCTACGAGTTACGTTGGTCCCGTGGGAGGTGTTGGTGCCACCCACGGGGCCGTTCGGGGGCTGTTTCGAGTTCTCACCCTCTAACGCCATGTTTTTGAGCCTAAGTGTGGAAATAACCAAATTACCGTCGTACTCTCAAGCCGGGACACCCGCGGCTGCGGGGTCAGTTCCTACGAGTTACGTTGGTCCCGTGGGAGGTGTTGGTGCCACCCACGGGGCCGTTCGGGGGCTGTTTCGAGTTCTCACCCTCTAACGCCATGTTTTTAAGCCTAAGTGTGGAAATAAGCAAATTACCGTCGTACTCTCAAACCGGGACACCCGCCGCTGCGGGGTCAGTTCCTACGAGTTACGTTGGTCCCGTGGGAGGTGTTGGTGCCACCCACGGGGCCGTTCGGGGGCTGTTTCGAGTTCTCACCCTCTAACGCCATGTTTTTAAGCCTAAGTGTGGAAATAAGCAAATTATCGTCGTACTCTCAAACCGGGAGACCCGCGACTGCGGGGTCAGTTCCTACGAGTTACGTTGGTCCCGTGGGAGGTGTTGGTGCCACCCACGGGGCCGTTCGGGGGATGTTTCGAGTTTTCACCCTCTAACGCCATGTTAAGCCTAAGTGTAGAAATAAGCAAATTACCGTCGTACTCTCAAACCGGGACACCCGCGGCTGCGGGGTCAGTTCCTACGAGTTACGTTGGTCCCGTGGGAGGTGTTGGTGCCACCCACGGGGCCGTTCGGGGGCTGTTTCGAGTTCTCACCCTCTAACGCCATGTTTTTAAGCCTAAGTGTGGAAATAAGCAAATTACCGTCGTACTCTCAAGCCGGGACACCCGCGGCTGCGGGGTCAGTTCCTACGAGTTACGTTGGTCCCGTGGGAGGTGTTGGTGCCACCCACGGGGCCGTTCGGGGGCTGTTTCGAGTTCTCACCCTCTAACGCCATGTTTTTAAGCCTAAGTGTGGAAATAAGCAAATTACCGTCGTACTCTCAAACCGGGACACCCGCCGCTGCGGGGTCAGTTCCTACGAGTTACGTTGGTCCCGTGGGAGGTGTTGGTGCCACCCACGGGGCCGTTCGGGGGCTGTTTCGAGTTCTCACCCTCTAACGCCATGTTTTTAAGCCTAAGTGTGGAAATAAGCAAATTATCGTCGTACTCTCAAACCGGGAGACCCGCGACTGCGGGGTCAGTTCCTACGAGTTACGTTGGTCCCGTGGGAGGTGTTGGTGCCACCCACGGGGCCGTTCGGGGGATGTTTCGAGTTTTCACCCTCTAACGCCATGTTAAGCCTAAGTGTAGAAATAAGCAAATTACCGTCGTACTCTCAAACCGGGACACCCGCGGCTGCGGGGTCAGTTCCTACGAGTTACGTTGGTCCCGTGGGAGGTGTTGGTGCCACCCACGGGGCCGTTCGGGGGCTGTTTCGAGTTCTCACCCTCTAACGCCATGTTTTTAAGCCTAAGTGTGGAAATAAGCAAATTACCGTCGTACTCTCAAATATGGACACCCGCGGCTGCGGGGTCAGTTCCTACGAGTTACGTTGGTCCCGTGGGAGGTGTTGGTGCCACCCACGGGGCCGTTCGGGGGCTGTTTCGAGTTCTCACCCTCTAACGCCATGTTTTTAAGCCTAAGTGTGGAAATAAGCAAATTATCGTCGTACTCTCAAACCGGGAGACCCACGACTGCGGGGTCAGTTCCTACGAGTTACGTTGGTCCCGTGGGAGGTGTTGGTGCCACCCACGGGGCCGTTCGGGGGCTGTTTCGAGTTCTCACCCTCTAACGCCATGTTTTTAAGCCTAAGTGTGGAAATAACCAAATTACCGTCGTACTCTCAAGCCGGGACACCCGCGGCTGCGGGGTCAGTTCCTACGAGTTACGTTGGACCCGTGGGAGGTGTTGGTGCCACCCACGGGGCCGTTCGGGGGCTGTTTCGAGTTCTCACCCTCTAACGCCATGTTTTTAAGCCTAAGTGTGGAAATAAGCAAATTACCGTCGTACTCTCAAACCGGGACACCCGCCGCTGCGGGGTCAGTTCCTACGAGTTACGTTGGTCCCGTGGGAGGTGTTGGTGCCACCCACGGGGCCGTTCGGAGGCTGTTTCGAGTTCTCACCCTCTAACGCCATGTTTTTAAGCCTAAGTGTGGAAGTAAGCAAATTACCGTCGTACTCTCAAACCGGGACACCCGCGGCTGCGGGGTCAGTTCCTACGAGTTACGTTGGTCCCGTGGGAGGTGTTGGTGCCACCCACGGGGCCGTTCGGGGGCTGTTTCGAGTTCTCACCCTCTAACGCCATGTTTTTAAGCCTAAGTGTGGAAATAAGCAAATTATCGTCATACTCTCAAACCGGGAGACCCACGACTGCGGGGTCAGTTCCTACGAGTTACGTTGGTCCCGTGGGAGGTGTTGGTGCCACCCACGGGGCCGTTCGGGGGCTGTTTCGAGTTCTCACCCTCTAACGCCATGTTTTTAAGCCTAAGTGTGGAAATAAGCAAATTACCGTCGTACTCTCAAACCGGGACACCCGCGGCTGCGGGGTCAGTTCCTACGAGTTACGTTGGTCCCGTGGGAGGTGTTGGTGCCACCCACGGGGCCGTTCGGGGGCTGTTTCGAGTTCTCACCCTCTAACGCCATGTTTTTAAGCCTAAGTGTGGAAATAAGCAAATTATCGTCGTACACTCAAATCGGGAGACCCGCGGTTGCGGGGTCAGTTCGTACGAGTTACGTTGGTCCCGTGGGAGGTGTTGGTGCCACCCACGGGGCCGTTCGGGGTCTGTTTCGAGTTCTCACCCTCTAACGCCATGTTTTTAAGCCTAAGTGTGGAAATAAGTAAATTATCGTCGTACTCTCAAACCGGGAGACCCGCGGCTGCGGGGTCAGTTCCAATGAGTTACGTTGGTCCCGTGGGAGGTGTTGGTGCCACCCACGGGGCCGTTCGGGGGCTGTTTCGAGTTCTCACCCTCTAACGCCATGTTTTTAAGCCTAAGTGTGGAAATAAGTAAATTACCGTCGTACTCTCAAACCGGGACACCCGCGGTTGCGGGGTCAGTTCGTACGAGTTACGTTGGTCCCGTGGGAGGTGTTGGTGCCACCCACGGGGCCGTTCGGGGGCTGTTTCGAGTTCTCACCCTCTAACGCCATGTTAAGCCTAAGTGTAGAAATAAGCAAATTACCGTCGTACTCTCAAACCGGGACACCCGCAGCTGCGGGGTCAGTTCCTACGAGTTACGTTGGTCCCGTGGGAGGTGTTGGTGCCACCCACGGGGCCGTTCGGGGGCTGTTTCGAGTTCTCACCCTCTAACGCCATGTTTTTAAGCCTAAGTGTGGAAATAAGCAAATTACCGTCGTACTCTCAAACCGGGACACCCGCAGCTGCGGGGTCAGTTCCTACGAGTTACGTTGGTCCCGTGGGAGGTGTTGGTGCCACCCACGGGGCCGTTCGGGGGCTGTTTCGAGTTCTCACCCTCTAACGCCATGTTTTTAAGCCTAAGTGTGGAAATAAGCAAATTATCGTCGTACTCTCAAACCGGGAGACCCGCGACTGCGGGGTCAGTTCCTACAAGTTACGTTGGTCCCGTGGGAGGTGTTGGTGCCACCCACGGGGCCGTTCGGGGGCTGTTTCGAGTTTTCACCCTCTAACGCCATGTTAAGCCTAAGTGTAGAAATAAGCAAATTACCGTCGTACTCTCAAACCGGGACACCCGCGGCTGCGGGGTCAGTTCCTACGAGTTACGTTGGTCCCGTGGGAGGTGTTGGTGCCACCCACGGGGCCGTTCGGGGGCTGTTTCGAGTTCTCACCCTCTAACGCCATGTTTTTAAGCCTAAGTGTGGAAATAAGCAAATTACCGTCGTACTCTCAAACCGGGACACCCGCGGCTGCGGGGTCAGTTCCTACGAGTTACGTTGGTCCCGTGGGAGGTGTTGGTGCCACCCACGGGACCGTTCGGGGGCTGTTTCGAGTTCTCACCCTCTAACGCCATGTTTTTAAGCCTAAGTGTGGAAATAAGCAAATTATCGTCGTACACTCAAACCGGGAGACCCGCGGTTGCGGGGTCAGTTCGTACGAGTTACGTTGGTCCCGTGGGACGTGTTGGTGCCACCCACGGGGCCGTTCGGGGGCTGTTTCGAGTTCTCACCCTCTAACGCCATGTTTTTAAGCCTAAGTGTGGAAATAAGTAAATTATCGTCGTACTCTCAAACCGGGACACCCGCGGCTGCGGGGTCAGTTCCTACGAGTTACGTTGGTCCCGTGGGAGGTGTTGGTGCCACCCACGGGGCCGTTCGGTGGCTGTTTCGAGTTTTCACCCTCTAACGCCATGTTAAGCCTAAGTGTAGAAATAAGCAAATTACCGTCGTACTCTCAAACCGGGACACCCGCGGCTGCGGGGTCAGTTCCTACGAGTTACGTTGGTCCCGTGGGAGGTGTTGGTGCCACCCACGGGGCCGTTCGGGGGCTGTTTCGAGTTCTCACCCTCTAACGCCATGTTTTTAAGCCTAAGTGTGGAAATAACCAAATTACCGTCGCACTCTCAAGCCGGGACACCCGCGGCTGTGGGGTCAGTTCCTACGAGTTACGTTGGTCCCGTGGGAGGTGTTGGTGCCACCCACGGGGCCGTTCGGGGGCTGTTTCGAGTTCTCACCCTCTAACGCCATGTTTTTAAGCCTAAGTGTGGAAATAAGCAAATTACCGTCGTACTCTCAAACCGGGACACCCGCCGCTACGGGGTCAGTTCCTACGAGTTACGTTGGTCCCGTGGGAGGTGTTGGTGCCACCCACGGGGCCGTTCGGAGGCTGTTTCGAGTTCTCACCCTCTAACGCCATGTTTTTAAGCCTAAGTGTGGAAATAAGCAAATTACCGTCGTACTCTCAAACCGGGACACCCGCGGCTGCGGGGTCAGTTCCTAAGAGTTACGTTGGTCCCGTGGGAGGTGTTGGTGCCACCCACGGGGCCGTTCGGGGGCTGTTTCGAGTTCTCACCCTCTAACGCCATGTTTTTAAGCCTAAGTGTGGAAATAAGCAAATTACCGTCGTACTCTCAAACCGGGAGACCCGCGGCTGCGGGGTCAGTTCCTACGAGTTACGTTGGTCCCGTAGGAGGTGTTGGTGCCACCCACGGGGCCGTTCGGGGGCTGTTTCGAGTTCTCACCCTCTAACGCCATGTTTTTAAGCCTAAGTGTGGAAATAAGCAAATTATCGTCGTACTCTCAAACCGGGAGACCCGCGACTGCGGGGTCAGTTCCTACGAGTTACGTTGGTCCCGTGGGAGGTGTTGGTGCCACCCACGGGGCCGTTCGGGGTCTGTTTCGAGTTCTCACCCTCTAACGCCATGTTTTTAAGCCTAAGTGTGGAAATAAGTAAATTATCGTCGTACTCTCAAACCGGGAGACCCGCGGCTGCGGGGTCAGTTCCAATGAGTTACGTTGGTCCCGTGGGAGGTGTTGGTGCCACCCACGGGGCCGTTCGGGGGCTGTTTCGAGTTCTCACCCTCTAACGCCATGTTTTTAAGCCTAAGTGTGGAAATAAGTAAATTACCGTCGTACACTCAAACCGGGAGACCCGCGGCTGCGGGGTCAGTTCCTACGAGTTACGTTGGTCCCGTGGGAGGTGTTGGTGCCACCCACGGGGCCGTTCGGGGGCTGTTTCGAGTTCTCACCCTCTAACGCCATGTTAAGCCTAAGTGTAGAAATAAGCAAATTACCGTCGTACTCTCAAATCGGGAGACCCGCGGCTGCGGGGTCAGTTCCTACGAGTTACGTTGGTCCCGTGGGAGGTGTTGGTGCCACCCACGGGGCCGTTCGGGGGCTGTTTCGAGTTCTCACCCTCTAACGCCATGTTTTTAAGCCTAAGTGTGGAAATAAGCAAATTATCGTCGTACTCTCAAACCGGGAGACCCGCGACTGCGGGGTCAGTTCCTACGAGTTACGTTGGTCCCGTGGGAGGTGTTGGTGCCACCCACGGTGCCGTTCGGGGGCTGTTTCGAGTTTTCACCCTCTAACGCCATGTTAAGCCTAAGTGTAGAAATAAGCAAATTACCGTCGTACTCTCAAACCGGGACACCCGCGGCTGCGGGGTCAGTTCCTACGAGTTACGTTGGTCCCGTGGGAGGTGTTGGTGCCACCCACGGGGCCGTTCGGGGGCTGTTTCGAGTTCTCACCCTCTAACGCCATGTTTTTAAGCCTAAGTGTGGAAATAAGCAAATTACCGTCGTACTCTCAAACCGGGACACCCGCGGCTGCGGGGTCAGTTCCTACGAGTTACGTTGGTCCCGTGGGAGGTGTTGGTGCCACCCACGGGGCCATTCGGGGGCTGTTTCGAGTTCTCACCCTCTAACGCCATGTTTTTAAGCCTAAGTGTGGAAATAAGTAAATTATCGTCGTACACTCAAACCGGGAGACCCGCGGTTGCGGGGTCAGTTCGTACGAGTTACGTTGGTCCCGTGGGAGGTGTTGGTGCCACCCACGGGGCCGTTCGGGGGCTGTTTCGAGTTTTCACCCTCTAACGCCATGTTAAGCCTAAGTGTAGAAATAAGCAAATTACCGTCGTACTCTCAAACTGGGACACCCGCGGCTGCGGGGTCAGTTCCTACGAGTTACGTTGGTCCCGTGGGAGGTGTTGGTGCCACCCACGGGGCCGTTCGGGTGCTGTTTCGAGTTCTCACCCTCTAACTCCATGTTTTTAAGCCTAAGTGTGGAAATAAGCAAATTACCGTCGTACTCTCAAACCGGGACACCCGCGGCTGCGTGGTCAGTTCCTACGAGTTACGTTGGTCCCGTGGGAGGTGTTGGTGCCACCCACGGGGCCGTTCGGGGGCTGTTTCGAGTTCTCACCCTCTAACGCCATGTTTTTAAGCCTAAGTGTGGAAATATGTAAATTATCGTCGTACTCTCAAACCGGGAGACCCGCGGCTGCGGGGTCAGTTCCTATGAGTTACGTTGGTCCCGTGGGAGGTGTTGGTGCCACCCACGGGGCCGTTCGGGGGCTGTTTCGAGTTCTCACCCTCTAACGCCATGTTTTTAAGCCTAAATGTGGAAATAAGTAAATTATCGTCGTACTCTCAAACCGGGACACCCGCGGCTGCGGGGTCAGTTCCTACGAGTTACGTTGGTCCCGTGGGAGGTGTTGGTGCCACCCACGGGGCCGTTCGGGGGCTGTTTCGAGTTTTCACCCTCTAACGCCATGTTAAGCCTAAGTGTTGAAATAAGCAAATTACCGTCGTACTCTCAAATCGGGACACCCGCGGCTGCGGGGTCAGTTCCTACGAGTTACGTTGGTCCCGTGGGAGGTGTTGGTGCCACCCACGGGGCCGTTCGGGGGCTGTTTCGAGTTCTCACCCTCTAACTCCATGTTTTTAAGCCTAAGTGTGGAAATAAGCAAATTACCGTCGTACTCTCAAACCGGGACACCCGCGGCTGCGGGGTCAGTTCCTACGAGTTACGTTGGTCCCGTGGGAGGTGTTGGTGCCACCCACGGGGCCGTTCGGGGTCTGTTTCGAGTTCTCACCCTCTAACGCCATGTTTTTAAGCCTAAGTGTGGAAATAAGTAAATTATCGTCGTACTCTCAAACCGGGAGACCCGCGGCTGCGGGGTCAATTCCAATGAGTTACGTTGGTCCCGTGGGAGGTGTTGGTGCCACCCACGGGGCCGTTCGGGGGCTGTTTCGAGTTCTCACCCTCTAACGCCATGTTTTTAAGCCTAAGTGTGGAAATAAGTAAATTACCGTCGTACTCTAAAACCGGGACACCCGCGGCTGCGGGGTCAGTTCCTACGAGTTACGTTAGTCCCGTGGGAGGTGTTGGTGCCACCCACGGGGCCGTTCGGGGGCTGTTTCGAGTTCTCACCCTCTAACGCCATGTTTTTAAGCCTAAGTGTGGAAATAAGCAAATTATCGTCGTACTCTCAAACCGGGAGACCCGCGACTGCGGGGTCAGTCCCTACGAGTTACGTTGGTCCCGTGGGAGGTGTTGGTGCCACCCACGGGGCCGTTTGGGGGCTGTTTCGAGTTTTCACCCTCTAACGCCATGTTAAGCCTAAGTGTAGAAATAAGCAAATTACCGTCGTACTCTCAAACCGGGACACCCGCGGCTGCGGGGTCAGTTCCTACGAGTTACGTTGGTCCCGTGGGAGGTGTTGGTGCCACCCACGGGGCCGTTCGGGGGCTGTTTCGAGTTCTCACCCTCTAACGCCATGTTTTTAAGCCTAAGTGTGGAAATAAGCAAATTACGGTCGTACTCTCAAATAGGGACACCCGCGGCTACGGGGTCAGTTCCTACGAGTTACGTTGGTCCCGTGGGAGGTGTTGGTGCTACCCACGGGGCCGTTCGGGGGCTGTTTCGAGTTCTCACCCTCTAACGCCATGTTTTTAAGCCTAAGTGTGGAAATAAGCAAATTATCGTCGTACTCTCAAACCGGGAGACCCGCGGCTACGGGGTCAGTTCCTATGAGTTACGTTGGTCCCGTGGGAGGTGTTGGTGCCACCCACGGGCCCGTTCGGGGGCTGTTTCGAGTTCTCACCCTCTAACGCCATGTTTTTAAGCCTAAATGTGGAAATAAGTAAATTATCGTCGTACTCTCAAACCGGGACACCCGCGGCTGCGGGGTCAGTTCCTACGAGTTACGTTGGTCCCGTGGGAGGTGTTGGTGCCACCCACGGGGCCGTTCGGAGGCTGTTTCGAGTTTTCACCCTCTAACGCCATGTTAAGCCTAAGTGTTGAAATAAGCAAATTACCGTTGTGCTCTCAAACCGGGACACCCGCGGCTGCGGGGTCAGTTCCTACGAGTTACGTTGGTCCCGTGGGAGGTGTTGGTGCCACCCACGGGGCCGTTCGGGGGCTGTTTCGAGTTCTCACCCTCTAACTCCATGTTTTTAAGCCTAAGTGTGGAAATAAGCAAATTACCGTCGTACTCTCAAACCGGGACACCCGCGGCTGCGGGGTCAGTTCCTACGAGTTACGTTGGTCCCGTGGGAGGTGTTGGTGCCACCCACGGGGCCGTTCGGGGGCTGTTTCGAGTTCTCACCCTCTAACGCCATGTTTTTAAGCCTAAGTGTGGAAATAAGCAAATTATCGTCGTACTCACAAACCGGGAGACCCGCGGCTGTGGGGTCAGTTCCTACGAGTTACGTTGGTCCTGTGGGAGGTGTTGGTGCCACCCACGGGGCCGTTCGGGGGCTGTTTCGAGTTCTCACCCTCTAACGCCATGTTTTTAAGCCTAAGTGTGGAAATAAGTAAATTATCGTCGTACTCTCAAACCGGGACACCCGCGGCTGCGGGGTCAGTTCCTACGAGTTACGTTGGTCCCGTGGGAGGTGTTGGTGCCACCCACGGGGCCGTTCGGGGGCTGTTTCGAGTTCTCACCCTCTAACGCCATGTTTTTAAGCCTAAGTGTGGAAATAAGCAAATTACCGTCGTACTCTCAAACCGGGAGACCCGCGGCTGCTGGGTTAGTTCCTACGAGTTACGTTGGTCCCGTGGGAGGTGTTGGTGCCACCCACGGGGCCGTTCGGGGGCTGTTTCGAGTTCTCACCCTCTAACGCCATGTTTTTAAGCCTAAGTGTGGAAATAAGCAAATTATCGTCGTATCTCAAACCGGGAGACCCGCGGCTGCGGGGTCAGTTCCTACGAGTTACGTTGGTCCCGTGGGAGGTGTTGGTGCCACCCACGGGGCCGTTCGGGGGCTGTTTCGAGTTCTCACCCTCTAACGCCATGTTTTTAAGCCTAAGTGTGGAAATAAGTAAATTATCGTCGAACTCTCAAACCGGGACACCCGCGGCTGCGGGGTCAGTTCCTATGAGTTACGTTGGTCCCGTGGGAGGTGTTGGTGCCACCCACGGGGCCGTTCGGGGGCTGTTTCGAGTTCTCACCCTCTAACGCCATGTTTTTAAGCCTAAATGTGGAAATAAGTAAATTATCGTCGTACTCTCAAACCGGGACACCCGCGGCTGCGGGGTCAGTTCCTACGAGTTACGTTGGTCCCGTGGGAGGTGTTGGTGCCACCCACGGGGCCGTTCGGGGGCTGTTTCGAGTTTTCACCCTCTAACGCCATGTTAAGCCTAAGTGTCGAAATAAGCAAATTACCGTCGTACTCTCAAACCGGGACACCCGCGGCTGCGGGGTCAGTTCCTACGAGTTACGTTGGTCCCGTGGGAGGTGTTGGTGCCACCCACGGGGCCGTTCGGGGGCTGTTTCGAGTTCTCACCCTCTAACTCCATGTTTTTAAGCCTAAGTGTGGAAATAAGCAAATTACCGTCGTACTCTCAAACCGGGACACCCGCGGCTGCGGGGTCAGTACCTACGAGTTAAGTTGGTCCCGTGGGAGGTGTTGGTGCCACCCACGGGGCCGTTCGGAGTCTGTTTCGAGTTCTCACCCTCTAACGCCATGTTTTTAAGCCTAAGTGTGGAAATAAGTAAATTATAGTCGTACTCTCAAACCGGGAGACCCGCGGCTGCGGGGTCAGTTCCAATGAGTTACGTTGGTCCCGTGGGAGGTGTTGGTGCCACCCACGGGGCCGTTCGGGGGCTGTTTCGAGTTCTCACCCTCTAACGCCATGTTTTTAAGCCTAAGTGTGAAAATAAGTAAATTACCGTCGTACTCTAAAACCGGGACACCCGCGGCTGCGGGGTCAGTTCCTACGAGTTACGTTAGTCCCGTGGGAGGTGTTGGTGCCACCCACGGGGCCGTTCGGGGGCTGTTTCGAGTTCTCACCCTCTAACGCCATGTTTTTAAGCCTAAGTGTGGAAATAAGCAAATTATCGTCGTACTCTCAAACCGGGAGACCCGCGACTGCGGGGTCAGTCCCTACGAGTTACGTTGGTCCCGTGGGAGGTGTTGGTGCCACCCACGGGGCCGTTCGGGGGCTGTTTCGAGTTTTCACCCTCTAACGCCATGTTAAGCCTAAGTGTAGAAATAAGCAAATTACCGTCGTACTCTCAAACCGGGACACCCGCGGCTGCGGGGTCAGTTCCTACGAGTTACGTTGGTCCCGTGGGAGGTGTTGGTGCCACCCACGGGGCCGTTCGGGGGCTGTTTCGAGTTCTCACCCTCTAACGCCATGTTTTTAAGCCTAAGTGTGGAAATAAGCAAATTACCGTCGTACTCTCAAATAGGGACACCCGCGGCTGCGGGGTCAGTTCCTACGAGTTACGTTGGTCCCGTGGGAGGTGTTGGTGCCACCCACGGGGCCGTTCGGGGGCTGTTTCGAGTTCTCACCCTCTAACGCCATGTTTTTAAGCCTAAGTGTGGAAATAAGCAAATTATCGTCGTACTCTCAAACCGGGAGACCCGCGGCTGCGGGGTCAGTTCCTATGAGTTACGTTGGTCCCGTGGGAGGTGTTGGTGCCACCCACGGGCCCGTTCGGGGGCTGTTTCGAGTTCTCACCCTCTAACGCCATGTTTTTAAGCCTAAATGTGGAAATAAGTAAATTATCGTCGTACTCTCAAACCGGGACACCCGCGGCTGCGGGGTCAGTTCCTACGAGTTACGTTGGTCCCGTGGGAGGTGTTGGTGCCACCCACGGGGCCGTTCGGGGGATGTTTCGAGTTTTCACCCTCTAACGCCATGTTAAGCCTAAGTGTTGAAATAAGCAAATTACCGTCGTACTCTCAAACCGGGACACCCGCGGCTGCGGGGTCAGTTCCTACGAGTTACGTTGGTCCCGTGGGAGGTGTTGGTGCCACCCACGGGGCCGTTCGGGGGCTGTTTCGAGTTCTCACCCTCTAACTCCATGTTTTTAAGCCTAAGTGTGGAAATAAGCAAATTACCGTCGTACTCTCAAACCGGGACACCCGCGGCTGCGGGGTCAGTTCCTACGAGTTACGTTGGTCCCGTGGGAGGTGTTGGTGCCACCCACGGGGCCGTTCGGGGGCTGTTTCGAGTTCTCACCCTCTAACGCCATGTTTTTAAGCCTAAGTGTGGAAATAGGCAAATTATCGTCGTACTCTCAAACCGGGAGACCCGCGGCTGTGGGGTCAGTTCCTACGAGTTACGTTGGTCCCGTGGGAGGTGTTGGTGCCACCCACGGGGCCGTTCGGGGGCTGTTTCGAGTTCTCACCCTCTAACGCCATGTTTTTAAGCCTAAGTGTGGAAATAAGTAAATTATCGTCGTACTCTCAAACCGGGACACCCGCGGCTGCGGGGTCAGTCCCTACGAGTTACGTTGGTCCCGTGGGAGGTGTTGGTGCCACCCACGGGGCCGTTCGGGGGCTATTTCGAGTTCTCACCCTCTAACGCCATGTTTTTAAGCCTAAGTGTGGAAATAAGCAAATTACCGTCGTACTCTCAAACCGGGAGACCCGCGGCTGCTGGGTCAGTTCCTACGACTTACGTTGGCCCCGTGGGAGGTGTTGGTGCAACCCACGGGGCCGTTCGGGGGCTGTTTCGAGTTCTCACCCTCTAACGCCATGTGTTTTAAGCCTAAGTGTGGAAATAAGCAAATTATCGTCGTACTCTCAAACCGGGAGACCCGCGGCTGCGGGGTCAGTTCCTACGAGTTACGTTGGTCCCGTGGGAGGTGTTGGTGCCACCCACGGGGCCGTTCGGGGGCTGTTTCGAGTTCTCACCCTCTAACGCCATGTTTTTAAGCCTAAGTGTGGAAATAAGCAAATTATCATTGTACTCTCAAACCGGGAGACCCGCGGCTGCGGGGTCAGTTCCTACGAGTTACGTTGGTCCCGTGGGAGGTGTTGGTGCCACCCACGGGGCCGTTCGGGGGCTGTTTCGAGTTCTCACCCTCTAACGCCATGTTTTTAAGCCTAAGTGTGGAAATAAGCAAATTACCGTCGTACTCTCAAACCGGGAGACCCGCGGCTGCGGGGTCAGTTCCTACGAGTTACGTTGGTCCCGTGGGAGGTGTTGGTGCCACCCACGGGGCCGTTCGGGGGCTGTTTCGAGTTCTCACCCTCTAACGCCATGTTTTTAAGCCTAAGTGTGGAAATAAGCAAATTATCATTGTACTCTCAAACCGGGAGACCCGCGGCTGCGGGGTCAGTTCCTACGAGTTACGTTGGTCCCGTGGGAGGTGTTGGTGCCACCCACGGGGCCGTTCGGGGGCTGTTTCGAGTTCTCACCCTCTAACGCCATGTTTTTAAGCCTAAGTGTGGAAATAAGCAAATTACCGTCGTACTCTCAAACTGGGACACCCGCGGCTGCGGGGTCAGTTCCTACGAGTTACGTTGGTCCCGTGGGAGGTGTTGGTGCCACCCACGGGGCCGTTCGGGGGCTGTTTCGAGTTCTCACCCTCTAACGCCATGTTTTTAAGCCTAAGTGTGGAAATAAGCAAATTATCATCGTACTCTCAAACCGGGAGACCCGCGGCTGCGGGGTCAGTTCCTACGAGTTACGTTGGTCCCGTGGGAGGTGTTGGTGCCACCCACGGGGCCGTTCGGGGGCTGTTTCGAGTTCTCACCCTCTAACGCCATGTTTTTAAGCCTAAGTGTGGAAATAAGCAAATTATCATCGTACTCTCAAACCGGGAGATCCGCGGCTGCGGGGTCAGTTCCTACGAGTTACGTTGGTCGCGTGGGAGGTGTTGGTGCCACCCACGGGGCCGTTCGGGGGCTGTTTCGAGTTTTCACCCTCTAACGCCATGTTAAGCCTAAGTGTGGAAATAAGCAAATTACCGTCGTACTCTCAAACCGGGACACCCGCGGCTGCGGGGTCAGTTCCTACGAGTTACGTTGGTCCCGTGGGAGGTGTTGGTGCCACCCACGGGGCCGTTCGGGGGCTGTTTCGAGTTCTCACCCTCTAACGCCATGTTTTTAAGCCTAAGTGTGGAAATAAGCAAATTACCGTCGTACTCTCAAACCGGGAGACCCGCGGCTGCGGGGTCAGTTCCTACGAGTTACGTTGGTCCCGTGGGAGGTGTTGGTGCCACCCACGGGGCCGTTCGGGGGCTGTTTCGAGTTCTCACCCTCTAACGCCATGTTTTTAAGCCTAAGTGTGGAAATAAGCAAATTGTCGTCGTACTCTCAAACCGGGAGACCCGCGACTGCGGGGTCAGTTCCTACGAGTTACGTTGGTCCCGTGGGAGGTGTTGGTGCCACCCACGGGGCCGTTCGGGGGCTGTTTCGAGTTCTCACCCTCTAACGCCATGTTTTTAAGCCTAAGTGTGGAAATAAGTAAATTATCGTCGTACTCTCAAACCGGGAGACCCGCGGCTGCGGGGTCAGTTCCTACGAGTTACGTTGGTCCCGTGGGAGGTGTTGGTGCCACCCACGGGGCCGTTCGGGGGCTGTTTCGAGTTCTCACCCTCTAACGCCATGTTTTTAAGCCTAAGTGTGGAAATACGCAAATTACCGTCGTACTCTCAAACCGGGACACCCGCGGCTGCGGGGTCAGTTCCTACGAGTTACGTTGGTCCCGTGGTAGGTGTTGGTGCCACCCACGGGGCCGTTCGGGGGCTGTTTCGAGTTCTCACCCTCTAACGCCATGTTTTTAAGCCTAAGTGTGGAAATAAGCAAATTATCGTCGTACTCTCAAACCGGGAGACCCGCGGCTGCGGGGTCAGTTCCTACGAGTTACGTTGGTCCCGTGGGAGGTGTTGGTGCCACCCACGGGGCCGTTCGGGGGCTGTTTCGAGTTCTCACCCTCTAACGCCATGTTTTTAAGCCTAAGTGTGGAAATAAGTAAATTTTCGTCGTTCTCTCAAACCGGGACACCCGCGGCTGCGGGGTCAGTTCCTACGAGTTACGTTGGTCCCGTGGGAGGTGTTGGTGCCACCCACGGGGCCGTTCGGGGGCTGTTTCGAGTTTTCACCCTCTAACGCCATGTTAAGCCTAAGTGTAGAAATAAGCAAATTACCGTCGTACTCTCAAACCGGGACACCCGCGGCTGCGGGGTCAGTTCCTACGAGTTACGTTGGTCCCGTGGGAGGTGTTGGTGCCACCCACGGGGCCGTTCGGGGGCTGTTTCGAGTTCTCACCCTCAAACGCCATGTTTTTAAGCCTAAGTGTGGAAATAAGCAAATTACCGTCGTACTCTCAAACCGGGATACCCGCGGCTGCGGGGTCAGTTCCTACGAGTTACGTTGGTCCCGTGGGAGGTGTTGGTGCCACCCACGGGGCCGTTCGGGGGCTGTTTCGAGTTCTCACCCTCTAACGCCATGTTTTTAAGCCTAAGTGTGGAAATAAGCAAACTACCGTCGTACTCTCAAACCGGGACACCCGCGGCTGCGGGGTCAGTTCCTACGAGTTACGTTGGTCCCGTGGGAGGTGTTGGTGCCACCCACGGGGCCGTTCGGGGGCTGTTTCGAGTTCTCACCCTCTAACGCCATGTTTTTAAGCCTAAGTGTGGAAATAAGCAAATTATCGTCGTACTCTCAAACCGGGACACCCGCGGCTACGGGGTCAGTTCCTACGAGTTACGTTGGTCCCGTGGGAGGTGTTGGTGCCACCCACGGGGCCGTTCGGGGGCTGTTTAGAGTTCTCAACTTCTAACGCCATGTTTTTAAGCCTAAGTGTGGAAATAAGCAAATTACCTTCGTACTCTCAAACCGGGACACCCGCGGCTGCGGGGTCAGTTCCTACGAGTTACGTTGGTCCCGTGGGAGGTGTTGGTGCCACCCACGGGGCTGTTCGGGGGCTATTTCGAGTTCTCACCCTCTAACGCCATGTTTTTAAGCCTAAGTGTGGAAATAAGCAAATTACCGTCGTACTCTGAAACCGGGAGACCCGCGGCTGCGGGGTCAGTTCCTACGAGTTACGTTGGTCCCGTGGGAGGTGTTGGTGCCACCCACGGGGCCGTTCGGGGGCTGTTTCGTGTTCTCACCCTCTAACGCCATGTTTTTAAGCCTAAGTGTGGAAATAAGCTAATTATCGTCGTACTCTCAAACCGGGACACCCGCGGCTGCGGGGTCTGTTCCTAAGAGTTACGTTGGTCCCGTGGGAGGTGTTGGTGCCACCCACGGGGCCGTTCGGGGGCTGTTTCGAGTTCTCACCCTCTAACGCCATGTTTTTAAGCCTAAGTGTGGAAATAAGCAAATTACCGTCGTACTCTCAAACCGGGACACCCGCGGCTGCGGGGTCAGTTCCTACGAGTTACGTTGGTCCCGTGGGAGGTGTTGGTGCCACCCACGGGGCCGTTCGGGGGCTGTTTCGAGTTCTCACCCTCTAACGCCATGTTTTTAAGCCTAAGTGTGGAAATAAGCAAATTACCGTCGTACTCTCAAACCGGGACACCCGCGGCTGCGGGGTCAGTTCCTACGAGTTACGTTGGTCCCGTGGGAGGTGTTGGTGCCACCCACGGGGCCGTTCGGGGGCTGTTTCGAGTTCTCACCCTCTAACGCCATGTTTTTAAGCCTAAGTGTGGAAATAAGCAAATTATCGTCGTACTCTCAAACCGGGAGACCCGCGGCTGCGGGGTCAGTTCCTACGAGTTACGTTGGTCCCGTGGGAGGTGTTGGTGCCACCCACGGGGCCGTTCGGGGGCTGTTTCGAGTTTTCACCCTCTAACGCCATGTTAAGCCTAAGTGTGGAAATAAGCAAATTACCGTCGTACTCTCAAATCGGGACACCCGCGGCTGCGGGGTCAGTTCCTACGAGTTACGTTGGTCCCGTGGGAGGTGTTGGTGCCACCCACGGGGCCGTTCGGGGGTTGTTTCGAGTTCTCACCCTCTAACGCCATGTTTTTAAGCCTAAGTGTGGAAATAAGCAAATTACCGTCGTACTCTCAAACCGGGAGACCCGCGGCTGCGGGGTCAGTTCTTACGAGTTACGTTGGTCCCGTGGGAGGTGTTGGTGCCACCCACGGGGCCGTTCGGGGGCTGTTTAGAGTTCTCACCCTCTAACGCCATGTTTTTAAGCCTAAGTGTGGAAATAAGCAAATTACCGTCGTACTCTCAAATCGGGAGACCCACGGCTGCGGGGTCAGTTCCTACGAGTTACGTTGGTCCCGTGGGAGGTGTTGGTGCCACCCACGGGGCCGTTCGGGGCTGTTTCGAGTTCTCACCCTCTAACGCCATGTTTTTAAGCCTAAGTGTGGAAATAAGCAAATTATCGTCGTACTCTCAAACCGGGAGACCCGCGGCTGCGGGGTCAGTTCCTACGAGTTACGTTGGTCCCGTGGGAGGTGTTGGTGCCACCCACGGGGCTGTTCGGGGGCTATTTCGAGTTCTCACCCTCTAACGCCATGTTTTTAAGCCTAAGTGTGGAAATAAGCAAATTACCGTCGTACTCTCAAACCGGGAGACCCGCGGCTGCGGGGTCAGTTCCTACGAGTTACGTTGGTCCCGTGGGAGGTGTTGGTGCCACCCACGGGGCCGTTCGGGGGCTGTTTCGAGTTCTCACCCTCTAACGCCATGTTTTTAAGCCTAAGTGTGGAAATAAGCAAATTATCGTCGTACTCTCAAACCGGGAGACCCGCGGCTACGGGGTCAGTTCCTACGAGTTACGTTGGTCCCGTGGGAGGTGTTGGTGCCACCCACGGGGCCGTTCGGGGGCTGTTTCGAGTTCTCACCCTCTAACGCCATGTTTTTAAGCCTAAGTGTGGAAATAAGTAAATTATCGTCGTACTCTCAAACCGGGACACCCGCGGCTGCGGGGTCAGTTCCTACGAGTTACGTTGGTCCCGTGGGAGGTGTTGGTGCCACCCACGGGGCCGTTCGGGGGTTGTTTCGAGTTTTCACCCTCTAACGCCATGTTAAGCCTAAGTGTAGAAATAAGCAAATTACCGTCGTACTCTCAAACCGGGACACCCGCGGCTGCGGGGTCAGTTCCTACGAGTTACGTTGGTCCCGTGGGAGGTGTTGGTGCCACCCACGGGGCCGTTCGGGGGCTGTTTCGAGTTCTCACCCTCTAACGCCATGTTTTTAAGCCTAAGTGTGGAAATACGCAAATTACCGTCGTACTCTCAAACCGGGACACCCGCGGCTGCGGGGTCAGTTCCTACGAGTTACGTTGGTCCCGTGGTAGGTGTTGGTGCCACCCACGGGGCCGTTCGGGGGCTGTTTCGAGTTCTCACCCTCTAACGCCATGTTTTTAAGCCTAAGTGTGGAAATAAGCAAATTATCGTCGTACTCTCAAACCGGGAGACCCGCGGCTGCGGGGTCAGTTCCTACGAGTTACGTTGGTCCCGTGGGAGGTGTTGGTGCCACCCACGGGGCCGTTCGGGGGCTGTTTCGAGTTCTCACCCTCTAACGCCATGTTTTTAAGCCTAAGTGTGGAAATAAGTAAATTTTCGTCGTTCTCTCAAACCGGGACACCCGCGGCTGCGGGGTCAGTTCCTACGAGTTACGTTGGTCCCGTGGGAGGTGTTGGTGCCACCCACGGGGCCGTTCGGGGGCTGTTTCGAGTTTTCACCCTCTAACGCCATGTTAAGCCTAAGTGTAGAAATAAGCAAATTACCGTCGTACTCTCAAACCGGGAAACCCGCGGCTGCGGGGTCAGTTCCTACGAGTTACGTTGGTCCCGTGGGAGGTGTTGGTGCCACCCACGGGGCCGTTCGGGGGCTGTTTCGAGTTCTCACCCTCAAACGCCATGTTTTTAAGCCTAAGTGTGGAAATAAGCAAATTACCGTCGTACTCTCAAACCGGGATACCCGCGGCTGCGGGGTCAGTTCCTACGAGTTACGTTGGTCCCGTGGGAGGTGTTGGTGCCACCCACGGGGCCGTTCGGGGGCTGTTTCGAGTTCTCACCCTCTAACGCCATGTTTTTAAGCCTAAGTGTGGAAATAAGCAAATTATCGTCGTACTCTCAAACCGGGAGACCCACGGCTGCGGGGTC
Source organism: Sambucus nigra (assembly GCA_949130495.1). NCBI lineage: Eukaryota > Viridiplantae > Streptophyta > Magnoliopsida > Dipsacales > Adoxaceae > Sambucus > Sambucus nigra. Next base: position 722,866,278 of record OX422210.1, read on the forward strand.
AGTTCCTACGAGTTACGTTGGTCCCGTGGGAGGTGTTGGTGCCACCCACGGGGCCGTTCGGGGGCTGTTTCGAGTTTTCACCCTCTAACGCCATGTTAAGCCTAAGTGTGGAAATAAGCAAATTACCGTCGTACTCTCGAACCGGGACACCCGCGGCTGCGGGGTCAGTTCCTACGAGTTACGTTGGTCCCGTGGGAGGTGTTGGTGCCACCCACGGGGCCGTTCGGGGGCTGTTTCGAGTTCTCACTCTCTAACGCCATGTTTTTAAGCCTAAGTGTGGAAATAAGCAAATTACCGTCGTACTCTCAAACCGGGACACCCGCGGCTGCGGGGTCAGTTCCTACGAGTTACGTTGGTCCCGTGGGAGGTGTTGGTGCCACCCACGGGGCTGTTCGGGGGCTATTTCGAGTTCTCACCCTCTAACGCCATGTTTTTAAGCCTAAGTGTGGAAATAAGCAAATTACCGTCGTACTCTCAAACCGGGAGACCCGCGGCTGCGGGGTCAGTTCCTACGAGTTACGTTGGTCCCGTGGGAGGTGTTGGTGCCACCCACGGGGCCGTTCGGGGGCTGTTTCGAGTTCTCACCCTCTAACGCCATGTTTTTAAGCCTAAGTGTGGAAATAAGCAAATTATCGTCGTACTCTCAAACCGGGAGACCCGCGGCTACGGGGTCAGTTCCTACGAGTTACGTTGGTCCCGTGGGAGGTGTTGGTGCCACCCACGGGGCCGTTCGGGGGCTGTTTCGAGTTCTCACCCTCTAACGCCATGTTTTTAAGCCTAAGTGTGGAAATAAGTAAATTATCGTCGTACTCTCAAACCGGGACACCCGCGGCTGCGGGGTCAGTTCCTACGAGTTACGTTGGTCCCGTGGGAGGTGTTGGTGCCACCCACGGGGCCGTTCGGGGGTTGTTTCGAGTTTTCACCCTCTAACGCCATGTTAAGCCTAAGTGTAGAAATAAGCAAATTACCGTCGTACTCTCAAACCGGGACACCCGCGGCTGCGGGGTCAGTTCCTACGAGTTACGTTGGTCCCGTGGGAGGTGTTGGTGCCACCCACGGGGCCGTTCGGGGGCTGTTTCGAGTTCTCACCCTCTAACGCCATGTTTTTAAGCCTAAGTGTGGAAATACGCAAATTACCGTCGTACTCTCAAACCGGGACACCCGCGGCTGCGGGGTCAGTTCCTACGAGTTACGTTGGTCCCGTGGTAGGTGTTGGTGCCACCCACGGGGCCGTTCGGGGGCTGTTTCGAGTTCTCACCCTCTAACGCCATGTTTTTAAGCCTAAGTGTGGAAATAAGCAAATTATCGTCGTACTCTCAAACCGGGAGACCCGCGGCTGCGGGGTCAGTTCCTACGAGTTACGTTGGTCCCGTGGGAGGTGTTGGTGCCACCCACGGGGCCGTTCGGGGGCTGTTTCGAGTTCTCACCCTCTAACGCCATGTTTTTAAGCCTAAGTGTGGAAATAAGTAAATTTTCGTCGTTCTCTCAAACCGGGACACCCGCGGCTGCGGGGTCAGTTCCTACGAGTTACGTTGGTCCCGTGGGAGGTGTTGGTGCCACCCACGGGGCCGTTCGGGGGCTGTTTCGAGTTTTCACCCTCTAACGCCATGTTAAGCCTAAGTGTAGAAATAAGCAAATTACCGTCGTACTCTCAAACCGGGACACCCGCGGCTGCGGGGTCAGTTCCTACGAGTTACGTTGGTCCCGTGGGAGGTGTTGGTGCCACCCACGGGGCCGTTCGGGGGCTGTTTCGAGTTCTCACCCTCAAACGCCATGTTTTTAAGCCTAAGTGTGGAAATAAGCAAATTACCGTCGTACTCTCAAACCGGGATACCCGCGGCTGCGGGGTCAGTTCCTACGAGTTACGTTGGTCCCGTGGGAGGTGTTGGTGCCACCCACGGGGCCGTTCGGGGGCTGTTTCGAGTTCTCACCCTCTAACGCCATGTTTTTAAGCCTAAGTGTGGAAATAAGCAAATTATCGTCGTACTCTCAAACCGGGAGACCCACGGCTGCGGGGTCAGTTCCTACGAGTTACGTTGGTCCCGTGGGAGGTGTTGGTGCCACCCACGGGGCCGTTCGGGGGCTGTTTCGAGTTTTCACCCTCTAACGCCATGTTAAGCCTAAGTGTGGAAATAAGCAAATTACCGTCGTACTCTCGAACCGGGACACCCGCGGCTGCGGGGTCAGTTCCTACGAGTTACGTTGGTCCCGTGGGAGGTGTTGGTGCCACCCACGGGGCCGTTAGGGGGCTGTTTCGAGTTCTCACTCTCTAACGCCATGTTTTTAAGCCTAAGTGTGGAAATAAGCAAATTACCGTCGTACTCTCAAACCGGGACACCCGCGGCTGCGGGGTCAGTTCCTACGAGTTACGTTGGTCCCGTGGGAGGTGTTGGTGCCACCCACGGGGCTGTTCGGGGGCTATTTCGAGTTCTCACCCTCTAACGCCATGTTTTTAAGCCTAAGTGTGGAAATAAGCAAATTACCGTCGTACTCTCAAACCGGGAGACCAGCGGCTGCGGGGTCAGTTCCTACGAGTTACGTTGGTCCCGTGGGAGGTGTTGGTGCCACCCACGGGGCCGTTCGGGGGCTGTTTCGAGTTTTCACCCTCTAACGCCATGTTAAGCCTAAGTGTGGAAATAAGCAAATTACCGTCGTACTCTCAAACTGGGACACCCGCGGCTGCGGGGTCAGTTCCTACGAGTTACGTTGGTCCCGTGGGAGGTGTTGGTGTAACCCACGGGGCCGTTCGGGGGCTGTTTCGAGTTCTCACCCTCTAACGCCATGTTTTTAAGCCTAAGTGTGTAAATAAGCAAATTACCGTCGTACTCTCAAACTGGGAGACCAGCGGCTGCGGGGTCAGTTCCTACGAGTTACGTTGGTCCCGTGGGAGGTGTTGGTGCCACCCACGGGGCCGTTCGGGGGCTGTTTCGAGTTCTCACCCTCTAACGCCATGTTTTTAAGCCTAAGTGTGGAAATAAGCAAATTATCATCGTACTCTCAAACCGGGAGACCCGCGACTGCGGGGTCAGTTCCTACGAGTTACGTTGGTCCCGTGGGAGGTGTTGGTGCCACCCACGGGGCCGTTCGGGGGCTGTTTCGAGTTCTCACCCTCTAACGCCATGTTAAGCCTAAGTGTGGAAATAAGCAAATTACCGTCGTACTCTCAAACCGGGACACCCGCGTCTGCGGGGTCAGTTCCTACGAGTTACGTTGGTCCCGTGGGAGGTGTTGGTGCCACCCACGGGGCCGTTCGGGGGCTGTTTCGAGTTCTCACCCTCTAACGCCATGTTTTTAAGCCTAAGTGTGGAAATAAGCAAATTATCGTCGTACTCTCAAACCGGGAGACCCGCGGCTGCGAGGTCAGTTCCTACGAGTTACGTTGGTCCCGTGGGAGGTGTTGGTGCCACCCACGGGGCTGTTCGGGGGCTATTTCGAGTTCTCACCCTCTAACGCCATGTTTTTAAGCCTAAGTGTGGAAATAAGCAAATTACCGTCGTACTCTCAAACCGGGAGACCAGCGGCTGCGGGGTCAGTTCCTACGAGTTACGTTGGTCCCGTGGGAGGTGTTGGTGCCACCCACGGGGCCGTTCGGGGGCTGTTTCGAGTTCTCACCCTCTAACGCCATGTTAAGCCTAAGTGTGGAAATAAGCAAATTACCGTCGTACTCTCAAACTGGGACACCCGCGGCTGCGGGGTCAGTTCCTACGAGTTACGTTGGTCCCGTGGGAGGTGTTGGTGCCACCCACGGGGCCGTTCGGGGGCTGTTTCGAGTTCTCACCCTCTAACGCCATGTTTTTAAGCCTAAGTGTGGAAATAAGTAAATTTTCGTCGTACTCTCAAACCGGGACACCCGCGGCTGCGGGGTCAGTTCCTACGAGTTACGTTGGTCCCGTGGGAGGTGTTGGTGCCACCCACGGGGCCGTTCGGGGGCTGTTTCGAGTTTTCACCCTCTAACGCCATGTTTTTAAGCCTAAGTGTGGAAATAAGCAAATTATCGTCGTACTCTCAAACCGGGAGACCCGCGGCTGCGGGGTCAGTTCCTACGAGTTACGTTGGTCCCGTGGGAGGTGTTGGTGCCACCCACGGGGCCGTTCGGGGGATGTTTCGAGTTTTCACCCTCTAACGCCATGTTAAGCCTAAGTGTGGAAATAAGCAAATTACCGTCGTACTCTCAAACCGGGACACCCGCGGCTGCGGGGTCAGTTCCTACGAGTTACGTTGGTCCCGTGGGAGGTGTTGGTGCCACCCACGGGGCCGTTCGGGGGCTGTTTCGAGTTCTCACTCTCTAACGCCATGTTTTTAAGCCTAAGTGTGGAAATAAGCAAATTACCGTCGTACTCTCAAACCGGGACACCCGCGGCTGCGGGGTCAGTTCCTACGAGTTACGTTGGTCCCGTGGGAGGTGTTGGTGCCACCCACGGGGCTGTTCGGGGGCTATTTCGAGTTCTCACCCTCTAACGCCATGTTTTTAAGCCTAAGTGTGGAAATAAGCAAATTACCGTCGTACTCTCAAACCGGGAGACCAGCGGCTGCGGGGTCAGTTCCTACGAGTTACGTTGGTCCCGTGGGAGGTGTTGGTGCCACCCACGGGGCCGTTCGGGTGCTGTTTCGAGTTCTCACCCTCTAACGCCATGTTAAGCCTAAGTGTGGAAATAAGCAAATTACCGTCGTACTCTCAAACTGGGACACCCGCGGCTGCGGGGTCAGTTCCTACGAGTTACGTTGGTCCCGTGGGAGGTGTTGGTGCCACCCACGGGGCCGTTCGGGGGCTGTTTCGAGTTCTCACCCTCTAACGCCATGTTTTTAAGCCTAAGTGTGGAAATAAGCAAATTACCGTCGTACTCTCAAACTGGGAGACCAGCGGCTGCGGGGTCAGTTCCTACGAGTTACGTTGGTCCCGTGGGAGGTGTTGGTGCCACCCACGGGGCCGTTCGGGGGCTGTTTCGAGTTCTCACCCTCTAACGCCATGTTTTTAAGCCTAAGTGTGGAAATAAGCAAATTATCGTCGTACTCTCAAACCGGGAGACCCGCGGCTGCGGGGTCAGTTCCTACGAGTTACGTTGGTCCCGTGGGAGGTGTTGGTGCCACCCACGGGGCCGTTCGGGGGCTGTTTCGAGTTTTCACCCTCTAACGCCATGTTAAGCCTAAGTGTGGAAATAAGCAAATTACCGTCGTACTCTCAAACCGGGACACCCGCGGCAGCGGGGTCAGTTCCTACGAGTTACGTTGGTCCCGTGGGAGGTGTTGGTGCCACCCACGGGGCCGTTCGGGGGCTGTTTCGAGTTCTCACCCTCTAACGCCATGTTTTTAAGCCTAAGTGTGGAAATAAGCAAATTACCGTCGTACTCTCAAACCGGGACACCCGCGGCTGCGGGGTCAGTTCCTACGAGTTACGTTGGTCCCGTGGGAGGTGTTGGTGCCACCCACGGGGCCGTTCGGGGGCTGTTTCGAGTTCTCACCCTCTAACGCCATGTTTTTAAGCCTAAGTGTGGAAATAAGCAAATTACCGTCGTACTCTCAAACCGGGACACCTGCGGCTGCGGGGTCAGTTCCTACGAGTTACGTTGGTCCCGTGGGAGGTGTTGGTGCCACCCACGGGGCCGTTCGGGGGCTGTTTCGAGTTCTCACTCTCTAACGCCATGTTTTTAAGCCTAAGTGTGGAAATAAGCAAATTACCGTCGTACTCTCAAACCGGGACACCCGCGGCTGCGGGGTCAGTTCCTACGAGTTACGTTGGTCCCGTGGGAGGTGTTGGTGCCACCCACGGGGCTGTTCGGGGGCTATTTCGAGTTCTCACCCTCTAACGCCATGTTTTTAAGCCTAAGTGTGGAAATAAGCAAATTACTGTCGTACTCTCAAACCGGGAGACCAGCGGCTGCGGGGTCAGTTCCTACGAGTTACGTTGGTCCCGTGGGAGGTGTTGGTGCCACCCACGGGGCCGTTCGGGGGCTGTTTCGAGTTCTCACCCTCTAACGCCATGTTAAGCCTAAGTGTGGAAATAAGCAAATTACCGTCGTACTCTCAAACTGGGACACCCGCGGCTGCGGGGTCAGTTCCTACGAGTTACGTTGGTCCCGTGGGAGGTGTTGGTGTAACCCACGGGGCCGTTCGGGGGCTGTTTCGAGTTCTCACCCTCTAACGCCATGTTTTTAAGCCTAAGTGTGTAAATAAGCAAATTACCGTCGTACTCTCAAACTGGGAGACCAGCGGCTGCGGGGTCAGTTCCTACGAGTTACGTTGGTCCCGTGGGAGGTGTTGGTGCCACCCACGGGGCCGTTCGGGGGCTGTTTCGAGTTCTCACCCTCTAACGCCATGTTTTTAAGCCTAAGTGTGGAAATAAGCAAATTATCATCGTACTCTCAAACCGGGAGACCCGCGACTGCGGGGTCAGTTCCTACGAGTTACGTTGGTCCCGTGGGAGGTGTTGGTGCCACCCACGGGGCCGTTCGGGGGCTGTTTCGAGTTCTCACCCTCTAACGCCATGTTAAGCCTAAGTGTGGAAATAAGCAAATTACCGTCGTACTCTCAAACCGGGACACCTGCGTCTGCGGGGTCAGTTCCTACGAGTTACGTTGGTCCCGTGGGAGGTGTTGGTGCCACCCATGGGGCCGTTCGGGGGCTGTTTCGAGTTCTCACCCTCTAACGCCATGTTTTTAAGCCTAAGTGTGGAAATAAGCAAATTATCGTCGTACTCTCAAACCGGGAGACCCGCGGCTGCGGGGTCAGTTCCTACGAGTTACGTTGGTCCCGTGGGAGGTGTTGGTGCCACCCACGGGGCCGTTCGGGGGCTGTTTCGAGTTTTCACCCTCTAACGCCATGTTAAGCCTAAGTGTGGAAATAAGCAAATTACCGTCGTACTCTCAAACCAGGACACCCGCGGCGGCGGGGTCAGTTCCTACGAGTTACGTTGGTCCCGTGGGAGGTGTTGGTGCCACCCACGGGGCCGTTCGGGGGCTGTTTCGAGTTCTCACCCTCTAACGCCATGTTTTTAAGCCTAAGTGTGGAAATAAGCAAATTACCGTCGTACTCTCAAACCGGGACACCCGCGGCTGCGGGGTCAGTTCCTACGAGTTACGTTGGTCCCGTGGGAGGTGTTGGTGCCACCCACGGGGCCGTTCGGGGGCTGTTTCGAGTTCTCACCCTCTAACGCCATGTTTTTGAGCCTAAGTGTGGAAATAACCAAATTACCGTCGTACTCTCAAGCCGGGACACCCGCGGCTGCGGGGTCAGTTCCTACGAGTTACGTTGGTCCCGTGGGAGGTGTTGGTGCCACCCACGGGGCCGTTCGGGGGCTGTTTCGAGTTCTCACCCTCTAACGCCATGTTTTTAAGCCTAAGTGTGGAAATAAGCAAATTACCGTCGTACTCTCAAACCGGGACACCCGCCGCTGCGGGGTCAGTTCCTACGAGTTACGTTGGTCCCGTGGGAGGTGTTGGTGCCACCCACGGGGCCGTTCGGGGGCTGTTTCGAGTTCTCACCCTCTAACGCCATGTTTTTAAGCCTAAGTGTGGAAATAAGCAAATTATCGTCGTACTCTCAAACCGGGAGACCCGCGACTGCGGGGTCAGTTCCTACGAGTTACGTTGGTCCCGTGGGAGGTGTTGGTGCCACCCACGGGGCCGTTCGGGGGATGTTTCGAGTTTTCACCCTCTAACGCCATGTTAAGCCTAAGTGTAGAAATAAGCAAATTACCGTCGTACTCTCAAACCGGGACACCCGCGGCTGCGGGGTCAGTTCCTACGAGTTACGTTGGTCCCGTGGGAGGTGTTGGTGCCACCCACGGGGCCGTTCGGGGGCTGTTTCGAGTTCTCACCCTCTAACGCCATGTTTTTAAGCCTAAGTGTGGAAATAAGCAAATTACCGTCGTACTCTCAAGCCGGGACACCCGCGGCTGCGGGGTCAGTTCCTACGAGTTACGTTGGTCCCGTGGGAGGTGTTGGTGCCACCCACGGGGCCGTTCGGGGGCTGTTTCGAGTTCTCACCCTCTAACGCCATGTTTTTAAGCCTAAGTGTGGAAATAAGCAAATTACCGTCGTACTCTCAAACCGGGACACCCGCCGCTGCGGGGTCAGTTCCTACGAGTTACGTTGGTCCCGTGGGAGGTGTTGGTGCCACCCACGGGGCCGTTCGGGGGCTGTTTCGAGTTCTCACCCTCTAACGCCATGTTTTTAAGCCTAAGTGTGGAAATAAGCAAATTATCGTCGTACTCTCAAACCGGGAGACCCGCGACTGCGGGGTCAGTTCCTACGAGTTACGTTGGTCCCGTGGGAGGTGTTGGTGCCACCCACGGGGCCGTTCGGGGGATGTTTCGAGTTTTCACCCTCTAACGCCATGTTAAGCCTAAGTGTAGAAATAAGCAAATTACCGTCGTACTCTCAAACCGGGACACCCGCGGCTGCGGGGTCAGTTCCTACGAGTTACGTTGGTCCCGTGGGAGGTGTTGGTGCCACCCACGGGGCCGTTCGGGGGCTGTTTCGAGTTCTCACCCTCTAACGCCATGTTTTTAAGCCTAAGTGTGGAAATAAGCAAATTACCGTCGTACTCTCAAATATGGACACCCGCGGCTGCGGGGTCAGTTCCTACGAGTTACGTTGGTCCCGTGGGAGGTGTTGGTGCCACCCACGGGGCCGTTCGGGGGCTGTTTCGAGTTCTCACCCTCTAACGCCATGTTTTTAAGCCTAAGTGTGGAAATAAGCAAATTATCGTCGTACTCTCAAACCGGGAGACCCACGACTGCGGGGTCAGTTCCTACGAGTTACGTTGGTCCCGTGGGAGGTGTTGGTGCCACCCACGGGGCCGTTCGGGGGCTGTTTCGAGTTCTCACCCTCTAACGCCATGTTTTTAAGCCTAAGTGTGGAAATAACCAAATTACCGTCGTACTCTCAAGCCGGGACACCCGCGGCTGCGGGGTCAGTTCCTACGAGTTACGTTGGTCCCGTGGGAGGTGTTGGTGCCACCCACGGGGCCGTTCGGGGGCTGTTTCGAGTTCTCACCCTCTAACGCCATGTTTTTAAGCCTAAGTGTGGAAATAAGCAAATTACCGTCGTACTCTCAAACCGGGACACCCGCCGCTGCGGGGTCAGTTCCTACGAGTTACGTTGGTCCCGTGGGAGGTGTTGGTGCCACCCACGGGGCCGTTCGGAGGCTGTTTCGAGTTCTCACCCTCTAACGCCATGTTTTTAAGCCTAAGTGTGGAAGTAAGCAAATTACCGTCGTACTCTCAAACCGGGACACCCGCGGCTGCGGGGTCAGTTCCTACGAGTTACGTTGGTCCCGTGGGAGGTGTTGGTGCCACCCACGGGGCCGTTCGGGGGCTGTTTCGAGTTCTCACCCTCTAACGCCATGTTTTTAAGCCTAAGTGTGGAAATAAGCAAATTATCGTCGTACTCTCAAACCGGGAGACCCACGACTGCGGGGTCAGTTCCTACGAGTTACGTTGGTCCCGTGGGAGGTGTTGGTGCCACCCACGGGGCCGTTCGGGGGCTGTTTCGAGTTCTCACCCTCTAACGCCATGTTTTTAAGCCTAAGTGTGGAAATAAGCAAATTACCGTCGTACTCTCAAACCGGGACACCCGCGGCTGCGGGGTCAGTTCCTACGAGTTACGTTGGTCCCGTGGGAGGTGTTGGTGCCACCCACGGGGCCGTTCGGGGGCTGTTTCGAGTTCTCACCCTCTAACGCCATGTTTTTAAGCCTAAGTGTGGAAATAAGCAAATTATCGTCGTACACTCAAATCGGGAGACCCGCGGTTGCGGGGTCAGTTCGTACGAGTTACGTTGGTCCCGTGGGAGGTGTTGGTGCCACCCACGGGGCCGTTCGGGGTCTGTTTCGAGTTCTCACCCTCTAACGCCATGTTTTTAAGCCTAAGTGTGGAAATAAGTAAATTATCGTCGTACTCTCAAACCGGGAGACCCGCGGCTGCGGGGTCAGTTCCAATGAGTTACGTTGGTCCCGTGGGAGGTGTTGGTGCCACCCACGGGGCCGTTCGGGGGCTGTTTCGAGTTCTCACCCTCTAACGCCATGTTTTTAAGCCTAAGTGTGGAAATAAGTAAATTACCGTCGTACTCTCAAACCGGGACACCCGCGGTTGCGGGGTCAGTTCGTACGAGTTACGTTGGTCCCGTGGGAGGTGTTGGTGCCACCCACGGGGCCGTTCGGGGGCTGTTTCGAGTTCTCACCCTCTAACGCCATGTTAAGCCTAAGTGTAGAAATAAGCAAATTACCGTCGTACTCTCAAACCGGGACACCCGCAGCTGCGGGGTCAGTTCCTACGAGTTACGTTGGTCCCGTGGGAGGTGTTGGTGCCACCCACGGGGCCGTTCGGGGGCTGTTTCGAGTTCTCACCCTCTAACGCCATGTTTTTAAGCCTAAGTGTGGAAATAAGCAAATTACCGTCGTACTCTCAAACCGGGACACCCGCAGCTGCGGGGTCAGTTCCTACGAGTTACGTTGGTCCCGTGGGAGGTGTTGGTGCCACCCACGGGGCCGTTCGGGGGCTGTTTCGAGTTCTCACCCTCTAACGCCATGTTTTTAAGCCTAAGTGTGGAAATAAGCAAATTATCGTCGTACTCTCAAACCGGGAGACCCGCGACTGCGGGGTCAGTTCCTACAAGTTACGTTGGTCCCGTGGGAGGTGTTGGTGCCACCCACGGGGCCGTTCGGGGGCTGTTTCGAGTTTTCACCCTCTAACGCCATGTTAAGCCTAAGTGTAGAAATAAGCAAATTACCGTCGTACTCTCAAACCGGGACACCCGCGGCTGCGGGGTCAGTTCCTACGAGTTACGTTGGTCCCGTGGGAGGTGTTGGTGCCACCCACGGGGCCGTTCGGGGGCTGTTTCGAGTTCTCACCCTCTAACGCCATGTTTTTAAGCCTAAGTGTGGAAATAAGCAAATTACCGTCGTACTCTCAAACCGGGACACCCGCGGCTGCGGGGTCAGTTCCTACGAGTTACGTTGGTCCCGTGGGAGGTGTTGGTGCCACCCACGGGGCCGTTCGGGGGCTGTTTCGAGTTCTCACCCTCTAACGCCATGTTTTTAAGCCTAAGTGTGGAAATAAGCAAATTATCGTCGTACACTCAAACCGGGAGACCCGCGGTTGCGGGGTCAGTTCGTACGAGTTACGTTGGTCCCGTGGGAGGTGTTGGTGCCACCCACGGGGCCGTTCGGGGGCTGTTTCGAGTTCTCACCCTCTAACGCCATGTTTTTAAGCCTAAGTGTGGAAATAAGTAAATTATCGTCGTACTCTCAAACCGGGACACCCGCGGCTGCGGGGTCAGTTCCTACGAGTTACGTTGGTCCCGTGGGAGGTGTTGGTGCCACCCACGGGGCCGTTCGGTGGCTGTTTCGAGTTTTCACCCTCTAACGCCATGTTAAGCCTAAGTGTAGAAATAAGCAAATTACCGTCGTACTCTCAAACCGGGACACCCGCGGCTGCGGGGTCAGTTCCTACGAGTTACGTTGGTCCCGTGGGAGGTGTTGGTGCCACCCACGGGGCCGTTCGGGGGCTGTTTCGAGTTCTCACCCTCTAACGCCATGTTTTTAAGCCTAAGTGTGGAAATAACCAAATTACCGTCGCACTCTCAAGCCGGGACACCCGCGGCTGTGGGGTCAGTTCCTACGAGTTACGTTGGTCCCGTGGGAGGTGTTGGTGCCACCCACGGGGCCGTTCGGGGGCTGTTTCGAGTTCTCACCCTCTAACGCCATGTTTTTAAGCCTAAGTGTGGAAATAAGCAAATTACCGTCGTACTCTCAAACCGGGACACCCGCCGCTACGAGGTCAGTTCCTACGAGTTACGTTGGTCCCGTGGGAGGTGTTGGTGCCACCCACGGGGCCGTTCGGAGGCTGTTTCGAGTTCTCACCCTCTAACGCCATGTTTTTAAGCCTAAGTGTGGAAATAAGCAAATTACCGTCGTACTCTCAAACCGGGACACCCGCGGCTGCGGGGTCAGTTCCTACGAGTTACGTTGGTCCCGTGAGAGGTGTTGGTGCCACCCACGGGGCCGTTCGGGGGCTGTTTCGAGTTCTCACCCTCTAACGCCATGTTTTTAAGCCTAAGTGTGGAAATAAGCAAATTACCGTCGTACTCTCAAACCGGGAGACCCGCGGCTGCGGGGTCAGTTCCTACGAGTTACGTTGGTCCCGTAGGAGGTGTTGGTGCCACCCACGGGGCCGTTCGGGGGCTGTTTCGAGTTCTCACCCTCTAACGCCATGTTTTTAAGCCTAAGTGTGGAAATAAGCAAATTATCGTCGTACTCTCAAACCGGGAGACCCGCGACTGCGGGGTCAGTTCCTACGAGTTACGTTGGTCCCGTGGGAGGTGTTGGTGCCACCCACGGGGCCGTTCGGGGTCTGTTTCGAGTTCTCACCCTCTAACGCCATGTTTTTAAGCCTAAGTGTGGAAATAAGTAAATTATCGTCGTACTCTCAAACCGGGAGACCCGCGGCTGCGGGGTCAGTTCCAATGAGTTACGTTGGTCCCGTGGGAGGTGTTGGTGCCACCCACGGGGCCGTTCGGGGGCTGTTTCGAGTTCTCACCCTCTAACGCCATGTTTTTAAGCCTAAGTGTGGAAATAAGTAAATTACCGTCGTACACTCAAACCGGGAGACCCGCGGCTGCGGGGTCAGTTCCTACGAGTTACGTTGGTCCCGTGGGAGGTGTTGGTGCCACCCACGGGGCCGTTCGGGGGCTGTTTCGAGTTCTCACCCTCTAACGCCATGTTAAGCCTAAGTGTAGAAATAAGCAAATTACCGTCGTACTCTCAAACCGGGACACCCGCGGCTGCGGGGTCAGTTCCTACGAGTTACGTTGGTCCCGTGGGAGGTGTTGGTGCCACCCACGGGGCCGTTCGGGGGCTGTTTCGAGTTCTCACCCTCTAACGCCATGTTTTTAAGCCTAAGTGTGGAAATAAGCAAATTATCGTCGTACTCTCAAACCGGGAGACCCGCGACTGCGGGGTCAGTTCCTACGAGTTACGTTGGTCCCGTGGGAGGTGTTGGTGCCACCCACGGTGCCGTTCGGGGGCTGTTTCGAGTTTTCACCCTCTAACGCCATGTTAAGCCTAAGTGTAGAAATAAGCAAATTACCGTCGTACTCTCAAACCGGGACACCCGCGGCTGCGGGGTCAGTTCCTACGAGTTACGTTGGTCCCGTGGGAGGTGTTGGTGCCACCCACGGGGCCGTTCGGGGGCTGTTTCGAGTTCTCACCCTCTAACGCCATGTTTTTAAGCCTAAGTGTGGAAATAAGCAAATTATCGTCGTACTCTCAAACCGGGACACCCGCGGCTGCGGGGTCAGTTCCTACGAGTTACGTTGGTCCCGTGGGAGGTGTTGGTGCCACCCACGGGGCCATTCGGGGGCTGTTTCGAGTTCTCACCCTCTAACGCCATGTTTTTAAGCCTAAGTGTGGAAATAAGTAAATTATCGTCGTACACTCAAACCGGGAGACCCGCGGTTGCGGGGTCAGTTCGTACGAGTTACGTTGGTCCCGTGGGAGGTGTTGGTGCCACCCACGGGGCCGTTCGGGGGCTGTTTCGAGTTTTCACCCTCTAACGCCATGTTAAGCCTAAGTGTAGAAATAAGCAAATTACCGTCGTACTCTCAAACTGGGACACCCGCGGCTGCGGGGTCAGTTCCTACGAGTTACGTTGGTCCCGTGGGAGGTGTTGGTGCCACCCACGGGGCCGTTCGGGTGCTGTTTCGAGTTCTCACCCTCTAACTCCATGTTTTTAAGCCTAAGTGTGGAAATAAGCAAATTACCGTCGTACTCTCAAACCGGGACACCCGCGGCTGCGTGGTCAGTTCCTACGAGTTACGTTGGTCCCGTGGGAGGTGTTGGTGCCACCCACGGGGCCGTTCGGGGGCTGTTTCGAGTTCTCACCCTCTAACGCCATGTTTTTAAGCCTAAGTGTGGAAATATGTAAATTATCGTCGTACTCTCAAACCGGGAGACCCGCGGCTGCGGGGTCAGTTCCTATGAGTTACGTTGGTCCCGTGGGAGGTGTTGGTGCCACCCACGGGGCCGTTCGGGGGCTGTTTCGAGTTCTCACCCTCTAACGCCATGTTTTTAAGCCTAAATGTGGAAATAAGTAAATTATCGTCGTACTCTCAAACCGGGACACCCGCGGCTGCGGGGTCAGTTCCTACGAGTTACGTTGGTCCCGTGGGAGGTGTTGGTGCCACCCACGGGGCCGTTCGGGGGCTGTTTCGAGTTTTCACCCTCTAACGCCATGTTAAGCCTAAGTGTTGAAATAAGCAAATTACCGTCGTACTCTCAAATCGGGACACCCGCGGCTGCGGGGTCAGTTCCTACGAGTTACGTTGGTCCCGTGGGAGGTGTTGGTGCCACCCACGGGGCCGTTCGGGGGCTGTTTCGAGTTCTCACCCTCTAACTCCATGTTTTTAAGCCTAAGTGTGGAAATAAGCAAATTACCGTCGTACTCTCAAACCGGGACACCCGCGGCTGCGGGGTCAGTTCCTACGAGTTACGTTGGTCCCGTGGGAGGTGTTGGTGCCACCCACGGGGCCGTTCGGGGTCTGTTTCGAGTTCTCACCCTCTAACGCCATGTTTTTAAGCCTAAGTGTGGAAATAAGTAAATTATCGTCGTACTCTCAAACCGGGAGACCCGCGGCTGCGGGGTCAATTCCAATGAGTTACGTTGGTCCCGTGGGAGGTGTTGGTGCCACCCACGGGGCCGTTCGGGGGCTGTTTCGAGTTCTCACCCTCTAACGCCATGTTTTTAAGCCTAAGTGTGGAAATAAGTAAATTACCGTCGTACTCTAAAACCGGGACACCCGCGGCTGCGGGGTCAGTTCCTACGAGTTACGTTAGTCCCGTGGGAGGTGTTGGTGCCACCCACGGGGCCGTTCGGGGGCTGTTTCGAGTTCTCACCCTCTAACGCCATGTTTTTAAGCCTAAGTGTGGAAATAAGCAAATTATCGTCGTACTCTCAAACCGGGAGACCCGCGACTGCGGGGTCAGTCCCTACGAGTTACGTTGGTCCCGTGGGAGGTGTTGGTGCCACCCACGGGGCCGTTTGGGGGCTGTTTCGAGTTTTCACCCTCTAACGCCATGTTAAGCCTAAGTGTAGAAATAAGCAAATTACCGTCGTACTCTCAAACCGGGACACCCGCGGCTGCGGGGTCAGTTCCTACGAGTTACGTTGGTCCCGTGGGAGGTGTTGGTGCCACCCACGGGGCCGTTCGGGGGCTGTTTCGAGTTCTCACCCTCTAACGCCATGTTTTTACGCCTAAGTGTGGAAATAAGCAAATTACGGTCGTACTCTCAAATAGGGACACCCGCGGCTACGGGGTCAGTTCCTACGAGTTACGTTGGTCCCGTGGGAGGTGTTGGTGCTACCCACGGGGCCGTTCGGGGGCTGTTTCGAGTTCTCACCCTCTAACGCCATGTTTTTAAGCCTAAGTGTGGAAATAAGCAAATTATCGTCGTACTCTCAAACCGGGAGACCCGCGGCTGCGGGGTCAGTTCCTATGAGTTACGTTGGTCCCGTGGGAGGTGTTGGTGCCACCCACGGGCCCGTTCGGGGGCTGTTTCGAGTTCTCACCCTCTAACGCCATGTTTTTAAGCCTAAATGTGGAAATAAGTAAATTATCGTCGTACTCTCAAACCGGGACACCCGCGGCTGCGGGGTCAGTTCCTACGAGTTACGTTGGTCCCGTGGGAGGTGTTGGTGCCACCCACGGGGCCGTTCGGAGGCTGTTTCGAGTTTTCACCCTCTAACGCCATGTTAAGCCTAAGTGTTGAAATAAGCAAATTACCGTTGTGCTCTCAAACCGGGACACCCGCGGCTGCGGGGTCAGTTCCTACGAGTTACGTTGGTCCCGTGGGAGGTGTTGGTGCCACCCACGGGGCCGTTCGGGGGCTGTTTCGAGTTCTCACCCTCTAACTCCATGTTTTTAAGCCTAAGTGTGGAAATAAGCAAATTACCGTCGTACTCTCAAACCGGGACACCCGCGGCTGCGGGGTCAGTTCCTACGAGTTACGTTGGTCCCGTGGGAGGTGTTGGTGCCACCCACGGGGCCGTTCGGGGGCTGTTTCGAGTTCTCACCCTCTAACGCCATGTTTTTAAGCCTAAGTGTGGAAATAAGCAAATTATCGTCGTACTCACAAACCGGGAGACCCGCGGCTGTGGGGTCAGTTCCTACGAGTTACGTTGGTCCTGTGGGAGGTGTTGGTGCCACCCACGGGGCCGTTCGGGGGCTGTTTCGAGTTCTCACCCTCTAACGCCATGTTTTTAAGCCTAAGTGTGGAAATAAGTAAATTATCGTCGTACTCTCAAACCGGGACACCCGCGGCTGCGGGGTCAGTTCCTACGAGTTACGTTGGTCCCGTGGGAGGTGTTGGTGCCACCCACGGGGCCGTTCGGTGGCTGTTTCGAGTTCTCACCCTCTAACGCCATGTTTTTAAGCCTAAGTGTGGAAATAAGCAAATTACCGTCGTACTCTCAAACCGGGAGACCCGCGGCTGCTGGGTTAGTTCCTACGAGTTACGTTGGTCCCGTGGGAGGTGTTGGTGCCACCCACGGGGCCGTTCGGGGGCTGTTTCGAGTTCTCACCCTCTAACGCCATGTTTTTAAGCCTAAGTGTGGAAATAAGCAAATTATCGTCGTATCTCAAACCGGGAGACCCGCGGCTGCGGGGTCAGTTCCTACGAGTTACGTTGGTCCCGTGGGAGGTGTTGGTGCCACCCACGGGGCCGTTCGGGGGCTGTTTCGAGTTCTCACCCTCTAACGCCATGTTTTTAAGCCTAAGTGTGGAAATAAGTAAATTATCGTCGAACTCTCAAACCGGGACACCCGCGGCTGCGGGGTCAGTTCCTATGAGTTACGTTGGTCCCGTGGGAGGTGTTGGTGCCACCCACGGGGCCGTTCGGGGGCTGTTTCGAGTTCTCACCCTCTAACGCCATGTTTTTAAGCCTAAATGTGGAAATAAGTAAATTATCGTCGTACTCTCAAACCGGGACACCCGCGGCTGCGGGGTCAGTTCCTACGAGTTACGTTGGTCCCGTGGGAGGTGTTGGTGCCACCCACGGGGCCGTTCGGGGGCTGTTTCGAGTTTTCACCCTCTAACGCCATGTTAAGCCTAAGTGTCGAAATAAGCAAATTACCGTCGTACTCTCAAACCGGGACACCCGCGGCTGCGGGGTCAGTTCCTACGAGTTACGTTGGTCCCGTGGGAGGTGTTGGTGCCACCCACGGGGCCGTTCGGGGGCTGTTTCGAGTTCTCACCCTCTAACTCCATGTTTTTAAGCCTAAGTGTGGAAATAAGCAAATTACCGTCGTACTCTCAAACCGGGACACCCGCGGCTGCGGGGTCAGTACCTACGAGTTAAGTTGGTCCCGTGGGAGGTGTTGGTGCCACCCACGGGGCCGTTCGGAGTCTGTTTCGAGTTCTCACCCTCTAACGCCATGTTTTTAAGCCTAAGTGTGGAAATAAGTAAATTATAGTCGTACTCTCAAACCGGGAGACCCGCGGCTGCGGGGTCAGTTCCAATGAGTTACGTTGGTCCCGTGGGAGGTGTTGGTGCCACCCACGGGGCCGTTCGGGGGCTGTTTCGAGTTCTCACCCTCTAACGCCATGTTTTTAAGCCTAAGTGTGAAAATAAGTAAATTACCGTCGTACTCTAAAACCGGGACACCCGCGGCTGCGGGGTCAGTTCCTACGAGTTACGTTAGTCCCGTGGGAGGTGTTGGTGCCACCCACGGGGCCGTTCGGGGGCTGTTTCGAGTTCTCACCCTCTAACGCCATGTTTTTAAGCCTAAGTGTGGAAATAAGCAAATTATCGTCGTACTCTCAAACCGGGAGACCCGCGACTGCGGGGTCAGTCCCTACGAGTTACGTTGGTCCCGTGGGAGGTGTTGGTGCCACCCACGGGGCCGTTCGGGGGCTGTTTCGAGTTTTCACCCTCTAACGCCATGTTAAGCCTAAGTGTAGAAATAAGCAAATTACCGTCGTACTCTCAAACCGGGACACCCGCGGCTGCGGGGTCAGTTCCTACGAGTTACGTTGGTCCCGTGGGAGGTGTTGGTGCCACCCACGGGGCCGTTCGGGGGCTGTTTCGAGTTCTCACCCTCTAACGCCATGTTTTTAAGCCTAAGTGTGGAAATAAGCAAATTACCGTCGTACTCTCAAATAGGGACACCCGCGGCTGCGGGGTCAGTTCCTACGAGTTACGTTGGTCCCGTGGGAGGTGTTGGTGCCACCCACGGGGCCGTTCGGGGGCTGTTTCGAGTTCTCACCCTCTAACGCCATGTTTTTAAGCCTAAGTGTGGAAATAAGCAAATTATCGTCGTACTCTCAAACCGGGAGACCCGCGGCTGCGGGGTCAGTTCCTATGAGTTACGTTGGTCCCGTGGGAGGTGTTGGTGCCACCCACGGGCCCGTTCGGGGGCTATTTCGAGTTCTCACCCTCTAACGCCATGTTTTTAAGCCTAAGTGTGGAAATAAGTAAATTATCGTCGTACTCTCAAACCGGGACACCCGCGGCTGCGGGGTTAGTTCCTACGAGTTACGTTGGTCCCGTGGGAGGTGTTGGTGCCACCCACGGGGCCGTTCGGGGGATGTTTCGAGTTTTCACCCTCTAACGCCATGTTAAGCCTAAGTGTTGAAATAAGCAAATTACCGTCGTACTCTCAAACCGGGACACCCGCGGCTGCGGGGTCAGTTCCTACGAGTTACGTTGGTCCCGTGGGAGGTGTTGGTGCCACCCACGGGGCCGTTCGGGGGCTGTTTCGAGTTCTCACCCTCTAACTCCATGTTTTTAAGCCTAAGTGTGGAAATAAGCAAATTACCGTCGTACTCTCAAACCGGGACACCCGCGGCTGCGGGGTCAGTTCCTACGAGTTACGTTGGTCCCGTGGGAGGTGTTGGTGCCACCCACGGGGCCGTTCGGGGGCTGTTTCGAGTTCTCACCCTCTAACGCCATGTTTTTAAGCCTAAGTGTGGAAATAGGCAAATTATCGTCGTACTCTCAAACCGGGAGACCCGCGGCTGTGGGGTCAGTTCCTACGAGTTACGTTGGTCCTGTGGGAGGTGTTGGTGCCACCCACGGGGCCGTTCGGGGGCTGTTTCGAGTTCTCACCCTCTAACGCCATGTTTTTAAGCCTAAGTGTGGAAATAAGTAAATTATCGTCGTACTCTCAAACCGGGACACCCGCGGCTGCGGGGTCAGTTCCTACGAGTTACGTTGGTCCCGTGGGAGGTGTTGGTGCCACCCACGGGGCCGTTCGGGGGCTATTTCGAGTTCTCACCCTCTAACGCCATGTTTTTAAGCCTAAGTGTGGAAATAAGCAAATTACCGTCGTACTCTCAAACCGGGAGACCCGCGGCTGCTGGGTCAGTTCCTACGACTTACGTTGGCCCCGTGGGAGGTGTTGGTGCCACCCACGGGGCCGTTCGGGGGCTGTTTCGAGTTCTCACCCTCTAACGCCATGTGTTTTAAGCCTAAGTGTGGAAATAAGCAAATTATCGTCGTACTCTCAAACCGGGAGACCCGCGGCTGCGGGGTCAGTTCCTACGAGTTACGTTGGTCCCGTGGGAGGTGTTGGTGCCACCCACGGGGCCGTTCGGGGGCTGTTTCGAGTTCTCACCCTCTAACGCCATGTTTTTAAGCCTAAGTGTGGAAATAAGCAAATTATCATTGTACTCTCAAACCGGGAGACCCGCGGCTGCGGGGTCAGTTCCTACGAGTTACGTTGGTCCCGTGGGAGGTGTTGGTGCCACCCACGGGGCCGTTCGGGGGCTGTTTCGAGTTCTCACCCTCTAACGCCATGTTTTTAAGCCTAAGTGTGGAAATAAGCAAATTACCGTCGTACTCTCAAACCGGGAGACCCGCGGCTGCGGGGTCAGTTCCTACGAGTTACGTTGGTCCCGTGGGAGGTGTTGGTGCCACCCACGGGGCCGTTCGGGGGCTGTTTAGAGTTCTCAACTTCTAACGCCATGTTTTTAAGCCTAAGTGTGGAAATAAGCAAATTATCGTCGTACTCTCAAACCGGGAGACCCGCGGCTGCGGGGTCAGTTCCTACGAGTTACGTTGGTCCCGTGGGAGGTGTTGGTGCCACCCACGGGGCCGTTCGGGGGCTGTTTCGAGTTTTCACCCTCTAACGCCATGTTAAGCCTAAGTGTGGAAATAAGCAAATTACCGTCGTACTCTCAAACCGGGACACCCGCGGCTGCGGGGTCAGTTCCTACGAGTTACGTTGGTCCCGTGGGAGGTGTTGGTGCCACCCACGGGGCCGTTCGGGGGCTATTTCGAGTTCTCACCCTCTAACGCCATGTTTTTAAGCCTAAGTGTGGAAATAAGCAAATTACCGTCGTACTCTCAAACCGGGAGACCCGCGGCTGCTGGGTCAGTTCCTACGACTTACGTTGGCCCCGTGGGAGGTGTTGGTGCCACCCACGGGGCCGTTCGGGGGCTGTTTCGAGTTCTCACCCTCTAACGCCATGTGTTTTAAGCCTAAGTGTGGAAATAAGCAAATTATCGTCGTACTCTCAAACCGGGAGACCCGCGGCTGTGGGGTCAGTTCCTACGAGTTACGTTGGTCCCGTGGGAGGTGTTGGTGCCACCCACGGGGCCGTTCGGGGGCTGTTTCGAGTTCTCACCCTCTAACGCCATGTTTTTAAGCCTAAGTGTGGAAATAAGTAAATTATCGTCGTACTCTCAAACCGGGACACCCGCGGCTGCGGGGTCAGTCCCTACGAGTTACGTTGGTCCCGTGGGAGGTGTTGGTGCCACCCACGGGGCCGTTCGGGGGCTCTTTCGAGTTCTCACCCTCTAACGCCATGTTTTTAAGCCTAAGTGTGGAAATAAGCAAATTACCGTCGTACTCTCAAACCGGGAGACCCGCGGCTGCTGGGTCAGTTCCTACGACTTACGTTGGCCCCGTGGGAGGTGTTGGTGCAACCCACGGGGCCGTTCGGGGGCTGTTTCGAGTTCTCACCCTCTAACGCCATGTGTTTTAAGCCTAAGTGTGGAAATAAGCAAATTATCGTCGTACTCTCAAACCGGGAGACCCGCGGCTGCGGGGTCAGTTCCTACGAGTTACGTTGGTCCCGTGGGAGGTGTTGGTGCCACCCACGGGGCCGTTCGGGGGCTGTTTCGAGTTCTCACCCTCTAACGCCATGTTTTTAAGCCTAAGTGTGGAAATAAGCAAATTATCATTGTACTCTCAAACCGGGAGACCCGCGGCTGCGGGGTCAGTTCCTACGAGTTACGTTGGTCCCGTGGGAGGTGTTGGTGCCACCCACGGGGCCGTTCGGGGGCTGTTTCGAGTTCTCACCCTCTAACGCCATGTTTTTAAGCCTAAGTGTGGAAATAAGCAAATTACCGTCGTACTCTCAAACCGGGACACCCGCGGCTGCGGGGTCAGTTCCTACGAGTTACGTTGGTCCCGTGGGAGGTGTTGGTGCCACCCACGGGGCCGTTCGGGGGCTGTTTCGAGTTCTCACCCTCTAACGCCATGTTTTTAAGCCTAAGTGTGGAAATAAGCAAATTATCATTGTACTCTCAAACCGGGAGACCCGCGGCTGCGGGGTCAGTTCCTACGAGTTACGTTGGTCCCGTGGGAGGTGTTGGTGCCACCCACGGGGCCGTTCGGGGGCTGTTTCGAGTTCTCACCCTCTAACGCCATGTTTTTAAGCCTAAGTGTGGAAATAAGCAAATTGTCGTCGTACTCTCAAACCGGGAGACCCGCGACTGCGGGGTCAGTTCCTACGAGTTACGTTGGTCCCGTGGGAGGTGTTGGTGCCACCCACGGGGCCGTTCGGGGGCTGTTTCGAGTTCTCACCCTCTAACGCCATGTTTTTAAGCCTAAGTGTGGAAATAAGTAAATTATCGTCGTACTCTCAAACCGGGAGACCCGCGGCTGCGGGGTCAGTTCCTACGAGTTACGTTGGTCCCGTGGGAGGTGTTGGTGCCACCCACGGGGCCGTTCGGGGGCTGTTTCGAGTTCTCACCCTCTAACGCCATGTTTTTAAGCCTAAGTGTGGAAATAAGCAAACTACCGTCGTACTCTCAAACCGGGACACCCGCGGCTGCGGGGTCAGTTCCTACGAGTTACGTTGGTCCCGTGGGAGGTGTTGGTGCCACCCACGGGGCCGTTCGGGGGCTGTTTCGAGTTCTCACCCTCTAACGCCATGTTTTTAAGCCTAAGTGTGGAAATAAGCAAATTATCGTCGTACTCTCAAACCGGGACACCCGCGGCTACGGGGTCAGTTCCTACGAGTTACGTTGGTCCCGTGGGAGGTGTTGGTGCCACCCACGGGGCCGTTCGGGGGCTGTTTAGAGTTCTCAACTTCTAACGCCATGTTTTTAAGCCTAAGTGTGGAAATAAGCAAATTACCTTCGTACTCTCAAACCGGGACACCCGCGGCTGCGGGGTCAGTTCCTACGAGTTACGTTGGTCCCGTGGGAGGTGTTGGTGCCACCCACGGGGCTGTTCGGGGGCTATTTCGAGTTCTCACCCTCTAACGCCATGTTTTTAAGCCTAAGTGTGGAAATAAGCAAATTACCGTCGTACTCTGAAACCGGGAGACCCGCGGCTGCGGGGTCAGTTCCTACGAGTTACGTTGGTCCCGTGGGAGGTGTTGGTGCCACCCACGGGGCCGTTCGGGGGCTGTTTCGTGTTCTCACCCTCTAACGCCATGTTTTTAAGCCTAAGTGTGGAAATAAGCAAATTATCGTCGTACTCTCAAACCGGGACACCCGCGGCTGCGGGGTCTGTTCCTAAGAGTTACGTTGGTCCCGTGGGAGGTGTTGGTGCCACCCACGGGGCCGTTCGGGGGCTGTTTCGAGTTCTCACCCTCTAACGCCATGTTTTTAAGCCTAAGTGTGGAAATAAGCAAATTACCGTCGTACTCTCAAACCGGGACACCCGCGGCTGCGGGGTCAGTTCCTACGAGTTACGTTGGTCCCGTGGGAGGTGTTGGTGCCACCCACGGGGCCGTTCGGGGGCTGTTTCGAGTTCTCACCCTCTAACGCCATGTTTTTAAGCCTAAGTGTGGAAATAAGCAAATTACCGTCGTACTCTCAAACCGGGACACCCGCGGCTGCGGGGTCAGTTCCTACGAGTTACGTTGGTCCCGTGGGAGGTGTTGGTGCCACCCACGGGGCCGTTCGGGGGCTGTTTCGAGTTCTCACCCTCTAACGCCATGTTTTTAAGCCTAAGTGTGGAAATAAGCAAATTATCGTCGTACTCTCAAACCGGGAGACCCGCGGCTGCGGGGTCAGTTCCTACGAGTTACGTTGGTCCCGTGGGAGGTGTTGGTGCCACCCACGGGGCCGTTCGGGGGCTGTTTCGAGTTTTCACCCTCTAACGCCATGTTAAGCCTAAGTGTGGAAATAAGCAAATTACCGTCGTACTCTCAAATCGGGACACCCGCGGCTGCGGGGTCAGTTCCTACGAGTTACGTTGGTCCCGTGGGAGGTGTTGGTGCCACCCACGGGGCCGTTCGGGGGCTGTTTCGAGTTCTCACCCTCTAACGCCATGTTTTTAAGCCTAAGTGTGGAAATAAGCAAATTACCGTCGTACTCTCAAACCGGGAGACCCGCGGCTGCGGGGTCAGTTCTTACGAGTTACGTTGGTCCCGTGGGAGGTGTTGGTGCCACCCACGGGGCCGTTCGGGGGCTGTTTAGAGTTCTCACCCTCTAACGCCATGTTTTTAAGCCTAAGTGTGGAAATAAGCAAATTACCGTCGTACTCTCAAATCGGGAGACCCACGGCTGCGGGGTCAGTTCCTACGAGTTACGTTGGTCCCGTGGGAGGTGTTGGTGCCACCCACGGGGCCGTTCGGGGCTGTTTCGAGTTCTCACCCTCTAACGCCATGTTTTTAAGCCTAAGTGTGGAAATAAGCAAATTATCGTCGTACTCTCAAACCGGGAGACCCGCGGCTGCGGGGTCAGTTCCTACGAGTTACGTTGGTCCCGTGGGAGGTGTTGGTGCCACCCACGGGGCTGTTCGGGGGCTATTTCGAGTTCTCACCCTCTAACGCCATGTTTTTAAGCCTAAGTGTGGAAATAAGCAAATTACCGTCGTACTCTCAAACCGGGAGACCCGCGGCTGCGGGGTCAGTTCCTACGAGTTACGTTGGTCCCGTGGGAGGTGTTGGTGCCACCCACGGGGCCGTTCGGGGGCTGTTTCGAGTTCTCACCCTCTAACGCCATGTTTTTAAGCCTAAGTGTGGAAATAAGCAAATTATCGTCGTACTCTCAAACCGGGAGACCCGCGGCTACGGGGTCAGTTCCTACGAGTTACGTTGGTCCCGTGGGAGGTGTTGGTGCCACCCACGGGGCCGTTCGGGGGCTGTTTCGAGTTCTCACCCTCTAACGCCATGTTTTTAAGCCTAAGTGTGGAAATAAGTAAATTATCGTCGTACTCTCAAACCGGGACACCCGCGGCTGCGGGGTCAGTTCCTACGAGTTACGTTGGTCCCGTGGGAGGTGTTGGTGCCACCCACGGGGCCGTTCGGGGGTTGTTTCGAGTTTTCACCCTCTAACGCCATGTTAAGCCTAAGTGTAGAAATAAGCAAATTACCGTCGTACTCTCAAACCGGGACACCCGCGGCTGCGGGGTCAGTTCCTACGAGTTACGTTGGTCCCGTGGGAGGTGTTGGTGCCACCCACGGGGCCGTTCGGGGGCTGTTTCGAGTTCTCACCCTCTAACGCCATGTTTTTAAGCCTAAGTGTGGAAATACGCAAATTACCGTCGTACTCTCAAACCGGGACACCCGCGGCTGCGGGGTCAGTTCCTACGAGTTACGTTGGTCCCGTGGTAGGTGTTGGTGCCACCCACGGGGCCGTTCGGGGGCTGTTTCGAGTTCTCACCCTCTAACGCCATGTTTTTAAGCCTAAGTGTGGAAATAAGCAAATTATCGTCGTACTCTCAAACCGGGAGACCCGCGGCTGCGGGGTCAGTTCCTACGAGTTACGTTGGTCCCGTGGGAGGTGTTGGTGCCACCCACGGGGCCGTTCGGGGGCTGTTTCGAGTTCTCACCCTCTAACGCCATGTTTTTAAGCCTAAGTGTGGAAATAAGTAAATTTTCGTCGTTCTCTCAAACCGGGACACCCGCGGCTGCGGGGTCAGTTCCTACGAGTTACGTTGGTCCCGTGGGAGGTGTTGGTGCCACCCACGGGGCCGTTCGGGGGCTGTTTCGAGTTTTCACCCTCTAACGCCATGTTAAGCCTAAGTGTAGAAATAAGCAAATTACCGTCGTACTCTCAAACCGGGACACCCGCGGCTGCGGGGTCAGTTCCTACGAGTTACGTTGGTCCCGTGGGAGGTGTTGGTGCCACCCACGGGGCCGTTCGGGGGCTGTTTCGAGTTCTCACCCTCAAACGCCATGTTTTTAAGCCTAAGTGTGGAAATAAGCAAATTACCGTCGTACTCTCAAACCGGGATACCCGCGGCTGCGGGGTCAGTTCCTACGAGTTACGTTGGTCCCGTGGGAGGTGTTGGTGCCACCCACGGGGCCGTTCGGGGGCTGTTTCGAGTTCTCACCCTCTAACGCCATGTTTTTAAGCCTAAGTGTGGAAATAAGCAAACTACCGTCGTACTCTCAAACCGGGACACCCGCGGCTGCGGGGTCAGTTCCTACGAGTTACGTTGGTCCCGTGGGAGGTGTTGGTGCCACCCACGGGGCCGTTCGGGGGCTGTTTCGAGTTCTCACCCTCTAACGCCATGTTTTTAAGCCTAAGTGTGGAAATAAGCAAATTATCGTCGTACTCTCAAACCGGGACACCCGCGGCTACGGGGTCAGTTCCTACGAGTTACGTTGGTCCCGTGGGAGGTGTTGGTGCCACCCACGGGGCCGTTCGGGGGCTGTTTAGAGTTCTCAACTTCTAACGCCATGTTTTTAAGCCTAAGTGTGGAAATAAGCAAATTACCTTCGTACTCTCAAACCGGGACACCCGCGGCTGCGGGGTCAGTTCCTACGAGTTACGTTGGTCCCGTGGGAGGTGTTGGTGCCACCCACGGGGCTGTTCGGGGGCTATTTCGAGTTCTCACCCTCTAACGCCATGTTTTTAAGCCTAAGTGTGGAAATAAGCAAATTACCGTCGTACTCTGAAACCGGGAGACCCGCGGCTGCGGGGTCAGTTCCTACGAGTTACGTTGGTCCCGTGGGAGGTGTTGGTGCCACCCACGGGGCCGTTCGGGGGCTGTTTCGTGTTCTCACCCTCTAACGCCATGTTTTTAAGCCTAAGTGTGGAAATAAGCAAATTATCGTCGTACTCTCAAACCGGGACACCCGCGGCTGCGGGGTCTGTTCCTAAGAGTTACGTTGGTCCCGTGGGAGGTGTTGGTGCCACCCACGGGGCCGTTCGGGGGCTGTTTCGAGTTCTCACCCTCTAACGCCATGTTTTTAAGCCTAAGTGTGGAAATAAGCAAATTACCGTCGTACTCTCAAACCGGGACACCCGCGGCTGCGGGGTCAGTTCCTACGAGTTACGTTGGTCCCGTGGGAGGTGTTGGTGCCACCCACGGGGCCGTTCGGGGGCTGTTTCGAGTTCTCACCCTCTAACGCCATGTTTTTAAGCCTAAGTGTGGAAATAAGCAAATTACCGTCGTACTCTCAAACCGGGACACCCGCGGCTGCGGGGTCAGTTCCTACGAGTTACGTTGGTCCCGTGGGAGGTGTTGGTGCCACCCACGGGGCCGTTCGGGGGCTGTTTCGAGTTCTCACCCTCTAACGCCATGTTTTTAAGCCTAAGTGTGGAAATAAGCAAATTATCGTCGTACTCTCAAACCGGGAGACCCGCGGCTGCGGGGTCAGTTCCTACGAGTTACGTTGGTCCCGTGGGAGGTGTTGGTGCCACCCACGGGGCCGTTCGGGGGCTGTTTCGAGTTTTCACCCTCTAACGCCATGTTAAGCCTAAGTGTGGAAATAAGCAAATTACCGTCGTACTCTCAAATCGGGACACCCGCGGCTGCGGGGTCAGTTCCTACGAGTTACGTTGGTCCCGTGGGAGGTGTTGGTGCCACCCACGGGGCCGTTCGGGGGCTGTTTCGAGTTCTCACCCTCTAACGCCATGTTTTTAAGCCTAAGTGTGGAAATAAGCAAATTACCGTCGTACTCTCAAACCGGGAGACCCGCGGCTGCGGGGTCAGTTCTTACGAGTTACGTTGGTCCCGTGGGAGGTGTTGGTGCCACCCACGGGGCCGTTCGGGGGCTGTTTAGAGTTCTCACCCTCTAACGCCATGTTTTTAAGCCTAAGTGTGGAAATAAGCAAATTACCGTCGTACTCTCAAATCGGGAGACCCACGGCTGCGGGGTCAGTTCCTACGAGTTACGTTGGTCCCGTGGGAGGTGTTGGTGCCACCCACGGGGCCGTTCGGGGCTGTTTCGAGTTCTCACCCTCTAACGCCATGTTTTTAAGCCTAAGTGTGGAAATAAGCAAATTATCGTCGTACTCTCAAACCGGGAGACCCGCGGCTGCGGGGTCAGTTCCTACGAGTTACGTTGGTCCCGTGGGAGGTGTTGGTGCCACCCACGGGGCTGTTCGGGGGCTATTTCGAGTTCTCACCCTCTAACGCCATGTTTTTAAGCCTAAGTGTGGAAATAAGCAAATTACCGTCGTACTCTCAAACCGGGAGACCCGCGGCTGCGGGGTCAGTTCCTACGAGTTACGTTGGTCCCGTGGGAGGTGTTGGTGCCACCCACGGGGCCGTTCGGGGGCTGTTTCGAGTTCTCACCCTCTAACGCCATGTTTTTAAGCCTAAGTGTGGAAATAAGCAAATTATCGTCGTACTCTCAAACCGGGAGACCCGCGGCTACGGGGTCAGTTCCTACGAGTTACGTTGGTCCCGTGGGAGGTGTTGGTGCCACCCACGGGGCCGTTCGGGGGCTGTTTCGAGTTCTCACCCTCTAACGCCATGTTTTTAAGCCTAAGTGTGGAAATAAGTAAATTATCGTCGTACTCTCAAACCGGGACACCCGCGGCTGCGGGGTCAGTTCCTACGAGTTACGTTGGTCCCGTGGGAGGTGTTGGTGCCACCCACGGGGCCGTTCGGGGGTTGTTTCGAGTTTTCACCCTCTAACGCCATGTTAAGCCTAAGTGTAGAAATAAGCAAATTACCGTCGTACTCTCAAACCGGGACACCCGCGGCTGCGGGGTCAGTTCCTACGAGTTACGTTGGTCCCGTGGGAGGTGTTGGTGCCACCCACGGGGCCGTTCGGGGGCTGTTTCGAGTTCTCACCCTCTAACGCCATGTTTTTAAGCCTAAGTGTGGAAATACGCAAATTACCGTCGTACTCTCAAACCGGGACACCCGCGGCTGCGGGGTCAGTTCCTACGAGTTACGTTGGTCCCGTGGTAGGTGTTGGTGCCACCCACGGGGCCGTTCGGGGGCTGTTTCGAGTTCTCACCCTCTAACGCCATGTTTTTAAGCCTAAGTGTGGAAATAAGCAAATTATCGTCGTACTCTCAAACCGGGAGACCCGCGGCTGCGGGGTCAGTTCCTACGAGTTACGTTGGTCCCGTGGGAGGTGTTGGTGCCACCCACGGGGCCGTTCGGGGGCTGTTTCGAGTTCTCACCCTCTAACGCCATGTTTTTAAGCCTAAGTGTGGAAATAAGTAAATTTTCGTCGTTCTCTCAAACCGGGACACCCGCGGCTGCGGGGTCAGTTCCTACGAGTTACGTTGGTCCCGTGGGAGGTGTTGGTGCCACCCACGGGGCCGTTCGGGGGCTGTTTCGAGTTTTCACCCTCTAACGCCATGTTAAGCCTAAGTGTAGAAATAAGCAAATTACCGTCGTACTCTCAAACCGGGACACCCGCGGCTGCGGGGTCAGTTCCTACGAGTTACGTTGGTCCCGTGGGAGGTGTTGGTGCCACCCACGGGGCCGTTCGGGGGCTGTTTCGAGTTCTCACCCTCAAACGCCATGTTTTTAAGCCTAAGTGTGGAAATAAGCAAATTACCGTCGTACTCTCAAACCGGGATACCCGCGGCTGCGGGGTCAGTTCCTACGAGTTACGTTGGTCCCGTGGGAGGTGTTGGTGCCACCCACGGGGCCGTTCGGGGGCTGTTTCGAGTTCTCACCCTCTAACGCCATGTTTTTAATCCTAAGTGTGGAAATAAGCAAATTATCGTCGTACTCTCAAACCGGGAGACCCACGGCTGCGGGGTCAGTTCCTACGAGTTACGTTGGTCCCGTGGGAGGTGTTGGTGCCACCCACGGGGCCGTTCGGGGGCTGTTTCGAGTTTTCACCCTCTAACGCCATGTTAAGCCTAAGTGTGGAAATAAGCAAATTACCGTCGTACTCTCAAACCGGGACACCCGCGGCTGCGGGGTCAGTTCCTACGAGTTACGTTGGTCCCGTGGGAGGTGTTGGTGCCACCCACGGGGCCGTTCGGGGGCTGTTTCGAGTTCTCACTCTCTAACGCCATGTTTTTAAGCCTAAGTGTGGAAATAAGCAAATTACCGTCGTACTCTCAAACCGGGACACCCGCGGCTGCGGGGTCAGTTCCTACGAGTTACGTTGGTCCCGTGGGAGGTGTTGGTGCCACCCACGGGGCTGTTCGGGGGCTATTTCGAGTTCTCACCCTCTAACGCCATGTTTTTAAGCCTAAGTGTGGAAATAAGCAAATTACCGTCGTACTCTCAAACCGGGAGACCAGCGGCTGCGGGGTCAGTTCCTACGAGTTACGTTGGTCCCGTGGGAGGTGTTGGTGCCACCCACGGGGCCGTTCGGGGGCTGTTTCGAGTTTTCACCCTCTAACGCCATGTTAAGCCTAAGTGTGGAAATAAGCAAATTACCGTCGTACTCTCAAACTGGGACACCCGCG
This sequence comes from Sambucus nigra, assembly GCA_949130495.1. NCBI lineage: Eukaryota > Viridiplantae > Streptophyta > Magnoliopsida > Dipsacales > Adoxaceae > Sambucus > Sambucus nigra. Next base: position 722,896,072 of record OX422210.1, read on the forward strand.
GCTGCGGGGTCAGTTCCTACGAGTTACGTTGGTCCCGTGGGAGGTGTTGGTGTAACCCACGGGGCCGTTCGGGGGCTGTTTCGAGTTCTCACCCTCTAACGCCATGTTTTTAAGCCTAAGTGTGTAAATAAGCAAATTACCGTCGTACTCTCAAACTGGGAGACCAGCGGCTGCGGGGTCAGTTCCTACGAGTTACGTTGGTCCCGTGGGAGGTGTTGGTGCCACCCACGGGGCCGTTCGGGGGCTGTTTCGAGTTCTCACCCTCTAACGCCATGTTTTTAAGCCTAAGTGTGGAAATAAGCAAATTATCATCGTACTCTCAAACCGGGAGACCCGCGACTGCGGGGTCAGTTCCTACGAGTTACGTTGGTCCCGTGGGAGGTGTTGGTGCCACCCACGGGGCCGTTCGGGGGCTGTTTCGAGTTCTCACCCTCTAACGCCATGTTAAGCCTAAGTGTGGAAATAAGCAAATTACCGTCGTACTCTCAAACCGGGACACCCGCGTCTGCGGGGTCAGTTCCTACGAGTTACGTTGGTCCCGTGGGAGGTGTTGGTGCCACCCACGGGGCCGTTCGGGGGCTGTTTCGAGTTCTCACCCTCTAACGCCATGTTTTTAAGCCTAAGTGTGGAAATAAGCAAATTATCGTCGTACTCTCAAACCGGGAGACCCGCGGCTGCGAGGTCAGTTCCTACGAGTTACGTTGGTCCCGTGGGAGGTGTTGGTGCCACCCACGGGGCTGTTCGGGGGCTATTTCGAGTTCTCACCCTCTAACGCCATGTTTTTAAGCCTAAGTGTGGAAATAAGCAAATTACCGTCGTACTCTCAAACCGGGAGACCAGCGGCTGCGGGGTCAGTTCCTACGAGTTACGTTGGTCCCGTGGGAGGTGTTGGTGCCACCCACGGGGCCGTTCGGGGGCTGTTTCGAGTTCTCACCCTCTAACGCCATGTTAAGCCTAAGTGTGGAAATAAGCAAATTACCGTCGTACTCTCAAACTGGGACACCCGCGGCTGCGGGGTCAGTTCCTACGAGTTACGTTGGTCCCGTGGGAGGTGTTGGTGCCACCCACGGGGCCGTTCGGGGGCTGTTTCGAGTTCTCACCCTCTAACGCCATGTTTTTAAGCCTAAGTGTGGAAATAAGTAAATTTTCGTCGTACTCTCAAACCGGGACACCCGCGGCTGCGGGGTCAGTTCCTACGAGTTACATTGGTCCCGTGGGAGGTGTTGGTGCCACCCACGGGGCCGTTCGGGGGCTGTTTCGAGTTTTCACCCTCTAACGCCATGTTTTTAAGCCTAAGTGTGGAAATAAGCAAATTATCGTCGTACTCTCAAACCGGGAGACCCGCGGCTGCGGGGTCAGTTCCTACGAGTTACGTTGGTCCCGTGGGAGGTGTTGGTGCCACCCACGGGGCCGTTCGGGGGCTGTTTCGAGTTTTCACCCTCTAACGCCATGTTAAGCCTAAGTGTGGAAATAAGCAAATTACCGTCGTACTCTCAAACCGGGACACCCGCGGCTGCGGGGTCAGTTCCTACGAGTTACGTTGGTCCCGTGGGAGGTGTTGGTGCCACCCACGGGGCCGTTCGGGGGCTGTTTCGAGTTCTCACTCTCTAACGCCATGTTTTTAAGCCTAAGTGTGGAAATAAGCAAATTACCGTCGTACTCTCAAACCGGGACACCCGCGGCTGCGGGGTCAGTTCCTACGAGTTACGTTGGTCCCGTGGGAGGTGTTGGTGCCACCCACGGGGCTGTTCGGGGGCTATTTCGAGTTCTCACCCTCTAACGCCATGTTTTTAAGCCTAAGTGTGGAAATAAGCAAATTACCGTCGTACTCTCAAACCGGGAGACCAGCGGCTGCGGGGTCAGTTCCTACGAGTTACGTTGGTCCCGTGGGAGGTGTCGGTGCCACCCACGGGGCCGTTCGGGGGCTGTTTCGAGTTCTCACCCTCTAACGCCATGTTAAGCCTAAGTGTGGAAATAAGCAAATTACCGTCGTACTCTCAAACTGGGACACCCGCGGCTGCGGGGTCAGTTCCTACGAGTTACGTTGGTCCCGTGGGAGGTGTTGGTGCCACCCACGGGGCCGTTCGGGGGCTGTTTCGAGTTCTCACCCTCTAACGCCATGTTTTTAAGCCTAAGTGTGGAAATAAGCAAATTACCGTCGTACTCTCAAACTGGGAGACCAGCGGCTGCGGGGTCAGTTCCTACGAGTTACGTTGGTCCCGTGGGAGGTGTTGGTGCCACCCACGGGGCCGTTCGGGGGCTGTTTCGAGTTCTCACCCTCTAACGCCATGTTTTTAAGCCTAAGTGTGGAAATAAGCAAATTATCGTCGTACTCTCAAACCGGGAGACCCGCGGCTGCGGGGTCAGTTCCTACGAGTTACGTTGGTCCCGTGGGAGGTGTTGGTGCCACCCACGGGGCCGTTCGGGGGCTGTTTCGAGTTTTCACCCTCTAACGCCATGTTAAGCCTAAGTGTGGAAATAAGCAAATTACCGTCGTACTCTCAAACCGGGACACCCGCGGCAGCGGGGTCAGTTCCTACGAGTTACGTTGGTCCCGTGGGAGGTGTTGGTGCCACCCACGGGGCCGTTCGGGGGCTGTTTCGAGTTCTCACCCTCTAACGCCATGTTTTTAAGCCTAAGTGTGGAAATAAGCAAATTACCGTCGTACTCTCAAACCGGGACACCCGCGGCTGCGGGGTCAGTTCCTACGAGTTACGTTGGTCCCGTGGGAGGTGTTGGTGCCACCCACGGGGCCGTTCGGGGGCTGTTTCGAGTTCTCACCCTCTAACGCCATGTTTTTAAGCCTAAGTGTGGAAATAAGCAAATTACCGTCGTACTCTCAAACCGGGACACCTGCGGCTGCGGGGTCAGTTCCTACGAGTTACGTTGGTCCCGTGGGAGGTGTTGGTGCCACCCACGGGGCCGTTCGGGGGCTGTTTCGAGTTCTCACTCTCTAACGCCATGTTTTTAAGCCTAAGTGTGGAAATAAGCAAATTACCGTCGTACTCTCAAACCGGGACACCCGCGGCTGCGGGGTCAGTTCCTACGAGTTACGTTGGTCCCGTGGGAGGTGTTGGTGCCACCCACGGGGCTGTTCGGGGGCTATTTCGAGTTCTCACCCTCTAACGCCATGTTTTTAAGCCTAAGTGTGGAAATAAGCAAATTACTGTCGTACTCTCAAACCGGGAGACCAGCGGCTGCGGGGTCAGTTCCTACGAGTTACGTTGGTCCCGTGGGAGGTGTTGGTGCCACCCACGGGGCCGTTCGGGGGCTGTTTCGAGTTCTCACCCTCTAACGCCATGTTAAGCCTAAGTGTGGAAATAAGCAAATTACCGTCGTACTCTCAAACTGGGACACCCGCGGCTGCGGGGTCAGTTCCTACGAGTTACGTTGGTCCCGTGGGAGGTGTTGGTGTAACCCACGGGGCCGTTCGGGGGCTGTTTCGAGTTCTCACCCTCTAACGCCATGTTTTTAAGCCTAAGTGTGTAAATAAGCAAATTACCGTCGTACTCTCAAACTGGGAGACCAGCGGCTGCGGGGTCAGTTCCTACGAGTTACGTTGGTCCCGTGGGAGGTGTTGGTGCCACCCACGGGGCCGTTCGGGGGCTGTTTCGAGTTCTCACCCTCTAACGCCATGTTTTTAAGCCTAAGTGTGGAAATAAGCAAATTATCATCGTACTCTCAAACCGGGAGACCCGCGACTGCGGGGTCAGTTCCTACGAGTTACGTTGGTCCCGTGGGAGGTGTTGGTGCCACCCACGGGGCCGTTCGGGGGCTGTTTCGAGTTCTCACCCTCTAACGCCATGTTAAGCCTAAGTGTGGAAATAAGCAAATTACCGTCGTACTCTCAAACCGGGACACCTGCGTCTGCGGGGTCAGTTCCTACGAGTTACGTTGGTCCCGTGGGAGGTGTTGGTGCCACCCATGGGGCCGTTCGGGGGCTGTTTCGAGTTCTCACCCTCTAACGCCATGTTTTTAAGCCTAAGTGTGGAAATAAGCAAATTATCGTCGTACTCTCAAACCGGGAGACCCGCGGCTGCGGGGTCAGTTCCTACGAGTTACGTTGGTCCCGTGGGAGGTGTTGGTGCCACCCACGGGGCCGTTCGGGGGCTGTTTCGAGTTTTCACCCTCTAACGCCATGTTAAGCCTAAGTGTGGAAATAAGCAAATTACCGTCGTACTCTCAAACCAGGACACCCGCGGCGGCGGGGTCAGTTCTTACGAGTTACGTTGCTCCCGTGGGAGGTGTTGGTGCCACCCACGGGGCCGTTCGGGGGCTGTTTCGAGTTCTCACCCTCTAACGCCATGTTTTTAAGCCTAAGTGTGGAAATAAGCAAATTACCGTCGTACTCTCAAACCGGGACACCCGCGGCTGCGGGGTCAGTTCCTACGAGTTACGTTGGTCCCGTGGGAGGTGTTGGTGCCACCCACGGGGCCGTTCGGGGGCTGTTTCGAGTTCTCACCCTCTAACGCCATGTTTTTAAGCCTAAGTGTGGAAATAAGCAAATTACCGTCGTACTCTCAAACCGGGACACCCGCCGCTGCGGGGTCAGTTCCTACGAGTTACGTTGGTCCGGTGGGAGGTGTTGGTGCCACCCACGGGGCCGTTCGGGGGCTGTTTCGAGTTCTCACCCTCTAACGCCATGTTTTTAAGCCTAAGTGTGGAAATAAGCAAATTACCGTCGTACTCTCAAACCGGGACACCCGCGGCTGCGGGGTCAGTTCCTACGAGTTACGTTGGTCCCGTGGGAGGTGTTGGTGCCACCCACGGGGCCGTTCGGGGGCTGTTTCGAGTTCTCACTTTCTAACGCCATGTTTTTAAGCCTAAGTGTGGAAATAAGCAAATTACCGACGTACTCTCAAACCGGGACACCCGCGGCTGCGGGGTCAGTTCCTACGAGTTACATTGGTCCCGTGGGAGGTGTTGGTGCCACCCACGGGGCTGTTCGGGGGCTATTTCGAGTTCTCACCCTCTAACGCCATGTTTTTAAGCCTAAGTGTGGAAATAAGCAAATTACCGTCGTACTCTCAAACCGGGAGACCAGCGGCTGCGGGGTCAGTTCCTACGAGTTACGTTGGTCCCGTGGGAGGTGTTGGTGCCACCCACGGGGCCGTTCGGGGGCTGTTTCGAGTTTTCACCCTCTAACGCCATGTTAAGCCTAAGTGTGGAAATAAGCAAATTACCGTCGTACTCTCAAACTGGGACACCCGCGGCTGCGGGGTCAGTTCCTACGAGTTACGTTGGTCCCGTGGGAGGTGTTGGTGTAACCCACGGGGCCGTTCGGGGGCTGTTTCGAGTTCTCACCCTCTAACGCCATGTTTTTAAGCCTAAGTGTGTAAATAAGCAAATTACCGTCGTACTCTCAAACTGGGAGACCAGCGGCTGCGGGGTCAGTTCCTACGAGTTACGTTGGTCCCGTGGGAGGTGTTGGTGCCACCCACGGGGCCGTTCGGGGGCTGTTTCGAGTTTTCACCCTCTAACGCCATGTTTTTAAGCCTAAGTGTGGAAATAAGCAAATTATCATCGTACTCTCAAACCGGGAGACCCGCGACTGCGGGGTCAGTTCCTACGAGTTACGTTGGTCCCGTGGGAGGTGTTGGTGCCACCCACGGGGCCGTTCGGGGGCTGTTTCGAGTTCTCACCCTCTAACGCCATGTTAAGCCTAAGTGTGGAAATAAGCAAATTACCGTCGTACTCTCAAACCGGGACACCCGCGTCTGCGGGGTCAGTTCCTACGAGTTACGTTGGTCCCGTGGGAGGTGTTGGTGCCACCCACGGGGCCGTTCGGGGGCTGTTTCGAGTTCTCACCCTCTAACGCCATGTTTTTAAGCCTAAGTGTGGAAATAAGCAAATTATCGTCGTACTCTCAAACCGGGAGACCCGCGGCTGCGAGGTCAGTTCCTACGAGTTACGTTGGTCCCGTGGGAGGTGTTGGTGCCACCCACGGGGCTGTTCGGGGGCTATTTCGAGTTCTCACCCTCTAACGCCATGTTTTTAAGCCTAAGTGTGGAAATAAGCAAATTACCGTCGTACTCTCAAACCGGGAGACCAGCGGCTGCGGGGTCAGTTCCTACGAGTTACGTTGGTCCCGTGGGAGGTGTTGGTGCCACCCACGGGGCCGTTCGGGGGCTGTTTCGAGTTCTCACCCTCTAACGCCATGTTAAGCCTAAGTGTGGAAATAAGCAAATTACCGTCGTACTCTCAAACTGGGACACCCGCGGCTGCGGGGTCAGTTCCTACGAGTTACGTTGGTCCCGTGGGAGGTGTTGGTGCCACCCACGGGGCCGTTCGGGGGCTGTTTCGAGTTCTCACCCTCTAACGCCATGTTTTTAAGCCTAAGTGTGGAAATAAGTAAATTTTCGTCGTACTCTCAAACCGGGACACCCGCGGCTGCGGGGTCAGTTCCTACGAGTTACGTTGGTCCCGTGGGAGGTGTTGGTGCCACCCACGGGGCCGTTCGGGGGCTGTTTCGAGTTTTCACCCTCTAACGCCATGTTTTTAAGCCTAAGTGTGGAAATAAGCAAATTATCGTCGTACTCTCAAACCGGGAGACCCGCGGCTGCGGGGTCAGTTCCTACGAGTTACGTTGGTCCCGTGGGAGGTGTTGGTGCCACCCACGGGGCCGTTCGGGGGCTGTTTCGAGTTTTCACCCTCTAACGCCATGTTAAGCCTAAGTGTGGAAATAAGCAAATTACCGTCGTACTCTCAAACCGGGACACCCGCGGCTGCGGGGTCAGTTCCTACGAGTTACGTTGGTCCCGTGGGAGGTGTTGGTGCCACCCACGGGGCCGTTCGGGGGCTGTTTCGAGTTCTCACTCTCTAACGCCATGTTTTTAAGCCTAAGTGTGGAAATAAGCAAATTACCGTCGTACTCTCAAACCGGGACACCCGCGGCTGCGGGGTCAGTTCCTACGAGTTACGTTGGTCCCGTGGGAGGTGTTGGTGCCACCCACGGGGCTGTTCGGGGGCTATTTCGAGTTCTCACCCTCTAACGCCATGTTTTTAAGCCTAAGTGTGGAAATAAGCAAATTACCGTCGTACTCTCAAACCGGGAGACCAGCGGCTGCGGGGTCAGTTCCTACGAGTTACGTTGGTCCCGTGGGAGGTGTTGGTGCCACCCACGGGGCCGTTCGGGGGCTGTTTCGAGTTCTCACCCTCTAACGCCATGTTAAGCCTAAGTGTGGAAATAAGCAAATTACCGTCGTACTCTCAAACTGGGACACCCGCGGCTGCGGGGTCAGTTCCTACGAGTTACGTTGGTCCCGTGGGAGGTGTTGGTGCCACCCACGGGGCCGTTCGGGGGCTGTTTCGAGTTCTCACCCTCTAACGCCATGTTTTTAAGCCTAAGTGTGGAAATAAGCAAATTACCGTCGTACTCTCAAACTGGGAGACCAGCGGCTGCGGGGTCAGTTCCTACGAGTTACGTTGGTCCCGTGGGAGGTGTTGGTGCCACCCACGGGGCCGTTCGGGGGCTGTTTCGAGTTCTCACCCTCTAACGCCATGTTTTTAAGCCTAAGTGTGGAAATAAGCAAATTATCGTCGTACTCTCAAACCGGGAGACCCGCGGCTGCGGGGTCAGTTCCTACGAGTTACGTTGGTCCCGTGGGAGGTGTTGGTGCCACCCACGGGGCCGTTCGGGGGCTATTTCGAGTTTTCACCCTCTAACGCCATGTTAAGCCTAAGTGTGGAAATAAGCAAATTACCGTCGTACTCTCAAACCGGGACACCCGCGGCAGCGGGGTCAGTTCCTACGAGTTACGTTGGTCCCGTGGGAGGTGTTGGTGCCACCCACGGGGCCGTTCGGGGGCTGTTTCGAGTTCTCACCCTCTAACGCCATGTTTTTAAGCCTAAGTGTGGAAATAAGCAAATTACCGTCGTACTCTCAAACCGGGACACCCGCGGCTGCGGGGTCAGTTCCTACGAGTTACGTTGGTCCCGTGGGAGGTGTTGGTGCCACCCACGGGGCCGTTCGGGGGCTGTTTCGAGTTCTCACCCTCTAACGCCATGTTTTTAAGCCTAAGTGTGGAAATAAGCAAATTACCGTCGTACTCTCAAACCGGGACACCCGCGGCTGCGGGGTCAGTTCCTACGAGTTACGTTGGTCCCGTGGGAGGTGTTGGTGCCACCCACGGGGCCGTTCGGGGGCTGTTTCGAGTTCTCACTCTCTAACGCCATGTTTTTAAGCCTAAGTGTGGAAATAAGCAAATTACCGTCGTACTCTCAAACCGGGACACCCGCGGCTGCGGGGTCAGTTCCTACGAGTTACGTTGGTCCCGTGGGAGGTGTTGGTGCCACCCACGGGGCTGTTCGGGGGCTATTTCGAGTTCTCACCCTCTAACGCCATGTTTTTAAGCCTAAGTGTGGAAATAAGCAAATTACCGTCGTACTCTCAAACCGGGAGACCAGCGGCTGCGGGGTCAGTTCCTACGAGTTACGTTGGTCCCGTGGGAGGTGTTGGTGCCACCCACGGGGCCGTTCGGGGGCTGTTTCGAGTTCTCCCCCTCTAACGCCATGTTAAGCCTAAGTGTGGAAATAAGCAAATTACCGTCGTACTCTCAAACCGGGACACCCGCGGCTGCGGGGTCAGTTCCTACGAGTTACGTTGGTCCCGTGGGAGGTGTTGGTGCCACCCACGGGGCCGTTCGGGGGCTGTTTCGAGTTCTCACCCTCTAACGCCATGTTTTTAAGCCTAAGTGTGGAAATAAGCAAATTACCGTCGTACTCTCAAACCGGGACACCCGCGGCTGCGGGGTCAGTTCCTACGAGTTACGTTGGTCCCGTGGGAGGTGTTGGTGCCACCCACGGGGCCGTTCGGGGGCTGTTTCGAGTTCTCACCCTCTAACGCCATGTTTTTAAGCCTAAGTGTGGAAATAAGCAAATTACCGTCGTACTCTCAAACCGGGACACCCGCGGCTGCGGGGTCAGTTCCTACGAGTTACGTTGGTCCCGTGGGAGGTGTTGGTGCCACCCACGGGGCCGTTCGGGGGCTGTTTCGAGTTCTCACCCTCTAACGCCATGTTTTTAAGCCTAAGTGTGGAAATAAGCAAATTACCGTCGTACTCTCAAACCGGGACACCCGCGGCTGCGGGGTCAGTTCCTACGAGTTACGTTGGTCCCGTGGGAGGTGTTGGTGCCACCCACGGGGCCGTTCGGGGGCTGTTTCGAGTTCTCACTCTCTAACGCCATGTTTTTAAGCCTAAGTGTGGAAATAAGCAAATTACCGTCGTACTCTCAAACCGGGACACCCGCGGCTGCGGGGTCAGTTCCTACGAGTTACGTTGGTCCCGTGGGAGGTGTTGGTGCCACCCACGGGGCTGTTCGGGGGCTATTTCGAGTTCTCACCCTCTAACGCCATGTTTTTAAGCCTAAGTGTGGAAATAAGCAAATTACCGTCGTACTCTCAAACCGGGAGACCAGCGGCTGCGGGGTCAGTTCCTACGAGTTACGTTGGTCCCGTGGGAGGTGTTGGTGCCACCCACGGGGCCGTTCGGGGGCTGTTTCGCGTTCTCACCCTCTAACGCCATGTTAAGCCTAAGTGTGGAAATAAGCAAATTACCGTCGTACTCTCAAACTGGGACACCCGCGGCTGCGGGGTCAGTTCCTACGAGTTACGTTGGTCCCGTGGGAGGTGTTGGTGCCACCCACGGGGCCGTTCGGGGGCTGTTTCGAGTTCTCACCCTCTAACGCCATGTTTTTAAGCCTAAGTGTGGAAATAAGTAAATTTTCGTCGTACTCTCAAACCGGGACACCCGCGGCTGCGGGGTCAGTTCCTACGAGTTACGTTGGTCCCGTGGGAGGTGTTGGTGCCACCCATGGGGCCGTTCGGGGGCTGTTTCGAGTTTTCACCCTCTAACGCCATGTTTTTAAGCCTAAGTGTGGAAATAAGCAAATTATCGTCGTACTCTCAAACCGGGAGACCCGCGGCTGCGGGGTCAGTTCCTACGAGTTACGTTGGTCCCGTGGGAGGTGTTGGTGCCACCCACGGGGCCGTTCGGGGGCTGTTTCGAGTTTTCACCCTCTAACGCCATGTTAAGCCTAAGTGTGGAAATAAGCAAATTACCGTCGTACTCTCAAACCGGGACACCCGCGGCTGCGGGGTCAGTTCCTACGAGTTACGTTGGTCCCGTGGGAGGTGTTGGTGCCACCCACGGGGCCGTTCGGGGGCTGTTTCGAGTTCTCACTCTCTAACGCCATGTTTTTAAGCCTAAGTGTGGAAATAAGCAAATTACCGTCGTACTCTCAAACCGGGACACCCGCGGCTGCGGGGTCAGTTCCTACGAGTTACGTTGGTCCCGTGGGAGGTGTTGGTGCCACCCACGGGGCTGGTCGGGGGCTGTTTCGAGTTTTCACCCTCTAACTCCATGTTAAGCCTAAGTGTGGAAATAAGCAAATTACCGTCGTACTCTCAAACCGGGACACCCGCGGCTGCGGGGTCAGTTCCTACGAGTTACGTTGGTCCCGTGGGAGGTGTTGGTGCCACCCACGGGGCCGTTCGGGGGCTGTTTCGAGTTCTCACTCTCTAACGCCATGTTTTTAAGCCTAAGTGTGGAAATAAGCAAATTACCGTCGTACTCTCAAACCGGGACACCCGCGGCTGCGGGGTCAGTTCCTACGAGTTACGTTGGTCCCGTGGGAGGTGTTGGTGCCACCCACGGGGCTGTTCGGGGGCTATTTCGAGTTCTCACCCTCTAACGCCATGTTTTTAAGCCTAAGTGTGGAAATAAGAAAATTACCGTCGTACTCTCAAACCGGGAGACCAGCGGCTGCGGGGTCAGTTCCTACGAGTTACGTTGGTCCCGTGGGAGGTGTTGGTGCCACCCACGGGGCCGTTCGGGGGCTGTTTCGAGTTCTCACCCTCTAACGCCATGTTAAGCCTAAGTGTGGAAATAAGCAAATTACCGTCGTACTCTCAAACTGGGACACCCGCGGCTGCGGGGTCAGTTCCTACGAGTTACGTTGGTCCCGTGGGAGGTGTTGGTGCCACCCACGGGGCCGTTCGGGGGCTGTTTCGAGTTCTCACCCTCTAACGCCATGTTTTTAAGCCTAAGTGTGGAAATAAGCAAATTACCGTCGTACTCTCAAACTGGGAGACCAGCGGCTGCGGGGTCAGTTCCTACGAGTTACGTTGGTCCCGTGGGAGGTGTTGGTGCCACCCACGGGGCCGTTCGGGGGCTGTTTCGAGTTCTCACCCTCTAACGCCATGTTTTTAAGCCTAAGTGTGGAAATAAGCAAATTATCATCGTACTCTCAAACCGGGAGCTCCGCGACTGCGGGGTCAGTTCCTACGAGTTACGTTGGTCCCGTGGGAGGTGTTGGTGCCACCCACGGGGCCGTTCGGGGGCTGTTTCGAGTTCTCACCCTCTAACGCCATGTTAAGCCTAAGTGTGGAAATAAGCAAATTACCGTCGTACTCTCAAACCGGGACACCCGCGTCTGCGGGGTGAGTTCCTACGAGTTACGTTGGTCCCGTGGGAGGTGTTGGTGCCACCCACGGGGCCGTTCGGGGGCTGTTTCGAGTTCTCACCCTCTAACGCCATGTTTTTAAGCCTAAGTGTGGAAATAAGCAAATTATCATCGTACTCTCAAACCGGGAGACCCGCGGCTGCGGGGTCAGTTCCTACGAGTTACGTTGGTCCCGTGGGAGGTGTTGGTGCCACCCACGGGGCCGTTCGGGGGCTGTTTCGAGTTTTCACCCTCTAACGCCATGTTAAGCCTAAGTGTGGAAATAAGCAAATTACCGTCGTACTCTCAAACCGGGACACCCGCGGCGGCGGGGTCAGTTCCTACGAGTTACGTTGGTCCCGTGGGAGGTGTTGGTGCCACCCACGGGGCCGTTCGGGGGCTGTTTCGAGTTCTCACCCTCTAACGCCATGTTTTTAAGCCTAAGTGTGGAAATAAGCAAATTACCGTCGTACTCTCAAACCGGGACACCCGCGGCTGCGGGGTCAGTTCCTACGAGTTACGTTGGTCCCGTGGGAGGTGTTGGTGCCACCCACGGGGCCGTTCGGGGGCTGTTTCGAGTTCTCACCCTCTAACGCCATGTTTTTAAGCCTAAGTGTGGAAATAAGCAAATTACCGTCATACTCTCAAACCGGGACACCCGCGGCTGCGGGGTCAGTTCCTACGAGTTACGTTGGTCCCGTGGGAGGTGTTGGTGCCACCCACGGGGCCGTTCGGGGGCTGTTTCGAGTTCTCACCCTCTAACGCCATGTTTTTAAGCCTAAGTGTGGAAATAAGCAAATTATCGTCGTACTCTCAAACTGGGAGACCAGCGGCTGCGGGGTCAGTTCCTACGAGTTACGTTGGTCCCGTGGGAGGTGTTGGTGCCACCCACGGGGCCGTTCGGGGGCTGTTTCGAGTTCTCACCCTCTAACGCCATGTTTTTAAGCCTAAGTGTGGAAATAAGCAAATTACCATCGTACTCTCAAACCGGGACACCCGCGGCTGCGGGGTCAGTTCCTACGAGTTACGTTGGTCCCGTGGGAGGTGTTGGTGCCACCCACGGGGCCGTTCGGGGGCTGTTTCGAGTTCTCACCCTCTAACGCCATGTTAAGCCTAAGTGTAGAAATAAGCAAATTACCGTCGTACTCTCAAACCGGGACACCCGCGGCTGCGGGGTCAGTTCGTACGAGTTACGTTGGTCCCATGGGAGGTGTTGGTGCCACCCACGGGGCCGTTCGGGGGCTGTTTCGAGTTCTCACCCTCTAACGCCATGTTTTTAAGCCTAAGTGTGGAAATAAGTAAATTACCGTCGTACTCTCAAACCGGGACACCCGCGGCTGCGGGGTCAGTTCCTACGAGTTACGTTGGTCCCGTGGGAGGTGTTGGTGCCACCCACGGGGCCGTTCGGGGGCTGTTTCGAGTTTTCACCACCTAACGCCATGTTAAGCCTAAGTGTAGAAATAAGCAAATTACCGTCGTACTCTCAAACCGGGACACCCGCGGCTGCGGGGTCAGTTCTTATGAGTTACGTTGGTCTCGTGGGAGGTGTTGGTGCCACCCACGGGGCCGTTCGGGAGCTGTTTCGAGTTTTCACCCTCTAACACCATGTTTTGCTTAAGTGTAGAAATACGCAAATTACCGTCGTATTCTTAAACCGGGAGACCCGCGGCTGCGGGGTCGGTTCCTACGAGTTACGTTGGTCCCGTGGGAGGTGTTGGTGCCACCCACGGGGCCGTTCGGGGGATATTTCGAGGTGGTTTAGGGTTGCGAGGTTAATGGCTGTAACGAGGTGTTGGGGATGTACATCGGTTCGAGGATTTGGGGTAAAAGTGATGCGGGTAAATGATAAGGGTGGGTGAAATGGGGTGGAAGGATGGAAATAGGAGGTCGGGTGGGGGTTTGAAGTAGGTATGAAACCCGTAAAAGGATGTGGATCATTTTGGGGGTCGGGTGGGTGAAATGAGGTGGACCCCTAAAAAGAATTAGCGGGATTGGGGGCTGTGTAGTGTAGGGGCTGAATTGGGCTAGGTTGAGGGACGGGAGTGTGTGGATGAGAGGTGTGAACGAGCTGGTTAGGGTCTGGGGCAGATCTGCCGGAATATGGGTATTTTCCGAGGACATGAAGGTAGGGGCTGCCATTGGAAGAAGGCCGGGGAGCTGCGAAGGGGTCGGAAGTGGTTGGGGGGATTTCGGGAGGCTGTCCTGGGTCAGATGCAGGCTGGGGGGTTATTTTTTTGGGCTCGGGAGGTGCGTCGGCAGGGGTAAGGTGGGCGCAAGTTTCAGGCGATGGAGGGAGGGTGGGTGCGAAGGCGGTCAGGTCAGGGTGTTTGCATAAGGGGGCGGTTACGGCAGCAGGTGGGCTGGGGTGGGCAGCATATATATGCAGCAGTTGGCATATATATGCATATATATGCTGCACTGCATATATATGCATATATATATATGCAGCAGTTATATGGCTGCATATATATGCACTTCCTCCTTTTTCAACAGTCCACACAAGCACACGCACGCACACACTCACACGCGCACACAAACACACGCACGCACGCACGCACGCACGCAATCCCCACCTTTGCCATGCCCTGCATTTTACTCCCGAAAAAAATTATGTAATAGCCTCACATCCCATGTCAGAAAATTTTGGTAGAGGGGCTGCCAGGATAAAAATGGTATATACTGGATTAGTTGGGATACGGTAGTTTTTCCCAAGGTGGAGGGGGGGATGGGATTTAGAGATTTCAAAAGTTTTAACCGAGGTTTGCTTGCAAACATGTGCTGGAGAATTATGAAAAACCTTAATTCCTTGTGTTCTAAAATCCTCAAAAATATTTACTTCCCTAATTGTTTGTTCTTAGAAGCAAAAACGGGCCACAGACCATCTAAGGTGTGGAGCAGTCTTATGGAAGGCAATGATCTTCTTTAATCAGGTCTAAGATGGCGTATTGGCAATGGTGAGTGCGTGAACATCTGGGTGGACGTGTGAGTCCCCACAATTCCCAGCGGAAAAATCTCCTCCCGTAGGGCCAGGAGATGGAATCTATCAAACACATCTCGTTTCGATGCAAAGTGGCTTAAAAAATCTGGAGCTTGTGTGGACTGTTGAAAAAGGAGGAAGTGCTTCAAATTATTTTGGATTTTATCACCAATATGCACACACTCACACGCGCACACAAACACACGCACGCACGCACGCACACTCTCACTACATATATGCATATGCATATATGCATACATGCCGCGTCCCCTCCCCCCTTCCCCACTCACACACACACACACACAAACACACACACACACACACACGCACACACACACGCGCGCGCCCCCTGCCCGTCCCCTCCCCCCTTCCCACTCACACACGCGCACACACACAAACATGCACACACGCACACACGCGCCCCCTGCCCATCCCCTCCCACCTTTCCCACTCACACGCGCACACACACAAACATGCACACACGCACACACACAAGCCGGGAGCGCCGTGACTACACGGTCGGTTCCTACGACTTACATTGGTCCCGTGCGAGATGTTCGTGACTCTTGCGGGACCGTTTTGTGGGTGTTTTACGTTTTCACCGTTCGATGGCTATTTTAAGGCTGTTTTACGTGTTCAAAAGTTATCCAAACCCAAAATAATTAAAAAATTGAATCAATGCATATTTAACCTTAAAATAAAGTTCATCATAGGTCTATCCATTACCTGGATATTTTGTTACACCCAACGCCAATCAGAACCTTCTCTATGCCAGCAGCGATGCAATTTCAGATTATGTTTGATAGTAGTTCGACCCCAACATCAATGTATCCTATGACAGTGAAAAAATAATGAATTTTTTGCAAACAGTTATGTTCAATTAAAAAAATGGTAGAACCAAAAAATAGCGGGACATTACACTTAAAAGTAGATGAAATTCATAAATTAATGTAAAGTGCTAATACAATGTCAATATCATAATAGGATACAAATAAGATTGATGAGGATAAAATAATATTTTGATACTCAATCTTCCTCTAAATCAACTAAAAGATCCTTCAAATTAGGGTTGTCATCAAGAGCTGACTGGAACTCTTTTGGAGCCTTTAATGCGTCTACTTCAGTAGTCATACCCTTTGGTGCATGCACAACAATAGACCAATTGCCATCGTTTATGCACTTCGAGTAGAATACCTTCTTTACATTCTGATAGGCACAAATAAAAGGCTCGTCGACTATGCGGTCTTTAGTCTTCAGCTTTGATAAATCTACCATAATAAGTTTGGAGTCGGGATCAACTTTGCAAGCATTCGTTGTATCCTCCACCTTTACCCAATCACAATAGAATACGGTTTCTGTGAAATCCAAGTAATCAAGTTCTAGGATTTGTTGAATTATCCCATAATAGGTTAGCACCGTATTCTTTGGATTTTTATCACTTTTGCTAGCGATACAGGTGGTCAAGGCAGAAATTGATATTCCACTGTTTTGCGTCAAAAGGTTTTCCTCATATGGGTATGAAATGAAATCAAAACCGTTGGTGCGGAATTTCTTAAACTCTTTTGCACGAAAACTAGGACCTTTTGCTAGGCGTGCAAGTCTGGAAGAGACATCACCTCTTTTTAGAAGCTGCATTTATTAATGAATTTGTATTAGGGCATGTTTTTACCACACATGAATAAATAACCGCACACATAAGATGTGAAAAGTACCTCTTTTGACACCCATGCCCTAAAGTCAGTTGTCGTCCAATTTCTCCTTTGATTTTGGATAATTTCGTTCTCGTACTTCCTAACGTCGGAGGAAGACTTAAAGCCTTAGGCCCGGGTATCAACAGAGATAACAATGTGAACTCCTTTCTCATGCATAACGTCGGAGGAAGACTTAAAGGCGCCATAAGAACTGGCCAATAACTCTGACTAGTACTTAAATTACCGAAAGGGTTAAACCCATCGGTTGAGATTGCAAGACGAACGTTGCGCGGTTCCTTTGCAAATTCATGGTGTTGTGCATTTGAAATTTGCCAGATGAGTGAATCAACCGGATGACGCATCAAATTCCCACCCACCTCGCATCGAGCATGCCATGTCATGGCCTCCGCTATCCACGGTACAGTAAAAAAACGTTTTAACCGTGGCCCAAGTGGAAAATACTTCAAAACCTTTTGTGGGACTTGCGAGCACTTGTGATTTTTTGCATGTTTGTCATTTCCATTCTCACAAACCATATATCTAGGCTCACTGCATACAGGACATTCATCCTTCTCTTCGTGCTCATTCCGGTACAATATGCAATCATATTTGCAAGCATGAATAGATTTGTATTTCAAACCTAAACCCTTCAAACTCTTCTTCATGGTAGGATAATTGTCTGGTAACATGTTCTCTTTTGGGAGAATTTCTTTAACCCACTTAAGAATTCCGGTTACGCTGTTTCCAGACAAACCAAATTGACTCTTCAAATTATGCAAACCAATCATTGCATATAATACCGAGTGATCTTCATCGCAATCTTTATACAACGGTCTAGCCACATCTGCTTTCAACCGTATGTATTCCTGATCTCCTAGTAGTTCAGCATCAATTTGTTCATTTACTTGGTCATAATGCACATTATTTGTATCCATAGGTTGGTGGTTTTGTTGGTTGTGGAGTTCGTAAGCATCATCAATTAAGTCGGTTAATGGACGATGTGTTGGTGAATCATGTACCACTTCTACTCCTTGAGGTTCCGTTACACGGTTGGCTCCCGGTAATTCTTCTGGAACATAAGGTACAACTTTTTCACCATGGTATGTCCATATTATATAGTCTTGACAGATTCCCCACTTTAGTAAATGCAACTCAACAACTTCCAATGACTTATATTTTCCGTTAATACAATGAGTGCACGGACACGGAATCTTCTCACTTTTAAGATTTTTGGAAGCATATTTAACAAATTCATAAACGCCCTTTACATGATTAATTGATATCCGGTTAGTCTCTCCCATCCACTCTTTGTATTGTGGGAAATCCATGTAATAATCTTCAAATTTCAGTCCTGTGGTAATAGGTTAAAAAATATTATTACAACTGAAACAGAAAGAATATTCTTACGACTGAAACAAAAAAAATATCATTCCATACGAAACAAAACCAATATTCTTACAACTGAAACAAAACCAATATTCTTACAACTGAAGCAAAACCAATATTCTTACAACTAAAACAAAAAAAAATTATTACAACTGAAACGAAAGAAAATATTATTAAACCTTGGCCAACAGATAAAGTGGCCAAGTAATAAAAGATTTTGCATAATTCCTCAATTCCATCCCATCCCCGCTGTTAACGTACACAGGTACATCTCCGCAGCCGTTGTATATTTCATCGACCATTATTTTAGCCTCACCCTTCTCCAAAGGTCGGCGATGTACTAGAGTCCCCCTTTCCCTGGAGATGAGTATGCACACGCCAACAAACCTCGAATTGCTCATGTCCTTGATATAGTACTCTTCGCCATATTCACCGTGAGTTGTTGACGATGATCCGAGCCCCGTGATTGGAGGATGAGGCATTTGAGAGGGGAATGTTGGAGGGGAAGGATGTGTGAAATCTTGAGGAGGCATTGGGGGCCTATAACTTTCAATAAGATTCACAAGTTTCCCAATTTGATTGTTCAATAATCCCAGGGAATTTTTAAGGTCATGGACATCCCCATCGGTCTTCTGTTGGTGCTCCTTTTGGGATGAGATACAATTCTTGACCGAAGATAGCTCGTCCACAAGAGGTGCAATGTGTTGAATTTTTGTTTTTGGCATATGTGAGCCAACGCCTCTCGTCCTCCCCCTTTTGTCCTTTCCAAAGGTCTTAGTCAGGGCATCATTTTCAAGGTCAAAGTCATCAGTAGGGCACGAATCTGATTGACTGCTGATGGCCTCTATTGATTCCAGTGTCTTAGCCAAGTGCAGGGGGAATTTATTATCTTTGTCTCGTCGAGCATGAAGGAATAAGTTGGATCGATTTGGGTTTTTACCGGCATCTGGACCATCTTTTGTCCTACTCTCCCATTCATTCTTCAAATCCTCATATGATTTGGATCCCAGCCTATGGATATCAGTTTTTTGTGTCCTATTTTTTTTGTTTTGCTCCCTCTGGACCAACTTGTTTTCCTTCGCCTCATTCTCCAAAAACTTATTCCACTGATCCACCGGCATTTCAACATTGGGAGGCACTTTCTCTTTCAAAGCCAAAATATCGGAGCTCGCTGCCTCTTTCGGGAAATGTTTCTTCCGAAGGTTTCTCCTGTATGTCCTCAATCCTTCAGCAACCCGAGATAGAACCTTATTCTTGGAACGGTCAGGAAATGAGAAATAATTGCAAAGTTGGTTATATATGTCATCTTTGACAGCTTGATCAACAAGGTTCCAATTATCTGGTCCACCGACTCCCACGTTCATTTTTCCCAGCGACAAACACCGGGCTTTAAAGTTCAGCACGTCACTCCTATCACCCATCGGGTTATTCCCGAGAAGGGATAATCCAATAGGCTTCTTTTCATTTAAGCGGGAGGCATCATGAGTGTTGGATTGGGGCGTTAAAGCAACGGGAGTGCCGGATTGGGGTGTAGGAGCACTTGGGGTTGGACTTGGTGAGGAGTGAACCATTGGTGGAGTTGTGAATTGCTCAGCCATTGGTGTTGAGAATTCGGGTTCTGCACAAGATGGTGAACCTCGTTGTGGTGTCACATCGGCACTTGGTACCCTAGGGTTGTTTCCTCTCGACATTATCTACAAAAATTAAAAAATATGAGTGATTAAATAATTATAGTAATATGAAATTATAACTAATTAATCAAGCTTAATTAGTTTTATATATATAAATAGATAGATAGATAGATACCTTTTCAAAGTAAGACTTTAGAATAAGTTCAATGTGTCTGATCTCCATCCATTCGGTATTAGTTTTTAAGAACCTATAAATTTTTGCACGTGGCCAACTAGAAGGAAGGGTATCTATGATTGATGTGTAGATGTCAGTGACATGAACTCGGAATCCCCTATTTCTCAACTTGTTGGCAAGATTCAATTTTACGTGCATGTGGCGCGAGACATCACAGTCTATGTCAATGCTCTCTGTACGCAGTTGTATCCATAACGGGTGGATTTTTTTTTCCGCCTTCTCCAACAACGTAAGCAAGGTCAGGGCTATGTCGGGATTATGTGTGTGAAATATATTTTGTATAACGTCATCCCAGTTTTCTGGTAGAGAAAATAGAATACGATCGAACAAGTAATCTTGTTGGATATCAAATCCATGATTTATAAGGTAGTTAAATTGTTCGATCTTTTTATTTCCGTACCTATAAATAGGAGTACCCTCTATATGACGCACGCTAATAAAAGAGTTATGTATGCGGTCTAATTGCAACCTGTCCCACTCTTGTTGACAGTATTTATCACCGTGCCTCATTTTTCCTGAGAAAAGTAGTATCCAACAAATTTTATAACATATACATTTATCGACACTAGTATCAATTCAATAAATTCAACATAGTATCCAACACGACATGCATATAACCCCCAATATAGTATGATGGCACGCATATAACCCCCTATAAAATCCCACGAGGTAGATGTAATTTTTTTTTTTACTTATTAAGAATCCATTTAATAATATTTTGTCAAAAAAAATATAATGTCTAGGGTTATATTTTGAATAATATTTTGTCAAAAAAAAAAATCCCAATACAATGTCTAGGGTTTATTGAAATAAAATGTCTAGGGTTTATTGAAATAAAATATAATTTGTTTGTAGTTACACACATAAACACACATACATACATACATATAAACAGTAATCTATACATACACACACATATATACAAATCTATACATACACACACACATATAAACATAAATCTATACATACACACACATATATACAAATCTATACATACACACACATAAATCTATACATACACACACATATACACACATATACTAACACAATGAGAATCGAAATGCACGAGAATCGAAATGAGGGATGGAAATCGCACAAATAAACACACAATACCTTTCTGAGCCGAAATCTCAAGGATGGAAATCGTACAAATCGCCTAGGGCTTTAGACACTGACCTCGATCGACAGAAATGAAATGAGGGAGGCGCGATTCTTTTTTTTAAGGACTGAACCTGGTCACGGCCAACCACCGTGACCCACCATGCGCGACCCTTAAATGAAACTCAACTGCTGCTCGATTGAACCTAGTCATGGCCCAGAGCCGTGACCCCCAGTGCGCAACCTGCAAACCATCACCACCACTACTCGAATGAGAGGGATGGTCACGGCCTAAAGCCGTGACCCATACCATGAAATGGTCACGGCCCTCAGCCGTGACCCGTTACCCCCAGTGCGCAACCTGCAAACCATCACCACCACTGCTCGAATGAAGGATGGTCACGGTCTAAAGCCGTGACCCATACCCAGAAATGGTCACGGCCCTCAGCCATGACCCTTAATGTGTGTGTTATTTACTTCGTCATGCCTTTGGTCACGGACTTGGGCCGTGACCCCATCCGCGACCAGTTTGGAGGGAATTTTGGCGCGAATTTGGCGCCAAGATGGTCACGGCCTGGTCACGGCCCAAGTCCGTGACCTACAGTGGTCAGGGACTTGGGCCGTGACCACTTTCAAAGCATCCATGATCTAGTGTGATAATAAATATGGTCACGCCAAAAACTACCTTGGTCACGGCCCAAGTCCGCGACCAACGGGTCGCGGACTTGGGCCGTGACCAACTCGGCGTGACCATTCGCTGGATTTGGTGTAGTGAACCATTGGTAGAGGCCAAGGAGATTGGCTAGCATGTTGGTGGGACTTTCCAACTCAGGTGCGAGGGGTGCATTTCTTAGATAAGATGGAGAAGTATGGTGATAACCCTAGGTCCGGGTGTGTATATCGAGCTTGCGATAGTATCGGTATTTTTATATAGTAAATATATCTATATGACTTCCATGATAGGGAAGTTCTGTATTTTCCTTTCACTCGTTATGGGGCGAGTCGTGATATGTGTGGTATATGCTGCTTGTATTATATGTATTATACGAGTATAGATATTCTTAGATTGGTGGGTGTGATGGAAAGCGAATAAATTGCTAGGCTATCCTATTTCTAGTTCTAGAAGGACTAGTTGTTCTATAATATCTCCCCTGGATACAGGTCAAGATTTTATAGAGGTGGTTTACAGTATATAGATAGTTTTCATTCTTTATTTTGTTTTGCCTTGTTTGTTTTGTTTTATTATTTATTTGCTTTGTTTGTGTATGTTGTACCTTGTCTCCATGACCGGCTAGTTAAGGGGATTGTGTGGAGGGGTTCCTTGTTTGGATTTCGCTTTGCGAGACACTCCACGCATGAACCTTAACGACGTTGGGAGTGGAGAGATGTGCATTTTCTTTTCTTTTCTGTTCTTTCTTTTCTTTTTCTGTTGGTTGAGATGTTGGGTTGGAAGGTTTAGCCAAGAATCACGTATATGAGTGATTAAGGGTTAATTTGATGTGCGATATATGAGCACTATGATAGTTTTCCTCTGATCGATGTGGGGAAGACTAAGATTATGAAAGTCCGATAGAGACTTATGGTTGTGCCTTAATGAGAAGGCCATTTATATAGAGGTATATGTGTATTTTGGGATAAAGTATTCGTGGCATCTTACAAAAAGTAAATGCCTCAATCGATTGTTATGGTAGGACGTAGAAGTATATATGTATTAGTAGAATTACGAGTTAGGATTTCGCCGTTCCCGATTATGTGGTTTCGACCGTTACTTCTCGACGACCGACAATGCGAGGTAGTGGTGTAACGGGAGGGTTCCTTGTTTGGATTTCGCTTCGGCGAGACGTCCCACGCATGAAACCGAGATAATGTAAGAAGTTGGGAAAGGTCTTGGACTCTAGGGATATATTTAGTATTATATTTATACGACTAGACTAGATAGAATATAGATCGACCTTAGGATTCTTAGGACGCTAGGCCTTTAGGGCATGCGACGTTATTTTAGGAAGGTGGTTGGGAGTTGACCACAATAGGTTTGTGGGTTAACTCTAAATAGGATTCAATCCCTAGAACGAGAAGTAAAGGATCTCGAGAGGTTCGGGACGTTGGGCCAAAGGAGATGAGGCCTTTCTTAGATAAAGTGTTACATCAGTAACCAAAATTTTTGGAGGAGTTTAAGTATGAGCTGACTTTTTCTCCTGCACTCGTGTTGTTATGATCAAGAGTGGGTTTAACGAACGAGTCTTTGGTAGGAGTGGGAAGTATTAATATGGGAGCATGGACCCATTATTCATGTGTCTCACACTTATATGAATTGTCATCCTCCGCTTGATTTAAAGTTCATAGCGTTAGTATTTCCATAAAGAATTAAAGGCACTACTTCCTGGACAGGAATTTGGGTCTTTTCACGAACAACAAGTTTGTAATTGTGAAGGACTATCGATAGGATATTCCCTTTCGCTAAGGAAATGTGGATGGGGTAGCCGATGCGCCTAATAGAAAACCGTCTGAGAGTTTAGTCGTGGCATGGAATGCCAGTGGAACGAGTTTAACCGAGGGGGATCTATTGTAAGAGCATTTATATCCTTGATTGACCCTTTCACCTACTAGTATGTAGAGAGTAGTGTGGAACAAGGACGGGTATATCCATGGACATTTTTATCAAATTGCCGATAATGCAACGGTCATGATTCTAGTTGAGAAAACTGTGGAGCATTGGACCAAACGTTGCTTAATCAATGGAAATGGGTGGACTAAGTACAAAAGTGTACGCCCAACTCTTCTTAGTAGGAGTTCTAGAACTGTATGCGGTTCCTAGAAATGGTGGTGAACTGAGAGAGACATTCGTGTCAAGGTACTGGTAAAGTTTCTAGGAATAAATGGGAACCGTGTGGATATGGGGTATATCCTACCACCCGTAAATGGATGGGTGGGTTTGATTTAAAGGAAGGATTGGAGTAGTAGTTCTTATGGATTGAAATTCCATACAATAATTCGGATCGTTTTCGATAAGCATGATGTCGTGTGTAGCCTAGTATAGTTGGCAATGCGCCTTATTTGTTCATTGGAATGGAAATAGTGAATAGTATATTTCTTGGACTGGGAGTGGTCCGGGAATATTTCTTTAAAGATTGGGCTCATTGAGCAGTAGACTTCTAAGGGCTACGCCAACGCGAATAGGAGTTAGTAGTGTCGGGGTGTGCGATTATAAGTTAGAGTAGTTATTCCCTGGTAAGGGTGTAACGTACTTCGAAAAGTAAGGCAATTTGTGCTGAGGTTGTGTAGGTATCTCCTCCCTTAGTAGAAGGGTGGGATCGATAGTTCATGAGGAATGAATTGGTGCTATGTTATAGCATGATGATGTGGACTGAGATCGATAGTGATGACCTTAGTCTGAGTCCTATGGGGACATTGCACGACAGAGGGGTTTGCTAGTATGGTAGCATGGTTTTTGGTATAGTATACCCTTTTTACGGTTATGGGTTACGCCAGAATTTTGAGGGCAAAATTCCCCTTTAAGGGGGGGAGTATGTAACAACCCAAGTTTTTGAGCGACTATTTTATACTATTTTGCCTGATGGGCTAATTTTATAAAATAGGGGATGTTGGAGTAAATATTATTTCCCGTGAGACTTAGGGATAATATTTACTATGTTTTGTCTATTTACCGTTATGAGAAGGTAAATAGCATCATATTGTGTATTATTGCGTCGTTATATGTAAAACGACGGTTATGACCTATATTTAAATTTGGGTATAATTAATGAAATAAAATGAAATTGGAACGTAAAAATAGTTCACACTTTCCCGAATGCCAAAATAGGGGGTGCGGTTATTTTTAGAATAGTCGAGATAGTCGAAATAAGTGCCACGTTGTATTTTTGGGTTTCAGGCACTTTTTACGCGTTATGGCTCAATTAAGTGGTTACGAGTCATTTTAGTGGTGTATTAACAATTAAGTGGGGATTTATGTTTTGAGACCCGTATAAGTCCCCCACCCCTTTTTTTTCTTCATTTTTGTGTGAGAAGCCAAAGGAGAGGGAGAGAAGAGAGAGAGTTGGGAGAAATGGAAGATTTGGGCCGGATTTCGTCGCTACCGGAGGTGATCCGAGACTACAAACCTCGAGGCAAGTTTCTTACTTGCTAGATATTGATTTAATGTGATAAATCTGCATGTGTAGTTAAGTTTTGGGAGGTTTAAACCATAAATGGGTTTTGGTTGATTTTGGGTGTTTAATCCTAAATCTTATAGTTTAATTTTATTTGAAGAGAAATAATTGGTTATTTGATGTGTAGAAATGATTTTATATTAGTATTTGTTGTTGTGGTTGGGTGAAATAGCGGTTAGAAGCTTGGATGGCTCGTTAATGGCCGAAACAGCTTCTCGGAGAAGAAGCTGTTCGCCAGGATCGATCGATCGAGCCGGGGGATCGATCGATCGAGGCCTTCGATCGATCGACGACCAGGGGTCGATCGATCGACCCCTTCTGAAAAGGTCAGATTTTTCTAGTTTTGTCTTAGCCCTTTTCTTTTAGGTTCGAGGTTTAGGAACCTTCCTTTGGGAAGTAATGAGGAGTTTTCGAGGGTTGTATTGGGTATACCAATGTCCTAGGCTAAGAGTGGATATTTGGGTTTACCCGAGGGCTAGTTGTATAGGTTAATGTCTGAATGATATAAGAGGTTAACCTAAAGTAAAATTGGAAGTTAAAATATAAATGTTGAGCTTTTGGGAGACACTCCATTATGGAGACTCACTTTGAGGGTTTATGAAATTATATGAACTCTTGGAGGCTATTTTGAGGTTAGTGGAACTTTGGGTCTTAGGTCATTAATAAAATATGACTTAATGAGAATGAAATGCACATTCTAAAACTTGGTGCTTAATGGCTAAATGGATGATTTTTGGAAATGTAAAATATGATGTTTTCAAAATGGAAAAGTAATATTTTTCATAAATGTTAATTTATGGATACACACCTCTCTAAATCGCTATCATAAGGGAAGTTGCGCGCGTTGTGGTGAAGCCCCCCGGCTAATGAATGCAGGGTGGATATAGTCCCTAGGCCATGTGAGCGCTTGTGATTGTATATTTTTATGCGATGGTTAGGAGATTCCGAGTGTGGTCTTGACTATCCCGCAGGCACATGGTCGCTTTCCGACGTTTCGATAGGATCCCAGGTTGTCTTGATGATAGGCCCTGGAAGATGATAGCCATTTAGGGGCGCGCACAGTGGGAAAACCCGGACGAGCGGTCTTAGAATCGTTATATATATATATATATATATATATATATATATATATATATATATATATATGATTATAACCATTCTAAATCAAGTTGGACTTGATGTATGATGGGTGCCATAAAGAGAACAATGAAATGCCATAAAGAGCATGAGAAAGTGCCATAAAGAGCACGATGAAATGCCATAAAGAGCATATAATGATGATTATATTCCCGATAAGGAAGAGATGTTTACCTAATGTATATTTGAGATAAAATGCCACAAAGAGCATAAAAACTATGATTATATTTCCTGATAAGGAATAGAATTTCGAAATGAAATAGTATATGATGAAAGTAATTCGCTAAACATTTGATAAAATGTTGTAACATTTATATATGTTCCTAAAGAAGAATTAGGAATTGTGTCATTGGATGATGGATGGGTTTATTTTTATAATCCTTGAATAGCTATAGATGTGATCTCCCACACTTATGCACACACACACATTTATTGATTATTTCGTGCTAAGGATCTAATGGACCTCGACGATCAACCTTGCCTAAGTAGTAGTGTATCGGGGGGGTTACTTGTTTGGATTTCTCTTTGCGAGACACCCCACGTACGAATAGGGCATAGTGTTGAGATTGGGGAGAAGTTAGCCCTTAATAATTAGGGTTGACTAGAACATCTCACGATATTGCGCTAGGTTGTTGCTAGATTGAGAGGTGATAAATATTACTATTATCTGCGAGAGAATTACGCACTTAACTGTCATGCATTTTTGTCACATGGTAATCATATCAAACTGGGCCCTGACCCGTACCTATATTTCTTTGTTTCTGCATATTCTTTGCAGTTACAGGTGCTCTACCGCATGGACACCCGTGTTTACATTTCCATTCCAGTTGTCATGGAGCTACAACATATTGCGGATGTTGTAGGTTACTTGTATTAGACGCTTCTTTCTATTGTACTCTAGTTATGTTCAGTATATTATTCGGGCGTGTTTGCCCAAGGTATTGCACTCATTCATTATATTGTAAATAGTGAAATGTAATACTCTATGTAATTATTTGTCTTGGTCTGTTCACCAACAGCTTATTCGGTGATATTCATTATATTGCCATTCTTTATCCATTGATTTTTGATACCCACCATTTTTACAAATGGGATTGTCTAAGTGTTTTTCTTTTACTTTCTAAATTTTAAATTTGACAGTCCATTTTCTAAAATGATTGGTGGTTATCTCATACTATTCTTTTAATCGACAGTGATGCTGAGAATGGACCACCTATGATTCCTGTGATTATTAGATTATTGGGATGGCCACCTATTATTTTAGTAGGCGGGTTGTCACAACTTTGTCCCCTATGTGAACTCCTGAAAGAACCGCTTTGCATCAGCGTTGCTTTTCTGCATGTCCTGGGCTACCCGAATGTAACTCCTGATTAACTCAATCCTAGCTGATGTGTCCTGAATCACCTCTAATTTGAGCAACTTATTATTCCCTGCCTCTAGACAACAAGTGGAAGAACGATAAGGTCAGTCATACAATGCCTCAAATGGGTTCATGCCTATCATGAACTGATAGGAATTATTATAAGCGAACTCCACCAGTGGAAGATACGGTTCCCAACCCCTTCCAAAGTTAAGGACACACATGCGTAGCATATCCTTCAGCATCTGATTGGTACGCGCGATCTGACCATCTGTCTGTGGGTGATAAGCTGAACTCAATCTCAACTCTGTACCCATAGCCTCGTGAAAGCTCTCTTAGAAGCATGACACAAAAATCTTATCTCTGTCAGACACGATATCCATGGGCAGCCCATGCAATCTCACTGTAATACCCCGTACTTTTGGCTATATTTATTTTTGGGATTAATTAATTAAATGCGTATTAATTGGAAATTGATTCGGGTTAAAAATACTAATGAGATGCGAATTGGTATTTGATTAGGTGCATATATGATTATATATGAACTTGGTATTATAAAATTTGTCGTGGGATTTACATACGGCATTTTAGAAATTTTGTTGAGACGCGTGGGACCGCCGCGTCACGGTTTAATATTTTGATAATAAAAGTGAATTTAAAATCTATAATCTGTATGGTTGTTTTGAGTGCGCCAACGCGTCCGGAAGGGTTGAGATAGTCAGAAAACACTAGCCGGGGGTATAGTTTGGGTTCCGGGGTATTTTTAGGCCATTCCGGCACCATAAAGGGTATTTTAGTAATTTGGTATTTTTGGGTAATTAAAAATGACGAAAATTTGGTTAATTAAATCTGATGTGGATAAGACCCACTAAGCCCATAACCAACCCTTATTAACCTAGAAAGCTACGTAGGTTATCATTTAGTCTTCCAACTCTCCCAAAGGAAACCCTAGCCACCATAGCCACCTTTGGAAGAAGAAAGCTTGGAGAAGGAGAGAGAGGAGGAATTCTGCAGAAAATCTGCAGAAAGAGCTTACAAATCCAACACCAAATCCAGAGACAATCAAGGCAAGTGATTTATTCCATTTAAATTTCGGAGAATGCTTCTTCCATGTTAGATTATTCAAAAACTTTATGTGTTCTTGGAAGATAATGAAAAACCCATACGATTGGAGTTATTAGTTTAATTTTTGGGATATAGGTTGCATGTAGAATGTTACTGGAAGATCATATTAAGAGAATTACTGACTTTTGTGATACCAAAAACGGATTTAAGATGAGGTTTATGAATGTTCTTGAGATAAATTAGAAAACTAGGTTTTTGATGAAGATTGATCCATATGTAGCCTTTAGTTGTTGAAATATTGATTTATGGACGTTAGTAATATTGTAGGAAGGTTATATGACATTACTATAACGTTATATTAGAGAATCATGCTTTAAAAATAAGTTTTGGGATGTTTTCAAATCTGCAAATCGAAACAGTCCGTAACCATACCTGTGTAATCGATCGATCGACATTCATCAGTCGATCGATCGACAAAATCGATCGATCGAAGGTCATGGTCGATCGATCGACTTTCCCAGAATAAATGAAGTTTTCCCTTAATTGAATTTTAGTGGTGTTAACCCTTGGATAATATTATTAGAGACTTTATGAATACCCTTAACTTTAAGGAAGACCAGTAGGCATGATTATGAGATGGGACTTTATTTGGAATGTAATTTGAGGAATTTTTCTAAATAAATGAAATTTGTCATGTGAGATAATATTTGGGTTAATAGTATAAATTTGAATAAGTTGATGAAATAAGGTTTGGGGCAGAAGCAAAGACCTTAGGTATAAATATGTCATATGTGAGAATTATGGGAGACTTAATAGTCTATTTGAGATAGGTTTTAAGTTTAAGGAATTACGACGTGAGACGTGTCGACCATTTAAATTATATATTATCGGGATACTTGAAATATATGGATTTGGAATAATGGTATAATGATGTAGAGTATGGCTTTATTAATATTGAGATATCTAAGATGTGTGAATGCTTAGCATAAAATCTTATGTGTATGACATACCTACCATACTTGCTATCACGGGAGGTTTACGTTCGCTTAGGGCCTTCTTATCCTTGTGTTGCCCGGATTTAGATTGGTTACCTCGATGAACATAGGTCATAGAAGGACTTATTGTGATATTAATAAGTCTGCATGATCATGGGAGCGTAGGTATGTGCGTGACCCATGTGATGGTGACTGTGTTCGCCTCCACTATTTGTGATTTGTGTTATCTGAACTATTCCTGAGAGATTCGGAATATGTGATCCTTATGTACGTGATGTACCGGGATGGATAGCAGAGTATGTGTGCACCATAGCTTAGATTGCGGGGTGCTTGTATCGTATATTTATGATGTGAATAATATACATTAAATTAATGGAAATCCTCATGTTAATGTTGTAAAAATATTACGGTATTGTTTCGAGATATATAATGAGTTAGCTGATAGTTATATCAATGGCATATTTAGTAGCTGAGTTTACGTTAAACCTCTATTAAATTACGAGCGTTGTTATGTTAAATTAACCGAGTAAAATGGGTAGAACCTTTGGTAGTATAGCTAGTTACGTTGTCACTTAGCTAGTGGAAAGGGTAGTTATAGATGGGTACTTACGTTAGGAGTGCACAGTTAGACGAGAGGTGAGAATATCATGCGAGTGTACGTCCTAACATGTACTTTGCATTTAATGTTTTAAATGTTTTTAAAGCACTTGCAGGTTTTTAAAATATAACTCCACATTCGGGCTCTGACCCGTTTGCTTTTCAAATCTCTTTTTCTTTGTAAAACCATTTTAGGTGCCCAGCCACAAGGACACCAAGCATAGGATACTCATTCAGGTGACGAGCTGTAGCTGCTTGTGGAAGCTACAGGGATTTGCATGTAGACGCTTCTATCTTTTGGATTCCAGAGTCACCATCTATCCGTTGTAGGGCATGTTGCCCATTTCTATTTAGAGACATCTTTTATACTTCAGTTTCAGACTTTAGCACGTTTTATTATTGTTTCAGTTCAATTATTTCAGTTATGGGATTGTAGTGAGGGGTTTCCTCCAGACTTTATTTACTCTATTGTGATGGTTATTCGTTTTACTTCAGTATGGTGAATGGTGTTATTTATTTCTTCATTACACTTGTTGCATGTTAATCAGACTTAAATTAAAATTTGGCAACTTGCTTTTTAAATACTAGGTGGTTAGATATAATAAAATGTTTTCGACAGTGATGCTATTAACTGAGCCAACTTGGCATTTTGAATTAATTTTATAAAGGAGTAGCTACCCGGTGTTTAATTAGTCGGGGTGTCACAGGTGGTATCAGAGCATCAGGTTCTAGTGTCCTTTAGGATCTGTACGGCTATTATGTTTCCGCTACGTTTTCTTTGATATAGAGCCCTATATTTTAGGACTGTTGTACTCTTTTTGTGTATGCTTCGTTCTTCAGCTATATTAAGTTTATAAATTGCGAACTTATAAACTTTGTTCTTATTTCAGATGCCTCCACGACGTGCACGACGAGTTCCCAGGAATGCAACGCCCGAACCCCAGCCCGCTCCAGTTCAGGGTATGTTGAACGCCGCTGAAGTTGCTGCTATAGTAGCCCAAGCGGTAAATGCCGCGATTGCCGTGATTCAGCAGGCACCGCCTCAGGCGCCAGTTGCCGCGCCAGCACAGGTTAATGCATTCCCGTCTGCTTGGGAGCGTGTACGAGACGCCTTTCAGAAAGCGCATCCGCCGGAGTTTGCAGGTAGCTCAGACGTGGTAGTCTCGAGCCAGTGGAGGAAGGACATACAGAGGCATCTGAGGATGCATGAGTGCACAGACGTTCAGAAACAGGTGCTAGCTACTTTCAAGCTAGTGGGATCTGCACTACAGTGGTGGGAGTCTATCACCACCGCGGAGGAGAGGGATACCCTCACGATTCAGGAGTTCAGGGTGCGGTTCGACCGCAAGTACTTTCCATCCGCAGTTCATACAGAGATGAGGAGGAAGCTGATGAGTTTGAAGCAGGAGGGCAAGACAGTGGCCGAGTATGAGGCCCAGTTCACTAACCTGTTGAATATCGTTCCAGACGAGATTCCAACAGAGAAGAAGAAGATAGAGAAGTTCACCGACGGGTTGAATTGGAGAATCTGTCAGCATCTGCTAGGGAACCTATCGTTGGCCACGTATTCTGATGTGGTTAACGCTGCATTATTGCACTGCCAGGACCATCGTTTTCATATGGCCGAGGGCAAGCGGTCGGGGGAGTCTAGCCATCAGGGCAGGACTGGAGGACATGGTGCCAGCGGGGCACAGACCGGTCAGGGGCAGAGACAGACTGAGCAGGGTACCCAGCAGGGGGACAATAAGAGGTTCCGGTCAGGGAACTACAGGCAGGGACAGGGAGGTTTCCGCCAGGGCCATCAGGGTCCAAACGGCCATCAGGGCCAGCAGGGGCAGAATGGGCAGCAGTTCCATCAGGGCCAGCAGGGCCAAGGGAGGAATGGTAACGGCCACCAGGGCCGAGGACAGCAGGGGCAGAGAGGAGGGAACTTCCCAGGGAAGTGATTTACTTGTGGCAAGACTGGCCATAAGAAGCAGGATTGTCCTGATAGGGCAGGGCCCCACAGCAGCAGCAGCAGGGTGCTCGCCAGGAGCCACAGAGACCTATGTTTCCCGCCGCTCTTCCTGCACCGCCACAGATGGCAGCTTTGCCACCCATTCCAGCAGTCCCAGCTCAGCAGGGGCAGCTACAGTATGGACGTGTCTACAACGTTCACCAGGCTGCAGTTCCATAGGCACCGCCCGCGATCGAGGGTACGTTTCCTATCCATGGCACTATGGGTCGGGTGTTATTTGATACGGGTGCTACACACTGTTTTATTGCTACACACTTCGCGAAAGCTTTAGGATTGTTAGCTACGGCAGAGAGCACAGTGACGTGTGTCGACTCACCTTTAGGGAGTGGGTCACTTATTTTCTTTATATGCCGGGGAGTGGGGGTAGAGGTTGGTGGTTTGGTATTACCTGCGGACATGTTAGTGTTAGACATGCATGTTCATGATGTGATCATCGGTATGGATTGGATCGTAGCATATAGGGCCATGATTGATTGCTTCAGCGGGAGCATTGTTTTAGCCATTCCGGGGCAAGAGATGTTTATAGTGGCGATGCCTCGCCCAGAGGGAGGATCGACCGCTCATCTGTATTACATAGAGGAGGATACCTCTAAGGAGGTTGTTATTCCTTTAGATTCGATCCCGGTTGTCAGGGAGTATTCAGATGTGTTTCAGGAGATACCAGGCTTACCACCCAGTCGAGAGATAGATTTCGTTATTGATTTGCTACCGGGTACGAGACCTATAGCACGTGCACCGTACCGTATGGCTCCAGCTGAGATGCGAGAGTTACGGGATCAGATAGAGCAGCTGTTAGGGCAGGGCTTTATTCGCAGGAGTACCTCACCTTGGGGCGCTCCAGTTTTGTTTGTGAAGAAGAGGGATGGTTCACTGAGATTGTGCGTGGACTACTGAGAGTTGAATAAGGTCACGATACGGAAAAAGTATCCGTTGCCTCGAATCGATGACTTATTCGACCAGTTGAGAGGAGCTTCTTTCTTCTCGAAGATTGACTTGAGGTCAGGATACCATCAGTTGCGTATCAGGGAGGAGGATGTCTCGAAGACTGCGTTCTTGTCAAGATATGGTTCTTACGAGTTTCGGGTTATGCCTTTCGGTTTGACCAACGCTCCAGCAGTGTTTATGGACTTAATGAACAGAGTGTTCAGGGATTTCTTAAACCAGTTTGTCATTGTCTTCATTGATGATATCCTGGTTTACTCTCAGACAGAGGAGGAGCACGCCGAGCATTTGAGGCAGGTTTTGCAGACACTTCGTCAGAACGAGCTGTATGCAAAATATGAGAAGTGCGGGTTTTGGCTGAAGGAAGTCCAGTTCTTGGGTCACATTATTTCCGACCAGGGAATATCTGTCGATCCGGGGAAGGTGTCAGCGGTGAGGGAGTGGGGACAGCCCACGACACCAACGGAGATTCGTAGTTTCTTGGGTCTAGCAGGATACTACAGGAGGTTTATTCGGGGTTTCTCGGAGATAGCAGGTCCTTTGACACATCTTACTCGTAAAGGTGTGCCATATATCTGGAGTGATGCTTGTCAGTTGGCATTCGATGAGTTGAAGGACAAATTGACCTCAGCACCTGTGTTAGCATTGCCGAGACCGGGAGTTGAGTATTTGGTTTACACCGATGCGTCTTTGCAAGGACTGGGAGGTGTGTTGCAGCAGGAGAGACAAGCCATAGCTTATGCTTCCCGTAAGCTTAAGCCTCATGAGAAGAATTACCCCACACATGATTTGGAGTTGGCGGCAGTGGTATTTGCCTTACGGATTTGGAGGCACTATCTTTTGGGGGAGAAGTTTCAGTTGTTCACGGACCACAAGTCACTACAGTATCTGTTCACACAGAAGGAATTGAATATGCGGCAGCGTAGGTGGCTTGAATTTGTGAAAGACTACCAGTTCGACATCCAGTACCACCCGGGTAAGGCTAACGTGGTAGCAGACGCGTTGAGCCGCAGGCCAGCAGATGAGGTGGCGGAGGTGTGGAAAGCTAAGTGGAAGGAATTGGGACACCAGGATGCAGTGGCCCGATCTTTCATGTCTGTGATGACCGTTACCCCGCAGATTGTCACAAAGGTAGTACGGGCACAGGCTAATGACACGTTCTGTCAGGAGCAGATAGTTCGATTGCTAGCAGAGGGAGCCGAGTCCTATACCGTTAGCTCAGACGGGGGATTGCGCTTCAATGGGAGATTGGTGGTTCCGGAAGGGGAAGAATTGCGGCACGATGTGATGGCAGAGTCGCACGGCTCACGGTACATCCCGGAGGGGACAAAATGTACCAAGACATGAGACGGCAGTATTGGTGGAGCGGTATGAAGAGAGATATCGCTGAGTTTGTCTCGAAATGCGCCACTTGTCATCTTGTAAAAGTGGATCATCAGAGACCGACAAGATTGCTACAGCCGTTGGAGGTTCCGGTGTGGATGTGGGAGAGCATATCCATGGATTTTATCACGGGGTTGCCTGCGTCGCAGAGGGGTCACGACTCCGTTTGGGTAATTGTGGACAGGTTGTCCAAGGTCGCTCACTTCTTACCCGTAAGGACTGATTACACTTCGGGACAGTATGCCCAACTCTTCATTTCAGAGATTGTGAGACTTCACGGTGTGCCCCTAAATATCGTGTCTGACAGAGACAAGATATTTGTTTCGAGGTTTTGGGAGAGTTTCCAAGAGGCAATGGGCACGGAATTGCGATTGAGTACGACTTATCATCCGCAAACCGATGGGCAGACAGAGCACACCAATCAGATGTTGGAGGACATGCTACGCATGTGCATTATTGACTTCGGGGGTGGATGGGAGCAGTACCTTCCACTGGTGGAGTTTGCTTACAATAACTCCTATCAGTTCACGATTGGCATGGCTCCGTTTGAGGCATTGTACGGTAGACCTTGTCGTTCCCCAGCATGTTGGTTGGAGGTGGGGGACAACAAACTACTTGGGCCGGAAGTGATTCAGGATACTTCGGCAAGGATTGAGTTGATTCGGAGTCTCATTCGGGTAGCTCAAGACAGGCAGAAGAGTTATGATGATGCGAAGAGGTTTTTCAGGGAATTCCAAGTGGGGGACCAGGTTCTGCTCAGGGTATCTCCGATGAAGGGGATTATGCGATTCGGGAAGAAGGGGAAGTTGGCACCGAGATATGTGGGGCCGTTTCCTATCATTGAGCGGATCGGACCGGTTGCGTATAGACTCGGGTTATCGGAGCATTTGCATCGGATTCACGACGTGTTCCATGTTTTCTCGCTGAGGAAATACCTTAGGGATAATTTGGCTCATTCTCACATTGCTGTGGAGGACATCTATCTCCAGCCGGATAGCTCCTACGAGGATGGGCCAATTGCTATTTTGGACCGAAGCGAGAGGAAACTGCGGTCAAAGATAGTTCCGTTAGTGCGTGTTCAGTGGCGACATCACAATGTCAAGGAGTCCACATGGGAGCGCGAGAATGAGATGCGCGAACGTTATCCAGAGCTATTTTTAGCAGGTACTTTCTAGTTTCGAATTTCGGGACGAAATTCAATTATTAGGGGGGAAGTATGTAATACCCCGTACTTTTGGCTATATTTATTTTTGGGATTAATTAATTAAATGCGTATTAATTGGAAATTGATTCGGGTTAAAAATACTAATGAGATGCGAATTGGTATTTGATTAGGTGCATATATGATTATATATGAACTTGGTATTATAAAATTTGTCGTGGGATTTACATACGGCATTTTAGAAATTTTGTTGAGACGCGTGGGACCGCCGCATCACGGTTTAATATTTTGATAATAAAAGTGAATTTAAAATCTATAATCCGTATGGTCGTTTTGAGTGCGCCAACGCGTCCGGAAGGGTCGAGATAGTCAGAAAACACTAGCCGGGGGTATAGTTTGGGTTCCGGGGTATTTTTAGGCCATTCCGGCACCATAAAGGGTATTTTAGTAATTTGGTATTTTTGGGTAATTAAAAATGACGAAAATTTGGTTAATTAAATCTGATGTGGATAAGACCCACTAATCCCATAACCAACCCTTATTAACCTAGAAAGCTACGTAGGTTATCATTTAGTCTTCCAACTCTCCCAAAGGAAACCCTAGCCACCATAGCCACCTTTGGAAGAAGAAAGCTTGGAGAAGGAGAGAGAGGAGGAATTCTGCAGAAAATCTGCAGAAAGAGCTTACAAATCCAACACCAAATCCAGAGACAATCAAGGCAAGTGATTTATTCCATTTAAATTTCGGAGAATGCTTCTTCCATGTTAGATTATTCAAAAACTTTATGTGTTCTTGGAAGATAATGAAAAACCCATACGATTGGAGTTATTAGTTTAATTTTTGGGATATAGGTTGCATGTAGAATGTTACTGGAAGATCATATTAAGAGAATTACTGACTTTTGTGATACCAAAAACGGATTTAAGATGAGGTTTATGAATGTTCTTGAGATAAATTAGAAAACTAGGTTTTTGATGAAGATTGATCCATATGTAGCCTTTAGTTGTTGAAATATTGATTTATGGACGTTAGTAATATTGTAGGATGGTTATATGACATTACTATAACGTTATATTAGAGAATCATGCTTTAAAAATAAGTTTTGGGATGTTTTCAAATCTGCAAATCGAAACAGTCCGTAACCATACCTGTGTAATCGATCGATCGACATTCATCAGTCGATCGATCGACAAAATCGATCGATCGAAGGTCATGGTCGATCGATCGACTTTCCCAGAATAAATGAAGTTTTCCCTTAATTGAATTTTAGTGGTGTTAACCCTTGGATAATATTATTAGAGACTTTATGAATACCCTTAACTTTAAGGAAGACCAGTAGGCATGATTATGAGATGGGACTTTATTTGGAATGTAATTTGAGGAATTTTTCTAAATAAATGAAATTTGTCATGTGAGATAATATTTGGGTTAATAGTATAAATTTGAATAAGTTGATGAAATAAGGTTTGGGGCAGAAGCAAAGACCTTAGGTATAAATATGTCATATGTGAGAATTATGGGAGACTTAA
This sequence comes from Sambucus nigra, assembly GCA_949130495.1. NCBI lineage: Eukaryota > Viridiplantae > Streptophyta > Magnoliopsida > Dipsacales > Adoxaceae > Sambucus > Sambucus nigra. The sequence goes on from OX422210.1 coordinate 722,932,885, forward strand.
TAGTCTATTTGAGATAGGTTTTAAGTTTAAGGAATTACGACGTGAGACGTGTCGACCATTTAAATTATATATTATCGGGATACTTGAAATATATGGATTTGGAATAATGGTATAATGATGTAGAGTATGGCTTTATTAATATTGAGATATCTAAGATGTGTGAATGCTTAGCATAAAATCTTATGTGTATGACATACCTACCATACTTGCTATCACGGGAGGTTTACGTTCGCTTAGGGCCTTCTTATCCTTGTGTTGCCCGGATTTAGATTGGTTACCTCGATGAACATAGGTCATAGAAGGACTTATTGTGATATTAATAAGTCTGCATGATCATGGGAGCGTAGGTATGTGCGTGACCCATGTGATGGTGACTGTGTTCGCCTCCACTATTTGTGATTTGTGTTATCTGAACTATTCCTGAGAGATTCGGAATATGTGATCCTTATGTACGTGATGTACCGGGATGGATAGCAGAGTATGTGTGCACCATAGCTTAGATTGCGGGGTGCTTGTATCGTATATTTATGATGTGAATAATATACATTAAATTAATGGAAATCCTCATGTTAATGTTGTAAAAATATTACGGTATTGTTTCGAGATATATAATGAGTTAGCTGATAGTTATATCAATGGCATATTTAGTAGCTGAGTTTACGTTAAACCTCTATTAAATTACGAGCGTTGTTATGTTAAATTAACCGAGTAAAATGGGTAGAACCTTTGGTAGTATAGCTAGTTACGTTGTCACTTAGCTAGTGGAAAGGGTAGTTATAGATGGGTACTTACGTTAGGAGTGCACAGTTAGACGAGAGGTGAGAATATCATGCGAGTGTACGTCCTAACATGTACTTTGCATTTAATGTTTTAAATGTTTTTAAAGCACTTGCAGGTTTTTAAAATATAACTCCACATTCGGGCTCTGACCCGTTTGCTTTTCAAATCTCTTTTTCTTTGTAAAACCATTTTAGGTGCCCAGCCACAAGGACACCAAGCATAGGATACTCATTCAGGTGACGAGCTGTAGCTGCTTGTGGAAGCTACAGGGATTTGCATGTAGACGCTTCTATCTTTTGGATTCCAGAGTCACCATCTATCCGTTGTAGGGCATGTTGCCCATTTCTATTTAGAGACATCTTTTATACTTCAGTTTCAGACTTTAGCACGTTTTATTATTGTTTCAGTTCAATTATTTCAGTTATGGGATTGGAGTGAGGGGTTTCCTCCAGACTTTATTTACTCTATTGTGATGGTTATTCGTTTTACTTCAGTATGGTGAATGGTGTTATTTATTTCTTCATTACACTTGTTGCATGTTAATCAGACTTAAATTAAAATTTGGCAACTTGCTTTTTAAATACTAGGTGGTTAGATATAATAAAATGTTTTCGACAGTGATGCTATTAACTGAGCCAACTTGGCATTTTGAATTAATTTCTCCAAATCCACAAGGCAAACACGATCGCTGCTAGCTCCAAGTCGTGGGTGGAGTAATTCCTCTAGTGAGGCTTATGCTTATGGGAGGCATAAGCTATAGCCTGCTCCTCCTGCTGAAGTACTCCATCGAGTTCCTGGAGAGAGTCATCAATATACACCAGGTACTCCACCCCTGGCCTAGGTAAAGTAAGAATCGACTCCAAAGCCAACTTGTCCTTTATCTCATCAAAAGCTAATTGACAAGTGTCATCCCAAATAAATGGTACCCCCTTGCGTGTCAAATTTGACAATGGCCCTACAATCTTTGATAACCCTTGGATAAACCGCCTGTATTATCCGACTAATACCAAGAAGATACATACCTCGGTTGGTGTCGTGGGTTGTCCCTACTCCCTTACTGTCGACACTTTACTCAGATCTACTGATTTCCCTAATTTTGACACAACGTGCCCCAGAGATTGTGCTTACCATAACCAGAATCCGTACTTCTCATACATGGCATACAACTGATGCTTTATAGAGTCTAAAGAACCTGTATCAAGTGCTCGGCATGCTCCTCCTCAGTCTGAGAATAAATCAGGATGTCATCTATGAAGACGATGATAAATTGATCAAAGAACTCTGTAAAAACTCGGTTCATCAAGTCCATGAATACGGCTGGAGCATTTTTCATCCCAAATGACATGACTCTGAACTCATAGGACCCATATGTCGTTAAGAAAGCAGTCTTTGACACATCCTGCTCCCTAATCCGTAGATGATGGTATCCCGATCTCAAGTCTATCTTAAAAAAGAATGCAACTCACCTAAGTTGGTCGAACAATTCATCAATTTGAGGCAACGAATACTTATTCCATATCGTGACCTTGTTAAACTCTTTATAATCCATGCACAATCTTAATGAACCATCTTTCTTTTTCACAAACAACACTAGAGAACCCCAAGGTGAGGTGTTCCTATGAATGAAGTCCTGACCTAATAGCTTCTCCATCTGATCTCGTAACTCTCTCATCTCGGCTGGAGCCATACGGTATGGTGCGAGTGCTCGACATCAAGTCTATGATGAAATCTATCTCTCAACTAGTAGGTAGGCCCAGTATCTCCTGGAACCCATCCTAAAACTCATGAATAACTAGAATCGAATCTAGGGGAATCACAATCTCCTTAGAGGTCTCCTCCTCTATGTAGTACAATTTAGTGAATGATCCTCCCTCAGGGTGAGGCATCTCCACCACAAATATCTCCTGACCAGGAATGGCAATGATAATACTCCTACCAAAATAATCTATCATGGCTCTATACGCACCGAGCCAATCCATGTCAATAATGGTTTCATGCTCATGCATATCTAAAACTAACATGTTCGTAGGTAAAATCAAGCGACCAATATCTATACCTACTCCCCGGCATATAAAGAAAATTAAGGACCCATTTCCCAATAGTGAGTCTACACATGTCACTGTACTCTCTACCTTTTCTAATATAACCCCGTGGCCCGTGCAAAGCTAGTGGCTATAAAATAGTGTGACACCCCAGTATCAAATAAAAATGCCCCTATAGTGCTAAGGATAGGAAGCATACCCTCAATCGCGGGTGGCGCCTGCGGTGCTGCTGGCTGGTGGACATTATAGACACATCCATACTACAATTTCCCCTGCTGGACAGGGACTGCTGGGATGGCTAGTAATGTTGGCATCGGAGGTGGTGCTAGGATGGTGGCTGGGAAAAAGTGGTTTATGCGGCTCCTGAGGGTCACCCTGCCGTTGTGGGGCCTTATCCCCCTCTAGGCAATCCTAGCGCCTGTGGCCATTCTTGCCACAACCAAAACACCTACCCCTGAAGTTCCCTCCCCTCGATCCCTGCTAGTGATAGTGTGGGCACTACTGGCCATGCTGACTTGGCTAGCCCTGCTGGCCCTGTCTAAAACCCCCATATCCCTGCCTGGAATTACCATATCATAATCTCTTGGCAGGGTCCCCCTTATGGTAACTTTGCTCACTATGACGGGCCTGTCCCTGAGCGGCACTATTATCTCTTGTCCGACCCTGCTGGCAGGACTCCCCTGCTCGGTTGCTTCTCTTCTGATGGAAGAGGTGATCCTAAAAATGCAATAGAGCGACGTTGAGTACATCAGTGTAAGTACCCAATGACAGATTACCTATAAGGTGCTGACGAATCCTCCAGGCTAATCCATCCAAGAAGAGCAAGATTTTCTTCTCTTCGGTGGGTGCCTCATCCATCACTACAGTGAGAAGTATCGTGAACTCCTCCTCATACTCTGCAACCATCATACTCTTCTGCTTAAGATTCAGTAATCTCCACCTCATCACAGTCTGCACGGCGGATGGGAAATATTTGAGATCAAATTACACCTAAAAATCTGAATGAGCGTGATGTCTCTGTCCTCCAAGGTGGTGGTGGACTCCCACCACTGCAAAGCGGACCCTAATAGCTTGAAGGAAGCCAGTAATTATCTTTGCACGTCCGTGCAATCATACATGTGCAGATGCCTCTGAATGTCTTTCTTCCATTGGCTGGCGATGATAATGTCGGAACTACCCGAGAACTCTGGGGGTGCCTTCTGAAAGGCATCCCTAACCCTTTCCCACACCGTGGTAAGTTATGATGGCACTGGCGCTATAGCCTAAACCTAGGGTGGGGCCTGCTACACCACCGTTAAGGCTTCATTCATCACCTGAGCAACCATAGCGGCGACCTCGGTTACGTTCATCATTCCCTGAGCCTGAGCTACTGGCTGCTCGGGCTGGGCATTCTGTCTCGGGGTGCTCGTCTCGGGGGCATATGAAATGAGAAGGAATCTTATTAGTCCACAGTTATTATTAAACCTCAAATAGCTGAAGACGTAATCGTAAAAACAAGAATACAACAGTCCTAAAAATAGGGCTCTACATCAAAGACGCTAAGTTGGAAGCACAATGAGTCGTACAGACTAAAGGAAACTAGAACCTGATGCTCTGATACCACTTGTAAGACCCCACCTAATTAAATTTCGGGTGACCAGTCCTTTATCAAATTAAATCAATGTGAACGGGGTGGTTCATTCTTAGCATCACTGTCGAAAATAATTTTTCTGTTTTAGTCACCCTAAACTAATTAAGCTAAGTGTCAAAATAATTATTATCTTATTTTATTTATTAAATTCCATTTGTAAAATCTTTTTAAGCATAAACCAATTTATTGATAACACTAACGATAAAGAAATCAAAACATTCAATGAAATATGCCAACTAGATTACTCAATCCACGTATAAGGTCAACATGACAGATGAAATAATCCAAATTAAGAACTGAATACTGAAAAACATAAATAATTATGAAATCTCTATTAAGTCTAAACAGGGATCTGTAAAGGGGCAACACATGCCCTAACTAATAAGATCTAAATCAGAAGCTGAGGAATCAAGGAGGGAATCGTCTACTGCAAAGGCCTGCAACTCCCACATACACTGTAGCACATCGTTGTCCAATGAATCTATGCCTGACGCCCCTGTGGCTGGGTACTTGTGATATATATATATATATATATATATATATATATATATATATATATATACACACACACACACACACACACACACACACACACACACACACACACACATACACACACTAGGATGTACCCGTGCCAATGGAACGGCGATAAATTTGTTCCCGGGATATTTCATACCCATGATGATGGTACGGTGATAAATATGTTCCCGTGATAAACTTGTTCCCGTAATATATTGTATTTTCAGCGTGTCTCCAATTACACAACACTTTTTAATTTATGGTATTTTAAATTTAACCTCACTTTTGTTTTTTAAAACTTTTTTCACAAAATCAAAATATTTAACTTGAATCAAGTGGAACCTTTACATTGAACGCACTCAATGTTAAGAATGAAAAGCATTTGAATTTAGGTAATCATAAATTCAATAGTAAAAAACTCAGTTTTCAGTACATTCATATTGCATTGAATTAGAATGTAAAACTTCCATTTAGACATTGGAACCACGCATGATAGTTGTCACCTATAATCTCTTATCTTGTCCTTTCATATCCTTTACTTGTTCTTTATTTGGTAACTCTTCACATTTTGATATTGGTCGTACACATCTAAGACAGACTTGGAGGTATTGTCAAAATTTCTTTGGGTCCCACGTTGTAAGGCTTACGCTTAGTCCTACTTTTACAACCCCTATCTGTAACTTTTATTTTGCTTATCTCCTACACCATACATACATAATATTATATATAAACATATAATAGAAATTTATATATTCTCTCCACATATATTTATAGATTCCATAATAATATTATAAGACGTTTAAACCCTACTTATACCTGAATGCATTTTTTTTACTATACGAATATGTCGCACGCTTGCTTAATTTCCAAATAGTTTTTTTTAATTATATGTTATTCAATAGTTTGTCGGTGGTACTTGCGTCTCTTTTTAAATAAAAAATAGAGCACAAATTTTGTAAATAGTGCAACACTTCTTCACTTGGGACCCATGCTAGTGTACAAATTCCTATATATATATATATATATATATATATATATATATATATATATATATATAACTGTCGGATGTACTCTACCATAACTATTTAATATATTAATCGTAGACTTTATGTATAATATTTTGGTTTTCTTATCCACTTAGTTTGGCAGTGGAATTGATAGTCTATGTTTACTTAGGGAATTTCAAATACAATAGTATTGCAGTCTACTTCTCTTAACAGCTCACATCATCTCCTCTTAGGCCCAACGCCATGTCCTTATATTCCTATTCTCTCCCGACCTTTTATTCGATCAAAATCTTTGAAGAAGGCTACTTTGAACAGTATAAAATCTTCTGCAGTGAATCTTAAGTGTCATGTCTTGGTCAATCCCTTGGGCCGTGCGTCTCCTTAATTATGTAGTACAAATTTCTTTATTAAAGATAAAGAATTTGTTTTATCTATACTTATATCAGTTGTACAGATAGTTTACACAATCAGATATTTAAATATATGCCTTGGAAAATTCTTTTAGACTCGGTCAATAATCTAAGAGTTAATATTGTAGAATACAAATCAATTAAATACAAACCAATTTAACTTCCCTTCAAACTAACTAAATTAGTTGATCCTGTAGAATACAATAACAGCGCCATACAAAAAAGTAAATGAACAAAAGCAAAATGGCAACCCCAACATTAAATAAAATAAGTAATAAAAAATTAAACACCAATCCCAATCGGGTTCTACCCGAACCAAACATATTATAGTGAAGAATGTTTGCTCAATTACTTACATGAATACCACATATTATACATGTCGTACAACAATAAATTATAAATTATAAATTGTACGTTACTTTGTTTAGTTGTTTTTTTCAACTATAGAGTTTAAAACCATTTTAATTGTCTTATATAAAAAAAGATAGAAATTAAAGAAATGTTATTCGAAAAAATGAAACTCATTTAATCAAATTTTTTACCCAAATTTGTTACGAAAAACAAAGCAGTGTGTAAATAACTAAAAGAATAACTTAACATAAATCATCCATAGTAAATTTGGTACTATATATTGTACTTGCAAATCCCAATACAAATCATAACAAAGCACTGTATCAAGTTTCATAAAAAATAATACTAAATCCCAATACAAATCTATCATATCCCACCTTTGATACTATATATTGTACTTGCACTTCCCCTTACAACTGCTTGATTAAACCCTGGATAACAGAGATATGTCTGCAACAAAGAAAAATTCGACAACCAATTGTATTATGCAATTGTTTTTGTAATACTTTACTGCTAAACAAAAAAAGCGTAAGCAAAAGGAGAGAAGATACCAAGATCTCATGGGTGGAGGGTTTGTATCAAATCTGGATAAGATGTTATATTGAAAAAAAATCAATAAACCATTGTAGATCAATCATATAAAAAAAATTAAGAAAGACACCAACAATTAACAGTACCTCAAATAGCTTTGGAAAGACACCAACAGTACCTCAAAAAATTAGAGTAAATTAATTGTACCTCAAATAGCTTTGGAAAGACACCAATAATATTTAGAGAAGGCTTAATGCCAGAGTATCAACAGTACCTCAAATAGCTTTGGAAACCATAACCAAAAAGCTTTAGAGTATCAACAGTACCTCAAATATTAGAGTAGGTCTGTACAAATCAAAATACAACCCGGATCTGAACTAAGACATGCTAACGCCGACTTCGATCACCCTTCAATTTGGAAACAACTTAAAAAATTAAATTAAAAAACTCTTTATCTTGTAAACCGAGAGAAAGATGAAAAATACCTGAAGGTATTCAACCACCACGATCTGTTACGGTAAGGGGGTAATGGCTCGAGACTCACCGGAGAGTTTTCAAACCTCGAGCTGATATAACTCAATCGAGCTGATAGAACTCAATCGACGGTATGACCCGGCGTGATCAAAGAATTTTCGATGGTATTTTTTTTCAAATATCGAATCAGAAGTAAAACAAACCTCCTGACACCACATGAGCGATATAACTCGGTCTGGTATAACTCAGTACGTTTTGGATCTGATAAAACTCGATCCAGTAGCAGCATAAGGCGGAAAAAAAACCACCATAGGAGTGACCCTTTTGATCTGCTTCAACATGTGCCTCCGTGTTTGAGAATTTTTTGTAACTTTTGTTGGTATTTAGGTTTTCTTTGGGAGAGTTAATATAGAGATATGAGAAGATGTAGAGAGAGTTCTTGTGGGGATGGGTGGGAGGCTCGAGGTAGTGATGAAAGATGGGACGGGTGAGAGGCTAGAGGTTCGCAATAAAAAATTTCCATGTTTCCAAATCTTTCAACATTCAATCTGAGCCGTCAGTTAGATAATCTCAACTGTTAATTGGTTAACACCAAAACTCACCTAATTTAATCTCAACCATCAGTTGATAAAGACCAAACTTATCAACTTTCGATCTCAGCATCAGCTGGGAAAGACCAAAAGTCCCTCCTACTTTATTTTATATATATATATATATATATATACACACACACACACACAAGAGAAGGAAGAAAATGACAAGAACGGGTCAGAGCCCGAGTGTAAAATAGCTTTAAAAATGGTTTAGCAAGTATTTAAAACGCTTACTAGTTGATATAAGAAACATGTTAGTATGCGACTGATACATCACGAATATTGCATATTTGCGCCCTTTATCTTTATGCATTCTAGCACTTTTACGTTCTTAATGTCTATATTTATGCTCGTTAACCAGACAACCTCGGATTCAGACATATATATGTTTTGCAGGGGTTAATTGTGCTTTTGTAGGTATTGGAACGCTAAACGTGAGGTTCGGTTGCATTTTGGAAAAATTCCAACGTCGAATGCTACTTCAAGGGAAATTTGGTCTTTTCAAACTCACTATTTTTTATGTAATGAAGTTAACAACATGTAGATCATCAAATTATCTTTTCGTGGCCACTGATTGTGCGTCATTCTGACTCCGTATGTGGAAGTTATGGCCATTTTCAGAAAGTTTTGATATTTTCTTGTACTTCAAGGGCATTTTGGTAATTCCATTAATCATAATTTGGAGGGTTTCAAAACAAAATCATGTATAGAATTGAATTAGCTTCGCGTTGGTTCCTACCACACATCATTTTGATTTTGTATGAGGGAGTTATGGTCATTTTCGTGCAACGCGTCAAAATTGGTTCGGAGGGAAAAAGGGGGTTGTCTCCAGCCCAAGGCAAATTCCAAAAGTGCGGTCGACCGGTCCCAAAATAGAGGTCGACTGGTCCCATCAAATATGGACGAAAATTGACTTATTTTGGGTTTTTTGTCTTGGTTTTGTTTGGGGTTTGTTTTGGGGTATAAATAGAGTGTTAGGGGCTTTTTTGGGGGGAGATTTTCATTTTAGATAGGGTTAGAAGACTGTGGGGATTTTATTTGTGGAGATCCCCTCTCCTCCATTTCTCTTTGGGTAATACCCATTAATGAAAGCTTTACTATTCATCTTCTTCCTTAAGCTTTATTTTCCTTTATTTTTCATGATTTGTTATTTATTTCAAGCCTAGATATTTGGTGTAGTTAATTTAATTCTTGTGTGCTTTAATTAATTAGTTGTTTTAATTAATGCTTTTATATATGTGTAGTGGCTAGTTTAATCTAGGTTGTATTGGATTGAACTCACCTAGCGTTGATTTGGTTTCTTTGCTTTGGTGATGGAGTTTTATGAGTCTATTTCGAGTGGGTTGTCCTAGTCATTATGCCTAGAAGATTTGATAGGACATATCATGTATGCTCCGTGCTTACGAACTTGCGTGCATAATTTTGATAGCGCGGGGTTTTGCCGCAGCACAAGAGTCACCTATGCGCCGGTCATTTTATACTCGGCTCACCTGAACTATACAAAAACCTAAGTTACGACTACACTTGCGATACAAGTATAGTGTTAAGTCGGGTATCGAATCCATAGAGAATGTTTGATAGATCGTAACGAATTATTAATTCAAGAATAAAAGTGTAAAAAGGTGATGGTTGGTTGTAAATAAAAGAAAAGATAAGTTAAGTCTAAATAAAGTAAAAGCGAGGATCGGGATATCATCCAACCATACGGATCGAAACAACTACTAATCAAGATTCCATCTCGAAAGAAATTTAATTGAGCATTATCAATTAAACATAAACATCCCACAATAAGGAATTTAAGCCAAAGTTGCGAGATTAAACATTTAACCGAAAATTGGTCATATGCGGATTAAACTCGGATTATCGCTTTTAACACTAATGTTTCATGACAAAGAAAGTTAAACACGTAATAATCCGACTTTAATTCACGCGGGTTCAATTAAACGCAATTTTGCACAAAACCTAATTTTCGGAGCTCGGGGCTCGAAAATGGGGGAACAAAATCCCAACCCTATTTATCTAGGGACAATACATGAGTTAAGCTAAATTATATTAATTAACTTGGAAAGAAATAATTAAAGCAAGTAAACTAATTAACAAAGCATGAAACTAATTTACAAAGCAAGGAAAAATGAAGAACAAAACTATATTAACGGAGATGGAAGTGAATAGTTCAATCTTACAAAACCAAATGGTTGTCAATCCAAGAAGAGAAGAAGATGAGCTCTCAAAACCAAACCCTAACCTAAAATGGCTTCTAAAACTAAGTATGAATATTCCATCTCTGAATATTACACAAAATTGGGTTCTATAGTAAGTTGGAAATAAAAAAAAAAAAAAGAAAGAAAAGAAGGAAAAAATATCTGCTGAAACAAGGGATCGATAGATCAAACCTTTTGGTCGATCGATTGACCATTGAAGTCGTGGAAAAATTATGAAGGGTCGATCGATCGACCCTTCTGATCGATCGATCGATCAAGCAGGGCAGACTGGATTTTCCCCTGTTTTGGCTTGGATTTCGTCTCCGCTAAAATCGTCGTAACTTCTTCGTTTTAAATCGGATTTGTGCACCATTCACGGCCACACGAAGCTAGCAAGAAGGGATACAACTTCTGTGTAGATGTCGGGCCAGTTGCCTAAGGTGTGAAAAGACCAAAATGCCCTTGAACGTGCAATTGTGTACGGAACTTCACCGGAATGCATCCGAACTCCATACTTAGTACCTAAATACCTACAAAATCCCAATTATACCTCATATATAATTTTAACAATATAAACCGAGTTTGTCCGGTTAACGGGCTTAAATATAGAGATTAAGGTACCCGAGGGGGCTAAAATGCGCAGGTTCAAGAGATGAAATACGCAATATTTGCGTATTATCAATGGTCTTATCTCGATCCTTGTGCCTACTTTTATCAATATTCATGTTCTCATCCATTAATGTAATTTCCATTTTTGTTCTCAATCTTTGTAACCTAGATTTCCATGCTTTCCATTTATTTCTTGCATAGATAAATTGTACTGTAATTTAATTAGGTGCTTTAATTATTGTTGTTTATCATGCTTTCTAGCTAATTTAAATTAGGTTGTGTCGAATTAAACTCACCTAGGGTTAACGCATTGCTTTGCTTGGTGATAGTTTTTATGGGTTTATTTCAGGTGCGTTGTCCTAGTTATTGTGCCTAAGAGATTTGACGGGGCATATCATGTATTTCCCGTGCTTATGACCTTTTGTGCACAATTTTCGGGATATTTGTTGACGCCAAAATCATAATAGGCTTTTATGCGGATTTAGGGGCATGACAACTCTTGGTTCAATTAAATGTCGAAACGAGACGCATTCTAAATAACTCGTCGACCCATGTAACCATTTTATACAAATTAGCCCGGGTGAGGGATATTCGACGCAACCTATAGTTTTACTCGCTTTAATAATCTAGTTTCATTTCATTTGCCTAGATTAAGCATTTCCCTTTCATGCATCTTTTCTATTAGTTTGAAATCATCTTTTGCACTTTTATTTCGGAGTATTAAATCATCTAAATTCTAGCAACTCGTCCGAGTGGATTCTCGATACCCGACTTACCGCTAGACTTGCCCCGCAAGTGTAGTTATAATTAAGGTTTTTGTATAGTTGCGGCGAGACAGAAAATAACAACTGTGCACTTTACACGCACACACTTCTCGCGCGCTATTAAAATGGCACCGTTGCCGGGGATGAGTTTGTTTTAGACTTTATTTGATTTAGTATTTCATAGTATTTTCTTTCTATTTGTATTATTTTCTAACCTTTTTGGAGGACTTCTAAATTTGAGCACTTATAAATGCTCGAATTTTTCCCGTGCTCACCTACTTTGTGGAATCCGCCACTTGAGCCATTTTTGGGGTAAGCATGTCTTATTCCAATTCTTTTGGTAATCATTATTATAATTCTCAAAATTCTCACAAACCTATGACTTTTGGTGAATACTTTGAATCCCAAAGTATAACAAATTCAAATATGACTTTGGGAGAGTATAACGAAAGTCAAAATTTAGGTTATTGGAATTTTGGTGATGATGATAATGATTTTGGGCCTTTACCTCTTTATAATAGGAATTTTGAAACGAATTCGAATAGTTTTCAAAATTCCTATAATAATGAGTTTTCGTTTAAGACCGATGGTGATTTTCAAAGTTCCCATTTTCATGGATCCGCACCTCGACCTATGACATTCGGTGATGGTTTGCGTATGTATGAAAATGAGAAAATTGAAAATCTTTATCGGGAAGAAAATCATCTTTAGGAGCATGAATTGGATTTATTATTTGAGTCCGACGATGATTTTGCTTCCGAGACTTTCAAAGTTGAGGAATGTTTTGAAACAAGTGAGGTTTTTGTTCCTACATTGGAACAAACCATTCATCACTTGGCCCATCTTGTAATTGAGAATGAAAGTGAGGATGAAATGGATGTAGCATCCATTTGCGATGAGATGATTTCTTCTTTGGATCCTAAAGAATAAAGTTTCATTGAAAATGATCCTATCTCCTTTGAAATTCCAACTTTGAGCGATGATAACTCATCTCTTGAGTTTAAATTTCTTTCCTCCCCATTTTCATTATCCGTTACCACACTGTCACAAGTACCCGATGATTCGATTTCAAACTTTAATGTTTTAAACCTTTTCGTCGATGAGGAGTACTTTCTCGAGTCTCCCTCCACGATTGCATTCGTGCCTTCGTGTGCGCCGCCTCCCATTCCAATTTCAAAATCTTTGGGACGATATTCGGCTTTTCTCGGTCCCCACATGTTTTTGTCACCCATTCAATCCAAGCCCCCAATCGTTCCTCTAAGACTTTTAATTGGCGATGGTTCATTTCTTTCTCCTTACACATGCCTTCCGTTGTTCAAACGGAATTCATATTTTTTGGAAGGCATGCTTGTATATGAGGGTACACTGGTTATCCTCCAAAGTCAAATCGTTTTCACGATGGACCCTCAGCTATTTAGACTTCTAGTGTATAGTTAGTGTGAAGCCTAAATAGTAGGTTGTATATAGTTAGCCTTTTATTATTTCTCTCTTTAGCTTTTCTTTCCCTTTTAATTTTGTCTAGTGTAATTAGTTAACTTTTTGTTATTTGTTTTTGCTATGCTCGGTACTAACTTATTTTGTAGATTCTTTGGACTTGTTTTTATGGGGATCGCTCCAATTTTGGGTAATATCGCTCTTTTCCTCTCTTTAACTTGGTTCTTATTTCACATTGAGAACAATGTTAGGTTTTAAGTTAGGGGGTGTGGGATATTCTATCCATTTCACATGTTTAGTCCATGTTTTTGCTCACATGTTAGTTACTTAGTATGCTTTTCTTAGAAAAATTAAAATTTTCAAAAATATTTTCTTTCTTTTTTCTCCTTTTTTGGGGGCATTTTGCCTTTTTTCCGATGATAAATTTTAATAATTGCCTGATCTAATAGACAACCCAATGATGCATGTTTTCGATTTTAGAAGTTATTAGACTTTAGTCCCAATTATTGATATTATGAATAACTTCATGAATTAAACTTTAATCCCATAAGCACATGCGTTTTTATCGTTCTACTGATTTGGTTTAAGATTTTTATAACTCGATAATGTTTTGTTGCATTGTATATACTTACACCGAGTAAGCTTTGTACCTTTCGTCATTTGTGAGTGTATACACTATTTTTTTCTCATTGAAAACGTTGAATTCATTGGTAATCTCACTATTCTTTCATTTTATCGTTCATTAATTGAATTCATACTTGAAATGTGTTACTTGAGCATGATTTTCATATATTGTTTTGATTCAAGAATTGCATAAACTTTGTTAAATTATCATAGTCCCTCTTTGTTATACCACCCATAATATCCTTGACCTCACCTTATATGTTTACCCTCGTTAACCCCATTGAGCCTAAATATAGCCTTTCGATTCATAATCCCATTTCCATAACCAACTCTAAATTAGAGTTTAGCCCATACATACATTTTCATACCTTTATTTGGAATGTTACTTGGGATTGAATGATGTTGTTATGATGTTGGTTGCAATTTAGGCATGTGAGAGTTTGAAAAGTAAAGAAAAGAAAGTAGTGAAAAAAGTGAAGAAAAAGAGAAAGCAAAAAGAAAAAGAAAACATGAAAAAGAAGAAAAGAAAAACAAAGAGAAAGTTGTATATGTTGTATATAGTTCAATAATATTTGAGTACTCTCCAATTGATATATGTAATGCCTTTTTGGAACTTGTTTTCCAATTTTGATATTGCCCGCTTTTTCCCATTATCCTGAATTTTCATCCCGAACACTTTGAGTCCGCATATACATTCCTTCATTTCATACCCTAGCCTAGCCTACATTACAACACTACAAGTCCTATGTGATCTTAAGTAGATGTAATTCAAAAGGTTTGAATAATTTTTATAATCTGTGAAAATGTATTTTGCCTCTTTTAGTGTGCGGTATCATTTCTTTGAGATTATAGTTTTTCATTTTATATATAGCGTTCTTCATTTTTGACATGTGTGCGGCCTAGTTTCCATTTACATTTACTCTTTATGCCCGCATGTTCCGTGTGTTACCTCCCTGTTTCGAGTGAATTCACTTGATGAGTGTAATGCCCGTGAGGATTGAATATATGCTTGCTTTAATGTTTATCCAATTTATATAAGTTTTTCGCCAAATCATACTTTGCATGTGCTCTCTCCCCCTCCCACATTTTAAGGTTTCAATTCTATGAGGTGCATTCTATAATGTTAATGATTTGAACTTTTGTTTGAATTCATTCACTTTGCTAATAATGCGTATGAAATACTTTTCTCCATTGTTGGGCTTGTCGCATGTTGGGTTGGGCATATTTGGAGTAAACCATGTGATGTTTGTGGTTACCATCCCTGAAAACCCTCACGAGACGACACTCGTCCACTAGGGTAACCTAGGGGTTTAACGGCTTATTGCATATGCTAAATGCAATCGTGTTCCCTATGAAAGTGGCAATTATATTTCAATGCATATATACATTTTGTATTTCCTTCTCTGGACTGGTTTTGTTTGTTTCATCACTAGGGACTAGCAATCTATAAGTTATGGGGTGTGATACATCATGAATATTGCATATTTGCGCCCTTTATATTTACGCATTCTAGCACTTTTATGTTCTTAATGTCTATATTTATGCTCATTAACCAGACAACCTCGAATTTGGACATATATATGTTTTGCAAGGGTTAATTGTGCTTTTGTAGGTATTGGAATGCTAAACGTGAGGTTCGGTTGCATTTCATAGAAGTTTCGTCCTCGAATGCTACTTCAAGGGAAATTTGGTCCTTTCAAACTCACTATTTTTTTATGTAATGAAGTTACCAACATGTATATCATCAAATTATCTTTTCGTGGCCACTGATTGTGCGTCATTATGACTCCGTATGTGGAAGTTATGGCCATTTCCAGAAGGTTTCGGTATTTTCTTCTACTTCTAGGGCATTTTAGTAATTTCATACTGCATAATTTGGAGGGTTTCAAAACATAATCATGTAGATAATTGAATTAGCTTCGCTTCGGTTCTGACCACGCATCATTTCGATTTCGTATGAGGGAGTTATGGCCATTTTCGTGCAACGCGTCAAAATTGGTTTGGAGGGAAAAGGGGGTTGTCTCCAGCCCAAGACAAATTCCAAAAGGGCGATCGACCGGTCCCAGAACAGAGGTCGACCAGTCACATCAGATATGGATGAAAATTGACTTATTTTGGGTTTTTTGTCTTGGTTTTGTTTTGGGGTATAAATAGAGTGTTAGGGGATTTTCTTTGGGGGGATATTTCATTTTTAGGTTAGTTTTTGAGGATTCTTTGTGGAGCTTCCCTCTCCTCTCTTCTCTTTGGGTTTACACCCATTTGTGTATGTAAGTATCACTATTCATGTTCTTCTCCATTAATGTAATTTCCATTTTTGTTCTCAAGCTTTGTAACCTAGATTTCCATGCTTTCCATGTATTTCTTGCTTAGATAAATTGTAGTGTAATTTAATTAGGTGCTTTAATTATTGTTATTTATCATGCTTTCTAGATAATTTAAATTAGGTTGTGTCGGATTAAACTCACCTAGGGTTAACGCGTTGCTTTGCTTGGTGATAGTGTTTACGGGTTTATTTCGTGTGTGTTGTCCTAGTTATTGCGCCTAGGAGATTTGACGGGGCATATCATGTATGTCCCGTGCTTACGACCTTTCGTGCACGATTTCTGGGATATTTGTTGACGCCAAAATCATATTAGGATTTTATGCGGATTTAGGGTGTGACAACCCTTGGTTCAATTAACTGTCGAAACGAGACGCATTCTAAATAACTCGTCGACCCATGTAACCATTTTATACAAATTAGCCCGGGTGAGGGATATTCAACGCAACCTATAGGTTTACTCGCTTTCATAATCTAGTTTCATTTCACTTGCCTAGATTAAACATTTCCCTTTCATTCATCTTTTCTTTTAGTTTGTAATCATCTTTTGCACTTTTATTTTGGAGTATTAAATCATCTAAATTCTAGCAACTCGTCCTAGTGAATTCTAGATACCCGACTTACCGCTAGACTTGCCCCGCAAGTGTAGTTATAATTTAGGTTTTTGTATAGTCGCGACGAGATAGAAAACAACGACTGTGCACTTTACACGCGCACGCTTCTCGCGCGCTATCAGCGACACTCTCTTGAGAATTCTCACCTCTCATCTAATGTGCACACCTATCATACCACTAACATGACTCATAAGTCTAAGCCAACTCTCCTCCCATAAATTCTACTTCACGAGATCGTATGCCTATGATTTATTTAAGATACCATCTTCTTAAGGATTATTTGAGTCAATTATGTATTTCGCAGTACTGCTATGAAGTTCCAAGTACTTACCATGACTAGGAGCATGTATTCAATATTTATCTACATCTATGCACAGTAGAAGGATTCCTGGTATGTGTATATATATTAATCATTCATTCATTACATATATACTAGTCGGCACCCCACATAAAATCTATGGTGCTAGAATACTTAACTATCAAGTCTCCGTATCTCTCGTACAAAGGGAAATACTACTTCAGAATCACTCTCGAACAACATTAACATAATACACATATAATGGAGGCGAGGCATAGTTCCAAGTCACTAAGAGGTCAGCACATACCCTCACATCTCTTAGGACCGTCTGATTATCATTCTCAGATAGCCTGTACCAAAGAATCCTATGTTTTAGGGTACGAGTCGATATCCCCCATAAAGGTCCCATCGAGATAAGATTGTCCCAGAACGAAAACCTTCGTGATAGCAAGTAGTGCGGGTATGATTATACGCAGATATATACATTATATATATACACAAGCACTTGGTTATATATATACATATTTTCACATATTTCACTTAGGTTCGCCCACGACCCATAATAATAATATAGCCATACGTAGTACATATCACCTGAGTCCTATGTATAATTTAACCATATCTTTTTATTCTCCAATTTCGCCATTTCATAAGTACTCCTCATCCCTCGAAGTATTTCCTTTTACTAGATGTAAATTCAGTAGGTGTACCCTCACTAACATACTGGTCTAAGTATTTCTTGAGTCTCCCAATACCTCACTTAACGTACGCACGATATTTATTTAATTTTATGCCCCCGTTATCCCACGGTTACATCTCGTATAAAGTTACATTTACCGGAACCTACTTAGACCCTACTGGTCCTTCCCATGACCCATTATGATCTTTAAATTATATACAAGGGTACCTACGCATTTAATCGAATTAACATAAAAAGGGGGGGAAGTATTCAATTTTCAGGAGGAGTCGATCGATCGATGAAAAGGGGTCGATCATTTGAACCATCGACCGATCGACATTCTTGAGTCGATCGATCGATCGAGAAGTTCTTGCCTAGATTCCGCAATTCCAACCTACGGGTTTCCTACATAAATCTTTCCCAAAACACCATTAACGAGCCCTAATATCCCAACCAACCATAAGGAACATTATATAAACAATAATAGATGATTTCTAACGTAAAATTTCCATCAATCCATCAAGAATCATCATCAAACGAATTATATTCAAGAATTCATTCTTTAACCCAGTTTATTTAAGTCCCAATAATTTCATTGATTATTAGATTCCTATCTCTACTGGACATCAATTTCATGTTCACCAATCTAAATCTAACAAAGGAATCATCCTAACATGATTTCTATTCTGCAATTTCAACAATTATTCCCAAACATCAATTATCTTTTTATGAAACTCTAATATTATTCTCCTACACTAGCATGGATGTGATATCAACCAAAATAATAGCAAGATAGATACTTACCTCAGAGATTAAGGTCTGATTCACTGGTGTTGATGGCTATGGTTGCGTCCCTTGTTCCCAGATCTACGTGTTGGTGGTGAAACGGTGTAGGTAAGGTGGTTCTCTCCTTCTTGGAAGCCTTCTCTCTTCTCCCTTCCTTAGCCTCTCTGCAACTCCAATGTTTCTAACCCTCGAGGACTCTAACTCCCAACAGATATAACCCTTCAATTTTCGTCCATAATTAAGCCTAAAAATGGGTAATTACCAAAATGCCCTCTCGAGTTGCCTGTTAGGCCTAAAAACGTCCCGAGACCCAAACTAAACCCCCGGGTACACTTTTCTGACTATCCTGACCCTTCCGAATACATTGGCGTAATCGAAATGACCATATGGGCAACTTATAATTTAATTACTTTTTATTCCATTAATTCAGTCCCGACACGACACATGCGTGTTCCGACTTAATTTCTATAATTATCGTATTATTCACTCGCGACAATTTTAATAAATTCAATTCTATATATTAATTTACTCATTAAGTAATTTCCACAAAATAATTACTAACTCTCGTCACACTAGTAAATATTTATTTTAGAATCCGGATTAATATTAAACTAATTTATCCCATTTTAATTTAATAAAATCCCCATAATAAATGCCATAAAAATACGGGGTATTACATTTGTGATACTTCAATAAAGTAAACTGCTCCCTTAGAAGATTGTGCCTCCATATCATCAAATCTAAAATCACCGCTGCCAACTCAAGGTCATGGGTGGGGTCCGCCTTCTAGGATAAAGCAATTCAACGGGTGTCTGTCTTCCAGGATGAAACAGTCACCGAGTGTAACAGTACAATGAACCAACAATGGTTAATATCTCTCAAGTAGGACGAAGGGAGCAGAGACAGTAGTAGGGAATTCAGTTAGATTTTTTGGTGTTTAAAATGGTTTACATGTGGTCCATTATATAGGTGGTGACTGTTTGAACAGTCACATATCTTATTAACAACATTTTAATTAACTAATTAAAACAACATCGATTATAATTAACGAGGAAATAATTCAATAATTTATCAATCCGTAATTAATTAATTTGTTTTGGGAAAACAAATTTTTTGGTCCAAAAAATAAATTTTAAAGTCCAAAAGGCCAATTCAAATTTGTCCAAAAAATTTATTATTTGCTCAAGAAAGACCCACACGATCGGGGCAAGGGTAGGGCCGGACAGACGAATGGTGGCGGCGCATGTATAGGACAAAGGCCCACCCCAATACATTCATAGTGTAGGCCATCTCCCCTTCAAAGAGTTGGGATATCCCAAGGCATCCAAGCCTTAATCCCATAACTTGGGTATGTTAATTCCAAACATTTCTACCACTTTTCCAATGTGGGACAAACCCACATAACTAAGTTACACCATCTAGATTAAACTCAAGCGGGTCATTTTAAGTCTAAATTTCTCATTAATTTCTTCACTATTTTGAATAAAGGGTATAGCTAATGGCACTCCTGTAATACCCCATATTTTTGTCCATTTAATATTTAATTAATTCGACTAATTTAAATTACTAGTGTGTCGTAATTTAATTTAATTAATTATTACTAGTTTATATAAATATTAATCGAGAGAGTTAATGGTTAATATTTATGGAATTTAATTACTAAGTGAATAGTAATAATTTATTTACGTCGTAGCGAGCGATAGTGACGTGGTATTCATTTATCTCAAGCGGGAGTCGGGCATAGACTATATTGAGGTCGAGGTAATAATTCTCAGTAAAGTGACCCGAATGAGGATTTTGAGTGCACGGTTGATTCCTAATAGGTTAAGATAGTTGGAAAGGAGTACCTAGGGATAGTAATTGGGTCTCGAGACATTTTTAGGCATAACCGGGCCCACATGGGGGCTGTTCAGGTCATTTGGGCTTGGCCCATAAGCCTAATTTTGGGTTAATATTATTTAACCTAAATCTAAGAAGGATGAATGATGGTTCATCATGTTCCAACCCTAATAACTTGAGAGAAGATTATAGGGAACAATTGGGGAGCTTTGGGGAGCCAAATCAAGGAGAAATTGGTGTGTGCTTCGTCAAATCGTCGTATACCTCAAAGGATCAAATTTTATGCATCAATATAGGTAAGAGATTAGCTTGATTTCAATTAATTTTTTTTATTCAATTCATATCATAGTAGGTGATAAATCAAAAATTCGTTTTAGGGTGGGATTTTGTATGAAAATGGGTTTTGGATGAATCTGACGTGCTATGTAGGCTAGACGTCCAATTGATAGTGTAATGAGATTCAGTGATGTGGAAATCGAATAATAGTACGATCCCAGTAGTTGTTGTGGATTAATTCAAATTAGAGAACTTAATCTATGTTTGGGATCATATCAAATTTGTGAAAACCCAAAATTGGAATTGAGTACTTTTAATGGAAATCGTAGCTATTGTGAAACCATTACGCGGATTAAAATTGGTTTTGAATCATTAATATATGATGAGAATTATTAATTAAGGGTGTAAATTGAGGATTGAAACCTTCAAGGTTCGTTAATGGAGGAAATAAATGACTCGGAGAAGATGAAGACCATATCGATCGATCGATCGGCTGAATTGATCGATCGATGGTCTGTTTTATTGGGCAGTTCGTCCAGGTGTCGTATATATGGGAGATTTAATTAGGAGTTTATTTATAGCTTATTTATTTGAAGAAATAAATATGGTGTATAGTCCTAGCAATTATAGGTAGATATAATTGAGATTAGTAGGGTGGAAAATGTGTGACACATAATGAATAACATTTGGAAAAACATATTATGAGGTATTTTAATATGGGACGAGCAAATGTGTCTGGGTATTGTAGTTGAGTGACACTACATTAAGAAATTAATTAATGTGAAATTAATTAAATTTAGAGTCCGGAATTTGACTCGGATATTTTCAGGCTAGTGCTACGGGAGTTAGGCACGAATTAACCAAGTTTAATTTACATATATACGGATAGTGTGGTACTATATATATATATATATATATATATATATATTATTGTGTACTCATTAAGTATTAGTGTTAGATATTTTATAAATACATACCCCTCTAGTGCAATCACAGGAGGTTACGGGCTGTGGGTGAATCTCCGGGCTAGTGAGCACAGGAAGAGTATAATCCCTGGGTCATAGTGTCCAGTTATTTTATATTGTGATTCTTTTTGGGGTGAGACGCTTTGGGTATGATTCGGTCTCACGTCTAGGGAACTATGTCCGCCTCCACTACGCATATTATATTTTTCTGATTCAGTGAGTTAACCATCTCGGGGTATCCAGGTGGTACTGAGTATACTTGGGGTGATAGCAATTTAGAGAAAGAATCTAGGGAGTTATTACTTGGGAGGATGGATATATACATGCATCATTTGTGTGAATTTTATAATATAGTTATACATATATAATAGAGTAGAAATTATATACGGGCAGAACACATAAAGTGCAAATGTATTATTTATATATAACCGGTAGGACTGTTATATAATTTTATTTAAAAGGGATTAATTAAGTTAATGCAAGAAATAACTTACAAATAATTAATAAAATTACTCGGACTAGAGTAGTGTGTCAAGAAATTGTTATAAAATGGATAGTTAGACGAGGTAGTATAGCAAGAGGTTGATAAAAGGAAGCAGTAGATGTGCAAAATATTTTAGGGGTGAGCTTTATCTCAAGGCAGTGCGACATTAGCTTAAATATAAAAATTCATGCATTTTAATTACTGCCAACTTTATCACTTACTAAATGTTTTGGGTTCTAACCCTTGCTATAAAATATTTTCAAAACCTTTTAGGTGTCTAGCCATAGGGAGTCCAGACTTGATATTATATTCCAGGGATACGCAGCTGCGGCACATGTGCAATCATACAGGAGTTAGAGTAGACACCTCTTTCATTTATTCCTAGTTTAGGAATCTTATCTCAGTAGTTTATTTTGGGCGTGTTGCCTTCAGTACTTATTCAGATTATTTCAGTTCAGATCTGTATTGGGATTTAATTACGATCAGTTGGATTTATTTGGATTTGGGATTTTATAGCTGATGGTTTATTCGACAAGTCATTAATCTATTTATTCATTATTGTTTTAGACTCATTAATTGTGTTTATGAATTGGTTTATTTTATTCAACATATTTTTATTTGATTAATGGAAGATAAAATTTGGCAAAGACTTAATTCACTAATAGGTGATAAGTAATTAATATGGTTTCGACAGTGATGCTAAGAATGAACAAAATGAAAATTCTATTTTAATTTATTAAAGTACTGATCACCCGATATTTAATTAGACGGGGTGTCACAGATGGTATCAGAGCATTAGGTTCTAGTGTCCAAAGGATCTGTACAACTTACTACGATATTAGTGTAGCGTTCTTTTGTTATAGAGCCCTATTATTAGCATTGTTGCTTTTATCTTCACGTCTTTGAGATGTCGTGCTTCTGCTATCGAATTTTATTTTAACGTTGAACTAATACAACTCATTTTAAATTTTAGATCCCACGTAGGAGAGGTGGACTCGCTAGGGCAGCCACTAGGGATGAGGTTATAGAGCCTCATCAGGAGCAGTAGGTATCGCAGCTACAGGCACCACCAGGGTTACTAACGACATCACATGTGGCAGAGATTGTGGCCTAGGCAGTTAATGTTGTCATTACTTCCATGACCATTCACTTCCCTCGGCCTCAGCTATAGCCACTAGTGGCCCTAGTTATTCAGGCTCATTTGGGGCTGTCAGAGTGGCAGAGAGTTAGGGAAGCCTTTTAAGAGGTCCACCCACTAGAGTTTCAGGCGAGTTCTGAGGTGATCCTAGCATGCTAGTGGAAGAAAGACACACAGTGCCACCTGCGCATGGTTGACTGCAACGATGAGTAAAAATGGATGTTATCAACTTTCAGATTGGTCACGGTGGCGTGGGAGTTTATTACCACTTTCATGGAGAGAGATACGATGTCTATCGCGAAGTTCTTGGTGTGGTTTGTCCGCAAGTACTTTTCACCAACAGTTGAGACTGAAATGCGTAAGAAGTTTAGTTAGGTGACATAGGGTCACCACTCTATAGAAGAATATGAGGAGGAGTTTACCCGCTTGGATAATTTTATGCCAGACGATGTGAGAAATGAGGAGATTAAGAAGGAAAGGTTTATGGTTGCATTAACCGGGAGGATCAGGCAGTACTCGATCGGGAACCTCGCATTAGTGATGTATACAGACGTCATCAATGCCGCATTACTACTTTTTCAGGACCATCACTTCCACTTGAAGGGAAGCAATAGAGAAGGTGATCGTAGCCAAGTGGGCAAGACAATTGGGGGTGGTGCTAGCGGAGCTCCGCAGAAGCATCAGCAGGCAAGCAGACAATAAGGGCATGATTCCCGGCAGGGGGATCAAACCCAGATATTCCGATCAAGGGGTTATCGACCAAAGGTCAGGGTTTCAGGTAGGGCCAACATGGTCCTAATCAGCAGCAGAAGGTTCCCCAGGGCCAAGGGAATAACTAGGGAGGCTAGCATCGGGGGGCAACATCAGCAGGGCCAGCGACAGGGAGATTTTTAAGGGCGTTACTTCATTTGTGGTCAAGCTGGACATATGAATAAAGAGTGCCCGCTGAGAGGTAGATGTAATACCATGTATTTATGCATATTTATAATTTAATTAATTTGGGAATTAATAGGGAAAAATACGTGTTAATTAAATTGCACAAGTGAAGTAATTTAATGTGATTAAATAATAAATGTGATTATTAAATATTAATCAAGAGATAGATACTGATAAATATTATGAAATGAAATTTACTAAGTATGAATAGTAAATACATGGTGACTATTGATTTACGTCATAGCGAGTGATATGGGTGTAATTAATTCTATCTCAACCAGGAGTCGCATGTGGACTATGAAAACGTGAGGCCCCCTAATTTTTTTTAAAAATTCTTATTACAAAACGGGAATTTCAATTTCCTTTTAAAGATATGCAGAAGCGAGATGGTTCAACAAAAACAACAAATTTTAATTTATCTCAAATTAAAATTAAACAACGTGAAATTAAATTTAAACACACACTTATGTTAATTTCACTTAAACACAATTAATTAACCCAAGTCCTAGAAATTTGTCTAAGTCATATTCTTCATTTAATCAAGTTAAGCCAAACCAAATTTTAACAAATTAAATTAATGGCTTGAATTAACTATGCATTACCCAAATTTAATTTAGCACCAAATTAAACAAGTAGTGATTAAACCAAATTTTATCTTTTTACCTAAGCATGCGTTCTAGGCGATATAGCAAGATAAAATTAATAAATGAGTCACAACGCTGCATTGTACAAGGAAAAACCCACAGCGAAAAAAAAACCTCGGACAGCCCTAGCCTTAAGTCCACTAAGTATGGAATTTACAATTACAAGGCAGATGACTTACTTCCTCGACTCGGCCCCTTTCAAGTCTTGACGCGTCTTCTTATAAACACCTCCGCCTAGTCGACAACCCCGGAGATCCACCGAAATCTTAAACTTCACCAATGAGATGGTACACTGTCAACCACACATGGTGCCTTTCACCATGTGAGAATGTCGTAGTAAAATTAGCTTCTTCTTCTTTAAGGGATTTAGAAGAAAACCCAAACGAACTCTTCAATAGGTAGAGTAAATCGATGCCAAAACTCCAAGCAATGTATATATATAAGAAAACTTGGATAAACAAACTATGGGTGTAAAAACAAAAGTGTTTTATGAATTTTTCTTGAAAAATAGACACTCATAAACATGAACTTTTTCTTGGAAAGTTCAACTCTCAAAACTCTCTCTAGGAGTTAGAATAGTATGAAAAAGTTGGTTTGCACACTTAATTAATCAGGTAAAAAGTTAGTGGGAAAAGAAGTGGGAAAGTGGGAAAAAAAACTGCTCAAAAACTGCGAATTAACTGTTCCGGCCAAAACTCGTTTGAACGATATTTTCGTTCGCACGAAGTCTCGTTCGAACGAGCCTTCTAACGAAGTTCTAGTGTATAAAAGTTGAACTCGTTAGAAATCTCGTTGGAATTCTCGTTCGAACAGCCATCTCGTTCGAACGACAATTCGAACGATGTTCTAGTGGACAATGTGGGAACTCATTGGCAAACCTTGTTCGAATGACATTCTCGTTCGAACGAAAAACTCGTTCGAACGACAACTTCGAACGAACTTCCAGAAAGAAGAAAAATTGAGTTTTAGCCCAGAAAATTTATATACTTTATTTTAAAGTTTTAATAAAAACTTTCTGAAAAATAAACAGCAGTTTAAAATAAAATTCACCCAATGAAAAATTGTTCCAAGCTCCTATATATATTCAAAATACATTCATACCTTAGGAGCAATGGAACCATGTTGATGACATAGAAACGAGGCACTAATAACACGACATTTGATGAAGCTTTATGAACTTGGCTGCTACGTCTTCAACTTTAGTATGTCATAGGCTTGAAGGATGGTCAATAACTCTATCTTATGACTCAAACGTTTTTGTCCGGAATTGAGCCAAAACTACAAAGGACTCAATTGAAAATTTGTGTCCTTACAAATCCCCCCCTTTGGCTATTCCGGGACAAAAACCAATAAAAATCCTAAAGGGCCGTCAAGCTCTACTAAACTGACAAAAATTGTCCCACCCAAAATAAAATACAATGCTTGACTCAAACAACCCATGGATCAATATCTTTGCCGACGATGAAAGTTGCCACTTAGAAAATGCCTGCACACTTAAGAAAACTTTCAAACACATAGGGAATATCATCATATTAAATGCAATTAAAATAATTACTCCTCCTAAATTAATTCTCCCCTTTATCAACTATGATCAACTTAGAAAGACGACTCCCCCTAAGATAAATCTCCCTAAACAAAGATATGATTATAATAGGTTTAGATACCATTTCTCCCCCTATCATTCTTCCCCTTTTTGTTCAGGAATAGACAAAGGCTAAGAATCTAAACTTAACTTATCCCCCTCCCCCAATTAAAGCATATACACCCCTTAAACTAAACAATGGATAAATAAAATGGGATAATAAGCTAAACATGCAATTGTGCATAAAGTGATGAGAACATTTAAGAACATGGGCAACAAAATCACAACTAATCCAACAAATAATAACGGATACCAACTAAGATGCAAGACAATGATACCAATAGGATACATAAAGTATTAAGCATGTGATATCAACAAACAATGAAACAAGATAGATACCAATTATGAATGAAAGCATAGATGGACTAGAAAGCAAGGCAAAGACCAAATAAAAATATCATATATATACATACTCTAGATATACCAAAGATGCACACGCACATATATATAGATATACACACACACATGACACAAAATACAATATGTTTTTCACACTCGTATGGCAAAAATGTGTCATATGGAAACGGAAGTGTTGGGGTGTGAACAAGATACCAGTGAATTAAAACCCAATCACCTTAACGTGTTCACATAGTTCGCATTTGATTGCAAAACTTTATCAACTAGAATTTATACTTTATGTGACAGGATAAAATGAACTAATGAACAAACAAACACAATGCATACAAGCCTAGCATGTTGATGATTATACAAACCAATAGAGTCATGACATTGTAAGCGCAACTAGAATAAACAGACATTGTGAAAATCGTTGATATATCATCCAAACTCCCTCAATAAGCATATATATTATTATTTTGAATGAATAAATCAACTAAACAAATTAGGCCTTGGCAAATTATTTTTCTTTTAATGCCATATTTTCTTTTAGGCCTTTGGACCACGTATTTCTTTTAGGTCCAAGAAAATGGTGGCTTACTATTTGCAAAGGATAATAAATCCTTTCAGAGCCCTTACCCGTGCACATTTATATATAATATTTTTATTTCTCACAAATCTCCCGTTCCATGGATTTTGACATGCACTAGTCCTCCTAGGTCACAAATATGTAGATGACAAGATTGGTAGGAGAACACCTCACAAAGCTCAAATATAACATGTGACGTTAAGGTTCAAAAAGCTCATGCATGTGTGTAAAGGCATATAAAAGTGAATCCATTAAGCAAGTCAAACTTAAGCTACTCCATGTAAGCATGATAAAAAAACATTTTAAGGATTAGAATTCTAACCAAAAGTTCTAGTCACATGGGAGTGAAAAATATGGGATTCTAACACAAGTGTATGCCACATAAAGTGTATCAAACTAAAACACACACAAAAATCTTTTTGAGTTTTTGAAATTTTAAATCAAACAAATAAAAATATTTACTCAAAAGACAAACAAAAATCATTTGAATTTTTCAATAAGCTTAAATTACCATGAGATAAAACCCCAAATGATAAACAAAACTATTTTTGTATTTTTCATTTAATGCAAACAAAAATGGAAGAAATATAATACAAAAGATAAACAAAAATCATTATTCTAGCATGTGATTAAGCATGAAGCATAGACTAAAAAATGATTAAACAAGCATACATTTAGCATGATAATATAGCATGAAGTACAAAATCTAAAGTATGCAAATAAAACTAACACATTCAACCTTTAGATTTTTCAAGGGAGGAAGCATGTGTGAAAATGCGAAGGCCCCCAATTTTTAAAATCTTACCACAAAAAGTAATTTCCTTTTTTAAAGACGCGGAAGCGAGATGGTTCAACAAAAACAACAAATTTTAATTTATCTAAAATTAAAATCAAACAACGTAAAATTAAATTTAAACACACATTTATGTTAATTTCACTTAAACACAATTAATTAACCCAAGTCCAAAAAAATTTCCTAAGTCATATTCTTCATTTAATCAAGTTAGGCCAAACCAAATTTTAACAAATTAAATTAATGACTTGAATTAACTATACATTACCCAAATTTAATTTAGCACCAAATTAAACAAGTAATGATTAAACCAAATTTTATCTTTTCACCAAAGCATGCGTTCTAGGTGATATAGCAAGATAAAATTAAATATTGAATCACTACGCCGCGATGTACGAGGAAAAACCCACAACGGGGAAAAAAAACCTCGGACGGCCCTAGCCTTAAGTACACTAAGTATGGAATTTACAATTACGAGACAGATGACTTACTTCCTCGACTCGACCCCTTTCAAGCCTTTACACGTCTTCTTTTAAACACCTCCGCCTAGTTGATAACCCCAGAGCTCCACCGAAATCTTGGACTTCACCAATGAGACATAGGTACACCGTTAACCACACATGGTGCCTTTCACCATGTGAGAATGCCGCAGCAAAACCAGCTTCTTCTTCTTTGAGGGATTTAGAAGAAAACCCAAACGAACTCTTCAATAGGAAGAGTAAACCGGTGCCAAAACTCCAAGCAATGTATATATATAAGGAAACTTGGATAAACACACTATGGGTGTAAAAACAAAAGTGTTTTACGAATTTTTCTTCAAAAATAGACCCTCATAAACATGAACTTTTTCTTGGAAAGTTGAACTCTCAAAACTCTCTCTAGGAGTTGGAATAGTATGAAAACGTTGAAAAGAAAATTTTGGTTTCCGCACTTAATTAATCAGGTAAAGAGTTAGTGGGAAAAGAAGTGGGAAAGTGGGAAAAACTGCTCAAAAACTGCTAATTAACTGTTCCCGCCAAAACTCGTTCGAATGAGTTTTTCATTCGAATGAGCCTTCTAATGAAGTTCCAGTGTATAAAAGTTGAACTTGTTAGAAATCTAGTTGGAATTCTCGTTCGAACAGCCATATCATTCGAACAATAATTCGAACGATGTTCCAGTGGCCAATATTGGAACTCGTTGGCAAACCTCGTTCGAACGACATTCTCGTTCAAATGAAAAACTCGTTAGAACGACATTCTCGTTCAAAAAAAAAACTCATTTGAACGACAACTTCTAGAAAGCTGAAAAATTGAGTTTTAGCCTATAAACTTTATATACTTTATTTTAAAGTTTTAATAAAAACTTTCTGAAAAATGAACAGCAGTTTAAAATAAAATTCACCCAATGAAAAATTGTTCCAAGCTCCTATATATATATTCAAAATGCATTCATACCTTAGGAGCAATGGAACCATATTGATGACGTAAAAACGAGGCACTACAAACACAGCATTTGATGAAGCTTTATGAACTTGGCAGTTACGTCTTCAACTTTAGTATGTCATAGGCTTGAAGGATGGTCAATAACTCTATCCTATGACTCAAATATTTTTGTCCGGAATTGAGCCAAAACTACAAAGGACTAATTGGAAATTTGTGTCCTTATAGACTATATTGAGGTCGATACAGGAAATATATTTTTTGTTACTCGAATGATAATTTAGAGGTCAGAAATGATTCTTAAAGGGTCAAAATAGTGGGAATAGTATACCCGGGAGTATAGTTTGGGTCCCAGGTCAATTTTAAACAAAACCGACACCTATGGAGAGCATTTTAGTCATTTGAAAAATAGAGGTTAAAGGACCTACGAAATTTAGAGTCCTGTGTCAGATGATAAGTGGCATAAGTTAGGGTTAACAACATAGAAAAAATAAAGAGATTATTAAAGAAGAAAAGGAGAAGAATTGTGGAGCTTTTGAAGAGATTTTAAAGCCCTCGACCTTTTCTTGCAACACAATCAATTGGGAATTGAGGATTTGAAGGAGAAGAACACCAATCCCGCATCATAACCATGAAATCAGATCACCTTTATTAAGGCAAGTGTTTATTTGCAAATCTATTTGAAGTTATAATGCCCATGTATAGGGTTTTATGAATAGTTTAATTATCCTAATATTCTTGGAAGAAAAGAGTGATTTGAATACATGTTTGGATAGGGTTGCATGTAGTTCGTATTAATATCCGTAAAGGATTAGAAATCAGAGGAGTTATGATTGTTTCTAAGGATCTAAATCCGAGTTTGTGATGACTAAACGTGAAGAAAACAAATATCTAGGGTTTTTGATAATATTTGGATTTTGATGATTCTTGAATGAACTTCGTAAAGAATTGATGATATATTTACGTTAGGAATAGTCTCTATACATATTGTAGATGTTTTGTTATGTTGAGAGAGATTTACAGAATGTTTAATGAGAGATTGATGGGTGAAAAGTGTTAAGAACCGAAGTTGGGATAGCCATACCTGCTCGATCGATTAATCGAGGAATGAATGTCGATCGATCGATCAAATTCATCAATCGATCGACCAAAGCAGAATTTAGGTTCTTTTATTGGTTAAGTTTTCTTCAATTGCCAATGATTGAGGGTAACATTGGTGATGATATTATACCTATGTAGGGACTTAAGGAAGACTAGTAGGTATTTAGTTAAGGTCTAGTAAGGTCGTTAAGGGTAATACTTGGGGTATGGACTGACGACGATAAATTGATTAAGTCGTATATCGGAAAACTTGGGAAATGAGTTTCGAGGAGAGTAAACATTAATCCAAGGTGTAGACCAGTAGGTTATAGATAATTTAACTACTAAAATTATTAAAGGGGTAACTAGGGCCCTTAGAGTTGTGTGAACACTCGAATAAATACGATAGTGAGATAAATCATTCAGTAATGTGTAGGCTGAGTATTCAAGAGCAATATATTACATACGGGCATGACTTATTAGGTGTGGGTATACCTACTGAATTATAGTAATACGTAGATGGCGTGAATACCTAAAGTATGTTGGATCTATTGGGGTCGAGGTCACATTCCGAACCGATATATAAAATGTAATTGGGGTAAAAGTGACATTCCAAACCAATATATAAAGGAGACACTTGGGGTCGAGGTTAAATTTTGAACCAATAGTCTCTAAGTAGTGATATGTGAACTATTATATATATTGCGAGTGAAATATATACTTTATGAATAATATACTTATGTGTGATAGTAGACTATTGGAAGATATATATATATCAAAAAAGAAAATTAAGTAGGGAGACTTAATTAAGTATTTAATAGTGGATAGTGGATATCTAAAGAAGGAATTAAGTAGTGAAACTTAATTAAGAAATTTAAAAGATAATAAGGTGTGAAAAGTTATCAATGGAAGCACTAGCATATGAAACATGTTAATTATATTAGCGTACTGTATGGGCGGTACAAGAACTTAGACGTGTAGATAAGTTCGGTTAAACACTATAGTCTAGTTAGCTTGGGTAGTACAGCTAGGTGGGATAAGTATATCATGTTAGGAGTGCACTATAGATGAGAGATGAGGAAACTCAACAGAGTGTACGCGAACCTAACATGTGCAATAAATAACTGATTTTATTGTTATAAACGCTTGCTAAATAATTTCAAAATATTTTGAGTACGAACTCTTGCTATAAAAATATTTTCAAAAGACTTTTAGGTGTCCAGCCATAGGGACGCAGGGCTTGATATTCTGATTCAGGGAGACGCATCTGCGACACAGGTGGATACTCGCAGGACTTTGCTTAGACACCTCTATTTGTCATTCCTAGTGTAGGAATCTATCTCAAGTTGTCAGATTTCATTTAGGGCATGTCGCCCATTCATTTCAGTTTTGGTATTTAGACTTCATTTATTTTAGTTGAATGTTTTGCTTTATATTTTTATCCAATGGTTTATTTGGCAAGAATTTATTTATATCACGATGGTTTGGGATTATATCATTATGTGAATGGTTTATATTATTTTTCATATTGGTTGTTTGTTAATGTAAGATAAAATTTTAACACCGACGTTTTGAATATTAGGTGGTTAGTAAAGTTTAAAAAGGTTTTTGACAGTGATGATAAGAATGAACCAAATGTGATTCCTATTTTAATTTGATATAGGACTAATCACTCGATATTTAATTGGGCGAGGTGTCACAGAAGAGGCTAGCAGCAAGGTGCCCAACAAGGACAACATGTACATAGGCCTCCAGCAGCATCAGCTCTACTATGCCCATAGTAGCAGGGGTAGATGCGTTACGGGTTTTTGTATAATGTATGAGAGATAGCCTTACCAATAGTACCTCAGGTGCCGCCAGTAGTTAAGGGTACGTTTCCTATTCATGGGCATTCGGGTAGGATACTTCTTTATATAGTGGCGTCGTATTCTTTTATCTCCACTAGATTTGCACGAGCAGCCGCTCTTTTCGAGACAATCGACACTCGCCTTATGTGTGTAGAGTCACCATTGTGTAGTGTGTCACTGATACACTTGGTATGTAGGGGTGTAGACGTTGTTATTGGGAGACTGAGCTTAGTTGTAGACATTGTTGTGTTAGTTATCAAGGGTTATGAAGATATTCTAGGCATGGATTGGTTGGTATGGCATAGGGTGATAGTAGACAATTATGAGGGGACCATAGTGTTCTCCATTCTAGGACATGAGATGTTCTTGGTGGTGATGCCTCTTTCGGAAGGAGGGTCACACACTCACTTATACTACATTAAGAAGGAGACCTCACAGGAGGTAGTGATACCGTTAGACTCGATTCTAGTCGTTAGGGATTTGGAGGATGTATTTAAGGAGACACTAGGGTTACCACCTAGTTGAGAGATCAAGTTTGTTACTGATTTAGCACTCGATTCGAAATTAATTTCTCCATCACTGTATTGCATGTCACCTTCCAAGATGCAGGAGCTGAGAGAGTCAATTCATTATCTCTTAGGGCGGGGTTTTATTCGACAAAGCACATTGCCATGGGGAGCGCCAATGTTATTTTTATAGAAGATGGATGGTTCGCTTCCCTTGTGTGTAGACTACAAGGAGATGAACAAGGTCACGATATGGAATAAGTATCTGTTGCTGAGAATCGATGACCTATTTGATCAGTTTAGAGGTGTCTCTTACTTATCCAAGATTAATTTAAGATTGGTATATCACTAGTTACGCATTCGAGTGGAGGAGGTTCCTAAGACTGCTTTTCTATTGTGGTATAGGTCGTACGAGTTTAGGGTGATGTCGTTTGGGCTCACTAATTGTTCATGGATCTCATGAACACGGTATTCAGGGAGTTTCTCGACCAGTTCGTTATCGTGTTCATAAATGACATTCTAGTCTACTCATGTACTAAGGATGAACATGCATAGTATTTATGTATGGTTTTATAGACACTACGAGACCACCAGTTGCATGCCAAATTCGAGAAGTGTGGATTTTGCCTATGGGAGGTGAAGTCCGTTGGCCATGTCGTGTCAAATAGGGGAATTACTATTGATTCAAGTAAGGTCTCAGTGGTAAGGGAGTGTGGGCAGCCCACGACACCGACAGAGATTCACAATTTGCTGGGGTTGTCAAGTTATTATCGTCGATTCATAAAGGTGTTCTCAAAGATTGTGGGTCCGTTAACAAACTTAGCTCGCAAAGGGGTACCATTTGTGTGGAACGACCATTGTCATCTAGCTTTCAATGAGTTAAAGGAAAAATTGACATCATCACCCGTAGTTGCCTTACCTAGGGGAGGATTGGAGTACCGGGTCTATACTGATGCATCCTTACAGGGACTTGGGGGTATATTGCAGTAGAAGTGGAGGGCTATAGCTTATGCATCTCGAAAGATTAAGCCCCATGCGATATATTACCCCACACACAACCTTGAATTGGTAGCAATTGTGTTTGCTTTGAGTATATAGAGGCACTATCTTCTAGGAGAGCACTTTAAAGAATTCACAGATCATGAGTCACTTCATTATCTCTTCACATAGAAGGATCTAAACATAAGGAAGGGGCGGTGGCCGAAATTCGTGAAAGACTACCATTTTGACATCCAGTATCATTCGAGTAAGGCTAATGTGGTAGCACACGTGTTTAGATGAAGACCCACTTGGGAGTTAGCAGAGGTTTGGAGAGAAAACTGTAGGGATTTTTTACACGATGATGAGATCTCCAGGGTGTGCATGTTAGTTTTAGAAAATCAATCTCGAGATTGTCATGGTAGTAGTGCAAGCATAGGCAGAGGATAAATTATCCCTGGATAGGGTGCGTCAATTATTAGTTGAGGGTGAAGAGTATTACACAATCAACTCAGAGGGAGGCCTAAGTTTTAATGGGGGGTTAGTTGTCCTCGTGGATAAGGATTTAAGGGATGTAGTTATGACTGAGTCTCATGGTTTGAGGTTTGTGGTACATCCCGGTGGGGATAAGATGTACCAGGACACAAGGAGACAATATTGGTGGTCAAGGATGAAGCGAGACATATCAGAGTTTGTCTCGAAGTGTGTTACATGTCAATTGGTTAAGGTAGACCACCATAGGCCTTCGGGGAAAATATAACCACTGGATATTTCCGTGTGGAAGTGTGAGAGAATTTTGATGGATTTCATTATAGGGTTGCCAACGTCATAGAGGGGTTAAGATTCTAGTTTGCACTGATTATGAGATGATGCAGTATGCGTAGTTGTTCATTACGGCGATAGTTAAGCTGCATGGGGTGTCGATTAACATCGTGTCTGATAAAGATAAGATCTTTGTGTCTCACTTATGGAAGCGATTTATGGAGGCCATCGGCACAGACTTACGATTGAGTACTGCATACTATCCGCAAATATATGGACATACTGAGCGGGTTAATAAAATGCTAAAGGACATGTTGAGGATGTACATTCTAGATTTTGGAGGAGGGTCAGAGTGATACCTTCCATTGGTAGGGTTTGCATATAAAAAATCTTACCAATTAACCATGGGTATGGCACCGTTTGAGGCAGTTTATGGGAGGCCTCATCGTTCACCCGCTTGCTGGTTAGAGATGAGTGATAACAAGGTATTGGTACTATAGATCATACAAGATACAACTACTAAGATCGAGTTGATTCATGGACATATTTGAATAGCTCAAGACAGGAAAAAGAGTTATGCTGATGCAGACCGGAGACATGTTGAGTTACTGATTAACGACTAGGTATTGGTTTGGGTATCTCCCATGAAGGGGGTTATGAGATTCGGTAAGAGCTAGCATTGAGATATGTGGGACCCTTTCCTATTATTGAGAGAGTGGAACCGTAGCTTATATACTGGGTTTTATAGAGCATGTACAATGAATAAACGACGTGTTCCACGTGGCATCGCTGAAGAAATATCGGAGGAGCGAGAGAACATATAATTACGTCCCACTCGAGGAGATTGACTTGCAGACAGACATCTCATATGCGTAGAAACCTGTGGCGATTTTGGATTATAGTGAGCGTAAGTTGCGGTCTAAGGTGGTACCACTAGTTAGAGTTCAGTGGGGACATCACAGTGTTGACGGGTCGACATGAGAGCGGGATAATAACATGCGAAAATGGTATCCAGAGTTATTCCCTGTAGGTATGACCTAATTTAGGTGATGAAATTCCTTTGTAAGGGGGGAAGTATGTAATACCCTATATTTCTGTGCATTTAATATTTAATTAATTCAGCTAATTTAAATTACTAGTGTAAAGTAATTTAATTTAATTAATTATTATTAGCTTATTTAAATATTAATCGGGAGAGTTAATGGTCAATATTTATGGAATTTTACTAAGCGAATAGTAATAATTTATTTACGTTTTAGCGAGTGATAGTGACGCAGTATTAATTTATCTCACCCGGGAGTCGGGTATAGATAATATTGAGGTCGAGATAGTAATTTTTAGAAAAGTGATTCAGATGACGAATTTGAGTCACCGCTGATTCCGAATAGGTTGAGATAGTCAAAAAGAGTAGTCGGGGGTAGTAATTGGGTGTCGAGACATTTTTAGGCATAACCGGGCCCACACGGGGGTGTTCGGGTCATTTGGGCTTAGCCCATAAGCCTGATTTCGGGTTTAATATTATTTAACCTAAATCGAAGAAGGATGAACATCAATTCACCATATTCCAACCAAGAGAACTTAGGAGAAGAATAAAGGGAACAATTGGGGAGCTTTTGGGAGGTAAATCAATGAGAAATTGGTGTGTTCTTCATTTAATCGTTGTCTACCTCAAAAGATCATACTCTATGAATCAATACACGCAAGTGGTTAACTTGATTTCAATAAATTTGTTTTTATTCAATTCATATCATAGTATGTGATAAATCAAAAGTTCATTTTAGGGTGGGATCTCGTATGAAAATGGGTTTTGGATGAATCTGACGTGCTATGTAGATTAGAGGTCCAATTGACAGTGTAATGAGATTCAGTGATGTGGAAATCGAATAATAGTACGATCCCAGTAGTTGTTGATGATTAATTCAGATTAGAGAACTTAATCTATGTTTGTGATCGTATCAAATCTGTGAAAAACCAAAATTGGAACTTAGGACTTTTAATGGAAACCGTAACTGTTGTGAAACAATTATGAGGATTAAAATTAGTTTTAAATCATTAATATAAGATGTGAGTGATTAATTAAGGGTGAAAATTGAGGGATTTAAACCTTCAAGATTCGTTAATGAAGGAAATATAGGACTCGGAGAAGATGAAGACTTGATCGATCGAACGATCGATGGTCCATTTTCTTGGACAGTTCGGCCAGTTGTTGTATATATATGGGAGATTTAATTAGGAGTTTATTTCTAGATTATTTATTTAAGGAAATAAATATGGGCTATACTTCCTAGCAATTAAAGGTAGATATAATTGGGATTAAGAGGGTGAAAAATGTGTGACACAAAATGATTAAATTTTGGGAAAATATATTCTGAGGTATTTTAATAATGGACGAGAGAATGTGTCCGGGTATTGTAGTTGAGTGACACTACTTTAATAAATTAATTAATGTGAAATTAATTAAATTAAGAGTCGGGGTTATGACTCAGATATTTGCAGGTTGTTGCAACGGGAGTTAGGCACGGATTAGCCGGGTTTAATTTATATATATATATGGATAGTGTTGTAGTGTATATATATATATATACTAGGATGTACCCGTGCCGATGGCACGATGATAAATTTGCTTTTGTGACAAATTTCTTCCCGTGATAAATGTGATAAATTTGTTCCCATGATAAATTTATTTTTTGGATAATTTATTAGTGTTTCGGGTTTGTTAACAACGACACTACAAATGAATCAATCTACATTTTAAATTATACTGATTTATTGAAAAAAATTACTAAGTGGCATTAATAGTAAACTGTGTGAATGACCATCAATGATTTCAAATGTAAAAATATATTGTATAAATAATGCAACTTAATCAAATTTAAAATAAGGAATTCTCCATTTTGATTTCGACATGTCGTAACATTACAATTTAATATAAAATACATTTTATTACTCGATGCACCCATAAACCCATCTTTTATATACATATTTTATTTCAATAAAAATATTAAAAATTATTTTAATTTATATTAATATTAAAAACAACTTATAATTATTTAATTATATTAAATTATTAGCTATTGATCTAATAATGTCGCACTACCAAATGTTTGTTCACGTAATATTTTGTCATCGGGCATAGAGAATGTCACTTTTTACTAATAGACCATTGTATGCATTTGAGACAACTCGATTTTTCGGAAAAAAAAAAAAGACAATTGCATTTTACACCCTTGTCTAGTCTTTTCATGATAAATTTATTAATTGGAAAAAAAATTGTGAAGCTCGAGGTGAATAAAATAGCAGTTTAGACCTTATGAAACCCGATTTTTTTCAAGAATCATAGAACGTATAAAGACAACATCAATAAGCATTGGTAAATTATTGCTTTTAAAAATAAGGAGGTGTAAACTAATTTGTTGCAAGAAACATCTATAACGGTTGAATAAGGAAAAACATTAATAAGAGATGTCATACTTAATAAGAGATGTCATCATAGTCAATATTGGTTGGGGTGTAAAAGTAGGGAAATATAATGGAAGGACGATACAAACCTGTTGTCATATTTAACGTGTTACTTTGAGAGAAATGATTCTTTTTGTCAAATCATTTTTTTCTTTCCCATGCGTATTCTCATAGGCCTTACGATTATAAAAGTTGTCCTTTTTGCATTTTAAACTTTCTTGAGCCCAACAATTTGTCCTAACAGTATCTCATCTAAGAAACAATTCGAAGCTACCAGGCACGTTAAGTACATAAATTCAAATTGACAGGATCATCAAAAAAGATAAAAGTTTTTCATTCACATGTCCTATCATTTATTACATTCATTAATCACGATAAAACATAAAATCGACAATATTTAAATGTGTACATAAAAATGTTCCATTTTTTTTCTTAGCATGGCCTAAAAACGTATTAAATATGTACATAAATTTCTAAAAAATTATTTATAATATTACATTAGAATTTGGTGGTTAAATTGAGTGGAACAAATAAAAAGTGAATATACGATTACACTCTAGCCACTTGCCATCACATTAAAATAATATTTCTAACTTGATATTGTGCAATAACAGTATTGAGTACATAAAACTACATCTAGGAATAAGTATATTTTTGAAATATTAAAAATAATTAGTTTTTATCAAACTTGCTTTAAATCCCCAAACATTTCAAACCAAAACAGTATATTCCGAAAAAATAAACATTTGAAACTTGATTTCTTTTGAGAAGACCGTTGCACGATAAATTTACTACTCTCTACCAGCTTTATCATATCTACTCTTATCATCTACCAGTCAATCCTACTCCATCTGCATTCCCTTGTTGTTCAGTCCCGTCGTACAACCACTGCCATCTAACCAGCTCTTATCCCATCGCTGTTTTCTTCGACCACACCCAAACCAGTGTAGTTCCAGTTCAAATCCAACACAGATGAAGGAGAAGATGCGGCAGAGGTATGGAAATATGTGGGCGTAGTTCCTGTTAAATTAAATCGAATCATGTGTTATCTCAAACAAATATATAAGAGGGAAACTTATCTAGGGGGCCTGCAGAGGTTAAGCGGCGATCCTTAAGTAGAGGGGTTTCAAAAACCTAATAAATCAAAACACAGTTACAATAACCAGTTTAGTAACTTTAAAGTGAGTACCTTTAAAATGAGAAGAACTGTGAAGCTAAGAGTGTAACCCATTTTGGCTTTGGCCCTTGGAAAAGGACGATGGTATGAAGCTTCTTAGTTACGAAAATGAAAAACTATAATAATCAGTACGGTAAAATAGCTTATGCGTAAAACCAAAATGAAAAAAGAGCTTATAGTCCTATTTATTTTAAGCTGTTCATTTTGGCTTAGGTTTTATAGTCCTCGTATGAGTAAAACCAAAGATGAAACTTGATTTTTATGACAGCATTTATCAATCTCTCTCTCTCTCTCTCTTTATGAAATGGGTGTAACCCATTTTGGTTTTGGCCCTTGAAAAATAACGATGCTATGAAGTTTCTTAGTCCTCTTATGCGTATAACCATATGTCAACGCATGTTTTATAGTCCTCATATATGCGTAAAACCAAAAATGGGTGTAACCCATTTTGGTTATGCGTAAAACCAAGTTAGAGGTAACGCAACCCTTCACCTTCTAACTATTTTGCTCTTAACAGTTAGAGGGAATAACTGTTAAAAGGAACAAAATAACAATTATGAAAGAGAAGCAAAAAAAACATAACACTTAGGCATAACACAACTATTGCTGTGAGAAGCTGAAAAATAGCTGAAAAACATAACACTTACGCATAACTCAACTATTGCTGAAGAAAAGCTTACATGTGAGAAGCTGAGAAGAGAAGTCTCTCCAAACTATTGCTGCAGAAAATGAAAAAGGAAGATA
The DNA here is from genome assembly GCA_949130495.1 of Sambucus nigra. Taxonomy (NCBI): domain Eukaryota; kingdom Viridiplantae; phylum Streptophyta; class Magnoliopsida; order Dipsacales; family Adoxaceae; genus Sambucus; species Sambucus nigra. Next base: position 722,973,167 of record OX422210.1, read on the forward strand.
ACTCTTTGACATAACCTAAGTACCAACCCATGTATCTACTCCAGCCACCCTAGGAGTACCTAAAATGAAAAGAGTTGAGGCTCATTTAATGGATTTACTGTAGCTGTACTTGAAATGAGGTAGATGTATTCTCTGAATTCTGGACAAACGATTTAGGAGACAAACTTAAGATATGGCAGCCACATTATATGAAGAATTTGTCTTCGGTTTATGACGTGGCAACTTAGCAGTCATATTGTATGATGTGACAGAAACCCCCTCCTCCTTTATTATATATATATATATATATATATATATATATATTATTGTGTACCCATTAAATATCAGTGTTAGATATTTTATAAATACATACCCCTTTAGTTCTTTCATAGGAGGTTGCACGATGTGAGTGAATTTTCTGTCTAGTGAACGCAGGAAGAGTATAATCCTCAGGTCATAGCGTCCAGTTATTTTATATTGTGATTGTTTTAGGGGTGAGACACTTTGGGTATGGTTTGGTCTCACATCCGGGGAACTATGACCGCCTCCACTACGCTTACTATATTTTTCTGATTCGGTGAGTTAATCATCTCGAGGTATCCAGGTGGGACTAAGTATACCTAGGGTGATAGCATTTTAGAGAAAGCATCCGGGGAGTTATTACTCAGGAGGATATATATATATATATAATATCTTGGTTTTTGAAAATATATACATTTTTTAACGGTGCGGATCGAGGCCAACTCCTTACACATTTTTCCAAGATGGATGGTTGAGATCAATACCACCATTGATTTCGAACTAATTTTGTTTCCCACCATACCTTTTTTCTCCTTTTCCCCCAATTTTCGTGCCCCTCACCAACTCTATCACCTGCTCACCTCACACCTCTCGCGTTTCTCCTCTCATCGCTTGCTTGTGTCTCTCCTCTCACCTCCCATGTCAAGGTTCTTATCTTCATTTAGGTTCATAGCTTTATTATTATTTCATTTTACATTGGTATTTCTTTCATAGCTTCATTGTTATTTAAATTTTGGTATTTACATTTTGGAGGTTTTGTGAATCTTGGCTAAGGTATTTACATTCTTATTGTTACGGGTCACATTCTTAGGTTTACTTATTCACATCTAATTTGGGTATCTGATTTGGGTATTTACATTATAGAGGTTTTGTGAAGATTGGCTAAAGTATTTTCTTATTAAGGTATTTACATTCTTCTTTATATTCTTCGGTTCATATCTACATTGTTTAGGTATTTACTTATTCACATTCTTAGGTGGGTGTCTGATTTAGGTATTTACAAGTATTTACATTTACATTCAGGTATTTACATTTTGGAGGTTTTATAAAGCTTGGCTAAGGTATTCGCATTCTTATTTTACATTCTTATTGTTATGGGTCACATTCTTAGGTTTACTTATTCACATCTGATTTGGGTATTTACAGGTATTTACATTATAGATGTTTTGTGAATTTTGGATAAAGTATTTACTTATTGAGGTATTTATATTCTTAGGTCCATAGCTTCATCTTTTGGGTATTTACTTATTCACATTCTTAGGTGGGTGTCTGATTTGGGTATTTACAGGTACATACATTATGGAGGTTTTGTGAAGCTTGGCTAAAGTATTTACTTATTAAGGTATTTACATTCTTAGCTTCATAGATTCACTATTTGGGTATTTACTTATTCACATTTTTAGGTGGGTATTTGCAGGTATTTACATTATGGAGGTTTTGTGAAGCTTGGCTAAAGTATTTACTTATTAAGGTGTTTATATTCTTATTTACACACTTAGGTTCATAGAGTCATTGTTTCGGTAGTTACTTATTCACATTTTTAGGTGGATATTTACATGTATTTACATTATGGAGTTTTTGTGAAGCTTGGATAAAGTATTTACTTATTAAGGTATTTGCATTATTAGGTTCATAACTTCATTTTTGTATTAACAAGTCTTTACATATTTACTTTTTAGTATTAATAGGTTGGGTTTCGTGGCTTCGGACATTAAAAGGGTTTGGCTTTTGTGTAGCTTGCCTTTACGTATTTATATTCTTAGGTTTGGGTTTGTATTTACAAATTTACATTCTTAGGTTTGAGTTTGTTTTTACATATTTACATTCTTAGGTTTGGGTTTGTACATTTCGGACAATTTATTTACATTTTTTATTAATAGGTCGGGTTTCGTGGGTTCTGCTTCTTTTGTTCAGAGAACTAAAGTCTGGAAGTGTTCTAACATGTTGAAAGATGCAAGGATACGTCTATGCCTTTCTTAGGTTTGGGGTTGCCACATGTTCATGTTCTTTTTTTTTGAAAGCATAAGTGAAATTAAGATATGTGATCAGGTGGATAAAATTACATGTGCTGAATTGCTCGATCCGAAGGAAGATCCTACCCTATTCGAGACAATCTTGGGTTGTATGGTACATGGTCCTTGCGGTACCTAAAACCCAAACGCTCTATGCATTGAAAATGGTAGATGTATAAAGAAATATCCTCGAGCTTTGGCAGAATACACTACTATGGATCAAGATTAATATCCAATATATCGTCGATGCAATGATTGTCGAAAGTACATTGTTGCTGGAGGGAAAGTAGTATGTAAAAAAGATGTTGTGTCGTATAATCCATATCTTTCTAGAATGTTCGATTGTCATATTAATGTGGAAGTTTGTGCGGGGATGAGGTATGTTAAATATATAAACAAGTACATATTTAATGGTTTTGATTGGACTATAATGGTTTTAGGAAGATTAGATGAGAGCCAACAATACCTTGATACGAGATACATTGGATCACTGAAGCTGCTTGGCGGTTATTTGGTAATCCAATGAATGAAGAAATTCCCAATGTTATTTGGTTAGCGCTTCATTTATCGGGGATGCATCAGGTTTCATTAAATCCAAATGATTTTGTGGAAATAATTATGTCTAGAGCTGCTAATCAAAAGACCACTTTGACAGAATTCTTTACCACATGTTCACCAAATTCATCTGCACGTGGTTTCACATATTCGGAGGTTCCATAAAATTTTACTTGGAATAAAGAACCGAAGACGTGGACTACGAGATCTCTAAGAATGCAAGGTTATTCAATTGGTCGAATGTATTTTGCTGCCCCGAATAGAGGTGATCTTTTTTATTTGAGGCTCCTTTTAACAGTGGTAAAAGGACCTCCATCGTATGAAGCGCTTAAGACTATCGATGATATAACTCATGATTCATTCATGTTAGCATGTATTTCTTTAGGCCTTTTAGAAGACGACGATGAATGGGTCCAATGTTTGCAAGAGGCTGCGGTCCTTAAAATCGGGTATCAAATAATACGATTATTCGTTGTTATCCTTACTCTATGTGCGCCTCTACATCCTGATATATTATGGAATCAATTTAAGATGCCTATATGCGATGATTTCGCTCATAAGATACAGACTTTGAATGACATTAAGACTCCAACTTAGATTCAAATTGAAGACTATGGTTTGTATCTGATCAATGAGTTATTATAAGAATTAGGAAAAAGTTTATCTGATTTTCCTCTGATGCCTGTTTCAGTTGGTAATTGGTGTATAACTATGGGTAATAGGCTTATTCGTGAACATCGCCAATTGCAAAGTGAAGCTAAACAAGGGGAGCCTCAAGCTATTGTTGATTGTCTTAATAATGGACAACACCCTGCATATGAATCCATAACCGATTTGGTTCTAGAAAATAATGGAACTACATTCTTTATGAATGGTGGTGCGGGAAAAGGAAAAACATTTTTCTACAATACTATTACTATAAAACTTCACAACCTTGGATATATTGTTATTACTATTGCTTCTTTCGAAATTGCATCATTATTTTTGGTGGGGGGTCAAACTGCACATTCGACGTTTTGTATTCCTTTGGACATTCTTGAAAATTCAGTTTGTGGATTTACAAAGAAGTAGATTCATTCTGAGTTGTTTAAGTTGGCAAGATTAATTATATGGGATGAAGTTCCAATGCAATAACGGTTTTGTGTGGAGGCTGTAGATAGGACTTTAAAAGATATTCGTAGTTGTAATAAGCCTTTTGGGGGTATCACTGTTGTCTTGGGTCGTGACTTTCGTTAAATTCAACCCGTGATACCAAGGGGTCTTCATGAGCAAATTGTTGTCGCGTTATTGAGGCGTTCATTGTTATGAAAAGATATTCACATTTTGACTTTGGTTGCCAATATGCGTCTTAATAACATAGAAATTGAGAGTGTTCCATTTTCAAGATTCCTATCTGAGGTATAATTTGAATTTTGTAGTCCATTATTGTTTTCACATATTTCTATACCATTTATAATGTTACTAATTTTAATTTATATATTTGTAGATTGGGTCAAACCCCCAAGAAGATGTAGAACTACCTTCAACAATACGCAAGTGGAGTGGTCTTAATGAGTTATTGACAAACATTTATCCATCGCTGAATGTGGTCGGCACTGCCACTCCTAACTACCTTAAATAACAGACAATTCTTTCTGTGAGAAATGACGATGTCAATATTATAAACAGTTTTGCATTAAATCTTCATCCCGGTGAAACAATAACATACTTGGCTACAGATAAGGTGTGCCTGGACAAAACAAGTAATGATGTAGTTAATCATTATCCAAACGAATATTTGAACTCCCTAAGTCCCTCGGGGTTGCCTTTGTTCAAGTTAGAACTCAAAATTGGTTGCCCTATTATGTTGCTAAGAAATATTTCACCTAGAGATGGTCTTTGTAATGGTACTAGGTTGATCGTTGTTAATTGTGATGAACATGTAATTGAAGTTCAAATTTTAACGGGAGATCGTAGCGGTAATTTATCTTTCATTTCAAGAATATCTTTAACACCCTCTTTAACAGAAGTGCCAATTCAGATGACAAGATGCCAATTCTCGGTTAGATTAGCATATGCAATGACGATGAACAAATATTAAGGTCAGTCTATTAACTTTGTTGGAATTGATTTGTGAACACCGGTTTTTAGTCACGATTAATTATATTTCGCCTTTTCAAGATGTACAAGTGCAAATTATTTAAGTATCCTTCTACCTCGAGAAGGTACAAACTCAACGACAAATATTGTGTATCTAGAAGTTTTGTTATAGCAGGTAATTTTTATTTATCATTTTCTCACTTTTGTTAAATCTTTTTGTTGATAACATGTCTACTAATTCTCTATTTGTTTAATGATCTTCGGCATCTTTTTTTCTCCAAAAGTAGCAGGTGTTGAGACTGATTGTTTGCAGCAGGTGTTGCATCTGATTATTTTGCAGTTTGAGTTCACGAATTAAGGTTATATTAAAGTGGATAATATTTAATTTGTTTGGTTTTCATTGAAGTTAAACTAAAAATAGAACTACTGCATAAGTCTCTAGGTTCATTTTTGGTCCTTGGAAGTCAAATTAAATGCTTTTATTGTGCCTTTCGTTCATAATTTACTATATAACTTAGTTTATTTCTTAACTGAATTACATATGAAGTGTGGATGCATTACTGATTAGATTGTAGTATATTTAATAATAGGCAATAGTCATAATCATTTTTGCAAGTATTTGGTTGGTTTGTTCTATAATGTTTTATTTGGCATGGAATGCCATTTATATTTACAAATTTTGAGCTTTTCATTTTGTTGCAAATTTATGTTATATGCTATACATTAATGCTATAAAGTATATATAATTCGTCGAATTTTATTAAATATATCCACCTCAGTCCACGTGTTTTTATGCACAAAAACACTACATTCATGTTTGTTGCGACATTTGTCAGATGCTTACTAATTACTTTTTCATTTTCTACCATTATACCTACTGAGGTATTACTCGAGGGATTCTGGGTAGTAGAAGGCAGGGAAAAATTAGGGATACAAGGGTGTGTTTTAAACTCGACAGCTATGCATAAATCCACAGTTGCATTATCAATTTTCTGAACAATTTATAGGGTTTTCTTCGGCTTTTTTGCTTTCGGTGGTAATATTTTACTTTTGTTTTAGAGCATGGATTACTTTATTTATTCCGATGTGGTAATAGTCTTCTCAGTCAAGCAGCCAGCTTCTACTGTGACTTGGAAACAATGTGCATTTCCCTATTTTTCCCTCTTTTTTGCGCGTTTCCCTCTTTTTCCTTTTTTTGACACCCCAATTTTTTTATTATGTGTCATATTAGGAGATTTTGAGCTGTGATTTAATATTAGTAGCATGTATAGTTATATTTTAGCTACTATCAGAATCCAGGGACATTCAATTTGATAATTTAGATAGAAAAAGTATATATATACAGGATATAAACAGAAAAATATACAAATGGTCTATATAGATAGAACAAAGGAGTGTTGATAATTTAGTAATTCGAAAACTCTCTGTTATAGGAAGGACAGTGTAGATACATAGCCAATTGAACCATTATTTGTCATCTTCATATTAGATACAAAGGGTTTTAAAAATAGACTAATCACATAGTAGTAGTTTCTTTATATGTATGCTTATACTATGCTCTGCTACAGTATCTCTTCCCGATTGCTTAAAACTTTCCATTTCCATGATTACACCACAAAGTGCCTTCTTATGAAATTAATAATGTTTTTGTATGATTAAACAAGATGAAAAGGTTATTTGGAACACAGAGACAACTAAGAACATGGAATTGATTTTTTAAGCTATGAGAAAGTGAAGGTTTTCTTTTAGCTGTTTATTACTTTTATGTTAGCTTTGGCTTTATGAAATGAACATAGAAAATGATGGTTTTCAATATGATGTATGTGATGAACATAGTAAGCTTTCAATATGATGTATGTAATGAACATATCTTTGGCTTTATTATCAGAATATAATGTAAGTAATGAACATAATAAAAATAGAGTTATATTGTTTCAGTTTTAAACTATCATATACTATTTGAATATTGATGGTTCTCTTTTCGTAAGTTTATTTATTTGTATGATTTTAGATGTTGATGGCCACTAGAGTCTGAATTGTGTACTTTTCTATGTATGGACATGTAGAAAAGCTAGCAGAAGAGATGGAGAAAGGAGTTGCATCTGTTGAAGGAGTTGAAGCCAAGCTATGGCAGGTTCCCAAGACACTACGACAGGAGGTGATTGGGAAAATGAGTGCACCTCCAAAGAGTGATGTACCTCTCATCACACCTAATGAACTTGCTAAGGATGACATGTTTGTATTTGGATTCCCCACGAGAGTTGGAATGATGGTGGCTCAATTCAAACATTTTTGGATGCAACAAGAGGCCTACGGAGAACACGATAGCTTGCGACAAACCTGTTGACATCATCTATAGCACCAAATCCCAAGACGGTGGACAAGAAACAACAAACCTAACAACCATTACTCACGATGTATCACTGTTAATCACGTTTGTTTATAAGATATCTGAGATGGACTATTAGCATTGTCGTTAGAGTATATTTTATTTCTTAAATATAGTCATATAAATAAAAGAGATTTTGTCCGAAATTTTAAAATTTTGTACATTGTGCTTTTTTAGATCAATCTTTCTGAACTATTGATATTCATCCTATTGTAACATTTTGGATATTTTATTACTAAAGATGCTAATAAGGGTCTATGGTGTATTCATATTTGGGGTTTATCTATGAATATTGTTAAATAGTTGATGTCATTTATACTAGATCCTGGACATTAATTTTTTTATACCTTAAGCATGTGGATATTCATATAAACAAAGGAAAAATTAATTTAGGAGAAAATACGCGTCCTTCAGAAAAATTGACTATGATTGATATTTTGAAAAATTATACTATAACACAAAATTTTTATGACTTGACCACACGATTCATTCTTAGGACAATCGTCTGTGGTGGCTGTTGTTCTGCTAAGATGGAAGGTGATTCACACATGCGGGTCTCTGTCTGAGGTGTCTTTCAAGGTGGATTGAAGCGGCGTTTGGCGAAGGTGAGTCCCAAGCGGAGCATAGTGAGACCACGTACCGCCACGAACATGAGCTGCTAAGTGTGTGCAGAGATAGGTTTGTGACTACCTTTTAGTGTTCTACCTACCTCACAGTACACTAAATACATTTATAAGAATGCGGTTTCTGATTTGGATTTGAAGAGTAAGTTTAAAGCATGTTTATATTTCAGATATCATATATTGTAAGTTATATTGTTTTTTCTTTATCAATAAATAATGGATATGAGATCGTTCATTAAGATGACATAAATTGTGCCTGTAATTATAACATCATTTACTTTCACCTAATAATGACATAATTATGGTTGATATACGACCTACTTTGTAGGTGTGACTGAATGTTAAAACTTTAATTAATAGTAAAAATGATATGCTCTTATGTAAATTCAATTAGTTAAATTGTTAAAGTAATGAGTTTTAATGTTACACATAAAATGATTGGTTTTGATTAAGATATTTGATATTTTCTATTGATACCCAAAAGTTGATTAACTCTATGTTTTCTTATTTCAGAGGTAACAAAAAAAGAGATCGACCATATTAAGCTAATAAAATGTTGGGTGATGGACTTCAACTACATGAAATTATTATGAAGGTTACAAGATAAGGTCAGTGTGTATAACAATCTATTTGTGGCACAAGATAAGGTAAGTGGAGTTGTGAATTGCAGTGATGATCTCCTGTAAAGGATTGCTACGATCAGAAGTTACGAAGTTTGGATGAAAGGAGATCATTGTTGATGAGCATGTATAAGCTTGGTGGTGGGGTTTGCATTGATCCTTCCCAATTGGAATTGAGAGACATCAGAAAGAGTCTTGATCGTTCCCGTGGTTTTCGTTCTTCAGTCATTGGGGATGATGATCGGGCATAGTGCACTAAGAGGAAACCAAACTCAATAAATGCACACCATATTTATCGCTCAACAATGCTTTGTTTGTTGATTTTGATGTCTTCTATAATCTAATACTCTATCAAACACATATACAGATATAGAGTGAGTAAACATTTTTACCATTTTTTGTATTTTTCTTATTTAAAACTTGATTTTCCCATTTTTTTTCTAATTTTAAATATATTTTATATAATTTGTATAATTAGTTTGAGTAGGGCCTTGGATCTTCCCCTTCTTTTCCCAGGTTCAACTGTTCCAGCTCTTGTGCTTGTGGTTTTGGTTGATCTTCCATATAGTCTGGTTCTTCAGCGATATCTTCTACAAATTTTGGTATGTTGGAGTTGTCTATCACCATACATTTCTCCCGTTGATCCACCAGAAAACACTCATATATCGGGTCAGCCTCGTTATCAGTTTCTTTGGCCGCCCTTTCACACTATTATAACCAATAAACCATCTTTCCTTCTTCGGTAATAACCTTTTTACACTGTCTGCTGGCACTCACAACTTCCTTCCTCTTCTTCTCTCTAGAAGCCTCAATAACTTTTCCTCCTGAAAATCGACTGATCACACTTTGTCATTAGACCTCATGCTCCGTTGGATCCATTCTGGGTCTCATTCTGTCTTTGAGCTATTTTGAGATGTTTTGATGATGAGGGACCACCCGGTGGGCTTCTTCTGCCATCACTCCTTTGCTGCTTGCAACTTCTTTATTCTGCTCATTCAAGGGCCCCATCCTTTCTCTGATCGAGGGAACCCACGCTCCCTCCATTCTTCTCGTTAGGACTCTGACGTCCTCCTCTAATTCTATGTAAAATTCTTCATCTACCAGGTGAGCTTCTTTTACAGCGAAGGGCCTCTTCGTAGCTCTAATGGTCACCTCCGTTCCCTTGATATTTGCCTTGGCGCATTAGTGATACGTCAAAGGAACTAGCCCTTGGTTGTGCATCCACACCCTTCCTATCAACAGATGGTAAGAATTTGCACTCTCTATCACGTGGAATTTGATATGGGAACTCAGATTTCCCAACACAATCCCAACGCTCACATAACCAATGGACTTGGAAGACTGGTTATCATAACCTGAAATCACCAATGGCATGGGGACTAACCTTTCCTCCGAAATATTAGCTGCGTGGAAAGAGTTGATTGGCATGATATTGATGGAGGTTCCCCATCTATAAGAGCCCTTGCAAAGCTAACCCCGTTAATGCTTGAGTTACAAACAATGGTCTATTAGGAGGGAATCTCACATCCCTATCTGCATCGCTAAAAGTTATCTCTGACAGAAACATCTTTACCAACCTGGCCATGGCTCCCTTCCATCTCAGCAAAGGGACTGTGTTCTTCCTCGTAATATCAAGGATTGCCTGTGTTATCTCCAATCTACTCTCCTTTGGTATCCCTACCTGGTCGAAGAACCAGGAAAACTTTGGGCATTTTGAAACTGCACAGTATTCTATAGCTTGGTCTACTTCCTCACCTTCAATGCTATATACGACCTCCACATCTTTAGCACTTGCTTCATCATAAGCTAATACAACGTTAGCCATTCCCTTAGTGCAATATTCCAAAGATTCTTTGAACTCCTCCTGCTCCGTCGTTAGCTCCCTTGCTTCCTTCTCTGGTTCCTCGTCGTAGGCCACCACCAGATTAGCCCCATGTGCTAGGATTGGGTTATTGTTAACATTTTACGGAGGGATTTATAACATTCCTGCCTTCATATATTTGTCAATGATTCTTCTTAGCGTGAAACAGCTCTCCATTGGATGTTGGATCTTTCGATGAACCTAGAAATATTTGGGATCAGCCCTAGTTGCAGCGTCTGGTTCCCCAATGGGGATGCCCTTTGGTTCATACACCATTCCTCCTTGAACCATGGTGTTGTAACAACTGACAGCCTCTTCTACTGTACAAGGCACCGGTGGTGGGTCTTCCCTGTCTCTCCCAAACTTCCTCTTGTTGTCCCTCTTCGCTACTTTCCCCCCATCGGTTCTATCAGTATATCCCACTCGTGGGAGATGAGACCTCCCTCCTACAGGTTGTATCGGCTTCCTGAACACCATAGGCACCACCATTGGGTTTGGTCGTATAACCAACGATATATTCCTTGTTACTTTTAGGAACGCCGCAAAAGTCCCCTAGCGTGTCTCGTTAATAAGATGGCAGATGTACTCAGGAAGTAGTCCTTCCGCACAGATCTACAATAGTTTGTATTCTTTAGCCTCCTCCCTCGCATCAAGGGACCTGTCCCTGAACCTTCGAATGTATGCCACTACATCTTCCGATGGTTGTTGCTTCACTCTCCCCAATTGGGTCAAGGTGAACTCATCTTCCGCCAGAAAGAATTTCTGTATGAACAAAACATGCATCTCCTCCCACGTGGAAACAATTTTAGGAGCTAAGTGAGAATACCAGGTATATGCCTTATCGGTTAAGGATTTAGAAAATTCACTCAACCAGAGCTTATTATTATTGCAGTGCGCCCCCAAATGTTCCACGAAGCGTTTAATGTGATCTTTCGGGTTCCCACCCTTTCCTGTATATTTTTCAAAGATAAGAGGAATATAATATTTTGGGTAGGGCTCATCATTGTACTCCTGGGCTTAAGGCGTCCGAAAATTGTCATAAATCGAAGCTACCTTGCTAGAAGATTGCGAGGAAGCTTGCATGAATTTCAGCATCTCTTTCCTCATCTCTTCCATAGCTGATGCCATTGAAGGAACGACCAGAGGGACCATAGGCCGAGTGCCCATTGCAGCTGGAGAAATTTTCATAATTGGAATGGTTGATACTTTTGGAGTTCCCACTGTTGGATTTATAGAAGAGGGTACACTTGCTGGGCCCATTCCTATTAGAACTGCACTTGGTGGGGCCATTAGGGCTTCCCCTGGTGTCACGAAGGAGTTGGCTTCAAATCCCCCCAACACCGTTGAAGCTATGGGATTTTGCAAGAACTCGTAAAATTTATTCATGAGGAGTGCCACTTGGTTTGGCCCCAACCCAGCGCTCGTAAAAGCTTGCATCACCCCTGGGACGCCTATCACCGTTAGATTTGGAGGTACCTCGAGTTGAGGGGCTCCATCCCTTGAAGCCTCCAGCTCTAAGTTAACCAGTAACGCTATTAATTAATCACAAGACACGCAACCACAACTTAGTGAAGACAAACTCAGTTTGTACTCACAAATCTCTCGTGTATAACTCAGAAGATAATAACGAACTCAGAAGTAACTCATTCATAGGGAGAGAGAAGTAATCACCCTAGATACACCTTGGTAGGCAGACAAACACCCCAACCACCCTCAAGGATCTCTGTCAAGTATTAAAGCTTCGTAATAAATGACAATGGTGGGTGGGTAAATCTCTCTGGTTTGTAATAAAATCTCTCTCTGATGTATATTATCTCTAGTAATAACTTCTAAACTCCAAAAAGAACATCCTCTCCCCAGAGGTGGTTGGGGTCCTTAAATATCCCCCACACCACTACCAAGGCAACTCGATCATTAATATATGTGAAAGACATCCCTCATATTTTATGTCACAAACATTAAATACCTGATGAACTAGTTAGCTCCACGTCATAGACATTAAATGCCAAGACATGCCTTTTGTTTAACCACTGTGTGTCAGGGGACTGTCGTCACAGAGGTGGCTCACCATTTGTCTGACAGCCCCAAATACCATGGGGGTTTACTCAAGTGCGGATTTAACATTGCCTTGCTAGCTAGTGACATTGCATATGGTAGATGTGCGTTAAGTAGAGGGTTGTTTAGTTAATAACTCAACACCCGATGGAACTCAAGGCTGCTCCGCCCAAGGTTCCACGGTCAGGGTCTTTTGGTGTTTTACCAGGTGTACCTAAGGTGGTCAGGACAATCCCTAACGGTTCCTCACTTCTCAATCCTCCAAACCAAGTCCCTCTGAAGTTCCCACACCGAGGTCGTTCGATAGAGCATGAAAGCTCTCCTAGGCCCTGCTAAGCCTGGTCTCTCGCGAGTACCGTTCGACCTCTCACTAAAAATCATTATAATCGTTACAACTCATGGTCAATATAAATAAAGAGACAATATGACTAAGTAACACAACAAGCCAAAGTATGAGATGCCGTGCTAAGCTGCTTCCCTGAGATGCCTCGTTGTCTTAATCCTATAAACTATTATTAATGGGGGGATTATCTCTAATCTCAAGATTACCTTCAAGAGACAAAAATTTAATGTGGAAACCCTTGCAGGAAAAAGTCCACCAATAAAATAAAGCAAGTATTATACAAATTCAGATATGATTTTCATATTCGGTAACTCATGAATCTCTACTGCGTTATGATTTTAAACTTTTGATGAGAATTGGTGAATCCTTGGGTTTCTCAATTTGGTTTGTTTCTTTTGTTTCTTTATATATTTATTAAAGAACGAGCGTCGGTTAATGTGTACTAAAGAGACCTGCACTACTTTTGAGAGAGATCACTGCGAGAAATCAGTATCATTCTTTCATATTTATCCTTCCTTTCTTAATCATATTTTATCTTTTGGGAAACCTACTATGTATCATCTCGATCTCAATCATATTATTATTATTGTGAAACTTATAATGAGAATTGGTGAATCCTTGTGTCCCAAAGAGAGAATAATTCTAATTATGTTTTAACACAACCCATTTTCACTGAGCCCATCATCGACACTAAGGTTGCCATGGTTTTGCTCGTCGCTGCCATGATCTCAGTCCTTTCCATGACTAAGGCTGACTTGGTATGTGTGCGTAGAGTATTCATAAAATGACCCATGAACTAGCATATATATATATATGGTTTTGTATGTACCTTTTGTCTTTATGTTGTGGTGTAATTACTAGCTTATTTATCTGACAACAGTAGGAATTGTATGTATTTAAGTTGTTTGGGGTAATCATTTGAAACTAACAATTTGAGTTTCAGTTACACATAAATAGCTATGGTCATTTTCATTTGATGTGATTATGATAGGTTATTATTTTGCATTAAAATGAAAGGTAAGAATTCCATGTTTGGGAATATGGAATTCATGCCTTCAAATTGTAATCGGAACCATAGTTGTTCAAAATTTTGATGACAATGTTTGGTGAACCTTTGGTTGTAATATAATATAAAAAATTATGACAATGTATAATTCTATAGCGTGTTTTTTATGGTTGCTCACTTTTATAACACAGTATGTGGTATGATTGGTGTTAATGATTTTAACTTGCATATTGTCCATAAGTTATGTACTATTATATGAGATATTCTTATCTTCTGATTTCCTATAAGTAGTCATGGTGAAGTCCACTTACTCTTCATAATTAGAAGCATCAAAATGTATCATCTTTCCTTAATGGGTTAAATTTATAAAGACATGTTTGAAACGGAGTTGGACATGGCATTGCTGCTGCTTCTCGTAGAGAAAATTGAGAGGTTATCGAACAATGTGACATAGTTGGGTTCAAATGTGTAGTTTTTAATGTGGCACTGCATTCAAATGTTTAGTTGGGTTCAAATGTTGTTATGTATGTTTAGTTCATGTTTGGGCATTTTCAGTAATTACTTTATTAGTTATTAATACTAATACTAATAGCAAGATATATTCTTAGGAAAAATCTAGCATAGTCACTTAACTTTTCAATAAATTTTAAGATTTAAGCATTTGTGTGTTCATTTGTTAGGTACTACTTGTGCAACAGTCCTCACCCTTGCAATATTTACCGAAAGGTGCAAGTCTGGTGCAACTGGTAAGAATACATTGGACCTTAGACGTGGTATAACCATGGTTGTCGATGTCGTGGTAACAAACTTGAAGAGCAGGGAAAAGATGATAAGCACATCTGAAGAAATAACACAGGTTCGTTTGTTAAGTTTTGATCCCTTAACGTAGCTAGTTTTTTCTTTGCCACTACAATTTTTAAATGAATGCTGAAAGAAATAATATAGTATCTTAAGACTAGTATTTTTATACTTCAATAGGTTGGAACAATATCCGTAAATGGAGACAGTTAAATTGGTGAGTTGATTGCTAAGGCTATGGAAAAGGTTGGAAAAGAGGGAGTAATTACAATTCAAGTAATTCGCTTTGTTTTACTTTCTTTGATTTTCAGCACTTGTTTATTGCATTTCTAATCTAAAATTACCTTTTGTTCTTGTAATCCATGGATTAGATTTAGATGCATTTATGTTTCCTTGCTTGACCATAGAGGTTATGTTTATTTATGTATTTTGTGTTGTTAAGAGTCAGCCTAATACCATCTTGAAATGGCTTCTTGTTTGACATGCAAGTGTGTTTTATGGCTACACAACATGAATCTTCTTTGATTTGTGTTTGTGGGAGTTTTGATATTATAATTAGCATGATTAATATATTGTTTGGTGAATATATTCAGTGAGTGATATAGCACCAACTTCTTATGTTATAAGAGCAAACATACTATTGATGCGAAGGGGTGTTCATCTGTTGTTAATTGTATGTTAATTGTTAAACTCTAATTATACTATTGTTATATGAAACTCTTACAATAGTTTATTTCATATGGTAGATCAAATTTATCATGTCATAAGATCTTTACAAATGTGGGATTATGCACCCTAGATTTGATCTCTGTAGTTGCTTATGGTTAACTTGTATACGAGGCTTTTGTGAAGTAGAGGAGGGATGATAGATATTAGAGAATGAAGATATTGGAATTTACTTGATTTGGAATATGTTTGGCTGCATAATTTTATCCAAGTGTATATAAATTTGTGATCAGCAAGCATTTTAAAGATGTTAGGTGTTAAGGGCTAAAGAGTAGGGAATTGATTATGCTTGACTTGGGTTAGTTGTGGACGAGAACAACAACAATATAAAGATTTTGGTGTTAATGGATATAGAGTAGGGAAGGAATTAGTTATGTAAATGCGACAAAATAAATAATCAAACGCTCAAATACAGATCTCCCCTCTCAATTCTCAAACTGATTCATCAAATAAAGTGAGTACATGATTAATAGTATGTTTTCTCTTATGACATAATAAACATACTTCTTATGCTTGTTTACCAATAGTATAATTAGCATGATAAAATGTGTTCATCTATTGGTGAATATATTATTTGCTCATTTATCGTTATCTAACACATTGATGAACTGTTAAGAGATGAAGCTTGTGGGAAGTTTTAGTTTTCTTTTTCGTTCAGCCATGGATCCATTCTCAGTTTCTCTAGAGGTATACTCTGAGCACCAACTTCTTTGATCAAGATGATGATCAAGATGTATTGTTGAAAACTTGTTCTGGTGAGGCTGTTTTGTTGCAATCATTAGATCATGTAAATATAATGAAGTGCTGTCACTATTGGATAGACGAAAACAATAAAAACATCAACATAATCATGGAACTTTCAGTTCAGGGAGTCTGAGATAATACCGAAAGAAACATATTAACGTTGACACAAACACCGTCAAAAACTAGGCAAGATAAATTTTACAAGGCTTACAATATCTCCACATCCTCAAAATGCCTATTATTCACCGAGATTTGAAATGTGATAACATATTCATTAACGTGAATAAGGTAGAAATTAAGAGTGGATATTTTGGGTTGGCTACTATCATTCAAAAGAATACTAGTGCAGTGGAAATGCTTGATCTGTGTTACATATAATGAGCCATACTATTAGCCAATAACAAAAGAAACAGATACAATTAACATATAATGAGCAAACTAATAATTAACATACTATTAGCCAATAACAAAAGCAACATATACAATTAACAGATCTGTGTTACATATGCTTGATCTGGTTTGATCCTCGCAATCTAATGTGATAAATTCTTCCTTGGGGTTGGGTAGTACTAGTATCTAGAAGAACATCAACATGCATGGGGATATAAGAGCTTAGCACCACGAGATTCTTATAACGCATAAGCTCCACATGCGAGAGTTCCAATGTAACTCATAGGAACTGATCGCTTAGTCACGGGTCTCCCAGTTTGAGAATATGACGATAATTTGAAAACATCTAGATTAAGCTTAAAAACAAGTCATTAAAAGGGTGAAAACTCAAACCAGCCCCCAAATGGCCCCGTAAGAGGCATGAACACCTCGCACATGACCAATGTAACTTATAAGAACTGACCGCATAGTCACGGGTCTCTCGGTTTGTGAATAAGACAATAATTTTAAAATACATAGATTAAGCTTAAAAGCATGTCGTTAGAGGGTGAAAACCTAAACCAGCCCTCAAATGGTCCCGTAAGAGGCACTAACACCTCGCACGGGACTAATGTAACTCGTATGAACTGACCGCCTAGTCACGAGTCTCCTGATTTGAGAATATGACGATAATTTAAAAATATCTAGATTAGGCTTAAAACACAAGTCGTTAAAGGATGAAAACCCAAATTAGCCCCCAAACGGCCTCGTAAGAGGCATGGACACCTCGCACGGGACCAATGTAACTTGTAGGAGTTGACCGCGTAGTCATGAGTCTCCCAGTTTGAAAATATGACAATAATTTGAAAATATTTAGATTATGCTTAAAAATATTTGAGGATGAAAACTCAAATCAGTCCTCAAACGGCCCCATATGAGGGGCACTAATACCTCACATGGGACTAATATAACTCGTAGGAGCTGACCACGTCGTCACAAGACTTTCAGTTTGAGAATATAATAATAATTGTAACTCATATATGCAATTTTTCAGCTTGAATAAGATTTTTTTAAAATTACTTGGTTACTAATATCATCTCTTTTTTGTATCCTATTTTTTTGTTGGGTAACATTTTATCATTATCTTTTATCCACATGGAACACACGAAGAAGTCAATGGTTTACAACAAGGGGATTATTTATTTAATATCGTTAATATTCAGGATTTTTTTTTGTTATGGCCATGCGGGCCTTTGTAGTTTTATTGTTAACTTTCATGGTCGTGCGGGGTTTTATATTTTATGGTCGTGTGGGCTTTACATTATGCAGGTTTTATATTATCAGGTTTTATAATGTCCAAAAAATAGTGGAAATTTTGTCCATATTTTTTTTGTCTGTGAACTTTTAAGACTTGTCATACTTTGAAGTTTGTATGTACATTAGTTTATCAACAACGTGCGAGATTCGCAATTTATAAATTTTCTTGCCTTCAAATGATTTTTTTTCTTTGATCCAAAATTTTTGCACAGTTCAAAATCGTGCCAAAAGTATATCAAATTTTGGCACGGTTTTGAACTGTGTCAAAAGTGTATCAAAATGTACTCAACCTGACACAGTTATAAACTGTGCCAGAAATATCAAATTCTGACATGATTTAAAAGTGTGCCAGAAGTGTTACTATTTGACCAAATCTGGCATACTTTTAAACCGTGCTAGAAAAAAAATGATCATTTTGGAACATCCGATTCTGGCACAGTTCAAAACCTGACATGATTTAGTGTACCATTCACTTTTTAAAAAATAAATTTTTGCAACAAATTTTTCACCAAAGCATAGCAGAAAGTGAAAAGGGTATTTTACATCCAAAGTTATATGTGACATAACAGGGGAATGAAGTCATATGATCCTATATTTTACTCTATTTTTTCTTAATTTGTGAGATGTCTGCTAACATTTTCTGTATGTATGTATGTATGTATGTATGTATGTATCTATTTATGGATTAATATATCTATATATGTACATTAAAGTGTAATGAACATAGATAGGTGGTGGAGTCGAATTTTTTATAATAACTATATCTAATTATCTAGGTTATCTTCTCACTTTTTAAAATTACGAAAGAACTTTTCCAATATTTCTTAGCATCAAGGCTTGTGAATTTTCACCAGTTATATTTCATTAAAAAGTCAAAAGCCCAAACTGGCCATATCTACTTATTTGAAATGTGTGTCGGATTTGGGACCATCAAGATTTTGTGCTTATGACAGCTGAACGCATATCCATGACTGGAATGTGACTTTACACAACAAATGCTCAAAATGTATAATACTTCGTCAAATAGTAAGTAACAAGTACTATGCTAGTTAATACGACTTGACACAACAAATGCTCTTGTGTGAACCGCATTTTAAGAGTGCGGATCGGATCTGTGTTAACTGGCGGTGAGCACAAAAAAGAGAGAGAGTGTGCCGATAATTTCTAGGCTTACCGCGAGGTAACACATGTTCGGTCCGCACTCTTAAAATGCGAACTAATCCGCACAAGAACAGGACTATATATATATATAACAAGTACTACGCTAGTTAATAATTACATATATTATGAGCAATGGAACTAGTAAGGAATGTTGGTATATTATTTGCACGTAGTTAACAGACTCTTTTAGTAAGATCGTTATGTCTTTCATTTATTATGACACTTATTTTGGTTGCCCTTTCGCGTTCAAAGGAAATAATGGTATCTCTATTTCAATTATGGACATGTGGAAAGAATTGTTTAACTCGTCTCTGTTACACTCTAAAAGGTGTCATTGCATCTATTTTTCAAATGTGATCTTATGGTTTGGCAAGTGGATACCATGTATATCAAAGTCAGATCCATCATGAAGCTGTGATGTGTGATATGATAGATGATATTTCTTACTTTTTTCCTTTTCGTTTTCTAGTTTTTCCCACCAACTATATTTACTTTTTATCGTCCCTTTGACAATTAAAGGCTTGGTGGAGGGATTATTTAATTTTCAAGTGTAGTGAATTTTGGATTTTTTATTTCGAAAGCATTTACAAGCAAATAAGATATAGGTAGATTTAATTACTTGACTTTTCATTTAATCCTTTGTAAACAATGCTATCTACTTCTTTTCTTTCATGTGTCAACCCTTGTGTATTTGAATTTTCACCATTTATATCATACATGGAGAAGTGTTGTTAAAAGCTGGCTTAGACTGTGGTTGATTTAAAAATCTACCAAGATTCTATAAAATT
Source organism: Sambucus nigra (assembly GCA_949130495.1). Classification (NCBI taxonomy): domain Eukaryota; kingdom Viridiplantae; phylum Streptophyta; class Magnoliopsida; order Dipsacales; family Adoxaceae; genus Sambucus; species Sambucus nigra. The sequence continues at coordinate 722,992,892 of OX422210.1, forward strand.
GTTTTTCTGTATTGACAATTGATGCATTAGACATTAAACAGAGTTTCATTGCATATTTCATTTTATGGGAATATTAATGGATATACCTTTTATTCTAGTTCCTGTGGTTTCTTTCCTTCATTCTACCACTCTTGTACTTGATATATGCTTGTTTCTTTATCGGTAGAGTTTGCATTGAACTTGTTTGTTTTTATTTTTGCTTCGAAGGATTTTTTCTCAGTTGCTTTTACAACGATTTCTTATGTTATTTTCTTTGGTTTTACATTGTGGCTTGGCTTATAGTTAGGAGGACCTTACTTTCCCCACCTTGATTTTGATATTCATGCAATTTACATAAAGAAAATAATAATTACCAAGTAGTAACTTTAATCACTTCTGAAAGTTTTGGTTACAAAAAATAAAGTTTTACTATATTTTTTCTTAAATTATGAGATGCCTGCTAACATATTCGGTATCCATGTACCATTTATGTATGTATATATGATCACATAAATGTATTTTTTATAGGATTTTTAATATTGATGCGCTCGTTTTCTTTTTTTCAGCGCAAAAAATAGAATCGGGACAGGAATCTGAGCTCTTTTATATGGTACCCAGAGTTGTTGTATGAAGATAAACCATTTCGTATGTTCTACCTCGAATAGAGGTCAGTTCTTATATGTGTAAATACACCATGTGCATGGAGTTTATTCTCATGTTACGAAAAGGGTTTGTTAGTAGTATGTAGTGTAATAAATTGGTTTGTAACCTTCATATCGATATCTATATCATGCTTATAAACGGATTACTGCAGGTTATGTTTTAAGCATTGATGTTGCTTCCTAAAATGCCTGTAGTTTAGATGCCTAATCTATCATAGATATCTTTCTTTATCTTTTCCCACAAATAACTTTTCCATAATATGATGAATAAGTTATATTATTTTTGTTATGGAACATGAGTGTACTACAAATGGTTGGAATGATAAAAAAAAATCGAAAAACAAAAGAAAAATATAAGTAATTGTTAGTTTTAATTTCATAGAAAAATGGACAACATCAAGGCATGCACCATGTTGCGTACATGAACTTTTTTCAGCATTTTAATTGTTTAGACTTTGATTTTATTCTTGATGAAGCTTATTTCTCAAAATTAGGGTAGTCGCTTTGTTCCTTATTAAGGGTTCCTTTGAACCATTAATATGGGAGTAGAAAGGCAAGCTCAAACTATAGGGTCCAGGAGAAGTGTATCCTTCATGTCGATATCCTATTCATGCTTATAAATGGATTATTGGGTTGTCTTTTAAACATTGATGTAGCTTCCTAAAATGCTTATAAATGGATTATTATGAAATGGGTTTGTTAGCCATATGTAGTGGAACAAATTGGTTTGTAACCCTCATGTTGATATCTTACATGGATTATTGGGTTATGTTTTAAACATTGATGTAGTTTATATGCTTAATCTATCATAGATCTCTATCTTTATTTTTTCCCTCTAATAAGTTTTTCATAGTATTATGAATAAGTTGCATCTTAGTTTGTTATGGAACAGGAGTATACTAAAAATGGCTGTAATGATAAAAAAAAATGAAGAAAAAAGGAAAAAATTATATGTGACTGTTAGTTCTAAGTACTTAGAAAAATGGACAGCATCAAGGCATCCACACTGTTGCGTACATGAACTTGTTTTCATCATTTTAATTGTTTAGACTTTGATTTTATACATGATGAAGTTTATTTCTCAAAAATAGGTTAGTCCCTTTGTTCCTTATTAAGAGTTGCTTTTAACCATTTATATCGGAGTAAAAAGGCAAGCTCAAACTATAAGGTCCAGGAGAAGTGTATTAGTCGGCCATACTAAATTATATATTGAGTTTAAATCATCCAAGTTTATAAAAAAGTGCTTGTCGGGTTTGACAAGTTTAGGTGTTTTATACGAACTTTTACTCTATTTTCTCCCTCATATGCTTTTTGAGTCTCTCTCTCCGGCGTGCGCCCGAGTTCATATTTGCTATAAGCCTCTTATTCATGATTTGATTGGGAAACACCTAGATAAATTATACTAGATGACACATATATTCTCCATACACCCCCTTACGCATAATTTGATTGAGAAACACCTAGATAAATTACACCGCGGAGTCAATTAAGTTATGAAAAACACTGCTCTGATACAATATTAAAATTGGAACATCCACCCCAGAACCAAATGGGAAATTTAGGTGTAGGGACACTATGGGCTTTTCCAATATTGAATTTCACATTCTCAACATGACATTAGACGTTTTTAGCATTGTCCATATGTAGTGTGACGTAAATCCTATGCTAGCAAAATACTACTAGCTTTGTCATACTTTCCCCTAAGAATGTTTTTTCCTCATTTTCCTCCATACCTAATTTTATATGTAAAGGTTGATGGATTATTCAATATTGAAGTGGTATGAACTTAGAGAGGTTTTGGACTGTTGAATTTCATATTCTCAACAAGACATTAGATGTTTTCAGCATTGTTCATATATAGTGTGACGTAAATCCTATGCTGGAAAAGCACTACTAGCTTTGTCATATTTGCCCCTAAGAATGCTTCTTCCTCATTTATCTCCATGCCTATTTTTATATGTAAATATTGATGGATTATTTAGTATTGAAGTGTTATGAACTTAGATAGGTTTTGGAGTCGACTTTATTCTAATACATATATCTAATTTTTAGTTTTTCTTCTTACTTCTTAAAATTATGAAAGAACTTTTCCAATATTTGTTGGCATCATGGCCTGTGGAATTGCACTAGTTATATATTATTAGAAAGTCAAAGCCCAAAGTGGTCATATTCGGTTATGTATATTCATTAACTACCTTATAACGTATATTGGATTTGGGACCATCAAGATTTTGTGTTTATGACGGATATCCGGGACATGAATATGGCTTGACACAGAAAATGTTCAAAAAAGTAGAATACTGCGTTAAAGATATGTCATTACTTGTATATATAATCAATAAATCTATATTATATGGTTGAAATGTGAAAATGATAACTTCTGAACCATACTAGTTAATAATCACACATATTATAATTAATGAAATTAATCAGGAATGTAGGTATATTATTTACACGTAGTTAACACACTCCTTTAGTAATATTGTCGCGTCTTGATTTTATCATGACACTTATTATGGCTGCTTAAGATAAATATAGTCTTTCACGTTTGAAAGAAATAATGATATCTTTTTTCAATTATGGACATGTGGAAAGAAGTGTTTAGCTCGTGTCTGTTACTAATGTGAATCGCGGGCATTATTGTCTTTTTGGTCATATTAGTAGTTTAGTTCCTTTTTGTTATTTTTATTAATTTTTTTTTGTTCTTTATTTGTAATTTGGGACATAGGTGAGCACAAACGAGTATTAAGCTTATTTGTAAAGTGAGAGTCCCACATTGGTTAAAGACCCATTTAGTGCTCCCCTTTCCCACTTATAAATAGACCCCTTGTAACCTCATTTGAGGTATATCTTGATTTGGAATATAGAAAAGAGTTGTTTCTCTCTCTAAAAGTGTGTGTTAGATATTTTAGGAGCCTTTGACGTGTGTTTTACGTCAAATTGGTATCAGACCGGGTGAAGCTCCACATTGGTGTTAGTGTATCGGTGTTTTTTTTAATTAAAATCGCATTCTACATTTCAAATGGTTCTGGAGATGGCACACATTCATGAGAGGTTAGATTTTCTACTCCAAAGCTCCCAAAACCTAGATATCCCCTTCACCCTATGCCTAAAATCCGCCACCCTTGCTGCCGAGTACCAAACCCTAGGGGGGCGTACCAACCAAACCCTCCCAGCACCACAATCACCTTCCCCAAGCCCTCCCCACCCCTGTCCTGCTGCCGAAAAAGTTCCCCCACCTAAACCCACCACCACACATCAAACCCTAGCCCCAAACAGCATCCCCACCCCTATCTCGCCCCCTCCCCAACTGCTGACCACCCCAAACAGCCCCTAGGGCAGCAAAAACCACCCCTAGGGCTGGACGACCTACTCGCCCCTCAACTCCAACCACCCCACCATGCTTCTGACGCCATCTCCTGCCCCACGGCCACCGAAAAATCTCCAAACCCATTCGGCCACATCCCAAACCCTAGTCGACCTACTTTTAAACCTCACGTGAACCAAAAAAAACAATCCGACTCCATTTCAGCCCCTTAACCTCTTCGACACACCTGCTGCCCACTTTCCCTCCTCCGCACGAATGGTTTTTGAACCGGGATAAATCTAGAGTTTGTTTGGATGATAGAAGAAAGAGAAGAGAAGAAGCAATAAAGAAGAAATTGCGGGATGGGCACCCTCAAGTTTTAGAAATTTTATTTTTGGTCCCCCGCAAGTTTTGGTTCCAAATTGTTTTTGGAATTTCCTCATGAATCTCCAATTTTTAACGCTCGAGGACGAGCTTGGTCTTAAGAGGGGGAGATTGATGTGAATCGAGGGCATTATTATCTTTTTGGGCATATTAGTAGTTTAGATCCTTTTTGTTATTTTTATTAATTTTGTTTTTTTATTTATTTGTAAGTCAAGACATAGGTGAGCACAAATGGGTATTAGGATTATTTGTAAAGTGAGAGTCCCACATTAGTTAGAGACCCATTTAGTGATCTCCTTCCTCACTTATAAGTAGACCCCTTGTAACCTCATTTGAGGTAGACCTTGATTTGGAATATAAAAAAGAGTTGTTTCTCTCTCTAAAAGTGTGTGTTAGATATTTTGGGAGCCTTTGACATGTGGTTTACGTCAGTTACCCTCTTAAATGTGTCCTTGTTCCTATTTTTGAATGTTATCTTCTATCTTGTCTTGGTAAGTCGAGACAATGTATGTAAAAGTCAGATCCATTATGGATTAGTGACACGCATTGGTTTTGATAGGTTATTATTATTATTATTATTATTATTATTATTATTATTATTATTATTATTATTATTATTATTATTTTAATACTTTTTCTTCTGCTAACCGTATTTACTTTTTATCATCCGTGTAAAGATTAAAGGCTTGCCGGAGGGATACTTAATTTTCAAGTGTAGTGAACTTCGTGATCTTTGTTTTGAGAGCATTTGCAGGAAACTAAGATATAGCTAGAATGAAATATATAGCTTTTCATTTAGTTGTTTGTAGTTAACGATGCTATCTACTTCTTTTTGTGCCCGTGTCAACCCTCTTGTATTTGAAATTGCACCATTTATATCGTACATGGATAAGTGTTATTAAACGTTGGATGAGATTGTATGCATGATTTAAATCCGTCCAAGATTTTAAAATTGTTTGTCTAGTTTGACAAGTTGATGCATTAGACATTAAACTGAGTTCCATAGTTTATTTCATTTTGGGGGAATATTAATGGCTCTATCTTGTACGCTAGTTTCTTAGGTTTGTTTCTTTCATTGTACCTCTCTTCTAGTTGATATATCTTTGTTCCTTTATTAGTAGAGTTTATGTTCAACGTCTTGTTGTGGCGTGGCTTATAGTTGGGGTTACTTTCCCCACCTTGATTTTGATATTCAGACAATAACGAAAAGAAAATAATAATCACTAAGCAGTAACCTTATACTTTTGGATTAGCCACATTTTTTATAATTAAAAAATTTACCATTTCAATCGCTACTCTAATGTTCCCTACTTCTTGCTCAATCTTTTTCTTTCTGAAATTGAGATTAGCGTAAAATGCAAGAATCCCTTAAACTATTGCTTTAATTGCAAATACTCATTATAAAAAATTCTTAAATTATAAAAAGTTTGCAACTATTTAAGGGTCATCAAATACCTTCTTTTAGTGACACGTGGAAATTTGCAAATGAATGCCATAGTTCGAGTTGTTCTTTGCAAAATAAATAGTTCACGGAATTATTTGCAACTAGCGTGATAACTTTAGGGGGTCTCATGCAATTTTTTCTTTATGTTAATCACAACAATATATACACATCACATACATGATCAATTTAATATTTCTACATTCATATTTCTGACATTAGTTCTTGTGACATTAGATGATTGATATCTATATAAATGTAGCCTTCTGCTCCAACCAAACTTACCTTTAAGAAGAAAGGGCAACCAATAGATGTCTGAGGTTCTACTTTGCCTTCCCCCTCAAATAGACTAAACAACCCTCGATCAAAAACGTAATTTTGTAGTTTTTTATTTGTTTGTTTTTTGAATATTTTTCTTGATTGGAAAGTCTTTACCATTAGAAATAATAATATTTTGATTTGAAAGAAAGAAAGATGTGAGATTGTTCTTTATTCTACCGCGTAAAAATCAAAATATTTCTCACTGGGTGGAAAGTATGATGCTGGAAAGTATATTCGCCTATTTAATGTTAATGTTTGTGTTCATATAATATTGTATAAGATTTTAGTTAAGTTTACACACTATAACTATGTTATTTTGGACAAAGCAGCGAACAAATTTTAACACCGAATTGGAGAAATAATTTTCAGCATTTTACTTTTCAATTGGGTGAATAGCATTTCACTTTGAACCAAACAGGGCCTAAGTTGCCCACCACTGCAACTTGTTTAAACTATGAAGGCCATACTAATGGTGATTTTTCTCTTATTAACTTCAGTCTGATTTGGTTATCTTATCTTATGGTTTTCAAGTGTTATGTTGCGTCATCAGACAAGAGACTTAGATCAATGTGGGAAATCCCAATGTATCTTTCTCCTTTAATTTAATCAAGGCAACTATGATGAATTTTGTTCACATATGGATATGGCATGTTTTTATTTTTTTATTTATTTGATTTATTTTTATTTTTTTGGAATCTCTAGCATGGAAAATGGCAGTAGAGAGAAATATTAATATTATTAATAAGAGAGGGGAAAAAGCCTTCCTTACATTGGTGGGTTTCGGGCGAAAGGTATATTACAAATCTAAAAGAAGATTTTGCCTTTTGTCAGTATCAGATCTTACAGTGGTGGAAGACTTTGGTTTTGCAAATTAATTCCTACGAACTTTTGTTGTTCGTAGGAAACAAAATTAATATTTCTTACGAACAACAGAAGTTCGTAGGAACTCTTACGAACTACTGTTGTTCGTAAGAACCCAAAAAATATGATAAATAAATTATTTATATTTCCTACGGACTTCTATTCTTCGTTAGAATTCTTACGAACTTCAGAAGTTCGTAGGAATCCTTTACAAATTCTCTAGCGAATTTGTATCTTTGGAGAACCACTGCAAATCAAGGTAGAGAATTTGTCCATTGATTCCCACCAGTGTAGACTTCCGAATTTGTAAACATACAAATTTACTTGGCATGGAGCATCCCCATTGTGGATGCTCTTAGTGGCTTATTGCACCAATGTAATAAAAATGTACTCGAGAAACCGGCCAGGACACTGAAAATAAATAAAAATAAAACATTAATACAGCCAAATCAGACCCAGAGATTAATACACGAAGATACGAAACTCTCCCATGATGTCAAAATTAGCTATAGTGTGAGACCCTTTAAAGAAGGTCGAAAACAATCCTTGATATCTATATAAACTTGCAAGTAACCCAAGGAAGCATAAATTGGCATATCGTCTAATACTCTTTTTCTAGTTCTTGATTGCCATTAGTGCCAGCATATGAATGTTGGACTAAGCTTGCAAATAATAGCTGATATGTCTTTTCAATCTGCGTGCGGCCACTAGAATAATGAACCTTTTTAAGACGAGTAATGCCTTGAAAATATTCCAAACCCTTTGATTGCTTCATCTAGAGAGACAGGGCCCAGGGGCTTAAATGAAAAATTGGTGACATGTTCAATAATTCCACTGCAAGAAGACATGGAGGTGGGTAAAATGAAACAGCTCTTGTCATTCTTATCTAGTTGACCCGAGTTATATTCATACTTGTTCCAAAACTTGTGAGCTTGTTTAAAGACCATCTCTGACTGTTTTTAAATATCAAAATATCATTGATATGGCATGGATACAACCAGGTTTGTTTTGCAATTTTTTTCTTCTCTAGAATGAGGTTTGAGGGTTACTGTAAGTTGTTTAAAAGATAATTTTTAAAGTTAAGAAAATTATTGACAAAACAGAGCTATTGAAGCGCAGGTGCAAGGTCATCTGTGGCGACCGCATAGCGCCTATGTGGCCTCCTTTTTCATATATATATTAACTGATAGCAAAAACTTAACAATTCAACATGAAGTCTAAGCAAATGCTGCTAAATTTGGGTATGCGTCCTTCTAATTAAATGTTGCAAATATATAGTAGCCAGGCCTATTGTCAGGACCCCAAGAGAGATTTTTAAACGCTGTTTATTACTGTTTTGTTTCTTTTGTGTGAATAATTATGACAACAAGTAACCATTGTATAGTTTTAGATTTCTAATATAAGCCATCCCCTAAATGAATATTTTCTTAATTCGAGTATTGAGAGGCTCAAATTTGGTTATTGGGTAAACAAGGGGAGGTTGTTTGGGTTTTTATGGCTAACATTAATAATGTTTATTTTGTAGATAGACCAAGGTATATATAGTCTTATGAGCAATAATTATCACCATAGTTTACTTTTTAGCAGATTATGTGAATGCAAGTAATTTTTTGAAATGCACATATATAAAATATACTGTCTTTTGTATTAGTGCCCCACCTGAACTCGAGTTTCTTAATTTTTTTCGCTATCGTATCGTAGCTGTGCAACTTAGTTTGTATCTATTGCTTGGTAAATTTTATTAATATGTCATTCCTAGTTGTTATATATAATTGATTTAATTCTTGCACTTCTTTTAATGTTTCTCAATATGGTTTTGTATTAATATATGGTACTTGATCGAACATACAGAGTACATGGAGGGTGTGAATAGGTTGCAATTTTCGTTTCAGATTTCGAGACCCTTGTAGAAGAGTATGTTAGGAACCGGACTGCTCGTCCAGCTTCAGATGATGTTAATAACATTGGGTTGTTAGCATCTGTTGAACCTGCCAAAGGTATGTGATTAAACTCATGTAATACGTACAGAGTATCATAGTGTTCAAATTGTGTGCTGTATTGCTTATCGAAATCCTATTTAGTGGGTATTAAAATATAGTAAGAACTGTAGAGAAAGCATTAAAAATTAAATAGTTGATTTTGCCTTTGTGATTCAAAAGTGTGTCCGGATCCCACTGTTAATATATTAGTATTATAAAAGTAGAATAAATAAAGGCAAGTATGAATTAATTAATTAAATGAATATCCGTATACATTCTTATTAAGAAAAAAATGATACACACTGATGCTGCTACGATGTAATGCTACTTGCTATACAGCCATGCTTTGGGGTATCTACATATTGCTTAGTAAATGATACTGACAACTATGCATAATATGCTTTGAAATATATATTTTTGATGTTTCGTATTTTAGGTGGAAGGGTTTTCTTTTTTAACCAAAATTTGTAATAGTCAGCTAATACATTGAATTAACCTTTTTTCTTCGGATATGGTAATTATAATTTTATTTCAGTATTTTCACGAATTACCTGCAAAAGACATTATGTTTCCTTATCAGTTGTTTTCACTAGACATGGAACATGATGGGTTTATTTAGGCTTTTCTTGTGTGCAGTGCGGGGTTAGGAAATAAAAAGAAAAATGGAAATTTCATGTTGTACCGGTTGTAGATTATTTGTGAGGATTTTTTTCCTATTAATTTGTAATCAAACCCTGATTCCGTATTTTCCATGGACATTCCATCCATATTTTCTGTATTCATTCCATATTAATTTGCAATCAAACCCATAAAAATTTGAATATGGACATTCCATATTTATTCTATATTTTCCATGGGAAATGTTGCCACAGATAGAGAACCTCATAGTTAAGTTGAATTTCTCACTATGGTTGTTGGTTTCATAGACAATTGAACATGTAGGATGCATATACCAAGCCCAGATGTCAAGTTTATCCTATGAAGCACGGACAGTTCCCTGCAGGTGTCGTACAAGTGTCAGACACTCAAAGGACACTGATACTCAAAGCACACGACATGGACACGTGTCTGACACGCCACGTGGCATGTCGGACATAAACGATATTAAAAAAAGGTTGGACATGCAATTGACATGGAAAGGACACGCGATGGACACAGATGGGTAAAAACAGAAAACTTTCAAAAAAATGGGGGTAGAAAATAAAATAAGTTGTAAAAATGGGAATAAGTTTGTTATTTATAAAATTTAACTTGGTTTAACTCTTTTCACCATCCGGACTCACTCAAACGTATCAAAACCAAACCAACTTAGTAATGGTCTCTTTCTTTATGAGAGACTAGTGCAACATAGAGCTTCTCGACAGGCCAATCTTGAATGAAGCGGCAACCACCTGCTCGGAGAAATCCTTCACTACATTATAGGTTTTCCAATATCGTCGAGCATATTCTCGCAAGGTTCCCCATTTTTTTCTGATGGTGAGGAGTAAGTGTATCCTCTTTGGATGGGAAACACTAGTGATAAATCTCATGGTGAAAGCCTCCCCGAGCTGCTTGAAGTTGGTGACCAATTTGTGTGGTAACTTCTGATCACGCCACAGATTCCTTCATTGGCTGCAATTTTTGGTCTCCTGAGGGCTTGGGGTTCAGGCACGTCATTTACATTTGTCCCCGAGGGGTTCCTGCTCCATTCTTTTTAGACGAGGTCGATGTGTGGCGTCCTCCTTTTGACGAAGCGCCACTCAGACGTCCACAAGCCGTGAAATCTGGTTGGATCGTCGAGGTTCGTTATTCACCACATTCTATTCCTCACGAGGGCAATAATGTGGGCTAGGAGTGTTACGACTCCTGTTAGGGTGAACCTCAGACCTGACTCTAGGTGGTGGAGGTCCGTTTTGATCGTTCTGATGGTCGGCATTAGATGAAAAATGTGGGACGTATGGGCGAGACATATCTCCTCGTTGGTTTTTCTTGGTTGAGAAAAGAAAATCAATTCTCACAGATGACACCAATCGTAGGTGGTAAAATCCTACTATTATGAATTCAGCACAATCAAGCTGAGCAGAAAGCAAAAATCACACTAATACAATATGTACATGGTTCGACAATGTGCTTACATTCACAAGGTGTTTCTCTTTCTTTATTCGTTGATTCTTGATAATAAATATTACTTACCCCTTTTCTAGGGGCGTGAGTTACATGAGTCACTTAGGACTCCATGACCTTAAATTCCTATTGTGACTTAATCGGTTGAATTTAATTCCGATATATCCGTTGATCGACCTTTGATCTATCTATGTCTCTTTAAGTTGTGGTTGTTTCCAACTCCACCGGACACGTGTCACACCGAACACATATAATAAATAATTACCATGAGTGTACATGTTTACTAAAATAAGAAAATTAAGTGAGTAAATATTTACGTTTATTGTAATTATTTAAGTAAATATTTGCTTCCACTCTAAATATTTACTCTCATAACAAACTAATAATAATAACATCTTGATTTGTTATTATTCTCCACCTTGTTCTTTATCTTCTTTTCTTATTTGCAAATATCTACTTGGAGTGTAAATATTCACTTTTTGAGGAAAAGATAAATATTTTCACTCTTAAGTAGATGTTTACTTAGGGTTCATATCAATTACAGAACATAAAACAAAATCCTTAGTAGCAAAAAAATAGGACTAATATAGCTATATAAAAGTCAATAGGATTTAATTGAGGGTTGATTAAGCAAATAGGACTAAAATAAAATTAACCCAGAACATTAAGGGCTCGTTTGGTTCGGGGTTTGAAAAGGGAGTTCGGGATTTCTTGAATTTAGTATTCCCCTCATCCATAATTACAATGTTTTGTTGGAAATTTGAGGGGAACTTATAATTACCACATAATTGTAATTCTCATTTCCTCTCTACAATGGGAGGAATCTTATATTTTTTAGAATTCTAACTTACTTTTGTGGTAAGACAAAAATAGCCTTTCACATAAACTCTCTCTCTCTCTCTCTCTCTCTCTCTCTCTCTCTCTCACACACACACACACACACACTCGCTCTCTCTCTCTCTCTCTCTCTCACGCCAAATTTGTTCCCACACACACACACATACATATACACATACACTTACTCACTCGTATACACACACACACTCACACTCACCACACACTTGCACGCACACACAAATCGATTTCCAGCGTGGGTTGGCGAAAATCAATTTTCCCATTCGTCCATTTTACCAACCCGCTCAAACACCAACCCACCATCATTTATATTAGTGAACTCCTTCTGTGATCTATCTAGGCTTTGTTTCTTTTTACTATAAATCACAAAACCTACCAACATCCACCGAGTGCCGAGACCCTTTTGGGTAAACAAAATTCCTTTTTTTTTCTCTATATATTTCTTAATAATTGTTATCCTTTTCTAAATTATTGTAAGGCTTATATGGTACCAACTAGTTCTAGATATATCACTCTCTCACTTTCCCTCTTCCACCTTTGGCATGTGGGAAATTTTAATTCTAACTCATACCACCACCCTTAATTTTTGGTATGGACTCTGAGACCTTCGTTTTCACACTTTAACAGTGGTTACACATTTTCCTACTCTTATGATTTGATGTAGGTTCAGTTTATTACTTTACTTTAATTAGTTTAATTGTATTTATGACGGCAATTATTATGCGACACAAGTAAATACAAGAGAGGCAATTACCAAGGAAGAACAAGGAATGTAAAATGACAATCACACAACAAAGGATGTATGTGGTTCAGCAAAGATGTGCCTACGTCCACGGTGGTGCAGTCGGTGTTATTTCTATATACTCCGGAGAGCAGTTACAGAGAATACAACTTGTCCTTTTTCCCCGGACCTAGGGTTCAATATATACATGTACATTTAGGTAAGTGGGGGTGTTGGATTCCCCCACGTCTTCCATCTCTCCCTATAACCTCCCTTAATGGGGACATGGGAAGAGACCAGATAATCAAATAAGAGATTGGGGGCCTAGACTTTCGGCCGCCAAAATTGGGCTACTCGTCCAGGCCCTGATCTTAATTTTGGGTACCCACAATTGCCCTTAAGTTTGTTGGGCCATGTTTTGGGCTCAACAAATTTAAATTATTAGTCATAATGGCTTTTTTGGACATTATGCAACTCTTAGAAGGTTGTGAAGATGATTTTGGCGGTATCCGCTTCGTATTTTGTGCACTATGATTAGCAAAATTTAAAGACTTTCTAAAATAGTCACTTTTCTACCGTCGTTTCAATCTATCCAGCAATCCTCCATTCTCTGTGAGCTCTAGCACTTCGTACCTTCTTCTCTCAATCTCCATTCTCATTGCTTCCTTATTGTTTGGGCTCGTGCTTCTTCATCGTTCGAATCGATCTTCTATTTTGTAAGTTTCCTGTGCCTTTTCTTTGTACTTTCTCTTTGAGTTTGTAGTTTTTCTAGGGTTTTCCAATGGCGAAGATTGGGAATAGGTCGGTATCTAAATTTAGGAAGTTTTATAACATCCCTGAGTGGGTAGATATTGAGTGTTACGCTTCCCCTCCTAGAAATGTTAGAGAGATAGATGACTCCCACTGGATCCATATTTTGTTGCTTTTTATATTTTTGGTAGTGTAAATGCTTTGGGCGAGCTCGCCGACTAAACATGTATCACTATTGTTGTACTATGATGAATCAATATATAGTTTGTGTTTTGGGCGAATTTGCCGACTAAACAAGTGTATTATATTCTTCATATTCTTGTTGCTTTATGATCTTCTAAGTTTGTGTTATTACGCAAGTGTCCTCCCAGTCCAGTATAATATCGAGATACCATTGTGCACCACTTTACCTTTTAGGTCGTGTCGTCACACTCCCTTAGGCCTAAGTGTGGCAATCGGCAAGGACATACCTGGTGTTGGATGCTTCATCTGATCAGGATTTTATTTAACCAAAGAAGGTTTGATGACCAGTATAAAATTTGGTCATATTGCTTAAAGATCCCCTGTAGGGCTTCATATATTGCCAGGGGCAATGCTAAGAGGTCCTTCGTGTTTCATGACGATGACCTGAGGAGGGGTACTCCCCTGCTATGATCAATATGCCTGTCATTTGGAAAAGATGTGCGATAAAGCTCATATAGCTGTTACTTATTAGAATGCAACCGTTTAAATAACTTTCATTAATGACAAGGGAAATGAACTTCTAGCTCCATAACAAAAGAATATAAGAAAGATCTAAAAATAGAATCTCTTGAGATTGGCTGCATTCCATGCTCGTGGTATTTCTCTGCCCTCCATCGTTTCCAAGTGATAAGCGCCCTGCAGATCGTCTCTTGTTATCTTAAAGGGTCCTTCCCAGTTTGGTCCTAGCATATCGTCTGATGGTTTTACTAGTGCTGCCCAGGACCTTCCTTAAAACGTAGTCCCCAACTTGGAATTTCCTTGGGTTAACCCTTTTGTTGTAATGCCTCGCGAGCTGTTGCTGATAGCTCGCTAATTTTACTAGGGCTAGCTCTCGGCGCTCGTCAGCTAGGTCGAGTTCAGCGAGCAATGTTGCATCATTATGGCCCTAGTCGATAAGGTTGGACCTCATTGTCGGTAAATCAGCTTCTAGTGGGATGACTGCTTCCATGCCATATGTCGGCGAAAATGGGGTTTCTCCTGTTGCTCGTCGAGGAGTGGTTCGGTATGCCCATAAAATATGTGGTAATTCGTTTACCCATGTGCCTTTAGCTCACTCCAATCGTTCATTTAATCCGTCGATCACAGTTCTGTTAGAAGCCTCAGCTTGGCCATTGCTCTGAGGGTAGGCCACCAAACTGAAGTGGTGTCTGATACCGTGTTCGTTATAGAAACTCTGAAAGGATCCGCTTTCGAATTATGTTCCATTATCAGTGATGATGGTTATGGGGATTCCATAGCGAGTGATTATATTTTTCCATATGAACCTTATCATATCTGCATCTTGGATGTTTACTAGGGGTTTCGCCTCGATCCATTTGATGAAGTAGTCAGTTGCAACCAACAGATATTTGCGATTGCCGGTGGCGATAGGCAGTGGTCCCACGATGTGAATTCCCCATTGGGCGAATGGCCATAGGCTGGAAAGTGATTTTAGGTCGCTAGAGGGTTGGTGGACCATAGGAGCGTGAAGTTGGCATTTCAGGCATTTACGGACATATATCGCAGAGTCCCTTTGCATATATGGCCACCAATAGCCCTCCTTCATTGCTCGAAAAGCTAGAGACCTTTTTTCGATATGGCTTCCACAGACTCCCTCATGCAGCTCGTGTAGCACTTACTTGACATCCCCTGGGTGAACGCATTGGAGGTAGGGACCGGAGAAGGATCTCTTATACAAGTTTCCCTCCGGGGATAAGTGAAAGAGAGCAGCTTTGACTTTTATCTGGTGGGCAGTCTTTTTGTCATTCGGGAGCGTGCCATCCTTCAAGTAGTCCCTTAAGGGGTCCATCCAGCTGGGAGCTGATCTCACCTGGAGTACTTTCTCCACGTTTGGTGGCTTTCTGTTGCGGTTAATGCTCGGACGAGTGAGGAAATTGATGGGGATTGTTCTTTTTAGGTCAGAATTGACTGCCGAGCTCAGGGCTGCTAGGGTGTTAGCATGGCTATTTTGTCCCCTGGGAAACTGCTGGACCTGAACCTCTTCGAAGCTTGCCATTAGTTTTTTAACTAAGGCGAGATAAGCTGCCATCCTGTCATCTTTTGCATTGTAGTCTCCACTTATCTGATTGGATACTAACTGGGAATCGTCGAATACCTATAAATGTCTTGCTCCCAAAGTGTACGCCTTCTGGAGGCCGACTATTAAGGCTCCGTATTCTGCTTCGTTGTTGGAGGCTACAAATCCAAGCCTGATTCCTTGTTCAAGGATTGTATTCTCTAGAGTAACGAGGACAATTCCTACCCCTGCCCCTATGAGTTGGAGGCTCCGTCAACAAATAATTTCCAGGTTTCCTCTGCGGCTTGGTTCTCCTTTTGCCTTGTCGGTTGAGGTTAGTCGAAAGGTTCCTCGCCCGTGAATTCGGCTATGAAATTAGCAAGGATCTACCCCTTGATTGCGATCCTTGGTTGAAATTGGATGTCAAATCGCTCGAGCTCGACTGACCATTTAGACAGTCTTCCCGATAAATCCGCTTTCCTCAGGATTGCTTTAAGGGGGTGCGATGTAAGGACGATGATAGTGTGGGCTTTGAAATAGTGCTCCAGCTTCCTCGAGGCCACTACTAGAGCGAAGGTGAGCTTCTCCAGCGGTAGGTACCTCTGCTCGACATCGAGTAGGGTCTTTCTCGTGTAATAAACAGGGTACTGGATTCCTGCAACCTCGTATATTAACGCAGAGCTGACAGTGTGGTTGGAAATGGAGAGGTATAGGAATAAAGAATCTGTTTGCCGTGGTATGACGAGCAGTGGTTGAGAGCATAAGTAAGCCTTGAGTTTGGCCAATGCTCGCGAGCAATCTGGGCTCCACTCTACCATTTTATTCCCTTTTAAAAGCTGGAAGAAAGGCTTGCACTTCTCGGAGGATTTAGAGATGAAGCGATTTAAGGCAGTGAGCATACCAGTGAGCTTTTGTACGTCCCGAATTATTCGAGGAGGTTGTACCCTGTTAATTGCATCGATCTGGTCTGGGTTAGCTTCTATGCCTCTCTTACTAACTAAGTACCCAAGGAATTTTCCTGACTGGACACCGAAAGAACACTTGCTTGCATTAAGTTTCATTTGGTACTTCCTGAGGATTTCGAAGGTGTTTGACAGGTCTGAGAGGTGATTTTCCTTTTTCTTACTTTTAACGAGCATGTCATCGATGTAGACCTCCATGGTGTTTCCCATCTGGTCCTTGAACATCTTGGTGACCAGCCGCTGATATGTTTCCCCTGCATTCTTGAGCCCAAAGGGCATGACCTTGTAGCAGTATAATCCAACTGTCGTGATGAATGTTGTCTTGTCCTGGTCTGGGGCATACAAGGGGATCTGATGATACCCTAAGTATGTGTCCAGAAAACTCATTCGCTCGTGAGCTGCAGTGGCATCCACTAATTGGTCTATTTTTGGGAGGGGGAAACTATCTTTAGGGCACGCTTTGTTGAGGTCAGTGAAGTCGATGCAAACTCTCCACTTCCCGTTATTTTTTGGAACTACTACTGGGTTGGATAACCACTTGGGGAATTGTACTTCCCGTATGGACCCTGCATCCAGTAGTTTTTTTACTTCTTTTTCTACCGCTTTAACCTTCTCGGGTGCAGTTCGCCGTGCCTTCTGCGTGATTGGTTTGAAGGCAGGATCGACATGCAGCTGATGGCAGGCCATACTAGGATCGATTCCAGGCAGCTCGTATGGTTCCAATGCGAAAACATCTATGTTGCGTCTCAGCAGAGTTGTCAATTCCTTCTGTTCCTGGCCAGTGAGAGATGATCCAATCAAGAAGACTCTATTACTGTCGCCATCTCCAGCCGCAACTTCTACTAGGTCCTCGACGACCCGCTCAGAGGGGAGAAGCCTGGTCTCCTCTACTCCAGGTCTTTCGTACTTTAATTGCTATTTAGAAGGTGTCAAACCTTCTTCAACTTTCTTGCTGGGTTGATCGGCCTTCTTCTCTGGCTTTGGTCGGATGGCTGCTATGAAGCACCTTCTTTCCATCACTTAGTCGCCATGGATCTCCAATACTCCTCGCTCGGTTACATACTTGAGTTTTTGATGGTAGGTCGAGGAGACTGCCTTCATTGCATGAAGCCATCCCCTACCAAGGATGGCCTGGTATGGTGAGTCGATGTCAACTACCAAAAACTCGATCATCTTAGAGACGTTTCCAGCGCGCACCGGTAGTACAATCTTTCCCAGGGGCATAGTTATTTTTCCAGCGAAGCCAACTAAAGGGACAGTAGCTTCCTTTAGGTCGGCGACGCTTAACTTTAACTTTCTGAATAGGTCGAGATACATTACTTCGGACGAGCTTCCTTGGTCGACGAGAAACTTGTCGACGTCTAAGTTAGCTATCCTGAGGGTAATGATCATAGCATCGTGATGTGGGGTTCTCACTCCCACCAGATCTTCATTTGTGAAAACAATATGCTTGTTATAGTTGACGTCATCTGCTCGTCGACGCTTTCCTGACTGCGACTTTGCTTGATCGATCTGAAAAGCCTGCATTACCGCTGTAAGTTTCTTTATCTCCATTCAAGCTGAATTTCCTTAGATTTTCTTGGCATCAGATGCCCCGTGAATTACTGCGAACTCATGCTCGGCGTCATCTTCGAGCACGTTGTCAGGTCTTGCTTCTCTATTGGCAGCCACCTTCTCTGCCTTTTTCTCCACAAACTGGTTCAAATGCCCGGATTGGGCTAGCTCCTCGAGGTGAGATTTAAGATCTTCGCGATGCTCGATCTTATGTCCTCCCTCTTTGTGAAAAGCGCATCTCAGCGCGTTGTTCCTATTCGAGGGATCTCCTCCCATCTTCCTGGGCCATTTGATGAATGGCTCGTCTTTGATTTTTATGAGGATCTTATAAATTGGTTCTTTGAAGACGGTTTTGACTGCTTGGAATGCTTTTGACACATCATTGTTCCCTCCGTTCTTGGAGCCATTTTTGCCCCCGTTCTTTCCTCCTTTCTTTTGATTCTCAGCTTTGTCACTGCCCTTGGTAGTGAGTTTAGCTCGACCGTTTTCTCCTGTACTGAGGCGGGTGACATCCTTCACCTTAGAGTACTTCTCGATGCGAGCCATTAGGTCATCAATAGTCATAGACTCCTTATTTATCAGGGACTGGTAAAGAAGGGAAGAGCTGGGTAGCCCAATTTTGAAAGAGGCCATTGCCACTTGTTCTGAGCAATCCTCGACCTCGTTAAATAACTCCCAGTACCTCTTTGCGTAGTCTCAAAGTGTCTCTTGAGGCGTTTTCTTCATTGTCAGTAAAGCATCCATCCTTTTGGGATTGGAGCTACTAGTAATGAAGCGGGTCGTAAAGAGTTTAGCCAGGGATTTAAAACTTCTGATGGATCGGTGGGGGAGTCTTTCGAACCATTTCTGTGCAACATCATGCAAGCTCGAGGGGAAAATTTGGCACATTAGCGCGTCTCGGTGGTTTCAGAGGGTCATGGCCTGTCGGTACTGGCTGATGTGATCAATGGGATCAGTCTTACCGTCATAAATTTTGAACCTTGGAATGGCAAATTTCTTGGGGGCTTATTCCTCTTTAATTTCTCTCATAAAAGGTGATTTCATCTGGGTTTTGAGAGCTCGTCTAGCAAGTTCTCAGGTCGATCTGGTACCGTGATGGGCAGGATGTTGGTCTATCTCCCTGCGGACCAGATTTCGTATGTTCTCATTGCTGCGAGTAGGGCTCTAGTAATGGCGAGCTCTTCGTAGCTGCTCGCGGAGGTCATCGTCTGATTCGCCTTCCTCAACTTTTTGAGATCCTCGCCTAGGGCTCCTTCCTCGATTACGAGACTTACTCGCTTGAGGGCTAGGAGTGCGGTATGGACGTCTCCTGTTATCATGATGAAGCTCTCTTTCCAATCTTTCCAGTCTTCTTTTCAGGCGAGCATTCTCAGCCTCGTGTTTACGAGAAGACTCCCTTTGCTCGTAGAGCCTTGCCTCGTATGCATCAATCAGTCTGGATATCTGCGTGGACCTCGTTGGTCCTTGGCTTTCTTCTGAGGCTGGCCTTTTTAAGCGAGCCCTTTGATCTGAACGTCGAACTTCACACCTAATCCTGCGAGGAGCAGGTGGTTCTTAAATATCCCCTGCCTGGGGGGCATTGCTACTGTGACCAGACATTTTAAACTCCTTTCTTGGTGTGGGCTCTTCTCAGGAAAAGATGAACGTTTTCCACAGATGGCGCCAATTGTGACGGCAATTATTATGCGACACAAGTAAATACAGGAGAGGCAATTACCAAGGAAGAACAAGGAATGTAAAATGACAATCACACAACAAAGGATGTACGTGGTTCAGCAAAGATGTGCCTACGTCCACGGTGGTGCAGTCGGTGTTATTTCTATATACTCCGGAGAGCAGTTACAGAGAATACAACTTGTCCTTTTGCCCCGGACCTAGGGTTCAATATATACATTTACATTTAGGTAAGTGGGGGTGTTGGATTCCCCCACGTCTTCCATCTCTCCCTATAACCTCCCTTAATGGGGACGTGGAAAGAGACCGGATAATCAAATAAGAGATGGGGGGCCTGGACTTTGGGCCTCCAGAATTGGGCTACTCGTCCAGGCCCATGATCTTAATTTTGGGTACCCACAGTATTAACGAGCCGCCTTGAAATACCTAAAAGGTTTAAAGTTTCTAAAAAAAAAATTGTCTGGTTTAACAAGTTTAGGTATATTGAAGTTGGAGATCTTAACCAAGAACCAAGGAGTCCTACGATCTTATATACCGTTAATTAGTTGGATTGTTGCCTCTATCTCTCCATGACTTAAATTATGTATTGTGTTTGTGTGGGGGGGGTGGTCAATTGTGCTTATGACGGATATTCGGGACATATATTGAGAGTGACTCTCATACATACCGCTAGCGCAAACCATTTTTTTTAAAATATTAAAAAAATATTTTTGAGTTGAGTTTTTTTGTGTGGTATTTAAACATTTCAAAAGATTCGTATAAAAAATCATCTCAAAATAACTTTTTTTACTATTTTAAAAAAATCGGTCAAACTTTCGCAGCTTTTAAAGTGCTTTAAAAGTTGCGATAGTTTGACCGGTTTTTTTAAAATGGAAAAAAAGTTAATTTTGACATGTTTTTTTATATGGGTCCCTGAAATATTTAAATGTCATATAAAAAAATTAAACCAAAACATAATTTTTATACTATTTAAAAAAAATAGGTATGTATACTTGGTATGTAATGTATTGGAGCCTGCTGGACATATCAAATGCTCAAAAAGTAGAAACATTGATAAAGATGTGTAAATATGTGATATATAATGGTTAATTAACATTTACTTTTTCATGTGAGTAAACCTAATATTATATGGTGGAAATGTGAAACTTGTAACTTATGAACCACGGTAATCAATAGTGACAGATATTATAAGCGACGAAATTAGTAAGGAATATTATTTATACGTAGTTAAGATAATTGATTTTATCTTTCCATGCACACTATAGTAAAATTCTCATGTCCTGCTTTGATTAAGACAATACTATTTTGGTTTCTTCCGTATATTCTTTTAGTGTTCGAAAGAAATAGCGATTTCTTGTTTCAATTGTTGACATGTGGAAAGAAGTGTTCAACTCGTGTTTGTTACCGTCTAAAAGATGTCCTTGCTTTTATTTTTTGAATGGTGTCCTCTGGTTTGGCAAGTGGAGACAATGTATATCAAAATCAAATCCATCATGGAGCTATGACATGCATTGAATTTGACAGATGATTATTATCCACTCCCCCCCCCCCCCCCCCTTTTTTACTTTTTTTTTCAACTGTATTTACTTTTTATCACCCTTTGATTATTAGAGGTTGCTCCATTTTATATCGTACAAGGAGAAGTGTTATTAAAATTTGGCTTAGACTGTATACTTGATTTTAATCCATCCAAGATATTATAAAATTGTTTTTCTGATATGAAAAATTCATGCATTAGACATTAAATGGAGTTTCATTGTGTACTTCATTTTTAGTGAATATTAATGGCTATATATTTTACGCTACTTTCTTGGGTTTCTTTCTGTCATTGTACCTCTCTTCTACTTGATATATGTTTGTTTCTTTATAATTAGAGTTTTCGTTCAACTTCTTGTTATGGTGTGGCTTATGTTGATATTCATACTGTAACATAAATAGAACAATAATTAGTAAGCAGTAACTTCATTTACTTCTGAATTAGCCACAACTTTTTGTTTCTTAATATTTTACCATTTCAATCGCCACTCTAATGTTTCCCACTTCTCGCTCAATCTTTTTCTTTCTTAAATTTAGGTTAGCGTAAAATGTAAGAAATCCCTTAAACTATTGCCCTAATTTCAAATACTCCTAGAATTTTGAATAACTCCCTACATTATGAAAAGTTTGCAACTATCCAAGTGTCACCAGATACCTTCTTTTAGTGACACTTGGAAAATAGAAAACGAATGCAGTAGTTCGAGTTGTTCTTTGCAAAATTAACAGTTTACTGGGCTATTTGTAACTAGCATGATAGATTTATGGGGTATCTTGCAATTTTTCCTTTATGTTAATTCAACAATATATACACATCACGTGCATGATCAAATTAATATTTATGTATTCATATTTATGACATTAATTCTTGTGACATCAGGTGATTGTGATCTATCCAAATGCAGCCATCTATTCCGACCAAACTTACCTTACCTGAATAGGCAACTAATAGATGTTTCGGATTCTTCTTTGCCTGCCCCTTCGAATTGCAGAAAATGGACCAAATGACCCTTAATCCTTCTTTCGCTACCAAGAAATTAGACCAAAGCGCCCTCATCACTTCCTCAGACGAGGATGGGTATTCCAGATGAGGATGGGTATTCCAGTTCAGAGGAAGAAGATTATCCAATCTCACGAATATGCTCATAACCAATTGGTCATTTATGATCTGGTTGCTAGTGAAGTGGGTGAAATGGTTGAAGTTCCCGATCCTATTCACTATCGGCCGCAACGTCCTAGACCGTTTCGTAGCTCCAAAGTTTTGCCATCGGTGGGGGCTTTTACGGTCTAGTGCGCTATCTGTTTCAAATGGAGGCTCATACCAACTAAAGAGAAATACAGGATACGAGAACATTTCTTTGATGAGCCTTTTGTTTGTGATGTGGCTCGAGTGGAGGTCCGATATATTGTGTGATGACAAGCTGGACATTATGCAAGACGGAAGGAGACTTTGGGCGATTGATAAGCACGACATTTCTCAGCCCCCACTGGGTGGCAGAGGCTTTTGAGGATCAGAGGGTAAGTGTAATACCCCGTGATTTTAATGACTTTTAAAGTAGGTTATATTTTAAATTTATGGATTAATTGGATTTTATTATTAATTAATTCATTTGGGTTTTATTCAAATTGTGGATATTAAAATGAACGATTCTGGTTATTACTTAAAGATATTTAGGTAATATATGAATGTGATGTTATTGATATTGCTGAGAGTTGTTAATTCAGTAATTTGAATTTTTAGTCGGACGCGGTATGGGACGTGTCGGGACTAATTTGTTAAATTAAATAGGGAACTTATTTTTACATCAACCTTATAGTCGTTTCGACTGCGTCGTTGCATTTGGAAGGGTTGAAATAGTCAGAAACGTCTATTTGGATGTTGGTTTTGGATCTTGGGTCATTTAGAAATGAAAAGACACCCAAAAAGGGTATTTTGGTTATTTTTAGAAGGGGGATGAATAGTGATTTCTGGTTTTGTCTTATTATAAGTATTTGGAGATTAGTTGTACGTGGGTTCATTCATCTCTTCTACACTATATTGAGAGGTCATCTTCTTGAGAGAGTGAAAGGTTGCTTTGAAGAAAAAAAGCTTGCTTGGAAAGGAGGAGAACCAAAGGTCAAAGGTCACCACCACCATCACCACCGGGAGAAAGGGAGAACCACCTGTCTTATTCAACTCCAAAGGATCAGATCTTCATTAGAGGCAAGTGTTTGATAATTTCAATCTAAGTTTGTATATTGTCCATGTTAGGATAGTTATAAAAAGATGAGATTTTTACATGTTTGGAAGATAATGAAGAGTTGTTAATGGATTTCTAAAAAATGAAAGTTTATAGGAATCAAACTCATGTTGTAGATGGATAGTAATCCACAAAATAATCATAAATCTGTTGAATAGATGAAGAGAATCAATGGTGTGTTCTTGAAGATATTATGTATATAATTTTCTGGAAAAAGAGGATAAACATATGCTTTTAATTCAAACTCTTGATGATTCTAGGATGTTTAGTGCATTAGAAATCATTCAAATATGTTGTTATATCATGTAGTAAGGTTTATAAGGAATTTGGGTAGTTAATATGAAGTTTTGGATGATCAAAAGTGATGAAACCCGTAGTAGAAGAAATGCAGAAAACAGGGTTGTTATCTGGGCAATCGATCGATCGACCTCCCCAGGATTGTTAAAGTTGTTTTTTTTTAATGTTGGTTTTTATCCCAAAACTTTGGTAGATCTTTGGTGATTGTTAATGGGGTATTATGGGACTTAAAGAAGATCTGTAAACCCTAGATAAGATTTGAATTGATTTGATTGGGATTTAATTGATTGGAATTATGTTAGTTAAATTGGAAGAAATTTCGGTTGCTAGATTCATGTGTTGGATTCTAATTTGTATGCTTGAGGATTAAGGATATGTCCAGTAGGGGAGATTTAATATAATACCTGGGTAGCCTTAGGGTTACAATCTGAACATCAAGGACTAAGTTTAAGCTCATTATTGATGACTGAGTGTAGTACCAGCGCTTAGTGGGATGGCTCCTCGATAGAGATGGGAGTTCAGACCATATTTGGTTGAAAGAGGGAATGAGGTTATAACGGTTGCATCTTTGAAGTTGACGGACCTCCACGATCGACAAAGTTAAGTAGTAGTGTATTGGAGGGGTTCCTTGTTTGGATTTCGCTTTGCGAGACGTTCCGCGCATGAACTTTAACCACGTCGGGAGTGGAGAGATATTATAGGATGTGAGGATGTTGGTTTTGTTGATAAGTATTATAGTGTGAATGAAACACTATAGACTATGAGTCAGGTGATGATGATATTCAATTCTAGCTGATAGAAGATGTGTTTATAAGAGATTAGAAACAATCGGTTATAACCCTAATCAAGGGAGAGTTTAATTCGTGGTAATTTGGGAGACATGATGTTATGGACCAGTAGGATTATAGTGATTTCTTACTGAATTTATGTTGAGAAAAAATCTATTTGAACCTTGGGAAATGAGTGAGACTTGGGGATAATTAAATTATAGATGAAAAGTCATATTATTTTATACGTAGGATTTAAAGACATATAATGCTACGTATGGGAATTATCTTAGGGTAATGTGAGTACCTTGTTGATATTATATTATAGGTAGATGATAATGCCTATTTGATTGATTGATGATTTATGTGTATGACATACCTATCTTACTTGCTATCGATGGGGAGGTTTGCGTGTGAGGGCAGTCATATCCTGATGAATCCATGGGATTTTTGATTTGTCGCTCGAGAACATAGGTTTATGAAAGACTTATCGGGGAGTTGATAAGTCCGCTGACTGTGGGTACGTAGGTATGTGCGTGATCCATGGATACGATAACTATGTTCGCCTCCAATGTTTGTGTTGTTGTTTATGGTTCGAGGAATCCTTACCGAACCTTTAGTCCCCTATTCGGCGACCAACGATGATGGGACATGATAGCATAGTAATGCGTTGCACCGTAGCTGTGACTCGGGGTGCCATATTATATATGTATATATATTGTATGAATTGAATGAATGGTTATATTGTGGTTAAATCATCTACTGTGTGATAATTGTAGATAACGGTGAATTGAGAAAAGAATTGAAATAAGTTAATGAATATTTATGGAAGAGATTAATTCATATTAATGAGAAACGATTCATGTTTATGAGAAACGTATATGAATAATAATATGATGTATGGTATGGGACATACGGGGTTATGATATGGGATGGAATCATAATATGGAAACTAGTGAGGAGGAACCATTAACTATGAGGTTAATAGGAAACCTTAAGTGTGCACTCTAGTTGAGAGGTGAGAATAGCAAGTGAGAGTTGGTCACTAAAATGTACATAATAAATGCTTTATTGTACTTGTTAAATACTTGCTGTTTTCAAAAATCATTTTCACAATCGGGCTCTGACCCGTTTCCTTGCATATTTTCTTTTCTATTGTATCTTCTATATCAGGTGTCCAGCAGTAGGGATGCCAACCTTAGCGAATTATGACGAGCTATGGAGCAATGGAGTTTTTCTTAGACTCCTATCTTCATTTGATTCACAGTATTCTTTAGTTAGGGCATGTCGCCCGAAGGAACTCAATTATTTTCTTTTCTATTTGAGTCATATACTCTTGTATTCGTGTCATTTTAATACATTTATCTATTGTTGGGATTACTGTATTGGATTATTATGTGGGAATGTTTATTCCAATTGCATTTAAATTCTTTTGTGTTATCTATTTGGTTATTAGTGTTGAAGAATAATATGTGTTGTGTTATTTGTAAACTAAAAATGGATTTTTGTTGAATTAAAATTTGGAAAGTTTTTTAACACCAGCTTAATTGGGTATTGGGTGATTAGTTAATGTTTTCGACAGTGATGCTAAGAATGAGCCAACTGTATATTCTGTTTTAATTTGGTATGGGACTGGCCACCCGGTATTTAATGAGGCGGGGTGTTACAGGAAGGAGGCTCGAAGTTCGCCGACGTGTATGCATATTTTTCATTACTTCTCTCTATATTTGTTTTAGATTATTAATTAGATTAAGTTTTATTAATCGGCAGTTTTAACTTATCACAAAAAAATATTTTTTTTGTTGGGTTTGTTTGTTTCCTTTTTTGGATCTTTTTTCTTGATTGGAAACTCTTACCATTAGGAATACTAATATTTTGATTTGAAGGAGAGATATGAGATTGTTCTTCATTCTGCTGCGTATACATCAGAATATTTTTCACTGGGTGAAAAGTATGGTGTTGAAAAGTATTTTCAACTATTGAGTTGGTTTTTTTTAGTATAAGATTGTACAATATTTTAAATAAGATTACACATTATAACTATGTGATTTTGGACAAAGTAGTAAACAAAATTTAATACTGAATATGAGAAATAATTTTCAGCATTTTACTTTTTAATTGGGTAAATAGTATTTCACTTTGAACCAAATAGGGCCTAAGTTGGCCACCACTTCAACTTGTTTTAACTTGTTTTAATTCACATAAAATACTGGGTATTACAAAAACTATGCATTATAATATAAATGTTAACCAATTCACACTATTATATACATAGATGATATATTATCATACTTAATAAATTAAATGATACGCAAATCATTATATATATATATATACTTTAATGAAATATTTATTGTAAATAACCATTAACACGTGTCGCACAGTGGGGCTGCAACACAACTTCACTTCACACGACACAAACACAACATGACATGTTAAAAAATGACACAACACAACACGAATAGTACGATAAATCAATTTCGCGTCAATTGGGCATGATTTATATATATAAATCTATATATGTTTTATTTTTTATTGCCTGTAATATCTTAATTATAAAGGGGTGGTAATTAGGCTAAATTGGGCTTCTCATTCGTGTTGTAATTGAGCCAACACATGTCAATTTCGTGTCAAAACTATGGCACGAACACGACATGACACAACCTAGTTTCGGGTAAAATATCTTGCCTGAACACGACACATCGTGCTAATTTCGTGCCAATTTCGTGAGATTTTTTACTTCGAAGGCTTTTTTTATATCTACTTTTACAAAGAATTCTTATTTTCTTTTCTTCGGCTTTAAATCATGGTTTACCCTGTTGAATCTCTAGATAAGTTTCGCTCTGATTTTTCTATTCCCTCCTGGGTTGTTCTGGAAGAGCTTTCTGAGCCTTCTGATTATTTCCGCTTGGCTGAGGGACATTGGTTCCCCAGTCTCTTTATTGCTGAGTGTGGATTTTCTTTTCCTCCCAATCCCTTATGTCTGTAATTTTATCAATACTTTGACGTTGTTCCTGCAAGAATATCCCCCAATACATGGAGAATAGTTAATGGGGTGCATAGGTTAAATCAAATCCATGGAACTCGCATAGGGATTCCAGAAATCATGTTTTGCTATAGATGGGCAGTTGGTGATAACACTTTTTATTTGAAAACTAGATTTTTAAATAGGGCCTTAGTAGTAAATCTCCCGGCTGCTAATAGGGATTATTTTGAGCACGAGGTTGTCATAAAAAATTGGCAACATGCTCCTTTATCTGGAGATGAAGTTTATAAGGGTCCCAGATGCCCTCCCTATGGCAATGGGATAGGTTATTTTTATTTCATTTTACTTATTTTGAAATCATGCTTCTTTTGTGTTTGATAAAATGTGCCACTGATATTTCAATGTTTATTTATTTATTTGCAGTTGACAGTAAGAGAAAATGCCCAAAAGAAGCAGATGTTAATATAAGGCACTTGAAACTTATCTGGAGTCTGCATCAATCTGTTGCCGACGAGCATATTAGGTCGGCCTCATATCTGCTGCAATACAAGAGCTACACCACCTCTTTTACTGCTCGTCTAGTAATAAGTGAATCAGAGTCAGTACCAGCTTCCACCAGCTCCTCGCCTGAATCTCACATCCCTTTAAGCGAAAGGATGAAGAGAAGAAGACCTCCCACTCTCTTCGAGAAACCTGCCTCTAGTTCTGGAGAGGCAAAAAGAAGTAAGGTTGATGTCCCAGAAGGGACAAAGAAGACTGATGCACCTTCCTCGGTTGCTGTTGTGAAGATTACCGAGAAGCCCGCAGTGGCTTCGAGCAGGTCTGTTGCTCCTGGAGAGGTGATTGTAATATCACCGACCAAGGTTTCTTCCTTGGTTGAGTCTGTTCCTGTTCCCCCAAGGAAGCTGAAGAAGAGCTCCTCGGTCAATTTGGCTGACACCATCACTCAGCCCCCAACCATTGGAAATGGGGTTCCTACTTTTGTTCCCCCGAGCTCTTCCATGAGCTCGGTAAAGTCCTGGATCATTCCCGAGGTCCAAGGTACTGAAGAAAACCTTACTCGGGACATGGTCACTTCGTTAGCTGCTCGTCACCTTGCTTCTGTAAGTCTTCTTACTTTGAACTTTTCATATTTCCTTTGTCATTTCTGTTTCTGACTTGCTTTCTTTTTACTTTCACAGTTGACGAGCTGCTTTAATATAATTCTGAAGAAGGATGAAGCAATTAAAGCTTCATGCTCCTCGTCCAGTGTGGAGGGAGCTCTGGAAGAAGCTATCAAGTCTTTGGACGATTCTCCCCAGACATATGCTACTAACAAGGATGTCTGGGAGAAGAAGCTTGCCTCCACCGAGCAGGAAAAATCTCGAGTTGTTGAAGTCTCCAAAGAGTTGGAGAAAAAAATAAATGCCCTGGAGAAGGCAAATAAAGAGCTCGAAGAGAAGCTCAAAACTGCTGGGGAGCTTGAGGATAAGCTCAGGATTGCTGAAGAGGAGTTGTCTCAACTTCGGGAGGTAAATCGGCAGAAGGAGGAGGTTGAGAAAAAACTGAAAGCTGCTGATGACCTGCTATCCGAGAAGCTTTCCTCGGAAAAGTTGAAAAGGAAACTGGCTGTGAAGAAGTCCTTCAGCGCTGGCTGGGACAAGGGTTGGAATAAGGGATTGGTTGCCATGGTGTCGCAAGTGGACTATGGCAGCCTCAAATACTTTAGGGATGGATGGGTTGGTGCTCTTCAGGAGATGAAAGTGGATGAAAATTCCGAGCTCTTTCAGCAACACATCCCTGGTCCCCCTCCCACTCCTGAAGACTTAGAATAGGACGAAGCTACCTCCGAAGAGTCTTCTATGGTGATGGGAGATCATCCCCCAGCCATTCAGCCTGCTGCCGAGGAACTTTAGTAAATCGTTACTTCCTCCGAGCAATTGCCAGTGCTCCTCGAGCAAATATCCCTTCCCTCCGAGCAACCTACTTCCTCGTCCCAGCCTCCCGAGAAGGTTTTGGGAGACAAGGAAAAGGTGTAGAGTTGTTCGGGTTTATCTTTACATTTTATTTTTCTTTTATCAAATGTAACCCAGAACTTGTAACTCTGAACTATGATATAATAAAACTTGGACTTTTTACCTACTGTTGTCTATCTTCTATTCATACTCTGCTTGTACTTCTTATTGATGATTGCTCTTTCTTTCTCTGCTAGTTTCTAGCCAGGATGGAATTATTATCTGCCCATGATACAAAGCTGTTGCGACAATGCAATGAATACTTTAAGGCTGGTCACACAGACCTGAGTGCAGCACAAGTTGTCGACATCCTCGACCAAGATGCTTCAGAACAGGTAGTTGAAGCATACCAATATCTGAAGTGTCTTCTTGATCGAGCAGTGTCCAATAATATGGCCTATTATGATATGATCGAGGATCTCCAAGGCATCCTCGAATACCTTCAGCTACAATACAAAGAATCCACTGCCCTGTTGCATGAGGGGTACGAGAAGAAATACAAGCAGATCATTGCCGACAAGGGCTACAAGAAGCTTTTTGCTGGGTACGATATGAGGGAGAGAACCTTGAGGGTTAAGGTCGAGGAATGTAGACAAATTGCCGAGTTGCTGGAGCAAGAAAACAACAACCTGCAAAAGGAGCTGTCACAATTGAAGTCTGCAGCCTCCACTTTTAAAGCCTTAATCCCAGTGACTGATGAGGGATTTTCGTTCTTGGAGGTCGAGAACGCCAACTTGAGGGACGATTTAGAAACCTTGAAGAGGTCTGGCCCTTCCACATCTTCTCGGGGACGAGCAAGGACTCCTCGTGGATGAGCAAGAGCAGCTCATATTCCTGTCGAGGAACAGAGGACTCAGTCTTCCTTAGAGAACCAAGCCTTCCAGTTAATGGCGAAGACCCAGGCTTTGGCTGAAATGTCAAAGAAGATCAGGGACTTGGAAGAGCAGCTCTCTGAGCAGAAATCTACTTTGGAGAACAAGGAACTCTTCATCAAAAATCTCCACGAGCAGCTGGAGAGGCTAACATATCAGTTTCACAAACAGCCCAGGGAGTTCTGGATGGCTGGATACAATGAAGCACTATACCACTTGGACGATCGTATCCAGAATGCCAATAATGAGGGCCACAAGCAGGGATGGTTGAATGCCCTAGGTGTGCTGCAACTCGAACAGGGTCATTACCTGTGGGACTACCATTCTGGGCTGCTCGACTTACCTGTGCCACCGTACAAATTGGATATGAGTTGGATCCCTGCACGGGCCATTCCTCGGAGCTTGATTTCAAAGTATCTCGCTGACTACAATCTCCATTCAAAAGCCGAGATATCTCGTCCCGAGCATCTCCTAGATCGACCATCCGTGATGAATATCAGGATGTTGAAAGATCTCAACTTCATAAATTCTCCTCTAGCTTTAAATGATCCGCCTGCTGGCGAGGAACCTGTGTCAAAAGCATAGGGGAAAAGACCAGTAGAATAGGAATTTTGATGTAGTAGTTAGTATACATTTCAATGTCAATGTAACTTTCATTTCATTATCAATGTAATTTATTTTGAATTCAATGAAAGACTTTCATTTTCATTTGCAATCTTAATTGCTATTGTCTTGTAATTATCAAACACTTTATATTTGTGCATGCATATCTGTTAAAAAGATAACAATATTGTATAGTTTGTCGATCAACTTATTGTCGAATAGCTTGAATTTATGGTAGTCATTTGGCAAAAATAATATTTCGTTTCTCGACCAACTTAGTAATAATTACGAGAATCAAAAATGTTGCTCGATCACTTAATAATAAAGTTACGAGTATAAAAATGTTACTCGATCACTTAATAATAAAGTTACGAGTATCAAAAATGTTTAAAATATTTCCGACCAACCAAGGTCGTTAAATTTTACTTGTCGACTTAGTGGGTTTTTATCCCCGACCAGCCATAGTTAGTAGATTTTTCTCCTAAATGATTCCGACCAACCAAGGTCGGTAAATTTTCCTTGTCGACCAACTACAGTTGGTGGGTTTTTATCCCCGATCAGCCATAGTTAGTCTTTTTGAAATAATTTTACTTCCCGACCAACTCAAGTTGGCATTTTCGAGAATATATTTACTTCCTAACCGATATAAGTTGGCATTTTAAGGAATACAAATTTTTTTCTTCCCGGAGGAATACAAGTAGCTTTACTTCCCGGAGGAATATAGGTAGCTTTACTTCCCGGAGGAATATTGGTAGCTTTACTTCCCGGAGGAATATAGGTAGCTTTACTTCCCGGAGGAATATAGGTTTCTCGACCAACCTTAGTTGGCATTTTCGAAAAAAATTTGAGTAGTCTGAGTAGTCTGAGCTTTGCCGAATTCTGCCTCGAGTAGTGTGTAGCACTAATATTCCCCGAAAAACTTTCAATAAAAAGAAAGAATTCGGCGGAATATCTTTATTTTATTCATCACTGATAGTACTTGCGTAGGTGCTCTGCGTTCCATGCATTCTTAAACTCTTCCCCTTCTAAAGTTGCTATTCGGTAAGTTCCTGGTCGAACAACTCTTGTAACTCGGTATGGTCCATGCGAGTTTGCCTCCAGTTTATTGTGCTTTTGAATGACTTTCTTCAGCACATAATCTCCTTCTTTCAGGTCGCACTTCTTCACCCTTTTATTGTAGAACAAAGTTGTTCGCTGCTGGTAAGCAGCATTTCTAATGGCTGCTTCTTCTCTAACTTCCTCGAGCATGTCTAAATCCAATCTTCTCATTAAGTCGCTCACAGGGGAATTGAAATTCAGTACCCTGTGTGTTGGGAGGCCCAACTCGGCAGGTATAACAGCTTCACTTCCAAACGCCAACATATATGGTGATTCTCCAGTTGCTACTCGGGGAGTAGTTTGGTAAGCCCAAAGTACTGATTGTAACTCGTTGATCCAGTTTGCTTTTGCATTATCCAATCTTTTCTTCAAGCCATTTAGCAGCGTTCTGTTTGTCACTTCAGTTTGTCCATTGCTTTGAGGATGGCCTGGTGCTGAGTGGACCTTCAAAATAATTGAGTGATGACAATAGGCAGCGAACTCCTCGTTATCAAATTGTGTTCCATGGTCTGTGATGAAAGCATGAGGTAGACTATATCGACAAATGATGTTCTTCTAAATAAATTGGTACACCTTGTCGTACGTCATATCGATGAGAGGCTCAGCTTCTACCCACTTAGTAAAATAATCCACTGCGACGACGAGGTATTTGAATCTTCCTCGGGTCGTTGGCAGTGGCCCAACCAAATCGATTCCCCACATGGCAAATGGCCAAGGGGAAGTTATGGGTGTCAAAAATGCTTGTGGAGTTCTTCGGATGGAGGAAAAGCGCTGGCACTTGTCACATTTCTTGGCATAGGCTATACAATCAGCTCTCATCGTCGGCCAGTAGTATCCCCGCGTCATCATCCTTTGCAAAAGCGTTCGACCTGCTACATGGGTTCCACAGGACCCTTTATGGATCTCTTCAATCAATTCTTTCACCTCGAAGGGATGTACACATCTCTGCAAACCTGCGATAATTCCTCGTCTATATAAAATACCATTAGTTAATATGTACCGAGCAGCTTTAAACTTCAATTTTTTAGCCGCGAGCTTGTCAGTTGGTAATTCTCCCTCCTCAATATATGCCCTGATGGGATCCATCCAAGATGGTCCTAAATCAAGGGTTATAAAGTTCATCCTCAGATCTTCATCTATACTCCGACCAGCTAAAACTTCAATTGGGATTGTTCTCCGGAGCTCGGTACGAGTAGTTGATGCTAGTCGAGCTAAGGCGTTTGATCTTTCATTCTTCATTCTTGGTATCCTAACCAACTGAATAGCAGCAAATTCTGATACTAACTTCTTCGCCTTTGCATGATATCTGATCATTAATTCTCCTTTGACTGCATATACTCCTATCATTTGGTTTATGATCAATTGAGAATCACTGAAGACCATAACCTGCTGCGCCTCTATAATTTTTGCCAAACTAGGTCCTGCAATCATGGCCTCATACTCAGCCTCATTGTTGGAAGCTTTGAATTGAAAACGCAGGGCGTATTCCATGTCGACCTCATCCGGAGTGCTCAAAACTATCCCCGCGCCACATCCTGCAGTGCAAGATGAACCATCTACATATATCCTCCATATAGGTAACTCGTCTTCAAATTTCTGATCTGTCAGAGTTCCTCGGTGAAATATTTGTTGCTTCCTTTCATCCTCCTCGGATATTTCTTGCTCTTCGTCAATCATCTCTTCTTGCTCTTTTACCAATCGGAATTGGTTTGAGCTCGAATTCGATGATCCTATAACATCTACTTGCTCTTTTACCAACCGGAGTTGGTCCGAGCTAGTATTTGTTGGTCCTGTAACATCCACAGGTTGATCAGCGAGCAACTTTTTCTCCTCGGGGGTATCAGGATAGGTGAACTCTGCTATTAAATCTGCTACAGCCTGCCCTTTCAGCGATGCTCTGGGTTCATAAACTATATCATATTCACCGAGATCTATTGCCCAATACATCAATCTCCCTAATTTTTCTGGTTTATGAAAGGCTTGTCTCAATGGCATATCAGTATATACTACTATGGTATGAGCCTGGAAGTATGGCCTCATTCTTCTACTCGCCTCAATCAGCGCCAGTGCTAACTTTTCAGCCTTGGATATCTGATCTCTGCTCCTGGGAAGGCTTTACTTGTGTAGTAGATTGGTTTTTGTACTCCAGTCTCCACTCTGATCAATGCCGAGCTAACTGCATTCTCGGACACTGCAAGGTATAAGTATAATTTTTCTCCCATCACTGGCCTGGACAACAATGGAGGTGCTCCCAAGTATTTCTTCAAGTCTTGAAAAGCCTTCTCACATTCATCATTCCACTCAAAAGTCTTTCTGAGTGTTTTGAAGAATGGGAGACATCTATCAGTTGCTCGTGATACAAATCTGTTGAGTGCTGCTACTCGTCCTGTGAGACTCTGTACTTCCTTCTTCGTCGTTGGAGATCGCAGCCCTAATAGAGCTTTGATCTTTTCAGGATTTTCTTCAATGCCTCGTTGATTGACAATGTACCCGAGAAACATGCCTTCTCGTACTCCAAATATGCACTTCGTCGGGTTCAGCTTCATTTGATATTTATCCAATTGATCAAAAGTCTGACTTAAGTCAACTAGATGATCAGCGGCTTTCTTTCTTTTTGTCAGCATATCGTCAACATAGACTTCCATATTGCAACTGATTTGTTCAGGAAAGACTTTGTTCATCAGCCTCTGATATGTCGTACCTGCATTTTTCAAACCAAAAGGCATAACATTATAACAATAAGTTCACCTAGGGGTAATGAAAGAAGTACTCTCCCTGTCTTCAGGTTTCATTTTAATCTGATTGTAGCCAGAATAACCATTCATGAAACTCAGCAGCTCGTGTCCCGAGGTAGCATCGACTAGTTGATCAATTCGGGGTAATGGAAAGTGATCCTTTGGGCATGCTTTGTTGAGGTCAGTGAAGTCTACACACATCCTCCATTTGTTGTTCTTCTTCTTTACCATCACCACATTAGCTAACCAGTCTGGGTATTTAACATCTTCAATGAAGCAAGCTTTCTGGAGCTTCTCGACTTCCTCCTGTATAGCTTGATTCTTCTCGGGGCTGAACACTCTTCTTCTCTGCTTCACAGGCTTGATCTCCTTATTCACATTGAGCTCGTAACATAAGAAATTTGGGTCTATCCCAGGCATATCCTCATGACTCCACGTAAAAGTTTTCTTTCTGCTTCTTAGGAAAGTTATCAATTCCTGTTTTAGTGAGGCTTCCAATAACGAACTAATTTGAGTAGTTCGCTCAGGGTGCTCGTCGTCCAGAATGATGTTTTCAGTAGCTTCCACCACTTGGACCTTCACGAGTTGCGATTCATCTCTAGGATCCAATGTTTCAATTTCTGCACCTTCATCCACTTGATAGGTAGTAGTCTTTTTCCTTGATTCCTCCAGTTCTTCTTTCTTGGCGGATGAATAATAGCATTCCCGAGCTACTTTCTGATCACCTTTCACAACTCCTACTCCAAAGTTTGTTGTAAATTTTAGGCACTGATGCACTGTAGATGGTACAGCCTCGAACTTCTTCAATCCTACTCTTCTCATGATGATATTGTATGATGATTGAACATTCTTATCCATCACGAAGAAACGTATTCTTTCTGTTCGACAAGCAGGCCACATACCAATGAATATATCCAACTTAATCATCCCAAGTGGAAATACTTTCTCGCCAGCAAAACCGATGAGGGGTCTATGATAAGGCTCCAGTTGAGATAGCTTTAGATTTAAACTATTAAAGCACGAGTAGAACATGATGTCTGCCGAGCTACCATTGTCGACCAGTACTCTTGAAATCATAACCTCCTTCATCCTCATTTTGATCACCAATGGGTCATGATGAGGATACAAAACTCCTGCGAGGTCATTCTTTGAGAAACCAATGACCAATTTCTCTTTGTTCACCTTTCTTGGGCGATCCTCCTCAGCTAGATTTATTCGTTGAATATACGAGCAAGCTTGAGCCTCACCGAGGTAAGCTTTTCTCTCTGCAGTAAGGTCTCCTCCTCCTGCATCTCCACCTGTTATAACATTACAGTCAAATGACCCAAAGCGTATTGAAAATACCTCTCGTTCTGGCTGCCTTGGTCTCTTGGGAAAATCGGGGTCATCCTCAGGATCAACTTTATGGTTTCTCTTCTTGTTCTCCTCTGCTCGATGAGGAGATCTAGACCTCTCTCTTGTTCGGTCGTTATTTCTTCTTTCGCTTCCATGATCAACATACTTTGCCAGCTTTCCTCGTTTGATGAGTGTTTCAATCTCATTATGAAGAGCTATGCAATTTTTGGTCATATGGCCATGATCTTTATGAAACTCGCAATACTTCGCCTTATTCCTCTTGTCAGGGTCTGCCTTCATTTTCTCTGGCCAGTTTAGTTCCTCGTTGTTCTTAATTTCTTCTAGAACATGGTTGATATCCTTCTTCAAAGGAGTATAATTATCATATTTCTTCATTACGTCCCATACCGACCTAGTTTTTGAATGTTTGTCATTACCATTGTTCTTATGCTCTTTCTTCTTAGCTTTATCACCTTCCACCTTGGCTTCTTTGGCATCCATGTTCTTCTTCGCAGCCATAGCCTCCACGGCATTCATAATCTTGGACGCTTTTCCCATTAGATCCGACATGGTTCTAGGTGGATCTTTGGCCAAAGTGTAATACAACTTGTTGAACAGTAGTCCACTCATCAAAGCAGTAATCGCTGTTTTTTCCTCATAATCGATGACTTTAAGTTTCTCGTTATTGAAACGAGTTATATAATCTCTGGTACTCTCACCAGATTTTTGTCTAACACTTAACAAGTGTGCTACTCGTTTGACTGGCTTTTCCCCAAAACAGAAATTCCCAATGAATAACTCGGCCAGTTGAAGAAAAGTTGAGATCTTACCCCGGGGAAGATTATTATACCATATTTGAGCAGATCCGGTAAGAGTTCCTGAGAATGCTCTACATCTCATCTCATCTGGAACAGCACAGATGTCGGCTTCATCTTGGTATTGTTCTATATGAAGGACGGGGTCAATTTTTCCATCATATTTGGGGGTCACAATAGGTTCTTTGAACTTTGATGGTGTTGGAAAATCTACAATTGACTGGACAAAAGGTGTTCCTCGAACAAAGATTCGTTATAGGGGGTTCTTAGCCTTAAATATTTCCCCCAATCTATCCTCCAGCCTTTGAATAGAGCCTTTCCATGCATCATTTCCTTCCTCGGGCCTATTGGTTCGAGCAGCTGATCGCGTTGAGGTGGCTTCCTGAGATCTCTCTAGACGAGCAGCTGGTCGCGACTGGGCAGATCCGTCCCTTAAATCTGATGGTCGTCGAAAACTCCTCGATGGGTCTCAAGGAGGACTTTTGCTCCTCCTAGGACCTAATCGATCGAAAGGAGATATCCTGCTTAACCTCTCTAGCGCACTAGTCCTTTCTGGGGAGAGAGTGATACGTTGTTCAGTATCTGTGGCTCGCACTGACGAAGTTCATCCAGGTTGATAAGAAAAATCTTCAGACTCCTCATTGCGATATGAATTGGTACGCCTAGTACGTGAAGAATGCGCACGGGTATTTCTTTGAATACTCCGCAATCCTGAATGAGTTGGTGCACCGCCATGAAGAGTTTGTATGAGTTGTCGCATAGTTTCTTGCATGACGGTCTGGCCCTGAGCCAGATTTGTCATTATTCCAGCCAGATCTGGAATATTTGGCGGAGCAGATGGATTTGGAGGGCTTCCAGCATTTCGATTGCTAGATTCTGGAATATCAGCCATTTGTGATGGATTATTTTTTATGGAAAATGATATTACCAGTCGTTCCCACAGACGGCGCCAATCTGTTGATGTAAAAAATTAGATCACTCTAATTATTCAATCACAGATAAATAAATGAGACAAAGAATTTTAAAGTGGTTCAGCCTTATAAGAATGGCCTACGTCCACTGTTATGTTATTGCTGAGTGTTTTGGGAATTCTCGATTACAAGTTCTATCAAGAAATTCCGGTCCTCCTCAAATGAGGATTGTACAATGTATTTATTGCCTTGAGGCTGTAATATGAAAGGGTAATACATTAAATGATGTATACATTCAATGCTCCTTAAGCGTGTGCGTCTAAATGATAAGCATTTAATGAACAGTCAAACTGTTGGTTATCCTGTTATTAATGCTTTGTTCGAGGTGCAGCTCGGACCGCCTAAGCTTCTCGGTGCTCAAGATTTCCTCAGAGAGTTCTCGTTCCTCGGAGCGTATGAGTTCCTCAGAGCGTGTGAGTTCCTCGGAAGTGTTTATTGTTTCCACGTAGACTGCCACATGCCTTCACTTTATTGATCCACATCAGCAGACTAAATTTGGTATCAATAATTGTTGTGCTCTATTTTTTTGGTTTCAGAGCTAAAAAAAGATTCAGGGAAGGAATCTGAGCTCTCGTATTTGGTACCAAGAGCTATTGTGTGAAGATAAACCATTATGTATCTTCTACCTTGAATAGGTTAGTTCTCATTTGTGTAAGTGTGGGCAATTTATTCTCATGCTACGAAAAGGGTTTGTTAGTAGTATGTGGTGGAATAAATTGGTTTGTATCCTTTATGTCAATATCTAACTCGTGCTTATAAATGGACTATTGCAATTATGTTTTAAGCATTGATATACTTCCTAAAATGCATGGTGTTTGGATGCTTAATCTATCATGGATCTCTCTCTTTATTTGTTCCCTTAGATAATTTTTTAGTAATATGATGAATAAATAGCATCGTAATTTGTTATGGAACAGGAGTTTACCAGGTTCAAATGATAAAGAAAAAATCTAAAAAAAGAAAAAAAATAATAATATAACTAGTTGTTTGTTCTACTTTAGTTTCCCCCTTGAGTAGGAGGGTAATGGACCAAACGACCCTCAATCCATGTTCCCTCGTCGTTATTTGTTGAGACAAGACGAGGATGGGGATTCCAAGTGAGAGGAAGAAGAAGATAGCCCATATTATGGCGAAGATACTAAAATTCAATTATTTTGTTGATTTGGATGAATCGATTGTAGGGAGGTCAGTTTTCAGCACGGGTTAGAGAAAATCAATTGTCCCATTCTTCCATTTTATCAGTCGACCCAAACAGCATCATTAAGTACCTCAACACCTATTGAGATCTATCCAGGGTTTGTTTGTTTTTACTATAAATCACAACACCTACCAAGATCGATCACTTGCCCTCGGTAAACAAAATTCCTTTTTTTCTCTATATATTTCTTAATAATTCTTATACTTTTCTAAATTGTTGTGAGGCTTATATGGTACCAACTAGTTCTAGATACATCACTCTCTCACTTTCCCTCTTCCACCATTGGCATGTGACAAATTTTAATTCTAACTGATTCCACCACTCTTAATTTTTTGTATGTACTCTGAGAGCTTTCAGTGTCACATTTTAATAGTAGTTAAATGAGATTTTTGGTTACACGTTTCATACTCTTATGATTTGGTGTAGGTTCAATATTTTTTTTAAACTGAACAATATTTCATTATGAGGATAAAGATGAAGAAACGCCCTTCATCGGTGCCATACACACATGAAAAAGAAAACTTTTAAAGAAAAATAGCACGAAGCGTGAATGAACGTAAATTAAACCTTGAAAATAAATTTAGGATCTACGATATCTTGAACGCGTGTTCCTGCGAATGACATGTCATTTGTTATGATTCGAAGTAGAGTTTACGCCGATCGATTCAATATTGGGGATTTCCACATATAAATCAATGCCGCGATCGTCGTGAATTTGAACACTACTAGGATTATCTTCTTCACTTTTATTATCTTCACTAGAAGATGAAGACTCAATAAGATCATTACGCATAACTAATTTATCCCTTTTTAACACGATGGAATCATGTTGGATTAAATGTTGAAAATTTATGTTTGCATTTGCCTGAGCACCGAAAAAATTTCCGTTATTTTTCAAAAGTCGTATTCGATTAGTAGGTAATGCTTATTCTCGCTTATCATTTTGAGACTTCAAAATTTCCAGAAAATAGGGGCTAATTTTCGGAACATCATTTTTCTCATTTGACATGTTTGGAATGTCCTTTAAGCGGATAAATATCACCGCAAAGATCTTCATTTTTTGAACTATCTAGATCTGGAATCTCCTCTAGGGGACGCATATCACCATATGAATCTTCATTTTTCGAATTATCCCCCTGATTCATAATTATCTATGTTCTTTCTCCACAAAAATTATCCTTCTCGACAGTAATTCCTTTTTTTTTCAAAAAACTACTTTGACATGGAGGTAAAAGAGCATGGGCCATAAAGTGTACCCTTGCACTATTTTTTTCATTCATGACCTCAATGGCCATTTCACCATTCCTTTTTTCGTGGGGAACGAACATATTAGTTTCCATAATTTTAGGCTGCTGATATTCCTCCACATTTTCTTGTCCATTAGACTCGGGAAGTTCAACAACTTTTTTGTAGTGGTCAACCTTTGGAGCCTTATTTTGTTGAACATCCAGCTGTTTTGGGATATTTTGAACTGACAACACATGAACAGGTCCGGCCAACTCCATGGATTGGTTTCGGCACTTCATGATGGAATATCCATGTACATTTGTTCCTAAAGGATCAACATCGTGTATAGCACTTGGATTCCCATTAAAATCCTTCTCTTTGCCTTCCTTACTTGTTACATACTCCATGTGAAGACTTTTTTTACCTTTGGCAGTCTGCTTGTCCTTACTTGTGTTGACATCTCTGTCTTTGTTGGGTGGAACATGTTGTATCCCAAATTCAAATCTTTGTAACTTGGTTCTATGTTGATTAGAAAACTTTTTTATAATATTGAAGTTAGTTATTGAATGACCTACACAATTGCAAAATTCACAATATGCAAGTAACTTTTCAATAACTATTTTAATAAAAATTTCACTATCCTCGAGATCAATAATAACCGAACTTGGTAAAGCATAAGAGAAATCTATGTCCGCAAGAATTCTAGGAAATAACCCATATTTTAGTTCGAGGGTAGTTTGATCAATTCTAATTGGTGTACCTATTCCTTTTACAATTTCCAGCTGCAATCTAGGGTGCCAAAATTCATCAGGTAAGTCAAGAAATCGAACCCATACCTGTGCATTAGTTGAAACAAACTTGGATGGAGTAAAATTAGGACACCAACGTATTAGTTTAAATGACCCGAATGAAGAATGAATGGGACCTATCATCCATGCTTTATTCAAATCCTCTAATGATTCGAACAACAAGTTGTAGAAGCCTCTGCCTTTTGGTGTAACCTTGAACTGATGCTTTGGTTGCCAAACAGAAGAAAGACTTTTCTTCAATTCATGCGCAGAGATGGGTTTTTTACCCTTAGATATTGTCACACACCCTAATAATATTTTCTTGCATGATTCCTTATAAATCTCACCTGATAACTTGACAATGGGGGTTTCATCTTGGAAGTAAGGTTCTGGGAGATTTTCCAATAGGTGAGAGATGTTTTCAATATTTTTGCAGGAGTTCAAAGAGTCATGAGTTTGAGGATGACACTTATCACCATTCTTAAGTATATTTGCATAAGACATGGTAAGATTTGATGATAGCATAGGGAAGAAACTATGGACGATCTTAGACAGAAAGAGGGTGAAAACTCATGATGCCTTCATCATCTGGCCCGGACTGTATCAATTCATCGTCTTTAGAGAGAGAAATAGTCTCAGAGAAAGATTAATCCATACGTTTGAGGATTGGATGTGTGGAGAGAATAAAAATTAGCCCACCGAACCGGATTAATATTGAGAGACCTTAATTTGTCAACTCTATTGTTTCCATTGGTGTAGGTTCAATATATTACTTGAGTTTTTTTTTATTTGATGATCTTTTTTTTGTAGTTGACGGATCAGCATAAATCAGTTTATTGGGTAAGTTTGATGATTTTGTGTCTGGTTTAGTTTCTTATGTCATAGTTTTTTTTCAAACATTTTTTTGCTAATATTTCTTGCATGGATCAACCACATTAGCATTCCCTGTTCAAGATATAATTTTTTTGAGAAGTAATTCTCATTTTCGCCCTATTGTTATGGATATATCATTTTGGGTACCATTAGCACTTTTTTTTTACATTTTTTAGAAACTTTTTGCAACAATTTTTTCACTAAAGTGTAGCAGAAAGTGAAAATGGTATTTTACATCCAAAGTTATGTGCAACATGACGAGGGGACAAAACGAAATGATCCTATATTTTTCTTTAATTTTCTCTTAGTTTGCGAGATGTCAGCAGACACTTTCTTTATGCCTGTATCCTTTTATGTATATCAATTTATCTATATATAAGCATAAAGATGTATATTTCATTAGATGTTTAATATTGATGTGCTCCGTTTCTTTTTGTTTCAGCACGAAAAAATAGACCCGGGACTTGAATCTGAGCTCTATTTCATGGCACTACGGGTAGTCTTGTGAAGATAAACCGTTTCATATTTTCTTCCTTGAATAGGTCAGTTCTTATAATGCGGGTAGTTTTTTCTCATATTACGAAAAGGGTTGGATAGTAGTATGTTGTAGTTAAATTAATTGGCTTGTAACGTTCATATAAAAATCTAAATGCCTCATTGCCGGTTAGATTTTAAGCGTCGATGTGGCTGCCTAAAATGCATGTAATCTTGATGCTTAATCTATTTTAGGTTATTATCTTTATTTTTCCCACGAATAAGTTTTCCGTAATATGATGAATAAGTTGCATCATATTTTGTTATGAAACAAGAAGGGATGCATTTGTAGTATCTAAAAATAGTTGGAAAGAAATAAAACCGAAAAAAGGAAAAAGAAAGAATATAAGTAAATGTTAGTTTTAACTACTTGGAAAAACTGTTTTTGACGTGTTTTCAACATTTTAGTTGGATAAACTTAGATGTTATATTTAATGAAGTTTATTTCTCAAAATTAGAGTAGTTCTTTTGTTCCTTATTTAGAGCTCCTTTTTAGGATTTATGTTGGATTAAAAAGGCAAGCTCAAAGTATAAGATCCAGGACAAGTATATTATTGAGCCGCCTTAAACTATATTTTGGGTTTAACTCTGTTCATCCAAGGTTCTAAATTTTTTTTATCTAGTTTGACAAGTTTACTTATACTAATAATGGAGCTTTTAACCTAGAACCAAGGGTTCTACAATATATATATATATATATATATATATATATATATATGTATGTATGTATGTATGTATGTATATTGTGGTACCAGCCTTTGATTTTGTTGTGTGTGATGGTATATTATCAATACGCCACCTTACATGGTGATGCGGAGTTATTGTGACATGAAAAAGGCCCTTTTGATACTACATTTAAATCGGGTCCTAAAGATCTTATATATTGTGGAGCAACTTTGATCTTATTGTGAAACCCCGCCTAATTAACCCCGGGTGATGAGTCCTAAATTAAATTAGAAGAGGTTTCTCAGATGGTTCATTCTTAGCATCATTGTCGCTTTTTTAATTACTAACCACCTAAGTGAGAAAATTATACTGGTGCCAAGTTTTATCTTTCACTAATTTAATGAAATACT
Source organism: Sambucus nigra (assembly GCA_949130495.1). Taxonomy (NCBI): domain Eukaryota; kingdom Viridiplantae; phylum Streptophyta; class Magnoliopsida; order Dipsacales; family Adoxaceae; genus Sambucus; species Sambucus nigra. Next base: position 723,036,626 of record OX422210.1, read on the forward strand.
CATTCGGAAACAAAATAATTTAAACAATCACAATTAACTAAAATCCATCATTCACATCCAAATAACTGACTGAATAAACCAACGGCTCAAATCTAACAAAAGTAAACACAAGTAATAAATCTCAACAAGTCTGACACAAGTACTGAGTAAAACAGTGAGCGACATGCTCGAGTAATTGATAGGAAATTTCTACACTAGAAATGAAAAGAACGAAGCGCCTATCAAACTCCCGCACATCCACATATGCTGCAGCAACGGATCCCTGGAATGAGTCAAGCCTGGCGTCCTTGTGGCTGGACACCTAAAAGGTTTTTAAAAGTTTTTATAGCAAGGGTTAGTACCCAAAATATTTGGAAAACATGTAGTAAATGATTAACTTGCAGTAATAAATATATATGCATGCTCTTCATATTTTAGTTAGTGTCACACTCCCTTGAGGACATCTTTACCCCTCCTCTAATGTGCACTACTAACGCCTTAATTAATTTATCTAGTTATTTATCCCATAACTAGATGATTGAAATACCCCTTGCAACCGCCCTACTCTTAACCGAGTATGCCATAATTATGATTTTAAAGTTATTACTAACACTAACTTAATTAATCATTCCCCTTTTTAAATTCATATAATTTTCACACCCATTATACATATAATACAATTCACGATCTGTATCAATTAACCCGTATATAATTATTTACCTAATTATATACGTATAGTCATATTACAACATGCACAAATATGCAGAAATAATAATTAATAAAGAACATCCTCCCGAGTAATAACTCACCGGATGTATATTCTTTAAAGTGTTATCACACTAGATAGATTCACATAACCTAGTTACCCCAAGTCAGAATCACTCATTAACTTGATTAATACATTATTATTTGGAGGTGGTCATATTCCTTACCTGAAAGTGAGATGTCCCTCACCCATATAATGGACGATATGACATGTGAATATACTCGCCCTACTCTTCAAGCTAGGGGATTCATCCACTACGCGCAACCTCCCCTTATAGCACTAGAGTATATATAATAATAATATCTAGCCACTGATTTTAATGTACGCACCATATATATACTATCACACACTGTATATATATAAAAATAAAACACCCTGGCTATACCGTGTACTAATTCCGTAACACAAGCCTATACAAATTATCATGAGTTTATGACCCAACCCTGATTATTAATTAATTGCACATTAATTAATTAAATTACTTTTGTTGTCGCCCCAACCAATATATTCGTACTCGCTCTCGTGGCCTGAAATAAAATTATACCCGAGTCTAAATCCCCGACTCCGAATTATTTAGCTTTCACTGTAAATAAATTCAACGCCTTGGTATCGCTCAACCAATATATACGGACTCGTCCACTAAGACCGTATTTAATTATTTCAAAATATACTTCCCAAAGTTTAATAATATTGTGTCACGCATAAATACCCTCCAATCCCAATTATTTTTCCCCCATAATAATTAGATTGCATGTCCTATATTTATTTCTCATTAAATAAGGTATGGGAAGTAATTTTAATTAAATTCACCTTACATATATAAGTTGGCTGAACTGCCAAAAATTGATCGATCCCCAACCATCGATCGATCGATCAGGTCTTCGTCTTCTCCAAGTTTCTGTTTCAGCCATAGACGAAAAGATCCAATCTCTAACTTCTTCTACAGTCTATCCCAAGTCTTCTCATCAATAAAATACATCAATAACCTCATAAGGCACCCCCATAAAGTCCCCAAACCCCGTTTAATTTCCATTCTCTACTGTTTTCTTAAATTGGGGAAAACCCGTTTTATTCGTTAACCCATTTCAACATCAAATCTTTATCTCAAATTCGTTCCTAACTCGTCTGGGTTTACACATCTTACCAGATATATACAATTCTCAGATTATACATAAATTTCTGCACAATTTCGAAATCAGGAGATTGATTTACAAAAAACCCATGTTTGTACCCCTTAAATCTCAAACCGAATTTTAATTTCTCACGTCACATAAATATGAATCATAATGCAAATTAAATGCTACAGCAAGTTAACCACTTGCCTTATGATTTCGTAGGGTCTGATTTGAAGTTGTAAATTCCAAGGTTGAAGATGAAGTTCCTCTTTTGCTCTTTCCTTTGTCCCTCAACTTGCCTTTAACTACTGCTTAGGGTTTCCTCTCCCACTAAGTGTTTTCTAAACATTAATCAGCCATTCCCTTTTCCTTATAATTTAAAAATTAGGATTAATCCCATTTTTCGCCTAATGGGCCAAGCCCAAGTGACCCAAATACCCCATGTGGGCCCGGCTATGTCTAAAAATGTCCCGTGACCCATTTACAACCCCCGGGTACACTTTTCCGACTATCTCGGCCCATTCGGACTCAACCTTACACTCAGAATTGGCATCCGAATCAATTAATAGAAATCCTTATCTCACACCCAAATTAGTCTATACCGACTCCCGGCTGAGATAAGTACATACCCCGTCATTAATACCCGAAATGACGTAAATAAATTATTACTATTCACTTAGTAATTAAATTTCCCTAAATACTAACCATTCACTCCCCGATTAATATTTAAATAAATATTACCATAATTAATTCAATTAAAATTACGACACACGAGTAATTTAGAATTCTCGAATTAATTTACTATTAAATGCACAAAAATGCGGGGTGTTACATACCCCCCCCTTACAAAGGAATTTCGTCCCCAAAATTAGGTCGTACCTGTGGTGAATAGCTCTGGATATTGTTCCCGCATATCCTCCTCCCACTCTCAAGTAGACTCGTCAACGTTGTGATGACCCCACTATACTCTAACTAGTGGAACAACCTTGGATCGTAACTTTCGCTCATTGCGGTCCAGAATAGCCACCGGTCTCTCCTCATATGAGATGTCGAGCTGTAAATCAATTTCCTCGAGTGGAATGTGCCAGAAGGCCCTCTCGCTCCTTTCATATTTCTTCAGTGATGCCACATGAAACACGTCGTGTATCCGCTGAAGATGCTCTGGAAATCCCAATCTATATGCTACCGGTCCCACCCTCTCAATAATAGGGAAAGGTCCCACGTACCTCGGTGCTAATTTACCCTTCTTGTCGAACCTCATCACCCCTTTCATAGAGGACACCCGAACTAATACCCTTCTTGTCTAACACAGACACGTTGCCTTCTGAGAAATGTAACAACCCCCATTTTCTCACGTAAAGGCTGGCCAGACACGATACGCCAAAGATGGGGCTTGTCGATCAGTTAATACCATTCTCAGCACAACGTAATATAAATATTATTATTTAAAAAGGCCAATACTTTAAAACTTTGTGAATGTTTTCGTGACAATAAATAAGCTCATCCAACACCAAATAAATAATAAATGTACGACAAGTAAATATCAAAACTCCAACATAAAATAAATGAATAAATAAATATCGGGCTTATGCCCTTACAATTTTTTCTCAATAATAGTAACTAAACTCTGGCAGAAAGGTACCTATACCAAAGTCAATAAAATCAGGGGCGCTGCTAAGCACGAGAGATCGCAAGGCTGGTATAGCAACAGTCCCGCTATCCCTGTCTAGAAATTACCTAGGGGAAAATTTTGGGTCAGAGCCTGAGGTGTGCAAGAATTAACTTGAATAATTTATGATTACAAAAATACAGTCAATGCACAATAACCAATTTCCCTTCGTCATTCACATGCATGAAACACCTCACCCCTCATCTACTTGTGACATGTCTCGCCATCTAAAAGTTCCCAAATAATAGCTACGATTACGTGCCAATTTAATAAAATGGCCAAATGATTTAAGTGTACCGACTACATTTAATTATCAATTTCCATAATTTCCCAGTCTCATAATTTTCACATAAGAAGCATAAACATCTATCATGCAATAAAGGATCACCATTTTAATTAATGTCCACATTCCTACACAATTCAGTTTTCTATCATATAAGGTCTGGGTAATTATATATATGTCCTTTATATATATATGACACACAAGGGCATCTACTATTGGTGTCTGATTCGTGCTCTATCGACAAGTCCGGAGGAATACTTTATCATAAGCGGACACCACAAAAAAAAAGTTGGGGGCGGTCCCTACGCAGGACACCTGTATACGGCCCATCCCCAGCGGTGATACAGGAACGGCCAGCGCCAACCGTACCACTTGAGGGTGGAGCCTCCACGTAGTACCTATACGGCTTGAACATCATCAAGCCCACCCGTGTCGACATTTATATTTTTCCAACTTAATTTTGTCCCATAAATTAATTACTTAACCAACTAGTCATATGTAATTTTTCAACTTAATGTCGGCATGTTTATATTTTTTTTTTTAATTTCATTATTGACCCAAACATGGTTCTACACACTCACTTGGACTCAAAATAAATTCTAAACCAAGCCATATCCCCCACTCGATCTGCCCCCACGCCCGAATAGATTCGCTGCCAGGCTGAATCGATTCGCCTCAAGGCCGAATCAATTCGGACCTGGGAAGAAGCCCAGATTTGCTCTTTTGGTTCAATATGGGATTTCTGTAACTCTTTCTAAATCCACTTCCAAAGGGTTATTCTACTTCATAATCATCTAGTTGTGTTCTTACAACTTGGATAACCTAATTGGGATAATTAATTATGCGGATTAGTCCCGAATTCATACCCAAATTCCCAGAATTTATGAACATCTAATTTTCATTTCAAATCAGATTTCAGTCCCAATTTTTCCCACTATTTGATTTGTGTTATGAAACATCTAAAGTTGGGTTTCCTCCCAGATTTCAGTCCATTATTCATCATTCACCATTCCCTAATTTAAACATCATTTTATCCTCAATTCATCATCAAGAGCCCTAAGGGATTAAATTAAATTTCCAAGAATACTACACCTAATTTCTGGAAGTAATCCGACAATAAAGAATTCAGTCCTCTACTTATGTTATTTATCATCAAATCATGCATACCCAAGACTAATTTCTAGAAATTTAAGGGAATATATATAAAGCATTGAGAAATACTTTCAAAACATAAAGTAAGCAAGAAAACTCTTGCCTTTAATTTTGTAGAAGAATTTCTCTTGAAGCTCCCTTGCTTTTCCCTTTGGTTCTTCCTTTTTTTTCCTTCTTTGGTGTTTCTCCATTTTCTCTCCCGTGGCTGCTAATTTAGGTTTTCTGTAATGACAGTGGTGATTTTTTTATTTTGGGCTAGAACGCGTTTGAAGGCTTATTTGGTTCTTCCAATTAAAGGCTTATTTGGTGATTTTTCGAGTTTGGGCTAAAACACGTTTTTATTGTTTTCGCGAGAGGAACTCAGTGGTCTGATCAGAATTTTGAGGCAGAATCTTATGAGTTTGTTGTGATGATTTTAAGGTACGGGATTTACGCAACATGTTCCTTGAATCTCTCGAGAATAGTCCTTTTGTTCCTTATTTATTTGTATTCATATTGTTGATATTATGACGTTTATTGGAATCTAAAATATTGATTCAATTTGAGATATTGTATTTGTTGATGGACATGGTGTCATGAAATTTTTTATATGACACGGATAATGATCACCCGCCAATAGTCCAAAAGTCTAATAGCTAGGATGAGGTTTTACAAAGCTTAAGTGAGGTGAGGTGAGGCCCGGTGACCTATTGATGTGTTATTGAAAAATTAAATTGGTATAATGCTCGGATGTCGCATTGAACTTGAATTTATATTCGTATTGTTTCATTTATTCACCGTTAATGTTTTGAGCAACTATTCTTGTCATATTGTGTACTTCCCCATATCTTTCTTTAAGTGGCAGGTTAGCTTGGATTCGGACGCTATGGATTTTCGGAGGATTTTAGAGCTCGACGTTTAGAGGATTTTATCTTTTTGTTTAGACTGGTAGTGTAATTATTTGGAGAGCTTGGCATTATTTTTAGAGGAATTAAATTCTAATTATTTTGGGGGTGTAAATTTTGGATTGGACGTTATGTAATTTTGGATTGGTTATGTTTATTTTTTAGGAATTCAAATGATGGTTTAATTTAGTTTTAATTGTAATAGCACCTCGTGTTTTACACGGGGTGTCACAATTTTTTAACCTTGTCCATATGTAGCGTGATGTGAGTCTCATGTTCGGATGCAGTAAGCCAACATGGTGGGCAGCTGCCCCCTTAAGATTTGGGCTGCATTTTTTTTTAAGTCAAATTTTTAGGTTAATAGGTAATAAATTAATAAGTTTGGGGGTGAGATGGTAAATGCCTACCTTAACTTAACAAACTTCTCATAACTGTAGTTTCCAAAAATATCTAAACCCATTACACATCTAACATTCAAACCTGTAGAGATAGTGAGAGAATCGGCCGATCAACACCAAAAGATTGCCCCTGCTTTGCTTGCCGCCGTGCTCACTCACTCGGAACTCATCCGCCTCTGCATATTTCTTGATTGGTATCATGGTTAGTTTAGTTTTATTTATTGTATTTAAAATCTCAACTTGGTAATATTTTCTATGTCTTAGGTTTTGAAATCAATGTTAAATGTGAGGATCTCTCAAATGATAAATGTTAGTTTTTGTTTAATGTTAATTTGTTAACTATTAGGGTTTGTAAACTGTAAATGTTAAACGTTAAGTCTTAAAGTAATTTTGGTTATTTTCTTCTAGTTATGCTTAGGTACTTTAAAATAAATGTGTTAACATTGTCTCCCCCTTCGAGTGACAAAGATAATTGCAACCAAAATCATTCTAAGAAAGGGAAAAGAATGCCTAAAATAATTTCTCCAAAGTCAAAGTTTGATCGAAACAAACTTCCCGATGATCCCGGCCTAAGACCCCTCGACACAAGTTATCATCCGGATGTTCAAAATGAGGTTCGAAGGATATATTGAAAAAAAGAGCCTCCTCATGATCATAAATTTCTTCAAAGAGAACAACAAGGTTTAAGGCGATTCAATCCTTCTTGGTTTGATGAATACCCAAACATGGTTAGAATATAATGTCCACAAAGAGGCAACATGTTATTTATGTTGTTATCTTTTCAAAATGGATGGTAAAGACCATGCGGGTAGTTGTGATGCATATTTTTGTGGAGGGGTTTACCAATTAGAAGAGGAAAGATGTGTAACAACCCTCGATTTTGGAGACTGAGAAATTTAAATTTTGGGAAAATAAAATTTAATTAAATTGGAGAATTTTAGAATTTGGGAAATGAGGTCCAAAAATAGAAAATATTTTAAAGTATTCCGGATGATATTTTTGAGGGTACCATCGATCCCGGAAGGGTCGAGATAGTCAAAATGACTGTCATTGGGTCTTATTTCGGCTCCGGAATGTTTTTAAGTTGTTTTGACTTGAATTGGAGTCAACGAGTCATTTAAAGTGTGTATTAACATTTAAAAACTGGGATTGTTGTTTTATAGGATTTAAGGCTTACGGATGAAGCCTTCTCCAATAGAGAAAGAGAGAAAGAAAAAGGAAGAAAGAAAGGAAGAAGGAAAAGAAGAGAGAGAGGAAGAAAAAGCTTGGAGATTTTCGGCCCAACCGCGTCAACAAGGACGATCCAACCTCTACAAATCTGAGGCAAGTGTTTAATCTTGCTAAATAGCTATTTGTGTATTTCATTTCATAAATTGTGGGGTAAAGAAATGGTTTTTGGGTATTAATGTCAAAACCTAGATTTTTGGTTTAAATCTTGAAATCAATGATTAAATATGGAATTGATGACATAGAAATGATTGGGATCAACTTTGGGTTGGTTAATGGGCTTAAAATCATTATTTGATGAAGGAATGGGGGTTGGAATGAGAAATTTAGGGTTTAGAATTCGTGGGTTTTGAAGAAACAGATGAAACCTTCAAAAATTGCAGGTCCGAATTGATTCGCCCCCTCAAGCGAATCGATTCGGTTTGGTAAAATTAGCAGGTCTGCATTGACCGAATCGATTCGAACCCCTAGCCGAATAGATTCGGCCTATTGCAGAAGCCCAGGTCTTTGGACCCGAATCGATTCGCCTTGGAGGCCGAATCGATTCGCTAGTCCGAATCGATTCGGAACAGGGCCGAATCGATTCGGAAACAGGGCATTTTGAGGTATTTTCTCCATAGTGATTTCAAACCCTTTTTGGTTGGGTTTATTGATTTGGGGCCTTCTCTTATGATGTAAGAGATATGTTCTTGGAGACACATAAGGAGTTTCTCACACATTAGAATTTTGGGGACTCCTTAGGGTAATTTGGGAGAAATGTATCCATGTATGTATTTGGAGTTATGGATAGAGATTTTGGGGGAAAACCCTTTGGGATTGGGAATCCTAATTGTAGATTAAAAGTAAGTGTAGATGTGATGTGAGGCTAAGAACTCTTAGAGAGATCTTAGATTAGGGCATTCACAAAAGTGATCGAACCATAGTCGAAATCGAGGGAAATGAGATCATTTGATGATTGAAAGAATGAGCTTGAGGCTGATAGACTATTAGTTATATGTATACCGATAGTCAAAATGATTACTAGATTCTTTAATGTACTCGGAGATGTAGATGATATGTGTAGTGAAAGATTTCTACACAAACTCTTGGGTGATAGCCCTAATGTTGAATATATATAGGTATAGATATATACATATGGTTTTGGGAGACTATTCATCATAGGAAAATGATCGAATATGTTTCAAGTATGGGATTATATTCACGTATCGAGGTAAATTAAAGGAATGGTAGTGAAGGCTTGTATATCGAGGACTATGTATACTTATAGCCAGTTATATATATCTTATACATATGAACGAGAATTAGTTTATATATATAGATAAGGATATGTGAACATGTGTTGATATATATCTGTATGTATATGAATATATGGATATATTTATGTTATGGATATACATGGTATAGATATTTAAACTGTATACGATGGTTTATTATTTGATCATATGATTGGATCATATGGATTATATATATTATGCATGTAAATGATATATATATTTAATTGGTTAAGCATACCCCGCTCATGCTATCATTGGAAAGTTGCGCGCGTAGAGGGTGAGCATCCTGGCTAGAAAAGCAGGGTGTAGATATTCCCCAGGTCATAGTCGTCCCGTGTGTTACTATATGATATATATATTTATTTTGGGATGAGACGTGATGGGTATGTTTCGTCTCATTGCCGGTTTGGAGCTATGACCGCTTCCCGGGACGTCGTGTGCGTGAGTTTACCACGAGATGGGTGTCGTTTAGTCCCACCATGGTGGCCCCAGTTTTGCTACGTGATCCGGGCACTGGGAAGATGATAGCATTGATGCAGTTTATCGGCGATATATATAGCCGGGTATATTATGTGCATGGCCTTGTACATCATATGTAGTATGTACACTTGGCTATTGGATTGATGATGATATATATATACGGTTAGAAATAAATACCTATATATATATATTTATATATATATCCTATAGATGAAAGGATATGGACTTTTATGAAGTACATCTTAGATGATTATGGTGTACTAGATTGATGGGGGTTGATGTATCGCACATAAGGTATTATTCGGTTACATCATCCCAAGGATATTATTGGAGGTTCTTTTATTTTATTTTATTTGTTTTCTTTTTCTTTTCTTCTTTCTTTCTTTAGTAGTTATAGTTTAGTAGTAATGGTAGTATTATATAGTATGTTAAGGATTATGGATCTCTAGGATCGACATTGCCCAGGAGTAGTGTAACGAGGGGGTTCCTTGTTTGGATTTCGCTTTGCGAGACGCCTCACGCACGAAACGCAGTGCTATGTCGAGAGTTGAGAGAAGTAATTCTATTTGTGGCATCTCGGATCTCTGGTCTTGACCTTGTCAGGAGTAGTGTAACGGGGCGGTTCCTTGTTTGGATTTCGCTTTGCGAGACTCCCCACGCATGAAACGTAGTACAAGTTTGAGATTAGAGAGAGGTTTTGCCAATATTCCATGTGCATGATATTAAGTATATAGATTATTACATTTTAGCCTATATATATATATGTATATATATATTTATGTATATATATATAGGGGTAACGTATTAAGACTATTAATTCTTTAATTATATATCGGAATTCATTATGCCTTTTATGGCATAATTGTTGTTATCATAATCTAGTGGGTTTAGATAAGGGTGGATCCTTAGATTATGACGGGAAGGTAGCTCTCGTGGATATAGGCTAGGCCTGATAAGTTAGGTTGTCCTAAAATCAATGGGGGTAATTTAACTAAAATTTGAGGACGCGAATAGGTGCGCGCCTTTAGATGAGAGGTGAGTTGGGGTTCCACGAGAGTGCGGTCTCACTTATTTATGAAATTAAGTACACCGGTATTTATTATGCACGGTTAACACACTTGCTAAATATTTTACACATTCGGGGCTCTGACCCGTTTACTTCTCCCTCCTTCTTGTATATACATATATATTTCCACAGGTATCCTACCGCATGGATGCCGGATGACCTTCTATCCTGAGTCTTGGGAGCCGTGACAGGTGCGGACTGTTGCGGGATGTTTCATGTAGCCGCTTCCTACTTCTTTAAAATTCTAGGTAGGATTCATGTTGTATATCGGGTTTGTACCCAAGGGATATTTATATATATGTTTATATTCATTCCATTTCAGTTATTGTATTTGCTGTGATCCGACAGCTTATTCGGATCTACTTTTTGTAGTACAATCGGTTGTATTTAATTGGTTCATTTTATTTATTATAGTTCCTTCCTGCATCTCTCCTATTCATTAGTAGTTTTATAGTGTAGGGTTGTTGTATGTTGCAAGTTTTAAATTTTTATAACATCTCGCTTATATGATTTCGGGTAGTTAGTCCTATATTATATAGTACCGACAGTTGATGTTTAGACTGGACCATCTGAAATTCCTGATTTAATATAGTATAGGGCTGGCCACCCGTTATTATTTTAAGCGGGGTGTTACAAGATGAAATCCAATTACATTTATTTGAAAGAGTTGTGAGATTGTTCTTTATTATGTCGCGTATATATCAATGTCTATAAGAGGAAAACTTGTATTTCATTTACTAAGAAATAGAAATCTCAAAAATGCACATATGTATTTGGAAAAAAAAATTATTTCGGGGAGATAATTTTTTTTCCTTGGAAGCTATTTCTAGTCACCCTTGTTAAATGCACACTTTTTTACAGCGATACTTTTAAACGCATTTTCTTTTTTAGATAGAAGGGAGAATAATCCGGTAGAGAATCCACTTGTGTGCAAATTATTGAATGCGTTCACTTGAAAACGAAATGACGTGTCTGATTTTAATAATGGAAAAGAGGTGGGTAAAATGGAAAAGATGATGTATAGATTCGTCGCTTTGCTTGGAAAATATGTTGTTTAGTTCAGCAATGTTAACCTCGAAACTAATTCAACTCATTAATTTTATTTTATTTTTTGAAAAAACAGGTTATATTGCCAAGAACAATAAACATTTTTTGGCTTTAATATTTTAACAAACACCTAATGGGCACCCAAAAAATTACAAATTTTAAACCAAAGTAAATAATAAACCTATGCAGATTACATTCAATGAGGTGAATAACAACGTAAATACTATAACAAAATATCACATAACAAAAGAAAACAAATGCACCTTTCAATTGAGACCTGAAGAAAACCAACAATTTCTTTGCAAAAAAATAATTATAATTAAATTCGAACAAACAAATTTTTAAGGTAACTTGGATCGCGTCGTTAAATTTATACTAAAATATCAAAAGACAAATTGTAATTCAATTGTTTAAGAAATATTTTGTCAAATGTTACTCCTTAGATGTAAAATTAACTATTGGGAAGTTTTATAATAGTATACAATTTTTATTATATATTATAGATATGACATACTTGCTGCCATATATACACGACACGTATGTCAACCTCCAATTCTCAACTTTAAACCGTGTATATAAATATATAAACAGAAAAAAATGGAAAGATAGTTATACCCGTGTTCTTCTTCTTCCTAGGTCCGTGTGTGTGGTTTTGGGTTGGTAGGATACAAAGGTTTGGTTTGAGTTTTCCCCCGTTCGTGTTTTTTTCCCTTAGGTATGAGAAGGTAGTTGTTGTTGTTGCATTTTTTTCCCTCTTATCTCTTGATCGTGCATAGGAGAAAATGTGAGTGTGGTTGTTATTTTGTATTTTTGTTGTTGGTTCTTTATTCTTTTTATCCATGCAACGGAAGGCTTTGGATCTCACGTGAATTGACATCTTTTAAGATATTTTAGGAAATTGTTCATTATCCTCATTATTAAAGAAGATGTATAGACATGCAAATAAATGGAATTATCGAACAGATGAGGATTAACGCGATTAAGTGGTTTCTTATAGAGATTTACCTAAGCCTTCAGATAATTTGTTATTACCGCGCCGATCAATTTTTCTTTGAAAAAATTATTTTGGCAACAACCTTATTTAGTCCCCAAATCCATTGTTTAATTATTTATGTGTCCTCCAAAGACATTTTTCAGTCACTACACTCTCACTCAACAAAAATTGTTATATAAGTTGTTATTAATTTACTTCATATCTAATTTTTTATTTTCTCTCCCTTTTTTCTTTAATAAAATAGATGATCAACAAAAAATGTACGAAATAATAAATATGAAATAAAACTAAATATGTGTAAATCGTAGTGTATCAGTTTCATGTAAAAAAAATGAATACGAACTTTAGAGAGAAAAAAGAGAGAGAGATATTGAGCGGAACCCTAAAGCCGCCATACCCAAACCGAAGTGAGGTGAATATTTTTGTCAGAAATCAATCTCGACAGCTTTTTATGCTTCTTGGCAGTGGCGGAGCCAGGATTATGATGGAGGCACAGATGGAGGCGGAGGAGGCGGAGTCGAGGATGACTCTTTCACTTTTTTTAAATAGTTCAACATATGATGAAATTATAAAAAAACAGCATTAATCTAACATAAATCAATAAAAAGTCTAATAAATTTAATCTAACATAAATCAACCAATAAATCTGTAAAAGTCTAATAAATATGTATATTAAAAGAATTAATCTTAAGCTTTGTTAAATCTAACATATGTTAAATAAATTTAAAAAGTCTGAGATATTAGTCTTACAGAATTAACCCAACAAATCTAATGGCCGGCTGAAAAAAAAAATAGTTTAACAAAATTAATCTAACATAAATCAATAAATTTAAGAAGTCTAAATTGTTAAATAAATGTATATTAAAAGAATTAATCTTAAGCTTTGATAAATGTAACATATGTTAAATAAATTCAAAAAGTCTAAATTATTAGTCTAACAAAATTAACCTAACAAATCTAATGTCCGGCTGAAAACAAAAATCAGAAATATAAAAGTTAACTTACCTTTTATGTCAATAATGGATGCTTGAGATTTGTTATTGGATAATGGATGCTTAATGAAGTTAAGAAGCTTTGTTCTAAAAATGGACAAGAGGGTCGGTTGTTGTTAAAGAACTAAAGCACTCTTTTATATGAATCAATGTGGATCTTTAAAGTTATGTGTGAATGAAATGAATGGACGAAAACAAAAGGAAAGGGAAGCAAAGAGCAGGAAAGGGTTGGGAATGGGAAATAAAAGAGTTGGCTTGGGAAATGAAAAAAGTGTGGGAAAGATAAATCATAACGTGAATCAATGTACATGGGAAACTGAAACTTTGGAAGCAAAACTGAAAAGAAGTTCCGGTTTTCTCTCAGACTTAATGATATTTAATATATTAACACATGTCATTCTCACATTATTTGGGTCTATAATCTATATAACTATATAAAAATTGTAGACCCAAATACTCTGAGGATGACACGTGGCATATGCATTAAATATCATTAAGTCTTTTTATGTGAAAATTAAGAAGACCAAAACGTTGGCTCATTTCTCTCCTTCGTTCATTTCTCTCACCCTTTCTCATTCTCTCTTTCTACTTTCCTTTCATTTTCCCTATAAACCCCTTCTCTTTTACCAGTGCATGAATTAAATATCATTGAGTCTTTTTATGTGAAAATCAAGAAGACCAAAATGTTGGCTCCTTTCTCTCCTCCGTTCATTTCTCTCACCCTTTCTCATTCTGTCTTTCTACTTTCCTTTCATTTTCCCTATAAACCCCTTCTCTTTTACCAATGCATTTACATGGGCATGAACTTTATAATTGTAAAATGGAGAGTGGCTGGAAACGAGAGGAATGATATGAGCATGGTGGTTGTTTGGGGGAATAGTGTGGTCAAAGTGGAAGTTCTGGAGGCAATCGTCAGGATGAATTAGCTAACATTCGTGTTGAGAACTTACAGTTGAAAGGAGGGGGTTGTTGTTGTCTATTTGGGATGCCACTCATCCGGTTAGTGTTCTATGTTTCTTATGCAGGTTTGTTTTAAAGAACGTTGATATATTGTTTATAAAAAACTGTCTTTATTTTTTTTTCAAATGGTTTGATGCATTGAATCGATTTCAAACATTGCTTTTTATGAATCCGTGTTGTTAAGTGACACGACTAAGAATATGTCTCATAAATGCATTCACTCTAGGCTCAAGTGCAAGCCTGTCGCTCAAGTAATAATCCGATAAGTCGGGTATCGATCCTCAGGGAACTAAGACAACGAAGTTGTGACGACGGGAAAAGACGAAGGAATCCTAACTTTGACTCTAAAAAGAAAAAGAGAAAATGATTTGCTTTTGGAATTGATTAAACTAAATGCAATTGTGAAATTATGAAAAGATGGAATTATACTAAATTACCTAAATTGCTAATGAAAACTGATTTAAAACTTTAAACTATGTATGAGAAAAACAGGACGGGAATACAATCCCCCAACCCTAGTGTATTGCAGTTATAATACTAATCATAAATTTAACTGATTAATTTGGACCAATCTAGTACTCCCAAGCATTAAGTATACGAGGTTCAAGCCCGTGTCATACTTAATCTGAGGACGAGTAAATCGGTATCGCGATAGTGACACTCGAATTGCATTCTAAATCACCTCAGTTACCCAGAGGCAAACGAGATATAAAGATCTACAATTGTTGTGTTCCTACGCAATACGGTCGTAATCAATCACTAAATTCAGAGGATAATTGTTATACACATGAAACTAACACATCAGGTTGGGTTCGTGTATTCCGGCCTTAGAAAATCTAGCCTAGCATGCTGAAAGTAATGAAAACAGTGTTTAGTTTGCAGAAAACCATGATTAATCTAAGGAAAACTTGTGAATTGATGTAGAACAGAATTGAAAGGAAGAAATAACTCACTAATCTTACCAAAGCACTAACAGTAGCAATTAATAAAACTGGTAATCCAAGAACTTCTGAATAATCTTCACTTTTTGAAATTGAAATTATAAATTGTACCTACACTAGGATTTCTGGAAAAGAATGGAAAATTAACTAAAATTCTTCCTAATTGTACGTGCAAATAATGATAATAAAACGGATTTTTATACCCTAAAACAATTCAAGAGTTTCAACTGCACTAGGACTCTTTTTAGGAGAAGATAAGATTTGAGAATCTCGATGGTCGGACAGGTCCAGGCCTTAGGCGGACCGGTTTGCCTCCAATGCGGATCGATTCCTTTTATTTTCTGGCAGACCGGTTCTTTTATTTTCCACTCTTCTTCGGTTTGCTTTCAATCCGGGGTCTTCTGGAGTTTTGCACAGCGGACCGGTCCGGAGTAGGGGCGGACCGGTCTGCCTATTTGACTTTCTTTCTCAACCTTGACTGCTCATATCTTTTGTTCCGGGATTTCGATGGAGGTGTCGTTTCTTCCTATGTGCTCATGAGTGTGATATCTTCAACTTCTCTTTAGGTACCTCATCCGAATTCCGAATAGAATTTATGATTTTGCCCTTTTGACTTTCCTTCTTTTCTTCCTTTATTCTTCTGGTCTCCTTCTTTCGTTTCTTGACATCAAATACCTGTAAAAGCAATACAAAATACCAGAAACTCGGTGTACTCATTAGGATAAGTCATTAGCAAGATTATGAGATAAAGTCAACTTGATTACGTTGTTCGAGGTGCTAAAAGTAACTAAATTGAGGGATAAATTGGGAAGAATTTATGCCTAATCAAACCCCCCTAACTTAGAACTTTGCGCGTCCCGAGCAATGTAAAAGAATCATAGCAAGGCTGAACTCTTGAAAAACATTTTATTAAGATAGAATACCTTTTTCGCGGGCAAGCGATTGCATTTAGCGAATGCAACAAGCCTTTAAACCTCTAGGTTACCCTAGTACGTGAGGGTTTGTAGTGAATATACCCACAAAATTCGACTCAAAAAAAAATTCAAAATACCTAAAAATTGTACAATTTAAACTTTCCCATAAAATAGTCATCATCAAGTCATGTTCAATAGTCTCAAATCATAGTGCGTGTGTGCGAAGCCGAAAATATAACGGCCAATTTTCACTAATTGATCATTACGTTACTTATCCGAAAATTCGTTTTGATTTTAATTTCTCACGGAATGCTCTCACAAACGAATCTCTCGGATTATGGCTATTCTCTCGGTATGCATGACAAAATAGTAAGTGTAATGGACGCAAAGTCACGCATACAAGTAGAATGACGATTTTTTTTTATAGTGATAGGATCTCATCAACGGATTACGATTTTAAAAACGGGAACATTGCCTCTTTTTCGCACATTCAATCTCTTTTATTATCTTTTGATGTATTAGCTCTCCACGCGGTTACCAATATCGCAATTTAGACTCGGTTAGGACTTTTTCGAGTTTTAAGGTATATGGGGTAAAAATAAAAATGGTAGGAAAGATTGGAATTGGAAAAGTTATTTGTGATGTCCATTTGTACTTTTTTCCGGGCTATTGCTCATTTTTTCCTTCTTTTTTTTTCTCTATTTTTTTATGTTTTCACTTCTTTTCTTTTCTTGCTATTTTTGTTGAGCATATCTATTTTTTTCTTTCCCCTTTATATGCACTTTTTGGACTTACTTCTGAATTTTTCCATTTTTCACAATTCCGGTATATTTGGGGTTTTCGGGTTGTCAAACGAAAGGAAAAATTTATTCGGCTCAATTTGGGTTGCAAAAGGGGTGATTTTTCGCATCTTTTTCAGGCCAATATTTTTGGGTGACAAACGAGGGTCTACTTCATTGTCCAAAATGCCAATTGCGCTACCATATGCGTTTCGAGATGAATTTAAGTTTAGAGATCAATTTTTGGCATGTTTTTCAAAGCAATATCACACACGTTTTTCAGAACCGATCAAAATGAAAGGATTGAGATCCTCGACGACGTTTTAGGCACTGAAAAGAACTTTGAGTTAACAATTAACTCGGATTGATTTAAAAACTCGCAAAAAGTGATAGGCTCGAATCTCACCGGATTTGTTAATCTCCACACTTATTCGTTAAGTCGTCAATTTTCGCTCAATTTCCATCTTTAGTCAATTTCGGCTTTGTGTATGTTGAATTTTACAACTTGATACTTTAAACCGACTTTTAATGATATTTTTGAAAAATCTGAATTCCAATTTTTATTTATTTTGAATAAAAATATTTTTGGGTTTTTCAAAATTTTATGATTTTTTTTTTGGAAATTTCTGGGCATTTTGAAAATTTGTGAAGTTTTAGAAATACGCACTTGTGACTCCCCCTAACTTAGACGTTTGCATTGTCCTCAAGCAAAAAGGACTAAAATCTAAACAAGGCAAAATAATAAGTGCGATAAATAAAACAAACAAATGGAGAAAAATGCAGATTTTATAGCAAACAAGACTGTGGTACAATTACAAGGAAAAGCATTAAAACATGTGAACAGGGAAAACAAATAAAAACTGCCATAAACACATCAAGCTTCATTGGGGCGGGGGATGGGAAGACCTGAGCGCGTCGGAGCCATAGGGGTCATAGAAATAGGGTGGCAGTGGCTCATTAGGATCCCCTTGTCGTCGATATATATCCTCTTGGAAACGGAGTATCAAGCTCGTGTCGCGACTGTAATCGGTCAAAAAAGTTGCCGAAGTTCGTCTCGAGTGCCGCCATTCGGTTGATGAGGTCGCTACCCGCCCACTCAAAATTCGGGTCGTCCTCCTCGTCCGCCGACTCTTCATCCTGACCAACATCCCCCATTTCGACATCCGCACCGACTGCCTCTTCTTCCTCATCGCTCTCGCTCGGGGCAGCTTCTTCTTCACTATCATCTCCTCGCCGTGCCCTTAGGACATCTAGTTATTTAGCGCTCTTAGTGCGGGTCCCTTGTCGAAAAGGATCGGGAATGCGAGTATGATCGAGCGGCGCTGCTATTCCAGCATCCTTGAGGATGGAAGTGATTAAACGGGCATAGGGCAGTGGGGCAGTACCCTTCTCATCCAAGGACGCGTTGATGATATCGGCGTATAAGGTGCGGGCCAAGTGGATGGAAGTATGGGGATCAAAGAGGTGATAGGTTAAAGTGGCTTATCGGGGCCACATGGCAAAATCGTTGGACGTTTGCAATATGTTGGCGCACACAATCTGAAAAGTGAGGCGCGCCTTCTCGTTAAGGCGTCCAATGGCGACGGTTTGCCCCGTCCAAGCCACATCCGGTGCAATGCGTGCCATGATCACCTCTTTAGCGACCGGGGGGACGTTTCGTGGATAGGTGAATTCTTGAACGTCCGAAACACCGTACTCGGCCAACTTGTCCGTGAGAAGAGCCAATGAAAATGGGATGACATTCCCATCCACGTAATCTTGGGCCTCGAATTGGCCCGTTCGAACAAGGGTGCCATAAAATGATCGGACTTCGGTTGCCCAAACCGCTTCATAGGGTTCGTTGAGGAATCGGCACCAACCCCGAGCCATGAATAGGGCGGTGATGGAGTTGGGCAGCCCGGTCCATTGGACAGCGTGCTCCATATGGAGTTTGCGATCCAAACTGAAGAATCGATGGCACCATCGCTCCTCTTGACGGGAGCGAAACTCTCCATGGCCGGAGGGGTGGATGTCGGTGGAATCATACTTGGTGGGGGCAGCACGTTGGGCCATGATAACAAGGGGGATTTTTTCTTGGAAAACTAGGGATGGAGAAGAGAGGATATTGTTTGAAGGTGTGAAGAGAAAGGGAGGGTATGGGTGTGTATTTATAGGTGAAGGGGTGAGTGTAGGGGTTGGAATTGGAGGGAAAGGGTTTGGAGGGAAAAGGGGGTGAATTTGGGAGGGAAAGGGTAGGGTTGGGAGTCGGGAAGACGAATTGGAGGGAATGAAGAGGATTGGGGAGAAGGGGGGTGAACCTTGGGAAGGGTTAAAAACAGATCTGCAGAAGGTGGACCGATTCGGGGTAGGGGCGGACCGGTCCGCCTTAAAATTAAAGGAACTGGTCCGTCCCTAAAATAAAGGAATCGGTCCGGCCCAGGGTTTTTGGGCTGGATTTTCCCCCTAACTTAGTTTCGAACGCTCTTCTCCGAAAATTTTCACTTTCACAACATACTCCCAATCAATTTTGGTTCAAAACCTCTCGATACCAATGGTCAACGCGATTTGACTCAATTTTTCAAAAACGTGAATGCTCTTTCTCGAATGTACCCTAATCCTATCGATGCTCACTACACACACGACTCTCTCTACACACACGACTCTCGCCCCATACGCGTCGGGGGTGCGACGACCTCGCTGTAATAGCTCACTCTACCCCGTAAACGGGGTTCGACAACCAGATGGTGTCAACTTCTTCCACACACGCCTCTAGATATGGCTTTAGGCGTTGTCAATTCACTTTGAATGTATTTCCCCCTTTTAAATCGTCTAATTCAACAGCTCCGTGGGGGAAAATATTCTTCACAACGAACGGGCCAGACCATTGTGACCGCAACTTGCCCGGAAAGAGATGAAGTCGAGAGTCATAGAGAAGAACTTTTTGCCTGAGAAGAAACTCTTTACGTCGAATGATGTTATCGTGTGCGAGTTTTATCTTTTCTTTAGAAATTTTAGTATTCTCATACGCATCATTGCGTATTTCTTCTAACTCATTCAATTGAAGCGTTCGGGCTTCACCGGCCTTATCCATGGCATAATTCAATTGCTTAATCGCCCAATACGCCTTGTGTTCTAATTCAACGGGAAGATGGCAAGGTTTTCCATACACAAAGCGGAAAGGAGACATGCCGAGTTGATTCTTATATGCGTTACGATAGGCCCATAGCGAATCGTTTAATCTAAGTGACCAATCTTTACGGGTAGGATTGACGGTGTTTTCAAGAATGTTCTTGAGCTCCCGATTTGCTAGTTCGGCCTGCCCATTCGTTTGTGGTTGATAAGTCGTTCCAACCTTGCGAATGACACCATACTTTCTCATGAGCTTCGTAAATGGCATATTGCAAAAGTGTGTGCCATTATCGTTGATTATCACTTTCGGTGCACCGAAGCGGGAAAGCATGTGTTCCTGCAGGAATTTTATCACCACTTTGTTGTCATTCGTCTTGGTAGCTATAGCTTCCACCCATTTAGAAACGTAATCTACCGCGAAAAGGATGTATAGGAAACCAAAAGACGGGGGGAAAGGACCCATGAAGTCAATACCCCAACAGTCGAAGATTTCAATTATGAGTATGGGGGTAAGAGGCATCATGTCTCATCGAGTAAGGGCTCCCATCCGTTGGCACCTATTGCAAAATTTGCAAGCATCGTTTACATCCCGGAATATTGTGGGCCAATAGAGGCCGCATTGCAGAATTTTAGTGGCCGTCTTTTTCGTCGAAAAGTGGCCTCCACACGCTTCCGAATGATAAAACTGGATGACTTTTGGGATCTCGCCATCCAGTACACATCGTCGGATGATTTGGTCGGTGCAATATTTAAAAAGGAATGGATCGTCATAGAAGAACATGCGCGACCAAGTAATAAACCTCTTCTTATCTTGCGGTGTCCAGTCTGGAGGGACGGCTCCCGTGATAAGGTAGTTCACTATATCCGCAAACCAGGGCAAATGAGAGGTGGCAAAGAGTTGCTCATCCGGAAAGTATTCGTCTATGGGTATGGGATCCTAAATATTTGGCTCTAAGTCTTGTAATTGGACCACTAGAAAGTGACAAAGGGTCTTGTGCAAATTTATCTCCACTCCCATGTGCATGATCAGGCCTCCATTCATCTTCAACATATTCAACTCCTTAAATTGCATCACTTCTGATCATAGATATCATCTCCACCAAGTTTAGCTAAAAAAATACATCTTTTAGTATCTATACTGTATTAATGGAGATGAGGGTTGTAACTTACTTTTGGTTTACACATAAAATTACAAAAATACCCCTGCCTAATGTACCCACCATAAATGCTTTAGGGTGCATTTGATACACCATATTTGCCATGACAAATGGTATTTGTCCACAGATTTGCCATGTTTTGTAGTGTTTGATAAGCAAATTTGCCATAGGCAAATTTTGCCCAAATCAACTCACGTGACCCTTATTTGCCTAAAAATGTGAGCAAAAATTGCTTTGGTCATTTGGAGAGAAATCTTTGCCATGGCATTTGCCTATAAATGTGGAGAAGATTTTGTAAAATGTTTATTTTTTATAACAGTTTTTAAATAAATATTTCAATGATTTTTTTTTCACTTATCTTTTTTTAAATAAAAATAAATATTTCTCGTTATTTTTTGTTAAAATACCTGACACAATTTTTATTAAAAAAATTTGGACATTTTGAAAAACTAAACGTTTTTTCATAAAAAAAATGTTGGATATATCTAAAACTGTAAAATTTCTCCCAACTTTTTTTTTCAAAAACTGTAATTTTTTTAGGACATTTTTAATAGGTTTCTATAAAAAATTTGCATCTTTTTCATAAACAACACGTTCAACATTATTTCTAACATTTTTTTAAAGTATTACAAAAAATTGTTTTGTAAAAAAGTAAAATAGTACTATTTTTTTTATTTTTAAATTGGATGTTATTTTAATTAAAAAATAACTGTACATTTTTTAAAACAAAAATAGTTGGATGTATTTTTTGAAAACTTTATTGATTATAAGACAACTTTTTTTATATAAAATATGACTTTATAAAAAGTTTATACCATTTTTATAAATAAAAAGCTGGACAGTGTTTATAATGTTTCAAGAAAAAATGTTACAAAAATTGTTTTATAAAATAGTCATAAAAAGATTGTTTTCATTTTTTTTAAATTGGAAGTTATTTTAATTATGAAAAAAAGTTGTACATTTTTTTAAATTGCTAGATTTAACTTAAAAACAGTTTTTTTATAAATATAAACTTTTATAAAGTTATGTTAAAAGTGTTTTTTTTTTATTGTTAAAAGTCCATCAAATATTTTTTAGTATACATTTAGTCCAAATTTTTTTATTGTTGTGTTCCGTTGTTGCCTAGGAAATAATTTAATTAACTAGTCATTAAAATGTAACTTTCGTTTCTATGGGTCTTTTTAAAACAATTCCACAACATTATCAATGGGCCTTTTTATAATAATTTTATCAATGATCGATTATCAACAAGTCATTTTAATTTCAATAGATTTTGTCCAAATAAATGTGCTCTCATCCAAAACAATTTTTGTCCAAATAAATGCTATTTTAAGAAGTTTAAAATAAATACAGGTGTACATGACGGTAACTATGCCCAACTAAATTTTTTTTTGGGTTCATTTATATTCAAAGGAGGCATCCGACTTCACTCGCCGACGAAATTACATTGTCAATCATGAAAATGAAAATAAAAACGTAAGTAAGCGGAATTGGTTTTAATGCAAATGTGAAAAATCGCATGAATTTGTCAATATTATGTTGGCAAAGTTTGTATTTGCCAGGATAAATTTGGACTATCAAACACCATGAGTAGGCAAATACGTATCTTTCAGCGTGCAAATAAAGCCTATCAAACACAAAAAGTTGGCAAATACAGTTTTTGTCAGCGTGCAAATAAAGTCTATCAAACAGCATGAAATCATCTTTGCCACAACAAATTTTGCCCAGACAAATTTTGCCAGGGCAAAATTTGTCATGCCAACACTTTTGTCAAATGTGTATCAAACGGACCCTTAATTAATTTCTTTTGGTTTATATAAGTCGTTAAAACTATATAAAAAATTGCACTTTTTAAATTATGTATTTAAATTTGTGTTGCACAAGCATCGTGTGCCTCAACACTAGTACTAAAAAATTGGTCCGCATAGAAGCCATATATATATATATGATTGTATGCATTATTTATATTGTTTTAGTGGTTATCTTATTGTAGTGTCATAACAATTATTCAAATGTAATGTAACAATTAGGAATGTGGGCAATGCTGCTGGCGATTTTGTAGATGGTTGGCAAGTCGAGTTGGGAGGAATGGGCTGAGATGAGGATGAGGGAGAGGATCAAAAGGGTCAACATGGTTGAAATGGAATGGAGTAGTGTGTGAGCTTAGATGTTTTTGTTTGTATAGGTTTTTCTCTAATTTTCAATGAGATATTTGTGTTATGGTCAACTAGTTATCATTGAAAGCTTCAATTGATACAACTTTATGTCATATAAGGGTATTTTAGTTAATAAAATAGTTAAGGAATTAGCTAATGGCCCCTAAAGTATACAAATAGTTTCTATTGAATCCTTAAAGTATTTTTTATTCCTATTAAGTTCTTAAAGTATATATATGGCGTTTGTTTATTCATATGTATGCACTATTTATACTGTTTGGGTTATCTTATTGGAATGTAGGTAGAGAATATTGATTTATATATATTGTAACAATTGGGAATGAGGATTTACAATTTTTCCCCTCTATAAATGGGGGTAGTGTTCTTTTATTTTGGCTTTGGTGAGTTTGTGATAACACATACGTGATGAGCAAGCGATAGGGGCTGCTAATTTCCCCCACGACCCAACACGAAATTGGTACGAAATTAGCACGGTGTGGTGTCGTGTTATTGATATTTTTTTATTTTTTTAATTTCTGTATTTTACTTTTGAATTTTATTCCTTATTCTATTTTTCATTTTTTTTCCTTTTATATTTTCCTTAAATTTTCCTTATGTTTTTTTATTTAGTTATAACTATTTTCTTTACATGCCCGTTATCATTCAATATTCTCCACTCCAAATCAGCACTCAAAGTATTACATAAATCTTTCCGTTAATAGGAAGGAGCTCCAATTCGAACAGTTTCTTCATCACATGAGGGTTCAACTACTCATTTCTACTAGTAGTAAGTTTTAATCTCCAAAAATGTTCTATCAATCTGAAAAAGAAAAACACCCACACCCACTTTTACTAACCTTTTCTCTCCGTTATGTATGTATGTATGTATTCAATTGCCTCAAACTAAATCACCAATCTGAGAAATCATTTAGTGAAGAAGACCCATTAGAGACTACCTCTTTTTCTTTTCCACCACAATACCACCATGATAAACATGTATAAGAAAAAGTCATGATATCTGATAGAGTCCGAAAAATTGAATAATTATGAAGCAAAAGAACTGGAGGATAATAATCAGGTCTGGCCACCCATTATTTTAATAGGCGGGTATCACAACGTATTCATAATTTTAGAGATGTTACCAAGGCTTTTTCATTCAAACTTTAGTAACGTGTGTTCGTCCACTCTTTATGGGTTGTTTATATGGTTACCGATATTATTAACATGACCTCACATTTGAAAACGCATGCATAAGGTGGTGGGTGAGCTAGAGCAACTTGCTAACATGGATTATCCTTTAGTTTGGATTGTTAATTTTTTGGGTTCTTTTTTATCATTTTTTAGCATCAAAAATTGTCCGTTCGATAGATTCTGCACTTGGAATACAGCAACGACGACATCGCCTGACCATTGAACTAAAACAGGGTATATGAAAATATGTCAATGCATAATTCCTTGGATTACTTGAAGTTTATATAGACATCAAGGATTATTTTTGAGCTTCTTTAAAGGGTCTTGCACTCACACTAACTTTGACATCATGGGTGAGTTTCGTATGTCCGTGTCTTTCTTTGGGCTGCATTAATGTTTTATGTTATTTATTTTCAGTGTCCTGGCTGGTTTTTCGACTACATTTTTATCATATTGGTTCCACAAGCCACCAAGGAAGTCCTCCCCCCCCCCCCCCCCCCCCCCCCCTCTCTCTGATTAATAATATTTCTCTCTACTGCTGTTTTCCATGCTAGACATTCCAAAAATAAAAATTATATAACATGTCATATCCATGTCAACAAAATTTATCTTAGCTGCCATGATCAAATTACAGGAGAAAGACACCTTTGAATTTCCACCATCGATCTAAGTCTCTTGCCTGAAGGCGCGACATAATACCTTAAAACCATAACAAAAGATAACCAAATTAAATTGATGATAATAAGAGAAAAATCACCATTAACATGGTCTTCCTAGTTTAAACAAATTGCAGTGGTGGAAAACTTAGGGACTGCTTGGTTCAAAATGAAATACATACTATGCACCCAATTGAAAAGTATAATGCTGAAGATTATTTCTCCTATTCAGTGTTAAATTTTGTTCACTAGTTTTTTCAAAATCACATATTTATACTAACAAAAAAAATCAACTTTGAATAAGCGAATATACTTTTCACGTCGGGAGACATATTTTGATGTATACGCAACAGAATTAACAATCTCCTATCTTTCATTCAAATCAATATATTAGTATTCCAAATGGTAACACTTTCCAATTAAGAAAAAGATCCAAAAAGGAAACAAACAAAAAAAATATAATAATCACTAAAACTACAAAATTACTTTTTTGACATGTTAAAACGGTCGATTTAAAAAATATAATTAATAAGCTAAAGCAAATATAGAGAGAAGTAATGAAAAAGATGCGTACATGTCGACGAACTTCGAACCCCCTTCCCCTCTCAAAAGCCGTTGTCACCTATGTGGGGGCTGAGAAATGTTGGGCTTATCAATCGCCCAAAGTCGGCTTTCGTCTTGCAAGATGTCCAACTCGTCATCACACGATATGTAAGGCTGCCACTCACGAGTCGCGTCACAAACAAAAGGCTCATCCAAGATATATTCCCGTATCTCCACGTATTTCTCCTTAGGTGGTATAAGCCTCCATTTGAAACAGATAGCACACTTGACGTAAAATCCCCCACCGATGGAAAAACTTTGGAACTATAAAACGGTTTAGGACGTGGTGGCTGATAGTGAATGGGAACGGGAACTGCAATGATTTCACTCGCAGTGTTGGGAACTGCATTGTAAACGACCAATTGATTTTGAGCATCTTCCTCTGAGCTGGAGGAATACCCCTCGTCTGAAGAAGTGTTACGGGAATTTTGGTCTGAAACATTTGTATCCAAGTGATCGGGAGGGGAAGAAGGATTGAGGGACGTTTGGCCCATTAGCCTGCTAATCGAGGGGGGGCGGGCAAAGTATAACTCCTCACATCATTTGGTGGCCTTTTTTGCTTGATGGTCAGTTTGGTCAAAGTAGAAGGTTGCATTTATTTATATCTCAATCACCTGATGTCACAAGAACTAATATGAATCCGAAAATATTAATTTGATCATGCACGTGATGTGTATATATTGTTGTCACTAACGTAAAGAAAATAGAAACTAGATAATGGTTTTTCTTTATATAATAACTCTCGGTATCATATAAGAGAGATCAGATTCCTGACTCTAGTCTATTTTTCACGCTGAAACAAAAGAAACCGAGCACATCAATATTGAACATCCTAATAAAAATAAATCTACATGCTCATCTACATATATATATATATATATATATATATATATATATATATATAATTAGGTTAATACGTAAATAGGGACAAGCATATAGAATATGATAGCAGGCATCTCACAAATTAACAAAAAATAAAGTACAACTTTATTTTCTGTAAATTGACCAAAACTTTTGGAAGTACTTGAAGTTAATGCTTGGTGATTATTATTTTCTTTACGTAAATTGTATGAATATCTAAATCAAGGTGGGGAAAGTAAGGTCCTCCCAACTATAAGCCTCGCCACAATTTAAAGCCAAATAAAAAAAAATAAGAAATCTTTGAAAAAGCAGAAGTAAGAAAGCCTTCGAAGTAAAACTTCTCACAAAATGGGCACGAAATTAGCACGGTGTGTCATGTTCGAGCAAGATATTTTACCCGAAAGTTGGTCATGTCGTGTTCGTGCCATAGTTTTGACACAAAATTGTCATGTTTTGGCTCAATTACAACACGAATGAGCAGCCCAATTTAGCCAATAACCACCCCTTTATAATTACAATATTTCATGAAATATATATATATATATATATAACGCATGCCCAATTGACACGAAACTGATTTAACGTGCTATTCGTGTTGTGTCATGTCATCTATTTAGAATGGCGTGTCGTGTTCGTGTCGTGTAAAATGAAGTTGTGTCGTGTCGAGCCAAGCCCAAACACTACCTGTTAGCTTGAATTGCAACTCCACTGTGCGACACGTATTAATGGTAATATACAATAAGTATTTAATTAATGTATATATGAAATTATTTACGCATCATTTAATTTATTACTTATGATAATATATCATCTCTGTATATATTAATATGTATATTATAGTGTGTAAATGTTAATATCTATATCATAATGCATTGTTTTTACAATACCATGTATTTTTGGTATAACAAATTAATTGGTGGTATTGATTATACGATATTGGACTATGTGTTATGCGTATAATAATTAAGAGTGTATACTTTATTACGCTATGACGTCTTATCGAGTGTGTGTATTACCGTTTGGATTGGATTATAGAGCGTCACGGATGCACGGATTCATCATTCAACATTACAGTCATGAAATCTCTTGCTTTATCACTGTATAATCAGTAAGTGGTTTATGATTTCAATTGTATTTGATTTAGGATCATGTTTATAGATTTACTCTGCTATCTTAATCATGTTCAGATTAGTTTTAATTGGGTTGTGAAATTAAACTATTGGTGGGTTTTTGAAATCTGACTTAATTGGGGATTTTGTTGGAAACATTTAATTGAATCGTTTGGGGGATATGGTGTGACACCCCGCCTACTTTAATCACGGGTGATCAGTCCTTTGTCAAAATAAACAGAAATCGCATTTGGTTCATTCTAGCATCACTGTGAAAAACCATTTTTTTTACTAATCACCTATGCTAAATTAAGTCGGTGTCAATTTTTATCTTTCATTAACGTAACAACATGCAAAAAATAAAATATAATAACTCATCCACAATAAATATAAGAGTCTGAATCATCGTACGATTAATAGATAAATAATGAATACCGAATAAACTATCGGTTCCAAAAACAGAATCCAATCCTTAAGTCTACAGAAATAAAAAACTAAATGCAAGTACATCATCTGATAAATAAAACTAAAACTATATCAACTAAAAGGGGCAACGTGCCTAAATGAACTACTGAATCAGAACCTAGTCTAGGAATGAATAACCTAAGCGTCTACACAAAGTCCTGCAAGCCTCCACAATGTTGCAGCTACGCATCCCTATAATGAGTCCTCAAGATTGGCGTCCCTGTGGCTGGATACCTAAAATATTTTGGAAAATATTTTATACACGGGTGAGAGCCCAAAACCATTTGAAAAATATTTAGCAAGTAATTAAGATGCAACGATTAAATATGCATTAACACTTTTCATATTTAAGCAGGTGTCACACTCTCTTGAGATATTACTCACACCTTAACTATTGTGCACACCTAACACTTACCTTCTAACCCAACTAATTATACTACCCTACTTAACTAGTCCTGTTACAAATATTTCAATCACTCTATCCCCAATACTTCATCCATTTGGTTCCTAAGTTACTTTACTCATTAACTTACTTAATCATTTCCACTTTAATTGGTTATATAACATTAACACTAGTTATATAAACAATACATTCACATTTTATTTTTTTAACATGTATATAATTATCTACTCTATTATATACGTATGGATATACTACAACAATCACACACATGTCACGTATAATAGCCATCCTCCCGAGTAATAACTCACTAGATACTTGTCTCTACGATGCTATCATACCCCAAGTATACTCACTCTAACCCGGTTACCATAAGTCGGACTAGCTCACACTGAACTTTGGTAAAAATATCGCAAACGTAGTGCAGGCAGTCATATTTCTCCGAGAGAGAGACCGAATCATACCCAAAACGTCTCACCTCGAAAAATAAATCACGCAATAAAATATCGGACGATATGACTTGGGTACTATACTCTCCCTGCATTCACCAGCCATGGGAATCACCCACATCACGCAACCTCCGATGCTAGCACTAAAGGGGTATGTTTTCACATAAATATCATGCACATCGATATTTATAAAATACACACACACACATAAATATAAATATAAATAAATAAATAAATATATATATATATATATATATATATATACTAACTCTTATTCCGTATATATATAATTCAATTAAATCCGACTATACAATGCCTAACCGCCGTAGCACTAGCCCATAATCCCCGAGTCTATTTCCGGACTCTAAATTTAGTTAATTTCACATCCATTAAATAATTGACATAGCTTCACTTGCTAAAGTACCCGGACTCACCCAATCAGTATGTATTTAAACATTTACTAATTTATTTCACTCAATTCATTATTTTGGTTCCTCATTTTTCTCACCTTTCTAGGCTCATATACATCCACCAATAATCCGTAGGTAAAATAATCTCGTGCATCCATACCCGGATTTGATTTCTGACTAAAGATTTCGATCTCGGACACCCCTTTGTAGAAAATTCATAACTAATTAAAAAAAATATGAAATTGGTGGTCACGCGTTCGTAACGAAAAGATCAATTTCCGTAACCAAAACCTAAGATCGTTAGAATGACATAGCAACAATGTTAGAACGAAAAAGCCACATCGTTCGAACGAGTATCTAACTATGTTCCAACGAGATTAACGGAAACAGTGCAGAAACCCAGATTTTTCTTCTCAAAATCCAACCCAAACATCTTCTACATGATATTATACATCCACCCAATCGTATAGAATATAAGAGAGATATTTTTAGATGATTCCAACATCAAATAATCATCCTAATAACAAAGATTAACTACAATCATCTAATTAATCCATTAAAATGGATTCACATGATAAACACCTTAAATAACCCTAGATTTGATTCAAAGTCCCAATTAATCATGATCAATCTATGAACCTCTAACAAGGTTCGAATTCCCGCAATTATGATTCATTCAAAAACATCAAATATGCATTTACTCTACAAGTTATCAGATAATTTCTCAAAACCCCCTTTTTACATGTGAAACCCTTCCAAAAAATGGTTTTGTTCTAAGCCTACTATGATATGAACATGAGTTTTTGCAATTTAAAACAGAAGCAAGTTAATCACTTGCCTTTATAGGTTCATAGGGTCTGATTATGCATTGTAGAAGACAGATTTGACAATAACACACATAATTTCTCCTTGAATTTGGCTCCTAAAGCTCCTTTCTTTTCTTCCTTCTTGTTAATGCAAAAATTATCCATCTACGAGGACCAATCGAAAAAGGACACATGTCATCCTACGTGGACATATTCGACACCCGAGGAGAGTTGGTCAGCATCCGAGGAGAGTTGGTCGGAACCCGAGGAGTATTAGTCGGCACCCGAGGAGAGTTGGTCGGCACCCGAGGAGTATTAGTCGGCACTCGAGGAGAGTTGGTCAGTACCCGAGGAAAATTAATTGGCACCCGAGGAGTATTAGTCAGCACCCGAGGAGAGTTGGTCGGCACCTCTTAGTCGGCACCCGAGGAGAGTTGGTCGGCATACCAACCAAGAAGATCAAGGGATAACTATGCATTTAATGTGCATTAATGAAGATGACAGCGCATTTAATGAGCCTTAATGTACATTTATACTATATTAATAGATGACAACACATAGCATACTAAGCAATTCAATAATTAGATTCGTTGAATGTAGACATAAATGTCTACATACAATGAATCTCTTTATCTCCCATCACTATAAATACATGTATTCCCTTAGCCAAAAGGGAGGAGATCTGGGAGAACCTAGAAACACCATACACAAGATACACATCATTTCTCTCTCTACACCTTATGGTGCTATTGTAAACCCCTGAGAATAAAATAACAGTGGACGTAGGCTTTATTCATAGCCGAACCACTTTAAAAACCTTTGTCTCTTATATGTTTGATGTGAATGTTTATCTTCATCTTCAATCTCATCCTCATCATTTATCTGCTGTTGACGCCACTAAAATGACAGTGGCCATTTTCTGTCTTCAACAGATTGGCGCCGTCTGTGGGAACGTGTTACAAGCATTGTTTTCCATCAAAAGCTAAGTTTTTATATTCTCTACGTACAATCAATTATATATTCTACATACATCTTTTGATTCAATCATGATTTTTATGTTTATATACATAAATTAATTATCCAATTTTTATCTACAAAATATTGCATATCATGATTTTAAAATCATAACTGTTAGATTAATTCTTATTTAGAAATCTGAAAAATAGTGGATTTCATAAATCATAATTATTTGCTTGATTCTCAAGTTTCAATTTTATATCATGGAATAAATATTTTAAATGATTACATATACCAATATATATGATGGTGGTAAGATTTGATAATTTTTATTATAAATTTTATAAGATCTTTGATGTCTATTCAAATTCCCATCATATTTTTAATCAAAGAATGGGAAAAGGTTAAAGACAATAAAAAGTTTTCTCATGGAAATCATGACCCATATCTACTTTCTCTCTCTTCAAGTTTGAGTCTCTTTGTATTCATTTTTATAAACTATATACTTAATTTGGTTCATCTTCCATCTATGTCAATAAAGTCTCATTGATTGATTTTTTATATAAATTTGGTAATAACTTCGATCATTCAACATATTTTTATCTCTCCAAATAGGGAATAGGAAGGGATCAATATAAAAAATAATTTTCTCTCACCTGAAAAATCATTACCCACCTCTTGTAAAAGAGGATCAGTAAAACAAATCATGACCATATCAAGACTCTGGGCACAAATTTGATATGTTGGCCCCTCGTTCATCACATCACATGGTTTCTTTATCGGAATCACACGATATAGTGGATTAAATAATTATTCATTTAATTAACATTCTTAATGCTTAAATTTTACATCGAATGTTATTTTTCTGATCTAAGGATTCGAGATATTCTGGTCAGCCATCTATATTGTTGGTCGGCATCATCTTGGGCCATCTTTTATTAAAAGGAAGCTTAGCCAGACCATTTTTGTTTGTCGAAGATAAGATGTGAAGATCCATCAGCAACGTTGAAATAATTTTATCCAACTACGAGGTATCTTATTGTTGGTCGGAGACTCATATTGTAGCTCGGTGGAACCAATCGCAGGTCGACGATCATCTACTTCTTGATCGGTGACATCTCAGTCTTGTTCGGAGGGTTCAATTTATTGGTCGCCAACTATCCAACCATCCACTTCTTGGTTGACAACACCTGATGTTGTTCGGTGACCATCCAACAGCTGGTCTGCAATATCAATGCACCATTTTTGTTGATCGGCGAAATTGCTCAGCTGGTCGGGGACCATTTGCTTCTTGGTCGGCACCATATATTCTATAACTTGAGATATCCTTAAATGTTGGTCGGAAACATCCATGCCGTTTGTCGGCAGCAGTAGAATCTTGGGCTATTAAAAAATGCGAAGCACCCCAGATATTTCTTTAAACACGAGTTCAGCTTGGGGACAAACAGGGGGTTTGAGTCCTTTTTAACTTGTGATCACCCCAAAAATATTTTTAAAACCAAGTGATAAATAATTTTCAAACAGCAACTTATACCTGATTAGTTGTTGGAGATTAAATAACTTTACAAAAAACTCTACGTCTTATTTATGGCGCATATCTGATAAAAATTTGTCCATCTCACATACATTTGGCACAAAAATATTATTTCATATTTTGAAATTTTTATTATTTTATGCTGATACACATCACATATTGTTTGGCTGAATAATTATTCTCATGACAATAATTATTTGATCTAGTCTCAACAGGTGCTCGGTCAGCTTATTAAAATTTCATAGGGACGAGATTCAATCCCGACAAAAGCTCAGCCACAATTTTAAACCTCTGGAAACTCTTATTGCTCGACATCAGGCAATTTTGCCTCGACATATCAGCCAACATATTTTATTTCATTTTTTGAAATTAATATTTTTATTTCTCAAGAATATACATATTATATATTGATTGGATGAGTAAATTATTATCATGATAACTGATCAATTCAGCCTACACAAATGGTAGAGCAAGATATTAATTTTTACAGGTACAAGACTCAACGTCGACGAATGCTCGGAAACAATCTGGAAACTATTATCATTTCACCTCAGCGAGGCATTATATATTTTATTATTACTCGGAGATATCGGCTCAAGCACAAACTATGCTATATACCCCTTGGGATTCGTATTATATATTCATCTCAACATGGAACTCGGCAAAATACTTATTATCATATTCAGCTCCGAGGAGAACTATAACATTTATTATATGTCACCCCCAACGGATAGTTGGTCGGGGAAATTCTTATTTATATGCAGGCCCAGTAAAGTTCTCGGTCATATTCTTATGTTTTGGAAAATATTATTCTTATTCGGCATTATGCAATTGTGCCTCGACAAGATACTTATTCAGCTTTAAGGAGAATTACAACATTCGTTGTATTTCACCCCCAACGGGTAGTTGGTCGGATAATTCTTATTTATATTCAGGCCTGACAACGTTCTCGGCCATATTCTTATGTTCTGGAAGATCTTATTCTTGTTCGGCATTATATAATTCTACCTCGACAGATCAACGAGGCACTTTATTATTATTCTTTATATCTATTTGGATGCATATTCTATTCTTATTTCAGCATGGAGCTCGACAAATATTTATAATCATATATTCAGCGCCGAGGAGGTCTCCAGCATTTATTATATCTTATTCCCAATAATCTGTTGGTCAGCGCCGAGGAGGTCTCTAGCATTTATTATATCTTATTCCCAAAAATCTGTTGGTCAGCTCCGAGGAGGTCTCCAGCATTTATTATATTTTTATTCCCAACAATCTGTTGATCAGTGTCGAGGAGGTCTCCAGCATTTATTATATCTTATTCTATTCCCAACAATCTGTTGGTCAACTCCGAGGAAGTCTCTATCATTTATTATCAAAAATGTATTCCTCTGGGAAGTAAAACTTGTATTCCTCCGGGAAGTAAAGCTACTTGTATTCCTCCGGGAAGTAAAACTTATATTCCTACGGGAAGTAAAACTTGTATTACTTCGGGAAGTAAAGCTACTTGTATTCCTCCGGGAAGTAAAACTACTTGTATTCCTCCGGGAAGTAAAACTTGTATTCCTCCAGGAAGTAAAACTTGTATTCCTACGGGAAGTAAAACTTGTATTCCTACGGGAAGTAAAACTATGTATTCCTCCGAGAAGTAAAACTATGTATTCCTACGGGAAGTAAAACTATATATTCCTAAAAATGCCAACTTATGTTGGTTAGGAAGTAAATGTATTCCTCCGGGAAGTAAAACTATGTATTCCTATGGGAAGTAAAACTATTACTAAAAATGTCAACTCAGGTTGGTCTAAAATAAGAAGCTGTCAACTACAGTTGGTCGGAAACATTTTATGAGTATGTGAAAGCGATCAAACAAAAATCATTCAAAGTTCACATTCCACACTTGGGAGCTTCTATTACAGATATATTTGTTCATTCGGTGGCACATTCTTATAACATCATGCAGTCGAGCATCAAATTCAACTCCACAAACTCACACGGTCGGGTCCCCGACCAATCATCATTCAGGACTTGTTTTTCTTGCTCATGAATTATTTTTGATATTGAACTTCAGGAGGTATATTGAAGTTCAGGAGGCTATTGAAATTCAGGAGGCTATTGAAGTTCAGGAGGAATATTGAAGTTCAGGAGGTATATTGAAGTTCAGTAGGCATATTCAGGAGTTATTATGCACATACTATTGAAGTTCAGAAGTCAAATTCAGCATCTACAGCACTGAGATCTTTACTACTACTGTCCTGACCAACATTGAAGAAGAAGTTGTATGAAAATGTTTCGAAGTCCACCATTAGCTTGGTACTAATCAGATTGAAGAGTTGGGTTCAAAATCTAGTATGTTACTCGACAAAGTATTCAGAGGATCATAAATTAAAAGAATCAAGCACGTGAAGTTAGCACTCAGTTGCTCGGCACAGGAGGTAGTTGGTCAGCTAGCAAACCAATCAACATACTTGAAGATTATGA
The DNA here is from genome assembly GCA_949130495.1 of Sambucus nigra. Taxonomy (NCBI): domain Eukaryota; kingdom Viridiplantae; phylum Streptophyta; class Magnoliopsida; order Dipsacales; family Adoxaceae; genus Sambucus; species Sambucus nigra. The sequence goes on from OX422210.1 coordinate 723,071,886, forward strand.
CAAGCTACAAGCTGCATCCAAATTCCCAGGGGTGATACATAGCACACGGAGTTCCTCAAAAGAAAGATTAGCAACCACCTATAGGGGTCATCCCCTACCTTGCAAAAGGATCCCCAGTGATAAAACCCTAGCCAAAACTCTAAAGATACAGTAGAGAGAGAGAGCTTGAGAGAATTGTATCCATGGCCATTAGTGCCTTCATTCAGTGATATTACTCACACACTCACGGTGGACGTAGGCCAGATTGGCTGAACCACCTATATTCCGGTGTTGATTCCTCATATTCTCACCTCATTCTCTTATCTCTTTATATAGATGTGCTGCCATTGTTATTCATATATTGAGCTTGGAAACACCTTACCTGGTGGTGCTGATTCTTAGCATCATCATTTTGGCGCCGTGTGTGGGAATCGAGAGGCTATCTCTTCCTCTTTTTCTACTTTACCTCACCGGAGACTCTGGTGGTGAACCAGGAACCACCCCTTGTGTGGAGCTGTTTCACCATTGAAAGAGGTCCTTTAAGGTATTAAGCTCACTTGCTGTTCAAGCTCTTCATTGTTAATACATGGCACCAGAATTACCACCGCCTCTTCCGCCGCCTGGAGGTGGAGGGGCTAGTTCCAGTCAGGCTCCTCCCCAGTCCGAAATGGCGGAGGTGGCAGCAGCTTTGAAATCTTTAGCTGCAACACAACAAGCCATGAAGGAGCAATTTGCCCAGCTCAGCCAAACCATGATGATGAGGCCACCTGGAGTCTCCCCGGACATGATAACTCTGGCGGCAGTTCAGCCTCATCCTGACGCTAGGGGACCACCCCAGGAGCCCATGAAGGACCAACCTGCACCCCAGCGGAGGAGGGACGTTGCTGACCCTAGGCGCTTATGCCTGGGGAGGCAAGGAAACCCTTGCCCAGAGGACAGGTATGATGACCTAGAAGCTGAAGAGGCCCCGGAATACTGCTGGGAGCCGTATGAGGTGTCAGATAACACCGTACGACCTCTTAGGCAGAGCCAAGGATGTGTCGGCTGAAGAAGAGACGAGGCCCAACAAAGAGGGTCAGCTTTTGATAGGCAGAGTCAAGGATGTGTCGGCCGAAGAAGAGATGAGGCCCAGTAGAGAGGGTCGGCCTTTAACAGATTGAGCAGAGGGTCGGCCTTCGAGAGGCTGGGCCCAGTCAATGACCTGAGGCAGAGGCTATCGAGGTCAAGGAGCGCGGCAGGCTCTCAAATAGGGAATAGGCAGGCTCGGCCAGATCAAGTCCGACCCTTGGAGAGAAGAGCCAGGGAGCAGAGAGAGGTCAACATTCAACGGGTCGTGGCTGGGGAACCCTCTGTCCATCGCAGAGAGGTGGCAAGGGATAACCTCGGCCAAGTTGATGAGAGAAGACCCTGGAATGACTCAATCCAACGTCTCGAGGAGAAGATAGGGGACCTCATAAAGAGCAGGGACCCATTACAGAGGGGCTACTCGTAGGGCTCCCCGTTTGTAGCTAGGATAGTGGGGTTCCCAACCCCAGCTAAATTCAAGCCTCCTGCAGTGACTCCTAAGTATGATGGCAGCACTAACCCAGTGCACCATATCGAGATGTATCATTCGGCAGCAGATATTTACTCGATACCCGATGAGATGAAGTGCAGGGCCTTCTCAGTAACCTTGACAAGGGCAGCGCACAGCTGGTTCACCTCTCTTCCGAAGAACTCGATCGAGAACTTCAAAGGCCTAGCTGAGCAGTTCATCCACAACTTCTGCTTTGGGGTAAGACCTCAAAAGAAGACTACCCACCTCCTATATGTCAAACAGGCTAAGGGTGAAAGCCTAAGAGACTACATAGCAAGATTCAACAAGGAGAAGTTGGAGGTGGAGGATTACGAAGAGAGCATAGCCATGACCGCCATGATAGGAGGCCTCCAGAAGGGGAAGCTATTGTGGAAGCTGGCGGAAGACCCCCCCAAGTCTATGGCAGAGCTGCTGTCCACCGCAGGGAAAGTGATGAATGCGGAAGAGGCAATGGCCGCCAAATATGAGGAGGAGAACCGTGGTAGCACTGGGAGGTCCCAGGGCAAGAAAGAGGGGAAGAAGAGGTCAGCAGATGACAAGTTCGCTCATTACACTCCTCTGACTGTGAGTTGTGAGCACATCCTTAATGAGATCAAGACTGGCCGGGCTCTGAGGTGGCCAGAGAAATTGAAGGCCCCACCACATAAGAGGAATAAAAACCTCTGGTGTGAGTTCCATCAGGATCACGTCCATGTCACAGATAGATGCTTCGCTCTGAAGGATGAGATTGAGAAGATGCTAAAATCCGGGAAGCTGAGAAAGTATGTGGATGGCAAGGCCCCAAAGGGTGGAAGAGAAGACCCTAGGAAGAGAAGAAATGACAGGTGCCGTGGTGATGTCCCGGCTAGAAGGCATGATGATTCAGAGGGTGATGATGGAGATGACCTGGATCTCCCACCTAAGGATGACAACACCCCAGTGAAGAAGGTAGGAATGATCTCCTTTGGTGTTAGCACCATATGTGGGGGATTCGCAGGAGGTGGCTCTGAGGTAGCCGATAGGAAGGCTTATGTAGCGGAGGCCAAGTCAGTGGTCAAGCCTGAGGTTGTGAATCTAACGTCTTCTGACGCAATGCAGAAGAGGAAGAAGGTGGACATGGACACCCTCGTAGTGGGGTTCTCCAGACTCGACTTCAAGGGCATCTTAGCCACCCGTGATGACCCTTTAGTTATAACAACAAGGGTGCATGGGTGCGATGTAGGGAGAATCCTCATAGATGGGGGAAGCTCAGCATATGTGATGTTCTGGCCTTGTTTCAAGAGCTTGGGTCTTAGCAGGGCAAGGCTGGTGCCCTACCATCACCCATTGATAGGCTTCAGTGGTGAGAAGGTACACCCATTGGGCATGTATGAAATGGATGTACGGATGGGAGATGAGTGGCCTAAGAGGCTGACCAAGAAGATAAACTTTTTTGTTATGGACGAAAATGTCTTCTCGGCCTACAACCTCATCATCGGAAGAGTGGCCCTCAAAGAGTTTGAAGCCGTGCCGTCAACGGTCCACCAGATGATAAAATTCCCGACTCCTTATGGGGTAGGGGAAGTGCAAGGGGACCAGACCATGGCGCGGGAGTGTTTTTTTAACTCGGCCGAAGAGCGAGAGGCCCATAAGAGATCAACTGCCACTTATAGCATTGATACTCTCGATCCGAGAGACGAAACAAAATTGAAGAAGGGCGAGGCCGCGGAAGAAGTAGAATCCATCGTCCTCAATGAGGACGAGCCGAAAAAAGTCATCCAGGTCGGCAAGGCCCTGGAGCAAGGGATCAAGGAAGAGCTGATAAACTTCCTCAGGAGGAGGCAGAGTGTCTTCGCGTGGAGTCATGCAGACATGCCTGGTATCGACCCTGAGATCATGACCCACAAGCTCAACGTGGACGGAGATGCTAGGCCTATCAAACAGAGGCGAAGATGTAATACCCCATACTTTTGGCTATATTTATTTTTGGGATTAATTAATTAAATGCGTATTAATTGGAAATTAATCCGGGTTAAAAATACTAACGAGATGCGAGTTGGAATTTGTTTATGTGCATACATGTTTTATATGAATTTGTAATTATGAAAATTGTTGTGAGATTAATATATGGAAAATTGGGAATTTTGTTGAGACGCGTGTGACCGCCGCGTCATGGTATATTATGTTAATTATAAAAGTGATTTTTATTTCTATTATCCGTATGGTCGTTTTGAGTGCGCCAACGCGTCCAGAAGGGTCGAGATAGTCAGAAAACACTAGCCGGGGGTGTAGTTTGGATTCCGGGGTATTTTTAGGCCATACCGGCATCATAAAGGGTATTTTGGTAATTTTGTATTTTGGGAAATTAAAAGTGACGAAAATTGGTTAATTACATCTGATGTGGATTTAACCCACTAAGCCCACTAACCAACCCATATTAACCCATTAAGCTACGGAGGCTATCATTAGGTGTACAACTTTCCCAAAGAAAAACCCTAGATGCCATAAACCACCATTGGAGAAGAAGCTTGGAGATCGAAGAAATTCTGCAGAAAAGCTCTATCAAACCATCATCCAAACTCAGAGACAATCAAGGCAAGTGTTTAATTATATTTAAATTCGTAGAATGTTTCTTCCATGTTAGAAAATTGAAGAATATCAATTGTTCTTGAAAGATAATGAAAACCCATGTAGTTTGGAACTTAGAACTTGAAAATCTTGAGGAGAATTGCATGTAGAATGATAGGTAGATGAGTATTCCCATAATATTTATGATTGGAAGAAATTAAAATGGATTTATATTGGGTTAATTCATGATTCAAAAAGTTAGGGTTCATGTTTTTGAAAAATTGGGAAAAAGTGTAGAGATTTGTAAATTTGGTTGATGTTAGGATGGATTAATCCTTCAAAACGTGTTAGGATGTGATTATAATATGTTTAGGATTGTTTAGAGACCTTAAAACGATTGTTGGGAATTAGTTTAGAAGAGATTTGAGGAGTAAGAATGGTGAAAAAACGAGATTAGACAAATCTGGGACGAATCTGGTAGGTCGTTAGAAGCCCCTGCCCAGGTCGTTCGAACGAATTCGTTCGAACGAGCTTCTAACGAATTGACCAGTCGTTCTAACGAAAGGGAGCCTCGTTCGATAACTTCGTTCGAACGAGATATCGTTAGAAGGTACAGTTCGTTCGAACGAACTGGAATCTCGTTCGAACAGCCTCGTTCGAACGAGACTTCTAACGAGTTGACAGAGGAATCTCGTTCGAACAGTCTCGTTCGAACGAGACTTCTAACGAGTTGACAGTTTGGGCCTTTTTGGACTGTTTTGATTTTTGGAGTCCCGTAAACTTGTTCGAGGATATAGATAACATTCCGATGATGATGTAATGATAGAATTGGGACTTTTGGGTATTTATGAGAAGGAAATTATATACGAGAGTTATATTAAATGGACGGTTTGGGTTGAGACGTGAGTGTCTACTACGACGAGAGAATAAATTATGGTGCGTATGATTATAAACCGGAATAGTATAAATTGTGATAATTATAAGTTGGTACGAGAATGCGATATGTACTACGATTAAACTACGGGATTACTAAGATGTGTGTTTACTTAGTATTGGTATATGAATTGTGTGTATGACATACCTACCATACTTGCTATCACGGGAGGTTTGCGTTCGCTTAGGGCCCTCTAATCCTTGTGTTGCCCGGATTTAGACTGGTTACCTTGATGAACATAGGTCATAGAAAGACTTATTGGGATATTAATAAGTCCGCTGATCGTGGGAGCGTAGGTATGTGCATGACCCATGTGATGTGACTGTGTTCGCCTCCATTATTTGTGATGTTGTTATCTGTGAACTATTCCTGAGAGATTCGGAATATGTAATCCTTATGTACGTGATGTACCGGGATGGATAGCAGAGTATGTGTGCACCTCAGCTTAGTTCTCGGGGTGCTTATATTGTATATTTATGATGTGAATAATATACACTTAATTAATGGGAACCTTCATGTTAATGTTGTGAATATAATTACGGTATTGCTTCGAGAAATATAACGATTTAACTGATAGTGATATATATTGCATATTGAGCATCTGAGTTTACGTTAAACCCCTACTTAATTATGAGCGTTATAAGGTTAATAGAACCGAGTGATAAGGGTAGGACCTATGACAGTTTAGCTAGATATGATGGCACTTAGCTAGTGGTTTGTGTCGTTATAGATGGGTACTTACGTTAGGAGTGCACAGTTAGACGAGAGGTGAGAATAACATGTGAGTGCACGTCCTAACATGTACTTTGCATTTAATGTTTTAAATGTTTTTAAAGCACTTGCAGGTTTTTAAAATATAACTCCACATTCGGGCTCTGACCCGTTTGCTTTTCAAATCTATTTTTCTTTGTAAAACCATTTTAGGTGCCCAGCCACAAGAACACCATGCATAGGATATTCATTCAGGTGACGAGCTGTAGCTGTTTGTGGAAGCTACAGGGATTTGCTTGTAGACGCTTCTATCACTTGGATTCCAGATTCATCATCTATCAGTTGTAGGGCATGTTGCCCATTTTTATTAGAGTTACATTCCCATTATAGTTTTCAGACTTTGGCATGTACTGTTTTAGTTTTCGGTTTACTTATTTCAGTTGTGGGATTGTAGTGAGGAGTTTTTCCTCCAGACTTTATTTACGTTATGTGATGGTCATTCTATTTACTTCATTATGGTGAATGGTGTTATTATTCTTTATTACACTTGTTGCATGTTAATCAGACTTTAATTAAAATTTGGCACTTACTTTTTAAATACTAGGTGGTTAGTAATCATTAAAATGTTTTCGACAGTGATGCTATTAACTGGACCAACTTGGCATTTTGAACTAATTTAATAAAGGAGTAGCTACCGGGTATTTAATTAGTCGGGGTGTCACAGAAGAGTCTACTCCAGAGAGAAGTATGAGGTCATCCGGGAAGAGGTGAAGAAGTTGGAAGAGGCCGAGTTCATAAGAGAGGTTACTTATCCAGAGTGGCTCTCAAATGCAGTCATCGTGCCTAAGGCCAATGGAAAGTGGCGAATGTGTGTAGATTTCACAGACCTGAACAGGTGTTGCCCGAAAGACAGATATCCCTTACCTAGGATAGACCAGATGGTGGATGCAACGGCAGGGCACGAGCTCATGAGTTTCATGGATGCTTATTCAGGTTATAACCAAATCTTCATGGATGCCGAAGACTCTGAGAAGACAGCCTTCATTACTGACAAGGGGACGTACTGTTACAAGGTGATGCCCTTTGGTCTAAAAAATACGGGGCAACATATCAACGTCTTGTCAATAGGATGTTCGAGGAGCAGATAGGTAAGACCATGGAGGTGTATGTGGATGATATGTTAACGAAGAGCCTGAAAGCATGTACTCACGTAGCGGACCTTGAGAAGACCTTTGATGTCATGGACTCATACAGGATGAAGCTCAACCCATTGAAGTGTGTCTTCGGGGTAGGAGTCGGGAAGTTCTTGGGGTTCATCGTTAATCAAAGGGGGATTGAAGCAAACCCTGAGAAGATCAAGGCCATGCTCGACATGAAGACTCCTAGGAGTATCAAGGATGTTCAGAGACTCACTGGAAGGGTGGCGGCCCTTAACAGGTTTGTTTCCAGAGCCACGGACAAGTGTCTTCCGTTCTTTAAAATTCTGAGAAAGGCCTTCCAGTGGGACGAAGAGTGTGAAAAGGCTTTTGACCAACTCAAGTCCTACTTGGGGTCTCCCTTATTGCTGTCTCGGCCCATCACGGGGAGAGGTTGTTTGTGTATCTGGCAGTCTCTGAGTCAGCCATCAGCGCAGCTATCGTACGGGAAGAGGATGGAATCCAGAGGCCTGTGTACTTCAATAGTAAGGCCCTTCAAGGGTCTGAACAAAACTATCCCCGGATGGAGAAATTGGCTTATGCCCTGATACATGCCTCAAGGAAGATGAAGCCTTACTTCCAAGCGCACTCCATGGTAGTCCTCACAGACTCCCCGCTAAGACAGGTTCTGCAAAAACCTGAGAAGTCTGGGAGACTGATGACCTGGGCTATCGAGCTAGGAGAGTATGATCTTACCTACCAGCCCAGGACATCCATTAAGGGGCAGGCCCTCGCAGACTTTGTTGCAGAGTTCACTTGGGAAGAGGCCGAGACAAAGAAAGGTTCAGATAATGGTGAAGAGACGAATCGAAGTGTCTTTCGAGATTCGGAAGAGACTGCCCCGTACGTCTTCTGAGGCCGAGAAGAGGTTATCCCGGGAAAAACTCGGAGCAGAGTAGAAGAAAATAAAGAGGATCGATACCTCTTCGAAAAGGGGGTCATGAGAGAGGGGGTCTTCTCATCAGATGCAGACGTATGGAGCCTCTTCGTTGATGGCTCTTCCTGTGACAGTGGTGATCTCAGACCCTCATAACATCACTCGGTGGTGATCTCAGACACCTTGGTTAGATGACCTCAGACCCTTAACATCATTAATTTGGTGACACTTATTATGAGGCTAACCTCTTAGGTGATGACCTCAGACCCTCATAACATCACTCGGTGGTGACGAGGTTTGAGCTCAGACACCTTGGTTAGATGACCTCAGACCCTTAACATCATTAATTTGGTGACACTTATTATGAGGCTAACCTCTTAGGTGATGACCTCAGACCCTCATAACATCACTCGGTGGTGACGAGGTCTGAGCTCAGACACCTGGGTTAGATGACCTCAGACCCTTAACATCATTAATTTGGTGACACTTATTATGAGGCTAACCTCTTGGTGATGACCTCAGACCCTCATAACATCACTCGGTGGTGACGAGGTCTGAGCTCAGACACCTGGGTTAGATGACCTCAGACCCTTAACATCATTAATTTGGTGACACTTATTATGAGTCTAACCTCTTAGGTGATGACCTCAGACCCTCATAACATCACTCGGTGGTGACGAGGTCTGAGCTCAAACACCTGGGTTAGAGGACCTCTTAGGTGATGACCTCAGACCCTCATAACATCACTCGGTGGTGATCTCAGACACCTTGGTTAGATGACCTCAGACCCTTAACATCATTAATTTGGTGACACTTATTATGAGGCTAACCTCTTAGGTGATGACCTCAGACCCTCATAACATCACTCGGTGGTGACGAGGTTTGAGCTCAGACACCTTGGTTAGATGACCTCAGACCCTTAACATCATTAATTTGGTGACACTTATTATGAGGCTAACCTCTTAGGTGATGACCTCAGACCCTCATAACATCACTCGGTGGTGACGAGGTCTGAGCTCAGACACCTGGGTTAGATGACCTCAGACCCTTAACATCATTAATTTGGTGACACTTATTATGAGGCTAACCTCTTGGTGATGACCTCAGACCCTCATAACATCACTCGGTGGTGACGAGGTCTGAGCTCAGACACCTGGGTTAGACGACCTCAGACCCTTGACCATTAATTTGGTGATATTTATTATGAGGCTAACCTCTTAACATTCAGAGGTCATATAGCATTCAGAGATCATATAGCATTCAGAGACATTCAGAGGTCAAAATAAAGGAAGAGATTGGCATTCAGTAAAAATAAGAGATTACAAATATTCATTACAAAGTACTGATGTTACAAATTACAAGCTCAGTTACAAATCAAAAATTACAAATTACAACTTAAAGGTCTGAGGGGGGAGCATTGACAGTATCGGCTGGGTTGACCTAATCAACATTGGTCACCTTAGCCACATCATCAGCAGGGTCAGTCCCTCCGAGATCAGTCCCTTCCAGAGTAGCAGTCTCACCAGGGGCAGTAGCCTCATCTTCTACCTCTTGCAGTGCCTGGGCAAACTGAGGGTTGGCGAAGCCGAGGCCTACAAAGTCGGAGGCCTTTATAGTGTCAACCTCCTTCTCTCTGACCTCGGCCCATTTGGTGGTGTCTTTGATACCTCTTTCGAGGTATTCAAAACCAAAGCCCACGAACTCCTCAGAGACTTTGTAGTCAGAAATTATTCTCTCTGAGGCATCTGCAAGGGCAGCCTTCACAGCCGCGTTGACCTTCCGCTGCAGGGCATCATCCTTATCCTTCAGGGCCTGGGCGTGGTTTTGGACGAGCGCAGAGATATCTTTTTCCAAACTCTGGGCCTTATTTTCAGAGTTCTTGGCCTTATTCTCAGAATTTTGTAACTCTGACCTCAGACGGTCAACCTTGGCCTTCAGGGCGCTCTCGACCTTCTCAGTCCCCTGCCCCTTCTGAATGAGGGGCAATTTCCTTATGGCCCAGTTAGACAGTTGGTACATGGCAGTCGCACCCTGCATAGTTAATGAAGAGGTTAGGTGAGAGTAAAATCAGACGTTGCACTTGTAAAATTCTGACAAAGGAACAATTCATACCTGGACGACTCTGTGAAGGCCGAATTCAACCATCATGGGGGTGTCCATGGCCCTGTAAAAATGCTTGTCTGCCTCGGTCATCACATTGGCGAGTGCGTCCATGGCATGTCTGCTGTTGCCGACCACGCTATCAGTAAGCTTCAGCTGGTCCAGACGAGCCGACAGGGTGTCGGCTGAGATGGGGATCGCAGCATCTGAGGTCTTCTTTTGCCTTGAGGTCGGCCTCTGATCCTCAGAGGCCGGGACCTCAGGGGCCCTCTTCTTGGATTTGGATGTTGAGGGGGCTGGAGGAGGAGCGTTCAAGCCAGTCTTCTTTGCAAGTCTTGCCAAACTCGGAGCTGCCATCTCCCACAATTCGTCTGGGACACCTGGTTGTCTCTCTGCAAAAGTGAAAAGATAAGAGTCAAAAATCAAACATGAATGATCGGGGGTTAGACTTGAAATAAAAAGAAAAAATCCTTACCGAAGTCAACAAGGGGACTTCCACCTAGGCTCGTCCCAGAGAGATACTGGGGGGTCAGCAGATGTTCGAACTTGACAAACAGACCATGTGCCCCTTGGTCTTGTAGGGCCTTCACCTTTTTGATATTTTGAAGACTTAGGCTAGGATCGGCCCTGGCAGACATGGTTACCTTACCCCATCTGAGGGGTATCCTCGGCTCAAAAGTGGAAGAGGGAATAGATGAGCCAAATTCCCATGGCCCTGAGGCGAAAAAATACCGGGGCTTCCAATTATGATTAGAGGTCTGAGTGACCTGGAGCATCTTCTTCTCAGGCCTCCGAGCCACGGAGTGATAATAGCTCGGATGGTTTTTGGCCGAGGTAGGGACGTAGCAACCAGCAAAGACCTAAACTGGGAGGTCAGAGTGGTGGACTTCCCTCCACAAGATGATGGCCCCAATAATGACTCTCCAAGAATTGGCAGAGAGCTGCGAGGGGGCCAAGTTGATGAAGGAAAGAATGGATCTGATGATAGGATGAATGGGTAGGCGAAACCCTAACTTAAACATCTGCTCGTACAAGAAGATTTCTCCATCTCGGCCATGATAGGCCCTCTCTTCCCTCAGATGTCTCCTTAATCTGATTGAGGGACTGATGGAGTATAAATATCTAAAGTGCAAAAGATCCACTTCAGTGACTGTGCTCTCAAACTCGGCTGCTTCAGAGATGTCAACATCACTTTCAGCATCCTCATCATCGTCAGGATCAACGTCGGCTGGAGCAGACGTAGAGGGGTGACCAGGGAATCTCTGAGGAAACTCAGCCCCTGTAACGACCGATAGAGGAATGGCATCAAAAATGGGTGGCACAGCTACATTTGGCACAACAAGTTCGACCTCTGAAGAAGAATTTGAGGTGCTTGAGCCATTCTGAGACGAGGCTCGGCTGGAGACCTCGGCCTGGTCAGGGGCCTGACCAGGCCGAGGTGTAAAGTCCATGGCTTCTTGGAAAGAGTCCATAGACATGGGGCTGAGGTGGAGGACTCAGACTCAGACATCGGCAATTGGTTAGCAGAGATGTCTGTCTAATAGAAGTTCTCAGGAGGATCAGGGTATACCACCTTGAGAGGTGGGGGAAAGATAGGTCTAATAGGGAACTCCTGAGACCTACGAGCTTCTTCCTGAGCTCTCTCTATTTTCCTAATTTTTTCTAAGGTCTTCTCTCTAAGAGAGGGGAAGTCCTCAAGAAGTTGGTACAGGGGTCTGAGCATCAGAGGACGACCCAAAACTTGGGACGACCCTAAACTTGGGAAATCTCTAAAATCTACAAACACGTTTGGCTTATGAAATGAGGAAGCCTAAAGATCAAACTAAGAAGTTTTCAAGAAAATCTAGTTCACCTGAGTTAATAGAGCTCGCCAGAAAACTCAAAGAATCACCGGAAAACTCAAAACAAAACGCCGGAAAATGCAAACAAAATATGAAAAACAGAGGAAATAGAAAAGGAGAGGTACCTGGAAGTGAATCGACGAACGAAACAAAGAGAGACTTGCAAGAAAATCGATGAAATCCTCTGATTTAGGACGATGGATGAAGAAGCTTTAGAGAGAAGAAATTTGCAGGAAACAGGGTGCGCGGGAAAGAAAAGAGGAAGAAGAAAGAGGAAGGAAGGGTTTAACCCCTTAAATACTTGGGCACACTTCCCAAGGCCCATCATTGCCTTGGGAAAACCCAAGGGACAACTACTGACAGCACACGCCAAGTTGGCATGCCCTAGATTGGGACAGGTGTCATGCAGGTGTTAGCCTTGGGACGGACAGGCCTCGGAGGTGAAGCAATCCCCTAGCCACTTGCTATCGCATATGACTAAGGTCTGGGGGTGATTGATATGCCCAAGTATAACCTCGGCCCAGGGACACCTACCTCGGCCGAGATGATGGCCGAAACATTGATCGACCCTATGAAGGCCAGGGGCCCGCGATACCATCCCTCGGCCCAGGCCAACACTACCATCTACACTGCCAAGGGGCACTGCGCGCATCACAGGCATCAACAGCACTCTCATACACCTGGGTATGGAAACCTCGGCCAAGGGTGGGCCGAGGTGACAGGGAGCCGACCCTCGGCTTGGGACGAGGCCACAAGAGGCCTTAGTAATCACCAGCATGGGATTATCCCTACCTCGACTGGGGCCGAGCTAGCATAATGTCTCGGCTAAGATCAGGCCGAGACTCATTATGATACTTCTCGGATTGAACGAACATCAAGCCTTTACAGCTCGGCCTCTCCCAGGCCGAGGTCATTCACCAACATGACTGCCGAGCATCTGTTGACATTTGGATAAGGACACATGGGCACAAATCAGTTGTAACAAGATTATCCTCCACATGTGGGAGAATATTTCATCATCATTGCTTACATGTGACAGTGACATATGGCATTCCCACATTGGTGAGTATACCACACACATGCTCATTGCATGCATGGGGGGTACATTACGCCCCCTAGGCACTATATATAGGGGTCATACCCTACCTTGCAAAAGGATCCCCAGTGATAAAACCCTAGCCAAAACTCTGTCTAAAGATACAGTAGAGAGAGAGAGAGAGAGAGCTTGAGAGAATTGTATCCATGGCCATTAGTGCCTTCATTCAGTGATATTACTCACACACTCACGGTGGACGTAGGCCGGATTGGCTGAACCACCTATATTCCGGTGTTGATTCCTCATATTCTCACCTCATTCTCTTATCTCTTTATATAGCTGTGCTGCCATTGTTATTCATATATTGAGCTTGGAAACACCTTACCTGGTGGTGATGATTCTTAGCATCATCAATGAGTGATGGATGTGTAATGGATAAAAGATGGATGCGATATGTGAGAAGAGTGTACTATGAAGAACAGATGTCTTTATTACATAACTAACTACAAAACTCTCTATTTGTTTTCTTTTCTTTTCTCCCTTTTTTTTTTCTTTTGGTATTTTTCTTTTATTTTTGTTTTTCTCTCTCACTTTTTTTTATACTTTTTCTTTTCTTTTTCTCTCTTCTTTTTAGTTTTGCTATTTTTCTGTTTTTCCTTTTTTTTCTTTTTTAAATCAACAATTAAGACATTTACATTTGAAATCAACACTCTTTTTCTCAAAATAATGGATGATATATGAGTGGAATGATAAATGGATGGTGTGGGGAATGTATATGAAATATGGGAAAGTCATGGGTGAAATGGATGGGAATATGATATGGGGAAAAAGTGGTAGGTGTATGGATGAAACTCCTAGTGATCGGGACAAATTTCAAGACACGCGTTTCTGACAACTCGAAAATGATGTCGTTCTCAGTGATTAAGCCAATTTTTTTTATGAAGAATTATGAGATAATACAACGATTAAGTGCGGAACCAAAATAAGTTGAATCAACTTATGACTCGGAGATTGTGTAAAACACTCTTAAAGGTGAAGGGCACAAATCTCACAAGCTAAAGTCTCTACTAGTGATCCTTAAGGTTTTCTTGAGAATTATAGTACTCCTCAACTCTAAACCGTATTGATGTGATAAGTGCGCAAATTTTGTTGAGTCTAGAAATTCATGGTGCAACATGCCTTGTTATGTATTACATAAGCCATTTAGAAACAATATTCTCTAACTTGATTTCTAGACTTAAAAAGATGCATGATAGAAAATTCACGTCACTGAATGAGATGAAAAAAACTCCGCAAAATTTTAAAAATCAGGTTTAAAAATAAAAAAAATTCAAAAGAGGTACGATTTTGATAAAATTCCCCACCCCCAAACAAAAAGGAACATCGTCCTCGATGTTAAGTAAAATGATTTGTAAAATTGAGAGCATAAGGTAGGAAAGAGATTACCAGAATCAACCGCTAATGAAGTGGACAGATTGTAAGGAAATTTTTGTCCATTATCAATTTATATGTCGTACGCCGTTACACCGTTGAAGAAACTCAAGATCGCATCTACATCAACGGATCCGAATATCAAAGTGTCTTCAACATCATAGCCTCTGCGAGAATGAACTTGGTAAAATTTTGTTTTTACATTCCTTAAAGTTCATATTTAGTATTGGGAAATTTTTATAAAATGTTTTTTTATAAAAATAAGAAGTAAGTTTTTTCAAGCAAAATGAGGCTTTTAAAAGGATTTTATTTTTCTGGGAAAACCGGACCGATCCGCCCCATACCGGACCGATCCGCTTGCTGCAGATCCAGTATACCCCGGACCGCAAGCGAACCGATGAAGGCCAAAATAAAATAACCGATCCGCTTGACCGGACCGATCCGCCTCAGAACCGGACCGGTCCGACTGGGATAAATTCGGCCAGATTCGCTGCAGATTTTTTAGGCTCAAAGTTTTCCTATTTAAAGCCAACTTCGGGGAGTTATTTTTTAAGACTTTTAAAGACGATTTTCAGAGTCCTAAATACTCTAAGTCTTCACCTTTTTTATGTGCAAAACATCTTTTTGATTCACACCAAAAATCCCAATTACTTTTGTGAATCTTTTGGAACCCTAGAACACAAACTTTGTTGTTGTTCATCTTTGTGGAGAGATCTTTGCAACCGAGGGCTGCGTGTCATTGCTGAGGGAGTCTCTACAAAGTTTTTATGGCTGCGTGTCATTGAGGAGAGCTACGGTTCTACCTTCGTTGTTTGGGCTGCGAGTCCTTGGAGGGTGCTGCGTGTATTCTCTTGCTGAGTTCAAGACTGCGTGTCTTTGTGGGTTGGCTGCGCGTTGATCCATTGCATATTTCTCTATGTGATTGTAAGTTGCGGCTTGTATATTCATAGTGAAATAAAGGTTTTACCCGAAAGGGGTTTTTTCCTGATATCTGTGTCTCAGCATTTTTTGTGTCGCATGCTTTATATTTGATTGGTTGATTTAGATGCATGATTAGGGGCTGAAATTAAATAAGTGTGCTATATTAGAAAGTTGCGAAGTTAATCAATTATCACGCGTTCTCACTGATGAAGCCAAGAATAAACCTGAATAAGAAGTGAGAAAAAAAATGTGTACAAGTCTATAACATGGCAAAACATAGGGTGATGTGAAACACCACCCAAAACAGGATGAGACTAGTACAAGAAATACGGGTTGCCTCCCAGTAGCGCTAAGTTTAATGTCTTCACCCAGAACGAAGGGAATCTCACCCTAAGGATAGAAACGAGGAAAGTGTGGGGCGGCAGAAGAATGGGTGATGAGAATCACCCCCAAATAAGACTGAAGCATCAGCCTTGTTGGATAATGGCTAAAACGGGTCAATGCACCTCATTCAAAGCATTGGTGGAACATGGGTGGGTGGGTATTAGGGAAAGGGTGAAAAAGGCATGGGTGATTAAGCATCGATCATGGGACTTATTGAGCCGAAATGTGAGGGCGACTAGGGACCTATAAGCATGGTGATCAAGTTGTATGGTAAGGCAAAAGGGTTTGGTAAGTTGAATGGGTTGGGCCTCATAAAAATCACACGACTGTTCAATAAATGGTCAATGATAATGGTCGCGCTGTGACACACCAGGGAGCTGCTGAGAAGAAAAATCAATACCACAAAAGAGTGGTGTGCATGGGGGTAACAAGCTCGATGTCATGGTGGTGGAGATTATCACCATAAAAACTCTCATGGGTGAAGGATGGTTTAAGGTTAGGATCTAAAAATATGGTTGGGAGCCGACAAGGTGTAAAATTAAGATCCAAACCAGGTGGTGGGGTGGAAGGGACAATGGGTGGGTCGGATGGGATAAACGGTGGAGGAAGATGATCCAACTCAAGCGTGGGAGACACACACTCATTGGGAGGAGTAAAGTAATAGTCACAAGGGAGTGTGGTTTCTAAAGATGGAGTTGTCAACTTCTCCATAAGAGTAGCATAGATAAATGGGGTGGTTGGTTCAAACGAGGCACCAAGATCGGATATAGAGGAATCTCTTAAAATATTGGGCTCAAAGGTAGCCATGCAAGGTGGGACACCATCCATATCCGGATAGTTAGGAACTATCACGAATTCTATCTCAGGAAATTGGGGAGCTCTCATAGCCGGAGCTAACCTAGGATAAATCGGTTCCTTGGGAATACAAGGGTGAAGCTCGATAGGTGTAGACTCGGGCATTTTTTTGGATTCGACGGGAAAGGGAAGGTGAACCTCAAAGTGGGGTTCAGGTGGACATGGTGGTATTTGATCAGGCTCACTACAGAAAGGTAACTCAACACAATTATTGACTTGGAGCCCGGACCATGGAATGGTATCAACTTCGAGATTCTCGGGGTGGTAGGGTTGGTCACACTCAAAATCCGTGTCGTAAGAGGACACATCATCATCACACTCGGGTGCAACAATGGGTGGATCCATGGGAATATCCGACTCTCTCGCACGCTCAAATTCATTTAATCTTTGTTCAATCCATTGGAGGGCATCATTTTGAATTTGAGTGGCTTGCTCTTGCTCGAGTATGAACTTTTACAAGAGGTTTTCGAGAGCGGATGTGGACAGTGGTGGTGGAGTGATGGGTGGTGGCGGTGGTTGCGGTGGACACAACACGCTATGGACAGGACTATACGGAGAATACTCGTATGAAGTGTGTGGGGTGGGTCCAAGTTCATCATACACGAAAGGATCGCTTTCATGATGGACACATGGTTGATATTTAGTGGGTGTGTAGTGAGGGAACTGATCGTGAATGGGTGCACAAGGTTTCCATGGCAATTGTTGGAACATGTGAGGATCCACAACATCGGGTTGGGATTCGTATTGCGTGGGAGGGTGATCAGGCCTCCACGAATAGCTCGGGTACTCACACAACTAGAAATTATATACATCAGGATAATAGGCCGAGGTGGATTCCGAAACAGTGTCAAAGGGATACACATGTTCCGTGGTGGGTTCGGATGGATATGACAAGTACGGACATTCATGGGACATGTGATCGGCATAATAACAGTGGATGCACAAAAAAGGATGAGACACGCCGACACTTGACACCGAGGGTGATGGAATAGGAGGTGCGTGTAGATATGGGTCAAGAGTATCTACGGTACTCGTGAGAGAGCCGAAACCACGAAAAATGTCATAAAGAGATGGCTTAGGATCACTCTTACACGTGTCACGTGTCAATGGAAAATGACCAAAGTAGTCCCGTAAAGGACGTTCTTCGGCAATGAGGAGAGAAATATTTTTTTGAATTTTTCAAAAGGAAGAAAATATTTTTGGATTTTTCTAAAAATGAGAGAAAGAAAATATTTTTGGATTTTTTTATAAAAATAAATAAAGAAAATATTTTTGGATTTTTTTGGAAAGAAAAGGTGGGGACAAATATGGTCTCTTGATTTGGATGAACCAACTAAAATCGACTACCGAAAAATGAATTGGACACACACACAAGTCAAGAAGAATTCCTAACTACCACATAGCCAATTTTTATCTTTGAATTTAGTGAAAGGGTTGTCCAATTTTAATTAATTTTGCAGGAGATAAAAAATCACGGAAGAATATGAGTGATCGCCTTTGCAAAATTTTCTCCTATTGGGTAACCTAGTTAATAGATTTTAAATTTAGTGATGGATAGGGTAGCACACAATGGTAATCGATTGAGTTGGCTGATGAAATCCCTTCTCGTGAGTGACCGGATGTATGTCTTACTCAATTAATTCATCACACCATTCGAAAATGAATGCGAGAATAAAATCACACAAGAACACACAAGGCACACAAAAGAATTGACTCGCTAACAGGAGAGGCTCGAGGGTGTAAGAATTGTACCTCTCACGGTTTTGAGGTCGTGGGGTGCCAAAAAATTTGAGTCGACCGGGGGGAGATCACACCTATCTCAGTCGGCCCCAGGAGTCCTACCGACCCAAGGTAGAGAGGCTTCGTTTCTTCGCCTTGGACGCCCTCTCTCTACCTTGTTCGGTTTCCCTATCACCTTGTCTTCAATTATTACAATTTTGAAAATGAAAAATAAAATAAAGGTGTCTCTATGCACCGCAATACAAGCCAATGATAAAATAAATCTAATACAAGCCTTCTAATAAAATACAAAAATGGTACTAAAAAAATAAAAAATAAAAAAGTGCGAAAAATAAATGAACTACAAGTTGAAATCCGCCCAAGTGCTTCATGCTCCCAAGAATGGTAACGACGCCATTTGATAGAAATGACTTTTGCGTATGTTTTTCGTCGTTGCTTGAAAAGTCCTTCTTTTTGCGTATGTTTTTCTATATATATATATATATAGAGAGAGAGAGAGAGAGAGAGAGAGAGAGAGATGTGAACTCATAGTTTGTGTGTGGTAAACTATAAGGAGGATTTAATAAAGGTTGAGAGTTAATACAATACGGCGTTTGGGGATTAAGATGATTGGGTACGCTTGAGAGTACGCGTTATACTATATATATATATATATATATATAAATTATTTGTTTATGTGAACATACTAGTTACTCGTGGTGAATTTATCGGTTGGGGTTTTGATGATTTTGGTTGTAACCGTGTACCGCACTCCAAGGTAATAATGAGGGACTTTGCGGATGTTGATATGATTGATCACACATTCAGAATGGTCACCACGTCATGATGAAGGATACAAATGGCTCGATTCATTGGACGAAATAGACGATGGTGTTACTCTGTGGAAACTTGTTAGGGTATACGTTTAGGATGGCCACCGCTTCGTGATGTGAGACGTGGATGACTCAATCCATCGAGTGGGTTTTGGTATGGACTAGCTAATGGTGTTACTAGGTAATGATCCCCCAGTTCTTTCGTGCGTTTGTTTGAAATTCGTTCGATGAGGGTCTCCTACAAATTTGTCGTTAAAGGCACGAGATGGTCCCCCAAAGGTAGATGCCTTCGTGTGATTACCATGCGACTTATATGTGTATATGATATTAGTCCAGTGATGGACATTTTGGTTGAAAGCCCCATGTCATATTTATGTGTCTGTTATGAGAATGTGTACATCTCATCTTGCGGGTGAAATAAGTGGGGGTTCATTTGGGATTGTATTGTGTATAAATATTGTCGTTTAGTGTCGAACATGATTAATTTAAATATGTTGAAATAGAAAAAGTGTTATGTTAATGACATCGTGACTATCTTAATGGGAATATGTGTGGATATTGGAATGTATTCTACGTGGGTAGTTAGTTACATTCCATGATAATTATTCGTTATGTGATAGTACTTGCTAGTTGTAACACCCCGCCTAAAATAATAACGGGTGGCCAGCCCTATACTACATTAAATCAGGAGTTTCAGATGGTCCAGTCTCAACATCAACTGCAGGTACTATATAATATAGGACTAACTATCCGATATCATATAAGAAAGATGTTAAAATAAAATAAAACATGCAACAACTAACAAACCAACACCATAAAACTACTAATAAATAAGAGAAGATGCAAGAAGAACTATAAGAAATGAAATGCTAGAATAAAATGAAATAGATAATTACAACTGAATATACTACAAAGAAGTAAACCCGAATAAGCTGTCGGGTCACAGCCAATACAATGACTGAAATGGAATGAATATAAACATGTATATAAATATCCCTTGGGTACAAACCCGATATACAATGAATCCTACCTTGATTTTTAAAAGTAGGAAGCGACTACCATCAAAGTCCCGCAACAGTCCGCACCTGTCACGGCTCCCAAGACTCTGGATAGAAGGTCATCCGGCATCCATGCGGTAGGACACCTGTAGTAATATATATATATATATATAAAGGCAGGAGAGAAAAGTAAACGGGTCAGAGCCCGAGTTGCGAAAATATTTAGCAAGTGTGTTAACCGTGCATAATAAATATCGGTGCACTATTTCATAATTAAAGTGGAATCGCACTCTCGTGAAATCCCAACTCACCTCTCATCTAAAGGCGCGCACCTATTCGCGTCTCCAATTTTAGTAGTTAAATTACCCCAATTTATTATGACAACCAAACTTATCATAGGTCTAGCCTATACCCACGAGATCTACCATCCTGTCATAACCCAAGAATCTACCCCCTTTTTAAACCACAGGTAAGTATTTATTTTCAATCATAAGTGCCTTATTAGGCTTAGTGAATTCCGGTTTATACTTTAACCATTTATAATTTAATAAGTTACCCAAGATGTTTTTGGGCTTAAACATATGATTTAATTTCTAATTAATAAGCATGCAAAAATCATAATTGACACAACTTCCCTCCAATTTCAACGTTGCGCTGCGTTTCGTGCGTGGGGTGTCTCGCAAAGCGAAATCCAAACAAGGAACCAACCCGTTACACTACTCCATGTCAACGTCGATCCTGGAGGTCCATAATGCCGCACATAAATATCGACAGAACTTCTCTCTACTCTCAACAATGTACTACATTTCGTGCATGGGGTGTGATGATGCCGGAATCAGCACCACCAGATAAGGTGTTTCCAAGCTCAATATAAGAATAACAATGACAGCACAGTTATATAGAGAGATAAGAGAATGAGGTAAGGAGAAGAGGAGAATACACCGGTATATAAGTGGTTCAGCCAATTTGGCCTACGTCCACTGTGAGTGCGTGAATAATATCACTGAATGAAGGCACTAATGGCCATGGATACAATCTCTCAAGCTTTCTCTTTCTACTGTATATTTAGACAGAGTTTTTTCTAGGGTTGAATAACTGGGATCCCTTTGTAAGGTAGGGGTGACCCCTATATATAGTACCAAGGGGGTGTAATGTACCCCCCATGCATGTAATGAGCATGTGTGTGGTAGCCTCACCAATGTGGGAGTGCCATCTGTCACTGTCACCTGTAAGGAATGATGATGAAATATTCTCCCCATGTGTGGAGAATAATCTTGTTACAACTGATTTGTGCCCATGTGTCCTTATCCAAATGTCAACAGATGCTCGGCCGCCATATTGGTGGATGACCTCGGCATGGGAGAGGCCGAGCTGTAAAGGCTTGATGCCCGTTCAATCTGAGATGTGTCATAGGGAGTCTCGGCCTGATCTCAGTCGAGACATTATGCTGGGGTCGGCCCCAGTCGAGGTTTGACATATAGCATACTGACGATTACTAAGGCTTCTTGTCACCTCGGCCCAAGCCGAGGTTAGACTAGTTCTATGTTGAAGGTTACCAAGGCTCCTTGTTACCTCAGCCTACTCTCGGTTGAGGTTGCCATACCCAGGTATATGAGCATGCTGTTGATGCCTGTGATGTGCGTAGCATCCACTGAAATTGTAGGTGATAGTGTCGGCCTGGGTCGACCTTGGTCTAGCCGAGGGATGATATCGTGGGCCCATGGCTTATCTAGGGTCGATCAATATCTCGGCCATCACCTCAGTCGAGGTTGGTGTCTCAAGGCCGAGGTTACACTTGGGGCATATCAATCACCCCCCAGCCCTTAGTCATATGCGAGAGCAAGTGGCTAGGGGATTACTACACCTCCGAGGCCTGTCCGTCCCAAGCTAATACCTGCATGACACCTGTCCACGCTAGAACGTACTTACTTGGCTGGCGTGTGCTGTCAGCCGTCCTTTGGGGTTCCCAAGGCAATAATGGGCCTTGGGAAGCGTGCCCGTGTATTTAAGGATTTGAACCCTTCTTTTTCTCTTTCTTCTCCATTTCATTCCTGCGCACAAACTGTTCTTGCGATTTCTCTCTCTCCAAAGCTTCTCTACTCAACGCTCTTCTGCCGAAGCCTTTGTCGATTTTCCTGCGAGTTTTCTTCACTTTCCCTCATCGTTCCATTTCCAGGTATTTTCTCCCTCTCATTTCCTCTGTTTTTCGCTTGTGGTTTGCATTTTCCGGCGAGCTTTTAAGTTTTCCGGCGAGCTCCATTGTCTCAGGCGAACTGGGTTTGCTTAAAACTTCCAAGTTTGATCTTTAAACTCCTTTATTTTATAAGTCAATCGTGTTTTTAGTTTTAGGAGTTTTTCCCAAGTTTAGGGTCGTCCTCTGATGCTCAGACCTTTATACCAGCTTCTTGAGGATTTCCCCTCTCTCAGAGAGAAGACCCTAGAAAATATTAGGCAAATAGAGAGAGCTCAAGAGGAAGCTCGTAGGTCACAAGAGTTTCCCATTAGATCCTTGTTTCCACCACCTCTGAGGGTTATATATCCTGACCCCTAAGAGAACTTCTATCATACAGGGGTGCCTGCTGATCCAACACCTATGTCTGAGTCTCAAGCTTCTACCTCAGACCCCATGTCAGTGGACTCTTTCCAGGTAGCTATGGATTTCACATCTCGACCTGGTCAGGCCCCTGATCAGGCCGAGGTATCCAGTCGAGCTTCATCCCATAATGGCTCCAGCACCTCGGCCTCTTCTTCAGAGGTTGAAGTGCTTGAGCCGAGTGTGGCTGTGCCACCCATTCTTGATGCCATCCCCCTGTCGACCGTCACAGGGGCAGAGTTCGCTCAGAGATTCCCTAGTAACCCATCTACATCTGCTCCGGCCGACGTTGAGCTTGGTGTTGATGAAGATGTTGAAAGCGATGTGGGCGTCTCTGAGGCAGTTGAATTCGAGAGCACGGTAACTGAAGTGGATCTTCTGTGCTTCAGATATTTATACTCCATTAGTCCCTCCATAAAATTAAGGAGACCTCTGATGGAGGAGAGGGCCTATCACGGCCGAGATGGAGAAATCTGCCTGTATGAGCAGATGTTTAAATTAGGGTTTTGCCTACCCATTCATCCCATCATTAGATCCATTCTCTCTTACATCAACTTGGCTCCCTCACAGCTATCTCCCAATGCCTGGAGAGTTATCATAGGGGCCATTATCTTATGGAGGGCAGTCCACCACTCTGACCTCCCAGTTCAGGTCTTTACTGGTTGCTATGTCCCAACCTCGACCAAAAACCATCCGAGCTACTATCATTTTGTGGCTCGGAGGCCTGAGAAGAAAATGCTCCAGGTGACTCAGACCTCGAACCATAATTGGAAGCCCCACTATTTTTTTGCCTCTGGACCACGGGAATTTGGCCCATGTGTTCCCTCTTCCAATCTTGAGCCGAGGATACCCCTCAGATGGGGTAAGGTCTCCATGTCTGCCAGGGCCGACCCTAGTCTAAGTCTTCAGAATATCCAGAAGGTGAAGGCCCTACAAGACCAAGGAGCACATGGTCTGTTTGTTAAGTTCGAGCATTTGCTGACCCCCCAGTATCTCT
Source organism: Sambucus nigra (assembly GCA_949130495.1). Taxonomy (NCBI): domain Eukaryota; kingdom Viridiplantae; phylum Streptophyta; class Magnoliopsida; order Dipsacales; family Adoxaceae; genus Sambucus; species Sambucus nigra. The sequence continues at coordinate 723,095,393 of OX422210.1, forward strand.
CGGGGACGAGCCTGGGTGGAAGTCCCCTTGTTGACTTTGGTAAGAATTTTTTATTTCAAGTCTAACCTCTGAAGCCATTCATATCTGATCTCCAACACATCTTTTAATCTTTTGCAGAGCGACCAACAGGCATTACAGACGAACTGTGGGAGATGGCTGCTCCAAGCTTGGCGAGGCTTGCCAAAAAGGCTGGTCTGAACGCTCCTCCCCCAGCTCCCTCAACATCCAAATCTCAGGCCTCAAAGAAGAGGGACCCAGAAACCCATGCCTCGGAGGATCAGAGGCCGACCTCGAGGCAGAAGAAGGCCTCTGGTGCTGTACTTCCCATCTCTTCGGACTACATCCTGACGGCACGTCTTGACCAGCTAAAGTTAACCGATAGTGTGGTCGGCCACATCAAGCAAGCCATGGATGCAATCGGCTCTGTAATGACCGAGGCTGATAAGCGCTTCTACAGAGCTATGGACACCCCCCTGCTGGTTGAGTTCGGCCTTCACAGAGTCGTCCAGGTATGATTTGTTCCTTCGTCAAAATTTTGTAAGTGCAACATCTGAATTTTCTCCCGCTTAACCTCTTCATTAAATGTGCAGGGAGTGACTGCTATGTATCAACTATCGAACTGGGTTATGAGGAAATTGCCCCTTATCCAGAAGGGGCAAGAGGCCGAGAAGGTTGAGAGTGCCCTGAATGCTGAGGTCGACCATCTGAAGTCAGAGCTGCAAAACTCTGAAAATAAGGTCAAGGGGTTGGAAAAAGACATCTCTCTGCTCGTCAAAGATCACACCAGAGCCCTGAAGGCCAAAGATGACGTGCTGCAGCAGAAGGTCAGCTCGGCTGTGAAGTCTGCCCTTGAAGATGCCTCGGACAAGATAATTTCTGACTACAAAGGCTCAGAGGAATTCATGGGTTTTGGCTTTGAATATCTTGAAAGAGGTATCAAGGCCACTACCAAATGGGCTGAAGTCAGAGAGCGGGAGGTCGGTACTCTAAAGGCCTCTGACTTTGTGGGTCTCGGCTTTGCAGACCCTCAGTTTGCTCAGACGCTTCAAGAGGTAGAGGACGAGGCTGCTGCACCTGCAGAAACTGTAACTCTTGGAGGGACCGAGGTCGGAGGGGCAGACCACATTGACGACGTGGCCGAGGTGACCAATGCCGATCAAGCCAACCCAACCGAGACTGTTAATGTTCCTCCCTCAGACCTTTAGTCTTTTTTAACTTGTAACAAATTTGTAATTTGTAACTTGTAATACCTTAGTATTTTGTAAGTAATATTTGTAATCAATGCCTCTGAATTCTATATGATCTCTTCCTTTTACTGAATGTCAATCTCTTCTATTACTTTGTTGCAGTGTTCTTGTTTATACTCAGTCAATAATTCTGACCTCAGGTCTCTTCACCACTGAATTGTAATTAGGCTCTGAGTTCATTGCCTGAGATGCTATTCTTATAACCTTCACCAAATTAATGATGTTAAGGGTCTGAGGTCATCTGCTAAGGTGTCTGAGCTCAGACCTCGTCACCACCGAGTGATGTTATGAAGGTCTGAGGTCATCACCTAAGATGTTATCCTCATAATTCATAAAATTAATGATGTTAAGAGTCTGAGGTCATCTAACTATGGTGTCTGAGCTCAGACCTCGTCACCACCGAGTGATGTTATGAAGGTCTGAGGTCATCACCTAAGATGTTAGCCTCATAATTCACCAAATTAATGATGTTAAGAGTTTGAGGTCATCTAACTATAGTGTCTGAGCTCAGACCTCGTCACCACCGAGTGATGTTATGAGGGTTTGAGGTCATCACCTAAGATGTTATCCCCATCATAAATTTCACCAAATTAATGATGTTAAGGGTCTGAGGTCATCTGCTAAGGTGTCTGAGCTCAGACCTCGTCACCACCGAGTGATGTTGTAAAGGTCTGAGGTCATCAGCTAAGATGTTATCCCCATAATAAATTTCACTAAATTAATTATGTTAAGGGTCCGAGGTCATCTGCTAAGGTGTCTGAGCTCAGACCTCGTCACCACCGAGTGATGTTGTAAAGGTCTGAGGTCATCACATAAGATGTTAGCCTCATAATTCACTAAATTAATGATGTTAAGGGTCTGAGGTCATCTGCTAAGGTGTCTAAGCTCAGACCTCTTCACCACCGAGTGATGTTATGAGGGTCTGAGGTCATCACCTAAGATGTTAGCCTCATAATTCACCAAATTAATTATGTTAAGGGTCTGAGGTCATCTACTAAGGTGTCTGAGCTCAGACCTCGTCACCACCGAGTGATGTTATGAGGGTCTGAGGTCATCACCTAAGATGTTATCCCCATAATAAATTTCACTAAATTAATGATGTTAAGGGTCTGAGGTCATCTGCTAAGGTGTCTGAGCTCAGACCTCGTCACCACCGAGTGATGTTATGAGGGTCTGAGGTCATCACCTAAGATGTTATCCCCATAACAAATTTCACCAAATTAATGATGTTAAGGGTCTGAGGTCATCTGCTAAGGTGTCTGAGTTCAGACCTCTTCACCACCGAGTGATGTTATGAGGGTCTGAGGTCCTCTCCTAAGATGTTATCCCCATAATAAATTTCTGATCTAAGAATGAAGCAAGAACTGTCATGGAAACTGATCTTTATTAATAACCTCTTCTCAATAAGATGGTACATTTACATAAAATTCTATGCAACATCATATGTAATATCTCTTGAGATGGTCAGCATTCCATGGGTTAGTGAAAGGTTCTCCTTCTAGGTTTTCTAGCCTGTAAGTGCCAGGCACAACCTCTTCTGTTACTTTGTAGGGGCCATGCCAGTTTGGGTGTAGCTTGTTGGCCTTCTGTAGGGTCTTCTTTAGCACTAGGTCTCCCACTGCAATGGGTATTGACTTCACCCTCTGGTTGTAGAATTTCACTGCCCTCTGCTGGTAGGCTACTTTTCTGACCTCTGCGTCTTCCCTTCTTTCTTCGATAAGATCAAGGTCTAGCCTTCTCCTTTCCCCATTGTTGTCAGGGTCGTAGGTCTGAATCCGATAAGTTGGTAGTCCTACTTTCGTTGGTATGACGGCCTCTGAGCCATGTGCCATCATGAATGGGGTTTCTCCTGTTGGCGTCCTTGTCGTGGTTCTGTAGGTCTATAAGACTGCGTAGACCTCTTGTGTCCATCTCCCCTTCGCATCTTCTAACCTCTTCTTGATTCCGTCCAAGATAGTTCTGTTAGTGACCTCGGTCTGGCCATTTACCTGAGGTCGATCAGGAGATGAGAAGAATTACTTAATCCCCACTCTTAGGCAATACTTTTCTAAGGAGGAGTTCTTGAACTGGGTCCCATTATCCGAGATGAGAGTGTTTGGGAGGCCATATCTGCATATGATGTTCTTCCAAATGAACTGGAAGGTCTTGTGCTCTATAATTGTTATCATCGATTCTGCCTCCACCCACTTTGAAAAGTAGTCAATGGAAACTATCAAGAATCTATAGTTGTTGACAGCTCTTGGCAAAGGTCCTACTAAGTCAATTCCCCATACCGCAAATGGCCATGGAGACGAGATTGACGTCATAGGCTGATGGGGTTGATGAGGGACAGTGGCGAACCTTTGACATTTGTCGCACCTCTTCACATAGTCTGTCGCGTCCTTAGACAAGGTAGGCCACCAGTATCCCTGAGTGATGATCCTCTTGGCTAAGGGTCTTCCCCTTATGTGGCTAGAGCAAGAACCCTCATGAACCTCCTGTAAGACTTGGGGTACTTCCATGGGATGCACACATCTGAGGAGAGGCAATAGAAACCCCTTTTTGTACAAGACGTCTCCTACTATTGAGAACTTGGCAGCCCTGTATCTCAACTTTCTCCTTTCCATCTTGGACTCAGGTAGCTCTCCGTCTCTTAGGTATCTGACGGGCGGGTCGATCCATGAGTCTCCCAGGTTCACATTGTGATAAGGGCTACATACCTCATCCTCCTCGATGCTTGCTTTTCCTAAGACCTCGATTAGAATGGTCCTTCCCAAATCTATCTTCATTGTCGAGGCCAGCCTTGCCAATGCATCAGCGTGATTGTTGCTCAGCCGAGGCACTCTCTTCAGCTTTGCTTCTTCAAAATACTCTAACAATCTTCTTACCTTCTTTAAGTACTTGGCCATCCTCTCGTCGTTGGCCTCGTATACCCCCAACACTTGGTTGATAACCAACCTTGAGTCGCTATGGAGTAGGAGTCTCTTTACTCGAAGAGTTGTTGCCAATAAGAGACCTGCTATCATGGCCTCATACTCGAACTCGTTGTTTGAGGCCTGGAAGTTGAATCTCAAGGCGTATTCAATGTTGGTTCCATCTGAAGTCGAGAGTATTAGCCCCGCGCCGCTTCCACTATCACAGGAAGAGCCATCAACGAAGAGGCTCCATACGTCTGCATCTGATGATAAGATCCCTTCTCTCATAACCCCCTTCTTGAAGAGGTACCGATCCTCTTCGTTCTCTTCTACTCTGCTCCGAGGTTTGCCCGTGACGGCCTCTTCTCGGCCTCGGAAGACGTTTGGTGCAGTCTCTTTCGAATCTCGAAAGACACTACGGCTCGTCTCTTCGCCGTCATTTAAGCCTTTCTCTGTCTCGGCCTCTTCCCAGGTGAACTCTGCAACAAAGTCTGCGAGGGCCTGCCCCTTGATGGCTGTCCTAGGCTGGTAGGTAAGATCATATTCTCCTAGTTCGATGGCCCAGGTCATCAATCTTCGGGACTTCTCAGGTTTGTGCAGAACCTGCCTTAGTGGGGAGTTGGTGAGGACTACCATGGAGTGAGCTTGGAAGTAAGGCTTCATCTTCCTTGAGGCATGTATCAGAGCATAAGCCAACTTCTCTATTCGGGGATAATTCTGTTCAGACCCTTGAAGAGCCTTACTGTTGAAGTACACAGGCCTCTGGATTCCATCCTCTTCCCGTATGATGGCCGCGCTGATGGCTGATTCAGAGACTGCCAGATACACAAACAACCTTTCCCCCGTGATGGGCCGAGACTAGGGGTGTTTGCGGTCCGGTCCGGTTCGGTTTTGGAGTTTTTTTTGGACTGGACCGACTATGTCGGTCCTCTAAAAAAATGGACCAAGACCGAACCGATTATGTCGGTTAACCGACCCTATTCGATTCGGTTTGTTTCAGGGTTGGTTCGGTTTAGTTTGTCGGTCTTAAGATTAATTAATTATATTATTTAAAAAAAATCTTGAACTTTTTTTTCAATTATGTCCAATTTAAACTGTCCAAATGAGCTTGTGAAAAAATAAACAACCCATAAATCTGTCCAATGTTAGTACATAAACAACACAAAAACAGCACATAAATGTCATAATTTAGTACAAAAACAACACTTAAATCTGTCATAATGTAGTGCAAAAACAGCCCATTAAATCTGTCCAAAACAGCACATAAATATGTCCAAAACAGCATATAAATAACATATAAAACAGTCCCATAAGAGCCTTAAAACGGGCCTAAAAACAGTCTCATAACAGCCTTCAAAATAGCACAAAAAAGGGTAAAAACGACTTCAAAACAGCCCCCAAACAGCTCCAAACAGACACCCTTAAATTCCTGCAAATAAGCAACATGCTAAATGTCAATCCACATGCTAAATAACAATAGCAACCAAAAAAATGGTCAATACATTCCTAAAAAAATTCATACCTACATGATTGATTTCAATCCACAATTGTTGATGAAGCTCCCAACAATTCTGAAAATAAAGAGTAATAATATTAGTTACAATAAAATTCGATTAAATAATAAATTGATAATCAATTATTAAAAAAGACAAATACCTTCATCTAATTGTTCAAGTTGTTCCACCTCATCCATGGCATCTCGAAGGCTAATCGGAGTTGATGAATATTTAAGCCAATTTTGAGTGCAAACAAGAGCTTCCACTGTGTTCGGAGAGAGAGAGCTACGAAACGGGTCAAGTATACGCCCCCCGTGCTAAATGCGGACTCCGAAGCCACGGTAGACACAGGAATTGCCAATACATCCCGTGCTACATGAGACAATAATCGATACCTAAACGAATTATTTTTCCACCACTCTAGGACATTAAAATTAGTATTAGTGGTATCTTCATTACCCTCCACCAAATACTTCTCAACCTCCGACTTATTGCCCCCTAGACCACCATTTTCAGCCTCCATATGCTTTTTAAATTGAGTAGCTAAAAATGAATGCCCATCGATGTCATCCACTCCATCCTCATCCGCCACTACGTTAATAACTTCCGACAAATTAACATTTTGAGATGGTGCATTTTGCGAATTATTATCAACGTACCACTCGTACAAACGGACAATTACATTTTTCACCCTCCTTGTCATTTCTTTTGCCACATTGCTTTCATACATACTCTCAAACCAAAATGAAACATACCCCAATTTGTACCGAGGGTCAAGAGTGATCGCAACAAACAACAACAAATTTATTTTTTCAATATTCCAATATTTCTCCATTTTCTTAACCATGTTATCCGCCATTGAAGCTATGTAGTAATCACCGCTTCTTTTTAATTGATTCAAAGTATTTTGAATTACTACAAGCTCATTGAAAAACGAATTAGAAGTAACAAACAAAGAACCCGAAAATCTCAACGTTGCGTTGTAAAATATTTTTAAAAATTTTACAAACGCCCTCACTTTCTCCCAATCACAACAATCCGGAGGTCCTACAATCTTCCTCCCACCTTTTCCCCTCCCTCTTCCATCATCATCATTATCTAGATCCTCCACATCCCCTTCAAAGTAAGAAGAATAATTTTTATCTTCCTCCCCCAACCTATCAAAAGCTCTTTCAAACTTTTCGGCAACATCCAACATTAAGTAAGTGGAGTTCCACCTCGTTTGAACATCTAGGCACAACAAACCTTTGCTCTCAATTTTTTCCTTCTCTACACACATCTTAAACATCAACAATCTAGATGGAGATGACCTCACGTACCTCACCGCGTTACGCACCTTAACAACCGATTCATCCACTTCTTTTAACCCATCACCAACAATTAAATTTAAGATATGAGCACAACACCGCATATGCAAATATTCATGTTCTAAAATGGTACCTTTCCATCTTTTGGTATTTCTTTGAAAATATTTAATGGTACCATTATTAGAACTCGCATTGTCAACGGTTACAGTGAATATGCTCCTTATCCCCCATTCAACCAACAATGACTCAATAACCTTCCCTAACATCTCCCCTTTGTGACTTCGAACTTGACAAAAGTTAAGAATTTTCTTATGTAACTTCCATTCATCATCGATGAAATGAGCCGTAAGACACATATAATTGATGTTTTGGATGGAAGTCCATGTATCCGTGGTTATACAAATTCTTTTACCTTTCAAAATACTTTGTAACTTCAATTTTTCTTCCAAATATATAGTTAAGCAATCTCGCGCAAGTGTAATACGACCCGGAATCTTCACAAATTTTGGTTGAACAACTCGCATAAATTGTCGAAACCCCTCACCCTCAACAAAACGAAAAGGCAATTCATCAATAATTAACATTTTTGCAAGAGCTCGCCGACATGCTTCTACACTAAAAGTGACAGCAATAAGATTTGCACTTCCCCCACCTTCTTTTTTTGTTTCAAAGGACAAGTGTTTTTGCTTCGAATCCACAACCCTATCCGGAAATTTCTTACATTTAGTTTCTATATGAGCTAACATATTTTTTGTTCCATTATTCTTAGGATCACAAGCATAGGTTGCAGAACAGTAGTTACATTTTGCCCTACGTTTTCTCGGATCAGCCCCTTCTATTTCAGTAAAATGGTACCATGCTTTTGATTTTCGTTTTGAAGGTTTTACCTCTGGTTTTCTAGGAGATGGATATGTACCCTTAATAATGCCATTAGTAGAAGGAAGGCCACCATCACCACCATCTTTGTTAGCTTCTTTTTCAGCCATCTACAACACAACAACAAATAACAAAGCACAAAATCATATATTTTAAAAACACTTAAAAACTGTTTTGATTATATATTTTAAAAAATAATTGTTTTTACTCTTTTTTTTTACAGTTTTATATATATTTTTTTAAACAGTTATATATATATATATTTATAAAAAAACAGTTATAGATATATAAATATGGTATATAAAAACAGTTTTTCATATCTTTATAAAAAAATATTTATATATAAATATGGTATGTATAAAAAAAATAGTAAAAAAACAGTTATAAATATATAAATATGGTATATTAAAACAGTTTAAAAAACAGTTATAAATATATAAATATGGTATATAAAAATAGTTTTTCATATCTTTATAAAAAAATATTTTTATATAAATATGGTATATATACAAAAAACAGTAAAAAACAGTTATAAATTTATAAATATGGTATATAAAAAAACGAATGATAAATAAACAGTTATAAAAAACAGTTACAAAAAAAACGAATGATAAAAAAAAACGAATTATAAAAACATGTTATAAAATGAATGATAAAGAAAAACGGTTATAAAAACGAATAATAAAAAAAAATACCTGTTAAAAAATCAGCGTTAGTCGGCAACAGATCTGGGAATCGGCGGCAACAGATCTGGGAATCGGGGGCTGCAGTCGGCGGCAGCAAGGCGGAAGTCGGTCGGCGGCAGCAGTCGATCGGCGGCAGCAACAGCAAGGGGGTTGGTTGGATGGATGGTGGAGAGGAGATGGAGAATGGCTTTGGGTTTGAGAGAGAGGTGAGATGTGAGAGTTCTTTGTTTGTTTTGATAAAGAATGACGGCTGCTGATATCTTAATGTGTAGGGTTTGGTTTACCATTTTGACTATTATATCCCCCATCTTCTTTTTATTTTACACCTAACACCACACACTTGTAGGAAGGAGCATATATGTGACACATAAAATATAAAAAAAATATATATTTAATTCATGTCGGTCCGGGTCGGTCCAGACCGACCCTGTCAAGCCCAAAACCGAGGACCGGACCGACTCAGTCGGTTTTAAAAAAAAAAAACGGGAACGAACCGATTATAAAAAAAATCGACAAAAATAAGGCGGTTCGGCTCGGCCCGGTTCGGTCCTTCGGTTCGGTCGGTTTTCTGAACACCCCTAGCCGAGACAACAATAAGGGAGACCCTAAGTAGGAATTGAGTTGGTTGAAGGCTTTTTCACACTCTTCGTCCCACTGGAAGGCCTTTCTTAGAACTTTAAAGAATGGAAAACACTTGTCCGTTGCCCTAGAAACAAACCTGTTAAGGGCAACCACTCTTCCGGTGAGTCTCTAGACATCCTTGATACTCCTAGGAGTCTTCATGTTGAGTAAGGCCTTGATTTTCTCAGGGTTTGCTTCAATCCCCCTCTGATTAACGATGAACCCCAGGAACTTCCCGCCTCCTACCCTAAAGACACACTTCGCTGGGTTGAGCTTCATTCTGTACGAGTCCATGACATCGAAGGTCTTCTCAAGGTCCGCTACGTGAGTGCAGGCTTTCAAGCTCTTTGTTAGCATATCGTCCACATACACCTCCATGGTCTTACCTATTTGATCCTCGAACATCTTATTGACAAGACGTTGATACGTTGCCCCCGTATTTTTTAGACCGAAGGGCATCACCTTGTAGCAGTACGTACCTTTGTCAGTAATGAAGGCTGTCTTCTCAGAGTATTCAGCATCCATGAAGATTTGGTTATAAGCTGAATAAGTGTCCATGAAGCTCATGAGCTCGTGCCCTGCCGTTGCGTCCACCATTTGGTCTATCCTAGGTAAGGGATAGCTGTCTTTCGGGCAAGACCTGTTCAGGTCAGTGAAATCTACACACATCCGCCACTTCCCATTGGCCTTAGGCACGATGACTACATTTGTAAGCCACTTCGGATAGGTAACCTCTCTTATGAACTCGGCCTCTTCCAACTTTTTTACCACTTCCCGGATGATGTCATACTTCTCCCTGGAGTACACTCTTCGTCTCTACTTGATCGGCCTGGCATCTCTGTCTACGTTGAGCTTGTGGCTCATGACCTCAAGGTCGATACCAGGCATGTCTGCGTGACTCCATGCGAAGACACTCTGCCTCCTTCTGAGGAAGTTTACCAGCTCTTCCTTGATCCCTGGCTCTAGGGCCTTACCGACCTGAACGGTTTTTTCTGGCTCGTCCTCATTGAGGACGATGGATTCTACCTCTTCCGCGGCCTCACCCTTCTTCAATTTTGTTTCGTCTCTTGGGTCAAGAGTGTCAATGCTGTAAGTGGTGGTTGCTCTTTTATGGGCCTCTCTCTCTTCGGCCGAGTTGAAGTAACACTCCCGCGCCGTGGTCTGGTCCCCTTGCACTTCCCCTACTCCATAAGGAGTCGGGAATTTTAGCATCTGGTGGACCGTCGACGGCACGGCTTCAAACTCTTTGAGGGCCACCCTTCCTACGATGAGGTTGTAGGCCGAGAAAATGTTTTCATCCATGACGAAAAAGTTTATCTTCTTGGTCAGCCTCTTAGGCCACTCATCCCCCATCCGTACATCCATCTCATGCATGCCCGGTGGGTGGACCTTTTCGCCACTGAAGCCTATCAATGGGTGATGGTAGGGCACCAGCCTTGCCCTGCTAACACCCAGGCTCTTGAAACAAGGCCAGAACATCACGTCTGCTGAGCTTCCCCCGTCTATGAGGATCCTTCCTACCTCGCACCCATTCACCCTTGTTGTTATGACCAAAGGGTCATCGTGGGGGGCTAAGATACCCTTGAAGTCGAGTCTGGAGAACCCCACTACGAGGGTGTCCATATCTACCTTCTTCCTCTTCTGCACGGCATCGGAAGACGTTAGATTCACAACCTCAGGCTTGGCCACTGACCTGGCCTCTGCTACATGAGCCTTCCTATCGGCTACCTCAGAGCCACCTCCTGCAAATCCCCCACATATGGTGTTAACACCAAAGGAGATCATACCGACCCTCTTTACCGAGGTGTTGTCATCCTTTGGCGGAAGATCCGGGTCGTCTTCATCATCTCCCTTTGAATCATCGTTCCTTCTGGCCGGGACATCGCCACGGCATCTGTCATTTCTTCTCTTCTTAGGGTCTTCTCTTCCACCCTTCGGAGCCTTGCCATCCACATACTTCCTCAGCTTTCCAGATTTCAGCATCTTCTCAATCTCATCCTTTAAAGCAAAGCATCTATTTGTGACATGGCCGTGATCCTGATGGAACTCACACCATAGGTTTTTGTTCCTCTTATGTGGCGGGGCCTTCAATTTCTCCGACCACCTCAGAGTCCGATCAGTCTTAATCTCATTAAGGATGTGTTCACAACTCACAGTCAGAGGAGTGTAATGAGCAAACTTGTCATCACCTGACCTCTTCTTCCCCTCTTTCTTGCTTTGGGACCTCCCAGTGCCACCGCGGTTCTCCTCCTCATATTTGGCTGCCATTGCCTCTTCCGCATTCATCACCTGCCCTGTGGTTGCCAGCAACTCCGCCATAGACCTAGGGGGTCTTCCGCCAGTTTCCACAGTAGCTTCCCCTTTTGGAGGCCTCCTATAAGGGCGGTCATGGCTATGCTCTCTTCGTAATCTTCCACCTCCAACTTCTCTTTGTTGAATCTTGCTATGTAATCTCTTAGGCTTTCACCCTTTCCCTATTTGACATACAGCAGGTGGGTAGTCTTCTTCTGAGGTCTTACCCCAAAGCAGAAGTTGTGGATGAACTGCTCAGCCAAACCTTTGAAGTTCTCGATCGAGTTCTTCGAAAGAGAGGTGAAACAGCTGTGCGCTGCCCCTGTCAAGGTCCCCGAGAAGGCCCTACACTTAATCTCATCGGGTATCGAGTAAATATATGCCGCCGACTGGTACATCTCGATATGGTGCACAGGGTTAGTGCTGTCATCATACTTGGGAGTCACTGTAGGAGGCATGAACTTGGCTGGGGTTGGGAACCCCACTATCCTAGCCACAAATGGGGAGCCCTCTGAGTAACCCCTTTGTAATGGGTCTCTGCTTTTTATGAGGTCTCCTATATTCTCCTCAAGGCATTGGATAGAATCATTACAGGGTCTTTTGTCATCAACTTGGCCGAGGTTATCCCCTGCCACCTCCCTGCGATGGACAGAGGGTTCCCCAGCTACAACACGTTGACTGTTGACCTCTTCCTGTTCCCTAGCTCTTCCTCCACAGGGTCGGCCTTGGTCTGGCCGACCTTGCCTACCCCCTCTTTGAGAGCCTGCTGTGCTCCTCGACCTTGATAGCCTGTGTCTTAGGTCATTCACCGGGCCCAGCCTCTCGAAGGCCGACCCTCTGCTCAGCCTGTCAAAGGCCGACCCTCTTTGTTGGGCCTCTTCTCTTCTTCGACCGACACATCCTTGACTCTGCCTAAGAGGTCGTATAGTGTCATTTGACACCTCATACGGCTCCCAGCAGTCTTCTGGGGCTTCTTCAGCTTCTAGGTCATCATACCTATCCTCTGGGCAAGGGTTTCCCTGCCTCCCCAAGCGCAAGCGCCTAGGGTCAGCAATGTCCCTTCTCCGCTGGGGAGCAGGTTGGTCCTTCATTGGTGCCTGGGGTGGTCCCCTGGCGTCAGGATGAGGCTGAATTGCCACTGGAGTGATCATGTCCGATGAGACTCCAGGTGGCCTCATCATCATGGTTTGACTGAGCTGGGCAAATTGCTCCTCCATGGCTTGTTGTGTTGCAGCTAAAGATTTCAAGGCTGCTGCCACCTTCGCCATTTCGGACTGAGGAGGAGCCTGACTGGAACTAGCCCCTCCACCTCCGAGCGGCGGAAGAGGCGGTGGTAATTCTGGTGCCATATGTTAATACTATAGAGCTTCAGTAGCAAGTGAGCTTAATACCTTAAAGGACCTCTTTCAATGGTAAAACAGCTCCACGCAAGGGGTGGTTCCTGGTTCACCACCAGAGTCTCTGATGAGGTTAAGCAGAAAAAGAGGAAGAGATAGCTTCTCGATTCCCACAGACGGCGCCAAAAATGATGATGCCGGAATCATCACCACCAGATAAGGTGTTTCCAATCTCAATATAAGAATAATAATGGCAGCACAGTTATATAGAGAGATAAGAGAATGAGGTAAGGAGAAGAGGAGAATACACCGGTATATAAGTGGTTCAGCCAATTTTGCCTACGTCCACTATGAGTGCGTGAATAATATCACTGAATGAAGGCACTAATGGCCATGGATACAATCTCTCAAGCTTTCTCTCTCTACTGTATATTTAGACAGAGTTTTTGCTAGGGTTGAATAACTGGGATCCCTTTGCAAGGTAGGGGTGACCCCTATATATAGTACCAAGGGGGTGTAATGTACCCCCCATGCATGTTATGAGCATGTGTGTGGTAGCCTCACCAATGTGGGAGTGCCATCTGTCACTGTCACCTGTAAGGAATGATGATGAAATATTCTCCCCATGTGTGGAGAATAATCTTGTTACAACTGATTTGTGCCCATGTGTCCTTATCCAAATGTCAACAGATGCTCGGCCGCCATATTGGTGGATGACCTCGGCCTGGGAGAGGCCGAGCTGTAAAGGCTTGATGCCCGTTCAATCCGAGATGTGTCATAGGGAGTCTCGGCCTGATCTCAGCCGAGACATTATATTGGGGTCGGCCCCAGCCGAGGTTGGACATATAGCATGCTGACGATTACTAGGGCTTTTTATCACCTCGGCCAAGCCGAGGTTGGACTGGTTCCATGTTGAAGGTTACCAAGGCTCCTTGTTACCTCGGCCTACTCTCGGCCGAGGTTGCCATACCCAGGTATATGAGGATGCTGTTGATGCCTGTGATGCGCGTAGCGTCCACTGAAACTGTAGGTGATAGTGTCGGCCTGGGCCGACCTTGGTCTGGCCGAGGATGATATCGTGGGCCCATGGCTTATCTAGGGTCCATTAATATCTCGGCCATCACCTCGGCCGAGGTTGGTGTCTCAAGGCCGAGGTTACACTTGGGGCATATTAGGGTGTCTCGTAAAACAAAATCCAAACAAGGAACCACCCCGTTACACTACTCTTTGACAATGTCGATCATAGAGGTCCAAAATGTCGTACATATCATATAATACTACTATTACTACTACTAATACTATTACTACTAGTACTAAATTTTTAACTACAATCCCTCACTTGAAACATATTCAATCATTTTTTTTCTATGATGAATAGTCTCCCAAAATCATATGTAGTTGTATATACATATATATTCAACCTTAGGGTTATCACCCAAAATTTTGTGTAGGAATCCATCACTACGCATTTCATCCATATTCAAAAGTAAATAATTTCCTTTAGTACTATTTAACCATAGGCACATACATGACTTAATATTATAAAACCTCAAATTATTCTAACCTCATTTCAAGTATTGGAATCTCAATGGTCACATCCCCACAATTTCGTGTAAACTATCCTAACTAGAATTTATGCTACCGCTTATTCTAGTCGATAGAACGATCCCAAACGTTCCCAATTTCACCTATGGTTCAAATAAATCTCAGGAACACTTACTCCTATTGCGTTATCAATTGTTCCTTAGATTAAACATTTCTAAGGATATGAGACCCCTCACTCTTTAAGAGTATACGACCACCCTCTTCCATTTGGCCCCAAACTGTATCTTAACAATATCCTATCCTTATAAGGATTTGACATAAATGTTGGCCTAGAAATTTCACAACATACATGGATATATTCTTCTCCAATTATTTCAAGAAGTCCTCACTTTCATATACTAAGTGAGAGACCCCCTACAAGTCTCCAAAGTATCTCTTAATTCATAAGAGAAAACCTCAAATTAATAAACCCAACCAAAAAGGGGTAGAAATCATCCTAGAAAAACCTCATAAAACAACTCATTAAGGAGGCCCCTAAGAATAAACTCCAAAAGAAAAGGGAAAGAAAGAAATCCCAAAATTTGGGCTAAAAACAGGGGACCGGTCGACCGGTCCCAGGCCCCCGATCGACCGCGGGTCCAAATTTTGCCTATGTAGAAATGCAGTAGGCTTTTCCCTAAGGCGCGGTCGATCGGTCCCCAGATCGCGGTCGACCCGCCATACCAGATGACTTGGCCGATTTCCATTTTTCAACCAAAACCCTAAATCCTAAAACACCCAAATATCATCACCAAATCCCCAAATCTTTAACCCAATAATATTCTTAGTATGTAAACTCATCCTACATTTCATCCCAACAATTTATTTGTCATCAAACCCATGTATACACATTGATTTTAAGATTTAAACCCAAAATTATAGGTTTTGACATTAATACCCAAAAATCCATTTCTTTAACCCACAAATTATGAAATGAAATACACAAATAGCTATTTAGCAAGATTAAACACTTGCCTGAGATTTGAAGAGGTTGGATCGTCCTCGATGTCGCGTTTGGGCCGGAAATCCCAAGCTTTTCTTTCTCTCTCTCTTCTTTTCTTCTTCTTTCTCTCTCTAGGGCTTTTCTCTCTTTCTCTCAAATGAGAAATGGCTTCATCCGTAATCCACTAATCCTTTTAAAACAATAAACCCAATTTAAGTGTTAATACACAATTTAAAAGACTCGTTTACACCTATTCGAGTCAAACTGACTTAAAAATATTTCGGAACCGAAATAAAACTCAATGACAGTCATTTTGACTATCTCGACCCTTCCGGGGTCAATGGTACCCTCAAAATCATCATCCGGAATACTCTACAACATCCTATATTTTTGGACTTAAATCCCCAAATTTAAAATTCTCTGGTTTAAATTAAATTTTATTTTCCCAAAATTTAATTTCTGAGTCTAAAAAATCGTGGGGTGTTACAATCTTCCCCCCTTACAAAAATTTCGTCCGCGAAATTTAAATTACACATAGGACCTCAATATCATCTAGTCCTAACATCAACTCTTAGGATCACTATAAGGATCCTTACTAGTTCTCACGTCGAACCATATAGATTTTTAAAATGAATAACTACCCCGGGGAGCCCATACACCCCGTACCCGAGCTCTACTCGTATAATTTTAATGAGGCTCCATCAGCCTCTAATCATAACATAACCCTCGGCATTATTATCTATAACAACATACTAAATATATAAAAGTCTGAAAATTCCTAATGGTTGAACTCTCCTCAATTCCTAACGCTAGCTGCCTTTTTGCGGGGGAGGTCTCGCAAAGCGAAATCCAAACAAGGAACCCTCCCAACACACTACTATGTAGCTAGGTTGGGGATTGAGGTTAGTTGAACCAGGGTTAAGGTTTTATAAAAAGATTTTCATATTTTAGATACTGCCCGAGGGCCTACGTAACAATAAATAATATAAATAAATTTCGCGTCTTTCGACACGCCAAATGAATACCTCATGTTTAAAACACAAGGCCTCAACAAATACAATACTTCTAACCAATACCTAGTTCTCAAAACTAGTACAACTATGTGCTAAATTCCCCGCTTAACAACGAGTTTACTAACTCTAAACCTCTCAGTTACCATTCCTATGCATCACACCATAACATCGTTCCAAGTAAGTCCTTCCCTCCTTGGGCACTATAATTACACGCCCTACCTACCCATAAGACAATAGTCTTATAGTCACTACTCAACAAACCTTGACATTCCTCACCTCCGGAATTCAATATTATAACTCTCGACGTTCTTGATATCGCACAAATCATGACTTAAACCCAAGGAAAGGTATTCTACCTGGTGCTTCCATAATCTAATGGTTTCACCTCATCCAAGGGTCTCAATTCAAGACCCTCTACCTCTTACAGGATAATCATTAATCCTAAACCTATTTCTCCACAAGGGAAACATATTTCCCAAAATCATTCCTATCCATTTTGAAAGACAAAACGCGATTGCGACAACCGACTATTCCCTCAGTCTTACTTAACGAAATCGAGTCTCCAATTTCTTACTTCCTCTTCCTAGAAGGCGATATCCCTGATATTGGGACAACTCCACCTACCTCACATCGGGAAGAGACACCAACACCGGGTTCCCTAACAAAGGTTAACGGGTTTCTCAATCTAAACCTCCCAAAGACTACACTATATTTCTCTCCTCAGACTTATTTTACTAAGTCCAAGATTCACCATTCGAGTAAATTTTCCCTTCTTACTCAACTGCCGATAAATCACCACACACCACTGCTAGAAATCTCCTCAATATCTCCTCCAGAATCGGGGAAAACAAATACCCCCGATTAAAGCGTACCCAAAATATGCTATGGGTATTGTACTTCTAATCCTATCCTTTCCTAGACGACAAAAATCTAGGAGACGTCTGAAACGAAACAAGAGCAACTGTTATCAGAACGCCAATCAAGTGAATATACTTCACAGAAGAAGACAACACAGTGAACACAACAGTCCTATTTGTAGGGCTTTATGTCAAGAACGTTAACGGAAGAATGCATAAAACTCGCACAGATCCTAAGGACTTTAGAACCCGATGCTCTGATACCATCTGTAACACCCCGCCTAAAATAATAACGGGTGGCCAGCCCTATACTACATTAAATTAGGAGTTTCAGATGGTCCAGTCTCAACATCAACTGCCGGTACTATATAATATAGGACTAACTACCCGATATCATATAAGCGAGATGTTAAAATAAAATAAAACATGCAACAACTAACAAACCAACACCATAAAACTACTAATAAATAAGAGAAGATGCAAGAAGAACTATAAGAAATGAAATGCTAGAATAAAATGAAATAGATAATTACAACTGAATATACTACAAAGAAGTAAACCCGAATAAGCTGTCGGGTCCCAACCAATACAATGACTGAAATGGAATGAATATAAACATGTATATAAATATCCCTTTGGTACAAACCCGATATACAATGAATCCTACCTAGATTTTTAAAAGTAGGAAGCGACTACCATCAAAGTTTCGCAACAGTCCGCACCTGTCACGGCTCCCAAGACTCTGGATAGAAGGTCATCCGGCATCCATGCGGTAGGACACCTGTAGTAATATATATATATATATATATATATATATATATATATATATGTAAATACATGCAGGAGAGAAAAATAAACGGGTCAGAGCCCGAGTTGCGAAAATATTTAGCAAGTGTGTTAACCGTGCATAATAAATATCGGTGCACTATTTCATAATTAAAGTGGAATCGCACTCTCGTGAAATCCCAACTCACCTCTCATCTAAAGGCGCGCACCTATTCGCGTCTCCAATTTTAGTAGTTAAATTACCCCCAATTTATTAGGACAACCTAACTTAACATAGGTCTAGCCTATACCCACGAGACCTACCATCCTGTCATAACCCAAGAATCCACCCCCTTTTTAAACCACAGGTAAGTATTTATTTTCAATCATAAGTGCCTTATTAGGCTTAGTGGATTCCGGTTTATACTTTAACCATTTATAATTTAATAAGTTACCTAAGATGTTTTTGGGCTGAAACATATGATTTAATTTCTAATTAATAAGCATGAAAAGATCATAATTGACACAACTTCCCTCCAATTTCAACGTTGCGCTGTGTTTCGTGCGTGGGGTGTCTCGCAAAGCGAATAAACAAGGAACCACCCCGTTACACTACTCCATGTCAACGTCGATCCTGGAGGTCCATAATGCCGCACATAAATATCGACAGAACTTCTCTCTACTCTCAACAATGTACTACATTTCGTGCGTGGGGTGCCTCGTAAAAAGAAATCCAAATAAGGAACCACCCTGTTACACTACTCTTTGACAATGTCGATCATAGAGGTCCAAAATTCCGTACATATCATATAATCCTACTAAAACTACTACTAATACTATTACTACTACTACTAAATTTTTAACTACAATATGAAAACATCTACAATCTCCAATACTATCCTAGGATGATGTAACCGAAATGTTCCTTAAATGCGATACATCGATCCCCATCAATCTAGTACACCATAATCATCCAAGATGTACTCCACAACGATACCATATCCTTTTATCTATAGGATATATAAATATATATATATATATATAGGCATTTTATTCTACCCATATATATATATATATATATATATATATATATATATATATATACACACCATCATCCAATATCATGACCATGTATACATACAATATATGATGTACAAAGGCCATGCACAAATAGATACCCGACTATATATAGCGCCGATAAACTGCATCAATGCTATCATCTTCCCAGTGCCCGGCTCACGTAGCAATACTGGGGCCACCATGGTGGGACTAAACGACACCCATCTCATGGTAACTCACGCACACGACGTCCCGGGAAGCGGTCATAGCTCCAAACCGGCAATGAGACGAAACATACCCATCACGTCTCATCCCAAAAATATAAAAATATAAATCACATAATAACACACGGGACGACTATGACCTGGGGAATATCCACACCCTGATTTTCTAGCCAGGATGCTCACCCTCTACGCGCGCAACTTCCCAATGATAGCATGAGCGGGGTATGCTTAACCAAATAAGTATATATATCATTCACATGCACAATATATATACATCCATATAATCCAATCATATGACCAAATAGTAAACCATCATATAAGGTCTAAATATCCATACCATGTATGTCCATAACATAAATATATCCATATATCTATATATATAAACTAGTTCCCATTCATATGTATAAGATATACAAACCCGGCTATAGGTATACATAAATCCTCAATATACAAGCCGTCACCACAAACTCATATCATTTACCTTGATATGTGAATACAATCCCTCACTTGAAACATATTCAATCATTTTTTTTCTATGATGAATAGTCTCCCAAAATCATATGTATTTGTATATACATATATATTCAACCTTAGGGTTATCACCCAAAATTTTGTGTAGGAATCCATCACTACCCATTTCATCCATATTCAAAAGTACATAATTTACTTTAGTACTATTTAACCATAGGCACATACATGACTTAATAGTCTAAAACCTAAAATTATTCCAACCTCATTTCAAGTATTGGAATCTCAATGGTCATATCCCCGCAATTTCGTGTAAACTATCCTAACTAGAATTTCTGCTACCGCTTATTCTAGTCGATAGAACGATCCCAAACGTTCCCAATTTCACCTATGGTTCAAATAAATCTCAGGAACACTTACTCCTATTGCGTTATCAATTGTTCCTTAGATTAAACATTTCTAAGGATATGAGACCCCTCACTCTTTAAGAGTATATGACCACTCTCTTCCATTTGGCCCCAAACTGTATCTTAACAATATCCTATCCTTATAAGGATTTGACATAAATGTTGGCCTAGAAATTTCACAACATACATGGATATATTCTTCTCCAATTATTCCAAGAAGTCCTCACTTTCATATACTAAGTGAGAGACCCCCTATAAGTCTCCAAAGTATCTCTTAATTCATAAGAGAAAACCTCAAATTAATAAACCCAACCAAAAAGGGGTAGAAATCATCCTAGAAAAACCTCACAAAACAACTCATTAAGGAGGCCCCTAAGAATAAACTCCAAAAGAAAAGGGAAAGAAAGAAATCCCAAATTTTGGGCTAAAAACAGGGGACCGGTCGACCGCGGGTCCAAATTTTGCCTACGTAGAAATGCAGTAGGCTTTTCCCTAAGGCGCGGTCGATCGGTCCCCAGACCGCGGTCGACCGGCCATACCAGATGCCTTGGTCGATTTCCATTTTTCAACCAAAACCCTAAATCCTCAAACACCCAAATATCATCACCAAATCCCCAAATCTTTAACCCAATAATATTCTTAGTATGGAAACTCATCCTACATTTCATCCCAACAATTTATTTGTCATCAAACCCATGTATACACATTGATTTCAAGATTTAAACCCAAAATTATAGGTTTTGACATTAATACGCAAAAATCCATTTCTTTAACCCACAAATTATGAAATGAAATACACAAATAGCTATTTAGCAAGATTTAACACTTGCCTCAGATTTGTAGAGGTTGGATCGTCCTCGATGTCGCGTTTGGGCCGGAAATCCCAAGCTTTTCTTCCTCTCTCTCTTCTTTTCTTATTCTTTCTCTCTCTAGGGCTTTTCTCTCTTTCTCTCAAATGAGAAATGGCTTCATCCGTAAGCCACTAATCCTTTTAAAATAATAAACCCAATTTAAGTGTTAATACACAATTTAAATGACTCGTTTACACCTATTCGAGTCAAACTGACTTAAAAATATTCCGGAACCGAAATAAAACTCAATGACAGTCATTTTGACTATCTCGACCCTTCCGAGATCAATGGTACCCTCAAAATCATCATCCGGAATACTTTACAACATCCTATATTTTTGGACTTAAATCCCCAAATTTAAAATTCTCCGGTTTAAATTAAATTTTATTTTCCCAAAATTTAATTTCTCAGTCTAAAAAATCGTGGGGTGTTACAATCTTCCCCCCCTTACAAAAATTTCGTCCGCGAAATTTAAAATACACATAAGACCTCAATATCATCTAGTCCTAACATCAACTCTTAGGATCACTATACGGATCTTTACCAGTTCTCATGTCGAACCATATAGATTTTTAAAATGAATAACTACCCCGGGGAGCCCATACACCCCGTACCCGAGCTCTACTCGTATAATTTTAATGAGGCTCCATCAGCCTCTAATCATAACCTAACCCTCGGCATTATTATCTATAACAACATACTAAATATATAAAAGTTTGGAAATTCCCAATGGTTGAACTCTCCTCAATTCCTGACTCTAGCTGCCTTCGTGCGGGGGAGGTCTCGCAAAGCGAAATCCAAACAAGGAACCCTCCCAATACACTACTAGGTAGCTAGGTCGGGGACTGAGGCTAGTTGAACCAGGGTTAAGGTTTTATAAAAAGATTTTCATATTTTAGATACTGCCCGAGGGCCTACGTAACAATAAATAATATAAATAAATTTTGTGTCTTTCGACACGCCAAATGAATACCTCATGTTTAAAACACAATGCCTCAACAAATACAATACTTCTAACCAATACCTAGTTCTCAAAACTAGTACAACTATGAGCTAAATTCCCCGCTTAACAACGAGTTTACTAAACCTCTCAGTTACCATTCCTATGCATCACACCATAACATCGTTCCAAGTAAGTCCTTCCCTTCTTGGGCACTATAATTACACGCTCTACCTACCCATAAGACAATAGTCTTATAGTCACTACTCAACAAACCTTGACATTCCTCGCCTCCGAAATTCAATATTATAACTCTCGACGTTCCCGATATCGCACAAAGCATGACTTAAACCCAAGGAAAGGTATTCTACCTGGTGCTTCCACAATCTAATGGTTTCACCTCATCCAAGGGTCTCAATTCAAGACCCTCTACCTCTTCCAGGATACTCATTACTCCTAAACCTATTTCTCTACAAGGGAAACATATTTCCCAAAATCCTTCATATCCATTTTGAAGGACAAAACGCGATTGCCACAACCAACTATTCCCTCAGTCCTACTTAACGAAATCGAGTCTCCAATTTCTTACTCCCTCTTCCTAGAAGGCGATAACCCTGATATTGGGACAACTCCACCTACCTCACGTCGGGAAGAGTCACCAACACCGGGTTCCCTAACAAAGGTTAACGGGTTCCTCAATCTAAACCTCCCAAAGACTACACTATATTTCTCTCCTCAGACTTATTTTACTAAGTCCAAGATTCACCATTCGAGTAAATTTTCCTTTCTTACTCAACTGCCGATAAATCACCTCACACCACTGCTAGAAATCTCCTCAATATCTCCTCCAGAATCGGGAAAAACAAATACCCCCGATTAAAGCGTACCCAAAATATGCTATGGGTATTGTACTTCTAATCCTATCCTTTCCTATACGACAAAAATCTAGGAGACGTCTGAAACGAAACGAGAGAAACTGTTATCAGAACGCCAATCAAGTGAATATACTTCACAGAAGAAGACAACGCAGTGAACACAACAGTCCTATTTGTAGGGCTTTATGTCAAGAACCTTAACGGAAGAATGCAGAAAACTCGCACAGATCCTAAGGACTCTAGAACCTGATGCTCTGATAACATCTGTAACACCCCACCTAAAATAATAACGGGTGGCCAGCCCTATACTACATTAAATCAGGAGTTTCAGATGGTCCAGTCTCAACATCAACTGTCGGTACTATATAATATAGGACTAACTACCCGATATCATATAAGCGAGATGTTAAAATAAAACAAAACATGCAACAACTAACAAACCAACAACATAAAACTAATAATAAATAAGAGAAGATGCAAGAAGAACTATAAGAAATGAAATGCTAGAATAAAATGAAATAGATAATTACAACTGAATATACTACAAAGAAGTAAACCCGAATAAGCTGTCGGGTCCCAGCCAATACAATGACTGAAATGGAATGAATATAAACATGTATATAAATATCCCTTTGGTACAAACCCGATATACAATGAATCCTACCTAGATTTTTAAAAGTAGGAAGCGACTACCATCAAAGTCCCGCAACAGTCCGCACCTGTCACGGCTCCCAAGACTCTGGATAGAAGTTCATCCGGCATCCATACGGTAGGACACCTGTAGTAATATATATATATACAGGCAGGAGAGAAAAGTAAACGGGTCAGAGCCCGAGTTGCGAAAATATTTAGCAAGTGTGTTAAACCTGCATAATAAATATCGGTGCACTATTTCATAATTAAAGTGGAATCGCACTCTTGTGAAATCCCAACTCACCTCTCATCTAAAGGCGCGCACTTATTCGCATCTCCAATTTTAGTAGTTAAATTACCCCAATTTATTAGGACAACCTAACTTATCATAGGTCTAGCCTATACCCACGAGACCTACCATCCTGTCATAACCCAAGAATCCACCCCCTTTTTAAACCACAGGTAAGTATTTATTTTCAATCATAAGTGCCTTATTAGGCTTAGTGGATTCTGGTTTATACTTTAACCATTTATAATTTAATAAGTTACCCAAGATGTTTTTGGGCTGAAACATATGATTTAATTTCTAATTAATAAGCATGAAAAAATCATAATTGACACAACTTCCCTCCAATTTCAACGCTGCGCTGCGTTTCTTGCGTGGGGTGTCTCGCAAAATGAAATCCAAACAAGGAACCACCCCGTTACACTACTCCATGTCAACGTCGATCCTGGAGGTCCATAATGCCGCACATAAATATAGACAAAACTTCTCTCTACTCTCAACAATGTACTACATTTCGTGCGTGGGGTGTCTCGTAAAACGAAATCCAAACAAGGAACCACCCCGTTACACTACTCTTTGACAATGTCGATCATATAGGTCCAAAATTTCGTACATATCATATAATACTACTAAAACTACTACTAATACTATTACTACTACTACTAAATTTTTGACTACAATATGAAAACATCTACAATCTCCAATACTATCCTTGGGATGATGTAACCGAAATGTTCCTTAAATGCGATACATCGATCCCCATCAATCTAGTACACCATAATCATCCAAGATGTACTCCACAACGATACCATATCCTTTTTATCTATAGGATATATAAATATATATATATATAGGCATTTTATTCTAACCATATATATATATATATATATATATATACACACACCATCATCCAATCCCATGACCATGTATACATACCATATATGATGTACAAAGGCCATGCACAAATAGATACACGGCTGTATATAGCGCCGATAAACTGCATCAATGCTATCATCTTCCCAGTGCCCGGCTCACGTAGCAATACTGGGGCCACCATGGTGGGACTAAACGATACCCATCTCATGGTAAACTCACGCACACGACGTCCCGGGAAGCGGTCATAGCTCCAAACCGGCAATGATACGAAACATACCCACCACGTCTCATCCCAAAAATATAAAAATGTAAATCACATAATAACACACGGGATGACTATGACCTGGGGAATATCAACACCCTGCTTTTCTAGCCAGGATGCTCACCCTCTACGCGCGCAACTTCCCAATGATAGAATGAGAGGGGTATGTTTAACTAAATAAGTATATATATCATTCACATGCACAATATATATACATCCATATGATCCAATCATATGACCAAATAGTAAACCATCATATAAGGTCTAAATATCCATACCATGTATGTCCATAACATAAATATATCCATATATTCATATGCATACAGATATATATATATATAAACTAGTTCCCGTTCATACGTATAAGATATACAAACCCGGCTTTAAGTATACATAAATCCTCAATGTACAAGCCGTCACCATAAACTCATATCATTTACCTTGATATGTGAATACAATCCCTCACTTGAAACATATTCAATCATTTTTTTTCTATGATGAATAGTCTCCCAAAATCATATGTATTTGTATATACATATATATTCAACCTTAGGGTTATCACCCAAAATTTTGTGTAGGAATCCATCACTACGCATTTCATCCATATTCAAAAGTACATAATTTCCTTTAGTACTATTTAACCATAGGCACATACATGACTTAATAGTCTAAAACCTAAAATTATTCCAACCTCATTTCAAGTATTGGAATCTCAATGGTCATATCCCCACAATTTCGTGTAAACTATCCTAACTAGAATTTATGCTACCGCTTATTCTAGTCGATAGAACGATCCCAAACGTTCCCAATTTCACCTATGGTTCAAATAAATCTCAGGAACACTTACTCATATTGCGTTATCAATTGCTCCTTAGATTAAACATTTCTAAGGATATGAGACCCCTCACTCTTTAAGAGTATACGACCATTCTCTTCCATTTGGCCCCAAACTGTATCTTAACAATATCCTATCCTTATAAGGATTTGACATAAATGTTGGCCTAGAAATTTCACAAGATACATGGATATATTCTTCTCCAATTATTTCAAGAAGTCCTCACTTTCATATACTAAGTGAGAGACCCCCTATAAGTCTCCAAAGTATCTCTTAATTCATAAGAGAAAACCTCAAATTAATAAACCCAACCAAAAAGGGGTGTAAATCATCCTAGAAAAACCTCATAAAACAACTCATTAAGGAGGCCCCTAAGAATAAACTCCAAAAGAAAAGGGAAAGAAAGAAATCCCAAATTTTGGGCTAAAAACAGGGGACCGATCGACCGCGGGTCCAAATTTTGCCTACGTAGAAATGCAGTAGGCTTTTCCCTAAGGCGCGGTCGATCGGTCCCCAGACCGCGGTCGACCGGCCATATTAGATGCCTTGGCCGATTTCCATTTTTCAACCAAAACCCTAAATCCTGAAACACCCAAATATCATCACCAAATCCCCAAATCTTTAACCGAATAATATTCTTAGTATGTAAACTTATCCTACATTTCATCCCAACAATTTATTTGTCATCAAACCCATGTATACACATTGATTTCAAGATTTAAACCCAAAATTATAGGTTTTGACATTAATACCCAAAAATCCATTTCTTTAACCCACAAATTATGAAATGAAATACACAAATAGCTATTTAGCAAGATTAAACACTTGCCTCAGATTTGTAGAGGTTGGATCGTCCTCGATGTCGCGTTTGGGCCGGAAATCCCAAGCTTTTCTTCCTCTCTCTCTTCTTTTCTTCTTCTTTCTCTCTGTAGGGCTTTTCTCTCTTTCTCTCAAATGAGAAATGGCTTCATCCGTAAGCCACTAATCCTTTTAAAACAATAAACCCAATTTAAGTGTTAATACACAATTTAAATGACTCGTTTACACCTATTCGAGTCAAACTGACTTAAAAATATTTCGAAACCGAAATAAAACTCAATGACAGTCATTTTGACTATCTCGATCCTTCCGGGATCAATGGTACCCTCAAAATCATCATCCGGAATACTTTACAACATCCTATATTTTTGGACTTAAATCCCCAAATTTAAAATTCTCCGGTTTAAATTAAATTTTATTTTCCCAAAATTTAATTTCTCAGCCTCAAAAATCGTGGGGTGTTACACTAGTCTAGTGAGAGAATCTTCTTAGTATTGATTATGCTTCGGTTTGGGGCACTCGTGTAGTATTTCATTATGATGAGAGATGAGGTATATCTTGCATGTGAGTGTCGACGGGATGACATGTTTATCGTAAATGAGTCGCACGATTATTACTGTTTTGATACTGTAAGTTATTTTTTGTAACTTTCGGGACACTCATGTAATATTTCACTATGATGAGGTTTAGCAGGGGTGAGCGGCCATACTTGCAGCGGTGGACAGTCAGTTATCATCCTTAGAGCAGGAGAGTCAATTCATTTCAATTGTCATTTGTATTCAGGAGTTTGATTCAGTGGTGGTCACCGTTGTATCTTTAATTCCAGTTGAGAAATTTATGATAAGAGATCTATATTATAGTGGATTCAGTTTTATTAGAATTCCACTTTATCTCAGTTCAATTATTCTTATTCTCATCTTTATCGAGTTTCTTTTTATGGATGGTTTTTATTTATTATCATTTTTATGTTTGCGTTGATGTTGAGAATTATATAAATTGTTTAGCGTTCCTTGTATTTTATGTTCGACCAAATCAACTGAACGTGAAAAATAGGGGATGTTACAATTTTGTGTATTGGTATTTTTAAATATCTATTTATTTTGACACCACAAGTAATACGTATCTATAGTAATGATAAGTATTTATTTTAAATATCTTTTCATTTATTTTTAAAACTCCCTTTTTAACCTGAATATGCCACATGGATGCAATTAATATATATATATATATATACATATATATACATATATATATATATATATATACATATATATATATATATATATATATACATATATATATATATATATATAGACACACACACACACACACACTATTCCTCGAGTCTCTACATCTTATTGCACAAGTGACGAGAGACCTAAAGTATATTGATGCCTTTTACCAATCTTCATCATGTGACTATTAACTTTTCATCTTCAAAACAGTTTAAGCCATTGTTGTGAGACTTTTGACGTTATTTATCTCTTATATATAATAAATATAATAAATACTAACATCTCTTCCAACCTTTATCCTCACTCGAGGGTTCATCCTTCAACCGCCGCCTCTCCACCGCATCGCCACCACCGCTTCATATTTATGTCAACTACCGTATAAAATTCATTGTCTGGAAACAAACACTGCTGACATCCATTACGTCGTCCCTCTTACATGTATCTGTTGAAGATTCCCTAGTGTTACACAAGTGATTTCTAATTTAGTTATTTTTGGTGGTATTTGTGGACAATTTTCTTATTTTATTTTATTTTGGAATTTGTTGTTTTCGAGATTGGAGAAGAAATTATAGGTATGGTTTGTCGAGAAGTGGAGAAGAAAAACTGAACATCATGGTTCAGAAAATGCCCACGCATGGGTGATGTAAAAAGGAATTAAACACTATAGAATGTTTTAGAAACTTCGATGATTTAAACCCAACATATTATTTAAGATGTTCAGCTAATATGCTTCTTTTAAACCTTATAGTTTAGGCTTGCTTTTTTAATCCGATACAAATGGTTCAAAGAAATCTTAATAATGAACAAAGGGACCACCCTAATTTTGAGAACTAAACTTCATCATAAATAAAATCAAACTTTATATAATTAAAATGCTAAAAACAAGTTCACCTCCCCAACATGATTTAGGGTTAAAAGCTGGATATTTTTCTAAGTAGTTAGAACTAACATTTACTTATACTTTTCCTTTTTTTCCTTTTTCAGGTTTTTTTCATCATTCCAATCATTTTTAGTACACTATTGTTCCATAACAAACTATGATGCAACTTATTCATCATGTTACGAAAAACTTATTACTGGGAAAAAATAAAGATAGTGATTTATAATAGATTCAGCATCTATACTACATGCATTTTAGGAAGCTAAATCAGAGCTTAAAACATAACCTGCAATAATTTGTTTATAAGCATGAGATGGATATCGAGATGAAGGTACTGATGTAAATCTGCAAATGCGTAAGCATTATTGTTACACTACACAACTATTAACTAAACAACAACAATAACAACAGATAAATGACTATTCTCAATTCTCAATATTCAAGGTGTGATTATAAATGAGGGCCAAGGGCTTATTTATAGGAGGAGTTAGCTTGCTAATCAAGCTAATACCCAAAAAGACAGAAAAGGACAAGTAATAACTAAAAATGACTCATTAGTCCAAAACATGAATGGAGACTAATTAAAGACTAAAAATAAAAGAAATTGACAATAAACCCTAAACTAAAAAATAGAAAATAAAAGATAGTCTTCTCCCGGGGGCATAATCACACGCCACACGTCGCTATAAATCCCATACACATCATTCTCCCCACCTTCAAAAAGTTCGTCCTCGCGCTTAGAGGGGGTGACTCATCAACGCCAAATGTACACTAGTAGCAATAAGTGTTATCTTCCAAGGTAAAACCCAAATTAAATCCAACACACAAATGGACCGACTGAACTTCTGTTAGACCCATATGGACCTTCAACAATTCGGACTAATATACCCTAATCTCAACGATGTCTCCCTACGAAATTCGAGCAACCAAAATCATTGTACTGAAGACGGCGACATCCCGAAACAAGTGTACTGAAGACGGCGACATCCCAGAAAGCCGGGCCTTAAAATGGCAAATAGTCGAGAAAATGGATCCCAAGTTGGACGCATTGGAAGTCAAGTGTTGTGTCAAAGATTGACCAGATTAAAGGTGAATAGGGAGGTTGATATCGGCTCAAAGTAGGGTATCGCCGTTTTAGATCAAAATTACTTGTGGTTGGGCGTAAGTGAGTGGAAAAAATGGAAAAATAGGGAAAAATAGGGGTGGGACTGATTTCTTGGCCGAAATAGGGTAGAGCAGGGTAGGCCTGTAAATGGATCGGATTCGAACCGGATCAAGCAAATCCTAATCCAAATCCATATTCGCTTATGTTAAATGGATTCAGATCTGATCTGATTATCCGACGGATTATCTGTTAGGGTTCCGACTCTGATTTGTTAAAAATCCGTTTATCAGATCCAATTACTTTTATTTTTTATATATTTTTATAATAATTTTTATTAAAAACACAGATCTCATTAGAAACCCTAATCTCCATTTTAACAAAATTAAGAACCATAACATGAAACCCTTGATCTCATTACAAACAGACCCATTCCGGTCTCAGCCTCTTAGGCGTAAAGAGATCTAAGACTCTTGGGTAAAAAAACATTATCCTCTTGTGTGTTAGAAAAACATTATGATCTTGGGTGTTAGAAAAAAATTATGGTTCGATTTTTGACCAAAAAAAAATTACTAAGAGTCTTGGGTTTTGATGTCTAAATTTTAATCGGAAAGGTTTGTAAGGGTTTGCCATGGTTCAAGCTGTTTTGTTACACCAAGCAGAACTCAAGTGTAAAATAAAAAGGGTTCTTACCGGCGACGGGGAGGTCTGACCTGAACGGCGTGATCGCCGTAAAGAGAGAGAGAGAGGATTTGGTGATGGGGAGTTCTGACCAGAAGGGGTCTTTCTCCCAAATGAAAAGAGCGGCGTGGAGAGAGAGGTCTGAACGGTGTGTTAGGTTTTAGTTTTTTTTTCAAAGTTTCATTTTATACCATATGTATTAGTATTAGACGAGTGTGAGGATAGGCCTATAAAATATTTAGTAAACACAATATATATTAATTAAAAATTATATATATATATATATATATATATATATATATATATATATTAATCGGATCGGATTCGATTATTAACGAATCGGAGTATATGAATCCAAATCGGTTCCATTTAATAAACGGGTAATCGAGTAATCGGGTAATCAGATTTTAGGCATGATCCATATCCGCTTAAATGGATCGGATTCAGATTCGAATAAAATTCGATTCATTGACAGGCCTAGGGCAGGGGTTTTTTGGGCTGGGGAGTAGCGGCGGCCAGGGACAGGGTTGGGTTAGGTCGGCGGAGGGGCGGGGCAAGGGTTTCATGGTTTGTAGGTAATCCGTGGGGTATTAAGGGGTGGAGGAGGGTAGTAGGGTGGGTTTGAAGGGGTCGCGGGTTAGATAGAGGGTAAGGGAAAAGGTATCGGGGCCAAACAAGGGTGGGGGTTAGGTCGACACTGGGGAGGAGCCCACCGAGGGGCTAAGGGTGGTCGGCTGCCGGGGGCAGGCCTAGGGTTTGGTCGGTAGGGGCGGTAGGCTAGTGGGTAGTAGTGAGGAGCCGAAGGAAGATCGAAACGGGGGGGGCTGCTGTCCAGGGGATAGGCTTTGTAGATTCTTGGGTTTTTGAAGATTAGGGTTTCAATTTGGGGTTGTGGGTTTCTTGGGTTAGGATTTGGGTAAAATAGAAGGCATAGATTTATGTAAATGGAACGATGGTTATGTGGCGGAAGAAAGTGGAGGTGGAGGTGGAGGGTGGTGGAGATAGAGGGTGGATGAGGCTAAAAGGGTTGGTATCTCCCCTTTTAACAGAGATGGAATTTAGGGTTTTCATCCACCCGATTCCCATTTGGACATTTATCAATCTACCGATTGAAGTGTTGTCGGAGTTGGAATCACAAGTCATTACCCGCTTCATGCACCACGACGAACACCAAGATCAAACGCAGCTCTGATATCAATTTGATATAAATCTACAAATGCGAAAGTGTTATTGTTACACAACAACAACAACAAAAACATATAAACTATACTAATGAAATGGGTTTCTTTCTCTCTCTATTCTCAATTCTCAATATTCAAGGTAAAATTACAAATGAGGGCCAATGGGCTATTTATAGGAGGAGTTAGCTTGCTAATCAAGCTAATACCTAAACAGACCAAAAAGGACAACTAATAACTAAAAATGACTCACTAGCCCCAAACATGCTTGGAGACTAATTAAAGACTAAAAATAAAAGAAAATGACAATAAACCCTAAACTAAAAATAGAAAATAGACATCTCCTGAGAGCACAGCCATGCGCCACGTGTCACTATAAATTCCATACACATCAGTTACAAACCAATTTAGTCCACTACATCGTATTAACAAACCCTTTTTCGTATAATGAGAATAAACTACCCGCACTCGGCGTATTTACACAGATAAGAACTGACCTATACAAAGCAGAAAGTATAGAATGGTTTGTCTTCACACAACAACTCTCGGTAGCATATAAGAGAGCTCAGATTCCTGCCTGAGTCTTATTTTCTCATTGAAACAAAAGAAAACGAGCTCATCAATACCGAAAATCCTATAAAATATACATCTACATGCTCATATATATATATATATATATATACACACACACACATAATTACATTGATACATAAATAGGTGCAGGCAACTTACAAATTAAGAAAAATAAAGTAAAACTTTATTTTTCATAAACTAGCCAAAACTTTCAAAAGTAATGAAGTTAGTGCTCAATAATTATTATTTTATTTATGTAAATTGTTTGAATATCCAAATCAAGCTATGGTTCTCGCAAATATAGGCCATGCCACAATTTAAACAAAAGGAAAATAAGAAATCTTTATAAAAGCAAACGAGAAGAAAGCCTTCGAAGCAAAATTAAAAATAACAAGAGGTTGAACGCAAACTCTACCAATAATGGAAACAAGTATATATCAAGTACAAGAGAGGTACAATGAAAGAAAAAAAGAAACCCAAGAAACTAGCATAAAAGGTACAACCATTAATATCCCCCAAAAAATGAAATGCACACTGATACTCTGTTTAATTTTTAATGAATCAACTTGTCAAACAAGTAGAACTATTTTATAGATATTAACAATGATTTTATATCAAATAAATAAAAATTATCCATGCACAATATAAATGGTGCAATCCAAATACCTGATGGCTACGACATGCAAGAAAAGAAGTTAATAACATTGTTACCTATAGAAAATTAAATGAAAACCCTATAATAAATACGGTTGGCGAAAACAAAAGTAAAAAACAGAGGGATGGAGAGAGAGAGAGAGAGAGAGAGAGAGAGAGAGAGAGAGAGAGAGAGAGAGAGAGAGAGAGAGAGAGAAACAAACGATTCAAAATTTGTAAAAACCAGTTTATACACAAAAAATCATCAGTCGATACAGACCTACAAGTTTAAATGAGAAAATACAAAGAAAGAATACGAGAGTTCAAAAACTGAAATCATATATATCTGTATAAACTCTTTCATTCACCATTCAACCCAAAATCACTTGGAAGCATGATTATTGGTTCCACCTTTAGATTTCAGATGCAGAGAATTCAGTAAATTGAATGCGTAATATACGCCTATAGTACACAATGATTCTAAAATCAGAGATCTAAATGCAAGTAGACAATTGGGATTTAAAACATTAGCCTAGGGTTTCTGAACATAGGTGTCTTCCTCTTAATTTTGCTCCCTTTTTAATATTTTGGATAAATCAGATCGGTGTGGTATTGGAAAATTTAGATAAGATTTCCAATTCCATTCCAAAATTTTGAAAAATTGGGAAATCGGAACATTCGAAACTCGGCAATTTAAAAATGATGCAAAAGTCGGAAAAAATTGGATCGTAAATCAGAAAATTCAAAAGTTCGGGAATAATTACCACCCCTAATCAAAATCGATGCACGTCATAGCTCCAAGATGGATTTAACTTTGATACCCATTGTCTCCACTTGCCAAACCAGAAGGAAAATATAAGCAAGGAGACGAGGAGATCTTTTAGAGAGTAACAAACACGAGATAAACACTTCCTTCCACATGTCCACAACTGAAACAAGATTATTTCTTTTTAACACGTAAGAATAGACGGAAGAAATCAATATAGGTTTGTCGTAAAGGACATGAGAATTTTACTAAAGGAGTGTTCATGGAAAGATAAGAGCAATCATCTTAACTACATGCAAATCATATACCTATAATCCTTACTAATTTCATTGCATGTAACATATGTGACTATTGATTAGCGTGATTCATAAGTCACAAGTTTCACATTTTAACCATATATTGTCATGAAAGAGCACTTGTTAATTATGCTTTATATATATAAATATTGACATATCTTTAATGAAGTATCTAATTTTTGAACATTTGTTGTGTCTAGTCATATCCATGTCCCGGATATCCGTCTTAAGCACAAAATCTTGATGAATGCAAATTTGATACACCTTATAAGATGGAAAAATTGATATACCTCACCAGATATGACCAGTATAATCTTCGACCCCACATCCCTCGATGAAAATAAATATTAAAAAGTATTTTCATAATTAAAAGAATTAAGAAGAAAACCTAGAGAATATTATATATAGTTATTAGAACAAAGTCGACTCCAAACCTTGAAGTTCATTACACGTCATTACAAAATAACCCTTCAACCTTTACATTAAAAAACAACCTTTACATCTAAAACAGGAGCGGAGGAAAATGGGGAGCATGCGTTTTAAGGGACAAAATGACAAAGCTAGTAATATTCCACCAACATGAGATTCTCGTAATTAGGGCCGAAAAATGGACGGGTGTGGGAAGATTTAGTCGGGTCGGGAACAGGTTAGGATAAGATATGGGCGGGTTAATAGCAAGTTGATGGTTGTTGCAGGTCAGATTAACTGCCGACTTGTTTTCTCATTCAAAATATTTAATTACAGATCCCTAGTTTATATGAATAGGAAGGACAACGGGTTATTTATTAACCCGCAAATAACCGGTGAGTTTTTAGTGATCCAAATGCCACCCGTCGCCTGAAACAAACATGATGGTGTCCATTTTCAACCATTGCAGGTAGAAATGGATGGCCAGTACTGTTTGGGTCCATTTTGCCGTCCCTACTCGTAATACACATGGACAAAGTTAAAAAAACTAATGCCTCGACATTTAACATTGTAAAATAAAAGTCGCACCATAATACATAAGATCTTAAGACCCTCCACCTATTTTCCCAACTAGTTATAGGTTAGATGCTCCGATTTCAATGGAGTATCAAAAAAGTCTTTTTCATAACTCAATAGCTCCGCATCACCGAGTAAGGTGGCGTATTGAGAATATATAATCCCACATCGGGAAATCAAAGCCCCGTGCCACAATATATATATATATATATATATATATATATATAAGATCGTAGGACTGTGACACCCCGCCTAATTAAATACCGGGCGATCACTTCTTTATTAAATTAAAATCAAGGTGAACAGTTGGTTCATTCTTAGCATCACTGTCGTAAAAATAACTTTTCCAATTTAAACACCCTAATTAATTAAGCTAAGTGTCAAAACCATTTTTTTTTAAACATTACTTTCCAAATTTTATTTTAAGAACAAAGATTTAATTATTTACAACAATTCAATATTTAAAGAATCACACCACAATAATCCTGGAACATATAATCCAAATAATTTAAACACTTAACATCGAAATCCCAACATTAAAACTTAAAGTAAAACATCCAGACAGTAATAAATCTCAAAGTGACAATACTAGAAATAACTGAATCACAATGTCCAAATAAACAACTGAATAATGGAAAGGGCGACACATGCCCCACTAAATGATTATGCTAGGAGTGGAGTCAAATGAATGAAGTCGTCTGAGCAAGAGGCTTGCAACTCCCACCTAAGTTGTAGTGCGTTCCTTCCAAAGGATCCTATGCAAGACGCCCCTGTGGCTGGGCACCTGTAATATAAACATATATATACAAGAGATAAAGAGAAATAGAAACGGGTCAGAGCCCGATAGTGTAGATGATTTAAAATTCGTTTAGTAAGTATTTAAAATGTTTGCAGGCCAATGCAACAACATATTAGTGCGACACTCTCTTGAGAAATTCTCACCTCTCTTCTAATGTGCACATCTATCGCACTAACCTTCCCAACGGTTTATCTTATCTTATATCGCACTAATCTTCCCAATGATTTAACTTATCTTAGGTTACTCGTAAGATTTAAAACTGAACAACGTAATTGTTTAAGGGAATAATTTCATTTAGTAACAAAACTCTCATTTTAACTTTATTTATTAATAAAGTTTCCCAGTGTTCCATTATACTTTTTCGAAACAAGTATTTTCAAATTCGAGTCATTATACATGTCTTACTTATCATAACACAGTAGACAGTTCTAAATTTCAAAATTTCATATATATATTAAATTCTCGTATATATATTCCAACATCACCCCACATAAAAATTATGGTGCGTGCATACTCTGCTATCCAATCTCCGTATCTCTCGTACTAAGGGAAATACAAGTTCGGAATCACTCTCGAAATGTATTAACACATACACAAACAATATTGAGGCGAAGCATAGATTCCAAGTCTCTAAGAGATCAGTACATACCCTCCCGTCTCTTAGGACCGTCTGACCATCAATCAGATAGCCTATACCAAGGATATCTATCTTCTAGGGTACGAGTCAATATCCCCCATAAAGGTCCCATCGAGATAAGACTGTCCCAGAGCGGTAACCTCAGGAATAGCAAATAGCGCGGGCATAATTTCCACACATAGATAGTATATGTATAAACACAGTCATATAACTATACTACTATTACCATATCAAATTAGGTACATCTCTAATCCCATAATTACGACATTTATCCTCATTTCTCGTTATTTAGTCCTCACGTATAATCGTTCATTTCTTACTTAAATTTGAGGGATCATACCAACTTATTATGTAACACTCATAGACTTTATCCTCCTAAGCGTAGAATTCAGTAGGTACTCACTTAATTTCCAACGTAACTATCTTACGCGTCTCTCCCTTTAATACACAATTTCATCGTTCCTTATATGTAAATATCCCAAAAATACAACTCTCGTCTTACCTTAAAGGTCCCGTAATTATTTATAAGTCCTACTAGTCTTCTTCATTTCCCAAAATATTTTAATAAGGGTGTCCAAGAATTATTTCTCATTAAATTGAATTCCACTAATTTAAAAAGGGGAAAATATGAGTCTTCCAGAAGGGGTCGATTGATAGGGGTCTAGGGCTCGATCGATCGAACCTTCGATCGATCGAAGCTCTTGGCTCGATCGATCGATCAAGCAGGTATGGCGAATTCTGCAGTTACCAGTTACGGGTTTTCTCACATAACCCCATCCAAATCCAAACTTTTCATTTCCAATCGCCCAAAAATTTGTACTACTAATAGTATAAACCCATTCCATACATCTTTTACGTAAAGCATGGAAATTTTCATTAACAACCATGGATTAACAGGCCAAAATTCATGTAAATCTCAAGAACCCTAGAAATCTCTTTAAGATGGTTCTAATCAGTCTTTTCCAGAATTTTATTCTTCTAAAACATCAAAATTTCGTGGTTTAATCCTCTACATGTTAAGGGGTTTCCAGAATGACATTCCAATCATTACTACATGCGATTTCCTATCTCAAATCTGGGTTTTCTTCCATAAAACTCATCCTAATCATCCCTAGACTAACATGAGTGATGCATTAACGAAAATAAGCAAGATAAACACTTTCCTGGGATTTTCGGCGTTCTGATTTGCAGATGATTTTGGTGTGGTTGCGTTCCCCGTCGCGCGATCTACGCGTTGGTGGTGGTGGCGGTGCAAACGGATGGATTTTGGACCTTGGATTGCTTTGAAAGTTCTCTCCTTCCCTCTCCTATGGCCGTCACTTGTCTTTGGTTGTTCTAACCCTAGACGACAACCTTAGACATCTGATATAACCCTTATAATTTCGTGGGTTTAATTACCCAAAAATGTAAAATGATCAAAATGTCCTCCCGGGGTGTTAAATAGCCCTAAAAATGCCTCGAGACCCAAACTAAACCCCCGAGTACACTTTTCTGACTATCTCGACCCTTCTGGACACTTTGGTGCACTCAAAATGACCATACGAGTAACTTATAATACATTCACGTTTATTCATCAATATTTAGTCCCGACGCAACACGGGCGCGTCCCGACTCAAATTTCCAAAATTATCATTTTATTCACTCGTGACATTTAATATAACCAATATTATATATTACTTTGCTC
Organism: Sambucus nigra; assembly: GCA_949130495.1. Taxonomy (NCBI): domain Eukaryota; kingdom Viridiplantae; phylum Streptophyta; class Magnoliopsida; order Dipsacales; family Adoxaceae; genus Sambucus; species Sambucus nigra. Next base: position 723,133,294 of record OX422210.1, read on the forward strand.
ATGAGTAATATTCAACAAATTTCCCATAATTACTAACTCTCATCACGTTAATAATAATAATATAATTAATTTCCGGATTTATATTAAATAATTAATTCACATTAAATTTAATAAATCCCCAAATTAATATAGCATAAAAATACGGGGTATTACAAGGACCCCGTGCATTTAGGTTAAAACCTCCAACTTTAGTAAACCTATACTTATTAAAGAACACAGACACATTTTTAGACACTTGGATTCTTTAAACTCATTATATAGTTTAAGGAGGCTCGTTAATACACTTCTCATAGATCTCATACTTTGAGCTTTCCTCTTTAATCCAATATAAATGATACAAAGGAGCTCCTAATTGTAATACCCTTATTTTTATGGCTCTTAATTATGAGATTAATTAAATAAAATTGCTTTTAATTATGGGATTTATTAAATTAACTTGAGATAATTAATTGAAAATTAACCCAGATTTATATACTAGTGAGATGAGAGTTGGTATTTGATTATGATAATAATGTTGAATATTACTGGGTGAATGTAGTAATATATGATTATGGAATTTATTAAAATTGCCGCGAGTCATAAATACAATAATTCGGGAAATTAAGTTGGGACACGCGTGTCAATTGCGTCAGGAATCAATTTAAATTGGATTTATGAGTAAAGTATAATTCTATCATCCATATGGTTATTTTGAGTGCGTCAATGTGTCCGGAGGGGTCGAAATAGTCAGAAAACACTAGTCGGGGGTTTAGTTTGAGTCCCGTGAAATTTTAGGCCAAACTAGCAACCCGGGAGGGTGTTTTAGTCATTTTAAATTTTAAAGAATTTGGATCCACGAATTTTAGGGTTAATTTAACAGCTAATATGAGGGCCATTATCTGTAAAAAAAATAAGAAGTGGGCAACGTGAGAAAGAGGAGAGGTTACAGGAGGGTTACAAAGTCATAACCACCACCCACCACCACTTTTTCGTCGGATTTGTGACCAGAGAGAAGGAGAGAACCAACCTTTTACATCACCAACGGATTAGAACATCAATCTTAAGGCAAGTGATTTGATTTCATTAATTTTCAGCGAATAATTCTTCCATGCTAGTTTAGGATTTGTTAATAGCCTTGAATAATGATGAAAACTCATGAAATTTGGAGAAGAACCTTAAATATTGGATAGGATTTGCATGTAGATTAGTTCTGGAAGTAATTCAGTAACCAAATCATAACCCTAGATGAATTAAAAATTGATTTAAGAAGAGAAATATTATGGTTTTTGAAGAAAATAGAAAAAATAGGGGTTTTGTGTTAATATGAAGATTTGATCCAAGAAAGGCTAATTGTTGATGATTTAAAAGTTTTGGAACGTTAAAAATCATGTAGTTAGGTTGTATAATGACCCCATATACTTATATTAGGATTTCACATAGTGTAATGAAGTTTTGGGACAAATCTGGGACTGAAAATCGAATAAGTTCGTAGCCTCACCTGCTATGATCGATCGATCGACATTCATAGGTCGGTCGATCGACCATCGATCGATCGATCCTCCCAGAAATGGTGGCTTTTTCCCCGTTTTGAATTTAAGTGTTTTCGGCCATCGAACGTCGTAGTTGGGGATTATGTGAATACATTAGGACTTAAGGGAGACCAATAGGGATATATTTGGAGCCCGAAACATATTAGAATTTGGTTGGAATGTAGTGTTGAATTTATGAAGGTTCGACGAGTATTTTCCCATCTTATGATGCGATAACATGATATAAATTCTTAGGAGTAATAAGTTAGAATTTGAAACATAAATAAGGACTTAAGAGTACTTAATTAATATGTGGGAATGGTAGGAGACTTAGTAACCATTTCAGTTAGGTTTTAAGTACTCGAAATTATACGACGTGAGACGTATCGGTGAAATATATTATATATCATGCAAAATTATAATAGTGTACGAATTGGATTAATGGTACAGGGATGAGAACATACCTTTAATAATATAATAAGTTATTTAAGTTGTGTGAATGCTTAGTAAATGGATTATTATGTGTATGACATACCCACCATACTTGCTATCACAGGAGGTCGGCTTTCGAAACAGGGTCATCTAATCTTTGTGTGCCTAGGGGGGTGATTTAGATTGGAACCTTAAGGACATAGGGCTATGAATGACTTATTTGTGAGTTAATAAGTCAGCTGACCATAGGAGCGTAGGTATGTGCGTGACCCATAGGTATGTGAAGGTTCTGACCCTTTTGCTTCCAAATCTATTTTTTTCGTAAAACCTTTTTAGGTGCCCAGCCACAGGGACGCCAAGCATAGGAGTTCCAATCCATTGACGTGTTGTAGCTGTTGTGGATGTTACAAGATCTCAATAGTAGATGACTCCACATTCTGCATTTGATTCTGTTCTGGGTCATTCATCTATTGGGCATGTCGCCCCTTTCCATTTAGAAACATCTTTCTCATACTTTCAGTTTCATTTCAGTATTGGACTTATTTAATTATTCAGACTTTGTATTGGGTTTTTATTCAGTATTTGGATTATCCAGAGGAGTGTTCCTCCAGACGCATTTTATTATTCCATTATTATTCTGTTGTGATTGTGGTATCGTTAGCTCATAATTTAATTGGTTGCGTGTTAATTTAATTTAATAAAATTTGGCAACTCACTTTTTAAATATTAGGTGGCTAGTAATTGTTTAAAATATTTTCGATAGTGATGCTATGAGCTGAACCAACTTGACATTTTGTATTAATTTGAATAAATGAGTAGCTACCCAGTATTTAATTAGTCGGGGTGTCACATTAATAAGGAACAAAGGGACTAGACTAACTTTAAGAAATAAACTTCATCACGTATAAAATAAAAAAACTATCCAATAAAAATGCTAAAAACACTTGCATATACACAACATGGTGCATGCCTTGTAAAACAAGATATATATATAAAACCGCACACCGCAAAATCAAAGCCATCGCCCTGTACTAGAGTATATATAGAATCATAGGACACGACCCCTCCACCAATTGCTAATTGGTTATGTATTGAAAGCTCGAGCTTTCATATACCTAAACTTGACAAAAGAGGCAAACATGTTTTTAGAAACTTTGATGCTCTAAACCAATTACACAGTTTAAGGTAGCTCATTAATACACTTCTCCTGGATCACACACTTTGAGCTTGCCTTTTTAATCCAAAAAAGTACTACAAGGGAACTCTTAATAAGAATATGTGTTCTAAAAGGTGCACCTAGGCTTGAGAGAAACGCATCACCTACGCCTTATTCTTGGTAAAAGGCTTAAGGCGCACTTTTTTTAAAACAAAGATGCCTTAGTGGAATGATATTGCCTTTTAAAGATTTTTTTTTACAAATCGGACCAATATCTCGTCCAAAACAATCAAAATACATTTTATATATTGATTATGGAGTATGAATATGAGAAAGATGGCTGCCAAACAAGCGGATATATTTTCAAAATTCAAGGTATATATTATTTTACTATATTATTAGCCTTAGAATAATTTAAATAATAAAAAAAAGGAAAAATGCCTTTTTACGCCAAGGCTTCGCCTAGGCGCGCTTAGGCTCCTAAGGCTTGAGGCTTGACCTCTACGACTCGACCACGCTTCGCACCTTTTAGAACCTTGATAAGAATACAAAAAAAGTCTAATTTAATTTGAGAAATAAACTTCAATCACGTATAAAACCAAAGTCTATCCAACCAAAATGCTTAAAAACGTTCACGTACGCAATATGGTGCATGCCTTGTTGTTGGCAGTATTTCTAAGTAGTAAAAACTTAGTAGTTTTTAAGATAGAGATCTACGATAGATTAAGCATCTAACTACAAGCATTTTAAGCAGCCACATCAACGCGCGCTTAAACCTAACTTGCAATGAGCGATTTATAAAAACGAATTAGATTTTGATATGAAGGTTACAAACCAATCAATTCAACTACAATATACTATAATCAAACCCTTTTCGTAACATGAGAAAAAACTACTCGCATTATAAGGATTGACATGTTCAAGGCAAAAAATAGGAAACGGTTTATCTTCACAAGACTACCTTCCGTACCATGAAAGAGAGCTTTGATTCAAGTATCGAGTCTATTTTTTCATGCTGAAACAAAAGAAACCGAGCACATCAATAATGAATATACAATAAAAAATACATTTGTACGAAATTGGCATGAGCGGGTCGTGTTTGGGCCAAAATACATCTGCACGAAAAGGTCCTCATCCTCCTAAGTGCCTTCTTTTTCAAAAACTTCATATGCAATTTCTTCAACCGATTTCTTTTCTTTGTATGAAGCTATATAATTTTTTAGCCATGTGATAATAAACTTGTGTAATGATATTTATTTACATTAATTTTCAACGAACAAATACCTGATAAAATGTGCTCAGTCGCATTCACATGCTGATGAAGATCACGTAAAACTCAAAACCCTCAACGCAAAACTAGTTAATTCTGAACGATAGCTTAAATAAATGAAGGATAGCTTACCTTGGTCGGAATTATCAGAGGAGTGGTCAGAATTAGCAGTCGACTAGGTCGGGAGAAGAAAATGAGAGAAAAAGGCAACATTTTCTTTGTTTTTTAGGGTTTCGTTTGTTATTCCACATTTTTAACATAAACTGTTAACTTAATCTTTTTTTTTCTTTTTTTTACCCTCACTAAAAAATGATCGCCTTAGCGCCTCGCCTCCAAATGCCTCTAGGTGCAACGCCCCAGCCCTAAAGGCGTAAGCCTCAATTTCTACCCTCGAGAGTTGAGGGTAAGCCTCAAGGCATTTTTTTATTGATTTGCCTCTAGGCGTACTCCTCACCTGATTGTTTAAACATTGGTCCCGAGGCTATTTTTTCACACTGAACCAAAAGACACCGAGCACATCAATAATATATATACAATAAAAAATACATCTGCACGAAATTGGCACGAAATTAGCACAACGGGTCGTGTTTGGGCCAAGATATTTTGGAACGATAGCGGGTCGTGTCGTGTTCGTGCCATAGTTTTGACACGAAATTGACAAGTTGTGGTGCAAATACAACACGAATAAGAAGCCTGGTTACCACCCCTTTAAAATTAATATATTCCATGCACTATAAAATAAAATATATGCCCCAAAAATGAAATACACGATGCACTATATATATATATATATATATATATATATATATATATATGCCCCAAAAATGAAATACACGATGAACATCTGTTTAATGTCTAATGCGTCAACTTGTAAAATCAAAAGAACAATTTTATATATATTATGGATGGATTTAAATCAATCATACAATCTAAGATAACTTATTAATAACACTTCTCCATGTAGAATATAAATGGTGCAATTCAAATACCTCAGGGTTAACACATGCAAGAGAATATAGCATTGTTAACTACAAAGAGTTAAATGAAAAGCCTAAATAATTCGATCTAGTTATATCTTAAATGCCTGCAAATGCTCCCGGAACAAAAACTCCCCAAGTTCACTGCACTTGAAAATATAATAAGTCCTCCGGCAAGCCTCTTATTATCAAAGGGGTGATAAAAAGTAACACAGTTGGTGAAAACAAACTGGAAACTGGAAAAAAATATAAAAAGACATAACAATAATCTATTAAAATCAATGCACGTCACAGCTCCATGTAAATAATTTACTTCTATTCTTCACTAATTTCATTGCTTCTAATATATGTGACTATTATAAGCACATAACAGTCAATTTTATTTTTTTTCACAAATTTTAAACAATATGAGATGGAGCCGAAGACCGATAGGTTGGGTTGGTTATGTTCAAATAGGTTCGTTTCTGGTTGTGCATTGATTATGGTTTAGCTGTAAAACTGAACAAACCAAATTGACTACATTTATTGCCAAGATAACGAAATTTAAAATTTACCTTCTCTTTTTGTTCAGCTTCCTTCTATGCACGTAACTCGATCCTAACTTGTGCCTTTTTAGCATTTCTCCTTTTCCTCTCGAGTGCCTCTTAGTCTTTGGCCTTTTCCTCCAACCGATGCTGTTATTTTAATTTGTCCCCATTCTCTTTCTTCCTCAATTCCTCTTCCTACTTGTCCAAATCCTCCTACTCCTTCATTTTCTTATTTACTTTCTCTCTCTCTCTCTTTCCATTTCTCTTCCTCTGTTATCACCTCAGACTCAACCCTACCCGTAACAGTTGTCGCCGAGCCATTCACCATACTAGATTTCCCTATTTTTATAGTTTTCGGCGCCATGTTCTTTTGTTCTGAAACCTTCTCCGTTATTTTACCAACTTCTTCACCTTTCACACGTAACGGAACTTGTTTGGAAACTTGCGTTGTTCCTTATTTAGGAGTTGAAAAAATAGACACGGTGTTTGCCTTGACTGGGTTCGTAACAGACGCATTAACTTTATCATCTGTATAACTGGGTTCAACTTATCCAAAAAAAAATTAGCGTGGTTCATAAGTTAGAATTTTCACATTTCAACCATATATATAGATTTATTGAGACGAATAAGTATTTTTTATTTATATATCATATAGACAAGTAATGATGTATATTTAACGAATTATTCTACTTTTTGAGAATTTGTTGTGTCTAGTCGTATCCATGTCCCAGATATCCGTCATAAGCACAAAATCTTGATGAGACCAAATCCAATACACCTTATAAGATGGATAACTAATATACTTCACTAGATTTAAGCTTTTAACTTTCTAATCAAATATAAATGGTGCAATTCTACAAGACAACAGATATTAAAAAGTACTTTAGTAATCTTAAAAAGTGGGAAGAAAACATATAGAATTAGATATAGTTAGAACAAGGTAGACTCCAAAACCTCTCTAAGTTCATTACACTTCATTACTAAATAATGCTTCAACCTTTACATAAAAAACATGCATGGAAGAAAATGTGGAAGAGGCGTTTTTAGTGGTTAAAATCACTAAGGTAGTAATATTACGCCAACATAAGATTCATGTCACCCTACATATGGACAAAGTTAAAAACGTCCACGACCTTGTTGAGAATATGAAATTCAACATTGTAAGATCAAAGTTGCTCCACAATATATAAGATCTTTAGGGCCCGATTTCATTGTAGAATCAAAAAGTATTTTTCATGACACAATAACTCTGTGTCACCATGTAAGGTGGCATATTGATAATATACCGTCACACATCGCGAAATCAAAGGCTGGTACCATAATATATATATATATATATATATATATATTGCCAAGCTCTCCAACATACCTCATTAATCATACCTATGAACATACCTATTTTTTTAAAATAGTAAAAAAAAAAAAAATTGAGCTGATATTTTTTATAGGGGTTCATAATATTTCAGTGTGCCTCTATAAAAATATTCAACTCAAAATAAAGTTTTTCTTATTTTTATAAAATAGGTAAAGAAACTGACAGTTTTAAAGGGTAAAAAGTGTCAGTTTTTTTTAATCTATTTTTCAAAAATTTCAAAGACATTATTTTCAGTTGATTTTTTTTACAGGGGCACATTGAAATATCATGAAATCATATAAAAAATATCTTCTCAAAATTATTATTTTTTTTATTTTAAAAAATGGGTATGTTCATCTGTACGTTGCTAGGATGTATGTTGAAGAGCCTAACTGTGTGTGTGTGTGTGTGTGTATATATATATATATATATAATATTGTAGACCCCTTGGTTCTAGGTTAAAAGCTCCAACAAAAACTCTATTAGAAACTTGGATTAAAAGAGTTAAACCCCTAATATAGTGTAATACCCCGTAATTTTAATGACTTTTTAGATGGGTTATATTTTAAATTAATGGATTAATTGGATCTTATTATAAATGAATTCATTTGGGTTTTATCCGAATTGTGGATATTAAAATGGATGATTCTGAATATTACTTAAAGATATTTAGGTAATATATGAATGTGATGTCATTGATATGACGGTATGATATAAATTCGGTAATTTGAATTTTTAGTCAGACGCGGTATGGGACGTGTCGGGACTAATTTATTAAATTAAAAAGGAAATTTATTTTCTATCAACCTTATAGTCATTTCGACTGCGTCGTTGCGTCCGGAAGGTTCGAAATAGTCAGAAAAGTCTATTTGGATGTTAATTTTGAGTCTCGGGTCATTTGGAAATGAAAAGACAACCCAAAAGGGCATTTTGGTTATTTTTACAAGGGGGGTGAATAGTGATTTCGGATTTTGTCTTATTATAAGTATTTGGAGATAGTGTATGTAGGTTCATTTCATCTCTTCTACACAAAATTGAAAAGTCATCTTCTTAGAGAGAGTGGAAGGTTGCTTGGAAAGAAAAAGAAGTTTGCTTGGGAAGGAGGAGAACCAAAGGTCAAAGGTCACCACCACCATCACCACATGTGTTATTCAACTCCAAAGGATCAGATCTTCATTAGAGGCAAGTGTTTGATATTTGCAATTTAAGTTCGTATATTGTCCATGTTAGGATAATTATAAAAAGAGATGATTTTCATGCTTGGAAGATGAAAGGATATAGTTGTTAATGGATTTTTGGAATCTAAAAATATATAAGAATTAAACTCATGTTGTAGGTAGTTAGTAATCCATGAAATAATCATATATCTATGGAAGAAATTCTGAAAATCATTTTGTGTTCTTGAAGATAATATGTTGATAATTTTTTTGAAAAAGAGGCAAAAACGAGTGGAATGAGAAGAGCCAATTTGGAATGTTTAGATCTTCTTTTTGAGTGCATTTGGATGAGATTTAAGAAAAACTCAAAACACATACCTGACTCAATTTTTCGTGTAGAATCCAAATCTGAAGTCGGATTGATGATTTGAATAATTTTTGGATCTAATTTTTCTGATCTGAGTATTTAAAATATGAGAATTCATGACGTCGTTTCTTTTTAATGTTGGTTCTTATCCCAAAACTTTTGTAGATCTTCGGTGATTATTAATTGGATATTATGGGACTTAGAGAAGATCAGTAAGCCATAGTTAAGATTTGAATTGATTTGATTGGGATTTGATTGATTAGAAATATGATAATTAAAGTTAAAGAGATTTCGGTTGCTAGATTCATGTGTTAGATTCTAATCTGTTTGTATGAGGATTAAGGATAGTTCAAGTAGGGGAGATTTAATATAACACCTGGGTAACCTTAGGGTTATAATTTAAACATCAAGGACTGAGTTTAAGCTCATTATTGATTTCGCAAGGACGGAGTGTAATACAAGAGCGTAATGGAATGTCTCATGGATAGAGATGGGAGTTTAGAACACATATGGTTGAAAGAGGGTATGAGGTTATCCCGATCGCGTATTTGAAGTTGACGAACCTCCTCGATCGACAAAGTTAAGTAGTAGTGTATTGTAGGGGTTCCTTGTTTGGATTTCGCTTTGTGAGTCGCTCCGCGCATGAACCTTAACGACGTCGGGAGTGGAGAGATGTTATAGGATGCGAGGATAATTAAATTATGAAGTAAAGATATGACATTTTAATACGTGGGATTTAAAGAGATATAATGCTACGTAAGGGAATAATCTAAGGTTAATGTGAGTACCTTGTTGTTAGTATACTATAGGTATGATAATACTTATTTGATTGATTAATGATTATGTGTATGACATACCTATCTTACTTGCTATCGGTGGGAGGTTTGCGCGTGAGGGAAGTCATATCCTGATGAATCCATGAGATCTTTGATTTGTCGCTCGAGAACATAGGTCTATGAAAGACTTATCGGGGAATTGATAAGTCCGCTGACTATGGGTACGTAGGTATGTGCGTGACCCATGGGTATGAGAACTATGTTCGCCTCCAATGATTGTGTTGTTGTTAATGGTTCGAGGTATCCTCATCGAACCGTTTGTCCCCTTTTCGGCGACCAGCGATATTGGGACATGATAGTAGAGTAACGCATTGCACCGCAGCTGTGACTCGGGGTGCCGTATTATATATGGATATATATATATATATACTAGTGGATGCCCGTGCCCGAGGGCATGGCGAAAAATTTGCCCCTGTAATAAAAAAAAATGAAAGAAAAAAAAATTAAAAAAAAATTAGAGAAAAAAAATTTAAAATATAAATAAAAAAATATATAAATATAAATTAAAAATATAAAATTAAAGAAAAAATATAAATAAATTAAAAATATAAATTAAAAAAATTAAAATTGAAAAAGAATATTTAATAAAAAAATTAAATTTACACGTATTTAAAAAAATACATGTATTTATAATAGTATAATAGTATATAATGGTATATATAACACAAAAAAAAAGGAAAAAGAAAAAAAATAACTTTTAACATGACATTCATGTATGGGCATGAAAGAGAAAAATGTCATGCATGTCAAAGTGGAGATATTTTGGCCAAAATTTTCAAAAACCATGCTCCTTTATTATATGGATATATATATATATATATAGTGGATTAAATGAATGAATGTATATTTATTATGGTTAAATCTATCTACGGTGATAATTGTAGATAACGGTGAATAGAGAAAGATAATTGAATTAAGTTAATGAATGTTTATTGGAAAAAAAACTTAATTCATATTAATGAGAAATGATTCATGTTAATGAGAAACGATGAGAAATGTAAATGAATAATAATGTGACGTATGGTATGGGACATACGGGGATTATGATATTGGGATGGAATTATAATATGGAGACTAGAAAAGAGGAACCATTAACTAGGAGGTTAATAGGAAATGTTAAGTGTGCACTCTAGTTGAGAGGTGAGAATGGCAAGTGAGAGTTGGGTCTAACATGTACATAATAAAAGATTTATTGCACTTGTTAAATACTTGCTATTTTAAAAATAATTTTCACAATCGGGCTCTGATCCGTTTCCTTGCATATTTTCTTTTCTATTGTATCTTCTATATCAGGTGTCAAGCAACAGGGACGCCAACCTTAGCGGATTATGACAGGCTATGGATTTATGGAGTTTTGCTTAGACGCCTATCATTATTTGATTCATAGTATTCTCTTAGTAGGGCATGTCGCCCAAAGGATTCAGTTATCTTCTTCTATCGGGGTCAAATACTATGTTATTCGTGTCATTTTAATACATTTGATATTGTTGGGATTACTGTAATGGAATAATATTATTTGGGAATGTTTATTCCAATTGTATTCAAATTCTTTTGTGTTATCTAATTGGTTATCAGTGTTGTAGAATAAAATGTGTTGTGTTATTCTTAAACTGGAAATGAATTTTGTTAAATTAAAATTTGAAAAGCTTTTAACACCAGCTTAATTGAGTATTGGGTGAGATGTATATGTATTCGACAGTGATGCTAAGAATGAGCCAACTGTATATTCTGTTTTAATTTGGTATGGGACTGGCCACCCAGTATTTAATTAGGCGGGGTGTTACATATAGTTTAAGGCGGCTCATTAATACACTTGTCCTGGATCTTGTACTTTGAGCCTGCCTTTTTAATCCGATATAAATACTAAAAAGGAACTCTAAATAAGGAACAAAAGGGACTACTATAATTTTAAGAAATAAACTTCATCACATATAACATCTAAGTTTATCCAACTAAAATGATGAAAATACGTTAAAAAAAGTTTTTCCAAGTAGTTAAAACTAACATTTACTTATATTCTTTCTTTTTCCTTTTTCCAGTTTTCTTTCTTTCCAACTATTTTTAGAACACTACAAATGAATCCCTTGTTGTTTCATAATAAAATATGAGGCAACTTATTCATCATAATACGAAAAACTTAATCGTGGGAAAAAATAAAGATAGAGACCTATAATAGATTAAGCATCAAGACTACATGCATTTTAGGCAGCCACATCAACGCTTAAAATCTAACCGGCAATGAGCCATTTAGATTTTGATATGAACATTACAAACCAATTAATTTAACTACAACATACTACTATCCAACCCTTTTCGTAACATGAGAAAAACCTACACGCGTTATAAGAACTGACCTATTCAAGGAAGAAACTACAAAACGGTTTATCTTCACAAGACTACCCTTAGTGCCATGAAAGAGAGCCCGAATTCATGTCCCGAGTCTATTTTTTCGGGCTAAAACAAAAAGAAACGGAGCACATCAACATTAAACATCCAATGAAAATACATTTACATGCTCATATATAGATACATTGATATACATAAATAGATACAGGCATAAAGAAAGTGTTGGTTGACATCTCACAAATTAAGAAAAAAGAAAAAATATAGGATCATATTACTTTGTCCCCCCGTCATGTCGCACATCACTTTGGACGTAAAATACAATTTCACTTTCGACAACGCTTTAGTGAAAAAAATGTTGCAAAAAATTTCTAAAAAATGTCAAAAAAAAAGTGACAATGGTATTTCACGTCCAAAGTGATGTGCAACATATTTTTAGAAATATAACCGACAATGATTCATTAGATATTGATCTGAATGTTACTAACCAATTAATTTAACTATAACATACTACTATTCAACGTAAAATACCATTTTCACTTTTTGCTACGCTCTAGTGAAAACATTGTTGCAAAAAGTTTCTAAAAAATGTAAAAAAAGGTGACAACGGTACCCAAAGTGATATACCCATTACAATAAGGCAAAAATAAGATTTCCTTCTAAAAAAAATTATATCTTGAACAGAGAATGCAAATGTGGTTGATCTATGCAAGAAATAATAATAATAAAATGTTTGGAAAAAAAAAACCTATGCATAAGAAACCAAATCAGACACAAAATCACCAAACTTAAACTTAATAAACTGATTTATGCTGATTTATTAACTCCAAAAAAGATAATCAAATAAAAAAACTCAAGTAATAAACTTAATCTACACCAAATAATAAGAGTATTAAAATGTGTAACCAAAAATCTCATTCAACTACTATTAAAATTTGACACTAAAAGCTCCGAGTACATACCAAAAATTAAGAGTGGTGGAATGAGTTACAATTAAAACTTATCACATGCCAATGGTCGAAGAGGGAAAGTGAGAGAGTGATGTATCTAGAACTGATTGGTACCATGTAAGCCTTACAATAATTTAGAAAAGGATAAGAATTATCAAGAAATATATTGAGAAAAAAAGGAATTTTGTTTACCCAGGGCAAGTGATCAATCTTGGTAGGTGTTGTGATTTATAGTAAAAACAAACCAACCCTAGATAGATCTCAATAGGTGTTGAGGTACTTAATGATGCAGTTTGGGTCAGTTGATAAAATGGAAGAATGGGACAATTGATTTTCTCTAACCCACGCTGAAAACCGACCTCCCTACGATCGGTTCATTGAAATTAACAAAAGAATTGAATTTGAGTATCTTCGACATAATATTGTCTATCTTCTTCTTTCTCTCACTTGGAATCCCAATCCTCGTCTCGTCTCAACAACTGATGACGAGGGAATTTTAGTCTCATTTATTTCTATCCAACTCATCAGGATCACAAGGGGAACAAGGATTGAGGGTCATTTGGTCCATTACCCTCCTACTCAAGGGGGCAACTAAAGTAGAACAAACAATTACTTATATTAATTATGTTTTTCTATCATTTGAACCATTTCTGGTAAACTCCTGTTCCATAACAAAATACGATGTTACTTATTCATCATATTAAAAAAACTTATTCGAGGGAAAAAATAAAGATAGAGATCCATGATAGATTAAGCATCTAAAAAAACATGCATTTTAGGAAGTATAACAATGATTAAAATACAACCTGCAATAATCCATTTATAAGCAAGAGTTAAATATCGACATAAATGATACAAACCAATTTATTCCACCACATACTACTAGCAAATCCTTTTTGTAACGTGATAATAAATTGCCCACACTCAGCCTATTTACAAAGATAAGATCTGACCTATTCAAGGTAGAATATACAAAAGGGTTTATCTTCACACAATAGCTCTTGGTACCAAAAAAGAGAGCTCAGATTCCTTCCTCGAATTTTTTTTTCGCTGAAACCAAAAAATAGAGTACATCAATATTGAAAATCCTATGAAAAATAGATATGCATGCTCATATATATACAATCATATATGCGTTAATATATAAATAGGTACATGCATAAAGAATATGTCAGCAGGCATATCACAAATTAAGAAAAAAAATTGGAAGTAATTATAGTTACTGCTTGGTGATTATTATTTTTTTATGTAAAATGTATGAATATCTAAATTAAGGTGGGGGATGTAAGGTCTTCCTAACTATAAGCCACGCCATAATGTAAACCAAAGAAAAGAAATAAGAAATCTCTGTTAAAGGAGATGAGAAGAGAGCCTTTGAAGCAAAATTAGGAACTAACAAAAAGTTGAACGCAAACTCTACCAATAAAGAAACTGTCATATATCAAGTAGAACAAAGGTACAATGAAGGAAAGAAACCCAAGAAACTAGTATAAAATTTATAGCCATTAATACCCCTAAAAAATTATATAGACAATGAAACTTTGTTCACTGTCTAATGAATCAACTTGTCAAACCAGAAGAATGATTTTATAAATATTATGGATGGATTTAATCAAACATACAGTCTAAGCCGGCTTATTAATAACACTTATCCATGTACAGTATAAATGGTGCAATTCAAATACCTGATGGTTAACACATGTAAGAAAAGAAGTAGATAACACTGTTAACTAGAAAGAATTAAATGAAAAGCCTAAAAAAGTAAATCTAGTTATATCTTAGATGCCTGCAAATTCTCTCGAAACAAAAACTACCCAAGTTTACAACACTTGAAAATTAAATAAGTCCTCCAGCAAACCTCTAATCATCAAAGGGTGGTAAAAAGTAAATACGGTTGGCAAAAATAAAAGTAAAAATGCGAGGACGCATAATAATCATCTATCAAATTCAATGCACGTCACAGCTCCATGATGGATCTGACTATGATTCAAATCGTCTCCACTTGCCAAACCAGAAGACACCATTCAAAAATAAAATCAAGGACATCTTTTAGATGGTAACAAGCATGAGCTAAACACTTATTTTGACATGTCCACAATTGAAACAAGGAATCGTTATTTCATATGAACACAGAAAGAATATACCAAACAAACCAAAATAGGTTTGTCATAACTAAAACTAGACATGAGAATTTTACTAAAGTAGTGTGTATGGAAAGATAAAAGCAAACATCTTAACTACGTATAAATAATATACCTTACTAAATTCATTGCTTATAATAGATGTGATTATTGATTAGCATGGTTCATAAGCATATCAGACCGCCACTCACGAGATGCATCACAAACAAAGGGCTCATCCAAGATATGTTCCCGTATCTCCTCGTATTTTTGCTTTGATGGTATGAGCCTCCATTTGAAACATATCTCACTGGACCATAAAAGCCCCCACTGACGGCAATACTTTGGAATTATAAAATGGCCTAAGACGTGATGGCTGATGTGAAAGGGATTGGGAACTTTAACGATTTCACCTGCACTGTCAGCAACTGGAACATAAACGACCAATTGATTTCGAGCATCTTCTTCCTCTCAACTGGAATACATTTTGAACTAAAATCTTTGTATTCAAGTGATCAGGAGGGGAAGAAGGATTAAGGGTTGTTTGGTCCATTACCCTGCTAATCGAGGGGGCTGGCAAAGTAGAGCCCGAGACATCTATTGGTTCCTTTTCAGCTTAATGGTAAGTTTGGTCGGAGCAGAAGGCTGCATTTGGATACATCTCAATCACCTGATGCCAAAAGAACTATTATAAAAAATATGTAATTTGATCATGCACGTGATGTGTATATAATGTTTCTATTAACATTACGAAAAAATTGTAAGAGACCCCCTAAAGCTATCATGCTAGTTGCAAATAACCCCATAAACAATTAATTTTGCTAAGAACTCCATCGATTATAGCATTTATTTGCTATTTTCCCCATGTCACTAAAAGAAGGTATTTGGTGACACTTGGATATTTGCAAACTTTTCATAATTTAGGGAGTTTTTTTATAATGGTAGGAGTATTTGCAATTAGAGCTCTAGTTTAAGGGGTTTCTTTTATATTGGCTTTTGTGAGTTTCTGTCGACATATACATGATGAGTGCGCAATAGGGATGTCAATTTCCTATGAGACACGACTCAACACGAAATTAGCGTGTTCGTACCATAGTTTTAACACGAAAGTGACCTATTTGGGCCTAATTACAACACAAATGAGCAGCTCGATTTAGCCCGATTATGATTAATATATTACATGAAATATAAAATAAAATATTTTTTTATATAAGAATAGGTGGGTTATTGTGTTAGGTCGTGTTGATCTAAGCAATGAAACACAAAAACCACATCCAAACTGTACAATGGTTACTTGTTGTCGATAAATATACAAACAAAAGAAACAAAACAATATCAAATAGCGTTTAAACATCTCTCTGAGGCGCTTTACAATAGGTCCAACTATATATATTTGGCTACTCTATATTTGCAACATTTAATTAGACGGATGCATACCCAAATTTAGCAGCATTTGCTTAGATTTCATGTTAAATTTTAAGTTTCTGTTATTTTGATTAGAATTAGGGTTTATTTTAGTATTTTCTTGCATTTTATTGTAATTTTCCTTTATTTTTAGAGCTTTATTAGTTTCCAAGTATATTTGGGACTAATATGTCATTTTTAGATATTAGTTACCTTTTTTAGTCTTTTTGGGTAATAGCTTGAATAGCAAGCTAACTCTTCCTATAAATAGGCCACTTGGCCCTCATTTGTACTTAACCCTTTAATATGGAGAATTGAGAATAGAGAGAGAAAGAAACCCGTTTATTTAGTTTAGTTGTTGTTGTTGTTGTTGTTGTTGTTGTTGTTGTTGTTGTTGTGTAGTGTAGATATTGTATAGTTAGTTGTTGTATAGATTAAATTCTTCTTTTTACGCTTCCGCACCCAAATTCACATCAAATTGGTATCAGAGCTGTGTTTGTTCTTGGCACGATGATGATTATCAAATACGAGTCAGATTTCGGATGGGACCACTCCGACTTCATTCTACGTACAACAAGTCCCACCATCGAAACCCTAATTCTCCAAGATCCACCCATTCTACACCTTTTCCCCCCCAAAACCCCTAATTTCACAAACCCTAATCCCATAAACATCCAAGAAAGCACCACCACCGAAGATGGTGCTCCTCCACCACCACCTGCTGGTCGGACCACCCAAAAAAAGCCCCTATCCAGCCATTTCGATCCAAATCAGCCCCAATCAACCTCCAAATCCATCGCCCCTGACCTAAGAACCCACCCCAACCCTCGTTCAACCTGAAATGTCCCTAATCTGACCCCAAATCAGACTGAAGTGCAGAAACTGCTCCACCACCTACCAGAATAACAAATTCCACCAAGAACCCAACCCGACCCAGTCCTAAACCACCTCCAACCAATCGGAAATCAAGTGCTGACCCACAATTACTCGCAATGAAGTAGAACATCTCCGATCCAGGACCAAACGACCCAGATCCAGTCGTCGACGACCCCAACTGCCTGTTCCGCCCTAGTCCGCCCCTAACGAGGGCCCGACGCACCTACCGAGGATCGTCCGACTCCAACACCTCATTCCGGCAATTTCTCGATACCCTCTCCTCCAAAATATGCCCAAATTGTCCCACCCCATTTACTCCCACAAAATCACCCTACATTACTCCAAAATCCTAAACCTAACAAACATTCTTATTCAACCCCAACAACCTCCCATCACAACACAAACCCTAACCAAATTTTCCCACCACTCGGACCTATTTAACACACTAATCCCTAACTAATTTCTAAAAAATACAATTCAGCCCCTGCATTTTCCAATAATTATAAATCTGGCCCAAATCTATCAAGGTCTTACGATTTAATCCCTCCCTCACCCGAAGAATACATTTCTTGAAAATTCTCGTGGGATGGTACCAAATACGACCTCGATATGAATGCATGTTCCCATTTTAACACGGTTAGTTGTGCCATCATCAAGGAACTCCAAAGTCTTCAAGATTCTTGGGCCGAGACAGATTCATATCTCTCTCAAAAGCTTCACACATTGGAATAGTGCTTATTCTATTGGAGATTACGAGATGTACCATCAACACCTACATAGATGTCGGGCCGAGTATTATGGAATGTATATGGCACGTGAACAATGGTTACGTGCACGAGCAAGGTATTTGGTCCCATATTTGGAATACTTATCTGCCGGTGCCCCTCCTACTACATCCGATGTCATTCCGGCGCCCACCAATGACACTATCTCTTAGGATATGCTTCACGAGGATGTCACCGAGGTTTTTGAGACCCTAACGATGCTTGTTAGTGACTTTGAGTTCCTTCCTTGTGATTTTATTCCCATATTCGAGGAGGATGGATGGATCCCTCGTACTCGATATAGGGATTTGGAGGCATTTTAGATTATGGACTTCATTCCTATCTTTGGGGTAGAAGATGAGGGGTACTTCCTATGAGATTTTTTTAATTTATTTGTTAAAGACTGTTGGGAGACTCGCACCCACTATCACGAGGTGGAAATATTTACTTTGGCGGATTTCTTTCCAATTTTTGATCACGATAATGAGTTTTATGATGATGGTTTGGTGATTGCTTCTTTTGATGAGTATATGTTACGTGTGGTTATCACGCTTGGTTTGGACTTTGTGGACATGCTTCATTACACATTTACATGCTTCGATGCTACAGAGGCTCATCACGGGCAATTTGAATGAATTTTGGCATCGATGGCCCTCTCCACGTCATTCTTGTGTTTGCTCTTTCGTTTGACGGATTAGAGGCCGACTTCCTATTCATCGGTCGTGGCATAAATGTGTGGTCTCTCTTCAAGGCTATTTTTTGAGTCGTTACGAGGGACGCTTTAAAGGACGACTTTCCTTTCAAGTAGGGGAGCCCCCTGATGTTTCCCTCACACACATTTTTATCACTCGGGACGTGCTCTATCAAGTAGGGGAGAATGATGAGAATTATGAATTATTTTAGTATTTTCTTGCATTTTATTGTAATTCTCCTTTATTTTTAGAGCTTTATTAGGTTCCAAGTATGTTTGGGACTAATATGTCATTTTTAGAAATTAGTTACCTTTTTTAGTCTTTTTGGGTAGTAGCTTTATTAGCAAGCAAACTCTTCCTATAAATAGGCTACTTGGCTCTGATTTGTACTTAACCCTTTAATATGGAGAATTGAGAATAGGAAGAGAAATAAACTCATTTCTTTAGTTTAGTTGTTGTTGTTGTGTAGTTAGTTGTTGTGTAGATTAACTTCTTCTTTTTACGCTTCCGCACCCAAATTCACATCATATTTATTTTTTTGTAACATTATATTATATATATGTACACATATGAAAAAGGCGGCCACATAGGTACTAGGCACTCGCCCGCCATTCAGATTATTGGTAACATATGGGCTTGCATGTGCGCTTCAATAGCTCTGTTTTGTAAAAAAAATTCTTAACATCAAAACTATCTTTTAAACAACGTAAAGTATCCCTCAAACACCTTTTTTAGAGAAGAAAAAATTGCAAAACAACCCGAGTTGTATCCATGTCATATCATTTTCCAATGATATTTTGATATTTACGAACGATCAAAGATGGTCTTTAAACAAATTGGAGAAGAAAGATACCTTTGAATTCCCACCATCTCCAAGTCTCTTATGAAAAGACAATCCAATTAGACTGCAAATAATAAGAGAAAAATAACCATTACTATGGTCTTCATAGTTTAAACAAGTTGCAGTGGTGGGCAACTTAGGCCCTATATGGTTCAAAGAGAAATACTATTCACCCTATTTAAATAGTAAAATGCTAAAACTTATTTCTCCGATTCGGTATTAAATTTTTGTTTAATAATTTATCCAAAATCACCTAGTTATAATGTATAAACTTATTTAAAATCTTATACAATCTTATACCAACAAAAAATAACCACTGAATAGGTGAAAATACTTTTCAGCATCATAGTTTTCACCTAGTGAAATATATTTTTACCTTTTCATAAATTTTAGTTATTTTTATTTATTCTAAACATCCAATTATAATATGCTTTAATAAAAATATATTTCTAATTTTTTTATAATGAATTATATTTATACACGATCATGCATCGCGTGTCGTTCATGCTAGTATTTATATTATTATGATGGAAAAAATTCATTACAGTTGTCCGTCTATCCAACTCTCCCTTCTCACACTATAATATAAAGAGTGATGCTATGAGTACCAAATAAATCCCCCAAATCTCCCCCAAATAGCATTAATGGGTTGTGCTCTGGCGGGACCCATACCATAAGGTATAACACTTAATGCTATTTGGGGGAGTTGTTTGGGACACAAAGCATTTCCCTAATATAAATTCTATTTTGTTTTGAAAAAAAAAGGTATGATATAACCTTGACTACCAGTTAATCTCAAAAGAAAGGTAATCCCAAAATAAGGGAACTAATCAGATGAAATAAAATCACTGCTCAAAGACCTGTAAAACTAGGGAAAATCGTTAGTATTTTGGTAGTCTTGAGAAGATTTGGAAGATGTGATGAGAAATAACCCTATAGGATCCACAAACTCCGGTGCTTTTTGAGAAATAACCTCTCACTCTCTACACACATTCCAGAGGCACGCCTATCAGGTTAGGGTTTCAAATTATCTTGACTTACCATCCCAATGACTTTTACGATTTCATTTTATTTGGAATTAATCATTTTAAGGTTTCAAATTTGATGGTGCATGTTTTTTGAATGATTTGTGCATACTTCTCTTTTCTGATTCTTGCAATACCACTTTACTCTCCATTTCTCATTTTCAATTGAATATATATATATATATATATATATATATATATATATATATATAGAGAGAGAGAGAGAGAGAGAGAGAGAGGGGATCACAAGTGGACCAAAAGAATGGACTTTTTATGGACTTAACAAAAAACAATAATAACCCTTTAATTTTAATTCTTAGAGTTTAATTGGTCCGCACCAGCGGCACCCGAGACCCGAGACTCACTTTCACCCCTTACCCCCCTCCCCCCGCCCCCCCCCCCCTACCCAAATCCAGACAGCACACCTGCTGTACCCATTTGATGGCACATGGTGAGTGGGGGTGGGGGTGGGTAGTGGGTAGAGTAGGGGTGAAAGTGGGTCCGAGTGCCGCTGGCGCGGACCAATTAAACTATAGAAATTAAAATTAAAGGGTTATTAGTGTATTTTGTTAAGTCCATTAAAAAGTCCATTATTTTGGTCCACTTGTGATCCTCTCTCTCTCTCTCTCTCTCTCTCTCTCTATATATATATATATATATATATATATATATATATATATATATATATATATATATGTATGTATGTGTGTGTGTGTTTGTGTTATAATTTTTGTTTTGGGGTGCGAGAGAAATGAGGGAGCTGGGTTCTTTTTTGGGGTGGGTGAGATTTTTGTAAGTTATAATTTTATATGTTTTTTTTTCTATTATTACTTCTTGCATAGATCAACCCCATTAGCATTCTCTACTCAAGATATAAAATATTTTGAGAAGCAATCTTATTTTGGCCCTATTGTTTTTGGTATATCACTTTGGGTACCACTACACCAAAAATAACAATTTGGCACACCTTGATATTAAAAATCGCTCGGACACAGTTTAAAGCTGTGCGAAATTCTAACATGGTTTAATGACAATTTGACACATTTTAAAACCGTGCCAAATTTTGGCACTGTTTAAAAGTGTGCCAGACTAGAGTACACTAGTAAAATATTAAAACCCTAAAAAATATTAGTCCTCACATTGATTTTTTTGTCTCATGGCCTCTCTTCTCCCTCACTTTGAAGTCTCCTGCTTCCTCTCTCTCTCTCTCTCTCTCACACACACACATACACACGCATCTGCCCCTCTTTACAAACCCTAACACCAGCCTTCCATGTTTCTACGTGGCGCCCTAAAGAGGTATTAGAGCCCATCCCCTCCACCTGCTCCGTTGGCTGCCAAAAAGAGGAGGTTCATGAAGTTTATTTCTCAAAATTAGGTTAGTCCCTTTGTTACTTATTAAGAGTAGCTTTGAACCATTTATATCAGAGTAAAAGGGCAAGGTCAAACTATAAGGTCCAGGAGGAGTGTATTAGTCGGCCATACTAAACTATAAATTGAGTTTGAATCATCCAAGTTTCTAAAAAAGTGTTTGTCGGGTTTGACAAGTTTAGGTGTTCTATACGACCTTTTACTCTCTTTCTCCCTCATATGCTTTTAATTCTATTTTCTCCCTCATATGCTCTTTGAGTCTCTCTCTCTCTCTCTCTCTCTCTCTCTCTCTTGCGCGCTCGCGCGTGCGCGTGCGCTCGAGTTCATATACGGTATAGGCCTCTTATGCATGATTTGATTGGGAAACACCTAGATAAATTATACTAGATGACACATATATTCTCAATACACCCCCTTACGCATAATTTGATTGAGAAACACCTAGATAAATTATACCGCGGAATCAATTGAGTCATGAAAAAGACTGCTTTGATACATTATTAAAATTGGAACATCCAACCTAGAACCAAATGGGAAATTTAGGTTTATGGACACTATGGGATTTTCCAATGTTGAATTTCATATTTTCAACAAGACATCAGACATTTTTAGCATTGTCCATATGTAGTGTGACGTAAATCCTATGGTGGCAAAATACTATTAGCTTTGCCATACTTTCCCCTAAGAATGTTGTTTCCTCATTTTCCTCCATACCTGTTTTTATATGTAAAGGTTGATGGATTATTTAATATTGAAGTGTTATGAATTTAGAGAGGTTTTGGACTGTTGAATTTCATATTCTCAACAAGACAATAGACGTTTTTAGCATTTTCCATATGTAGTGTGACGTAAATCCTATGTTGGCAAAACACTACTAGCTTTGTCATATTTGCCCCTAAGAATGCTTCTTCCTCATTTTCCTCCATGCCTGTTTTTATATGTAAATGTTGATGGATTATTTAGTATTGAAGTGTTATGAACTTAGAGAGTTTTTTCACTCGACTTTATAATAATACCTATATCTAATTTTTAGGTTTTCTTCTTACTTCCTAAAATTACGAAAGAACTTTTCCAATATTTATTGGCATCTTGGCCTCTGGAATTGCACTAGTTATATTTGATTAGAAATTCAAAGCCCAAACTGGTTGTATTCGGTTAGGTATATTCATTAACTGCCTTATAACATATATTAGATTTGGGACAATCAAGATTTTGTGTTTATGACGGATATCCGGGACATGAATATGGCTTGACACAGAAAATGTTCAAAAAAGTAGAATATTGCGTTAAAGATATGTCATTACTTGTATATATAATCAATAAATCTATATTATATGGTTGAAATGTGAAAATGATAACTTATGAACCATACTAGTTAATAATCACACATATCATAAGTAATGAAATTAATAAGGAATGTAGGTATATTATTTACACGTAGTTAACACACTCCTTTAGTAATATTGTCGCGTCTTGATTTTATCATGACACTTATTATGCTGCTTAAGATAAATATAGTCTTTCACGTTCGAAAGAAATAATGATATCTTTTTTCAATTATGGACATGTGGAAAGAAGTGTTTAGCTCGTGTCTGTTACCCTCTTAAATGTGTCCTTGTTTCTATTTTTGAATGTTGTCTTCCAGCTTTGCTTGGTAAGTCGAGACAATGTATGTAAAAGTCAGAGCCATTATACAGCTGTGACACACATTGGTTTTGATAGGTTATTATTATTATTTTTTTAATACTTTTGCATCTGCCAACCGTATTTACTTTTTATCATCCCTGTTAAGATTAAAGGCTTGTCGGAGGGATTATTTACTTTTCAAGTGTAGTGAACTTCGAGGTCTTTGTTTTGAGAGAATTTGCAGGCAACTAAGATATAGCTAGAATGAATTATATAGCTTTTCATTTAATTGTTTGTAGTTAATGATGCTATCTACTTCCTTTTGTGCCCGTGTTAACCCTCGTGTATTTGAAATTGCACCATTTATTTCGTACATGGAGAAGTGTTATTAAATGCTGGCTGAGAGACTGTATGCATGATTTAAATCCGTCCAAGATTCTGTAAAATTGTTTGTCTAGTTTGACAAGTTGATGCATTAGACATTAAACTGAGTTCCATTGTTTGTTTCATTTTTGGGGAATATTAATGGCTATATCTTTTACGCTAGTTTCTTGGGTTTCTTTCTTTCATTGTACCTCTCTTTTACTTGATATATGTTTGTTCCTTTATTAGTAGAGTTTCCGTTCAACGTCTTGTTGTGGCGTGGCTTATAGTTGGGGTTACTTTCCCCACCTTGATTTTGATATTCAGACAATAACGGAAAGAAAATAATAATCACTAAGCAGTAACCTTATACTTCTGGATTAGCCACATTTTTTTATAATTACAAAATTTACCATTTCAATCGCTACTCTAATGTTCCCTACTTCTCGCTCAATCTTTTTCTTTCTGAAATTGAGGTTAGCGTAACATGCAAGAAATCCCTTAAACTATTGCTCTAATTGCAAATACTCATTATAAAAATTCTTAAATTATGAAAAGTTTTCAACTATTTAAGGGTCACCAAATACCTTCTTTTAGTGACACGTGGAAATTTGCAAGTGAATGCCATAGTTTGAGTTGTTCTTTGCAAAATTAATAGTTCACAGAATTATTTGCAACCAGCGTGATAACTTTATGGGGTCTCTTGCAATTTTTTCTTTATGTTAATCACAACAATATACTTTAGGGGGTCCTGTATTGGCCGTGCAGAAAATGTGATGCTGTTACTAAAAGCTACCCTGTTTGTCTCTTTCCTAAAACGACCAGCGTTGAAGTCTGTCTCCCTTAGTGTCCTAACACGGATTTAGACCACTTATATTTATGTTATTATGATGGAAAAACTTCATTACAGTTGTCAGTCTATCCAACTCTCCATTGTCACAGTATAATATAAATTCTATTTGGTTTTGAAAAAAAAAAGGTATGATATAACCTTGACTACCAATTAATCTCAAAAGAAAGGTAACCCCAAAATAAGGGAACTAAAATAAAATAACTGCTCAAAGACCTGTAAAACTAGGGAAAATGGTGAATATTTTGGTAGTCTTGAGAAGATTTAGAAGATGTGATGAGAAATAACCCTATAGGATCCACAAACTCCGGTGCTTTTTGAGAAATAACCTCTCATTCTCTACCCACATTCCAGAGGCGCGCCTATCAGGTTAGGGTTTCAAATTATCTGGACTTACCATCCCAATTACTTTTACGATTTCATTTTATTTGGAATTAACTGTATATATGGTTCTCTAGCGTCATTTTAAGGTTTCAAATTTGACGGTGCTTGTTTTTCGGATGATTTGTGTATACTTCTCTTTTCTCATTATTGCAATACCACTTTACTCTCCATTTCTCATTTTCAATTGAATATATATATATATATATATATATATATATATATATATATATATATATATATATATATATATATATATATATATATATGTATATGCGTGTGTGTGTGTGTGTGTGTGTGTGTGTGTTATAATTTTTGTTTGGGGGTGAGAGAGAAATGAGGGAGCTAGGGTGGGTGAGATTTTTGTAAGTTATAATTTTATATGTTTTTTTTTTATTATTACTTCTTGCATAGATCAACCCCATTAGCATTCTCTACTCAAGATATAAAATATTTTGAGAAGTAATCTTATTTTGGCCCTATTGTTTTTGGTATATCACTTTGGGTACCACTACACCAAAAATAACAATTTGGCACACCTAGATATTAAAAATCGCACACAGTTACTTTAAAGCTGTGCGAAATTCTAACATGGTTTAATGACAATTTGACACATTTTAAAACCGTGCCAAATTTTGGCACTGTTTAAAAGTGTGCCAAAATAGAGTACACTTTAGTAAAATATTAAAACCCTAAAAAATATTAGTCCTCACATTGATTTTTTTGTCTCCTGTCCTCTCTTCTCCCTCACTTTGAAGTCTCCCGCTTCCTCTCTCTCCTCTCTCTCTCTCTCTCTCTCTCTCTCACACACACACACACACACACACATATTTGCCCCTCTTTACAAACCCCAACTCTAGTCTTCTATGTTTCCACGTGGCGCCCCAAAGAGGTATTAGAGCCCGTCCCCTCCACCTGCTCCGTTGGCTGCTAAAAGGAGGAGGTTCATGAAGTTTATTTCTCAAAATTAGGTTAGTCCCTTTCTTACTTATTAAGAGTTGCTTTGAACCATTTATATCAGAGTAAAAAGGCAAGCTCAAACTATAAGGTCAAGGAGGAGTGTATTAGTCGGCCATACTAAACTATATATTGAGTTTGAATCATCCAAGTTTCTAAAAATGTGTTTGTCGGGTTTGACAAGTTTAGGTGTTCTATACGACCTTTTACTATCTTTTCTCCCTCATATGCTTTTTACTCTCTTTTCTCCCTCATGCTTTTTGAGTCTCTCTCTCTCTCTCTCTCTCTCTCTCTCTCTCTCTCGTGCGCGCGCGCGCCCGAGTTCATATACGGTATAGGCCTCTTATGCATGATTTGATTGGGAAACACCTAGATAAATTATACTAGATGACACATAAATTCTCAATACACCCCCTTACGCATAATTTGATTGAGAAACACCTTGATAAATTATACCGCGGAATCAACTCTTATGCCTGATTTGATTGGGAAACACCTAGATAAATTATACTAGATGACACGTATATTTTCAATACACCCCCTTACGCATAATTTGATTGAGAAACACCTAGATAAATTATACCGGGGAATCATTGGGTCATAAAAAGACTGCTCTGATACATTATTAAAATTGGAACATCCAACCCAGAACCAAATGGGAAATTTAGGTTTAGGGACACTATGGGATTTTCCAGTGTTGAATTTCATATTTTCAACAAGACATTAGACGTTTTTAGCATTGTCCATATGTAGTGTGACGTAAATCCTAAGGTGGCAAAATACTACTAGCTTTGTCATACTTTCCCCTAAGAATGCTTTTTCCTCATTTTCCTCCATACCTGTTTTTATATGTAAAGGTTGCTGTATTATTTAATATTGAAGTGTTATGAACTTAGAGAGGTTTTGGACTGTTGAATTTCATATTCTCAGCAAGACAATAGACGTTTTTAGCATTGTCCATATGTAGTGTGACGTAAATCCTATGCTGCAAAACACTACTAGCTTTGTCATATTTGCCCCTAAGAATGCTTCTTCCTCATTTTACTCCATGCCTGTTTTTATATGTAAATGTTGATGGATTATTTAGTATTGAAGTGTTATGAACTTAGAGAGGTTTTGCGCTCGACTTTATAATAATACCTATATCTAATTTTTAGGTTTTCTTCTTACTTCTTAAAATTACGAAAGAACTTTTCCAATATTTGTTGGCATCATGGCCTGTGGAATTGCACTAGTTATATTTGATTCTAAAGTCAAAGCCCAAACTGGTCGTATTCGGTTAGGTATATTCATTAACTGCCTTATAACGTATATTGGATTTGGGACCATCAAGATTTTGTGTTTATGGCGGATATTCGGGACATGAATATGGCTTGACACATAAAATGTTCAAAAAAGTAGAATATTGCGTTAAAGATATGTCATTACTTGTATATATAATCAATAAATCAATATTATATGGTTGAAATGTGAAAATGATAACTTATGAACCATACTAGTTAATAATCACACATATCATAAGTAATGAAATTAGTAAGGAATGTAGGTATATTATTTACACGTAGTTAACACACTCCTTTAGTAATATTGTCGCGTCTTGATTTTATCATGACACTTATTACGTCTTGAAATCGCACCATTTATATCGTACATGGAGAAGTGTTATTAAACGCTGGCTGAGAGAATGTATGCATGATTTAAATTCGTCCAAGATTCTGTAAAATTGTTTGTCTAGTTTGACAAGTTGATGCATTAAACATTAAACTGAGTTTCATTGTTTATTTCATTTTTGGGGAATATTAATGGCTCTATCTACGGAAACCGCCTCTCTGCGTATGCAGGGGTAAGGCTGCGTACATCCAACCCCCCCAGTACCCCGCAGTGGCGGGAGCCTCGTGCACTGGGTTTGCCCTTTTATTAATGGCTCTATCTTTTATGCCCGTTTCTTGGGTTTCTTTCTTTCATTGTACCTCTCTTCTACTTGATATATGTTTGTTCCTTTATTAGTAGAGTTTTTCTTTCAACGTCTTGTTGTGGCGTGGCTTGTAGTTGGGGTTACTTTCCCCACCTTGATTTTGATATTCAGACAATAACGGAAAGAAAATAATAATCACTAAGCAGTAACCTTATACTTCTAGATTAGCCACATTTTTTGATAATTAAAAAATTTACCATTTCAATCGCTACTCTAATGTTCCCTAGTCCTCGCTTAATCTTTTTCTTACTGAAATTGAGGTTAGCGTAAAATGCAAGAAATCCCTTAAACTATTGCTCTAATTGCAAATAATTATTATAAAAATTCTTAAATTATGAAAAGTTTTCAACTATTTAAGGGTCACCAAATACCTTCTTTTAGTGACACGTAGGGCTGGCAATTTTTGACACGATAACCCGTTTATGGTAATAACCCGAACATGACCCGAATAGATTTAAGAGTACCCAAAACTTATAATAAAATCAAAATCATCGCGACCCGAAAATGACACGACTAACCCGAATTGCCGCCCCTAGTGACACGTGGAAATTGGCAAATGAATGCCATAGTTCGAGAATCGAGTTATTCTTTGCAAAATTAATAGTTCATAGAATTATTTGCAACTAGCGTGATAACTTTAGGGGGTCTCTTACAATTTTTTCTTTATGTTAATCACAACAATATAACTTTAGGGGGTCCTGTATTGGCCGTGCCCGGCCTCTATGTGCGTGCAGGAAATGTGATGCTGTTACTATAAGGTTAGGGTTTCAAATTATCTTGACTTACCATCCCAATTACTTTTACGATTTCATTTTATTTGGAATTAACTGTACATGGTTCTCTAGCGTCATTTTAGGGTTTCAAATTTGATGGTGCATGTTTTTTGGATGATTTGTGAATACTTCTCTTTTCTCAATCTTGCAATACCACTTTGCTCTCCATTTCTCATTTTTAATTGAATATATATATATATATGTATGTTATAATTTTGGTTTTGGGGTGAGAGAGAAATGAGGGAGTTGGGTTCTTTTTTGGGGTGGGTGAGATTTTTGTGAGTTATAATTTTTAAATGTTTTTTTTTATTATTATTACTTCTTGCATAGATCAACCACATTAACATTCTCTGCTCAAGATATAAAATATTTTGAGAAGTTATCTTATTTTGGCCTCATTGTTTTTGGTATATCACTTTGGGTATACCATTCACTTTTTAAAAAAAAATAATTTTTTGCAACAATTTTTTCACCAAAGCGTAGCAGAAAGCGAAAAGGATATTTTACATCCAAAGTGGTATGTGGCATAACAGGGGAATGAAGTCATATGATCCTATATTTTACTCTGTTTTTTCTTAATTTGTGAGATATCTAAAATTTTCTGCATGTATGTATCTATTTATGTATTAATGTATCTATATGTTTATATAGAATGCAAATGTATTTTCTCATTGGATGTTCAATATTGATGTGCCCGATTTCTTTTGTTTCAATATTGATGTGCCCGATTTCTTTTATTTTCTACCTTGAATAGGTTAGTTCTTATGATGCTAATAGTTTTTTCTCATGTTACGAAAAGGGTTTGACTGTAATATGTTGTAGTTGAATTGATCGGTTAGTAACGTTCATATCAAAATCTAACATACACACACGCATACCCTTACACACACTCACACATGCAATTTCACACACACACAAACACAAATCAAGTAGAAGGGTACTTTAGTTAAATAATATTTATTCCTAATACGAGAAAGTAATTTTAAATATCGAAAAAATAGAATTTGTATTTGAATGAAACAATAAAAAATAATTCAAGATTATAAAAATTTTCCTGAAATAAAGATTATCGTTCACTCTCCAAATCTGAAACTAAACGAGCGTTAAAAGGCAACCAAATAATGTCGGGGGTTTCTACTTTAGTGGCCCCTTGAATTATGGACCAAACGGCCCTGAATCCTTGTTTTCTCCTCATCGCGATGAGTTGGATACAAAGAAATCAAGCCAAAATGCCATCGTCGTCACTTGTTCAAACAAGGAAGAAGATGGCCAATATTATGGCAAAGATGCTGAAAATGAATAGTTTGGTTGATTTTGATGAACCGACAGTGGGTTGGAGAAAATCAATTAGCATTTTACCTCATGAATGAACAAAGCCAAAGTGTCACAATTGTTGTCCATGAAGGTGGTGATATGTCATCTTTCTTAATTTGCTCTAAATGGATATGGAACGTAAAATTGAAATGAACCCCAATTTAAAATAGGAATATTAGCCGAGAGATAAAAACTAAAATGAATGAGCAAATGTAAATCAACTTAAAGGATAATATAATACGCCTCTCATTCGTCAAATCTCTCTTAGGAATTAGAACGTGTGGCAAGAACAACATAGCCTCTACATGATCTCAATCTTACAAGTGTACCATAAGATTAGCTCGTGGGTAGAATTGAAGCAACACCAAACAAATTATGGAATTAAATATGAACACACAAATGATTAAATCATCAAAGAAACATGAATTATTCAATTAGAATCCAACGCAACATTTTCTGGTATTAAAATTACGAACATCGCAAAGATTCATTAGAATTAATACAAATCGAAAGAATCAAAAGAATGACTCTAACTAAAAAAAAGAAGTGTTTGTGTGTTTGTAAGATCACATACCACAATGCTAAAGAGTAATTCTATTCCGACACCCTAAATCGACACATTTTGGGGCGACACCCTGACGTGTCACACTCGTATTGGCTCGTGTCCGGGCCCAACAACAATGAGGCCCAAACACGAGCCAATACGTGTGCGACCCGTCAGGGTGTTGCACCAAAGGTGTCGACCTATAATTATTGATGCTAAATTGTGGGTAAATCAGTAGAAGCACCAAAAATTATGGGATTGAATAATTACCATTTTTTTTCGAAATATGTTCTCATCACTTAAATTACTAGATTCAATATTAAAAAAAGGAGGTCTTCACCACATTTTTAAAAAACGGGTTACTTGGCATTTGACACCTATTTTCAACCAAAAAGGTCATGAATACTCTTTTACGACTGCTTGATTATTTATGAAACTTTTGGTATGCCAAACCTATATTATTTAGAAATTTGGGTGTCAAAGTCACAACACGCATATATGTAGAAATTAAATAAAACAGTTATGGTGGGTACATACATTAGGCAGGGATATTTTTTGTAATTTTATATGTGAACCAAAAGTAAGGTACAAGCCCTCATCTCCATTAATCTACAATATAGATACTAAAAAGATGAATTTTTTAGCCAAACTTGGTGGAGATGATATCTATAGTGAGAAGATTATTTACAAAAAAAATAAAAAAATTACCATAAGAAAATTCAATAGAAAAATGAATGATATGATCAAAAATATTTTAACGGACGAAATGCACATAATTATCAATTGCAGTTCACCGACGTCTGGATTGAACTTTTTGATAAAAATTTTGGTAGATGATCTTCTCACTGTGGAGGTCATCTCCACCAAGTTTGGTTAAAAAGAATTAATTTATTAATATATTAAAAAATCTGTCTGCATTATATATATATAATAGACACCAAGCCCATCTATAGAGTTGTAATACAAATCAAACCTGTATTTGTTTTGAATCCAATTCAGTCCCTAGAAATCAGCCAATAAATAACCAAACAAAATTCAACTGAATAACTGAAAATAATTTTGATAGAGCACTAGTCAGGTATGATATAACCTCCTGAGCACAACGCGAGAGGAAGCTGCGAAGAAGCATAAAGGGAAAGAGAGGGTGAAAACGTTTCAAACGAACGAAGAGTTGAAAGAGTTAGTGGCGTATTTTTAAACGGAGATACATGATTTGCAAAACAACGTAATGGAAATGGAGCAGAAAGTAGGATCTCTCAAGTGGGAGTTGAGCATGGCTAGGATGAAAGGGAAGCTAGTATACGCCGCTTGCGGAGTGTGCTAAGACGAAGAGGGTGAGTCGTCGTATGTTGCCCGGAGCGGGTGGATGTCGAACCGGTGAGGCTGGCGTGTAAAGCGTGTGGAAAGCAAGTGGAAACAGTCATGTATTGGCCCTGTCGGCACTTATGTGTGTGCCGGAAATGTGATGCTGTTACTAAAAGCTGCCCCGTTTTTCTATTTCCTAAAACTACCTGCGTTGAAGTGTGTCTCCCTTAGTCCCCTAACATGGATTTAGACCACTTATATTTATATTATTATGGTGGAAAAACTTCAGTACAGTTGTCAGTCTATCTAGCTCTCCATTGTCACGTTATAATATAAATTCTATTTGGTTTAAAAAAAGAAAAAGAAAAGGATATTTTGAGAAGTAAACATTCTTTGCTCAAGCTATAAAATATTTTGAGAAGTAATCTTGTTTTGGCGTCATTGTTTTTCTTATATCACTTTGGGTATACCATTCACTTAAGAAAAAAAAAATATTTTGCAACAATTTTTTCCCCAAAGCGTAGCAGAAAGTGGAAAGGATATTTTACATCCAAAGTGGTATGCGGCATTACAAGGGAATGAAGTCATATGATCCTATATTTTACTCTGTTTTTTCTTAATTTGTGCGATGTCTAACATTTTCTGTATGTATGTTTCTATTTATGTATTTTGGTATCTATATATTTTTATAGAATGATGATATATTTTCTTTGGCTTTATATTGTGGTGCTGCTTATAGTTGGGAAGACCTTACATTCCCCACCTCGATTTAGATATTCATACAATTTACATAAGAATAACCCAGGGGGTGTGGTAGAGCGGAAGGGGCTCTTCCTCCCTTAACCAAGGGTCGGGGGTTCGATCCCCCCCTTGGGCCTGGAGCAGCCTTAAATCCCTGGGCAGCTGTCCCACCCAGCGAGGTGCCTACAAATCAGCGAAGGGATTAGTCACTAAGTCGCTAGTGGATACCCTGGTGTAAACCAAAAAAAAAAAATAATCACCAAGCAGTAACTATAATTACTTCCAAATTCTTATATTTTTCTTAATTTGTGAGATGCCTGCTGACATATTTTGTATGCATGTACCTATTTATCTATCAACCTATTTATGTATGTATATATATGAGCCTGCATATCTATTTTTCGTAGGATTTTCAATATTGGTGTGCCCTGTTTTTTTGTTTCAGTGCAAAAAAATACATTCGAGGCAGGAATCTGAGCTCTCTTATATGTTACCAAGAACTATTGTGTGAAGATAAACCGTTCTGTATCTTCTACCTTGAATAGGTCAGTTCTCATTTGTGTAATTAGGCTGAGTGTGGGTAATCTATTTTCATCGTACGAAAAGGGTTTGTTAGTATAATGTGGTGTAATAAATTGGTTTGTATCCTTTATGTCGATATCTAACTCGTGCTTATAAATGGATTATTGCAGATTATGTTTTCAGCATTGATATAGCTTCCTAAAATGCATGTTTTTCAGATGCTTAATCTATCATGGATCTCTATCTTTAATTTTTGCAATAAATAAGTTTTTTGTAATATGATGAATAAGTAACATTGTAATTTGTTGTGGAACACGAGTTTAGCAGAAATGGTTCAAATGATAAAAAAAAAAATCTGAAAAAACAAATACTTTAAGTAGTGGTTTGTTCTAACTACTTGGAAGATCGGCCAGCATCAAGGCATGCACCATGTTGCATATGTGAACTTGTTTTCAGCATTTTAATTGTTTTGACTTTGATTTTATACATGATGAATTTTATTTCTCAAGATTAGGTTAGTCCCTTTCTTCCTTATTTAGATTTCCTTTGTACCATTTATATCGGATTTAAAAGGCTAGCTCAATCTATAAGGTCCAGAAGAAGTGTATCTGTTGGTCATCTTAAACTATACATTTTTTTAAAATCATCCAAGTTTCTAAAGAAGTGTTTGTCGGGTTTGACTAGTTTGGGTATATTATATTGTTGAAATGTGAAAATGGTAACTTGTGAACTACGCTAGTTACTAATCACATATATTATAAGCAATGAAATTAGTAAGGAACTTAGGTGTATTATTTACACGTAGTTAACACACTCCTGTAATGATTTTTATTATGTCTTCTTTTTTATTATGACACTTATTTTGGTTGATTCAGATAATTTATTCTTGTGTTCAAAAGAAATAACGATTTCTTTTTTCAAGTATGGACGTGTGGAAAGAAGTATTTAGAATCTTGTCTTCTGGCTTGGATTGGCAAGTTAAGACATAGGATATAGAAGTCAGATCCATTATGGAGCTTATGACGTTTTGATAAAATGTTCTAATGTTTTTATTTTGAGTGCTGCTATGCGTCCTAAATAACTCACCCAAAATCTCCCCCCAAAAGCAATAAAGTGTTGATCCCTGGCGGGACTCAGACCACAGGGTACAATACTTAATGCTGTTTGGGGAATATTTGGGGGATTTTTTTGGGATTCAAAGCATTATTCTTTTATTTTTTAATTTTTTTTTATTAAATACTTTTTTCTCCTCCAACCGTATTTGCTTTTTATCACCCCTGTTAAGACTAAAGGCTTGTCGGAGGGATAATTTAATTTTCAAGTGTAGTGAACTTGCAGGAAACTAAGATATAACTAGATATAATTATTTAGGCTTTTAATTTAATTGTTTGTAGTTAACGATGCTATTTACTTCTTTTCTTGCATGTGTTAACCCTCATCATTTGAGATTGCACCATTTTATATCGTATATGGAGAAGTGTTGATAAAAGCTTGCTTAGACTGTATGCTTGATTTGAATCCATCCAAGATATTATAAAATTATTTTTCTGATTTGACAAGTTCATGCATTAGACATTAAACAGAGTTTCATTGTGTATTTCATTTGAATCCGGTTTCTAGTGATGCGGGTGAAATGTTTGAAGTTCCCGATCCCCATCACTATCAGCCGCCACATCCTAGACCGTTTCGTTGCTCCAAAGTTTTGCCATCGGTTGGGGCTTTTACGGTCCAGTGCGCTATCTGTTTCAAATGGAGGCTTATACCAACTAAGGAGAAATAGAGAAGGTTTGGGAACATTTCTTTGATGAGCCTTTAGTTTGTGATGCGGCTCGCGAGTGGCGGCCCGATATATTGTGTGATGATGAGTCGGACATTATGCAAGACGGAAGCAGACTTTGGGCGATTGATAAGCCCAGCATTGCTCCTCCCCCACCTGGGTGGCAGCCGTTTTTGAGGATCAGAGGGGAAGGAGGCTCGAAGTTCACCAACCTGTATGCATCTTGTTCATTACTTCTCTCTATATTTGTCTTATTAATTAGATTTAGTTTTATTAATCGGCAGTTTTAACTTATCACAAACAAGTATATTTTGTTGTATTTTTTTTTTGTTTGTTTGTTTCCGTTTTTGGATCTTTTTTCTTGATTGGAAAGTCTTACCATTAAGGAATACTAATATTTTGATTTGAAGGACGGATATGAGATTGTTCTTTATTCTGCTGCGTATACATCAAAATATTTTTCACTTGGTGAATAGTATGGTGCTGAAAAGTATTTTCAACAGTTGAAAGTTGATTTTTTTGTTAGTATGAGATTGTACATGATTTTAAATAAGTTCACATTATAGCTATGTGATTTTGGACAAAGTTGTAAACAAAATTTAATACCGAATCGGAGAAATAATTCAGTATTTTATTTTTTCATTGGGTAAATAGTATTTCACTTTGAACCAAATGGGGCCCAAGTTGGCCACCACTGCAACTTGTTTTAACTTGTTTTAATTCACAGAAAATACTGGGTATTACAAAAACTATGCATTATAATATAAATATTAACAGATACACTATTATATACATATATGATATATTATCATAAATAATAAATTAAATGATATGTAAATAATTATATATATACATTAATTGAATACTTATTGTAAATTACCGTTAACATGTGTCGCACAGTGGGGTTGCAATTCGGGCTAATGGATCGTGTTTGGGCCTGGCCCGATGCGACCGAACTTCACTGCACACGACACAAACACATGACATGTTAAAAATATGAAACGACACAACACGAATAGTACGATAAATCAATTTCGTGTCAATTGGGCATGATTTTTATATATAAATATATATATTTGTTTTATTTTATATTGCCTGTAATATCTTAATTATAAAGGGATGGCCATTAGGCTAAATTGGGCTGCTCATTCGTGTTGTAATTGAGCCAAAACGTGTCAATTTCGTGTCAAAGCTATGGCACGAGCACGACACGACACGACACGACACAATCCAGTTTTGGGTAAAATTAATTGACCGAACATGACACACCGTGCTAATTTCGTGAGATTTTTTACTTCAAAGGCTTTCTTTACATCTACTTTTACAAAGATTTCTTATTTTCTTTTCTTTGGCTTTAAATTTTGGTGACGCTTATAGTTGGGAGGACCTTACTTTCCCTGCCTTGATTTTGATATTCATACAGTTTACATAAAGAAAATAATAATCACCAAGTAGTAAATCAAGTGCTTCCAAAAATTTTGGTCAATTTACAAAAATAAAGTTTTACTTCATTTTTTCTTAGTTTGTGAGGTGCCTGCTGTCATATTCTGTATGAAAGTACCTATATATGTATTAACCTAATTATATATGCATATATGAGCATGTGGATGTATTTTTCATAAGATTTTCAATATTTATGTGCTCAGTTTCTTTCGTTTCAGCGCGAAAAATATACTCGGGTAAGGAATCTGAACTCTTATATGCTACCGAGAGTTGTTATGTGAAGATAAACCATTCCGTACTTTTTTACTTGAATAGGTTATTTGCAATTAGCGTGATAGCTTTAGGGGGTCTCTTACTATTTTCTTTATGTTAGTGACAACAATATATACACATCATGTGCATGATCAAATTAATATTTCTGGATTCATATTGCTAACATTAGTTCTTGTGACATCAGGTGATTGAGATCTATCCAAATGCAGCCTTCCAGTCCGACCAAACTGACCATAATGCTGAAAAGGCCACCAAATGATGTCGGGAGTTCTACTTTTCCTGCGCCCTTGAATAGCAGGCTAATGGCCCAAGCGACCCTCAGTCATTCTTCCCCTCTTGATCACTTGGATACAAATGTTTCAGACCAAAATGCCCTCTTCGCTTCTTCAGGAAAGAGTTATTCCGTGAGCTCAGAGGAAGAAGTGTAATACCCCGTATTTTTATAGCTTTTAAATTATGGGATTTATTAAATTTAATTGAGATAAATTAATTTAATTTTAATCCGGAATGTTGCTTTAAATATTTACTAGCGTGATGAGAGTTAGTAATTATTGGAAATTTGTTATCTGTTGGATATTATTGGATGAGTATAGTAATATATGAGATTTATTGTTATAATATTGTCACGTGTGAATAAAATGACAATCATGGAAATTTAAGTCGGGACGCGTCTGTGTCGTGTCGGGACTAAATGTTGATTAATAAGTGAATATTTTATAAGTTGTTCGTATGGTCATTTTGAGTGCGCCAACGTGTCCGGAAGGGTCGAGATAGTCAGAAAAGTGTACCCGGGGGTTTAGTTTGGGTCTCGGGCGTTTTTAGGCCCAATTAGTACACCGGGAGGGCGTTTTGGACATTTCGCAATTATGGGTAATTAAACCTACGAAAATTAAAAGGGTTATATAAGATATCTAGGTTGTCTTCTAGGGTTAGAACAACCAAAGACAAATGACGGCCATTGGAGAGGAAGAGGAGAAGCTCTCCAAGGAGTTATAGGCCAAGAACACCTCCGATTGCACCGCCGTCACCACCAATGCGTAGATCGCGAGACGGGGAACGCAACCACACCAATTTCGGCACCAAACCAAATTTCTGAAAATTCCAGGCAAGTGTTTATCTTGCTTATTTCGTTGATGCATCTTTCATATTGGTTTAGGAATGATTAGGATGAATTGTATGGAAGAAAAACCCAATTTGAGATAGGAAATTGCATGTAGTGATGACTTATATGATATTTTGGAAACCCTTTGTCATGTAAAGGATTAAGAGTTTGATTAAGAAAAGAGTTCTAATTAGATACAAACACTAAAAATTTTATTCCGGATGATCGGACCATTGGAATCGCTTGAAATTTTAGTATGTTGTAGCGAGCGGCGAGACAGGACTGCTGACAAAAATTCAGCTTGATCGAACAGTCGGATTTCAAAAAATATTATTTTTACTAGAGAGTTTTATGTTTTGAGGACTCTTAGAGAGTTTTATATTTTGAGGACTCTTCTAAATAATAAAAAAAAAATTCAATTAAAACTCCATTTTAATTCCGATTTCGAAACCATTTGAAATTCTCATCTTTGAAAATAAAATTCAAAATCCTTTAATGTAAGGCGAAATCTATATTTTTGGGATATCTTACATGAGGGACAATGTAAGTATATGTTAAAGAGAGAGAGACACGTAAGAAAGTTACTTTGGGACAAATGTGTATACCTACTGAATTTTATACTTGGGAGGATAGAATCCGTGAGCGTGATGTAGTAAGTGGAAAAGTTCCTCAGATTAAAATAAGATGTGAATGGTTATACGTGATAACTAAATAATGAGAAATAAATACAAATGTCGTAATTATGGGAATTGAGAATTTACCCATTATTGAAATGGTAATGTTAGTATAGTTATATGATTGTGTATGCATATACTATCTATGTGTGAAAATCATGCCCACGCTACTTGCTATCCCTGAGGTTTCCGCGCTGGGACAGTCTTATCTCGATGGGACCTTTATGGGGGATATTGACTTGTACCCTAGAAGATAGATATCCTTGGTACAGGCTATCGGAATGATAGTTCAGACGGTCCTAAGAGATGCGGGTATGTGCTTTCCTCTTAGAGACTTGGAATCTATGCTTCGCCTCATTTTGTTTGTGTATTGGTATCCTTGGTACAGGCTATCGCAGTGATAGTTCAGACGGTCCTGAGAGACTTGGAATCTATACTTTGTCTCAATATTGTTTGAGCATGTGTTGATACAGTTCGAGAGTGATTCCGAATCTGTATTCCCTTAGTACGAGTGATACGGGGATTGGATAGTAGAGTATGGCCGCACCATAGTTTTTATGTGGGGTGCCGTTATGATATATATATTATACGAGTAGTTAATATATATATATGAAATTATGAAATATGGAACTGCCTACTGTGAGTTGATATGTAGGACATGGTTGATGACTCAAATTATAAATACTTGTGTTGAGAAAGTATAATATGACACTGAAAAACTTTAGTGATTAATAAAGTTAAAAGGGAGAACTTTGGTTATATATTGAAATCTTACGTTTTAAATACTTGTGTTGTTCAGTTGTAAATCCTGCGAATAACCTAAGGTAAGTTAAATCATTGGGGAAAGATAGTGTGGTATATGACGAGATAGACCATTGGGAAGGTTAGTGCGATAGGTGTGCACATTAGAAGAGAGGTGGGAATTTCTCAAGAGAGTGTCGCACTAATATGTTGTTGCATAAGCCTGTAATCAATTTAAATACTTGCTAAACTATTTTTAAAATGGTACTACATTCGGGCTCTGACCCGTTTGCTGTTACTTCTTCTCTCTTGTGTCTATATATATATGTATTACAAGTGCCCAGCCACAGGGGTGTCTTGCTTAGGATTCTTTGGATGGAACGCGCTGTAGCTTTTGTGGGAGTTGCAGGCCATTGCTTAGACGACCTCATTGTTGACTCTACTTCTAGTTCAGCTTTATCCAGCAGGGGCATGTGTCGCCCTTTTCCATTATTTAGTTGATATTGTCAGAGATTGTAATTTTTACTTTCAGTACCTTTATTTCGGGATTTATTACTGTCAGGAAGTTTTCCTTTAGTATTTAAATATTGGGACTATTTATTGATGGTTAAATTCTTGAATGTTCATTTCTTTTCTCATTCCTAATATGTGACTCTTAAAAAAATGTAAACGGTTAAAGGTTTTATAACTGGATTTAATAAAATGAGAATAAGGTTTTAAATGGTTTTGACACTTATCTTAATTATTTAGGGTGTTTAAATTGGAAAAGTATTTTTACGACAGTGATGCTAAGAATGAACCAACTGTTCACCTTGATGTTAATTTAATAAAGGAGTGATCGCCCGGTATTTAATTAGGCGGGGTGTCACATGTGGTATCAGAGCATCAGGTTCTAGTGTCCTTAGGATCTGTACGGCTTATTATGCTTTCAGCGTTGCTTTGTTTGTTATAGAGCCCTATGTTTAGGATTGTTGATTCCCTTGACGAGATTTCGTTCTCCTGCTATAATGTGTATACACTAGTGAATTCTAATTTCATTCGGATGTGTGCGTGTGCCGAGCGATGACGGATGTCAGAAGAGGACCGTTAAGCTTACATCAGGAGGCAGGGCTCAGTTGATATTATGAAATATATCCGAGGATGATGTCCGTAGTCGAGGTCACCTCCATTATGGCACGAGAAGCCACGACTAGAAAGGCGACTAAGGTGCAGCAATGATTTTTCAAATGCTGTTATAGTCAAATGAGGTGCGAGGGTAAACTTACCCAACGTATTACAAAAATGTGTAGAGACTGTCAATGGGAAATTTTAGAAATGCGGAAATTGTATGTGTATTTACCAAAGGAGGTAATGTACCCAAAGGCTTAGATATAGGACGAAGTGTGGCAAACTGAAAGTGAAAATTTAGAGAAAATTTTCTTGGCTTTCGGGACGAAATTATAATGGTTGGAGTCAACCACCAATTTTAGAAGTGGAATGTTATGCCTATAGGAGAACCTTAGGTACAGTGTTGACCGTATGTTCCTTCCTCAACTGTTCAGGGTGAGAAGCAAACGTGGTTCTGAACTCATCGCGGGAGGGCATGACAGAAGTCCGATTGTGGATATGAACCCTAATCATTAGCAAATTTTGTATCGAAAGATGTAGATACGAGTGGAGGAAACGACTCTAAGTGGGAGGCCAACTCGTAATAATAATTGATAATACTCGAGGAGGAAATTCTGATGGATGGTTGATTCAGAGGTTGACAATGTTGTATTTTATCAATAAAGATGATAATGCTCCTTGTGTGGGAAGCTTAAAGAAATCAAAGAATTTAGTCGAGAATAAGACTGAATACAATGGTGGTGATATAGCACCAAAAAGAGATGTGGATATACATCAGGGGACCCATTTAAATGATTCGGATAATGGAATTCTTACCAAGTGATGGTAAATTCAGTAAGTGCTATTATAGATAGTAACATGATCTTTATGGCCTAAAAAGTTAAAGGAACAATCGGAATGGTTAACAGGAATCGAGTTTACTAAAGTCCGAGAGGAGGACAAATCCTAACCTGGTTAGTAGGACAGGTGGTAAGTGGATTATGTACTGAGGTATTTTGTGCGGAGTGAGATCGCTCACGATAATATGTTCCAAAGTGAGTATAAGGACGAGAATACGGTGCCTAGTAAAAGGCAACGATTAAAATAATTTTGTTATGGTTTGGGCAGACGTGTTACGTCCGAAAACCATTTGCGCAGTCAAGACGATTGACAAGGTAGAAGTGTAAGTTGTCTCCTCAGAGGATGAGGCGTGTTTATGTGACACGAGTGAGTCACTATATTTTTTTCCTTGCTAGATTAGCATGTGAGACGGGCTTAATGCATATCATTTTAAACGTTATTAAAATGTGAATATTTTTCCCTAGTGTAGCGGGATTTTTCTTTAGTGCTATCCGCGGAGGATGAATGAGTATATTAACAGTGTCACGTATTTTTTGAGATTACTCGTTGTAGTGATGCGATACACGAGTATGATATTATCTTTGTTAAAACATTATAGAAATGGTTATACGATAGTGGACATTCATTGCAAGACTATCGGAGTGGTTGCATTAGTGCAACATGTTTTATGTTTATTTTGGCGAGGCTTTACCTGTGAGAAGGTTGGACTCGCACTTATATTATCTATCCTAGAGACTTCGGAGGAGATAGTGGGCTCGAGATATTCAATGCCAAAGTATGTATAGACTTTGTCAGTATGATTCCGTATGTATCGGGATTTACCGTTGAGTGAAAAGATTTGACGCAGTATTATGTTTGGCACTCCGGACTTAGTGATAGGAAGAGTGCAGTGTTATATTTATCCTTAAGAGACGTGGGAGTTAAGAGTTATACCCCTAATGTTAGAAAAAGGAATTTCGAGAATTCCGATTGTATGTATTCGAGGTTTATGGAATGCTATTACCACCAACCTATGCTGAACGATAGTGAAATTTGGTGAAACGTTCTTTGTTAAGCATAATTACGGGAGAGATTGTAACTTTCCTATCAAGGGACGGAATAAAGGGGTATATACTATGGACGGAGGACCTAACGGATTTCGATAACCGACAATGCTAGGTAGTAGTGTATCGGGGGGTTCCTTGTTTGGATTTCGCTTTGCGAGACATCCCACGCATGAAACTTAGCGTAAGGTTGGAAATAGGGAGACGTTTGGTCACTATTCCATGAGTTCGGTACCCTGGTCGAAATGGGATCAAGTAATTATGTATGTAAGTTGGAAGTTGAATTTTGTTTTAAGGTCATTGGAGCCGGATTTTTGTGGTAGGAAAGCATTGAAAGTTATCCCCACGAGTTGAGGGGTGGAACGATGATAAGGAGAATTTAAGAATTTTGATTTCTAGGGTGATTGAGAGTACCCAAATGTCATAATCGCGTACAGAACACAAGGTGAATAAAGATTTGGAATGATTTTTAGCATGGATTATCTGGAAAAAAACTTTATATTATACAAAAGAGATGACCTGTAATTATTTTGATGAATAGAGCGTTAGTGATTTATTTTGGTTGTTGTACCTATTTGGGAAAATTGTTGTACTTATCTGAGGAAGGTTGAGAATTATTATTCCTCTTTTATTGTCATGGAATTTGAATGCTCTATTCCTTCTATTCCGTTGAATTTAGTTAGTCCTACAGATGAGTAGCACGCCGTTCGCTCTCCCAGGGCGGTCGGAGTGTTGCAAAAATGTGGGCATCTTGGTTAACTACAGTTAAAATAGTCCGAGTCGAAGGGACGTGGTAATAGACGTGTGAAATATATGTTTGTGGGACTAGTATAACGAAGTGGAAGTGATA
The DNA here is from genome assembly GCA_949130495.1 of Sambucus nigra. Taxonomy (NCBI): domain Eukaryota; kingdom Viridiplantae; phylum Streptophyta; class Magnoliopsida; order Dipsacales; family Adoxaceae; genus Sambucus; species Sambucus nigra. The sequence continues at coordinate 723,176,465 of OX422210.1, forward strand.
GAGTTGATTAAACGTCACATGAGGGGCGATAATCCATACATAAGTGTGCAATTAGAATAGCACGCCCTAACTTGATTGGAAGGCTGTGGGAAGCCATTCAAGAATTGGTATTCCTTGAATATAGTAGAATTTAATTGTTATGAAGCACACCCGGAGCGAAGTTGTTATTAGTCAAGTGTGAGAGCGACTCACACATATAAAGAGTAATGATGTTAGTATAGTATAAGAGATCCAGAAGTGCACTTCGTGGAGAGAAGACCATGGGTGGAACTTTCGGCATACTACAAGGAAGGAAGGGGAGTATTACGTGTCACTTAATGTGAGACATTTCAAGGTAAGAATCGATGTTTAGCGAGACGTAGTGAGTAGTCTCTACATGCACTGCCCATAGGTAAGGTTTGGTTGAAAGAGGAGAACCAACCAAATAATTTTGTGTTTATCGAAAATTCCTGAAATTGGAAGAGGTTGGTAAAGTCGGTAAAGTTCTTGGATGGGTTGCCATCCTCAAAACAAGATCAAGGGTTTATCCCGAACATGTGAATTAATTCGCCGAGAAGGAAGTGATTGATATTCCTTTGGGCTGGCTTACAATATTAACTAGTATGCCCCAGACTTCCTTTGAAAGGAAGGATCGCGCCAGTGCACGGTCCGGCGCAGTATAAATTTCTGAATCAGGATGATATTGGTGAATCCCACCTTTGATATGGGATTTCAGGAACCAGCGGAGATAAAATTTCGTTTCAAGTAGGATGTATCACCCTTAGCCAGGGAATAAGCGCATGGTGATTAAAGATTAGTGGAGCCACGTGAAGGAGATTTTGGAATCTTGGTACGATGATTTCAAGAATGCTCTGTAGAAGCACTCGTACCTGTTTGTCGCGTATGAGGTACTTATTAAGGTTTTGTTATGGAAGAACCTCGACTATTCTCCTTCCGTATGTTTAGAGGAGAGTAGACAATCAAAATTTTTGGATCGGTCGAGAAAATATCCGATAACTATGGTAGAATTCCACGACTGTTTTAGACGAGCAAGAGTGATCAAATGTTCGTAATATTTTCTCAGAATGGGAGTTTTGTATATGAATAAATCGGAGTATTTGTCATGTAGTGAGGTGCGACCTCCTAATGATAGTGAGATAATGAAATGTATAACGTATAGGCGTGACCTATGCGAATGTTGTCGGTTGGGAGCACAATGTGAAGTGTCTCCAAAGAGAATGCAAAACAATGTTACTGTGAATAAAGGGCTATAGTGATTGAGCGTCGTAATGTGTAGTTAGTTTGTGTACGGAAAAGGATATCCAGAATTGTGCTACCTGATAGGCCTTATTTTCCGAATTTCGGGACGAAATTCAGTTATTAGGGGGGAAGTATGTAATACCCCGTATTTTTATAGCTTTTAAATTATGGGATTTATTAAATTTAATTGAGATAAATTAATTTAATATTAATCCGGAATGTTGCTTTAAATATTTACTAGCGTGATGAGAGTTAGTAATTATTGGAAATTTGTTATCTGTTGGATATTATTGGATGAGTATAGTAATATATGAGATTTATTGTTATAATATTGTCACGTGTGAATAAAATGACAATTATGAAAATTTAAGTCGGGACGCGTCTGTGTCGTGTCGGGACTAAATGTTGATTAATAAGTGAATATTTTATAAGTTGTTCGTATGGTCATTTTGAGTGCGCCAACGTGTCCGGAAGGGTCGAGATAGTCAGAAAAGTGTACCCGGGGGCTTAGTTTGGGTCTCGGGGCGTTTTTAGGCCCAATTAGTACACCGGGAGGGCGTTTTGGACATTTCGCAATTATGGGTAATTAAACCTACGAAAATTAAAAGGGTTATATAAGATATCTAGGTTGTCTTCTAGGGTTAGAACAACCAAAGACAAATGACGGCCATTGGAGAGGAAGAGGAGAAGCTCTCCAAGGAGTTCTAGGCCAAGAACACCTCCGATTGCACCGCCGTCACCACCAACGCGTAGATTGCGAGACGGGGAACGCAACCACACCAATTTCGGCACCAAACCAGATTTCTGAAAAATTCCAGGCAAGTGTTTATCTTGCTTATTTCGTTGATGCATCTTTCATATTGGTTTAGGAATGATTAGGATGAATTGTATGGAAGAAAAACCCAATTTGAGATAGGAAATTGCATGTAGTGATGACTTAAATGATATTTTGGAAACCCTTTGTCATGTAAAGGATTAAGAGTTTAATTAAGAAAAGAGTTCTAATTAGATACAAACACTAAAATTTTTATTTCGGATGATCGGGCCATTGGAATCGCTTGAAATTTTAGTATGTTGTAGCGAACGGCGAGACAGGACTGCTGACAAAAATTCAGCTTGATCGAACGGTCGGATTTCAAAAAATATTATTTTTACTAGAGAGTTTTATGTTTTGAGGACTCTTAGAGAGTTTTATATTTTGAGGACTCTTCTAAATAATAAAAAAAAAACTCAATTAAAACTCCATTTTAATTCCGATTTCGAAACCATTTGAAATTCTCATCTTTGAAAATAAAATTCAAAATCCTTTAATGTAAGGCGAAATCTATATTTTTGGGATATCTTACATGAGGGACAATGTAAGTATATGTTAAAGAGAGAGACACGTAAGAAAGTTACTTTGGGCCAAATGTGTATACCTACTGAATTTTATACTTGGGAGGATAGAATCCGTGAGCGTGATGTAGTAAGTGGAAAAGTTCCTCAGATTAAAATAAGATGTGAATGGTTATACGTGATAACTAAATAATGAGAAATAAATACAAATGTCGTAATTATGGGAATTGAGAATTTACCCATTATTGAAATGGTAATGTTAGTATAGTTATATGATTGTGTATGCATATACTATCTATGTGTGAAAATCATGCCCACGCTACTTGCTATCCCTGAGGTTTCCGCGCTGGGACAGTCTTATCTCGATGGGACCTTTATGGGGGATATTGACTTGTACCCTAGAAGATAGATATCCTTGGTACAGGCTATCGGAATGATAGTTCAGATGGTCCTAAGAGATGCGGGTATGTGCTTTCCTCTTAGAGACTTGGAATCTATGCTTCGCCTCATTTTGTTTGTGTATAGGTATCCTTGGTACAGGCTATCGCAGTGATAGTTCAGACGGTCCTGAGAGACTTGGAATCTATACTTTGTCTCAATATTGTTTGAGCATGTGTTGATACAGTTCGAGAGTGATTCCGAATCTGTATTCCCTTAGTACGAGTGATACGGGGATTGGATAGTAGAGTATGGCCGCACCATAGTTTTTATGTGGGGTGCCGTTATGATATATATATTATATGAGTAGTTAATATATATATGAAATTATGAAATATGGAACTGCCTACTGTGAGTTGATATGTAGGACATGGTTGATGACTCAAATTATAAATACTTGTGTTGAGAAAGTATAATATGACACTGAAAAACTTTAGTGATTAATAAAGTTAAAAGGGAGAACTTTGGTTATATATTGAAATCTTACGTTTTAAATACTTGTGTTGTTCAGTTGTAAATCCTGCGAATAACCTAAGGTAAGTTAAATCATTGGGGAAAGATAGTGTGGTATATGACGAGATAGACCATTGAGAAGGTTAGTGCGATAGGTGTGCACATTAGAAGAGAGGTGGGAATTTCTCAAGAGAGTGTCGCACTAATATGTTGTTGCATAAGCCTGTAATCAATTTAAATACTTGCTAAACTATTTTTAAAACGGTTCTACATTCGGGCTCTGACCCGCTTGCTGTTACTTCTTCTCTCTTGTGTCTATATATATATGTATTACAGGTGCCCAGCCACAGGGGTGTCTTGCTTTTGATTCTTTGGATCGAACGCGCTGTAGCTTTTGTGGGAGTTGCAGGCCATTGCTTAGACGACCTCATTGTTGACTCTACTTCTAGTTCAGCTTTATCCAGCAGGGGCATGTGTCGCCATTTTCCATTATTTAGTTGATATTGTCAGAGATTGTAATTTTTACTTTCAGTACCTTTATTTCGGGATTTATTACTGTCAGGAAGTTTTCCTTTAGTATTTAAATATTGGGACTATTTATTGATGGTTAAATTCTTGAATGTTCATTTCTTTTCTCATTCCTAATGTGTGACTCTTAAAAAAATGTAAACGGTTAAAGGTTTTATAACTGGATTTAATAAAATGAGAATAAGGTTTTAAATGGTTTTGACACTTATCTTAATTATTTAGGGTGTTTAAATTGGAAAAGTATTTTTACGACAGTGATGCTAAGAATGAACCAACTGTTCACCTTGATGTTAATTTAATAAAGGAGTGATCGCCCAGTATTTAATTAGGTGGGGTGTCACAAGAAGATGCTCAGAATCAATTGGTTATTTACGATCGAGTTGCCAGCAGTGCGAGTGAAATCGTTGCAGTTCCCATTCCCATTCACTATCAGCCGCGACGTCCTAGACCATTTCGTAGTTCCAAAGTTTTGCCATCGGTGGGGGCTTTTACGGTCCAGTGCGCTATCTGTTTCAAATGGAGGCTCATACCACCGAAGGAGAGACACGAGGAGATACAGGAGCATATCTTGAATGAGCCGTTTGTTTGTGATGCGGCTCGTGTGTGGCAGCCCGACATATCATGTGATGACCAGCTGGACATCTTGCAAGACGGAAGCCGATCTTGGGCGATTGATAAGCCCAACATTGCTCAGCTGACACCTGGGTGCAGCGGCTTTTGAGGATCAGAGGGGAAGGAGGCTCGAAGTTCGCCAACGTGTATGCATCTTTTTTATTACTTCTCTTTATATTTTTATATTTTTATATCTTATTATTTAGATTTAGTTAAATCGATCGTTTTAACTTGTCAAAAAATGTAATTTTGGTAGTTTTAGTTATTATTATTTTTGTTTGTTTGTTTCCTTCGTGGATCTTTTTCTTAATCGGAAAGTCTTACCACTAGGAATACTAATATATTGATACGAAAGAGAGATGGGAGATTATTTATTCTGCTGTGTATACATCAAAATATTTTTCCCTGCGTGACAAGTATTCACCTATTCAAAGTTGATTTTTTTGTTCATATAAATATGTGATTTTGGACAAAGTAGTGAGCAAAATTTAACATCGAGTAGGAGAAATAATTTTCAGCGTTATACTTTTCAATTGGGTGGATAGCAAATATTTCACTTCGAACCAAACAGGCCCTAAGTTGACTACCACTGCAATTTGTTTAAACTATGAAGACCATACTTTTCTGTTATTATATTCAATTTCAATTGGATTTGGTCATCTTCTGTTATGTTTTTCAGGTATTATGTTGCGCTATCGGGCAAAAAAGACTTAGATCGATGGTGAAAATTCAAAGATATTTTTCTCTTCCGATTTTTTTTTTTTTTTTTTTCACCATCCGTATTTACTTTTTATCACCCTTTGGTGATTAGAGGTTTGCCGGAGGATTTATTTAATTTTCAAGTGTTGTGAACTTGGGGAGTTTTTGTTCCCAGAGAATTTGCAGCCATCTATGATATAACTAGATTTACTTCTTTAGGCTTTTCATTTAATTCTTTGTAGTTACGAGTGCTATTTACTTCTTTTCTTGGATGTGTTAACCATCGGACATTTGAATTGTATGATTTATATCGAACATGGAGAAGTGTTATTAATAACCGGCTTAGACTGTGTGTTTGATTTAATCCATCCATAATTTTTATAAAATTATTCTTCTGGTTTGACAAGTTGGATTCATTAAGCAGTGAACAGAGTTTCATTGTCTTTATCATTTTTGAGGGGTATTAATGGATATACCTTTTATGCTAGTTTCTTGGGTTTCTTTCCTTCATTGTACCTCTGTTCCACTTGATATATTATTGTTTCTTTATTGGCAGAGTTTGCGTTCTACTTTTTGTTAGTTTCTAATTTTGCTTCAAAGGGTTTGTTCTCATCTCCGTTAACAAAGGTTTCTTATTTCTTTTCTTTGGCTTTACATTGTGGTGTGTCTAATAGTTGGGAAGACCTTACCTTCCCCACCTTTGATATAGATATTCCTACAATTTACATAAAAAAATAATAATCACCAAGCAGCAACTATAATTACTTCTGAATGTTTATTTTTTCTTAGTTTGTGAGATGCCTGCTGACATATTCTATAGGTGTGTACCTATTTATATATCAACATATTTATGTAGGTATATGTATGAGCATGCATATATATTTTTTATAGGATTTCAATATTGATGTACTTTGATTTTTGTTTCAGCGTGGGAAAAAGATTCGGGGGCAGGAATCTGAGCTCTCTTATCTGTATCTTCTACCTTGAATAGGTCAGTTCTCATCTGTGTAAATAGGCTGAGTGTGGGTAATTTATTCTTATGCTACGAAAAGGGTTTATTAGTTGTATGTGGTGGAATGAATTGGTTTGTTTCCTTTAGGTTGATATCTAACTCGTGCTTATGATTATGGATTATTGCAGGTTATGTTTTAAGCATTGATATACACCCTAAAATGCATGTTGTTTAGATGCTTAATCTATCTTAGATCTCTATCTTTATTTTTTCCCTTGGATAAGTTTTTAGTAATATGCAAGGTTTTAAAATGCGCGAGGCGTTTTGCCTCGAGGCGGTCCGAGGCGTATGCCTCAACTTTTTTCCACAAAAGTAACTAAAAATGATATAAAAATAATAATTAACGAGGAACAAATTAAGTATCATAAATATCTTAAAAACAAACGATGTAAGCTTGATTCCACAGCACAATACCAATAATCACACCATAATGTCATCATCACAATACATATTATACCGTCAAGACAAAATAAATCCATAATGAAAATCATCATATCACCATCACCAAACCATAACAAAGTATAATATATCACCAAACCATAATAATTTTCCCACAAAGGCCACATTCGTAACCCTTATCCGACAATTCCACCTCCTTCCCGCATTTCCAAGCGGGATCCTTACTATGTCAAACTCACTACAATAATACAGATTTTGTGTTAGCATAATGGATTTATGTTATACAGCAGAATGTATATACATACACAAAAAAAAGAGCAGCGAAAATATCTATATATGTCGATATATAAATAGAGCAGAGAAAACAAAAAAAAACATGGTTCGGATTGGTGGGGATATAAGCAAAAACTTAAAAAACCTCTAAATTACCTGATGGTGGTCGGTATCTCCTACAGAAGACAGAGGGTGGTTTTTCTTTGGGAAATTAGTTCGGCAGCTAGGGCTTCTTTGAAAAAGTGGTTCTAAATTACACATGACTTTTTTTTTTTTAACAAATACATCAGCACGTGGCTTTTTTTTTTTTTTTTTTTACAAACACATCTCCTCGGGAAAAAAAAGAGGCTTTCGCCTCAAGGTGCACACCTCTCACAACAAAGGCGTAAGCCTCAGGCCTCATCCCCTTCGCCTCGCCTCCTCGTTTCGCCTTTTAAAACCTTGGTAATATGACGAATAAGTAGCATCGTAATTTGTTATGGAACAGGTTTCTACCAGAAATGGTTCAATTGATAAGGAAAAAATATGAAGAAAAAAAAATTAATATAAGTAGTTGTTGGTTCTACTTTAGTTGACCCCTTGAGTAGGGGGGTAATGGACCAAACGACCCTCAATCCATGTTCCCCTCGTGATCCAAATAAGTTGGATGGAAAGAAATGAGACGAAAATTCCCTTGTCACCAGTTGTTGAGACGAGACGAGGATGGGGATTCCAAGTGAGAGGAAGAAGAAGATAGCCAATAGTATGGCGAAGATACTCAAATTCAAATGTTTTGTTGATTTTGATGAACCGATCATATGGAGGTCGGTTTTCAGCGTGAGTTAGAGAAAATCAATTGTCCCATTCTTCCATTTTATCAACCGACCCAAACAACATCATTAAGTACCTCAACACTTGTTGAGATCTATCTAGGGTTGGTTTGTTTTTACTATAAATCTCAACACCTACCAAGATCGATCCCTTGCCCAGGGTAAACAATATTCCTTTTTATCTCTATATATTTCTTAATAGTTCTTATCGTTTTCTAAATTATTTTAAGGCTTATATGGTACCAACTAGTTCTAGATACATCACTTTCTCACTTTCCCTCTTCCATCATTGGCATGTGACAAATTTTAATTATAACCTATGAAGCACGGACTCGACATGTAATACGGGATACGACTCGATTCAGGATACAGGATACGTGATTTTTCCAAAATGTAGGATACGATACGTTAGGATACGTTAAATATTTATTATTTTATTTTATATATATTAATGATAAAATTGATAAAATGAAACTAAAGCATCAAACACCATTATATTAAAGTGCTCAAATATGATGATTGTTGTCACCAAACAAACACCATTATAATAAAACATCATTAACATAAAAGGTTGTTCCAACAAAAACATAAGACAAAAATAAAGATAATATCCTTAGCATAAAATAAGATAGAGACAAGCCTCCCGAGAGCATCCAGGCTTTTCATAGTATCTCAATCACTAAGTAGACCCAATATCAACGGCATCATCATCTACGTCAACCACATAATCAAGTACCATAAAAAAGGATTCAAACAGTGGGATGTAAATGTTAAAAATAACATAGCTAAGAGTGAAAACAGTTAAAGAAAACAATACAGTTAAAAACAACACAGATAAAAAAAAGAATGAAAACATAAAAAAAGTTGAGAAAAAAATCAGAAAATAATGCAGCACAAGCAAAGAATGAAAGACAAACAACACAGTTAAAGAAAACATAGTAAAAGAAGAAAGATAATTAAAGAATGAAAAACAACACAGTTAGAAAAATTAAAAAACGTATCCAAAACGTATCCTAACGTATCCCCAACGTATCCTAGCGTATCCCAACCATTTAAAAATAAAAAAAAAATAGTACTCTAGGATTCACGTATCCTAGCGTGTCCTAACATATCCCTTATCCTATACGTGTCCAACAAAAATTCGAGACCTCCCGAGAGTATCCGTACCTCATAGTTGTAACTAATTCCACCACTCGTAATTTTTAGTATGTACTCTGAGAGATTTCAGTGTCACGTTTTAGTAGTAGTTGAATGAGATTTTTGGTTACACATTTCATACTCTTATGATTTGGTGTAGGTTCAGTTTATTACTTGAGTTTTTTTTTATTTGATTATATTTTTTTGTTGTTGACAAATCAGAATAAATCATTTTATTAGGTTTAAGTTTGGTGATTTTGTGTCTGATTTGGTTACTTATGTCAGTTTTTTTTTTCAAACATTTTTTTATTATTATTTCTTGCATAGATCGACCACATTAGCATTCTCTGTTCAAGATATAATTTTTTTTTTAGAAGTAAATCTTATTTTCACCATATTATTATGGGTATATCACTTTGGGTACCATTGTCACTTTTTTTGACATTTTTAAGAAACTTTTTGCAATAATTTTTTCACTAAAGCATAGCAGAAAGTGAATTTGGTATTTTACGTCCAAAGTGATGTGTGACATGACCGGGGGGGAGTACAAAACGAAATGATCCTATATTTTTATTTTTTATTAATTTGTGAAATGTCAACCAACACTTTCTTTATGCCTGTATCTATTTATGTATATCAATGTATCAATGAATCTCATATTGGATTAATATTACTACCTTAGTCATTTTTGCCACTAAAAACGCATCTTCCCCATTTTCTTCCATGCATGTTTTTGATGTAAAGGTTGAAGAATTATTTAGTAATGAAGTGTAATGTACTTAGAGAGGTTTCGGTGTCTTGTTCTAATGATATCTAATTCTATATGTTTTCTTCCCACTTTTTAAGATTACTAAAGTACTTTTTTATATCTATTGTCGTGTAGAATTGCACCATTTATATTTGATTAGAAAGTCAAAAGCTCAAATCTAGTGAAGTATATTAATTATCCATCTTATAAGGTGTATTGGATTTGGGCTCATCAAGATTTTGTGCTTACGACGAATATCTGGGACATGGATACGACTAGACGCAACAAATGCTCAAAAAGTACCATAATTCGTTAAATATACGTCATTACTTGTATATATGATGTATAAATAACAAGTACTTTTTCATGTCAATAAATCTGTATATATGGTTGAAATGTGAAAATGCTAACTTATGAACCACACTAATTTTTTGATAAGTTGAACCCAGTTATACAGATAATAGAGTTAACGCGTCCGTTTCGAACTCAGTCAAGGCAAACGCCGTGTCTATTGTTCCAACTCTTGAACAAGGAACAACGCGAGTTTCCAAACAAGTTTTGTTACGTGTGAAAGGTGAAGAGGTAGTTGGTAAAATAATGGAGAAGTTTTCAGAACGAAAGAACGTGGTGCCGAAAACTAAAGAACTCGTGAAATCTAGTTTGGTGAATGGCTCGGCGACAACTGTTACATGTAGGGTTGAGTCTGAGGTGACAACAGAGGAAGAGAAACGCAAAGAGAGAGAGAGAGAGAGAGAGAGAGAGAGAGAAAGAGAACAAGAAAACGAAGGTGCAGGAGGAGTTGGCCAAGAAGGAAGAGGAACTGAGGAAGAAAGGGAACCAGGACAAGTTGAAAGAACAGTGTCGGTTGGAGGAAAAGGCCAAAGCCCAAGAGGCACTCGAGAGGAAAAAGCGAAATGCGGAAAAGGCACAAGTTAGGACCGAGTTACGTGCATAGAAGGAAGCTGAACAAAAAGAGAAGGTATATTTCAAATTTTGTTAGCTTGGCAATAAATGTAGTCAATTTGGCTTGGTCAGTTTTATAGTTAAACCATAACCAATGCAGAACCAGAAACGAACCTATTACAGAACCAACCCAACCTATCGGTCTTTGGCTCCATCTCATATTGTTGGAAATTTGTGAAAAAAAATAACAATGACTGTTATGTGCTTATAAAAGTCACATATATTATAAGCAATGAAATTAGTGAAGAATAGAAGTTTATTATTTACATGGAGCTGTGATGTGCATGGATTTTGATAGATGATTGTTATGTCTTTTTATATATATTTATTTCAGTTTTCAGTTTTGTTTTCGCCAACTGTGTTTACTTTTTATAACCCTTTTGATAATAAGAGGCTTGCCGGAGGACTTATTTAATTTTCAAGTGCAGTAACTTGGGGAGTTTTTGTTCCGAGTGCATTTGCAGGCATCTAGTTAAACTAGATTGAATTATTTAGGCTTTTCATTTAACTCTTTGTAGTTAACAATGCTATATACTTCTCTTGCATGTGTTAACCATGAGGTATTTGAATTGCACCATTATATTGTACATGGGGAAGTGTTATGAATAAGCTGTCTTGGACTGTATGATTGATTTAAATGCATCCATAATATTTATAAAATTGTTCTTTTGATTTTACAAGTTGATGCATTAGATATTAAACAAATTTTCATCGTGTATTCCATTTTTGGGGCATATATAGGAGAATATATATATACGAGAATTCTCACCTACATCATGCTCTATACGTCATTCATACAGCACACGTAGTTGTGGGCCCTAAATTTTTTTTTTTCAAATTTTTTATTTTTCTCTTTAAATTAACCTTCCAATAAACCCATGTTCAAAAAATTCGGTCAAAATATATTTTATGGCTATTTTTAAAAAATTCACAAAAAACTGCTCAAAATACCTTATTTATATGGTCCGTGCCAGAATTTTTTTGTGGATTTTTTAAAAATAGCTACAAAATGTATTTGACCTAATTTTTTGCGCATGGGCTTATTGGAAGGTTAATTGCAAAAGAAAAATAAAAAAATTGAAAAAAGATTCCTTAGGACCTAGAACTAGGTGTGATGTATGCATCATGATGTAGATGAGCCTTCCTCTCTCTCTCTCTCTCTCTCTCTCTCTCTCTATATATATATATATATATATATATATATATATATATATATATTATTTTATAGTGCATGGAATTTATTAATTATAAAGGGGTGGTGCTCATTCGTGTTGTAATTGGGCCATAACGGGTCAATTTTGTGTCAAAACTATGCCACGAACACAACACGACCCGCTATCGTTCCAAAATATCTTGGCCCAAACACGATCCGTTGTGCTAATTTCGTGCGGATGTATTTATTATTGTATATTTATTATTGATGTGCTCGGTTTCTTTTGGTTCAGCTTGAAAAAATAGCCTCGGGACCAATGTTTAAAAAATCAGGTGAGGAGTACGCCTCGAGGCAAATCAACAAAAAATGCCTTGAGGCTTAAGCCTCAACTCTCGAGTGTAGAAATTGAGGCTTATGCCTCTGGGGCTGGGCGTTGCACCTAGAGGCGTTTGGAGGCGATCATTTTTTGTGAGGGTAAAAAAAAAAGATTAAGTTAATAGTTTAAGTTGGAAATTAAAAATGTGGAATAACAAACGAAACCCTATAAAACAAAGAAAAGGTTACCTTTTCTCTCATTTTCTTCTCCCTACCTAGTCAACTGCTAATTCCGACCATTCCTCTGCTAATTCCGACCAAGGAAAGCTGTCCTTAATTTATTTAAGTTATCCTTTATTTATTTACGCTATCCTTCCGAATTAACTAGTTTTGCGTTAGGGTTTTGAGTTTTACGTGCTCTTCATCAGCATTTGAACGAGACTGAGCACATTTAATCAGGTATTCGTTTGTTGAAAATTAACGTAAATAAATATTATTACACAAATTTATTATCATATGGCTAAAAAATTATAAGCTTCATACAAAGAAAAGAAATCGGTTGTCAACGAAGAGGCTTAACTCATTGGTGCATATAATGTACAACAAGAAATTGCAAACGAAGTTTTTAAAAAAGAAGGCACTTGGGAGGATGAGGACCCTTTCGCGCAGATGTATTTTGGCCCCAAACATGACCCGCTCTTGCCAATTTCGTGCAAGTGTTTTTTTTTTGTTGTATATTCATTATTGATGTGCTCGGTTTCTTTTGTTTCAGCGTGAAAAAATCGACTCGGGACTTGAATCAAAGCTCTCTTTCATGGTACGGAAGGTAGTCTTGTGAAGATAAACCGTTTTCTTTTTTCTGCTTTGAATACGTTAGTTCTTATAGTGAATGGATTTAAAATGAATTTAAATTCAATTTTAGCCGATACTTGGTAATCCAAAATTGATATCAAGGTTCAATCACAATAAAAGTTAAAAATAAATTGGGATGGAGGGAGGGTGAGAGAGAGGAGCGGTTGGATGAACATGAACTTTGTGAGACTCCTATATTAAATGGATGCATTTCATGTTTTTTATGAAATGCTCCAATTTCAAATTTTACATATGAGCTAAAATGAGGTAATTAATGAATAATTTCATTAATAAATTTAAACCCAATTAATGGACTAATTTATAAATGATCCAATTTTTAATTTTGAAATTATTAAACAGGGTCTAAATATATTCATTCGGAAGTTCGTTTAGAGTTCATAGTTCATGAAAAAACAAGCGCTACCGGAGTTTACTTGCTCTTGAATTGGAGGGTAATGGACCAAACGACCCTCAGTCCTTCTTGCCCTCCCGATCAGTTGAAATATTACGAAAATGCCCTCATCGTCAGTTGTTGAGACGAGACGTGGATGGGTATTCCTGGTGAGAGGAAGAAGAAGATGGTGAAAATGAATAGTTTTGAAGTTGATTTTGATATGGTTTTAAGGTTTGAGTTGTTGGATGATGTTATTAATGAGTTTCATTTCAACTTTAAGGTTTGAGTTGTTGGGTGATGTTATTAATGAGTTTCATTTCAACTGGAATGTACATGCCATATATGTGTGAATTTGTACTAGATTTGGTGTTTTTGTATGTGGGTTTCAACATATGTAAGTTTTTTGGTATGTGGGTTTTGTTTTGAGTACATTTAACATAGCTAACTCTTCATTTCCTTTCTCAAACCGAAGGCAAAGGCAAAGGCAAAGGCAAAGGCAAAAGCACATTCGCTCTCTCTTCAACCCTTTTTGAATTTTGTGTCAGGCTCAAACAGATCTTCAATTAATCCAAGTAGAAACCTTTTCAATCAATTGCTATATTACCCTACCCTAACTAGCCACTCTCTGAATCTAATCCTAAACGAAACCCTACACTTAAGACACACTGTGAAAATATAAACTTGGAAATTCGTGGTCTTTTTCTTATATGGAAGGCTAAATAGTGTATACTATCTATTTTTCTTCCATGTACGGGTTTTGTAATTGGTCTTTGTTGCGTTTGTGCTTATATACTCTATTATAAATATTGGTTAGAATTAAGGCCTGTGCAATTGCACCAGTTATTTGCACAAGTTATTTGATTAGAAAGTCAAAGCCCAAGCTAGCCTTATCTGGCAAGTTATATTAATTAGCCGTCTTATTACATGTTTTGGATTTGTGACCATCACGATTTGTACTTACGAAGCTTGGATGAATTAATTAGCCAAAGTGATTTAAAAAAGGAACCAAACTCAAAAGCGAGTAATATATGACGTATTAAAGTCGGAAAAAACTCTAGTTTTATACTGCATTTTTTTAACAATAAAAAACTTGAAAAGGCAACGAAATGAAGTCGAGGATTCCTAGAGGTTGTTTGTTTTTGCCTTTGAACTATTCACACTTAAGAGTAGGGGTGGAGCTAGGGCTTCCAGCGAGTGGGGGCTACTTTAATGGTGATATTCGGGGGTGCCCCCGAGCCGAATTTTTGTGTAGTTATTTTTAGTATTTATCAAACTATTACGTATATTTATTTAATATAATGGAAAGATAAACAAATATTGATTGATTAAAGATTTTAAACCTAGAAAATGGAAGCGCAAATAAAAATTTCAATATATTTTATAAATAGAGATTGAGAGAAACAAGACGTACCTTTTTTTTTTGAATCTCCATAAGTTAACATCAACATAAATGGAGGGTCTCAAACATAAATTAATATATTATCATAATATAACATATCAATCTCTAAATTAATCAATCATAATACACATAACTTTGAACATTTCAATAAACATATATAATTTGAACCCTAAATTCAGATATAACCCTAAAATTAAATTTAACACTAACCACCACACTAATAATAACAATGAAAATTAGAACCAACGCCATAAAATTTATCCTCAGTTGTAAAATCAAGATAAGTAAAAATATTGAGAGAGGGACACACAGATATATGAGAGACTATTGTGAATAGGTGCCTACTTTTCAAAGAAAGGGAACTAGAGTATAGAAGGCTTAATATACTTATTAAAATTCATCCTACACTTTTAAAATTTTGTATTTTACCCCTAAAATTTTCATTTGGCACATGTGTAATATTTTTCTTTTGAAAAAATCTGTGCGGGCTAAAGCCCCCACTCAGCCTCAAGTGGCTCCGTCCCCGCTTAAGAGGTACTAAATATTATATTTTTTTTTAATGATTAACTATTTACTCTTAAGGGGAAACAAACCCCACCCTAGTTTAGTTTCCCCCTTTATAATGGACCAAACGACCCTCAATCCTTCTTCCCCTCCCGATCAGTTGAAATATTACCAAAATGCCCTCGTCGTCACTTGTTGAGACGAGGATGGGTATTGCACCTGAGAGGAAGAAGAAGATGCTAAAAATGAATAGTTTTGAAGTTGATTTTCATTTAGTTTTAGGGTTTGAGTTGTTGGGTGGTCCTATTAATGGGTTTCATCATTTACATGCATATATGTGTGAATTTATACCAGATTTGTGATTTTGTATGTGGGTTGTGTGTTTTATAGGTTAGATAGATCAACATAAATAAATGAGCTTTTTTTGTACTGAGAGTAGTCATGTGAAGGTAAATTGTTACGTATTTTTTTTTACCATGAATAGGTCGATTCTTATAATGTGGGTAGTTTTTTCTCGAAATGGTTTGATTGTATTTTGTAGTTGAATCGATTGGTTTGTAATGCACGTACCAGAAAAAAATGAATGAGAGTTGTCCATCTCTTGATTGTTCTTGTTGGTTGTTGAGTGTGTTTCGTTTAGATCAAACAAGTAGAGAAGAGGGAGATCAAAGCTTAAAGTTTAGTTGATAGAACATAGAGAGCAAACTTCAGTAGAAGGGGGCGTGGGTGTTTTTCTTTTTCAGATTCATAGAATTTTTTGGAGAGCAAAGCTTAGTACTAGTAGAAGTGAGTAGCTGAACACTTATGTGATGACGAAATGTGTTCGAATTGGAGCTCTTTCCTATTGACGGAAAGCTTTATGTAATATTTTGATTGCTGACTTGGAGTGGAAAATATTGAGTGAAAACGGGCACGTGAAAAAATAGTTATAACAAAATAGAAAAAAACATCAGTAAAATTTAGGAAAAAAAATTTAAGGAAAAAAACTGAAAATAGAATAAAGAATATAAATTCAAAAATATAAAAAAGATATTAAAACAAATAAAAAATATCAGTAACACGACACACCGTGCTAATTTCGTGCCTATTTCGTGTTGGGCCGTGTTGTGTCGGAAATTGCTAGCTCCTATCTCGTGCTCATCACGTATGTGTTGACACAAACTCACAAAAGCAGAGATAAAAAACACCACCCCCATTTCTAGCGGGGCAGAATTTTAAATCCTCATTCGCAAATTGTTACAATACAAAGTTTTATTAATTGAAGCTTTCGATGATAACTAAAATATTTTATTAACTAACATATCCTTATATGACACAAAGTTTTATTAATTGAAGCTTTCGATGATAACTAGTTGACCATAACACTAATCTCTCATTGAAAATGAGAAAAACCTATACAAACACAAACATGAAGGAACACACTACTCCCTTCCATTTCCACCATGTTGACCCTTTTGATCCTCGTCCTCCTCCTCATCTCAACCCACTCCTCCTCCTCCAAACCCGAACTGCCAACAATCTGCATAATCGGCAGCGGCATTGCCTACATTCCCAAAATTTAAAATACATTTGAATAATTGTTATGCAATAAGATAACCAAAACAGTATAAATAGTGCATACATACATGTATATCTAGTTTTGGAGCGGACCAATTTTTTAAGTACTAGCGTTGAGGCACACAATGCTTGTGCAACACAAATTTAAATATATAGTGTAAAAAGTGTAATTTTTATGTAATTTTAAGTACTTTTATAAACCCAAAGAAATTAACTAAAACAGTTATGGTGGGTACATTAGGCAGGGATATTTTTTGTAATTTTATATGTCAACCAAAAGTAAGGTACAAGCCCTCATCTCCATTAATATACAATATAGATACTAAAAAGATGAATTTTTTAGCCAAACTTGGTGGAGATGATACCTATAGTGAGAAGATCATTTACAAAAAAAAAAATTACCATAAGAAAATTCAATAGAAAAGTGGATGATATGATCAAAAATAGTTTTAATGGACGAAAATGCACATAATTATCAATTGCAGTTCACCGATGTCCGGATTGAACTTTTTGATAAAAATTTTGGTAGATGATCTTCTCACTGTGGAGGTCATCTCCACCAAGTTTGGTTAAAAAGAATTAATTTATTAATATATTAAAAAATCTGTCTGCATTATATATATATAATAGACACCAAGCCCATTTATAGAGTTGTAATACAAATCAAACCTGTATATGTTTTGAATCCAATTCAGTCCCTAGAAATCAGCCAATAAATAACCAAACAAAATTCAACTGAATAACTGAAAATAATTTTGATAGAGCACTAGTCAGGTATGATATAACCTCCTGAGCACAACGCGAGAGGAAGCTGCGAAGAAGCATAAAGGGAAAGAGAGGGTGAAAACTTTTCAAACGAACGAAGAGTTGAAAGAGTTAGTGGCGTATTTCGAAACGGAGATACATGATTTGCAAAACAACGTAATGGAAATGGAGCAGAAAGTAGGATCTCTCAAGTGGGAGTTGAGCATGGCTAGGATGAAAGGGAAGCTAGTATACGCCGCTTGCGGAGTGTGCCAAGAGGAAGAGGGTGAGTCGTCGTATGTTGCCCGGAGCGGGTGGATGTCGAACCGGTGAGGCTGGCGTGTAAAGCGTGTGGAAAGCAAGTGGCAACAGTCATGTATTGGCCCTGCCGGCACTTACGTGTGTGCCGGAAATGTGATGCTGTTACGAAAAGCAACCCTGTTTGTCTCTTTCCTAAAACTACCAGCGTTGAAGTTTGTCTCCCTTAGTGCCCTAATACGGATTTAGACCACTTATATTTATATTATTATGATGGAAAAACTTCAGTACAGTTGTCAGTCTATCCAACTCTCCCTTGTCACAGTATAATATAAATTCTATTTGGTTTTGAAAAAAAAAGGTATGATATAACCTTGACTTCCAGTTAATCTCAAAAGAAAGGTAACCCCAAAATAAGGGAACTAATCAGATGAAATAAAATCACTGCTCAAAGACCTGTAAAACTAGGGAAAATGGTGAATATTTTGGTAGTCTTGAGAAGATTTAAAAGATGTGGTGAGAAATAACCCTATAGGATCCACAAACTCCGGTGCTTTTTGAGAAATAACCTCCCATTCTCTACCCACATTCCAGAGGCATGCCTATCAGGTTAGGGTTTCAAATTATCTTGACTTACCATCCCAATTACTTTTACGATTTCATTTTATTTGGAATTAACTGTACATGGTTCTCTAGCGTCATTTTAGGGTTTCAAATTTGATGGTGCATGTTTTTTGGATTATTTGTGCATACTTCTCTTTTCTCATTCTTGCAATACCACTTTGCTCTCCATCTCTCATTTTCAATTGAATATATATATATATATATATATATATATGTGTGTGTGTGTGTGTGTGTGTGTGTGTGTGTGTGTATATGTTATAATTTTGGTTTTGGGGTGAGAAAGGAATGAAGGAGCTGGGTTCTTTTTTGGGGTGGGTGAGATTTTTGTGAGTTATAATATTTAAATGTTTTTTTATTATTATTATTATTACTTCTTGCATAGATCAACCACATTAACATTCTCTGCTCAAGATATAAAATATTTTGAGAAGTAATCTTATTTTGGCCCAATTGTTTTTGGTATATTACTTTGGGTATACCATTCAGTTTAAAAAAAAAAAAAATTGCAACAATTTTTTCACCAAAGCGTAGCAGAAAGCGAAAAGTATATTTTACATCCAAAGTGGTATGTGGCATAACAGGGGAATGAAGTCATGATCCTATATTTTACTATGTATTAATGTATTTATAGGTTTATACAGCATGCAGATGTATTTTCTCATTGGATGTTCAATATTGATGTGCCCGATTTCTTTTTTTTCAGTGCGAAAAATTAGACTCTGAACTTGAATCTGTGCTCTTTTTCACGGTATTGAGGGTAGTCATGTGAACATAGTCGTATTCTCTACCTTGAATAGGTTAGTTCTTATGATGCTAATAGTTTTTTCTCATGTTACGAAAAGGGTTTGACTGTAATATGTTGTAGTTGAATTGATCGGTTAGTAACGTTCATATCAAAATCTAACATTCACACACGCATACCCTTACAAACACTCACACATGCTATTTCACACACACACAAACACAAATCAAGTAGAAGGGTACTTTAGTTAAATAATATTTTTTCCTAATACGAGAAAGTAATTTTAAATATCGAAAAAATAGAATTTGTATTTGAATGAAACAATAAAAAATAATTCAAGATTATAAAAATTTTCCAGAAATAAAGATTATCGTTCACTCCCCAAATCTGAAACCAAACGAGCGTTAAATGGCAACCAAATAATGTCGGGGGTTTCTACTTTAGTTGCCCCTTGAATAATGCACCAAACGGCCCTGAATCCTTGTTTTCTCTTGATCGTGATGAGTTGGATACAAAGAAATCAGGCCAAAATGCCATCGTCGTCACTTGTTCAAACAAGGAAGAAGATGGCCAATATTATGGCGAAGATGCTGAAAATGAATTGTTTGGTTGATTTTGATGAACCGACAGTGGGTTGGAGAAAATCAATTAGCATTTTACCTCATGAATGAACAAAGCCAAAGTGTCACAACAGTTGTCCATGAAGGTGGTGATATGTCATCTTTCTTAATTTGCTCTAAATGGATTTGGAACGTAAAATTGAAATGAACCCCAATTTAAAATAGGAATCTTAGCCGAGAGATAAAAACTAAAATGAATGAGCAAATGTAAATCAACTTAAAGGATAATATAATACGCCTCTCATTCGTCAAATCTCTCTTAGGAATTAGAACGTGTGGCAAGAACAACATAGCCTCTACATGATCTCAATCTTACAAGTGTACCACAAGATTAGCTCGTGGGTAGAATTGAAGCAGCACCAAACAAATTATGGAATCAAATATGAACACACAAATGATACAATCATCAAAGAAACATGAATTATTCAATTATAATCCAACCCAACATTTTCTGGTATTAAAATTACGGACATTGCAAAGATTCATTAGAATTAATACAAATCGAAAGAATCAAAAGAATGACTCTAACTAAAAAAAAGAAGTGTTTGTGTGTTTGTAAGATCACATACCAATACCACAATGCTAAAGAGTAATTCTATTCCGAAACCCTAAATCGACACATTTTGGGGCGACACCATGACGTGTCACACCCGTATTGGCTCGTGTCCGGGCCAAACAACAATGAGGCCCAAACACGAGCCAATACGTGTGCGACATGTCAGGGTGTTGCACCAAAGGTGTCGCATTTGGATGTCGGCCTATAATTATTAATGCTAAATTGTGGGTAAATCAGTAGAAGCACCAAAAATTATGGGATTGAATAATTAACATTTTTTTTCGAAACATGTTCTCATCACTTAAATTACTAGATTCAATATTCAAAAAAGGAGGTCTTCACCACATTTTTAAAAAAACGGGTTACTTGGCATTTGACACCTATTTTCAACCAAAAAGGTCAAGAATACTCTTTTATGACTGCTTGATTATTTATGAAACTTTTGGTATGCCAAACCTATATTATTTAGAAATTTGGGTGTCAAAGTCACAACACACATATATTTAGAAATTAACTAAAACAGTTATGGTGGGTACATTACGCAGGGATATTTTTTTTAATTTTATATGTCAACCAAAAGTAAGGTACAAGCCCTCATCTCCATTAATATACAATATAGATACTAAAAAGATGAATTTTTTAGCCAAACTTGGTAGAGATTATATCTATAGTGAGAAGATCATTTACAAAAAAAATAAAAAAATTATCGTAAGAAAATTCAATAGAAAAGTGGATGATATGTTCAAAAATAGTTTTAACGGACGAAAATGCACATAATTATCAATTACAGTTCACCGATGTCCGGATTGAACTTTTTGATAAAATTTTTGGTAGATGATCGTCTCACTGTGGAGGTCATCTCCACCAAGTTTGGTTAAAAAGAATTAATTATTAATATATTAAAAAATCTGTCTGCATTATATATATATATACACACCAAGCCCATCTCTAGAGTTGTAATACAAATCAAACCTGTATTTGTTTTGAATCCAATTCAGTCCCTTGAAATCAGCCAATAAATAACCAACCAAAATTCAACTGAATAACTGAAAATAATTTTGATAGAGTACTAGTCAGCTATGATATAACCTCCTGAGCACAACGCGAGAGGAAGCTGCGAAGAAGCATAAAAAGAAAGAGAGGGTGAAAACGTTTCAAACGAACGAAAAGTTGAAAGAGTTAGTGGCGTATTTCGAAACGGAGATACATGATTTGCAAAACAACGTAATGGGAATGGAGCAGAAAGTAGGATCTCTCAAGCGGGAGTTGAGCATGGCTAGGATGAAAGGGAAGCTAGTATACGCCGCTTGCGGAGTGTGCTAAGAGGAAGAGGGTGAGTCGTCGTATGTTGCCCCGGAGCGGGTGGATGTCGAACCGGTGAGGCTGGCGTGTAAAGCGTGTGGAAAGCAAGTGGAAACAGTCATGTATTGGCCCTGCCGGCACTTACGTGTGTGCCGGAAATGTGATGCTGTTACTAAAAGCTGCCCCGTTGTCTATTTCCTAAAACTACCAGCGTTGAAGTGTGTCTCCCTTAGTTCCCTAACATGGATCTAGACCACTTTTATTTATATTATTATGGTGGAAAAACTTCAGTACAGTTGTCAGTTTATCCAGCTCTCCTTTGTCACGTTATAATATAAAATATATTTGGTTTAAAAAAAGAAAAAGAAATGGATATTTTGAGAAGTAAACATTCTTTGTTCAAGCTATAAAATATTTTGAGAAGTAATCTTATTTTGGCCTCATTGTTTTTGGTATATCACATTGGGTATACCATTCACTTTAAAAAATAAAATAATATTTTGCAACAATTTTTTCACCAAAGCGTAGCAGAAAGTGTGAAGGATATTTTACATCCAAAGTGGTATGCGACATAACAAGGGAATGAAGTCATATGATCCAATATTTTACTCTGTTTTTTCTTAATTTGTGAGATGTCTAACATTTTCTGTATGTATGTATCTATTTATGTATTTTGGTATCGATATATGTATATAGAATGCTGATGTATTTTCTTTGGCTTTATATTGTGGTGTGGCTTATAGTTGGGAAGACCTTACATTCCCCACCTCGATTTAGATATTCATACAATATGCATAAGAAAATAATAATCACCAAGCAGTAACTATAATTACTTTTAAATTCTTATATTTTTCTTAATTTGTGAGATGCCTACTGACATATTCTGTATGCATGCACCTATTTATCTATCGACCTATTTATGTATGTATATATATGAGCATGCATATCTATTTTTCATAGTATTTTCAATATTGGTGTGCTCTGCTTTTTTGTTTCAGCGCAAAAAAATAGATTCGAGGCCGGAATCTGAGCTCTCTTATATGTTACCAAGAACTATTGTGTGAAGATAAACCGTTCTGTTTCTTCTACCTTGAATAGGTCAGTTCTCATTTGGGTAATTAGGCTGAGTGTGGGTAATATATTCTCATCGTACGAAAAGGGTTTGTTAGTAGAATGTGGTGTAATAAATTGGTTTGTATCCTTTATGTCGATATCTAACTCGTGCTTATAAATGGATTATTGCAGATTATGTTTTAAGCATTGATAAAGCTTCCTAAAATGCATGTTTTTCAGATGCTTAATCTATCATGGATCTCTATCTTTAATTTTTGCCTCGAATAAGCTTTTTGTAATATGATGAATACGTAGCATCGTAATTTGTTATAAATTACGAGTTTAGCAGAAATGGTTCAAATGATAAAAAAAATCTGAAAAAATAAATACTTTAAGTAGTGGTTTGTTCTAACTACTTGGAAGATTGGCCAGCATCAAGGCATGCAACATGTTACATACGTGAACTTGTTTTCAGCATTTTAATTGTTTAGACTTTGATTTTATACATGATGAATTTTATTTCTCAAAATTAGGTTCCTTTCTTCCCTATTTAGATTTCCTTGGTACCATTTATATCGGATTTAAAAGTCTAGCTCAATCTATAAGGTCCAGGAGAAGTGTATCTGTTGGTCATCTTAAACTATACATTGTTTTGAAATCATCCAAGTTTCTAAAGAAGTGTTTGTCGGGTTTGACTAGTTTGGGTATATTATATTGTTGAAATGTGAAAATGGTAACTTGTGAACTACGCTAGTTACTAATCACATATATTATAAGCAATGAAATTAGTAAGGAATGTAGGTACATTATTTACCCGTAGTTAACACACTCCTGTAATGATATTTATTATGTCTTCTTTTTTATTATGACACTTATTTTGGTTGATTGAGATAATTTATTCTTTTGTGTTCAAAAGAAATTACGATTTCTTTTTACAAGTATGTACGTGTGGAAAAAAGTATTTAGAATCTTGTCTTCTGGCTTGGATTGGCAAGTTAAGACAATGTATATAGAGGTCAGATCCATTATGGAGCGTATGATGTTTTGATAGAATGTTATAATGTTTTTATTTTGAGTGCTGCTATGCGTCCTAAATAACTCACCCAAAATCTTCCCCCCAAAGCAATAAAGTGTTTTCCCTGGCGGGACTCAGACCACAGGGAACGACACTTAATGCTGTTTGGGGAATATTTGGGGGATTTTTTTGGGATTCAAAGCATTATTCTTTTATTTTTTAATTTTTTTTATTAAATACTCTTTTCTCCTCCAACCGTATTTGCTTTTTATCACCCCTGTTAAGATTAAAGGCTTGCCGGAGGGATAATTTAATTTTCAAGTGTAGTGAACTTTGGAGTTATTGTTATGAGAGCATTTGCAGGAAACTAAGATATAACTAGATATAATTATTTAGGCTTTTAATTTTCAACTAGTTCTAGATACATCACTCTCTCACTTTCCCTCTTCCATCATTGGCATGTGACAAATTTTAATTGTAACTAATTCCACCGCTCGTAATTTTTAGTATGTACTCTGAGAGCTTTCAGTGTCACATTTTAATAGTAGTTGATTTTTTTTAATAGTGTCACATTTTAATAGTGTCACATTGAGTTTTTTTTATTTGATTATCTTTTTTTTGTTGTTGACAAATCACCATAAATTAGTTTATTAGGTTTAAGTTTGGTGATTTTGTGTCTGATTTGGTTTCTTATGTCATAGTTTTTTTTTTCAAACATTTTTTTATTATTATTTCTTGCATTGATCAACCACATTAGCATTCTATGTTCAAGATGTAATTTTTTTTAGTAGTAAATCTTATTTTCGCCTTATTATTATGGGTATATCACTTTGAGTACCATTGTCACTTTTTTTCGACATTTTTTAGAAACTTTTTGCAACAATTTTTTCACTAAAGCGTAGCAGAAAGTGAATTTGTATTTTACGTCCAAAGTGACGTGTGACATGACGGGGGGACAAAGCGAAATGAACCTATATTTTTTTTTTGATTTTTTCTTAATTTGTGAAATGTCAACCAACACTTTCTTTATGCCTGTATCTATTTATGTATATCAATGTATCAATGAATCTCATATTGGAATAGTATTACTACCTTAGTCATTTTTGCCACTAACAACGCATCTTCCCCATTTTCTTCCATGCATGTTTTTGATGTAAAAGTTGAAGAATTATTTAGAAATGAAGTGTAATGATGGTTCAAAGTCTCGGTAGCGGTCCTGGTATCGGCCACCCGATTTTCAACTCTGTTGCGGTATCGGTCACCGTCTCGGGCGATGCGCAAATATATGCTATTTAGAGAACACAAAAAATTCCGAAAAAGATCTAGAAAATTTAAAAGAAAATACGTTTAACAATGTGGACCAATAAGATAAGTTTAAAACTAACCTTTAATATGCATAACATTGTACAGTTGATTATACTGACGCGTTGCGAACTTGGCAGATTCAATATTCCATAATAAATCAAATGTTTTTTTCATGGAGGATACGACTATTATGTTTTTACAAAGAAAAACAAATGTTACTTTTTTAGTAGGAGGATAATTTTTTTTTTTAGAAAGAGGATACAACTATTATATTCTTAGTATTATTTATAGTAAGAGGATACACATGTGTTTTTTAAGTATGTTATATTTTTCTATAAAGGTAAAATTGTTTCTTTTTTAGTATTGTTATTTTTTTACAAAGATGATACAAATAGTGATTTTGACAAACACACTACATTTTATTTACAATCGTTTTTTACAAAAAGGATGCAAATGTTATTTTCTTACAAAAAATGATGCAAATGTTATTTTTTTACAAAGAGGATGCAAATATATTTTTTTACTTGTGTTGCAAATGTTATTTTTACATAAATGATGCAAATATTATTTTTACAAGTGTTTAGAGGATACAAATATTATTTTTACAATAATTACAGTTGTACATTTGTTTGTAAAAGAATAACATTTATGTTTTTTTATAAATAATAACATATTAAAAAATAACATTGGGAACAATATTATAAAAAATAACATTTGGATCATTTGCATTCTTTAAAAAAAAAGTTGGCACATATACAACACACTAAATTAAACCCACACGACGACCAAATAACCCGCGCACACAGCACACTAAATTAAAAAAACAGTTAGCCTTTCGTAATCCTCCAAAAAACCACGCTTACCAGCACAACACTAGAGAGAGAGAGATGCTTAGTAACTTATACCATCTCAATCGACATATCACCAATATGGGTCGATACTATTGTGATATCGCCGATATGGGCCCATTCTACTCCAATATGAGCCGATTATACCGCGATATCACTGAAACTACCGAGAAATTACCAATATAGGGTCGATTCACATCAATAATTGAAAACTCAACTCGTAACTCAGAATCGGATCGGTGGGCACCGATACCTAGTCAACTCGGCCATATCGTCGCGGTATCGGCCAGGACTTTGAACCATGAGTGTAATGAACTTAGAGAGGTTTTGGTGTCTACCTTGTTCTAATGATATCTAATTCTATATGTTTTCTTCCCACTTTTTAAGATTACTGAAGTACTTTTTTATATCTGTTGTCTTGTAGAATTGCACCATTTATATTTGATTAGAAAGTCAAAAGCTCAAATCTAGTGAAGTATATTAATTATCCATCTTATAAGGTGTATTGGATTTGGGCTCATCAAGATTTTGTGCTTATGACGAATATCTGGCACATGGATACGACTAGACGCAACAAATGCTCAAAAAGTAGCATAATTCGTTAAATATACGTCATTACTTGTATATATGATGTACAAATAACAAGTACTTTTTCATGTCAATAAATTTATATATATGGTTGAAATGTGAAAATGCTAACTTATGAACCACGCTAATTTTTTGATAAGTTGAACCTAGTTATACAAATGATAGAGTTAACGCGTCCGTTTCGAACCCAGCCAAGGCAAACACCGTGTCTATTGAACAACGCAAGTTTCCAAACAAGTTCCGTTATGTATGAAAGGTGAAGAAACAATTGGTAAAATAACGGAGAAGATTTCAGAACGAAAGAACGTGGTGCCAAAAACTAAAGAACTCGTGAAATCTAGTTTGGTGAATGGCTAGGCGGGAACTGTTACGGGTAGGGTTGAGTCTGAGGTGACAACAGAGGAAGAAAAACGAAAAGAGTGAGAGAAAGAGAACAAGAAAACTAAGGAGCAGGAGGAGTTGGCAAAGAAGGAAGAGGAACTGAGGAAGAAAGAGAATGAGGACAAGTTGAAAGAATAGCGTCAGTCGGAGGAAAAGGTCACAAGTTAGGACCGAGTTACGTGCATAAAAGGAAGCTGAACAAAAAGAGAAGGTAAATATCAAATTTTGTTAGCTTGGCAATAAATGTAGTCAATTCGGCTTGTTCAGTTTTATAGCTAGACGATAACCATTGCAGAACCAGAAACGAGCATATTTGAACAGAACCAACCCAACCTATCGGTCTTCTGCTCCATCTCATATTGTTTAAAATTTGTGAAAAAAAATAAAAATGACTGTTATGTGCTTATAATAATCACATATATTATAAGGAATGAAATTAGTGAAGAATAGAAGTTTATTATTTACATGTGATAAATGATTGTTATGTCTTTTTATATATATTTTTTTTCAGTTTTCAGTTTTGTTTTCGCCAACTGTGTTTACTTTTTATAAGCCCTTTGATAATAAGAGGCTTGCCGGAGGACTTGTTTAATTTTCAAGTGCAGTGAACTTGGGGAGTTTTTGTTCCGAGTGCATTTGTAGGCATCTAGATATAACTAGATTGAATTATTTAGGCTTTTCATATAACTCTTTAATGTTAACAATGCTATATCTCCTGCATGTGTTAACCATGAGGTATTTGAAGTGCACCATTATATTGTACATGGAGAAGTGTTATGAATAAGCTGTCTTAGACTGTATGATTGATTTAAATGCATCCATAATATTTATAAAATTGTTCTTTTGATTTTACAAGTTGATGCATTAGATATTAAACAGATTTTCATTGTGTATTCCATTTTTGGGGCATATATTGAAGAATATATAAATATATAGGAAAATTTTCAGCTACATCACGCTCTATACATCATTCATACATCATACCTAGTTGTGGGCCCTTAAAAACTTTTTTTTCAAATTTTTTATTTTTCTCTTGAAATTAACCTTCTAATAAACCAAAGTTCAAAAAATTAGGTCAACATATATTTTATAGCTATTTATAAAAAATTTACAAAAAACTGCTCAAAATACCATATTTATATGGTATGCGCCAGCAGTTTTTTATGGATTTTTTAAAAATAGCTACAAAATGTATTTGACCTAATTTCTTGAGCATGGGTTAATTGGAAGGTTAATTGCAAAAGAAAAATAAAAAATTTGAAAAAAGATTCCTTTGGACCGAGAACTAGGTGTGATGTATACATCATGATGTAGGTGAGCCTTCCTCACTCTCTCTCTCTCTCTCTTTCTCTCTCTCTCTCTCTCTCTCTCTCTCTATATATATATATATATATATATATATATATATATATATATATATATATATATATTATTGCATGGAATATATTAATTATAAAGGGGTGGTAACCAGGCTGCTCATTCATGTTGTAATTTGGCCACAATGGGTCAATTTTGTGTCAAAACTATGCCACGAACATGACACGACCCGCTATCATTCCAAAATATATTGTCCCAAACACGATCCATTATGCTAATTTCGTGCAGATGTATTTATTATTGATGTGCTCGGTTTCTTTTGGTTCAGCATGAAAAAATTGCCTCGGGACCAATGTTTAAAAAATGAGGTGAGGCGTACGCCTCTAGGGAAATCAACAAAAAAATGCCCCTCAACTCTCGAGGGTAGAAATTTAGGCTTACGCCTCTGGGGTTGGGGTGTTGCGCCTAGAGGTGTTTGCAGGCGAGGCGCTGAGGCGATCATTTTTTTAGTGAAGGTAAAAGAAAAAGAAAAAAAGAAAAAGATTAAGTTAATAGTTTAAGTTAAAAATTAAGAATGTGGAATAACAAACGAAACCCTATAAAACAAAGAAAAGGCTATCTTTTCTCTCATTTTCTTCTCCTAACCTAGTCAACTGCTAATTCCGACCATTCCTCTGCTAATTCCGACCAAGGAAAGTTGTCCTTCATTTATTTAAGCTATCCTTTATTTATTTACGCTATCCTTAAGAATTAACTAGTTTTGCGTTGAGGGTTTTGAGTTTTACGTGCTCTTCATCAGCATTTGAACGCGATTGAGCACATTTAATCCGGTATTCGTTTGTTGAAAATTAACGTAAATAAATATTATTACACAAATTTATTATCACATGGCTAAAAATTTATATAGCTTCAAACAAAGAAAAGAAATCGGTTTTCAATGAAGAGGCTTAACTCATTGGTGTATATAATGTACAACAAGAAATTGCAAACGAAATTTTTGAAAAAGAAGGCACTTAGGAGGATGAGGACCCTTTTGTGAAGATGTATTTTGCCCCCAAACACGACCCGCTCATGCCAATTTCGTGCAAATGTTTTTTTTTTCTATATTCATTATTGATGTGCTCGGTTTCTTTTGTTTCAGCGTGAAAAAATCAACTCGGGACTTGAATCAAAGCTCTCTTTCATGGTACGGAAGGTAGTCTTGTGAAGATAAACCGTTTCCTATTTTCTGCCTTGAATACGCCGGTCCTTATAATGAATGGATTCAAAATGAATTTAAATTCAATTTTAGCTTATACTTGGTAGTCCCAAATTTATATCAAAGGTTCAATAACAATAAAAGTTAAAAATAAATTGGGATGGAGGGTGGGTGAGAG